>OX371197.1:14662500-15912500 GCA_947310845.1 Yponomeuta plumbellus
ATATTTTATACAGTCCACTCGTCAACATTAAGGTACATAAGGTCCTAAAAATAAGTGTAATTATTTTAAGGAATGATTCTGCTCCTTAATACGAGCAACTTTTACTATGATAACAAGTTCGAAATATGCCAAAATAAAAAACCATACAAACTCAAATACCTTGTGCAGTTATGTATGGAACAGCTGATAATTTTTTTTCATATTTTGAAGTGGTCGCCATAGTAAAAGACATTCACATTGAGGAGTAGAACAATCTCAAAAAATATTTTATGTTCAAAACATATTTTTAGGAACTGTAACAAGCATTAAGACCTGATTCATGATTCATTCATCCAATCAAAAAACTGTTGGTGATTATGACGATGATGATGAAAAATTAAATTCGACAGGCATACTATTTGTTACACAGGAACCTAATAAACACGGCGAAACATGGGCCCAACTCAATGAGTTCGCTTCTCTGCCTACCCCTCCGGAATAATGGGCGTGAGTAAATTTTTTTCATGTTTTTATTTGCATCGGATTTATTTCCTTATTGAAACAACCCTGAATCACATAGAATTTACAGTAAAAATAAGACACACGTTTAAAATGATGATATCATTACTGTTTATTGAGGAACTTTGAACCCAAATATCTCGGCTCCGATATTACTTACGACAAAAATCTTTTATGGGTTTTCAATCTTAATTAAAGGACTATCAAAAAATAATAATTCCATTACTGGCCGCTAAAAATAAAAATCATGCCAAGGGTCCATACAAAATTACCCAAACCCCTTTCTCGCCAAGACTTTGACATTTCACTGCAAAGTGAATGAAACAGAAGTAACTACCTATCTTTAATGGTTTTTGCATCGCCAAATCGCTAATACCTCTGCAAAGCTTATATCATTGTATTTAAAACGCAGACTCATGAATTATATATAAATATATAATTTAACGTATAGTTTGCCTGTAGATAAATAGAGACTTGATAAAATTGTAGAGATGACATTGTTTTCGCTTATAGTATTATTAAAATAGAAGTAAGTTGATCCGGACCAAACATTTATAGAGTATTATTTATTTATCCTCGGACAAGAGCAAGATATTATCAAATTGCATAGATTTTCGGTATTTTTCTCATTGCTTACCTAGAACTAGAGACATTTTGTGTTACTAGGAACACATATTATTCGTGTAGGTAATGCAGCGAAACGGTTCTTCTGGTGTACATAATATTTGTATCTTTGATAAGTGTGATCATTTAATTAATGCTATGAGTCTGTAGAAACTTCGCACTTATGTCGAATTTCGTCTTGAAGTGTAATCACTAATCGCTGTATTGTTCGTGGGCGAAAGAACTGGCCAACCTCACGCTCTTGCAGCTTTGTCGGAATTCAATGGTCATATTTGCAACACGTATTTGAGCGCATGCTTAGTAAAAGCATGCACTGAAATACGCGCATTCATAGATTGTGTAAGAATAAACTGAAGCTTGCAGACTGTATTTATTTTATTTTATTTACTAGGAAACCAACAGACACTGTACAAAACAAAACAGTACATGAAAAAGTTGCTACATAAGGCCCAATAATAGGTTAACATTAAAATACTCATGAAAAATCAATACACGTTACACGAGAAATTACTATTGCATACAGCTAATAAATACTGCGGAACATTACCTAATTAAGATTTTTCCCTTATACTCCTGAACAGATGGTTCTTAAATGAGTTCTTAGTAAGGTAAAATAAATCTATGTCATTGAAAATATTATTATAAGTGCTCATAATTCGACAAAGTACACTATTTTGCCCGTAATTGCTGCGGCTGAATGGAACCTGAAAAAGAGTTTTTATTCTGGTTGACGCTCTTGGGACTCTGAATGATAATGATAACTGCAACGTGTTACAATCGACTAATCCATTTACAAGATTATAAAGGAACATCATATCCGTAACTGTGCGTCTACTGTGCAGATAAACCATGACTTCACGCACTTGTGGTACATTCGGCAGCATATCAACTTTTACAGTCGTGCATTCTAATTAGTTACGTTAAGAACGACTTTGCAACCGAGAGAAAGGTTGACCCGCCGCTTTATACTACAATATGTACTACATTTATTTATTTAATCTGGCGTGCACAAACAATAAATTGAGCAATATCACCACTGCATGTTTAGAATGACAATCCCAATTTTGTGTAAAATATTGTCGCGCACGATACAGGTCACCCTATATAGTGTGGGGACACGGTCACCACTAAATAACGTTGTCAAACATTAATTTTAATTCTGTTGTAAATTGAACTAAGATTCATAATAATAATTATTAATCTACATGCATGTAACAAAATACATTTGGCAATAAACAATTTTTATTTATTTATTTACTTTACTATACCTACTACGAAATATCGTAGTATTGCAACTTTGAAATTTGTATGTATGTATTTCACAACCAATTAACAAGAGGATTGGCTACGCGATGTGGATTGAATTGTCATAATTACATTTATACATAAAAAGATAACTTCGATTTCAAATTCGTTGTCATCACTGGTCACAGAATAAACCAAATAACTACTTAGGTGCTGTATCGTAGTGTCTCGGACAAATTTTTACGCTAATAACGGAGAGGAAAACGCTACGCCCCCGACTCGCTTGTTTGGCATAGCTGCTGCTGTGCTGATCCAGCGACATCAATAAAACAATAGTGATTGACAACAAATCATGTATCGCGTGATCATGAGCTCGTTATCTGACTATATCACTAGCTTCTTTGGGTTTGATCCTTGCCGGAACAGACGCAAAGCTTTCGAAACTGATAGTAAGATCAAGGGTCACAGATCCTTCTGGCCCGTGACAGGTGATCCTCACATAAACGTCGGGCCGCGAGGTGCGTGCGCGACTACGCGCAGCGCGATCTACGATCGGAATCCGATATGGAAGCCGCAGGATAGCTCGTAAATCCCAACGCATAGATCTTTGGATAGCATTCTTTGCGGGACGGCGATTCGACATTGTTGCGTTTGTTCATGGCCGGCGGCATGCCTTTACTCGTACGCCAAATGTGATACTTTACGAAATTACTCATTTATACAGTCACAAATATGGCTAATTTACTCAACTCATGATAAACACCCATTTATATAATTAAAAATAAATTGGATTAGTGTAAATTGTCAATGAAATCTACGTTTAACTGAATAACTTGTAGTTGGGAATCCGTTGCCTATTTTAAGTTGAAGTTATAAGAACCCGATAGCGATGGTGACAATTGATGGTTAATATTTGCCAAAGGTGCGAATACGAGTGGCGAAATCAGCTTTAAACCTTGGATTCGTCAAATACCTAGCGTCCGCCAAAACAAGATGCTCTGAAATGCAATGCTTAGTACTTCTCTATTTTTAACACGCTTTTTATCAACGAGTAACTTTTAGTCCTAAAATGAGATAGCGCTGCTATGCAAACGCCCGCCGTACTTAAGATGAATAGACTGCACGTGACACATGTCCATATGTACCATACACGACATGACATTATGATAACACCTGCGATCATTACTCGGGCGTTACGGCAATACAGCTTCACAACTCTCCCATAGCGCATGGCGTTCCCACTGTCGCCCCAACCTTGAGTCTATTTGCCTGTATTGTCTACGCTTCATTGAATGGCAACCCGGTTGCGCAATACTCATTACGTTATTGATTTCGCTCGGTTTTGTTCACCGACGTCCCGCTGCGTCGGCGCGCGGCGTCGAAGACATCACGGATGCACTCAGAATCCGCTGAAAATGCTGACTCATCATCATCAGCACAATGAATAAATCCAACTTTACGAACGTCCGGTTTGCGCCGAAAAGGTGCACGGTTTGTTTGGCAATTGGTGTGCGTTGAAATTGGAAATAATATGTAGTGCAATAACCAATTTAGATTTTACATAACATTAGCCCAGTTTGTTAATTCGTCAGCCAATAGGTCGTAATTGGTTTTGCAAATATGCGGACGATATACCTATTCATCAAAAGTTTTCACCTTGGGAGGCATCTTTTACGGCTGAAGCACTAGAGCAAGAAAAGTTTTAAATCGCAGGTTGAATTCTTCTGTCTCTCATCATAAAGATTACTTTTGTCTGATTTATACCCCAGGACGGCCAACCTACACACAATAAAGCAACGCATTGTGAATAAGTTTTCTTCATGCGACTTACGCCCTCGCGTGAACTTAATCCGTTGAGATTTTTATTTAATTGCACTGAGACGCGTTGAGTTGTAATCCGACTGAGTCACAAAATATGCACTTTAGAAAGGCAACTCAAGACAACACTATATCAACATTGTCATATTTTACCAATGAGGAGAAATTTGGATAAAAGGTCCTAAAAGCCAAATACAAATTATAAAAAACATAATAATGTAGTTTTCTTTAAAACGAAGTATTTAGGTTGGTAGTGTGCCTATCACAAAGGCCTATAATTTTCAATTAATGGCTTACATAGCTATTGTATAGCCGAGTAACCCACAGATGAACAAGCAGAAAGACCTGGCAACGCAATTAAATAAATAAAATCTAGTTCATTTATTGCTTAAAGTAGTATAAAATTGATCTTACCAAAAATAAAATGGTCTTTAACATGAGCGCTGTAGGGGCACTGCATACACAGAAGTAAAAAACTTGCTTATTAGAAACACAGTAATACTAAAATCTAAAACTAACTTATGAATTACAGTAACATCATTATTTAATTTATCATAATATCAGATTTTATCTAAAAAAAAAAACTCACGCCTGTTATCCCCGAGGGGGTAGGCAGAGGCACCAATCACTAGAACTAGGGCCACGTTTTGCCGAGTTTATTAGGTCCCAGCGTGACAAGTGGCAAGCCTGTCGCTGTTATCCGGGCACAATTTATCAATTATTTATGAGTCCTAATCTAATGTAATAATTCATATATTATTAATGCTTATGACTTTCTTCCATACATTGTTTGGTTGTATAATAGCACATTTTCACAAGAAAGTTACATCGATTGTTTTAGAAAACTACTTATGAATTTATTGTAGTTTTATGAAACGTGGCACTGGGCGCAGATGCAACGCTGCGTGTGAGTTGAACCTTTCTGTACTACATATTATTTCACTGAGTCATTTATAAACGGATCTGCATTTGACGCGCACTATACAGTGTTTCAATCCCTTCTCATAAAGCATGGCAACACAAAATATATATCATCTCGGCATGCCTATTATTATGGTCCACGAATTATTGTCCACACCTACCTACCACAATAACTACGTACAGTCGACAGCTGATCATTTTCTTGACCCTTTACATTTTCGGTGTAAAATCAGCCGTAACATAACTGGATAGAAATGCCGCATTTTAGGTATAGGAATGTGTGCCATTGACAACATCACAATGTCTAAAGGGATCACTGGGCTATATTAGACTACATATTATTTAACCTACATTGTTTTTTCGATCTTGTAAGTTTTAAGTTACATGTACCTTCCTGAAATCTTATTTACTTACTGCGCTGACTCAGCGACCCGAAGTGGGTCTTGGTCTTTGACATAAGAAGTCGCCGCCGCTTGGCTCTGTCCTGCGCGGTCAGAGTTGGGCGCCTGTAACGAAATCTAAAATCCTGAAATATAGATAGATTCTTTGATTCTTTATTGTACACCAGGATATAAAACAGGATAGGACATGATATAGAATAAACCACGACAACCTCTTGGCTGCAATATTTCATCATAAGCGTAAACGGCAAAAAAAAGTGTCTTTAGGAGCTAGTTGTATGATTCAACATTTTGAGAATTCAACCTAATGGTCCAGAAGGATCTTATCCAGTCTAGTCTAATATGGGCTTTAATCTAAGCAATTGGATATACATTATAATCCTTGACATTATAACAGACGTGGACCTAAACCAAACATAGGCATCGTTCGCTATGATAGGATCTTATTACGAAGAAATATTCAAAATGTCTTAAGAAAGCTTACCTAAAAGCTTGTGTTGACAAGTTAGCTTTGCGTCTGTTTTAAGGGAGAATGAGTGTACCTGTATCAAATTCACATTTTAATTGTTCAGTTAATACATTGATTTACTTCAATCGGTGAAGATTTTCAATTTTTTTTGTTTTTGTATTCTAAGAAAGAAGTTTCTTGGAGAAAGTAATTAGTACAAAGTATTCTAATTTCTGACTGTCACCTATTATTATACCTACTAGATCAGTAAATAAAAAAAAAGCTTCTATATTATAGTCAACAGATTCACTCGCAACAACAACAACAATTTCATCACCCTTGGCTAATTCTTCCAAATTGTGCTAATCGCGAATGTTCGAACATATCGCTTTGATTGATAGAACCGTTGCGAAAATTACAGCGGAGAAGAAACCGAACAGTAAAGGCCAATGGTCTATTGATAACCTTTGACAATGCGGTTGCAGTGGGTTTACGAAATGGCGAGGGAACTGGTCTGCGCAACCTTCCACTCTTGGGACGCCGATAAGGGATCGCTGAGGCGGTGTCAAAACGTGAGCGGGATGCTTTGTGTCAATTTCATCATTCGTACTAAACGCGGCTTGGCATTAACTTGAATTCGAAACATCGCATATGGAGCAGCGTGCTGCATAGGTATTTGGAATGTTGGAGTGGCTCTGACTGACTCGGTTTAATGGCAATCTTGGTATATTTTTAGAGTTCCATAGTCAACAAGGAACCCTTATAATTTCACCTAGTGTCCGTCTGTCCGTCTATCTGTCCGCGGCTTAGCGTAGGGGTGATAAGTACTAGAATTAGAGACTAATACTTATCCTTTAATACGCGAACAAAACGGTAGGATAAAATCTCAAAAAAAAAAATTAAGTTACAAAATTAGGGATAGGTTGTTACCTACATTTTTTTTCTCGCCTACACGATAGTGTGCGATATAGTTTTGATTAGTCGTTTAAAATATTTTGCGTAGTTCGACAGGCACTTGGCTGGTTTTTATACCTACTTATAATAGTTAATAACTGAGATCGGTGTTAATACATTTTGCGAAATTTTGGACCTGCTGATGAAAGGACTATGACGGAACACCGATACACACTTTTGGCTTGTAGGTACAGACGCTTCGTCAGCTTAAGCATCTGCGAGAGGTAACCTACGTCACTTAAGAGGCAGAATGCCCAAATTACACACACTGTCGGTATCCGGAACTTGGGAATTCATAACAATACAAGTCAGTGCACCAAAACAGCTAAAATGAAATTAGGTCAAATCGGTGTACTTCCTCGTCGGGTCAGTGTACCTAGCATGTACCTATTCGATATATTATGTTGTCATGTTTAAAAGATAAAAATATTGGCAAAGTATAATCCAGCCCAAGGGCGTTAGCGTGAAAGAGGAAAAGACGTGCCCAATAATGGTTTCTACCTACTTATTTGCAGATTCATGTTTAGAAGATATTAAGATTAATAATTAATATTATAATTCGCTTATTAATTTCTTTGGAACTGCAGCTCTACACATTCATAGTGCTAATCATAAATGACATTTTCAAAATTTTATTTATTGATAATTGCGGGCGTGTATGCAACCAGCAGGTAATGAATGTCGATGAAGCGAAAGTGATTTGTGGATCGTGGCAGCTGGCAGTTCTTGGTCTCTACCTACCCCTCTGGGATACAGCCGTGAGCTTATGTATGTATGTTATTGCAATTTGTTGTTATTTTGTGCCAAATAAAAATTAATAATAATAAGACTATTTGATCAGTAAAAATATATCCGTTCATAGTAGCCACACTGTATCTTGTAAAATAGAATAATTTACAAAATTTTAACGCTTGTAGGCTTGACAATCATCAGCAAACTCTTCTAACTGCGAGTATTGATGGTTTTAGAATAGGCCTGTTGAAGTGTACATGGGTGTTTAAATACTGAGTATACAGTTATTTCTATGTTAAGCCCCTATAATAAGCACAGCAAATCCTAAGAGAACCCTGATGTTTGCGATAGCAATTACCTAGAACATAGCTTGGCAGCTATACACCTCGCGTACGCGTGCTAGGCATGATTCAAGGATCCACCCGATAACTTGGGTCAAAACGGTAACATAATTCTCATTTACATAACTCGTCATAGAGTTTGTTTTCATTTTGCGAAACTTGAAGGAAATAGCAAGGCGTACTGGAATGCAGGACATCTGACCCTGTAAAGAAAGGAATGTAGCTTGAGATGCAAATTTTTGTCCGAGGAACGCAGTGCGGATGATGTTTCAAGAAGCTTTAGATAGGGTGTTGTTACTACGGATTCCATGTGCAAATATGTGCAAGAATGGTAGATCTGTAAAATCTAGAATGTAGATTTTAATCAGGCCCGTCATGTTAGCGCTGTTTCACATATTATGTTGACATCCAATGGTTTAAAATATTTTTTGGTGGCGTATGGCATGTCATTGGGCCCTCAGTAGGTAAAACCTCCTGTATTATGGGTAGACAGATAGATAGATAGAATTGTATGTACACCAGGAATTACACATGACATGCCATGGTTTGACAATAACATAGTACAGTACAATTGGCGGCCCTATTACTAAAAGTAATTTCTTCCAGACAATCATTGACAGACAAAAAAATAGAGAATCTAAATGTCGGGATAGAGACATACCTATTGACCACGTTATTACTTTCGGAGCTCAACTAAAAATACGTAATTTTCTATGCGTCATTCTCATCTTACCTTATGTAGTTCCGTTGCATTTTTTATAATTCTGCTACATTTTTTATTATTTGTTAACTAATGAGCTTTTATAACTAATGAGTTCCTACATTATGCAGACAGTAAATTCTTCTTTACGTGATATCACAACTAGCTAATATACCTAATTCAACCATGTGACATACATTTATCGCGAGATTCCTGTTGATTTTGATTTGCGATTTCACTCATATCACATCACTTCACAGAGAAGTATCACATCTGTGGCAACATTCAACCAAAGGCCCGCGGGTACCTCCCCAAAGATTGAGTCAGCAAGCGTTCGCAAAGCACCCGGGGATTAGGTTGTTGTGTCATGGGAGTCGGTAATGTAGGTCTGCGAGCCCAGTTAGGGCCATTATGCCGTAACCAGCCGCCCTCGGGGCCCACGGTCGGATAAAAAGAGAAACTTTATTGCTCTTCGCGCTACCGTTTTCTAGAAAATTGTATTTCCTTGGTGAAAGTTCACTAATGATGGGGAGTGGGCCCAGGATTTGTGCCAATCTAACGACCGCCCGATCTTTAGTGATAATTATAATTATTGCATCCTTATTTAATTTCCATCGGTAATTTTCGCTTATCGTAATATGCGATTGAGTGTCGCTGCCTCAGAGTGACGGAAATAGAGCAGAGATACAGGGTTTCTTAACCTTTATGTATAGTCGCGGACCACTACATAAATAGTACCTACGTGCATTTTAGTTGACAAAGAAAGCCTAGAATAACTACTATATAATACTACTGCAGAAAATAAATCATAAGCAAGTTGGAAAGTAATAAATAAAGGTAAATTCAACTACTCCAAACAAGCTATTGCAAAGATTAAATCTGACAATCTTACACTAACTGATCTCAAAGCTATCGCAGACACATGTAATGATTCTTTCATCAACTTAATTAAAAGTGCCGGGAAAGAAACCGGACTAAAGGGAAAATACCATCCAAAATAGATGTAATCAATTGTGAAACGTACATAAGCTATTTTAAACAGAATTAAGATGGACATAGCTGACTGAAATAAACGAGTGTAAGCCAAAAACCTTTAGTCTACACCAAAGGTAGCTAGCATTCTTTACCCTAATTCAATTGGGGCTCGCAATACTTTTTGTGGATCTCAAGTCAAGCCCTGGATGCCAGACTTGATAACATGGACTTATCAAGTGACCATGGATCCCAGCTTTAGAAAACCTGGCCTAGATTTTGGCTACTCCAAAAACTACACTTTGGTCGAATAGGTGATCTGAATGCTGAAGAGATCCATGGAGTGTAAAGGCCACGCATTGGCAAACTGGGAAACTATTTCATATAATTTGCAGAAAAATTCTAGAATAGGTAAGTACATATCGGCCAGTGCACACTGGCTGTATGGTATACCGCCCGTGCGGGCGGTATTGCACAAACAAACGCGGCCCGATACGGGAAAGGCGCAGCTCACCTTTCTAAAAGTATTGTTTTGCTCCAAATTTAAGCGTAAACAATGAACCGTGTAGTTTTTTTGCCGATATGAGAGCTTCATATTTCGAAATGCCGGCTCAGATAGAGTAACGATTCCTCAAGCGAAAACAAGAAACGAGTAGTTAGGGTTCTACATAGAAATATAACTAATAAAGATAAATGAAAGGCCTTCTTCTCGACTGAAAAACTGCCTACTCGTAAATAATATACTGTTATCTCTTTGTTCTTAAAACTTTTACCGGAATAATTGGAGATGCTTCATGACTCATGACATCGCACGAATTTTCTTGGAGCTTTGTTCCTGTCAAAAAATTGCTTGATTCATTGTTTTGGTAATTAAACGGAATTCGGGCGTAAACACAACACAGAAACCTACCTTAACACGAAAGTCAAGAAAGGTCTTGATGCACATCCAAAGCATGGTCGTAAAATTTAATTTCATTACCTCTTACGCTAAGGCCGACATGCACAATTTTTTTTAAATTTTGCCTATGTTTGGACTAAGTTCCTCCATAAAAGAGTCAATTTCAATGGCTACTTAACTAACATTTAAGAACTGGTGCAAGTAGGCTTAAGCGTGTAACCACGTGTAAACGTCTAACCAACTCGGCTAGAAACAACTATAAAGTGAAGTGTAAAACGCCATTAGTGGTCCATAATATGCCCAATTAATGTCGTGATTACTACTGGCAGGTGTGAGCCTGGCCGCTGATTAGTCAAGGATATATTATCGGTAATTTGTAACAGATAAATGGGACCCATCTCAATTTGGAGGACGTTAATTGATGTTTCCATTGGACTGTTAAATCTCTTGGCCCTTTTGTATCATTTAAATTTGGAATGTTTATTTTTTCTTCTATGCGATGGCCGCCCGTCTAGGTATTTCGTTTTTTATATTCAACATAATTATTTTCTTACAAATAAAACATTCCAGAACAACACCAACAGCACGAACTTCTTTAGATAGAATGTTAATTAACTAATTAAGTCATTTAAAGAGACCGCCTAAGACTTCATCAGAATTGAGCCAGTAAAGGTTCAATCACCGCAAACGGAAAGATTCCAAGTAACTCATGCATTGATGGATGCAAGACGCTGCGTGTACGACTTTACTCTGTATTCAAACGCGTCAGTGTTTGTTTATAACGCATATTATAAACCACTAAACAAAGGATGGGGATTTATTGAGCGCCGCCGTGACAGGCGATGAATAGCATTCATCTTGCCAGCGCCATATCATTTATAACTAAATGCATTTAATAAACGATTTAAAAGAAAGTGCAGCACGCATAATGCATAGATGATGTGCTGTGATAAATCACCTCCCGTATGGCGCTATGCATTTCTAACGGGAATATACCTATGCCAGCGGGGCCGTAGAGCCTTTTAAAACATACAGCTCATTCACCCAGAGTAGTTTAGAGCCTATAAACGAAAATACTATTAGTTTCCCAGCACTGAAACAGCTGTAGTGTATAATTGTGCAGCTGGTTACAAATACGCATCAATCACAATTTAAATATAGCTAGGCATGTTAGAGAGGTTCCACACCACGCGACGAGAGTTCCATAATTCAAAAACAAAGAAGCACTTTCGTTCTCATAAATACAGTGTTCAAACGGAAAATTAAGGCATTCGGCGGCTTTCTAAAGGCACCGCTTACAATCGCGCGAATTGAGTTTATTATTGAAAGCAAAGATTGTATCTGAGCTAGTTATTGGAGTTTGATTTAGTGCTCAAGTGCCACCGTTGCGCTGGCCGCTGCGACTCGACCACCCCCGGTTAGTGATAGACTATTGGCTGGCGCCAGCTCTGTCCGCTGGGACAATAGCTGCAAATGCAAATTACCTACCTGATACCTAACATTATTTATCATCGATCTTTTTTCAAACATCTTATTCATTTGGATGCGGCCGGCCCCAAGACCGGGATACTTGGAAACTACGGAAACTAGGGAGACCTATGTTCTGGCTGATGATGATGAAATAATAGTAAACAAAATATACTTGTGGTGGTGAATCTCGACACACGAAATCAGTAAGCAAAATTAATTCACATTTGATTTTCCATTTGCCACCTTTTATTTTAAAAGTTGTAGATAAATACGGTAAAACCATAGCTGGTAAGTACTAAGTACCTATAGAACTTGACCTAAACTTCGACACTAATTTCAGCGGACAGGTTTCAAGTGACAACTACACTACATGTTGCATAAGCGTGCAAATTACAACTGATAACCTACACCTCCTGTCCCCTTTAGAAGAGCTATCATGAACAAAATCCAACAATAGCCTTTTGCACATCGACTGCAATAGGTCTTATGTTGACTTTATCGGTACCAGAACAATCGATAAAATTTAATCGGTACAGTGATATAATGGATTTGTGATAATAGATTTTGGCAAATGGCCGATTGATGTCCGTACTGCTCCTGCTCAACGAAAAGAAATTTTTAGCAATCCCATCATGGTAAAAGAGCGTCCTGGATAATACCCTGCCTAGTTTTAAATTATTTAACTATTTTATGGATGTTCATTACAGAACAGAGATTAATTGAAAGACGGGATATAGCAATGAATTAAGTTTATTTTTAGTATTTTTACAATAAAAATATATACTTAAATCAGAGCGCTGGTCAGATCAGAGAGGGCGTATGCGGACATGTAAGTTAAAAAAGACATGTTCTGAAAGACAACAGCTAATTTGATAAGATAACAATCAATAAACAACAAGCGACTATCGGAACATACTTTAAGCAATTACTACTATACTTACTTTGACGTTAAATTGTAGAAAATCCATTTTAAAACACTAGTAATTAGAAATATTTAAAAATGTACATAATATAAATAGCGCTCATAAAACGTTACAAAAATAAAATTACTAAAACCAGCTAAAGAACGTTTCATCGTAGACTATGGTTATTTACGTTTATTTCACGATAGGCCTTCGGCAATGTTCTTACGCTCCAGTTACAGTCATGTGTGACCGGTCCTAAACAAATATCGAATTAAACAACACATCAGCAAAGCTGTCTGCACGCTTGTAATCCGAACAAACCAGACACTAATTTTTAAAAAATCAATTAGGCAACCGTCTCATGCGCGAATTTATGAAACACTGCAAGCGCAGCTCGTTTGATATATCACCGCAGACGACACGATATGGCGACATTAAGATCAACGGTTTCATGCCTAGATTAAAATTTATATTAGTTGAAGAGTCAGTTTACCGAGATTGCATCAAAATTACAATGCCTACTTATTCTCTTGCATTCGATCGAAATGCAAAATTTCATCATCGATTGTAGGAATTGCATAACTAAGTTGGTTTGGAAACGTTTGACGATGATTTGTTTTCTTCGTTTGTAAAGACATATTTTACTTGCATTGTTCTCTTTTTCAAACCTTGTCGGTGCCGCGACTTACTTAATATATAATAGGTAAGTTGAAGTACAACTCAATTCACGAGGCAGTCAAAGGTCGCGCGTGTAACACTCTTGTAATTTACGTAACCGCCGCATTGACATTTGCAGGGCTCCGCGCGCACGCGCAGCCCTACGTCAATCCCGACTTGAGAAACTCCCTGTTACGTCACAAGTATTTTCAGCTTATAAAGGATTTTCCTTGCTGTATAGTCTGTTAGCTTTTAGAATATACCTTCGGTTTTCGCCGAAAGCACACGAGTGTAATACTACTTCCTGCTCTGTATCAGTGAAATTGTGTTATATTAGTTCCGATTTCGAAATTAAGTCAATATTAGTTTCAATATTTCTATTACGCGGATATATCCAATTCTATCCGATAGTAGCCGAGGTATATTCTAAAAGCTAACAGACTGTACAGCGCGGTAATGCGGCCAGTATATGGGGACTTTTAGGTCGGATGTGGCATAAGAGCGATTTATTTGGTTAGGTATTTTTTTATTATTATTTAATATTGATTTGACTTCATATTATAATTTTCAATTTAACCTTGATGTTGTGAAACTTGTGTGAATTGGTGATGTACAATAATGTGTACAGTCGACAATAAAATTAATGCACATTCTTGTTTACAATACTTTTTATCGTGAACGAGAAAAACGCACAAATATAAAATATATATTTTTTCTTTTACTTAAAAATCTGAACATTGAATTATGTAGTATGTAAGTCTTGAGATTTAAGAAATTAAGAGCTTTCTTAAAATAAAAACAGAATTTCGATCAAAGCGTGGGCGGTAAAGCTCAGGCGAAATTACAAGAGTTTCGATGTTTTTATTTTTTTTAGTCACACTTTCGTGTTTCAACACAATGTAAGTAGTGTTGTGTAAAATACAATAAAGATTCCAGTTTTTGCTGTGGAGCCCTAAAAAAGGAGCCGTTAAAGGAATATAAAAGATATATTGTCATGCTAAAACGATGGTGTAACAAACAACATATCGAAAACGAGAGTGCGGTGTAAGTGTATGCAGTCGGTGCGACAGAACTCAAGGGCTCGTAGTTAACTCGGTGATTGGATTTAAATCGCCGTTCATGCGTAACCATAGATGTAATCCCGTATTGGAAATGGATGCATCAAAGATGCAATCGTAATAAAAAAGTATAACAAGGCGCCATTGGTTGGCTGTAATCATATTTTTTTGTTGCATCTCGCCACTGAGATGGGAACATTTCTATCTTGATGTGGCACAAAAAATCGTCTATAAAACATGCCGTCGATTTCATAACATCAAACCAAAACTCGAAAATATAGAAATACACGACTATTTACAGAAAATTAAATATATTTAATACACATAAAGTCGTTCGGAATGAAATATATACTTATTTCGGTTACAGAATTCGCAAAATAATTTACTACACAGACAATTGCTACGAAACGCCGTAGATTCTCAAAAACCAACTCAGCTTTATCTTTCTGCGAATGCCGATGGCGTTCATAAGCATTATTGTATGTTACATATGTAGTTAGATGTCGCCAGTACGCAGTACATTCTACCAGTCCCGATACGGGAAGCTTGCACGGGTCAGTGAAGTAGCGGCCCTTAGCACATTGAGGTAGATACAGTTTTTTAAAACTCCTTCGTGATCGATGCATGGTCTTTTAGTTTTTGAACTGGTGCTAAACGGTCTATGTGTCACGGATTTAATGTAGTTACTCTCAAAGACATAGAAATACGCTTGAATAAACTATCAGAGGTCAAGGACCGTAGTAGAGTCGGATCTTAGAGGGAAGTAGGATTCAAAGCAAAATCATCAAAGAAATTATAGTATACCTCTCCTCCAAGGATAGTGGGATCTTAAAAATTGTTTCGGTTTAACTCATCTTTTTCTATAATATTATCAAGGAATTAAAGCTCCTATAGAAGTAGGTATCCAAGTAACAAAAGCTAACTAAACATCTTTAGGAATAGCGGGATGCTGTGTCTATTTTCAGCCAATACCTTCGAACAAGGACAATGTAGCAGGTCGATAATACTTGCAGGGCCGTGTTAGGAAAGAAGACAAACGTGTAAGATCGTATGTAAGACGTAATGTTATTTATTGCACTAGTGCTGGCCACTGGCAATTGTTAATTTAAGCTTCTTTGCTAGTAAGGACGGTATTTTTTTTCCACTAGCAATAGGGCTTTTGAAAAGTAAAAGTAAAGTAAAGTTACCATAAATAGGAGGGCGCGAAGAAAACTGATAGGTATTAAACGGGTCTAATCGCGATTATTTCTAAGGTAAAATTGAATTACCATGTATTCCAGACGTTCCGACAACGTTACATCTGCGGTGGTCACGGGTAGACGGGTTATTTATTTTACCTACCAACTAATCGCGAGTACACCCGTTTAAATATAACTATGTGTGAGCATAGCGAGTCATTAAAAAATACTGTAGGAAAAGTAATATAATTTACTTAGTTATTATTTGTAACAGACAGGGAACCTTCACGCTATCAGTCAGAGAAAATTGATCATTTAAATAAAGAAAGAATAATTAACAGCCTGCATGTGACCAATCCCAAGAAGATTAGAAGATAAATGTAAGCAGGCTATACCTGTCGCGATAAGACCTTAATTGAGACGACCCACAGTCTTATATGGAATCCCGTATCATTATGTCGTCAAGCTATCAGCGATGATTAATAGCTGGAATTTGAGATTTGAGACTAAAAGGACAGGACACAGGGCACTCGATCAATAGCCTATGAAATAAAAGATATAAAGGCTTTACAACGTGGTGCGGTCAAAACAACAATTTTGCTGTCCACTGCATTATATTTATCGCCTCTCGAATCCTCGTAGGGGCGTACATAATACGATCCAGAACTATTTTATGCTCCTTTCTTAGTCCCATTGGTGTCCGCATTGTAATTTTAATGCTCTATAAGTACAAAACGCGACGGCAAGATAATTTAAAACCGTTCTTAATAATAAGTTGGTGTGATTTTTTATCCTGAGACTTTGAAACTCGTTCAGGATAACGCATGAGTGTCCGTTGGGAGTTAAGCGATGGTAATCATCGTCTGTTAACCCTAGATTCATAACCTTATCTAAGAGGAACATTATTCATAAACATTCATCTCACCGACGATTAAATTTATGTGACGGGTTTTGGGGTACTTGTAAATAAAATAAAATAAATAAGTATGGCACTCTTTAATATGTTTAATTAGGTAACAAAAAAAAATAGTAAATTATTTAAAATAAAATTTCATCGGCACATTCCACACACATGAGGCCGCGATGGTCCATGCACAGATACTTTTTGCATTGCTTGCATTGGAACCGTGTCAAACGCCGTTTTTTATAATCACAATAACCTCAAACCTTTTTTCGAGTACCACTTGGACCAGGTGTATCAATGGTAGGCGTTTCACCTAAAACTTCGGCGATTTTCCTTTTTAGGCATCTCTTCAAAATTGGCATTTCATATCTTTTACGTAACCACGGTTCGGTCAGCTTCTCCGAAACATTCTTCACGAAACATCGTCTGCTTGTTGGTTATCGCCCTAGTTTCACATTATTGTGCGCGTATTTGAAATCATCATCACAAGAGTCAGATAAACGATTTAAATAGTCCTCAATTTGCCTCAAATCTCAATTCTCAAAATAAAATAAAAAGATTTGATGTAAACTACACACAATACAACACTGAACAATAAAAGAAATTGTAATCATAAATAATAACTCCTATAAAATAATATCATATACTTCCTTTTACCCCGTATAACCAGAGCTCATCAAAAACTATGTTTTAAAAATAACTTGCAGTCTCATCAAAAGTAACACTATTAATAAGCATTCGTCTCTCAGACGTTCAAAGGACTAAAACTTGTGCACAAGACGTCACTGCGAGGCAATTGCACCTGCATTACTAAGGGTCAAGTGTTTTAGGAAGGTACCTAAGAAGTCATAATTCTATGTCTTTCACTCGAGACACTAGAAACAAATTAACGTTTTGCGCGGTCTGTGGGACGAATGGTTATGAATCTAGGGTTAACCGAAAATTACGTGAAATCTCGTCTTACGTCTCGACGCCAGTTATTAAATCAACGGTACCTACCCAGTGAGCTAAAACAGCGTTGTTCTTGTCAAATGTAACTTTTAAAACAATGCTTATCTTAACTGCTTTTTTCAAATAATTATATTTTAAACAAGACTTCCTCGAAATATTGAAGCGTCACCCCCTAAAAGGACTCTCACAGTAAAATTTTACTTCAACGTGAAAGTATTGGTTTTGGATGCGAATCTCAGCACCTTTTATTTTCGAAGTTTTTTTATGACATAACTTAATTTGTAGTAGCAATTTACGTAGCCTCTCTACGTCCCAATGCAGGACACAGGTATTCTCTCAAAAAGAGAGTGAGTGAGGGAGAGTATGTGCTGAATTACCACGCCCGATCAGTACGGATTGGCAATTTCAGCGCTGAGGTGTGTGAACACCTCAGACACTTAGGTTTCCTCACAATGTTATTCTTCAGCGTTAGCGAGTGGCAATGCTAGTATAACTTCAAAAATATACGTAACTTAGAAAACAAAGTCTTCAGTAGATGTGACCTTCCGAATGAAAAACCGAATGTGGATAATCCTTTAAATGAAACCATCCGAAAAGTTAACCCTTTCAACATACAACAATATTAAAATCTGATAAGATCTTCAGGAAGAAGATTTGGTCAAAACGTTGGGAGAGTTTGCGTTACAGGGAAGAGACTTAGCAGTGGGCTATTAAGCTGAACAGATTGACAGAAAAAAACCACGTTCAATTGATAACGTCTTTATTTATTGTGTCTCTAAAGGCCTTCGGAAATAAATTAGATTCATTACGAGTATTGCGCAGCACTAACGAAATCCTTGAAAAATTGTCTTGGATGAGACAATAAGCAGTGGCTGTCGAAAAAGCCAGAAGAAAGTTCTATCAGAGTGGGAAATTCGGCCCAGAGGTGAAGGACCCGTCGCGTGTCTCAGTTGCGTGCAAAGATCAGTGCGGATTCGATTCCGGCACCCGCCGACAGGGCCATCAATTTTGGGACACATTCTCGGAACTTTCGCCGGGAACTCGCACGTGATGGCGAAACAGACTGATTTGTGCCACGAAAACCGTTGTAATTATTCAAAATTAATGCCTCTTTGCCATTGAGGAAAAGTGTCGCCGTACGCGAATGATGGTTTATTTGAGTTGCGATTTTGGTAGTTTCTTCAAGACTGTGACAAATTCATACTGCTTTAGAGGTAAGAAAAAATAGTATTAACACAATACCAATGTCGTCTCCCATATATAAATTCTTATGAAGAATAAAATAAACCAAGAACTGACATTTAAAATGAAATCAGTACTGCCCAATAAAAGACATCAACGCGCGTTCTGGGGACCATAATTTAAAAGTTCTGCACTGCAGTATTATTAAAATTGTAATACATAGCTTTTCGACTAATTTGATGGATTATATAAAATTCAAATATTATATCCATGAATCGCTCGTAGCCTGGGCTGCCTGAGTGATCTTGAACGATCACTAAGGTTAAGCAACATACGGCGCGTTCAGTCCATGGATGGGTCACCGTCTATGACTAACGCTAGTGGCATTTTTTCCGAGCGATTCCGTGCTTCGCAAGGCACGCTAAGCAGTTGGTGCCGGCTGCCGTCGATAGATGGCAGTCGTTAAGCCTAGTCAGAGGCCTTAGGGCGGCTTGAAAACTTCTGACAGTAAGACCAGCCACTAGTCTTACAAGCCTCCACCAATCCGGACTTGGCCCCCGTGGTGGAGTATGGCCTATACCTTCCTCAGGGAAGAGACCCGTGCCCCTCGGTGGGGACATAATGGGTTGATGATGATGATTATATCCATAGTACAAACAAAATGTTTACTTTATGAACGTCAAAGTTGTTAAAGTGATCTCTTCCAGACTATTTTTAGATGGACTGGAGCAAAACATTGGAAAAGGAAGTAGAATATACGCAGAAAATTTTAACAAACATCGTCCGGACCATTTTAAAGTCACCGGCAAATATAGAGTCGGGTGGCTGTTATTGCTACTGTCATAAATGTGACTGGCTGCGCACGAGTTTAATCTTCAGTAGCACAAGGGAGACATTAATAGTGCAATAAGAGAGCGCCAGATAGTGCAATATACATGAGATGGAAACAGCAGGAGGCTATCCTGAGACGAATCTTAGGCCGGGTACAGACTACGGAGAAAGTAACAAGAGGTAATAAAAGATAAATAATAGTACTGTCAACGAAACGTGATTATTTAATGCACATGACGTTTATTTGTGACGTCGCTGTTTCTGGTTCCCACGACACAGGATATCCTAGTGTGGGGCCAGAAGCAATGTATGTGCCTGTATGTAAATGTTATTGTTGTGGTTGTTACATAAGCTACGTTTCCACATGACAGTCACTTTTCCTGTTCCCAAACTAGGATACCCTGTTTTACAGGCAAGGACACCGCAAACATGAAAAAAAAACTCCCAGATTAAGGCCATGTGAACTGAACCCACGCCCTTCGGAATGTATATGTAACCTGAATTAATCGTATTTTGAATAGTGGATTATTCTTACGTACAAACCATTGTATAAGCAGACTTGATAAATTCTTCCTTATGAGAGATTAATCTTTTGCAGGGAAAAGGTTAAAAAACCACGCGACCCATAGCGGAATGATGATTCAAGCACTAAGGTATTTGAACACTTCCAACATTCTGGTTTCCACACGATGTTTTATTTATCTTTGTCATTATCACTTCCTTTATTTTCTTTTCATGACAAATTTACAAATATTTCACATTTATTTATTTATAAATGTATGCCATTTCATTGATTCTGGTAGCTCTACACGTTCCTGAGAACATGGAGCTTGATGGACGCACGAAACGGATAGACATTGTAAACCTCTAAGCGCCTTACTAATAAAGGTTATGAGCTGTGTATACAGCCGTTATGCGAGGTCTGACAAACTGGTTATTTGTACGCTAAATGCGATTATACCAATATAAATATACGTCAAATACGTTAAATACGTCAAATAGTTATTCAGAGTGTATAAATTAATGATTTATCTAACTTCGGGACTGAAAACGTCTTCAAGCGTCGTTTGCAAGCGTCTTTGTTGCTTCATTTCGTCGCGCAGTGGGTTCTCTTCTTTATAGGGTATTTTACATGTTATTCTAAGATCTTCCTTATCATTGTAATGCTAAGGTTGCTTTCAGGACGTCTTTTCACCAGGAGGTGATATAAGATTGATACGATTACCCTTACTGTTACATTATAAGATATCTTTGCAGCATATTAAATGTGTTTCGTTGGAGATATTTATCGTAAGGCTGAAAATTGTGTCCTGTAACAGTTCAACTCAGCGGAAAGCATAATTATATTTTGACGGAAATATTTTTCAAAACTCATAAACAAAGAAAACTTTGTTCACTTCTGCAATGATCTAAGATCTGTCGCTGTATATTAAAGGGCTGTTTTATGGTAATAAAGCATTTCATTTGATTCTTATAGATGTTTTGCCCAAGATATCGCTATTTTTCTGCTAGTGTCCATCTTTTACACTAACAGTAATTTAGAAAACCTGTCGAGAGTTAATTAATTTTGTTTAAATGAAAGATAAGTAAATAACGTAAATATGTAGGTAACTAATAATATTAATAATAATAACTTCCACACTACAACCAATGGATAAATGGTCTTAAATACAAGTTACAACTTGTGTAATTCAAACATCAATAAACTGACATTTTTAGGTCTGAATAATATAATAGGTTTTGTTCACGAATGGCCTTTCTAGAGCACGATGTATACTTTCGATTGTTCAGTAAAAATATGGCGCATCACTCGTGTCGAACGTTGTCTAAGTTGAAGATACTCTCATATCAGATCTCATGTAGCAAATAAGTGGGTTAGCAACAATTAGGCTCCGTTGTTCATTCTTGTTACATTTTTCCACGCACCGGCTCTCGCGGTGTAAGGCTAAACCTTTGACCTGTATGATCGTATCGCGATGCTATATGCCCACTGATTGGCAACCACTGACAAAGAATTGGCACAAAATCGTTTTCTCAATGCAACTTCTCTGTCAATTCACGGAGAGTATTTTGAGTGCTCGTGTGTTGTGTAAGTATCAAGTTTTTCATTGCGTATGCAAATAGTTTTTGGGTTTCGAGGGTGATTGAAATATTACTGGAAAGTCTTGTTTCACATATTTAGATGTCGGTGTTACCTAGCAATTAATGTTTGCAAACATACTGGCCATTACCTATGGCCATTAATACCATTATATCATATTAGAAACATAAATCTTTAACAGACACTAAACACCAATGACTACATACCCATAACATGGAAATTAATTACTAATGACTTTGCGTCAGTTACTATTAAGAGCGCGGGGTGTTGATTTTGAGCGTTTCTTTATAAGTTGCATCATGCTCAAGTGTGTACATTACAGTAAGTAACGCAACGCCCGCCCGTAGGTGTGAAAGATCACTAAAAGCACATATGCGACCTCGTGTGCTTGACATAATGAATAACTAATTTAGCATTATGATTTTATGTCGAGACATTTTGACATTGGCGTGGCTTATTGCAAAAAGGTTTGGGCATATCGCAACTCTGAAGAGATTTTTGTCGGTGAATGTAGGGGTAATTATATATAATGCAGCTAATCAGGTCTAAATCCAGGTCTTGGATGTTTACATGTTTGTGACGTCACCGTTTCTGGTTCCCACCACACAGGTGGGGCCAGAAGCATTGTATGGGCCAGTATGCAAATGTTTATGTTTATGTTAATATTTGCATCACTGTGGGACACTGTAAGCTTTCTCGGAGAAAAAAAGGCTTAATCGCCATCTGCGTCCACAACCAACCACGGCAATTTCAAGCGTTCTGATATGTGAATACTTCACGAAGCTCTCCTTTACAATAGTAAAATAAAAAAATGTAAACATAACCAAATGTTTTTAAATTAATATCTCCTGGAGTTTCCGCTAGTCGCGAGTTACGAATGCGGGCAAATCCTAATCAACTCTATCTCTGACACATAAGATTGAAGTTGCTATTTTTAATTAACCTCTGGCATCTCAAGCGTGAGTTATTGCGGCGGTGGACGGCTGCCTTCCCATCTGACTTATTAGATTATCTTGTATCTTGAGTTCCATCTTTGAGATGAGTTCGAGTAGAGAACCCTGAAGCCGGAGTGATTAATTAATCCCAGTTGAACTAGAGAAATAACGTCGATACGACATTTAAATTTAAACTGAGATTAATACATAATTATTAATTAATTTAATTGTAAATTTAAAATAAAATTAATAATTATTAATCTACATGCCTGTAACATAATTCATTAGGAAATAAACCATTTTTACTTTACTTTACCTACTATAGTAATAATATCCCCCAAAATGAAGCTCAAACTTCGTATATTTTTACATTATGTTTCTTCACCCCAGCTTTATAGATATTATTCTCCACCGAATTGATACGGATAGGCACACAGACACGAGAGTCATCTGAGAGAGGTTTTATTTTTTCATTGCATGTGAGGATCCCTAAGAACCCCGAAAGATCCTGAAAATATTGCTGTAATAGCCTATGGCTGTGTAAATACTACTACTATAGTCTGATTTTTAATTCCGTAGAATTCTGACAGTTCTCATTTTTGGACATGTCAGAGAATAGAAACCTTTTTTGGGCGGGCACATTTTTTACTTTCAATACGAGTGTGAACATCTGAGTCTGCACATTTAGTTTGTAAGTGAATTTATCCATTTTATAAAGTGTGGAGCTCCAAATTAAAAGAGAATTTAATGCGAGTGACAATTGTGTCCCTTTTCACCACACAAACAGTAAAAAAGTACAAGTAAAGAGAACAATTTTTTATTAAAATATCTAATCATCACCCTTAATTACTCGCGTCAAAAAAGTTACACTATCGCTCGCGTGGGGTTTATATTACCCCATTTGAAAAAGGGGATAAAAGAAAGTATTACTGCATAATATATTTTTATTAGTAAATCTTTAAAAAAAATCGACTTCTCGCTAGAGGATAACAGTATTCATAATTAACATTTCTAGGAATATTTTGGTAAGATCAATATATAAAATAGAGAACAATTTATTCATTGCATTCATCACTTGTCATGATGGAATGGTCATGACAGACGTGCTGGTTGCATATAGCACACGTCATCCTAATTTTTTTATTTCTTGACATTGGGCAGATATGACACGTTTTGTACAAATTGGATGAGCCATCTCTGGACGTAGAGCTAGAAACCTGAAGATCAGCACTTCTTTTGAGACGTTTCTGTATAGTCCTGGGTAGTTGTTGTATTTTCCCCCGAGTTTGTTGGTGAGCCCTTGTTAGATCTACTGCAAGATGCTTCAGGAATTCATCCTGGAGATGCCTTGCTCAACATTGCTTCTATATACCACCATGGCGTTGATGCCAGCTACTTTGGGTAAGCATAACCATTGGCATCTCTTTGTGGGTCCGCCAACGTTGAGTTATATAAGTAATGTGTTGTTTCATTGGCGTTTTCTTGATAGGCGCAGTCATGATCACTTTGTATGACTTCAGTATCCATTTCATCTTCATCCGGTCTATCAATGGCGCTTTCTTCCACATTTTCCAATAAATACTGAACAATCTGATTGAGACAAAGGTGTCGATTTGCCATTCTGAACGTTGTAACCTAAAAATATAACCCAACATTAGCAAAACAATCGATAACAAGAGCATAAAACGTACAAAAAAAATAAAAAAATTACTACTTACTTGTCAAAAAAAGTTGCGTGGGGCAATATATACCCCAGACACGATCTCCTAGCATGGCCGCACGTTGCAACGTGACGCACGTGACTGATTAATGGAGGGGGGAACTATTTAGGCAGCTACTAGGCAGGCCATGGTGAAAAAATTTCTAGTTTAGGTGTTACAAGCGTTCAAACATGCTTTGGGGTAAAATATACCCCACGCGAGTAATTAAGGGTTAATACTAATATCATCTAATATCATTATCTTTATCATCATCATCATCATCGATGACATGAATTATTAAGAGAGCTAACGGCATACTTCAATTTTCTAAAAAGGTTTACGAAACCTTGAATTAGTAGGCAGTGATGCCAGCTAAAGAATAAAATAAAGTAAATAAAGTTAATTGAATCGTGATATTGAAATATTTGTTATATTTGTATTAGGTCACTTGAGTAAGTAAATATTTAGATTAACCTTTTTATGGGTAAAACATAAAAAATACGTAGCATTTTATTTTTTATTGCCCTCACGTGGGTCAAATTTGTCCCTATTTCGGTGGCGAACTTTTTCAGTAGCAACACTTATGAAATGTCAGAATTCTACGGAATAAAAAATCAGACTTTACGTTGTTTAGTAATTATAATCGGCCTGGAGTTCGAAAATCGAACAGTCTCGTGGGTCCGGCTGCAGTGCACTTCGTTTACGAGTTCGCAATATTTTATCCATTGCATAAGTACCATGCCTAGTACTCGAAGAACGCGTACATTCGATTATCAGTTAGATAGAGGAAACATCTCATGTTTTGACTCGGATAAGTCAGTCAGTGTCCAAATTAAATGACTCTCGTTATGAGTGAAGTCCAATTTACTTCATAGCGTCTAGGATTCATATCAAGATACTAGCTGACCCAGCAAATGCTGTTTTCACGACGTTTTTATTACGACCGACGAGCTTTTATCAGACCAACCAAATAAAGACATATCATTTTATTTAAATCGGTGAAGCCGTTTCCGAAAAGTTTGAAAACAATGTGACACGAAATTTTTATATTTTAGATTATGAAGTGGTATAAAATAAAGGACAAACTGTAACGTGAGATATTGAAACTAATATGTGAGTGTTCTTATGCCTGGTTACCATAACCCCGTTTATCGTTGTACTTTGGGACTATGAGTGTTGTGTGAATTTTAAATAGAAGTTATAGAAATTATTGACAGCAACTAACTTGTATACAATGTGTTTTATAAAGGTCCTGTAGAATTAAAGTCAGGTCTCCTGCTCGTGTTTTTCATGAAACCAAAACAATTTGTTTAAAATAGGTTTATTTTAATCGTCATTTAATAATTTCTCATTATAGGACCGGCTCGCGACAAAAATATGAGCTGTTACAGTAATGCATACACTAGACCAGGATCCAAGCCAGAACTTGATATTGAGCACGGAAAAACAAAACAGCTGCTAATTAGTAGGTTTTAAATATGGACCCTGATATACTTTTTTAAGAGTTTAATTTTACAGGTGACTTGTAGATTAGATTTTAATGGAAGCATAATATGTATAGGTATTTATATTAATTCAAGTGTTTACTTTAGCAGGTATTTGGTCGAAAACTTACCAGTCATTTATCAAGAACTGACCAACATTGACTTGAAACGTAACATGCCCTATACTTGCCGGTATGTAAATGACCTACAGAGACAATAATAGAGCCGAATAGTTAACTTTGATAAGATTCACCTTAAGCTTACAAGTAACTTAAGGTAGCTCGTAAGCCGAGCCGGAAATAGCCGAATCGCTTACGACGTACGGAACACAATTAAATTAAATTGTTCATTGACAGACGGCTTGATTTTCAGCGCAATGAATGAACAAACGAACGCGCGGCGAGCATCAACAAACGTTACGCGCATTACACAACCGATATACAAAGGAAAGTAAGAGTGTAGACGTAATTTGTCCCTGATTTCCATACGGGCCACGCGATGGCATTTACCTGCGACTTTTAGCGACTGTTTTCGCTAATTACCATCTCGTTTGCAATTTAAAGTCGCACGTTCATTTGCTATCCCTTACCAACTATTCAGCGAAAGTGAATGCATGTGCAATGCCGGTAATTGGCAGGAGGTGTAACGTAACCGGCGTTAGACGTGTGGACGCCGCCTAACTGTGTGTGACAGTGGCTTGGGAGCGTGTAAACACCTGGGAAGGGCCACTGCCAGGCCATTATCAGTCCGGCCGCACCTCTCACGCGGTAGGTGGTGCTCGGAGCGTTACCAGTTACCAACTTACCACTCTACTGTGATGTTACCGTGACGTTTCCTTGTAAGCCTAGTATGTTACGCCTAAAGGGTGGGTGTAACAACACTGCGCGTACTTTACACACCTGATAAAATCGACGATACAAAATATGCGTGGGTTACTTTCGATTCATGTTTTGTATATTATCCTTGCACATTCTTAATATACGAGAACGTGTATAGATAAAAAGAAAAAACAACTCTATTGATATCGAAAGGCCAAGCAGTGATAGTGAATAATGAACTAAATAAATGTATAACATCTTTGACATTATAAAGAAACAAACTCAAAGAACCAATCGATTCAATTGCGTACCTATTCTATTTTCAACGGGCTGAAAATTAAAGCGCACTGTTGTTGAGTTATGTGCGAAACATTAGTTCAGCGCAGCGCATCCATCGTTGGGGTCAGGCCGCTGCCATTGACATTGATGACATAAAATAGAGGGTACAAAAGGTCCTATCAATACAAGCTTCTCTTGTTCATATCAAGCCATGAAGGAGGAGGCACCTTTAAGGTCGACAAGCTTTTAAAAAAAAATTGTAGAACCAAGCTATACGCAAACCTTAGATTGACGTAGCTATTAATTTCTGCCTCCTGATGCCTCACGAAATCTGGTGCGTATTAAAATGAGCTTTATAAAATTAAATACTTAGCTAAGTATTTCAGAAAAATGATTCCGAACCAAATCAGGGATAAAGTTATCGAGACTCCAGTAAGTATAACTTATATTGGTTTATTCAGCTTCATTGCTAAAATAACAAAAGTACATTAAAATTAGATCAACCTCCTCTTATGCTGCCACTTTTTTAGCAGTGTTAAAGCTGAAGGTATTTTATTGCACTAGTCATATCGAGTCAAATTCCAAAATAAGTTTTAGAAAATCTAACGAGAAAAAAAAGCGGTGGACCCGTTTCGGAGCAGATCAATAACAAACACTGTGACACGACATTTTTATGTATTAGAGTTTTTTTTTACGCTTTATTGGATAAAAAAATAAACGAATAAGAATAGTACATTACTGCAGCGGCCAGCAAAAGAGGCATTGATGGACGAACGTGGAAATGTGGGCCGAGGCGAAGCCGAGGCACACATACGTGAGTCCATCAATGCCTACTTGTGGCCAAGGCTTGTATATGATTTTTCTCAAATAATGCGCGGAAATTAAAACTATGAACTCATTCTGTTAAATTCAATAAACTTTCAAAATGAGACGAACCACGAACGAACAACAATAATTTTTGCCGCGTTAAAGTGCTCTTTTTTTCAATAGGTAATTATTCAGCTTTCTATCGCAAGCCAGTTCGAAATTTAAAATAACCCCTCTGATAAGTTACCTCCTTGGTAGTCATTGTACGGAGTAAAAGATCGTTCCATTATTAAATAACACGTAATTAACATGTAATTGGCCAGTACAGCAATATCGATTTACGAGTATCTCGAAGAAGGTTGTCGAAATAATGCTCAAATTTCCAAGCATGTTTGAGAAAAATATAATTTCAAGCTCTATTCCGAATAGGCTGGTTGTCAGTGGGCTGGCAAGGTGAGCTAAATTATATGTCGAACAAAACCGTCTTTCTATGACTGCGTATATCGTACTGATGATGCGACTCTTTGTCAGTGCCAGGGCCTGATGAAGTTGGATGGGCCTGTCAGAGGCGTTCGTTGTTGCACTCGATGAGACAGACTGCCTGATAAAGAAATGTTTTGCAATATTTTATTAACATGTGCAGGGTTGTAGAAATGTTCTAAGACATGTAATGAAACTTAAAATATTCACACGATAGGTCAAAACTGATCCGCTCAAAACTCACGCTGTAAATTGCACCGTTTTTATCTCCAAGTCAGAGAGTCGAATAATAAAGAGCTAGCCTAGCTTTGTAAAGAACTGATTGCTGAGCAGGTATGTATGTTAAAAAACAAAATAACTAATTCTCAAAACCGGACCAACCTTATTTTTTACAAAACTGAATTGTGAATGTACACATTACCGCCTAACATCATTTCATCGTCGCCGTCGTAATGAAAATTTTATTGATTACAAAAAAATAAATAAACAATTAGATAAAATTGAATAGATATCATCTAACATATTTAAGATTTACTATTGTATATTTATATATACATATATCGATAAATGATTAAATAATAATATAACTTATACCTACTCTCAGAGATTACACCCTTCAAAACCTATTTTCCTCTTTATTCGTGCAGTGGGTTAGATAAATGCTTACATCTACTATTTCGTTGAACATCGCCTTCTTGGGTAAAAGCAGCATAAGAATTAAATTCACAGTGCTTTGGTAATATCTCTATCATCCCGTCACTTTCCCTGGCCATTCCAGGCGCATCCTTTGATCCTGACACTATGGCAACAGCTTCATACAAGCTCCGTACTTGACAGCTGTATTCAGCGAGATGAATGGTGTCTTCAAGACCAATAGACATTCTTTTGCGATGCTAAAAATACACTTAAGGATGCTATTAAATCCTCCGCGTCGGCGTTGTGGGAAGATGTGCGAGGCGATCGCTAGTGCACCGAACATAGTTGTGGCCAGGTTTAAGATAGGCAAGTTCTTCTTAAGCTAAATGGTGTAATATATACTAATTATAATTATGAGTTAATTTTAACAAAAAAAAAATATAGGAAAAATAACAAATTAAATAATTATACACTTACAAATAAAATGGAATCCTGGCCCCTGTACTAGGTTTGATCGTAAGGGTCAGTGTTACATTATCAATAGTGCAATCTATTGTGAACAGAGTGCGTATACTGAGTTTTGTCGTTCACTTTCGATAGCGAGAGCGTTTGCGATTTGCATAGGAGTGACAAAGCGCGCCATCTATTTGTCTCTTTGTTACTCCTATGCAAATCGCAAACGCTCTCACTATCGAGAGTGAATGAAAAAACTCAGTATAAGCACTCGGGGGTATTTCATTAAATTGCACGATTTATTTTTGTTCAGAAAAACTATATAGTTATTACGACTGCTTTTGAACATAGTAACCAAATATTTGTTACCTATCTGAGTAACTAGTTAAGCATACCAAATAAAAATGAACTTTGGTTAGCCCCTTTGAGCGGAGGTGACCAAATTCGACCTACTGACCAAAAGCCGGACAATAAGTCCAGGTCGCAATCGCGCTTCAATGGTCCTATACAATCATTATACTACGTATATTGGTCTCACAATTTATAAAAATGCCAGTCTCGGCATCCACGCGTGGTGATTAAGCTGATAATATGAAGACTACCAAATTTAAAGAATGTTTTCTTTCGCATCAATCAAGAGCGTTATGTTCAAAGGCAAATTGCACGAATCCTCAACGATATTCTCAGGAAAGCCTTCCACTTTCCTCTGCTGTCCGCGTCCACGATTTGTGTGGCCAACCTCTATTTTGTATGTTGTACCTTATTTTGTTGTAACATCTAGCTAATACACTTTCGCCTTGTTCGTGTTAAAAGCTAGTTCCCTCAATTGCCAGCCTGAGTAATGAATGTTTACTTATAAAGAGTGACATCTACATCTGCAGGCTATGTTTATCTTTAATCTAAGCACAGGTAGATAAGTAGTGCCAGAAGTATTACAGATCACTGCTATCTCCACTACAGACGGCCCCAAGGCAGCGGCTAACATTATACATAACTGTATGTACATTGACATTCAACAAGCAGAATGTAAATTCTTTACGTTGAAATAAATTTTTGATTTCTGATTTCTAACAATCTTAAATGCAAAAATAAAGTTTTCAACTGTTACAGTTTATTGGCACTAAATGCTCAGGAATTTAAGACCGCCGCATTATAAAATAATTTTAAGTGTAATAAAAGTATTAAGAACAATTCCAATACTATACAATCGTCGTACTTCCAGACGCTACAATCAAATGGCGCAATTAAATTGTAGAGTTATTTGCGTTAATATCATCGTGTGAGTAACATGTCTGATCCTAAGGCGATCATTTTACTTTATATTTTACTTAGATTAAATTAAAAACATTGCTGTTTCAAACCGTTATCAACCCATTATTTACCCACCGAGGGGCACGGGTCTCTTCCCTGAGGAAGGTATAGGCCATACTCCACCACGGGGGCCTAGTCCGGATTGGTGGAGGCTTATAAGACTAGTGGCTGGCTGGTGTTACTGTCAGAAGTCCAATAATCTAGAAATGTTAGTCTGTTCTGTTTAATTTCGTAATTTACGATCTTGCAAAATATCAACGAAATAAAATAATTCAACATATTTTACTCAAGATTCATCATCAACCCATTATGTCCCCACTGAGGGGCACGGGTCTCTTCCCTGAGGAAGGTATAGGCCATACTCCACCACGGGGGCCAAGTCCGGATTGGTGGTTCCTAATCGCTCAACAACATTGCAAAATATACTCGTAAATATAGATAGTGCCCAAGGTTACGTCATTTGTATACATTCTTCAGATTCCACGCTTCTCTTTTCTGTGGCAAGTCATTTATACTGTTAATCAAAGAAAGGCACTGGACAACTACATGGCTCTCGCTCATATTGCCGTAATATAGACGGATCGTGTGAGCGAGAAGCAAATAATTTTCTTGTCCCTTTTTCTTTTCACGATATATTTTTATTAAGACTGTTATGGACCCCTAGCTAGTATTTAATACTCGTATAATGACTGCCACTTTGCAGATCGATTACAAAACACTAACGGCTTTATTTATAAAAACACAATTTCTCTAAAGCACTTCCCAGAAGTATTATATGCGAGATTACGTATTTCTTATAAAATCTCTACCACAGACTATTTTAGTCGGCGTTTATCGTGTTTCTATAAATAATATCGAAAGACTTTAGTAAAAGAGGAACTTCTTAAGTATTTGTCCTAGAGTCGAAGTGCGGCCGCAGTTGAAAAGGGATATTTAAAAATAGTTTAACGTTTACAACAGGCTGTAATCGCGGTGATTTATAGACGCATCTCTAGGCTTTGCATTTCTCAATCTCTCCGTCGAAGAGAACCAATAGGGTGAAGGAGGTACAGTAGAGTGGATCCTGAATAGTTTCTCTTTTCTTTTTAACGAATCAAGTCAAGAATACTTTAACGTCAGGAATATCGTTACGAATACGATAGACTATGAAAATATACTTCTCGCAAGCACAGAATGCGTCTATAATTATACACAGCAATATAATTATAACGGTATATTTAAGGTGGTGCCCTGATATATAGTGGGAAAAGGTGAGCTGATGATGATAATGATGATAATACCTGTATATCTATAAAAATACATAGATAATAATATATTTAAAATATTTTGTAAGTCCCGATGGACGAAGCATGTACAGAACGTATTTCAACGTAGATAATCATCTTTTTCTTTATGTTTTACAAAATATGTCTTAATCTGTATATTTACAAGTCAGTTTTAACTAATATGTGTACACCACCTAGGTGAAGACTTGGACTCTTTTTGATTATTTATGTATTTTGTCTGTCTTACGTCTCTCTCTCACCTCCTTCTCTTATTGTACTATCTGACGACCTCTGTGGCGTAACGGTTACCGTTCCTGCTTACCATGCGAGAGGTCCCGGGTTCGATCCCCGGCTGGGGAGAAAAAAAAAACTTCAGGTCTTGGATGTTTACATTTTTGTGTCGTCGCTGTTTCTGGTTCCCACGAAACAGGGTATCCTAGTGTGGGGCCAGCAGCAATGTATGTGTCTGTATGTAAATGTTTATGTAAATGTTTATTCTTTGATTGGTAATCATAACGTAACACATGGTGTCATTCTTATCACGAAACTAAAATTACGTTGTTTAGGTTTTGTTAGTATTTCCAACCCAATCCGTCAGGCCTTTGTCCACTTCTGAATCTCACCCTCTATGGACCACTTTCTATCTTCGATCATACTCATCAGCTAATAGCAATCTACCTAAGATCGTCAGATCTGTGAGTTGCTGGGCGACCTACGCAACGAAAGTGTAGATCAGATGTGCTGGTGACTGTACTATAGTATGAACGTACTTTGAAAAAAGTTAGCCAACAACTGGGAACGTAGAAGTAGAATCAATCAATCACGCCAACGCGAAAACACCCAAATGCTATTGATCACATACATGAGTTTGTGATTTTCCTTTGCAGTCATCGTAGCTCAGTGGAAGTAAGTATGATCCATTTGTCTATACTTGACATTTTTCTCAGACTTTAAACGACAGTAAATCAAAAACCTTTAGCGGTAGAGGGCTCGAAACAGTTTGCAAATTTAGTGCTAGCTAGTACTAAATTTGCAAACGGTATCGAGTTTTCTGACGCTAAAGTTTTTTGATTTATTGTCGTTTAAAGTCTGAGAAAAATGTCAAGTATAAACATAAACATTTACACACAAGAACATACATTGCTTCTGGCCCCACACTAGGATACCCTGTGTCGTGGGAACCAGAAATAGCGACGTCACAAACATGTAAACAACCAAGACCTGGAGTTTTTTTTTTCTCCAGCCGGGGATCGAACCCGGCACCTCTCGCATGGTAAGCAGATGCGCTAACCGCTACGCCACAGAGGTCGTCTGTATAGACAAATGGATCATAGTTAAATCCACTCACTAGCTTTGTACTCCAAATACAAATTGCAAGTGATTTGTAATCTCTTTGCTCTACAAATATAACAGTACTAGAACCACAATAACACACGACAGAGAATAGCCGTACCACGCGGAGTTGGCTACCTCGCAACTATACCATCACAACACCGGAGTAGAGTGGTAATTACTTTATGATTTAAGTTCCCTAGGCATAGTGTGGACAAGAGGAGGGGTTTAATGGACGGTTGCGTCTCGGCTTCGGTCTGGCTAGACCTTAACCTCGAGAAGATGACGCAGAGGGTTCATGGAATAAAGAGAACATGTACCTACACCAAAAATTGCGTGACGAAGTTGCGTGACTCCCGAAATAAAAGCTTGCAGGTATTACAGAATCGTTCTGCCATACTGCAGGGGGTCTATAAGATCATTTAATATTATATTGAAAAAATTAAAAACATAAATAAACTTTCAATGGGGGGGGGGACGGGGACTCGGGCGGGCGGACGGGCGGACAGACAGACAGACAGTCTTAGTAATAGGGTACCTTACCCTTTGGGTACTTTGGGTACCCTAAAAACACTAGTTCATGTAGAAGTTATTTGTGAAGTGTTGGATCATGCATGACCACGAATAATACAGAATCGTCTAGTTTTCTCTTGAAAAGGCCATGCCTCTGTGCCAAGTTTGTGCCCTAACCATGGGATGACAGGGACGAATGGGGTGTACCACGGGTACTCCTCAACGAAAGCCGAGGGCATTAATCTGTATCGGCCGCTGTTCGAGTAATAATAAGTCCGGTGGGTGATCGTGTTTGCGTTACTACCATGTTTGGGCTGTGGTTTATGGGCGGAGGGACGCCTTCCTCTTTGAAGATGCTTTATCGGTGTTATAGTTTGTCCGTGAGCTCAATGTTTTCATAACATCTTCCACGTGCTGGTTAGAGTTGTAGGGATATTCATGGCATCGAGGAAGCAACATAAAAGCTCAGCATTAATCTTTTTAAATTTTCTACTGTTAAGATATCCGTGTTTTCTTTGCTACAGTTAAAAACCGAGTCCGAGCCGTGCCACAAATAAAATAACTTGGAACTTCAGAAGTGTATATTAAAACTATTTATTCAGTGACAAATAAATCTCTCAAATGAATAATGTAATAAAATAAGCCTCCGCACAAACTGGAGAGCAAGTCGCTAAAATGCACATTTGTTCAATAGAGTCACATTGGCACGGCAAAGGTTGTTTCATTGACACTATTGGTAGTCTAGTAACCAATCGTATTCCAATGGTAAACCCGTGCAACTTTACTCGGGCCTTGTACGTTTTGAGAGATGCATATTTAATTTTCGTAACTATTTCAATGACTATTTCAACGTAAAGAATTTACATTCTGTTGGTTGAATGTCAATGTACTATAATGTTAATGTTAGCCGCTGCCTTGGGGCCGAATGTAGTGGATAAAAAGGCAGCGTTGTACTTCTATTGCTTTGTAGACTACTAAATAGAGGCAAATAACAACTTTACTATAGTCGCCTTTCTATCGTTCATCTTATTGAAAAACTAAGTGTATATTAGATTCGAAGGCCTAAAGATCTAATATATTATAACAAAACACTTTTTATAGGCACTTTCCTTGCTACTCAAAATTCAACGCAAAACAAACGTGGCAAAATACACTACTCATGGTCCCTGGCAAGCCTTCTGGGATGAATGTGTAGGCTAATACACTACTCATGGTCCCTGGCAAGCCTTCTGGGATGAAGGTGTAGGCTAATACACTACTCATGGTCCCTGGCAAGCCTTCTGGGATGAAGGTGTAGGCTAATACACTACTCATGGTCCCTGGCAAGCCTTCTGGGATGAAGGTGTAGGCTAATACACTACTCATGGTCCCTGGCAAGCCTTCTGGGATGAAGGTGTAGGCTAATGTTGTAGTGTCTACGTTCAGGGTTCTGTTTTATAAAACTACTAGACGAAAACCCGGCTTCGCTCGGGTAAAATGTAGACGTAAAATAATATTCCACTATGTTTTTTTATATGGTGACGCCTCTGTATTTATCAACCACCAGTAGATATAAATCTCTTAATACATTCAGATACATAAGCTCACACCTGTATCCCAGAGGGGTAGGCAGAGACGGACTGTCACCTGCCACTATCCTGACAAATCACTTTCGCTTCATCGACATCCATTAGTCGTTGCATGTACCCACATCGGTTTCGGGTACTTTTAATCTTGCTAATACATCCCCTATTTGGTCGAAGTATGTCCAACTGGGGCGTCCCTTACCCGCCCTTCCACTCACATTCGGTTGATATATTTGTTTTGTCAGTCTTTCTTCGTTCATCCTCTCCACATCTCCAAACCAACGCAACATTCCTTTTTTCAATTCTAGTCACTCACTACATCCTCTTTCTCTACATCCTCGGTCTCTGATCACACTATTGCGTATTCTGTCATTCAAAGTAACACCACACATATTTCTTAAGGATCTCATTTGTACTGCACTAATCCTACTTTCATGATTCTTCTGCCATACCCAAATCTCGCTACCATGCTTACATCAGTATTGGAACCAGCACACTATTACGGATAGCCAATCTTGCTCTTTTGGACATGTTCTGGCTACTCACGAAGGAATGCAAGGCGAAAATCGGATACTTATCATAACTTTGTCATGGGTACCTCATCACAAATTACTAACTAAATGAGCTTCCTTCATAAACTTAACAGCTAGTGAATCTAATGACGTATTCAATGAGACGTAGAATCCACTTGGCTAATCAACTAAAAACAGCTCCCTCTCTTTGGCTTTACAGCTTTTAGTTTTGTATTGACCACATGTTTTTCTTCATCATTTTAATTTTTGGTATTTTTCTTAGCTAGTGGCTTTTTCATTTCAATAAGTTTATTGGTACCTAACTAAGCAAAACAATAAAGATCAATTTATGACTTTGATTTCCTTTTTCAATTATTTTTCAGACCCTTCCAAAACTCAATGTCAATTATTGTCTTCCCGCCAATGAAAAACACCACAGATTACTTGCTACACCTTCTCAGTTGGCACAGATTATAATAACCTTCTTGGATGCCACGGTATTAAACACACCATGGAGTTAACTAATTAGATCAAGGGCCGGTTTAGATTATCTTAGTGCTTAGGAGAGTGCTTTACTTTACACTCTGTTGCAACATTATGCTGAATCGGGCCCATTTTGGGGGCTCAACCTTTAATGTATTTTATTATTATTTTCATGTTGTACAGTTTATTTATTTTTACGCTTTTTATGCTTTCTGTGTTATTTTTTTTAATTATTGTACGCACTCTGTGTGTGTGTGTGTTTTTTTGTTTTCTTTTGAGTATCAAATAAACTATAAAATAATAGACCCGAACGAAATTATTAATATAGACAATTCAATACCTACATTGCTTAGCTACTTCCTCTTTGTTAATCTGTGGGTCGATCGGCTTCGCAACTACATCGAATACCATCCTCATAATCCTCATCCCCAAAGGTGGGGTTGAGACGATGGTTAAAATAAAACAGGCGCCATCCCGTTCGCATCCGCTACGTGGGAGTAGGACAGGGCGATTCTTATCTAGATAAAAAGGCCTTTCTCGAGGCGTGCATGCTAAGAGAACTGGAGAGCCTCGCCTTTAAATGTCTCGAATGAAAAATTGCGCCCGTCAAGAGTTGTCGATTAAAGTATGACCTCTGCTTAAATATCCGCCTCTGTTCACGCATGCGTCAGTCAGATCATTAAATTATGCAAGTCACACGCATTTTTACGCCATTTTGTCTCACTCACGTAACGCAGGTTGTTGACACGTTAAAACATAGATCTTGGATGTTTTTCTGTCTGGAAAATGATTTGACTTATTGTCTATAAATTATTGTACAATAAAATCCAGGGAATCATCGACAAAACCAAGCATACAAACCTAATTTTCGTAATAAACTTAATAAACTTTATTACATCGATAACTTATTTTCCCAATACACATCAGAAATATTCCAGAAACGCTGAATATATATTAAAAAAATATATATATTAATGTATATCAAACACAAAATATAATTTCTTATCGTACGCGGAGTTTTATGAGCAATTACAATTTATGTTAAATGTTATATATAATTATTTTGTTCGTTAAAAACCAGCATTTTCAAATATACGGTTAAGGATTCTAAAAAAAGTTAGTTTTTTATAGAAGTGCTGTACAGTAAAAGTTTACAACTGTGGTTTCACACCCAAAGCAATCTCTTGAAACTCCATAGAGTTTCGCGTTTTTTCGTAAACACAAATGAACACCGCCCACTCCTCTTAAATGTGCGCCCAAAAGGTCAGGATAAAGGTAATGCGCGTACGCATTCTCGCGCGCCCTCGTTGCACAGCTGATTGGTAAGCAACAAAAAGGCACGTGTGACGTCAATTATTTCTCAATTAAGTGGTACACGTAACATATTTAACGTTTTATTGCCCTTGTTAACAGTTTTATCATTACAAAGGAAAAAAATAATGACAAGGAACTGCCTGAGACAATTATTGTACTTTTTATTCGATTTTATAACCAGGGTTCTAGGAAACCATTGATCTTTTGTTTTTACAGTTTAATGCATATTGCGTACATTGTTCAATTAGTCTTCCTACTGTGGTGTAAACCATAAACTGTATTTAGGGCCGACTCTACATACAGTCAAATCCATATCATGATCATCGTAATTAAATGAAGCGCTTGCATGATAAAGTCATCTTTCTAACATGACGCCACACTTCTTTGAGAGCAATAATAAGTAACATTTAACATAACATAACATTTACATACAGGCACAATACATTGCTTCTGGCCCCACGCTAGAATACCCTGTGTCGTGGGAGCCAGAAACAGCGACGTTACAAAGATGTCGATAAATTTGAATCTGCCGCCATTGTATCGAATTGCTGGGCACCAATCCGGACTTGGCCCCCGTGGTGGAGTATGGCCTATACCTTCCTCAGGGAAGAGACAAGTGCCCCTTGGTGGGGACATGATGGGTTGATGATGATGATGATGACGTCACATGGCAGTAAAAATGGCGTCTGTCATTCATTCTTTCTTACGTTCATTGGTTGGTTTACCGGGAAATGACGTCATAATTCCCGAGCGGTGCCATATTGCCTAAGATAACGTTTTAGCGGCTTATTTGAAAAGTAAATTTTAGTTTGCCTTTTTTAGAGGAAATACACGAAAGAATTTAAAATGACCACTTTCTGAGAATCAGAAATTTATTTCAACGTAAAGAATTTACATTCTGCTTGTTGAATGTCAATGTACATACAGTTATGTATAATGTTAGCCGCTGCCTTGGGGCCGTCTGTAGTGGAGAAAAAGGCAGCGAAAAAAAAAACTCCACTCTGACCATCTTTTCTCAAATCAACTTAAAGCTAATACAAATAAAACTTACAAAACAATATCTTGGATGTGTTGAACACTAGACACATTTATCCTCTGATTAAATTTAATATTAAACTACTATTTAAAGCCATACGTCCTTATCTTCTAAATAATCGTTGATTTTATAATAAGCTTTTTTGCAAGGAGTGTGCTTAACACAATTCTTAAATCGCGTTGGAGGTAACTCTAATATATCTTGGGGTATCTTGTTGTAGAACCTTATACAGTGCCCCATAAAGGAAGTATTAACTTTTGCAAGTCTAAATCGTGGAAATGACAATGTATGTTTATTCCTAGTATTAACGTTATGATGGCTACCAAGTGTTTCGAAGTCTTTAATATTTTTCCTAACGTACATAATATTTTCATAAATGTATTGGCTTGCAACTGTTAGGATGTTGATTTCTTTGAAAAAATTCCTTAGTGTGTCCCTACTACCTAGCTTGTAAATAAATCGGATCGCTCTCTTCTGCAATATGAAGATAGTCTCAATGTCTGCTGCCCGGCCCCATAGTAGTATACCATAGGACATAAAACTATGGAAGTAACTAAAATAAACAAGCCTAGCAGTTGCAACGTCAGTAAGTTCTCGAATTCTTTTCACGGCATATGCTGCGGAGCTAAGTCTATGTGCTAATTTTACAATATGTGGGCCCCATTGTAGTTTGGCATCGATTGTGATGCCCAGAAATACAGTATCTTCAACAAATTCTAGTTTTTCATTTCCAATCACAATGTTATTTTCAACTAATTTTACATTAGGTAGGGTAAACTTCATACATTTTGTCTTTTTTGAATTTAACAACAGATTATTTGCTGTAAACCAATCTAGAACGTGCGAGAGAGCATTATTTGCTTCGTCAAGATTATTTTCCTGTCTCCTTATTTTAAAAATAAGTGACGTGTCATCAGCAAATAGCACTATCTCACACATTTTTTGTACCATAAACGGTAAATCATTTACATAGACCAGGAAAAGGAACGGCCCTAAGATAGATCCCTGGGACTCCCATTTTTACAAGTGAACCTGACGATTTAATACGGTTTATGTCTGCTTTTTGAACCCTTCCTTCTAAATATGATTTTAGAAGATCTAAACTTAATTTTTTTATTCCATAGTGTTTTAATTTTGAGAGCAGTGTTTTGTGGTCTACACAATCAAATGCCTTTGACAAATCACAAAATACTCCTATAGCATCATTATGATCCTCCCACGCACTGAAAATATGTTTAACTAACATGACTCCAGCGTCTGTTGTATTCCGCCCTTTAGTGAAACCGAACTGCTGACTATGGAGGAGTTGGTAATTATTGAAATGAATAAACAATTGATCTAAGATAATTCTTTCAAATATTTTACTTAATACTGGTAGGACGGGTCTAAAATTTGTTGGGTCTTGTTTATCACCGCTTTTAAATAAGGGCACTAACCTACTATATTTCATGAGGTCTGGAAATACTCCTTCATCTACGCATTTATTGAAAATCTGTGCTAACGGCAAAGCTAGGATATTTATCACTGAATTAACTATTTTTACTGACAAACCCCATAAGTCCTCGGTTTTTTTAAGATTCAATAATTTAAAATTCTTAACAATGTCATGGGACTCAATGTAATTAAATGTAAAATCGTGTTCGCACGCGGGGACATGGTCCCTTAATAATGTCCCCGCACGATCTGGTGACGAGTCTAATGGAGCTGTAGTTACGATTGGGACATTAGTGAAGAACTGTTCGAAAGCTGCAGCGATACCTTCATTTGTTGTTATTATTTTGTCATCGATCTTAAGTGAAATATCTCGGTCTCCTAATTTTGCTTTACCCGTTTCTCTATTTATTATGGTCCAAATTGTTTTTATTTTATTCGGTGATTGTGGGATTTTACCTTTTATATGATCGCATTTAGCTGGTTTACTAATGTATTGCCAAAAATCGTTTCCCAAAGTATTACTTCCCAAACTATTTTCCGCAAATTATCACTTGGCAAAAAAACATTTCTCAAAACAACTTAAAGCAAATAAACAGTTAGCAAAAGTTATTATGGCAAGTTATTATTTACCAAATAAATACTTGGTCAAAATTCATTTTACCAAAGAGGCAACAAGAAGCAAGGAACGCATCAAAGTCGAGTCTGTTTTCGATCTTACATAGAGAACCTAACGCTCCGACGCGCTCCGCTTCGCTACGCGCGTCGTCGCACCTATATTTCTGTTGTCACGTATTCTTTACATCGCCGACCCCCCGTTCCATTATTTGAAAATAACACTTGCCAAAATAAAACGTTAGCATAATAAACGTTTGTCTTAATAAAACTTGACGCAGTAAAATTATGCGAAATGATAATTTGACCAAATGAATAAAATGCGAAATGAAAACTTGCTAAAGTTTCATTTGGGAAATGAAACTGATGCCATAAGTTTATTGGGAAGTAAAATTTGGCGAAAAATACTTTGGCTAAACGGCGGTATCCCCATTTAGCTTTATGGCAGACGGCCTTAAATAATTTTGAATATTTTTTTACGTACTGTATGAAGTTGGCATCATGTGTATAAGTATTTTTGTCATATAATTCATAAAGTGTGTCTCTGCTCTTTCGAATACTGCTTTTTAGATGGCGCAATTTAAAAATCTTTTTAAAACTATCTGACACGACTTCGAATAAGTCTTTGTAATGAGTATTAGCATTTTCATAATTTGCTTGAGTCGTTATACCACTTTCGAGGTCTGATTTAAACGAAACTAATTTTTTACTTGTTACGGGCCGGCAGAGGATAACCGGTTCGGCGTTTTTTGTATTTATTTCAAAATGCACAACTTGACCGCTGTGGTCTGACTTTAGACAATTTACTGTGGAATAATCTGAAAAATCGCAATCGCAGTAAACATTATCTAGGCAGGTGGCAGTAGTTTCAGTTATCCTAGAAGGTTCCAAAAAAATATTTATTAGATTAAACGATTTGAAGAGAATTGTCAATGTAGTATTCAAGGCGGTGTCTGCCATTAAGTCGATGTTGAAGTCACCACAGACTATGACTTTCTTATTGCTGCTAGAAGCTACCTTTAAAACATCCTCTAATATGGTTTCAAATAAACTGTAATCGCTGGTAGGGGGCCTGTACAAGGCTACTACAATGTGTCCAGACAGTTCAACACACGATATTTCAATTACTTTTTCAACAGAAAGTCTGCAAATATCATTCCGTTCTTTAAATTTCAAATTATTTTTTGCTAGTATCAAGGACCCCCCATGCCTTGCAGACTTTCTATTGAAGCAACTGGCTATTTGATAATTATTCACAGAAAAATTCATTTGAGTCTCTAGTAGCCAGTGCTCTGTGACACAAAGTATATCCCACAGGTATATCCACTCTGTGTTGTTCTAAAAACAACTCTAATTCTAATAATTTTCCAGAAAAACCACCCTGTATGTTCTGATTTACTAAAATTAGTTTTTTTAAGGAGGGCTTTTCCTTTGTCTGCGCTGGCAGTTTAAATCAGCGGTCAAATTTAACCTACTATAAGTTTTCTTCACAACCTCAGAGTACAGAGGTTGACAAGTGTCACTTGTCTTACAATTTCTATTACTTAGAGGTCCCTGCGTTATTGTCTTAACAATAATAGGGTCATAAATATTGAATGCCAACAATTTGGCAATAAGTCGTTTAGAAGAGAGGGGCACATGCATTGTGTCCCGAGTTAAAATAAAATTTCGAATAAATTTATTCGTGTCAAAAAAAAGTACTTGGTCTCTATGACCAAAGGTTAAATTGTACAGTAGCCGGTTTAATTTATCTATCCGGTCTCCGGTGAGGACTCCGTGAACCCCAACAAACAATATGAGATGGCTTTCAGAAAACGGTCAAATAGCCTATTTTTCGGTCCTGCGCGCTGCGTGTCCGCATCGTACGCGCAGTGCACCCGAAGCGGAAGGTCATCGGGCCGGATTTATGGGGCACGAACTCTTTGTACTACGCCGCACCACCGCTCGCCTGCATAACGGGCTCACTCGCTCTCGTCTGAAATACGGACGCACGATGAGTTGGGAAGGAGTGGATGAGTCAAAGACTATTTGTGTTTATTTCCTTGTTTGAGGTTTTTTGCCTGGTTACCGTAGCACAGGGCAGATGCTTGTGCTGCCGGCGGCAAGTAAGAATAGTTGCTGGCAGCAGCTGGATGAGAATGGCCGAGGGCAGGAAGTAGCGTGACTTCGGGGAGGCTTATATCCAGCAGTGGACGAGTAAGGGCTGGTTGATTGGTTTGAGGGCATCTCTGCTTGGGACCAAGACGAGTTATTATGTTGTACGAAAATTACTAATACTAAAATTAGATAAAAAGTAACCGAAAACGACGTGCGCGCATGCAACGACTAATTAATGTCGATGAAGCGATTTGTCAGGATCGTGGCAGGTGACAGTCCCTGGTCGATCTACCCTTCTGGGATACAGTTGTAAGCTTATTTATGTATTACTAAAACTGTCTGGGCAAACGATAGTCTTATATTCATTGTAGATGATATCTAAGTAGAAATTCTCAAGCTTATTAGGGATCTAATGAATGTCGATGAAGCGAAAGTGGTTTGTCAGGATCGTGGCAGGTGGCAGTCCCTGGTCTCTGCCTACCCCTCTGGGATACAGGCGTGAGCTTATGTATGTATGTATTAGCGATCACTTTCCTTCAGAAATGGTCTTCACATTTTGCAAAACTTGTGTCCTTAAAGGCTTTATTTCTGTGAGCCATCGTAGAAACGAGCTGTGTACGATCAAAAGAACACCACGAGTATTACAAGAACCCAAGTAGGTTACATCGATCGAATTCCGTCATCGTTCTAATGGTGTTTGGATTTCGATTTTTCAGTTTTGTCAATCCCGTAATCAGTTGCGTTATGAACTTGAGAATAATAATTAAAAATCATTGTTAGAGTGAGCCGATCGACACACCAAAAAGGTGAGAAGTTCAAAACGAGTAAAGTTTTATTTAATAGAATAAGATCACGCATTGAAGACAGTGGCAATACAAAGATGGGAAAGGTTAAAACAGAAACGTGATCTCGCTAAACCACGTGGGCTTTACCATAACGCGTGGCCTCGGGTGATAATTACATAAAGCCACTGGCGAATTAAAAGAAAAGAAAGTAAATCATGGTGACCTTTTGCCAACAGATGTCCGGTCGCAGGAAGACGACCATTACGGTGAAGGCGTCGAGAGACAAAACTAATGAATTGTGTAACCGTTGAGTGGAAGAAAGGAGGTAACCGAAGAGATTGGAAGTATTGGAATCTCATTAGACTCAAATTGTCTAAGGAAATACGATGACAATCAAGAATTTCGGAAGAGACTACTTACCTTAGGCGTGTAGTTATTTTAGTTTTAGATCCGCTTGAGTGGACATTTTTGGAGGCTTCTAAACACGCAATACGAAATGATCTAAGTTTGTACCCGAAATGGTGTACCTTTATGCAAAATCTTCATCATCATACTTCCGGGGCAGCAAGACAGTTCCTTCACAGATTGGTAGTACAGTCGACAGCACATCATCCTATACACCCATGCATTCTATCCCGTTGCATTACGGGCGACTTTGCAACTAAAATGTGAATGCGACATCTTCTAAAATAAACTTCAGGTTATATGTTCCAACAATTTGTACTATTTTGGAAATATGGGGTAAGCCTATACGAACTACTCAAATAAAATTGTAACAATTCATATCGTGAGTAAAAGCGTGACGGACTTTTTTGTACTGTGTGAATTGTATTTGTAAGTTACAATTTACCGACGCCACTAAGCTGTTTATTTAACGAGTGCATGTGTTTTTATAAGAAAATAATAAATCAGTATCAATGGATCTTATATTTGTATGATTTTACCAAAAAAATACTTTGTCCCATATGGGTGTTGGCGGCTCTATTACTTATGTTTCACCTATATACGAAACATGCTCAAAAAGTATAGAAATTAAAAAAAAAATCAAGCTTATTATACGAAATGAAATAGCCTTCTTCAAAATCCCCTTTTCGAAACTCCATTTGAAAAGGCGATCCCAGACTACTAGCAGCACGAAACATCGCAAACGATCGTTCAAGTAAAACAGTTCTCGTGTTTTCTATCGACGATCGAGAGGTGCAGTGAAACAAGTGGTGGAGTGCCGACATAAATATCGGACAGGCGAACAATATCGGAAAGCTTCTCAGGGCGTTTTGAACGTTTCTGGAGTGATTCACACAACGGAGGGTGGTGTGTGTATTTCGAAGGTTATTCGAATGTTATAACTTCAGGTCAAGAGGATTAGGTAGGTATTTCAATATTACTTCGGGGACAAGTTCTTAAGAACTAAAGTACAATCCTGGCTATCTTACTTAGTTTTCCACAACGAAAATAGCAGTTCAGTGAAATTAAATGCAATGTAGTGGCATAATCAAACTACTTGGCTTGCAGTCTTCTAAAGCTCTACAATTCAATAAATTGAAACATAAATATCATCATCAACGCATTATGTCCCCACCGAGGGGCACGTGTCTCTTCCCTGCGGAAGGTATAGGCCATACTCCACCACGGGGGCCTAGGCCGGATTGGTGAAGGCTTGTAAGACTAGTGGCTGGTCTTACTGTCAGAAGTTTTCAAGCCGCCCTAAGGCCTCTTACTTGGCTTAACGACTGCCATCTCTCGACGGCAGCCGGCACCAACTGATTAACGTGCCTTGCGAAGCACGGAACCGGTCGGGAAAATGCCACTAGCGTTAGTCATACGTTAGAACGGTCACCCATCCATGCACTGAACGCGCCCTATGTTGCTTAACATTCGTGATCGTTTAAGATCACTAAGGCGGCCAGGGCTACGAGCGATTCGAATTAAATTAAAACATAAATATCGATGTTTTTATTTTTCTTATTAATTAACGTACTATATAAATCAATAAATTGGAAAAAACAATCTTGATTTTAAATTGCAGATTAAGTGGTTTTTATACACTACTTTCGTTTTTAAGGCAGAGAAAGGATGACATAGCACAAAAAAGGATAGTTTTTGCCTGGTACTAGATCATTAACGGTTTCACACTCACAATTGGCGGTGACGGTGACAACTTGACAAGATATCTTTATTTAATATACCAAAAAATCCGGTGTCAAACACAAGATCTTACGAGGAAGAGGCGCATTCATCTACGATCCATCTTTCAAGTCTTAGTCACGTAAAAGGCATTCGGCGAACGAGCAATTTAAATTATTATACTTAGGAATCTTTAACTATAATCGATACAAGCAACACGGCGAAGGGGAGAGAAATTGTATTAATATTCAGTAACTATTATTCGTATCATAATGGAAAATAATAGGCGTCGAGAGAGCATGAAGATCTCACTAAAAGATTTCACGAAGGCAATTTTAGTATTTAGCGTAAGTTATGGAAGGGATCAGATAATTTTACTAGCAGAGCTGTGATGCAATATGTGAGACGGGTAGACGTAGACTAAATATATAACACCCGGAAACAGATTCAGACTCGATGAAAGATTTGTATTAATACACAAATTAAACTCTATGGTTTTGTTCAGTTCCGGGCTATTAACATATTTAGATTGCGCATTTTTAACACAAATGCAAAACTGTTTTTGTTCTCAACCCAATAGTTAATATCTTTGAATAATGTTCATGGTAACATTTGCTTTCTACTTTTTATTGACACATTCACATGAGTAATTTGAATTCATTTGAGCAAATTTTAATCGGATTGAAAAATCCTATTTCCAAAAACATTATAGAAACAACATACAACAAAACACTCCTCAGAGGCAGTCTAAATAATCTGCTGTTATGTCTTTCCCTTTACCACAGACTATTTAACTGGGGACCTATGTGTAACACAGTTATTGTTTTCTTTTCAATTCTTTATTTGTGAAGTATACTTACATAAAGCAGTCAATATCACGAGGCTGCAGCACGTTTGGTAAAAAATCATTAGCAGAGTTTTCGTTTTTTTTGTTTAAGCAATTTGATGAGAATATAGGTATCTTATAATTTTTGGAAGAGATATTTTGGTGAAAGTAAATATTTTTTTGGCTTTGGTAGGTATTAAGGTTTTATTGTACCTAATAGCAGTTAATTGGCATTTATTTAAATCATTTTAGTTTTGCAGAAACGGCAACAAAAAAAAAATGTAATAATTTTTTTAAATTATTGATCCTAATAAATAAAATAAATCGATATTTTAATACGTTTAGAACTACGGAAACTACGCAAAAATTTTCGAGAAAATACGGTAGTTAAGCTAAGCAAAACTAAGAGAAACGTGCATTTAATATAATATTTTGATACTTTTTTCATATAATTCGATTCATCTAAATGACTTTCTTGTCTATTTTGATTGATAAATATTTGAACTTTTATACTAAACAAGCTCACAAGCTGTGTTAAGCTTTAATAAACTGTGTATGGTTACATATTTTTGTTAAATTGTAGTTAGGAAAATTAAAGAGAGGATTTAAAGGCATTTGATATAATCCAAATCTTCTGTATTTTTACTGAAAAGCAATTTTACTTAGGTAATCATAAGGTGATTATAGATCAACTAATGTAGACTAATTAAGCAATTAATCTAAAATCAATTAGATTTCACAGGATTAAATAATTTTGTCCCATTAATAATGAGGTCCATAATAAACGGAAGGCTTATTCTGTAACTGTTCTCGACCAAAGTAAACAACTGTTTTCATCATTGATTTTGTCAGAGGTTAAAAATTCAACGGAGTCTGTTTGTAGAAGTCGGTTCTTTGGTTTTGGTTTAATAAAAAAATATTACACGCTACAACATCTGCAGCGTAGCGGGGTGGAACGTAGCTCTCTATTAACAATGAGTACTGCATGAGTATTAGTCCAGCTAATTAATGGATACTAAGTACTTAAGTATGTACTGATTGTGCACTAGTCTTTAATAACGGCCAATTAGTAGTGTGTCTCTGATGACTCGCGAATCGCTAGCACGAAAAGTAAGCGAACTAACCTTAGGTATCATTAAAGCTAATTGTAAACTTATGGTTATAGATACTAAGTCAGTTTTGCATCGTGTCTACAGAATGGGTACCTTTTCTTTTCTTTAATTGAGCTCATGTAAATAACTTACAATTTGTAACCGTAGTAGTTCAACAAATCACCATGTCTGAAATTACATACGATAAACGGTCAGAAAAAAATTACCCATCAATATAACCAAGGATTTCTCTGGTATCACCCATTTCGTTTCATCACGCGGTCTTAGGAACTTCTAATTTTATGTAATAATTGTATTAGATCTCCTTCTACAACGTGCTATTTAAGTATCGCAAAACCTGAAATCTTTTCTTCAGTTATTAAAATAAAAAAACAACTTAACAAGCTAAAGTTTCAAGTTATCAATGTTTTCGCTATTGAACAAGCCAAGATTCAATAATGTACAAAAAATTAACTGGTTTGTGAATTTAAAAATATAGACTTTTTTTGTTACAGACTTCAAGCTTCCATTTTACATCAAGAATCCAAAAAAAAACAAAATTGTGTTTTTTCAATAACTATTTCTGCACCTAGTTTATGTAAAAACCACAATTCATTAAAAATTATGTCGTCGTTGTTGGGTTGGCTGGTATGCGCGCTGACGCTGGTCTTCGTAGCGGGGGGCGTGAAAGAATCTTCTGAGCTGATGTCACACATAACGGCGCACTTTGGCTTGGCCCTGGAAGAATGTAGAGAAGAGGTAAATATTTTGATAATCTTAAAGTAAGTTTGGTTTTCGAAATGTCGACACTCACTTTCGTAAATACGGGTTTCTTCTCATCAATAAATAACTAACAATATTTCTACACGAAACACATTAATCCTGGTCCTTAACTATTTTGAATTTGATGCAAAAAAATACTGTTACATGTAAGTTTTTGATTGTCAACATAGTAGGTACCTGAAACTGATTTTAATTGAGGTTTTTGTTTTTATACAAACTACTTAGATATTATGCGAATTTCATTACACCTTAAACACTGTGTACAATTGGAACTGAATAAGTGTGTTCTACAGACGGATGTAAAATGAACAAAAAAAAAATTGTGTATATTTGTGGGTTATAATTGTAAGGCTTTCACGCAAAAATTGTTAAATCTATATGTCAATGCGATTTAGAATTTTAGCATTGCTAAAAAATATTAAAATTAAAAAATAGATGTGTGATTTGTATGATACGTTTCCTGTTTTCTTGTCCTAATGCGTCGTTTTTTGTGTGTAATAAAGAATATTCTTATATTATTTTACTGTTAACAGTTTATTAAGAATTTTCTTATCTTGTCCGCTTGACGAATTTATGTTTAAATAAATTGCTTTTCTCACTTTCGACTCAATAGGTTAAAAATATTGATTGCTAGCTATGCCTGCGAAATTTGTTCACTTCATAAACGTATGTAGGTACCTACCTATTAGATTTTAACGATCTTATTAAATAACTTCTCAGTTTTACACCATTATATTTTATGTAAAAGCGAAAGAGCACAAATAAGAGAAACTGCATGCGCAATATGGCGAGCGACACATACCTATTTAAGTTTTTATCCAATGACCATTCTTGTCATCAAAGACTCAAAACCCTTAAAAATGGACAAGAATCGAAATCTGTAATTCTTGGTCTTTCTTTATCATGGTTTCACGTTTATGTCAAAGGATAAAACGATCTTTCGGGTGCGATATCGCCGTAATATAATGTTATTCTCAAATAGTAGAGTGACAAAAAATATACAAACAAGTGGTTTTAGTGACATTTATACGTTGGGAGAGAGAATTGATGACATGCTTAACAAAAAATCTATATCTATTTCCAACCGATCCCCTTTTTCATTACTGGGAGGCCAGAGGTTATCGATAAACATTGGGTTTTTCAGTGACTGATACAATATTATCCGGGCCAAGTTAATTAAGCGTGACTAAATTTCATCAAGCAATTTTTGCGTGATGCGCATTCGAACAGACAGACAGAATCGAAATTTTTTTTTTGCATTTTTTTATTCTGTTTTGTCAATATCGGAGTTGCCTATGCCTATGCATTGCATACAATAGATAATTATCTAAAAAGTATTGTTTACCACTAAATCGAAAATAGACCACAAACTTGATAAATAGGTACAGACCACACCGCCAAGCAACTAGTCGCCGTGTTCTAGAGTGTTGTCTCGTAAAAACTGTTTACCGCTGATAGTTGAAAAATTTCAGGATAATGTTGTATTCACCTGACACTTTATCATCTAGGCGGGCCTCTCCTCTGACATAATAGAGGAATTCCATCACCTCTGGCGTGACGACTTCGATGTGGTGCACCGCGAGCTGGGCTGCGCGATTATCTGCATGTCCAGAAAGTTCCAGCTCCTGCAGGACGATGCCAGGTTGCATCACGTGAACATGCACGACTATATCAAGAGCTTCCCGGAAGGTCCTTCTCTTGTGTTCTTTTGTTTACTTGCCCCAGTTATCTTGTCATTCATTATTATCTAAGTACTTAAAGTACCTAACTTAAATAATATTTAACGTAACTTAAAAACGTAAAAATCCAAACTTCAAATATGTTCCTGAATTAACAGACTTTACATATTTTATCCTCCTAAATCGTAGTAGGTACTAATGTATTGAACTGACTTTAATTCCAGACATCTTCTGTGTCATTTAAGATACTCCTTTATGCTATAGTATTATTTTTCTAACCGCGCTTCTGGCAAGCTTATTATATTTTCAGGGATTTTATTGTAGAAACGTATCTATACAATGCTCAATAAAGGATGTATTAACTTTTGCCAGTTTAAATCTTGGGCACGAGATACTGTCTGGATGTTAGTTTATTTGAAGAAATGTTTGAACGAGTCCTACTGCCTAAGTTATAAACGAATCTGATCCATCTCTACTGCAAGACGAAGATGGTCTTAATGTCTGCTGCCCGACCCAACACTAGTATGCCGTAGCACATAATATATTGAAGTACCTAACTAAAATAAACAAGCCTAGTAGTTGCTACGTCAGTTAGTTGCCGGATTCTTTGAACTGCATATGCTGCAGAACTAAGCCTGTTTGCCAATTTTTATATATGAAGGCCCCATTGAAGCTTTGCATCAATTGTGATACTCAGAAATTCAGTTTTTGCTACTAGGTCTAGTTTGTCATTCCCAAATGTAACGTTGCTGCCAACTTTTTTGACATTTGGTAGAGGAAACTTTATTACATTTTATCTTTTTTTTGTCTAAAAATAAGTTATTAGAAGTGAACCAGTTTAGTGTCTGAGAGAGCGCAGCATTTATATTGTCAGGGTCATTTCTTGTCTCTTAATTTAAAAAATAAGTGACTTTCAAACGGAGGTATGTGTCTTCAAAAGACGTAGGCCTCCCGCCGTTTGGCAAAGCAGCCAGTCCAACTATAATGACTACTAAGACTTTCTGATAGCCTAGTACGTCGCCGCTTTCATTAGGTATATGTCATAGTTGATTTTACCTGATCAATTAATTACACGTTTTAGTACTCTCGAGAACTGGTATGTGTTTCACTACCGCCCATCCCGACCTCTGCTTCTTTCTCTGACTTAACCTCATTATAAAATGTTAATCTTAACGTTTCCAGGTGAGGCCCTCTCGTCCAAGTTAGTAAACCTTATTCATGACTGCGAGAAGCAATTCGATGACATCGACGACAACTGCAGCCGGGTGGTGAACGTCGCTTCTTGCTTCAAAAAGATCGTCCGCGAGGCTGGCATTGCACCTGATATCGCCCTGATCGAGACGCTGCTTAAAAAATACGCTTAAAGAGATTGGAGTTTGCGTGGATGCTGATGCTGGCAGCTAAGAATAACTTGTTAACTTCTGTAATTAAAGAACATGTCCATTTCCCATACAAGCTGGGGCCTGACGTTACAGCTTTGAAAATTGGCTAGCACTTCACCCATTCATTAAAACTCTTAGAAGACTATTTCAAGTCACTCAGCAATGGCCAAATGGGAAAAACATTTGTCTAAATGAAGTCTTTAGAGAGTATGTTTATGTTGACGTAACCTATAGTTATACCGTTATACGTTATTTATTATGTCATTTCCAAAGCTGTAATTTACAGCTTTCAGAGAAGTCCGGTGCCGTAAAAGTAGTAGTAGAGAGATAGGGTGGAATCAAATGCGAGACTTCTTAATGCGGTACTTAAGCCAACCTTGTAATATCAAGCCCAAAATGGGCGATGTCCTTCAAAAACAAAAGAAAAAAACAAGCTAGAAGCCATTTTTGTAGTCCATCATTTGTTGAGCAAGGGTCTGGGCTGAAAATCTAGTGTGTTGTTTTGACACTGTTTAGCATCATTTATGGCAAGTGGTAGTGACTTACGTGACCCACTTAAGCATTCATGCGGGGTATATTGTTATTTTTTATTTATATTTTTTTCCTAGTTTGGGACCAGGTCAAGTGATGGTGTTGTGTGGAAGTTAATTATTATTCATATGGGTGATTTTGGAATAGGCTATAAAGCAACGACCGTTTATGTTCAATGGACTTGACTATGATAATTAAACCTACTGTGAAAAAAGTGGGATGGTGAAGGATAATTTAGTTAATGTTTACAGCATAAATAAAATGGATTTTAATTTTGTCTTTATTATTTTCATAAAAACTAGAAGGTTTTTTGGTCCATGCATCAGGTTTTATCAGTTAGTAAAGTGTTGATTCAGATTTTCGATATTATTGATACGTCGATAAAAGAATACATAAAATTTCTCTTTAAGATGCTCTGACTCAAAAGAATTGTTATTATTATTATTAAAATTCTTTATTGCAGCAATATTTGTACAAGGGCGTGCTTAATGCAGGAATCATTCTCTTCCAGCAAACCTTTGTTTTGGAGAGACTGGCGACAGGTAGTGCAAGCAAAAATAATTAAATTTGAGATATAGTAAACTTACATAAACATACGGAAATACATTAACCTAGATCTATAGGAGGGGCGGGGGCCTTAATAGAAAATATGATAAACCTACATAATTATAATACACAAATAAATAATAATATGTATACTATACATGTTGTAGATAATTACCGATAACACTTTGTTGTCATAACACTTGATTGTTCATAAGATTAACCCAGTAAATTTTATACAAATTAAACTTATCGTAATTGAGTGTACACATGTTTCTTGATGATTTTGTGGTTGTGAACTTGAACCCTAGCTAGTTAAACCTTAACCTTTGGAAGCACCTAGTTAGGGATATGAGGATTATTACAATTTCAAATAAATTGGGAAAGATTATGTCTTTATTCAAAATTGTCTCTATAATCAAGACAATATGTTTGGGAAACATTATAAATCCAGACTCTATAATTCGATCTTTCTAGTCACCAGTAACGTATTTGCGCGACGTATTACATCTGCGGCGTAGGTTGCAGTTCCTGGCGCGCCGATAGGGCCCCGATACCACCCCGTAAGTAAGGCCCTGGAAATGTCGGGGCGGGCAGCGCATGAACTTATAATTATGCAATATCTGTGTCTGAGCAAGATAGCTTGACTGCCCCATTGGCCTAGCGGTAACCACAAGGGAGTCGTTGATTCCAGCAGGATGCAAAGAGCAGCAGGAGCTTTGAAAGTCCAGTTTGGGCGATTTTTTCATGATTGTGATAGTCTTCCGGCAGCCGAGGACTTGTCCTAGTCTGGGTTAAGTCGAATGATCGTATTGTTTGGATGAATTTATATGCGATATAGTATAATAGTATACATTAATATACTTTCTATACTCGGCAAAACGTGGGCCCAGTTCTAGTGATTGGTGCCTCTGCCTACCCCCTCGGGGATAACGGGCGTGAGTTTTTTTTAGCCTAATTTCATTATTTTGTCAAGTGTAATTGCACACAAAAGTCGATTAGAGCGCCGTGATAAAACTGCGAAATACCGAATTGCAAGTGCGCTGAAAACTGAAGTTTGGTAATCTTTGACACATGTAGGTACATGTTTTACGATGTGGTATTCTTCTAAGCCTAAGTAAGAATATAGTAAATAGTGCTTGTAGAGGTGGCGTACAAAGGATGCCCCCTAGACAGGCCTATGTTTAAAACATTCGTATATATATAGTAAATTTAGGCCTGTATCCTGGCGGGCTAAGAAGAAAAGAAAATTATCTGCTTGACATTTTTTTCACATCATCAAGTTTCATTGCCTTTGTTTTATGTACCTTTTATTAGATATTTCAATTTTAGTTCATTCGTGATCTATTGGTTTTCAATTGTTATCGCTTCATCGAATTTCATATAGCTATTTGAGTATACTTCAACCTGTAGAGGAAGCTCCCGTGAGTAAATTTCAATTATTGAAATAGTACGTGATGATTTGAGTCGCCTCCTCACATATTGGCTCGATCGATTTATAATGGAAAGCATCGGCTTCTTTGATAATTGGTGATTTCCGATTGTATGTGAACGATTTCCTTAATTATTATCTATATTAATAATTTCGTTCGGGTCTACGGTAGACTCGAACGATATGCACACCAAATGAAAGAGCGTAAAAAAATAGTTGATCTGAGTTGACAACATATGGGCGGAAAATTCGTATTATCGAGCAGCACCAATATAAAAATTATCAAAATCAACAATGGCGTTGCTAAGTAAACATGTCAATGTCATCATTGTTGTGTTAGTGTCACAAGTTTACATTGTGAACTGTTATGGCCGGTTTACATTATTTTAGTGTTTAGGAGAGTGCTATAATACAATTAGAGAGGCAAGTGCATTAGTACATTACTAGACGTTCGAGTGAACGTTTATATTTCTTCCAGTAGAGTGTCACTTCGTCGACGTCGCGAAATATGCGCTATCCTACTCAAAATACTATGAGTTTTAATGGAACACATAAGTAAGTTTGATAATTCGAGTTAATGAAAACAACACGCACCCGTCACGAGTCACTTACGCACTCTCCTAAAGTTCTCACTAAATTTTTAGTTTATACACAGATAAGTAACGAGGATAGTAACGCGCTCAGGTGTTACTGGATAGAACAATAGAAACCAATTCTATTTTGATTCTAATTGAAAGGCAACTAGAACCGTACTATACCGTAAAACGTACTAAAGCAAGTGGCGCTTACACGTTTCTACAAAAGCACTCTCCTTAAGAAAGAAAGAAAGAAAGAAAGAAAAAAAAACTGTACAACATGAAAATAATAATTTACATTTACATTATTTACATTTACATACAGGCACATACATTGCTTCTGGCCCCACACTAGGATACCCTGTGTCGTGGGAACCAGAAACAGCGACGTCACAAACATGTAAACATCCAAGACCTGGGATTATTGTTTGTCCCCAGCCGGGATTCGAACCCGGGATCTCTCGCATGGTAGTCAGATGCGCTAACCACTACGCCACAGAGGTCGTTAAAGGTTGAGCCCCCAAAATGGGCCCGATTCAGCATAATGTTGCAACAGAGTGTAAAGTAAAGCACTCTCCTAAACACTAAGATAATCTAAACCGGCCCTTTGATCTAATTTGTTAACTTCATGGTGTGTGGAATACCGTGGCATTCAAAAAGATTATTATAATCTGTGCCAACTGAGAAGGTCAAGGATGTTATAATCAAAGAGGATAGAGCACTACGAAAAACCTTCCATAGAAAACTAAACTCTTTGTTTTCTCAAATAAAACATAAAATCGTATAAGTAAGCAACTAGAGTAAAGTGTCCAGAGTGAGAGCCACAAACTGAAGGAGTGTGTGGATGGATGCTATATGAGGCTCTGGTTCGACATCACAAAATCCTGCATTTTGTGAAGCATGCAAAAACCGGTATTTTAGAAAATAAGATTTTAAACCTACGGTCTTATCTAGGTTGAAGGAAGATCCTGTACCATTTGTAGTGGTGAGTAAAAGGCTTCAAACCTCTGTAGCATACCTAAAGTTTGTACGTTTGTACATGAAAAGTTGCCGTTTGGTGTACATTATGCCAATCGATAGAAAAAATAATTATCACAAACAACAAATACTCTTTGACAAAATGTCCCCAATTTATTACTAGTTGTAACGCAAAATACTTTAAAATGATGATAATGGACAATTAAATGAATTAAATTGTTTTTTCTTTTTATATTTTATATTTTCAAACGGAAATAACTCAGAAAGTATTACTTAGTTTACTTTTTATTGACGTGCTTACCAACCCCTTTAGGTACGTTGCACAGGACTTTTCTGTTACCTTTGTGTTTTGTTTGCTAAGAAGTTTATTAGAAAGTAAGTAATAAATAAATATTTACAGCCTGTGGCGAAAAAAGTAATGTAAAAGTAAGTACTAAGCGACGGAAGAAAATGTTGAACTGGAAGAACTACCAACGAAGCAACCACAGCTCGATGCAGGTGCCCAAACTGACTGAATGCATTCCCCAAAAGAAGAAGCTTTGAATATTATGTTTGAATAGAAAAATTTACAGGAGGTATAATAGAATATTTAATTTTATACTTAATAATTCTATTCTATTTTGTAATGTATATTAGCTTTTATGCATATCTTAAATGTAAAAAAAAAACATTCAAATGTTTGTCATCAATCTAGCTAGCTACATGAGTTTTATTCGTATTGGCAAGTTAGATTTTATTATCTGAATTTAGAATTTGTACACTAAAATTTTTAATTTTTAATTTAACCCTTGTCGAGACCAAGAGTACCATAATGATATAAAGTTCTAAATTGGTTCACTGAAAATAATTTGTAAACTTATATAGACCTAAATATGATTAAGTTAATTCCGCAGAATGAGTGCGATTTCCGCGATAAAAAGTAGCCTACTGTAACTGATGATAAGAAATGTAGGAAAAGTTCACTATTAATAACTGTAAATATAAGTAAAGTTCACTATCTTGCATGTATCCATGTATCCATGCAATATAGTGAACTTTACTTATTCTCAAATTAAAGGCCCAGACTCGAATTGAGCCATTATGTATGCTAAGTAATTTTTGTAGCAATACCACTCAAGGTTTTAAAAACGTATTTTAACATGGTCGAAGTTGAGTTTTATCTTTACTCTCTACTCTTCTTTTCCACTACAAACCTTATTTGAGGGCAGTATGTAATGTACTGTACATTAACACTCAATAAGCAAGTTGTAAATTCTATACATTTAAATGAGTTATTTCTTTGTGTTTATTTTTGGATTAAAGCTAATTTTATGACTTGATTTTGGCTTTCATTTCATAATGTTAAAACTTCGTTAAATGCAAATATAAGTATAATTAAAGTTCTTCAGTCAATGAATATACCTACCACTAGGTACTGTGTCGCCCATTATGGAAGTAAATGCCCAAGTTACTCCTAAAGAGAGAACTTCGCTCGTTCCTTCCGGCTGGCTTCCCTTATGTTTCGTCCGGTTTTCATTGACATCAAGGTCACCCTAAGTAGGGTGACCTTGATGTCAATGAATGTTTAGTGAATGTCATCTCTTTCTAAGTAGAAAGAGATGACATTCACTAGTTCGAGCCTCCTTGTCAGGACATTTTTTTGTCAGAGTACTCAATCCTCTTTGATTATTACATCCATGGAGAAGGTGTAGTAAGTAATCTGTGGTGTTTTTCATTGGCGGGAGCTCAGAAGAAGGTCCTTCTTCTGAGGGCGGGAGGCAAGACAATAATTTGACATTGAGTTTTGGAAGGGTCTGAAAAATAATTGAAAAAGGCAATCAAAGTCATAAATTGATCTTTATTGTTTTGCTTAGTTAGGTACCAATAAACTTATTGAAATGAAAAAGCCACTAGATAAGAAAAATACCAAAAATTAAAATGATGAAGAAAAACATGTGGTCAATACAAAACTAAAAGCTGTAAAGCCAAAGAGAGGGAGCTGTTTTTAGTTGATTAGCCAAGTGGATTCTACGTCTCATACGTCATTAGATTCACTAGCTGTTAACTAAATTCAATGCTGTTAAGTTTATGAAGGAAGCTCATTTAGTAATTTGTGATGAGGTACCCATGACAAAGTTGTGATAAGTATCCGATTTTCGCCTTGCATTCCTTCGTGAGTAGCCAGAACATGTTCAAAAGAGCAAGATTGGCTATCCGTAATAGTGTGCTGGTTCCAATATTGATGTAAGCATGGTAGCGAGATTTGGGTATGGCAGAAGTCAGTAGAATCATGAAAGTAGGATTAGTGCAGTACAAATGAGATCCTTAAGAAATATGTGTGGTGTTACTTTGAATGACAGAATACGCAATAGTGTGATCAGAGACCGAGGATGTAGAGAAAGAGGATGTAGTGAGTGACTAGAATTGAAAAAAGGAATGTTGCGTTGGTTTGGAGATGTGGAGAGGATGAACGAAGAAAGACTGACAAAGCAAATATATCAAGCAAATGTGAGTGGAAGGGCCGGTAAGGGACGCCCCAGTTGGACATACTTCGACCAAATAGGGGATTGTATTCGCAAAGGGCAAGATGAAAAGTACCCGAAACCGATGTGGGTACATGCAACGACTAATGGATGTCGATGAAGCGAAAGTGATTTGTCAGGATAGTGGCAGGTGACAGTCCGTGGTCTCTGCCTACCCCTCTGGGATACAGGTGTGAGCTTATGTATCTGAATGTATTAAGATATTTATATCAACTGGTGGTTGATAAATACAGAGGCGTCACCATATAAAAAAACATAGTGGAATATTATTTTGCGTCTACATTTTAGCCGAGCGAAGCCGGGTTTTCGTCTAGTATTCCTATATTCCTTAATAGCATTAGCGCCACCGATGAAACAAAGTCATATCTTACCGCCTATCCATCCTAGCTTCTTTGTCGTGGGTCCTAAAAATCACTGTCTAGATAATTGAGAGATTGTACAGACACTTTTGAGCTGTAAAAGATATTATTTTTTGGTGGCACTAGTTTTACTCAGTGGATCCTCTTAAGAGGATGCAGCTCAGTCGCTTGGCGGAAAATTAAATTGCTACCAACACAAAAGTGTAAGAAAATGGCCAGTTTCTTGTCTCAAAAAATATACGATATGTTATCAAGTTCCTTACATACACGAAATTAGCAATTTTTTGCAAAAACGAAATATCTGTTTTACCGTAAATTATTACCGTGCAAGGTGCTGTGAATTCGGATTTGTTTTGCACACCCTGGACAAAATCGTTTTTTCACAAATCTTTAAATATAATCTACAAGTGATATTATACTGTCATTGATGATAATGTTATTGGATGTTCGTTATTTTTAAAAAAAGTCAAACTAAAGATGTCTGTATGTAATCATATACGGTGCCATTAAAAAACTGAAGGAATCCATTAAAAGAAATAGTGCTATTAATTTAATCGACACCAATTAACTGCTTAATCGATTACCGTTGTCATCGAGAAGGGGCGGAAAAGATGAAGTCAATGGAATTACAATCGAATGCGCAAATCGATGACCTTTCCGAACGCATGCGCAAGCGCGGGCAGAATTCAATAAATCCCCGATATCTCTGAGCTACTACTTTCAATATTTTCATTTACATCCTACATTTTATTCATTTAGCTATGGTCTGAGTGTTAACATTTTTTTCGTTTAATACTTAAGAAATTATTACCTTTATTCCCGATACACTTACTTGACTTTTTTTCGGAAGAGTCCGACCTGGTTTCGCTCTGATTCGTAGAGCTTAAAAATGGTGAGCAGAGATATTATGGAGCTCGCGTCGTTCGGTTGCTTGTCTCTAATGTCTAGTGCTTACAAAAGTTTTACTTAAGAAATTAATAAATGGGGGTTTATTTTTTTTAATTAATGACCTAGGACGATTAAATAATTTTATATACTATATTGCTCTTCTTTCTAACAATTTCTATGGATGATTTGTAGACCAATTATGTACATGTAAATCAAAATTGGATGACAAACTATACATACTTATACACTCAAGTTCAGATTACAGGACAGGACTAATCCTCATACTATCTTAGTACACACAATGAATAAAAAAACACTAGTAACACAGTGCATATGTAACTTTGAATGAAACTAGACGCAACTTTATCGACGCGAACAACGTAAAAAAATATATTAGTTATTGATTTTAATTTTTACATTGGCCAGTGTGACGAAAACGTTCTTTTTTTTAACCCAGTGCTCTGTCATGTTAATAAAAAGACATTAATTATTGTAGTAGAGATAGAAAGAGGTGAGGTAAAAAGACAATTAACACGAGAACTAAAGCACAAAAGCAAATATTATTTGTGATTTTTTTTATTGCCGTCTTTATATTGTGATAAATAACCATAACACACGTTTTTTCCTCAAATTTTCCTCGAGACTTTAGATTTCTGTACCCAAAAAGAAAGAAACGGAACCCTAGGACCACTTTGTTGTTCATCTGTCTGTCTGCGAAAACCTTTTAACAAGGTATTTTTTATTTATTTTATTGCTAACTCGTTACCTCTATGCGTTCCCGAGACTGATAGCCGTCTATCTGTCTCAACCAGTGTTGCCAACGACTCAGGACCAGATGTCGCCATTTTCCGAAGTTTAAGTAGCCTAAAGTAGCCGATTTTTTGCTGAGGTAGCCTAATTAAGTAGCCTAAACTCTAAACGCTAAAAATAAAATGAATGGGTGCGTAATTATTCCTCAATTTATTTAATAGCATTTAGTTTGAGTAACTTTTGAATGCTGGTTTTTTTTTTCCCACTCATCACGATAATGCTTAACATTTTTTCCGTGTTTTCCCATCTTTTCTCACAGAAACAATGCCTTCAAAATCACTGACTACGACACCGAACACGCACAGGACTGAAAAAGTTTAAAAAAAATACAAAAAATACCTGTGTTTTCTTTCACCATTTATCAGTTAAATAGAGATAAATTACAACAGCAAAGCTTATAATACGATTGTACTAACTAACAGCCCTAGTACATCCTTAATTGGGTTACATATTCATTATGTATTATAGATACCGTTAGCTACGACGAATTTGGGTTATTCCCCGAAATGTGTGGCCACCATAATATAATTTTATTGTTCTTCATAATTTCCACACTACTTTTTTCCGTGATCGTATTAAAAAATAGTGTTAGGTTATCCAGAACCGAAGTAGCCTAAAAGGCGACCGGTCGCCTTTCCGATTTTTTCGTCGCCGATTTTCTTTCCGAGTAGCCTAAATGGCAAAAATCGCCCACATTGGCAACACTGGTCTCAACGACAAAGTGATGCTCGTTTTTTTTTTTTTTGAGTTACAGAACCCTAAAATAGCCAAGTGTGTGATAGACAAAACTGTTTTTTTTTTAATCATAACCCCGCATTTGCGTCCTAACTTTCGCAGTCGTGTAAAAATTGCGAGTAGACCTTTTATTCTTATATCACAACATGGTTGAAGCGAGAGTTTATTGTATCAAGTTGATGTTTCGATTATTTCGATTTGGAATTCGAATTAATGCTTCTGCCGGTAGCAGTTTCACTTTGGGCGTGATCGGCAGATGTTTCGCTTTGTTTTGTGTGTAATATTGTTAAGCAGTTTTGTAATTAAAATAAAGGTAAAAGGGCCCAGAAAGATTAAGCAATTTTTTTTCGGATATAATATTATTGCCAGGGTAATATTTTCATTATTTTTACACACAAAGTGGCAGAAAACGATCGACAGAAATATAAGGACTTAACAAATCAAGCGCAAATATTTTAAGGGCCGATAGAGTAAAAGATAAATAACAATTTAGAATGTTCAATACATCATATAAACAATTATTATTAGGAATAATAGGTCGAATAAAAAATCGTTCATCCATACTAAATAAACACCCTAAACAATGTACACGCACACATAAGTGCCGCCGCACTACGTACACATGTCATTAAATGTCACATGTCATTAAAATTTGTATTGTTTACGTGGAGGGAGTAAAACCATGGAGCAAGCCACAACGCACACATACAAGATGTATATGAAACAAACTTACGTAGCGATCATGGGTGAAAAAGAGGCAGAATAAAAGGCAAAAGTGTAACTGCTTTTTTTGTTCGGTTGCCCCCAAAAAACGTCAACTATTGACATTTCTTGGGGGCAACCGAAGAGTAAAAAATGTTGCCATTCGTGCATGTTGAAAATCCCGATCATTACTTTAACTATGTACTTATAGGGAGTTTAAAAGTTAGTTTAGCTGGTAGGCAGTCAAATACATACGAACGTAAATTGTTATGCAAAGCATTACAATAGATGAATTCCAGTTGAGAACTCTGTTTTGTAGAAAAAAACATATGAGTCAATATTTTTTCGAGTAAGATTTAACTAAACAAATCTGAATATCATCTTGGAGACCTACTTGGAGTAGGTACTACTTTCATATACTATTCACTTTTTTACATACTTAAATTGCCTTTAATCAAAAGTTAAAATCATCATCATCATCATCAGTCTATATTAGTCCACTGCTGAAGATAGCCCTCCCCTAATGAGCGCCATAGCGCCCTGTCTTCAGCTTGCCGCATCCAGCATCTGCCAGCAGTTTTTCAATTACAATAATATTATTATATTTTGATCTATTACAATACTTATGAAATTTCACAATGTTTCCATTCCAGATTTCTTCAAAATACTCCTGTTCTGGATAAATGGGTGCTCGCATGTGGAAAAGAGAACTGGTCACCCACATCAAATGCTCGAACATGCTCTGTACATTTCAATTAGATAAAGATAAAGTTAGATTAGATTAGATTAGAACTCTTTATTGTACACACCAGAAAAACAAACAAATACATTATAAGACTTATATAACTAAAACTATAACTTATAAAGTTGCTACAACTCTTCAAGTAACAAATTATTCTATGTTTTGCCAGGCGGCATTTAGGGAGTAAACGCACGGCAAACAAAATAGACACCAGAACGTGAAGTTATTTAACAATAGTATTTTCAGGTGTTAAATAGGAAAATTAAAATTTTTTGAAAAAAAATTACTTTTCTTTCCATTTCTTGTACCCACATGAACAGATTAGAAATTTCTGAAGTTTTCACGAGTGGTACACTTAATATTATTAAAATGAAACCTGTAAAATGTACATGAAACTTCCGTAAATCAGTGAGAAAAGTGTATTTAATAATACGAATATGTTAGCGGACGATTGATTGACAACTCTACTGCTAGACGTGTTTTATTGTATGAATAATAATGTTCAAAACAATTGCATTTTTATTCACGTCCTACGAACGACTGAAATATTTTAGCACACATTATGGCAAATTCACTTTACTCTGGCAACATTACGCACACAAAGAAATAATATTCACCGACGCAAAACCGGTTACACTGTGGCTTGATCTATGGTTTTACTCAATCAACGATTGTTTACCTCCAGATACTTCAATAGGGTAGTTTCCAGGGTCAAAATAATTTAATTCTATTTAGTCCGTATTTTAGATTATAAAAAAATATTGGATACGTATTTTTTCTTTTTTCGATTAAACAACAAATAACAAAGATATAGCCCATTGAAGTTACGTGTGACGTCACTCAGTGCTACAAAATGCAGCACGGCGTGACGTCACACGTAACTTTAATGGGCTATATCTTTGTCATTTTTGGTCTAATTTACAAATAAAAAAATACGTATCCCTTATTTTTGAATAATCTAAAAGACGGACTAACTACATTTTTTTGGGAAACTAGCCTATTGTGTATGTGTGTGTGCATGAACACAGGTGATATAAAATTAATTTGTTTGGAAGTATTAATTTTTGTTGTTGAAAAAAATTAAGCAATTCCTTTAATGATCTTACTTTTTTTTTGCTCAAAGATATTATTACACTATATATGCCTACCCCTTAAAATATTTTCGCTTGATTTGTTAGGACGTTATATAACATAACATTACGTTTACATATAATATACAGTTTTGTTGTACATACTCACCAAAGCAAAACTTGAAATGAAATGAAATTAAAACAGTTTATTGTAAAACTGTTACAAAACATGGTTACTGGCTGTCAAACTAGGATTATCTGTGCTCTGTGAAGCGAGAACACAGACTTTTGGCTCCTAACGTAAAAAAAATGAAGCTTAGCCGAGTTTTCACGATCAAAAACTACCAGACAGGCCAGTGACTAAAACTACCTACAATTTACTCAGATGCTACTCGTATCGCGTAGGTAAACCTAACTTACTCGTAACTAGCGATTTTGGTACACTCGGATAAAAACGTCCAATCTTAATGAAACTTGTCCTACTCATATGAGCCGACTCGGACGTAATTGCAAAAACGAAATGGCATCATTGGAAAGAACTTATGCGTGTCGTAAGAAAAAAAATGGTGGCAGTGAAATGTTGATTAAGCTGGCAAAGTATTGAAGTATGCAATGCACTGTGGCAAATTCCCTTAAACTTTGTTCCTTTCCTCTGTCCTGTTAATGTTCGACGATTAGCATATTTAAAACACTCTGTTGTTATTTTGTCACAAGCAGCGTCTTCATTTTATTAGATGACTAGAACAAAGGTATTCACGACGACGTAGAGCTGCGTTGCAGTAGGACGTACCTAATTCCTACATCTCGTAGGAATTCGTAGACTACGAAACATGGTTATTTCCAGTTCAATGCGATTACGCGACGTAATACCAAGCTGTGACGTACAGAGCGATTACTCTTCTACTATGGATCCACGTGTTCATGACGCACGCTCTGTACATTGCCAGCGCGTGGTCTATCATCGTTAGATCAATAGTTGAACTCAATTGTGACAATTACAATGCAGATGCACCTTTTAAGTGCTACAGTGACCTGCTTTGAGAAATAAACTCACTAAAGAACAAAAGTTCCACGCAACCGTGAATTTTTTTAGACAGCTCCAGCAGTAGGTATAGTTTCAAACATCTGACGAAAGTATAGTCGGCAATCAGCATAGGTAGTACAGTCGACAGCACATCATCCTATACACCCATGCACTCTACCCCGTTGAATTACGGGCGACTTTGCAACTAAAATGTGAAGTTTGACGTGCTGTCGACTGTACGATGACGCGAGTCACGCGTTTGAGGCGCTGAAATGTCAGAATTTGATAGTCAATGTACTGGAAACTCGCGACTTTTGACGTTAAGGTGCGCGACTCGCGTCGTCGTACTACCTACAACTCCATTTATTTATACTTGACTTTTTTTCCAAACTTTAAACGACACTAAATCAAAAACCTTTAGCGGTAGAAAACTCGAAACAGTCTACAAATTTAGTGCTAGCTAGTGCGTGCTAGTAGTTTGAGCTGACACTATAACAACTATGTGTAATGTAATGTCTAACAACTTCGCATTTTTTTAGAGATTGTGAGCGAAATTGAAAACTCTGCATTTGCCCATAAAGTCCTGAAACTTATCGATTTTCTCAGTAGATCCATAAATATCTATTCAAGTAGGGTGTTCGGAAACTCAACAAATGGCTTGTAACGTCCTATTCAACTAGTCACCTACAAAGTATTAAAAATCTTTGGTGCCTACAGACTCCCAAAAGAACACGTCTAAAATACTACTGCACCTATTCCAGGTGTTATTACATTGCACAAGATAAGAATTGTTTTATTATGTAAAAGTCGCCATTGAATACTCAATGAATACAATCGATCGTATCCTGAGCTGCCTGAGTGATCTTAAACGATCACTAAGGTCAAGCAACATATGGCGCGTTCAGTCCATAGATGGGTCACCGTCTGTGACTAACGCTAGAGGCATTTTTCCGAGCGGTTCCGTGCTTCGCAAGGCATGTTAAGCAGTTGGTGCCGGCTGCCGTCAATAGATGGCAGTCGTTAAGCCAAGTCAGAGGCCTTAGGGCGGCTTGAAAACTAACAGTAAGACCAGGCACTAGTCTTACAAGCCTCCACCAATCCGGACTTGGCCCGCGTGGCGGAGTATGGCCTATACCTTCCTCAGGGAAGAGACCCGTGCCCCTCGGTGGGGACATAATGGGTTGATGATGAATATTCCATGACGACTTTTGACCTTTTGAATTGACCGCTATGGCGCTCCGGTTCATATTTATAGTTGGAGTAGGTTAGGCCCAGCGAGTATGCACGCAGCTAAGCCGGCATTTATTTGTGAATCTAAAGTAGCTCTTCCACTCGCTAACAGCCAAGGAAAGCATAGTGATGAAAGCTTAGTTAGGTCCGAACTTAATGTGTGTAATTTATAGACAACAATGTTAGTAGAGACTAGTCATAGTTTTGCCGATGGACCAATCTATCTTAGATATATATCTAAAGCTAAAAATATTTTTTTGGTTTGTACTACCTAAAGAACCACCAATAAGTAGTATCACAGTATGTATGTTATTCCGCAGTGGACACTAGAGGCGCAAATCGTAACCAAACTAGTTTACTTTGATCGGTGCCCGATTTTTTCCTTTTCACCTTAAACGTCAACTTTATAGCCAAGAAAATAAAAACAGACCTTGCCGCTACCTTAATTACAGCTCCGCGCTACTTGCGCACTAGAAGTGCACACTTTATTTAAATTTTCCTTTTCAGCGCTGCGCGTATTTCAACAAAAACCCACTTTCGCCCTGCTTCTAAAGTTTTCTCTTTTAAACATGTAGATCTAGTCAGTTAGATCAGAGATTTTGCATTATCCTCATAGTCGGGCCATTGCATGTAGGTCTGAGGTTTGTCAACACCTCAGACACTCGGGCTTAGTCACGACATTTTATTTTTTTTGTCTTGATAGTCGACGCTTACGTTTTGTATTTATTTAAAAATTGTGACAAAAAAGTTTGTTTTAAAAACTGGCAACTGGTCAGAGCTCAAGGGGTTTTCCGATGTTGCATTTCCTATTCCAATATCACGTTGTATATCATAGGCACGTAGAAGAGGATAGCCTGAGCAGTCACCATACTCCTGTAGAGAGAACCAAAAACAACGAGCATTGTAGTTTCTAAATTTTTAAGCATATAGCCAAACATCGGCACGATCCATCTTCGATGAGCATTACGACTAAATACTCGTCAAACTCATCAGACAGCGGAACAATGACAAAATTGCTAAGCTCGAAAAGCTCGAAGCGACCGTCGTTTCGGTAGAATGTTCGCAAAACCACCTAAAATGCGTCCATTTATTTTGTGAGCCTTTACTTATAATAAACATTTGTGAGAATGCTTAAAGGGATATATGTGGTGCGATTATAATAAATGTGTTTGGAAAACCGTATTGCCCAAAGCAATCGATCCGCACGCTCTTGTCTGTTTTTATGTAAAATCTCTCCGCCAGCTGTGATGGACGTAAACGTGTGTTACAGCGATGACTCAGTGAGTACAAAACGATAATAATTAGGCCAAGTCAGTCACGAGCCGAAAAACTGGTCGAAAATCTTGCTTTTTTTCCTGAGAGTAGTAATTTGAAGGTAATTAGGGGAAACCAGTATACAAGCAGACTTTCGTCGCAGCGATTAAAATCGGCCACTTACTACACCGCTATTTAACACCGTTTTAATTAACACCTCCAGTACAGGGTTTAAGCAGATTTTATCAAATTACTAAGACAAAATTTTTTATAGGTAACTTAACGGAGAACAGATAAATAAACGAGTTCATTTCATTGAAGAAACCACGTTAATATGAATGATAGAGATCTTCCTTTAGAAGGATCTTCCTTTACTACTTTTCATGTGATATCCGAAAAGTCATGTCATAACGTGTCGAATAGTGTTTTTCTTTATTGACAAAACCTAAGTTATATATTAGATTATTTTTTTAGTAAAATTTGACGTTAAAACTTTTACAAACCAATGGAAAAGCTAAATCTAATACTTACATTTTTTTATTCTTGGAGCTCAACACAATTTCTAGTTTTTCGAGACCGAACTCCAGAAAAATATTTTTTCGATTTAATTTTTTTTATTAATTTACAATGCCATAAAGACAATGTTAAATAAAATTTAGAGCAATGTTCCCATTTTTATCTCCCAGCTTGACGCTTTTCATCCCATCACATGAAAAATTTAATCAACCGTAGCTTCAAAGAAATTATAGGTATTATACTTGCTAAAAGTTCATTCGGAAAGCTGCATGTCGAATCGAAATGAACCGAGCTTAAAAGTAGAGTCCTCGAAGAATTTGAAGGGAAAAAAGTCGAAGCCGGTGAAGGGTTGCGCAACCGAGCGCGCGACCGCGAGTGCACTTTTTGTTACATCCTGATAATGCCCTGTTATAAAAGACTGCACAGAAATTCTGCCTGTAATACGTCACTTCATTCACTTTTCAAAGTAATCTCTAAAAATTGTGAAATATTACTCCTTGTAATATTGTATAGTCATAGTAACCTATACCTATGTACATGTGTAAACTTTATTCAATGACAGTTCAATTAATTAAAACCGGCCAAGTGCGAGTACGACTCGCCCTCTCAGGGTTCCGAACAAAAGCTACAAACTGAATGTTAAGATTTTTTGTAACATATCATATACAATATTCGGATTTTTTCCTCTATTGTATCTGTAAGAAGAGACCTTACTTCTTGATAAGTTGTGTGATGCTGGGTCGAATTTTTTAAATATTTTTTGACAGCGAGTTTGCTATTAGCTATGATTACTAGGTGACATAAATTGTCACAACTGTTTATTTCGTTTACTTAGGAACTTGTTTCTTTTTTATTTCAAGGTATGGTAGGTAGTTCCTATATTTTACAATCAATTATTAATTACTCGCTCTTTCCGTGCCTGAGAAAAAGAGCCCTTGCTCTTGGACGGACCACAAAGTAATTCTATAAGTGTCTGGTTTGGTACGAAACCATAAAAACTTTAAAAGAAGCTTAAGTGGATATTTTGTGTTAATCTATTCCATGGCCGGCTACCGAATAAAATCCTGTTGAGTAACTCGACACGGCCAAGAGGCGCGCAGACAAAAACCACTGACCAATGTCCAACATCCCGCGAGAAAGATACACCGAAATATCCTGGTTATGGTTTCACTTTCGGTCAACTTAGTGCTTGATGTCTTCTCAATATGTTTTGCTATGTTATCTGGAAGATGTCAATGTAGCCACTTATATATAAATTTATATTTATATAAAAAAAAAAAAAAAAAAAAAAAAAAAATTGGACGGGACGCTTAGTGTTTTCCGTAATTATTACTTATTTAATTAATTAAGCCGTCTAATTTGTATTCAATTGTGAGTAGTCATCTTGAGAAGTGTTACATCTATCTCAGAAACTGATATCTTATCAAAGTGTACATGATATAGTGCGTTTTCAATTTTCCAAGGAGAGACCAGTGCGTGACAAAAATAAAAACATTCATATTCTTAAAGGCTCGTGACGGTCGTCACTACCAATAACATATTATTGTGTACGAAATTTCTTACGGGAACGTTTCTAATTTTTTCAAAACATTGTATAAACCTAATTGCATCTAATTGTTACATCAAATGACAGTTTATATTCAAAAAACGTAAACAAAGCATAGACTATCCAGACTACTGACGCACACAGAACGTAAAACTAACATTCATTGTTATTGTCTATGGTTCAGTGTTGCCAGACGTCAACCGGAAGTAGTGAGCGCCATCTCTGATTAATTCCGAACACTTCCCATTTGGATATTATAGAAATGGCATTGGTATGTATAAAATGTACTAATAACATAACTGATAAGCAATACGTTACTTGCATAATATGCCAAGGAAGATTCCACCTTGATTGCGGGAATGTTTCAGAAAAAAGATTTCAATTAATGACAGTTGATAATAAGAAAAACTGGAAATGTACGCCATGCCTTAGGAAAAGCACTAGGAAGAATAGAAAAACTGGCCTGAATGACATGACGCCGATACAAAAAAACCCTAATGTCACTCTGCGGAATAGACAGGCACCCCCCAAATTCAGTGCCTCGACACCAGATGCAGATGATGATAGATCAGATACAATACTATCTGTGGACACTACTTTAAACAAAAGCTGCCCTGGAAGCTGCACTGATTGTGCGGAAGAGCTAGAAACACTTCGGTCTAAAGTACTCAGTTTAGAGACTAAACTAGAAAGTTCAGAGAACGAGATTGAACGTCTAGTAATTGAAAATCTCTCGCTGAGAAGTCAAGCATCAAAGAGTGATTCCAAAATAAACCAACTAACTCGCTTGGTCCGCACATCACCAAAGACGGATGTGATACAGGACACGATATGTGACTTCAACACACCTAAGTCCACACTTGACAAGAAGAACATAAAGAAGTCACGACCGCAAAAAGTGATTTTAAAAGAAAATCTAGATAAAGAGAGTGGAACAGAATCTACGTCGAGGTCAGTATTACCTACGAGCAACTCACAAAAAGATTCAGAGAAGATGCAAAGTCCAACCGAAAAAGTCAGCTCCTGTCAGAATGCCATGAAACGTAAAATCTGTTTACTGAGCACAGAAAGTCAGACTCGAACACGATCAATCGCAGAACGAAACCTGAAACATAACGAACGAAGCGGAGAAAACCTGTTATGCCACTACCTTTTGCCCGGCGCTGGAATAAAGTCTCTTCTAGATGGCATCGAAGCTAAACTTGCGGATTTCAGTATGGAGGACTACTGTATCATTCTTCTCCCTAATGAAGACTTTATTACAGATTGCGATAACTATGCGTTAATTAAGTTTATCCGAGACACGCTCAAAAACATAACACACACAAATGTACTGCTGTGCTTGCCGACGTTCAAATTCTACAAATTTGACGAATCATTCAGATGGAGGGTAGAGATATTTAATAACCAGTTGTACCTCGATGTAATGACTCATGAATATGCGTATTTGATCGACTCAAATCTTAACTTAAACTATGACTACACTCATTTTCATAAATATACTGGCAACTTAAATAATAGCGGCCTTAATGTTATATTTAAGGATATCAATGATACCATTGTCTACAGAGAAAAGTGGGATGCGCAGATTATTTATGACGAAACCCAAAAACAATCAACTAAAACGTTTTTTCGAGGCTACTAAGCATAAGGCATCTATAGGTATTTTACATCAAAATATAGCGGGGGTTCTAAATAAACAAGAAGACTTGTACTGTGCATTGTCGGAAATTAGTAAAAGTGGTACGAATATCGACATAGTTTGCTTAAGTGAAACAAATATGATGAGGGGCTCAGAATTTAATTTAAAGTTAAGAAAATTTCAAGTAGCTGCATCTTACTCCAGAAAAACCTCTAGAAGAGGAGGTGTAGCAGTTTTAATAAGAAAACATATTGAATTCATACCTTTAGACGAATTAGAAACTATTACAGAACCATTTATTTTTGAATGTTGTGGAATTAATATTTTAAAATACGGAATAATAGTTATATGTATTTACACGAATAGAACTCCCACATCAACTTCTTCACAATTTTTTCGTAAGCTTAATGAACTTCTTAGTAAAACCTGTAATTTGAAAAGAAAAAAATACGTCTTATGTGGAGACCTCAATATTGATTTGTTGAAAGAATCCAACATTTCAACTGAGCTCAAAAGAGTCCTTGAAATATATGATCTCAAACCTATTATAGAAGCACCAACAAGAATAACAGCAACGTCTAAGTCATGCATTGACCACATAGCAACTAATATAAAGAATGGTACAACTAATATCCACGACTTAGGATTATCAGATCACACCGCTCAGTCCTTCGAAATTCCAGTTAAGAACCGCCTTGCTCCTCCTATCAAGTGGTGGTACGAATGTCGGAGGGATTATAGTCTAGATAACCAACATAAGTTTAAAGAATGTCTTTCGTCCCTTTCGTTTCATAAAGTATTTGAGGAGACCAATGCTGCTAAGGCTTTTAACAATTTATACGAACTGTACAACGTTTTTTATAAACTGTGCTTCCCTATTATAAAAATAAAGGTCTCTGATAAAAATGGTAGTTTAAAATGGCTTACTAAAGGTATAAAAAACAGTTGCTTAAAAAAACGACAACTCTATTTAAAAAGCAGACACTGCAAGGACTATGCAAATAAATATAAGAAATATTCACGAATTTTAAAAAAAACAATAATTTCCTACCAAAAAAATCAAAATCTAAGACTTATATCGAACACCAAAAATAAATGCAAAGCGACTTGGAATGCGATTGAAAAATATACTTCCTCGAACTGCAGGAGCAGGTCCATTGACAAATTAGTGATTGATAACTGTGATATTACTGACCCTCAGCTTATTTCGAACTCATTTAATGAATATTTTATAAATGTGGTAAAAAAACAATTAAACCCCGATGCGACGGTACACGATAGTATAAATATTTTTAATAGGGAAAATAGTATATTTCTGAATCCATTAGGTACTAAAGAGCTTTTACAAATAACAAAGTCTCTTAAAAACTCAAAATCTGTAGGCTTAGATGAAATACAAACAGAAATAATAAAAAATACTATAAATCTTATAGCAGAGCCACTAACTTATGCAATAAATTTATCATTACTTCAAGGAACTTTTCCAGATGCTTTAAAAAAATCTATAGTTAAGCCACTCATTAAAAGAGACAATAAATATAAAATGGATAATTACAGACCAGTTACACTTATACCCATATTATCCAAAATATATGAAAAGGTCATGCATAATAGGCTAGACAAGTTTCTTACAAAAAATAATATTATTACTGATGAACAAAATGGATTCAGAAAGTGCAGGAGTACCTCTCTAGCTGCTTTTAAGTTAATTCGGCATATTACAAATTGTTTAGACAAAAAAATGCCCATTTCTGTGTTATTCATGGACATGAGCAAGGCATTTGATTTCGTTTGTCATAAAAGGCTGCTAGAAAAAATATGGAAGTATGGCATACGAGGTCCAGCATTCCATTGGATAAAGTCATATCTGAGTAATAGAACGCAATGTGTTGAGACAGCTAGATACTGCTCAAAAACTAGATCTATTATAAAATATCAATCGCCATTTATAGCTAATGATTTCGGTGTACCTCAAGGTAGTATATTAGGACCCCTGCTTTTCTTACTTTACATTAATGATTTACCAAACAGCCTCTCACAAAATTGTATTTTATTCGCCGATGATACTACCATAGTCACAGAATGCAAAGATATAACTGTATACAATCAAGATATAAATAAAGTTCTAGCTCAAACAATATCTTGGCTTACAGCGAACAACTTAAAAGTGAATGTAAATAAAACTAAATTTATGCAATTTCATACAAACAGGAGCAGTCCCCAATCTGTAATCGTTAAGTATAATAACATAATAATTGAAGATGTATCAAAGGTTAAATTTTTAGGCTTAAATTTAGACTCTCATTGCGATTGGAAAGACCATGTAAATAATGTGTGTTCTAAGGTAAACAAATTTGTTTATGCTTTACGAAAAGTTAGCCAAGTGGTATCGAAAAAGGCAGCTCTAATGGCTTACAGTGGCTATGTGGACTCCACTCTGCGGTATGGTATTGTGCTTTGGGGAAATTCAGTGGATGTGCATAATGTATTTTTAATTCAAAAACGCTGTGTGAGGGCCATTTTCGGAATTAGGCAGGTTGAATCATGCCGTCCTTACTTCAAAAAGTATGAAATCCTACCGCTGCCATGTTTGTATATATTTGAAATATGTTTATTTGTATTTAAAAATAGGTGTCTTTTTCAAAGTAATCAGGATGTATCAGCAAGAACTCTTCGATCGAAATATTCACAAAAGCTACATAAACCACCAGCACATCTATCTCTAGTATGTAGAAATTCATTCATAATGTGTGTAAATATTTATAACAAATTACCAGTATCTTTAAAAGAACAAACATTATATATCAATACTTTTAAAATTTTAACAAAGAAGTGGCTCCTAGGCTATTGTTTTTATAGTTTGAAAGAGTTTATGGAATATGATATTGAATAGTTGTATTATGTAGGTTAAGTATGTCTAATGTTGAAATTATTAGATATGTATAACATATTGTTTAGTTTTTAAGATGATCTCATACAGTTAAGGATTTTATTTTAAAATTTTATTAGTAGCTATTTTGATTTGTTACTGTAGTAACGTAGTAGGATATGTATATCTCCATTATTCATATAATATAAATAATATTATGTGAAGGATGGACGAATGTGAGTACACCTGTAATATTAAGGTAAGGTTTGGTGATGCTATTTTCTTATAGCAACTGTTACTGCTAATTGTATAACCCATGTCTAAGCTCACAATAAACATTCTTGATTCTTGATTCTTGATTCTTGATCCCAATATGTGTCCAATGATGATGAAAGGAAATTCTAGTTTTGATGGTCCTTACTTAGTGGGTGGGAGGTGCAGAAAACCTCCTGCTGTAACATTACTGGACTGTAGATTAACGCACAGAACAAAATTGAATAAGATATACATGAAAGCACTATTAGTTGCTGGAAGTAAAAATTTCTTTGTAAGCCAAAAACTACCGAAATCTATTTAGTAAATCTAAAGACACACGGTCCTATTTATAAAAACACGATACCTCTAAAATATTCCTCAGGAAGAGTAAAAATAATCCGTGGTTACCTTTTCCCTTTACCACATACTCTCTAAACAGCCTCTGAGAAGTGTTTTAAGGAATCGTTTTATAAATAAGACCGACATTGTATAAAACCGTTTTATGGCCGGTTGTTCTTTAGTACTGGGTTAATGATCCAAAAGGAAGAGAAGAAAATAGCACTTTTTGGAAGGTTCTGCGCAAATTCTTCGGGGGTGAGTAGTAGGTTCATTTGTAAAGGCTTTATTTTGCGAAGAACGGAAAAAACTATCACAGATAAATTTATGCAGAGGCACTAGCGTAGCGATAGTTCAAGTTACTGCTCAATGCGAGTAGAAAAAGAGCTAAGTATGGGGACGTTGTATGCACTAAAAAGATGCGACGACGACATTATTATGGTCACAAAAAGGATGTAAAGTGACATGTCCATGTAACCGCAGGAAGTCTTACAATCTTGCGCAGGTGTCATCTGCTGCGTCCCTGCTCGTTTTTCTACGCATTTAGAACTTTTTTGTATCGGTGTTAGAATTGAAGTGGTTGAACTTGTATTTGCTTTCAGCTCTACGCCACTATTTCGCGAATATTGTCAAATATTCAGCTTGTTTCTCAAACACTAAAATAAATTGCGCGTTACGTTGGAATCTGATTTATTTGCATACATTTATTGTGTCTAATGTTCAAACCGCCACCGCCGCTGCAAACAACGGCAGTAAAAGGAATAGTTTTAAATGCACCCTTAAAGTTTTATCCTCATCAATATTCTATTAATGGTACCGTCTAGCTGGAGCCTGTAGCCAGCAGGATCAAAGGTAGTCTCGCCGACCAGACTTGGTGATCTCTAGGTTAGTACAATTTTAGTCTTTCTTGCAGGCACCCAGAAGTTGTGTTCTACAGTGTGACTACTAACAAAGACCTTGTTAACATTCTTCTTCTATATGAGACCGTTATCAATCCTGTCTAGCCCCTTTATTAAATGAAAACAAAAATCTACGAGTCTGCGCTTGCCTTAGATTTGTTTTTATCTGCACTCGTAGATTTGAATCGAATGAGATCTCATTAATTAAGACTGTAAATTTAAATTGCGTCTGCTTAGTGCTCTACAGTCGTTTTAGTTTCTTACAGACCGTTTTATTATTGGAAGAATGATAAAATTTTATGAAATAATTCAAACCGAGTCTTTTAGATGAGAATAATATAAATGACTAGATGACATAGTGAATTTCAAACCATCTACAATTGCTTTAATGGTACCATGAGCGATTTATCAATCCTCATTACCCTTGCAAGGTCCGCAATTTTATGTAAGCATACAAGCAAGCTGGATCTCACAATTAAGCAAGCCCAATTCAAATGAGCAGATAAGCAAAGTAGGACAACCTGCTCTAGTTAGGCGATCTATTCTAGGCTATTGTCTTTAGGTTCAGTGTTGAAACTAGATCCCAATCAAAATGCCAGATCATCTCGAATCTTAGAATCCACTATCCGAAGGTTGACCAGATGTCATTCATAATTGGCATGACTTTTAGATCTAGAGTTGACAAATTGTCTCGACTCAAGACGCCTAGCCTATCTATATATACGCAATAGTTAGATAGAAAAAACACAATGGCCCACAGGCAATTATAATCTCTCTAAAATTTTAAACTGTCTCCATAAAGTTTTGAATGTGACTTTATAACAACTTTAACAGTTAAGTGATTAAAAGGCCTTCCACACGATTGGAAAGATTCTCCGACCAAGGTGACATTGGTCAGGTTGGTGTAAAAATTTCACGTGTGGAAGCCGGTTGTCCAACCAAATATTGGTCGGAATCCAACGGCCTTGATCGGAAGCGCAGCCATCACAACACGCTGTGTTGGCGGTCGGAATGGATCGTGTGGAAGGCTGTCGTCCGACGCGAGCGCTTCAGTGTGCCGTTGGCCGTTACTGCGGGCGGATGTATGTCTATGACAGTAAGTTCAAATTCGGTAGTTGACACGACTAACTATAAATTACTTCATATGCTCGACTAAAACAAAATATTTCAGGAAATATATCTCTTTCAGTTAATTATTAGTTATTACAATTGTTAAATAGATGAAATATAAAAAGAGTGGTCTGAATAATGACTTCATAATGCGGTATTTTCATAGGTACAAAATTCCGTTTTAAAAGTAATTTAATTGACATTTTGTCAACTACCCAATTATGTTTCGAATTATGGTTGGAATGGGTTCGCATTTTGAAAGCCGCGAACGGGAAGTGTTGACGGAATTCATATCAATTTACACATAAAATAACATTAACATACAGGCTTGCATTTACATACATCGCTTCTGGTCCCACACTAGGATACCCTGTGTCGTGGGAACCAGAAACAGCGACGTCATAAGCATGTAAACATCTAAGACCTGTGTTTCTTTTTTTTTGTACCCAACCGGGAATCGAACCCGGGACCTCTCACATGGTAAGCAGATGCGCTAACCGCTGCGCCACCGATGTCGTTTCGTACAGTCGAGAGCACATCATGTTATACACCCATGCACTCTGCCCCGTTGCATTACGGGCGACATTGCAACTCAAATGTGAACGATGACGTGCTTTCGACTGTACGTTGTCAAGTTGTCCGACCGTGTGGAACGAATTCCAACCCGACCAAGGCCACTTGGTCGGAGAGTCTTTCCAATCGTGTGGAAGGCCTTTAAGCGCCAATTAATAATAATGCCAGCAATTGGCTATGCAATGCAAGTGAAGATTAAATTAGGACTAGAGTTTTAGATAGAAGAACTTTTAGACGAACTTAAAAATACTGGCTATATGATGTGATGACACTGCGAGAAGATTGCCAAGTTTCTTTACAGTATAAGTCGGGTATTAAAATCTAACCCTGCGCTCATCATATTACACGACTGTCACTTCGTTCGGAGCTGGCATAGATTCCTATCGGATAATACGAGGCGAGGACTTTAGCCGTAATGTCCGCCGATAAAACAAAGCGAATTGTCACTTACGCTTTTATTTGTGTCACCCAGACGACGGCCGAGAGAGGTAGATCGGTGTCATAGATAGTGCTCTTAAATCGAATTCGCTTTATTGGGTTTTAATCGTCGCCATTTATGGTCACGATTATTTTGGCTCCCATGGTGACAAGCGATGGTCATCGCAAGGGTAACACGTTACTGCATGACTCCTCTTTAATAAATGTCCGTAGATAAGAATTTCAATCTTTGTTATAATTGATCTATGAGCCAAATTATATGAATTATACGGTGTAGTGGTGTTTTTTTAATTATAGTGGTGCAGATATTGCCAGCAGAATTTAAGAAGATTATTCTACTCGTGAATGTAAGCAACTTTTTCTGAGACAAACTCAAAATGGCGAAAAAAATGAGCTCTTCAGTAACAATTTGGTATTTCATGAAGGATATTAAGGAAGTCGGCCCTGTAGTAAAAGTTATTTTCATTACTTAGTAAAATATAGTTTTCTGCAACATCCTGTATATCTATATCTGTACAGACATGGATTAAAATGGAACAAAAAATAAGTGTTACGTTAGTTAGGTACACAAGTCTTGAGTTTGACATATCTATATAACATATTTTAGGTATACAATACATATGCAGTTGTGTACTTGTGTCCCGTAGTGTGCCGTAGTGTAAATAATGCTTTGTAGTGGTACTTCTAAGAAGAGATTCTACTATAATTTACGACGTAAAATAAATACTGTGTAAATTAACTGCTCATTTGACTACCCCTATTTTAAAGCTGTAACCGTGTTGTGTTGGATTGTCTTTAGAAGAATTTGAACAGCGCGTTTCATTCTTTGTAGGCACTAATAAATCTTTCAAGATAAACAAGATCCCTACGCTGTCTGTCAGTGCAAACATCGTAATCGCTGAATAACTGCTGTAATCAGGGTTCTTTCCCCGTAAAGGTAGTTTTACACCGGCATCTACGAGCAGCCATGCTTGCATCTGATAAAAAAACGCACAGATATTCCGAGGGTATCACAAAGGAACCCACTTCTGATACTAATGTTAGCATGTCACCGATTTAAATTCAGCTATGTCACCTCTACCATTTGTAAGTCTCTACAATGAAAAAAAAAATGTCTCCGTTACATAAGACTGCAATTCATAGTTTATTTTGACTATGTTTATTATTTTGCAGAGTTTTCAAACTTGACGTGGATCGTCATAGTCAAACTAGAAATTGTATGAAGTGTTCATCGCGATGCCCAGTCGCAATAGGATATTTTAAAAACGTTACCAAATTCACACCTTCACCTGAAAGGGATGGGAGGAGACATTGGCGCTCTTCGGCCTCAATCTATCAAAATCGAGGCGATCAAAAAGTTTTACCTGCCTTCGTAACTTGTAGACCTGCGAGATTTTTCTAGTGTACACGCAAGAGCCGCATCGGAAATTCGTATCCATTGCAAATTGCTATGCACTCTACTACTCTAGCCGCCAAGCGAGCAACGCGGCGGCGCGCGCATGCGCCAATTCCACTCAGCTTGGCGCCAGTTTCGCGCCGGCAGGTGTATGGGTCGCCCGTATGTGCATTCACGACTGTAAAACAACAAGAGTCGCGATCTTTTACTCGATACAGCTGGACTGAATTCTCAATCTGTACCCTATTTATTGTGCCGCAAGGCCGTGGATGGACTAGTAGGTGAAGTGCTGTGACGTTTGACATGAAGATGACTGTAAATCGAATTAGGATAGTGGTGCTGGGCAGCGCGAGATGCGGGAAGTCTGGTAAGATGACACGTATTTTTTCCTTCAGACTTTAAACCAATTTTCGCATAAACTTGTTTATGTTGTAACCCTAATGACTACGATAATATGGGTTAACTTCGGAGAGCCTAATTTATGTTTTTATTTCGATGGGCTGAGTCGGAAATCAATTATCCTTAACGACCTGAAATTTCATTAAATTACATTTTGGGGGCGTAGCAAGAAGTTAAGAGCCCTTTAATTTCATTACAACTAAGGTTTTGCTTCATTTTGTGTGGATTTTAAGTGGAGTGATTGATTGTGAGTATTTTATTTGCAGTAAAACTTTTGCGTGCCCCTAAAATTATCTTAACGTACATAAAAAAAACACGCTAGTCAACATGATTTAAATGCTGTACCCAGCAACCAATTTTAATCAAGTTGTACCACAGCAAGGCCCAATTTTAATTGTAGATAATAATTTGGTTTTAGATCCTAACGAGCATCATTATTACTCAACCTAAACTAACATAGGTCCAATTTATCGCAGTTTGATTTGTGCCCTAAAACCCGGGCGTGGGCAAATGGATATTGCCCACGAATATATTGACAGAAATACTATTGTTTAGATCACGTTTGGATTCAGGTTTATGTCTTTTGAAATAGATAGGCAATGGGCTGGCCGTCGGTTACCCTACGTAGTACGTGAATAAGATGAGGCCAACTTAAGATTTATAAGAGTTATACATTACATGGGTTTCACTAATCGATTATATTATTTATTAGGTAAAACATCGGTCAACGACGATACGATTTAAATTTATAATAATCCCTAAATTTTTATAAAAAGCCCTGTCGCGTAAGTATTGTATTCTCTGTATAGGATTGTCAGTCCTAAGCCTAGGAGGACTTATACAGTCAGGAAAAAATATTTACTATAATTATGATGTACCTATACATGTCAGCAAAAATTCATGATATATTGGAAAGCCTTGTCATCTCATCAACAAAAAACCCTAGTTACCACCCCTCGGCCTAGAATATTTATTTGTCAGTCCAGATGATATCCGAAAAAAATTCTCTACAAAAAATTCGGCTTATAAAATCAAATAAATTTTCATGATTTGAAGTGAAAAGCAAAGCCTTTTTAATGTGATGATATCTTTCAAATGTCTAAATAACAGACAACCCTATGACATAGGATTTTCGACGGCCGGCTCACGGCCTAAGAACATAATTTTAGGTGATTTATGCGTAAACTGGTAGAATGTAAGGAAAAAAGAATTTCTACCTCTATCGCTACATACAAAATAAATTTGTTCGCTTTTTGTATTTCCGGTATTACAGGGTGTATCCTTCCTATCCTCTTATATATCCCACTCTTTTTGTGCTGGGCTGGGGATGGTGGGATACAACCAACTTCGAGTGAGGCGGGATCTCACTTTAGTCTCATATTTACACAAAGTTTTGGTGGGAAGAATACACAACCCGGAAATACTGGGACAGCTGACACTGTGTGTGCCGGACGGCGTGGCGCGGCGCCGCCGGCGGCCGCCGCTGCTGCTGGTGCCGCGCGCGCGCACCAACCTGCTGGCTGAGGCGCCGCTGACGCGCGCACTCCGCACTCTAAATACCATCTCGGAAAAAATTGATGTTTTTGGATGTACTCAGGGTGAATTCACTAGGACGGCATTGACTATTATGTGTTATAATTAAGGTGTATAGTATTTAAGAAGTTAAAAATAGTTTAATAGAAGGTAAATAGATACCGATTGTATGTTTAAATTGTTAATTAATGTTTGTAAAGATTTTATAATGTTTTTAACTTGTTGCATTAGGTGTAAATCCTGTAATAATAAGTTATAAAGTTAAATAAATAAATAAATAAATTTAAATAACGGAAAACGTATATAATCGTCTAATTTCATCAGTGTCCATATTTAAATTTCAATAAAAAAATGTTACTTTTTACAGAACGCGATTGATTAAAAAAAATGGGAGCTTTTCCGCGGAAGTACTGAAGAAACGGTGTTTAGGTTGTACATTAATCAATACCACGTTGTAAAGGTCAAACTGACGTAAAGCTATAATTTCTCTAGTTTGATTGAATCTCAAATTAAAATGAAGCAACGCGAGAGAAATATTTCAATATGTCAAGTGTTCCACAATCAGATGTGAAAATTATGTCAGAATTTACTCTACAATTCTAAACACATGCAGTTTCATTGTCTCTATGAGCTATCGTGCACCGATAAAGGTAGCCCATATCAGTAAGTAACGCTTAAGTAAACGGCTGTTGCATCGTCGATATCTGTCTAAGCGATAAGGCATTGTGTCAACAACCACGTTTGGCCGATAGTGTGGACAAAACCGGGTTTCGCACACGGTGAAATGTGCAGTTTTTTCTATCTGATAATGTTTTTTATCAAGTTGGTTAATCCTGCGTTGCCTACTGAACTGATTGTGGAAGGATCTGGAACTAGGGTGACTGTATTTTCTGTATGTGAAGGCCACATACAATGGGGTTATTTTGTTATATCTGGACACGCGAAAATTATATAGTTCATTAAATCTGATGATATTTCTTGGTCGAGTAGCTTAAACTGTGCGTTACATGATTATTATTTTCCTTCAGAATTTTTCCTTCATAGGGTTGTCTGGAAGATATTGCTATTAGCAGTGAGGCCGCCAATTTGTACTGTTACCTTGTAAATATTTTATGTTTGTGTTTTTCCTCGTGTACAATAAAGAATATTCTTATCTTATATTGACTGTAGGTAGTTCTCCTACTGTGGTTGGATCTTCCAAAGGATGCATTGAATAAATCCTTCTAGACGGGATTCTTACCACAATTATTAGTGTAGAAGGACAATACACAAGAGATTATCACACTGAGTATCGGTATGAACAACGTTGTGTCACAATGAAATAAATAGTTACGTCCGCAGTAGTTTTGAATTTGCATAAAGGGTTTGGCGGCAATGTTCACATGGATAGCATCGAAGCTATACAAGTTAAGTTAGGTAAAAGTTAAAAAAAAAACTATATTACTTACCGTGCCAGTAATATTTTTTCTAACGACGCTGCTGCAGCTGAGGGCCACAGAGTTAATCCAGTCCAACGCTGACGAATAGTTCTTGGTCTTGTTTTTCTTTTTTATAAAATTTCAAATAATATTAATGACTCGTAATCTCTGTGCCTTATGATAAATTTTACAGTTTTAAGTGGGGGCCTCACGCAAGAAAAACCTTTTTCCATTATCTTGTGATGGCACACATTATAGACAGAATCTTTTATCAGACGGAACTTCTACGCTTTTTAATAACAAGTTGAGTGAAATTGTTTTTTTTTTATAGTACACTAAGCTAATTCAAAAACAGTATTCTTCTGTTATTAGGTTGAAGTTTTCGAAGGATTTTGCTTGTTGCTTAAATCAGTTAGTTCGTGCCGGCTTATGAATTTAAGTAGGTGAATGCTTAAGGGTGTAACAAGGGTAAATGTTGCAAAATTGGCTAGCTTTAACTGAAATGTTAGGCAAAAGTACGCACTAAAAAATTCTGAATAAAATATTTGGTAATAAAGGATATATCAGTGACTAATTCGTACGGAAAAAAAATTGCATTTAACCTGTCTAGATGGCAAAAAAAAAATTTTTTCCAGAAGCTTTATTTTCCACAGAATCTAATTTCGCTGGTAAACGATAGTAGCTTTTCATTTAAATCTTTCATGCAAATATCGGCCACATCAATATCTGCAATCCTATCTGCTCATATATTTTTTAATGTTAATATTAAGCGTGATTAGTACAAAATTGTACGATTTCTCAATTAGCGCAGGGAATAATCGCCATAGAACATCCGCCACATCTCTTATCTGTGTAATCTTTGGATTATGGATTAGCCCTTAAAGTATTCGCCGAAGAAGTACAACAAACATTCAAGAGATTGCGCTAGTTTATTATGTTATAACTCAGAGGTCAAATGCTCAAAGTCATTCGCCCTTGTTACAGCCTTAACTGTAGTTCTGTTTCTTCGAACTTCTGAGAAAAGAGCGTGACAAAACGTTAAGCATGTACTTGGTGAGGATATCAATTCAAAAACCGACCTTAGCATTGTTTAGGTAAAGTTATAATTTTTTAACATTTAGTTGTATGAAAATTGTTAGTTCAGAAAATTGTACATTTTTTTTTATTGTTTTACATGTACCTATTATTCTTTTTTTGGAAATCGAATAGCACAAAAAATGTGCAATCATTTAAACAATAACATATCAAAAGTATAATAATTACGTAGATTAAAAAAAATCACTAGCTTAGGTCTTTTTATTTATTACTTTTTAATTTGTTTCGTGAGACGGTTTTACGGACGGAATAAAATAATAATGGCTCCAAGTAAAAATATTCGAATGGGATCTTCGATGCGCTTGAGGTATGCTGCAAGGACATCTTAGAAAAACAGTATCAATACTACTACTTTTATTGCACCAACAGTCTACATACGGGCTGCAATTATCTGACTCGGCAGTAGTATCCTCGGAATTTAAACATCTGCTCAGAGTGAAAATGCATAGGTAGGTACCTACTTTCAAGGGTAACAACACCAATATACTGCTACGCCCAATTCTGTGCAAATAGGCAATAAGAGTGAGACGAACCACGAATCTTGTACAGTCGACAGCACATCATAGTATACACCCATGCACTCTGCTCCGTTGCATTACGGGCGACTTTGTAACTAAAATGGGAAGATTGACGTGCTGTCGACTGTACTAAGACTTTTCAGTGGAATACCTATGGGGAATCATTAGACATGGCAGTACTTCTAAACGAAATCCTATCGGACACTTGAGAATGGATGTCGACAGAATCACCTCCCAAGCCGCTGAGCTTGCCCTGCCAAAATTTATCTGTTTTTTTACCTTTTGCCTAAATTAATCGCGCTGGATTCATTCTTGCATAACAAAAAAAAAGAACCTAGTTAATGTAAAATCGACGGCAGGTCAGCCTTCGACTTTACTATACTCCGTTCCATAGGTCGAGCTACTAGGGTGCAAATACTCGCATCTCACTTTTGAACGCCCGCGGCTAGTGTTAAGCGAAACAATAGGGTAAGTGTACTTATTACAATGGTTATTGAAGGTCAAGCGCATTAACAAATAGCCGCACATTTACGATTTTTCTGGGCCCACATTTCGTAGGATGGAGTATAGATAAGTGATTTTACTAAAAAGGACCTGTAAATACAATAGAAATCACTGTAAAAATAATAGATCTACCATAAATAATGTTACATTGTTACAATTAACAGGTGGATACAGAAATATGCAGATAAAATACGTACCATCCAACTAAATAACAAAATATATACCTAATGCTACTTTTTTTCACGTTAAGTACATATATATTTTTCCCTGTATCTTTCGTTTCATAAAGCAGCGGTAGGTTGGGTGGCACACTACATTATTGGATGCACTGATTGAGATTTAAAACAGGTTCATCTCTGAATGGATTAGCTTTGTATCAAGATGATAGTGGTCGTAAAACCGGAAGCGTTAATTATTGTATTACTTTATTAATTTAGAATTACGGAGAAGCCATGATTTCATAAGAAAACACTACTTATTTTTTATAATTAATAACATTGAAAGTGGTGATTTTAGCGATACCTACTGCTAATGGACTAGACCATTTTTATAATCATGTCACGAAAATTATAAAACATACTCGTGAGTTATTGTGTGGAAGAACTTTAAAGCTTTAATTATCAGCGGCCTTCAGTAGTTATATCGGATCGTTTATAATGGCGACCGAATTTTGTCACATATTCCATTTCTACAACGTTGAATATAATTATGAATCGCTCGTAGCCTGGGCTGCTTATGTGATCTTAAACGATCACCAAGGTTAAGCAACATACGGCGCGTTCAGTCCATGGATGGGTCACCGTCTATGACTCACGCTAGTGGCATTTTTCTGAGCGATTTCGTGCTTCGCAAGGCACGTTAAGCAGTTGGTGCCGGCTACCGTCGATAGATGGCAGTCGTTAAGCCAAGTCAGAGGCCTTAGGGCGGCTTGAAAACTTCTGACAGTAAGACCAGCCACAAGTCTTACAAGCCTCTACCAATCCGGACTTGGCCCCCGTGGTGGAGTATGGCCTATACCTTCCTCAGGGAAGAGACCCGTGCCTCTCGGTGGGGACATGATGGGTTGATGATGAATATCATTATGAGGTGGGAATTGTTATACATGTAGATTGTGCTTCGTTCTAAGTTGTTTTCATATAAGTATGTTTTCCCTATCCGAAGGTACAATGTTGGACAAACCGATCGTCGTGTTTTTGAATCACTTGTGGCTTATGATTTCGTAACTCATTGACACAACAAAAAAGGCGCTCTACCGTATCGTGCACACATTGTTTCAGACGAGCAAAGTGCGCGTGGGCGACATCCCAACACGTATCGTCAACATAATGATCCATCACTTACATCTCATATTCATATACGGTGCTAGCTCAACGGTAGTGGAGTCATACGCTTTGAATAAGTACGCCCACATACATAAACAAAGCAACCAACACACGGACGACCATGAATCATTAAACATAATAAACGTCACTAATAGACTATTAAGATGACATTATAATTAATATTTCCGTGAATGCTACCATTTGATTTAGTAACAGAACACTAAGCGGTAATGCAATAAATAGAAAGTATTAACAATAAGTCAGCGAAAGCTAACATGAGAGAAATTGATTTATAGGCGTTTGAAGCGATGCTTGTCGTTTTCGGAAACACTTTATCGGATTAACATAACAATTAAGTAACGTTAGGTAAGCGACTTGACGGACGACGCAATAAGTTAACCAATGTTCGCTGCCTTCTGCTCATTAACGTGATACAACGGAATTATAATTTCAATTGAACAGTCATTGAGTATTTTTACCTTTCTATCAAAAAGAAAGAGCTATTGACGTGTAGTCTATTATAGAAAAAACAATAAGACGTTGATGATAATTTCAATCTAATAGATCGATGAAGCTGAAATTGGATGGAAAATTATGGGGTTATAAAGCAAACATAAACGGCACGCGAATCTAAGCTACGTATCAAATCAAAAATCACCTATACAGTCTAACAACAATTTTATTCCAAGCAACGTCTTATTATGCAATTATGTTACAAAACAATCAATCACAAATCGCCGCATCTTGATTATGTGATTAAGTAGTTATAACCGAGAACATTACCGGGGCCCGGTCGATCGCCGCGGGTTCGCACTCGGCCCACGGTAAACATCATGTGTGACGAATTACTTAATTAACATAACATTTAGGCGTGACCAGCTATTTTTTTAATTCCGCTAATTTGGTGCCTGTTTTTTGGCTATCAATTTGCAAATCTCTTGCCAACGTTGATTTATCGACAGATTCTTTTGAGTGTTTTTACACTTACGCAAGTGATCCTCATTTGCTCAGTAGCTCCATAAATTAGATGGCACATCTTCGATTTGATGACTTTAGATGTTAAAATAGCGGTGGCATCATCGGATCCAGACGTAGGCAGTGAGCATGTTACAGCAGGAATTATTTGAAAGATTATATTCACGACTTTCTATTTCAGCTGCACAGATGTACAGCACTTAGTTTGAGTCAGTAATCATATAACATGATCAGTACAGGTCTCTTGGGATGCAATCGGGAGCGTGTAAATGTCAAATGCAGTAGTATTTATAGACTGCGCACGCGCGCAACGCATCAAGACCCGTAAGTGACGGAGTACGCATGATGAAGATAAAAATATAAAGATCTACGAACCAGAGCGCTGACTCACGCACCCACCCGTCTGCCGGGATGCCCGCAGACTTATCGTCACAGAATTACTCACTGTGAAAACTCATCTAGGGACCCAATTTCAATTAAGACTCAGCGTTTAAAATTCAAGCCGCTATTTTAAAAATATGTAACAATAATAATATGTATGTATGATATGATAATAATGCGACAAAGTCAAGACAAAGCCAATGACGTCATATTTATTGTAACAAAATGGAAAACTTTGTATCTTGCAGGTTGTAAGCAACCATGTAGACAACATTTTAGGACCATCTCAGTTTACTGTGTAAAGATCAACGCTATCTAACACCCAAAACAAAATCACTTCATTGCAACGCAATCACTTGTTCTTGTCCCAAACACCCTGTGCTGCGGTACAGGGACCCACCGACCTCCTGGCTATTATTAAGTATTTAAAATGCAAAGTCGCAAATGTTCTAGATACATGTATTAGACAATCAGCGAGGACTGACAAATAGACAGCCGATGAAGCGACAAAAACGCTGACAAACCTGACATGGATTAACATCAAAAAGCCTTTCTGGAACTCTAGGTCATGCGAACTTAAACGTCATTGTTTAGAAACTAGTAACATCATGTCACTAGTCTGGGGCTTTCAGTGAAATCGGCACATATTTGAAGCGCTAAATGCAGGAGAAAGTAGGTTCACTTTATTTCGTGCATTCCAAAGAGTGATCCTTTAACCATGACGCAAAAGAAGCAATAAATGCCCAAGAAGCTCCTATTCATGTCCCGAAGCTCGAGATGAAGTAGCGTTTAATTAAACCGATTTGCGGAAATAATACGGACGTAAAAATGTAAATGAGAAGTCTGTGTCCAATTACTGGGGATAGCGTGTCGGGAGCAAGCACAGATCACCTCGCGCGATGGACTCAATTAACATTTAAAGTCTACATGAGAGCCCTGCTACTGCACTCACTCAACAGAACGTCTCTCTCGCTTAAATCCTCCACGCTTTTTACTAAGTCCCGTTACTGCTCTCGTTAGCTATGCAATTCCAATTTATTTCTAGAAATAAAGCTAGCCTTTCTTGGCTTGACTGAAAATATTTAAATGCTAACTCAAGCTTCGTTACAGAGGTTTGTCATTAGAGTGCCAGTTGGGTATTAGCGGCTCCTGAGGCAGCTCTATTCAGAAGTGCTTATTGATATGCAGTCCAGTTGGGTCAGACGTTGTAAGAGGCGGAATAATACAGCATCGCAGTGCGTTGTTGCTCAATTGCGTCAAAGGTTTAATCCAGTTTCAGCGGCTTACGTTTATCGGTAGCGGATTTGAAAGAGTTGTGTGGATCACCTTGAACTGGCCGCCGGCTATCAGACTGCAGTGAAAGTGCTCGTTAGTTTAATTGGTGCGTTCGACACGAGTTGCATGCTTATTTTGCATGCGCCTGATAACCACCGTTTCAGGCCCCGTAATATTTCTACTGCGCTGATAGCACATGGGACGGACGTGCTTACCATTTGGCGAAAGTAGTCACATACTCTCCTCGGTTTAATGGACTCTTACTGTAGCGGGTATAAAAGAAAAAACGATGCGGTTTGTGAATTTATTGATAGTCAGTTGATTCTACGCTCGGAGGCACCATAAAACTTATTTTATAATGCGCAATTCCTAGCCGAGGATTTTTATGTTACAAAGGATGAAAAAAGTCACAGCACTTGCACCGCAGAAGGATAGTAAATTACTATGACATAATCGGTCTAGCCGATGCAGGTATAGCATCGGTTAACGAGGCATGTGTACATAAAAGGAAAGTTCGACGGCCCCGATAGATTACCGCGAAATTGCAATTAACATACATCGATTGTTCCAGCTGGTTCATTGACTCGCGCAGACGTGTTTGTTGAGCCTACACATGATTTAACACGCCCCTGACCTTAAACCACACTTTGTTCAAACGTAAGCACGTTCTGGTATTCGTTGTTATTAAATTCTGCGGCCGTAAAGCAGAAGCTTTTACTATAAATATGATCAAATGACATGTTTATCGATTTGCTATGAACCCGTATATTCCACGGCGAGGGAGCGAATGTCCAATAAAACGGCACGGCTGATGAGAAGCGACGTAAAGATATCATTTCGAGAACTATTCACTGCTTTATGATCCCAGCCATAATTCTGTGACAGCCACGCGGGAATTCTTAGTACTTTTCGATGCTTAATGTCAGATTTTATATACTTCGTCTAATTCAAAATTATCTTTCTCTACATTTCTCCTTGAATTTCTAGCTTTGATTTATGTATGGGGTACAGTACAAATGGAAGTAAATACGTACATAGCAGATTCGCCTTTTGAAAATCACTTATCCAGCTTTAATGTTCTCTCCATTTCCCACCTTCAAATGTCGTTAGTTCTTGCTAACTCTCTTCCTAGGTCTGATTACAATTGAGGCATAATTCTCGTGTTATCCGCCCTTTGTTTGCTTTCCCACTAATTGAGCCTTGTAGCTGTAAATCGCTACAGGGATACAACTTTTATAACGCCTCTACCGATTGCCCGCTAATTGCTGCTTTCTCCATTCCCAACAAACATTGTTGTTTATTCAATTGATACGAAAGATTTTATTGAGAAACACCCATTGGGTTTAACAAATTTTATTGTTGACCGCTTAGAAAATTTTACTTTCGTTTTTAGTTGAGTAATCAAACACGTTTCCGTGAATAAATATATAAATGTAAACATAAATGTCTAAATTGAGAATTACTCATTTTAAAACGTTGTACTCGTATACCTACCTTTGAGTGTCTGAGCTATTCAACACCTCAGCACTTGAAATCGTCAATCTGCGGTGGGCGCGCGTTGTGTTTTCAGCCCATACTCTCTCGGAGAGAAGGTCTGTGCCCTATCATCATCAAGCTATTAAGTCCCCACCGAGGGGCACGGGTCTCTTCCCTGAGGAAGGTATAGGATAGGCCATACTCGTGCCCTATATAGTAGGACGTATAATGTAGGCTGCTTACATACATACCTAACTCTTGATTTTCCTTTGTTTCAGCTGTGGTAGTTCGATATCTGACGAAACGTTATATCGGCGAGTACAGTTCCACAGGTGGTTAGTATTAAGCCGAGTTTTATTTTATACACTGTTTTTGTACCTGGTAACAATTTTAAAAAAAACTAAAGGCTATTGGTTAGGGATCATATTTGTAGCGGAGCAATGGTCTTTTCTCCGAACTGGCACGTGGAGTCAACCGAAACTATCTCATTCAGCACAGTACGACACTCTTGGAATAAATTAGATGACAGTTGCGTGATGTATTATGAAAATGAGCCCTTAGACAGGGGCATCACTAAACTCCATGCCAAGCCACGTTGGCAATGGCAGTTTATTTGGGATATTGGCAACAGGCATCGCCGACGTGCCAAGGTTATACAACCGGCGCCGGAGTTTTAGGACGTCAACCTTTGACAAGCATTATATTTTCTTTTCATTTTGTCAGAGGTCTACCTCGTTCCAACGCGAGCTGACAAAACAATATATTGTTGCAGATTTCCTGTACCAACATCGGGTCACTTTCGATGGCGCCACGTCGGACGTGGAAATCCTAGACACTTGCAACTGCGCTGTAAGTGAAAAATTACTTACAGTCTTATTTATAAGAACATATTCCTCTGAAACACTCTTCAGAGGCAGTGTAAATAAATTAATTCATGGTTACATTTTTCCCTTTAACATATACTATTAATTCGCCATTGGCATCCATGGGCCCTCTGCCAACCTGGCCACATCGTCCGACCACGGGCAAATTACATAATTGTTATTTTTTAATTCGCACCTTACGCGTTTTACTAATGTATCTATCAATCAGCAACACTACAAATTAGAAAAATAATATTAAAAGTAATTAATAAAAAAGTTTAGGGACGGAGAACTAAAATTTTCGCAAAATTTATAAATAAAATAAAAATAATAAAATAATAAACTCACGCCCGTTATCCCCGAAGGGGTAGGCAGAGGCAACAGTCTCTAGAACTGGACCCACGTTTTGCCGAGTTTATTAGGTCCCAAACGTGACAAGTGGCAAGCCTGTCGCCGTTATCCGGGCACAATTTATCAGCGAATGGTGTTGCTGTACAAACAAATGTACAATAAATAAAAAATAAATTAATAAACTCACGCCCGTTATCTCCGAGGGGGTAGGCAGAGGCACCAATCACTAGAACTGGGCCCAAGTTAAGTCCCAACGTGACAAGTGGCCTGTCGCCATTATCCGGACACAATTTATCAGCGAATGGTGTTGCTGTACAGTCGACAGCACATCATCGTATACACCCATGCACTCTACTCCGTTGCATTACGAGTGACTTTGCAACTAAAATGTGAAGATTGACGTGCTGTCGACTGTACAAACAAACAAATGTACGTAACTAAAAGTCATTGGTACACGCGGAATTCGAACCCAGACCCTCATGATCGAGAAGCAAGGGTGAACCCCACTACACCACCACCGCGTTAAATTTAGTTAAAATGTAATGACAAACTCCCTAGACGTGCTTATTTTAAAACTCTTAAGTCTATGTCTACGGACACAATGTCCCTAAGCACCTTACTGACCTTACCCTCCTAACCAGAACCGTGGCTGTCTAGCCGAGCATCTGCGGTGGGGGGACGCGTTCACCGTGGTCTACTCGGTGTGCGACCGCCGCTCTTTCCTGGCTGCTGCGGAGCTGCTGGCGCTGCTCGAGAGGACGCGGCTGCCCGGCTGCACGGCTGTCACCTTATTGGGAAACAAGACTGACCTGGAACATGCCAGGTGTGGAGGATAGCTTTAAAGGGCTTGCTGCACATTTTTAACTAGCTTTCGCCCGCGACTCCGTCCGCGTGGACTTTACTTCAAAATTTTGCAATCCCGTTCACTCCCTTAAGGGTTAACAATAGAAAAAAGGCGAAACGTGTATTCAATCAATTGTGTTGATGAGTATTTATTTTAAGTTTCGAGAAAATTAGACAACATTCTTTATACCTCCCATACAAATTTTGGCAACCCTTTTCGCCCCCTTAGGGGTTGAATAACAAAAAATCCGGTCTTATTACTTGCCTACATTATACATAGACCCTCTGTGCAAAGTTTCAGCTTCCTAGGTCCAACGGCTTGGGCTGGGCGTTGATGAGTGAATGAATCAGTCAGACAGGACTTTGAATTTTATTTATATAGATAATCTGTGATTCTTTCTCTTATCGTGTTACGCTATGGTAGGATGTTATTAACAGACAATCACGTCACATCAGAAGTGAGACATTAGCCTCACTCAATTTAATTTAGTTTGGGGTTCAGAGTTACTTTATATATTGTTAAGTTTTGTACTGCTCAATAAAACAATTTTGATTTATTTTTTTATTGGGCGAAAAAAAACAAAGGTGATTGGCATACCCGAAAAGATTTGTAATGAAGTAGCAGTGGGTTAGTGACATCTGCCGAAGAACTGATAGCCGACGAGGTAGGCGTACGATGGCCACCATGGAAGATTGCTGATAGCAGCTGGATTAGGATGTCTAAGGACAGAAAAAAGTGTCGTGCCTTTGAGTTTTATGTCCAGTAGTAGACAAATGTGAGCTGATTGATTGACATTTATTGACATCCCAATAATCCATTCCTAATATACAACCCTGTAACGTAAATAAAATAATTATGTACCTTAGAATTGATTACGTTACGATTATAATCAACGTTTTTTTTAGATTTCTCCAAATGATATTGGGGTAAAACGATGCCAAGATCTGAACATGCACTAAGGTTGACGGGAATTAGGACATTTTAAAATATATGTAATATTAATATCGTACGTCCTCACGGTGAACAGTGGTAGAGTATTTTTCATTTTATGAAGTCGTTACGGGATAATTGGCAGACGTAAATAGTAGCAGTTTTCTAAAATAACATAATTTACATTGTATTATTCTATCTTTATTTCTTGAAAATTTAAATATAAAAATAAAGAGTTAATTTATCAAAGAGGAAACAATAAAATAACGAGGCCGTTACGCACATTTTAATCCTGTTCTGAGTGGCTGCATGCAATAGGAAAAGTGAGCTAATGATCTTACCTTGTCGGGGATCCAAGATCGGCTTACAGAGAGTTTCAATTTACTTACTTTGATCGGGCTCACATAATTATGAAATTCAATGGCACTTATTACAATAAATTAATGTCTATAGTATGTCGTGCTGTACTCAAAATTGAAACCTAATTACTGTTAAACAGAGTGGTAAATGCGGAGGAGGGCCAGGAGCTGTCGCTGCGTTTCGGGTGCCAGTTCTACGAGGTGTCGGCGGCGGAGTCGTGCGCCGGCGCCGCGCTCGCCTTCCACGCGCTGCTGCGGGAGGCGCGGGCGCTGGCGCTGCTGCTGCCCTCGCCCAGGCGGAAACTTGCCGCTTATTCCGTGTCCAAGGTGAGTTGTGGTGCTTTTCGGTCAACCAACGGTTTCATATGTATAGATAGAACGTGATAAAAACTCTTCAGGTTCTCTTCAGCCGTTCTCACTTTATCTCCAATACATAAAATATTACATAGGTATTACATTTTATAGTATGTAATAAATTACACTAAGTAAGAAAAGACACGGGTTAGTCTCCCAATAGTCGCTGTAAGTGACTTAGAAAACAGATCATTGTTACTTGCAGAAATTCGAGTCCGATAGTTCACGGAACTATGTAGGTACAGTCTGTTAACTTTTAGAATATACCTCGGGCTCTAGAGTAGGCTTCCGTTTTCGCCGAAAGCACACGAGTGTAATACTACGAGTACTTCCTGCTCTGTATTAGTTGAGTTCCGTCATATTAGTTCCGATTTCGAAATTAAGTGTCATATTTCTTCCGATATTTCTATTACACGAATATATCCGATTCTATCCGATAGTAGCCGAGGTATATTCTAAAAGCTAACAGACTTTACCTTGATATTGTTTGTTGTTTTCTTATGTGACTAAAGATTTTTTTTATCTTCTCATCTTACTTTTCAATACTATTAGGTACGATAAAGTAAATAAGGGACTATTTCGATAATTTACCCACCATTCATCCTCCAGGTAATCGGCTCCATCCTCGGCCTGAGCAACAAGAGTGTGCGGAAGAAACGGCCGTCTTTGAGCATATGATAAGCTGACTACGCAACTAAGCATTGGATCTTGTTCCCCCGTGATAGGGGTTGTATTCTACTACCGTTCCTTGCGAGTACTCTATGTTTTTACCTGGCCACGGCTCAGAGGGAGGGTAAAGTTTTTCGCTCGCATGTAACTTGTATGAATGCTGCAGCCGATTTGTTTTGTATTATATGTACGTCCGTCCATCTTCGTTTTTGAAGTTGACGCATTGATCGCTGAAATGGGTGATGTTTGTACTGGAGGTTTTTTTTTATTTAAAGATTGCCAGCTCTATTCTGTTGTTTATTAACCGGGTAATTGTTATAAAGAGGTTAAAAGTGTATCTGCAAGTTCCCAGATACACCTACTGTGCGAGGGTTAGAATTTTCAGCAGTTACCCAAGTACCTGCTACTTTTATTAGCGTATTGATTGCAAACAAACAAGACTTAGTTGTTCTTACTTAGTACTAAATTAGATAGGTTGATCAGACGCGGAATGGCTTAGGCCGACTAGGCCCGAACACGGCCCTACGGCCGGCCCTGATATTAAGGGACAATCGCTCTCTCTGAGAGAAAGCCTGAGCCTTATAGTGAGACATACATAAGGTGCTTATAATTTCGAAAAAGACAAATTAAGTATTAAACAGCTACTAACACAATTAAGGGCTATCTCCTCCATGTTATTGGATAGAAAAGTAAATAGATAAATACTTAACCACAGATTATAAACACAAAAAAGCTGACTGACAGGGCTGTGAGTCACACAATAATTCGTCTACGGCTAGCTCTACATGGCAGACTTCTTCACTATGTAGGTAGAGCTTATCCCTGGATGAACAGATTGATAGTGCAGTCAGGCAGGTGGATGCAATCGGACCGAGGATCACATGACAACACGGAAAATACAGGAAAATCATGCATGAGCTTAGCGCAGTAAATAAAGGGCGGCCAATGCTGCTAGAGCTTCTACAGTACGATCTTTGTACGAGGTATAAGTGTCAAAATGTTATCATCTCGAAATTACTGACGTTTATCAGCCAAAGTCATAACATGGATTGCTAAGCGTTAGTTTTTTCGCAGTCTCTTGGTAGTCATTAAAATGTGAGCGTAGGTTTTGTATATAATGTATGTAAATAGGTCCTGCTGTCTTCATCACTCATCGAGAGCAGTTAATAAATGCATATTACGCAAATTATTATGTAAGCACTCAGCAGAATATATAATCGAAATCAATATAGTTTGTAGTTTATAATTATGAAGTAAGTACGTTAATCTGTGCCATTTTGTAAATAATATTGTAAATTAAGAGGCTATACTGTTTATAGAGTCATTATTTGACTTAAACCCTACTATTAGAGCTTATGTTTTGTAATAAACAGACTATGAAATTGAACAAATCTATGGTTTTACTTAGTTTAAATCGTGGCGCACGTAATCTATCGCAATGGTACAGGATACACTGAGCGATAAGCTTATAAAGCTAAAAGTGAAATCACGAAACAAACACGACTTGGTAATGTTCTAGCAACATGAACAGGTGGCAAATCACACATTAAGCTGCATGATATGATACAAGTCTCGGTGATATCTGTTCTCAAGTCTCGTATCACGACACTTCTCTAACACCTTACCTTTTCCGACCTCACCCTAATATCGGTAAATTGTAAGAAACATGGCAGTTCGAGGCTGAGGCTACACTACACTAGCCGCGATCTGCAACACGCAAGCGATTGAAAAAACTTTTCGAATGCTCGCCTACGCAGGGCGATTTATCTTTAAAATGCACAATTATTTAGACTAACCAATTATACTTTGTGTTTGGCAACGTCTTTTGATCTATGTCTTTTTTGTCTCAGGTTATTTTTAATATCAACTGTTTATTATAATTCGCGCTTCGGGCGCTCCACCAGCCTGCCCATTCTATTTAATACATGTATGTATGTAGTTTCAAGCATTTCATCTATCAAACACCACCATCTGTAGTGGCAAAAATGGTAAAAATTCAAAACTAAGCATTTTTTTTTCATACTCGTAGAACAAAAAACAATTTAAATAGCAATGTGTCAGAAATTAAGATAAAATTCACACACTTTATGTAACTGCCTTTTTGATCTAGCCGTGTAGGCGTTTAGCTACCAGGACAGTGGTCGTGGGTTCGATTCCCACTGGAGAGCGTCAAATGGCCTCAGCCTGGGTGTATGTATATCCATGTTTGTAATGTCCTTGCCTGATAGCCATACGGCCGATTTCTGAATTGAAAATTTCGCTAAGTAACTACATACTCGTACTTAACTCTAGTGCTGTCTCGACAAATTTCTCAGAAAAGAGCGTGACAGAACGTTACTTAAGTATTACTTACGTGAAATTCTCAATTCAGAAACCGGCCCTTAGCATCCTAGTTTGGGAGCAGGTCAAGTGATTGTTGTTTTGAAGTTATTATTATTATCTTAAATCGGTGCCTAGCTCATAACACAAAAATAAGTGTTCTGAGGTGCCTAGTGTAGCCTCAGCCTGACAGCTATATGGGTAAGTTACTAGTAGTACATACATACATCGCAGCCTTTCACCGGGCAATAAAGATCCACTTTTCTATCAACAACCAGTGGATGGGGACCGGAGCTGTGTCGGTGGCTGGTAATTCAGGCGTCTAGTGAAAAATTGCTCGTAATGATAATTTTTATGGCGAATAAATTGTCGGTAAGGCGCAGCTTGCTAGCCCACACCGCGTACATCGGCTATGTTTATAACCTCCAGGCCACTGCAGTGTTTGGTTTCGCCACAAGAGTAGCTGCTTTTCATCATCATCATCAACCCATCATGTCCCCACCGAGGGGCACGGGTCTCTTCCCTGAGGAAGGTATAGGCCATACTCCACCACGGGGGCCAAGTCCGCATTGGTGGAGGCTTGTAAGACTAGTGGCTGGTCTTACTGTCAGAAGTTTTCAAGCCGTCTATCGACGGCAGCCGGCACCAACTGCTTAACGTGCCTTGCGAAGCACGGAATCACTCGGAAAAATGCCACTAGCGTTAGCCGTAGACGGTGACCCATCCATGGACTGGACGCGCCGTATGTTGCTTAGCCTTAGTGATCGTTTAAGATCACTCAGGCAGCCCAGGCTACGAGCTGCTATTTGATGAGAAGAATTGTTGAAATATTGGCGTAGTGGGAACAAAGCTACTTCTCGGCTGACCGTGGCCACATCAAGTCGTGTCCAAAGCCACCCGAGGAGGCGCTCACACATTCATTAGGATTCGGTGTAATAGACACTTAATTCCAACCAAGTAGCGGTACTGTATCGATATATTTGGAAATGGCGGCGCCTACACCAAATGAAGCACACCTCTTTGATTGAAATACGCTTGTTAGGCAAAAATAGTATTTTATTATCTTTTAACGAGAACTGCCTGTCTTAGTTAGTCATCGACTGACACCTGAAACAAAAACGTAGCGATTCCCTTTCAATCATTTTAAAATCATCCTGGACGGTTGTGCCGGCCAGTTACTACAAAGAGGAATCGCTACAGTACCTATTGCTTTCTAAGGGCTTGAACTATCATTGGACCCCAGATACGGCAATGAGAATAAACGATATACAGGGTTACAGGGAAAGTCGTACACAATATTAAAGGAGGTCATTATTGGTCATTTCTGATGGATTTTGTTCTATTATATAGGGTCCGAAAGTTAACCGTTATGGAGATATTGACTGATAAAATTTTAAAAAAATATCAAAATTATTTGGCTTTTTGATTGATTTTTTCTCAGAATATAGCTCATAAAGTGATTTTTTCAATGTATTTAGTTAAAAGGCATGTCAATTGATAAAAAATATCAGCAAAAGCTGCACCTACTACTAACAGTTTAAAATACTGCTCGGCAACGGTTAGAATTAAATAATTTTTCTCTAAATATTTTTCACATTGAAGCTCTTAAAAAAAATTAACGTATGGAACTTATTCTGCAAATAATTTTAAAAACTTCTACGACTCTTTAACTATTCAAAAAGGTATGACATATAATAGGTATGTGCATAACATTTTAAAATAATGTCATTTGAGTAGGCTCTAGTGGTAGTACCTACATTAGTGAACTTCGATACAAAAAAAAATCTTTTTACTTCCTGGCACCTTTAAACTATGTTAAAAGGTCAGATAGGCCTTTTTGTGCTCTGGAGACATGCTGTCTCAGGTGTTCAGGTACCTGTTACAGTATTTCTTTTTTAGAATATTCTATCTATCTATTATTTTTGTGTTAGTCTGCTCGTGTGATTCTTCCGTGGTAGATGTGTTAATACGTGCTCTGCAAATGATTTGCGTTTTAGAAACTTCTACGTCTCTTTAGGTATTAAAAAACGTATATCACTTATTTATATTACATCGGAAAAAGGTTAGCCAAGTGTCACAAGATGGCAAACGGTGAATTTTTAGTTGAGGTAAAAATATCTAAAATATGTAAAGAAACAAAAATACACTAAGTAATATTTTTATAATTAGTTTTTAACATGGTTGCCTCTATTTCTAATAAAAAAATTCATTCTTTTTTTTAAATTACTCTTCACTACAGAAGTTCGCAGGTTTCTCCTCATTTTCGCAGCCGTTTCCGCAATTATTCTTTGTCTCAAAATTTCGACATTTTCAATTGGCGTCATTTTTTTCTAAATTATGCTTTTAATATGATCTCATACATAAAAATCCATTGGCGTTAGATCAGGGCTCCTAGCCGGCCATGCAACGGGACCGTCTTTTCCAATCCATTTGTTTGGAAAGTTCTCGTCCAAACATGCTCCCGTGGTGCGCTGGGCAGCCGTCATGTAGAAAGAACATGTCTCGTCTCAATGCAATAGAAATGTCGTGTAATAGAAATGTCGTGTGAAAATGTCCTCCTTGTTGATACAAGGGTAGCTCCTCCCTCAAAAAGTTTTCATATGTGTCTCGCCATTCAAGCCACACAATGAAAATGAATCAGTCCAAAATCCAAGCCAAGTCTCAGTATGAAGATGAGTTAGTCAGTCAGTTCAAAATCCAAGCCAAGTCACAGAATGAAGATGAATAAATACAAAAATCCAAGCTAAGTCAAGTTTTACGGGAAATTATCAAAGAGCACGTATAAGACATCTACCACGGAAGAATCACACGAGCAGACTAACACAAAAATAACAGATAGATAGAATATTCTAAAAAAAATCTGAATTACGTGAACACCTGAGACAGCATGTCTCCAGAGCACAAAAAGGCCTATCTGACATTTTAACATAGTTTAAAGGTGCCAGGAAGTAAAAAGATTTTTTTTGTATCGAAGTTCAGTTATGTAGGTACTACCACTAGAGCCTACTCAAATAACATTATTTTAAAATTTTATGCACATACCTATTAAATGTTATACCTTTTTGAATAGTTAAAGAGTCGTAGAAGTTTTTAAAATTATTTGCAGAATAAGTTCCATGCGTTAATTTTTTTTTTAAGTGCTTCAATGTGAAAAATATTTAGAGAAAAATTGTTTAATTCTAACCGTTGCCGAGCAGTTTTTGAAAGCTGTGAGTAGTAGGTGCAGCTTTTGCTGATATTTTTTATCAATTGACATGCCTTTTAACTAAATACATCGAAAAAAATCCTTTATGAGCTCTATAATAAGAAAAAATCAATCAAAAAAACAAAAAAAATATATATATTTTTAATTTTTAACAGTCAATATCTCCATAACGGTTAACTTTCGGACCCTATATAATAGAATACAATCCATCAGAAATGACCTAAATAATAACCTCCTTTAATATTGTGTACGACTTTCCCTGTAACCCTGTATAAATAAATACTCGATAAAACGTAAGCAGCTTAGATAGCAGTTGGGGCCCCATTTTTTTATTTGCCCCAGGGCCCTTGGTTACAGCTACGCCACTGACAACAGAGTTGAGATTTTACAGCTAAAGAAATATAGGTACCTATCTCTAAATAATATATACTAAATACTCGATGTCCTATGATTATAAATATAAGCAGATGTAGTCTATACAGTCTACGCCGAAAAAAGCCACCGGCTAATTACCAAAAGATAAGGTAGCCGAAACGACAAAATAACTGAATGTTTGTAATGTCCTTGCCTGGGTAACCTAGTTTGGGACCAAGTCAAGTGCTTGTGTTCTGTGGAATTTATTATAATTAACTATCCTGAAATGGTCATTAACGGTCCTCCGAGATTAACACATCTACAGCAACGTTCTCGCTTAACAATTCTAACAACAATTTAACTGACAAGTTTCCGTATGAAGCAGTAAGCAAAGTAGCTGAACAAAAATGATCTGTATTAATAGTAACAAACGGCAAACTAGTAGATATAACCAAAGTATAGTTACCGGCTCATCACGCTTTACAAGTGTTTTGTATGTCCTTTAAGCAAATAGTCGTGTGTAAAAGTTCATGTAACACTCAATTCAGGCGGCTAGTTCCATTTAAAAACTACAGTTCTCATAAAAAACGGCCAAGTAAGTGTGCCACTCGCTTCTAATTCAAGAGGGTGCTTGCTATCATAAAAATAATGTAACCTACGTCTACGCTACAAAGATGTGTTGTCGATCATTCACCTCCAGTCTCTGAAAAGATAGTTTAACTTACACTTGGCCGGTTTTCATTATTTGTTTCATAGTACGTATACGGACCCTATACGGACTAGGCCTGTGGTGGCGTGGGCGTGGTGGAGTATGGCCTATACCCTCCTCAGGAAAGAGACTCGTGCCCCTCGGTGGGGACGTAATGGGTTGAGAATGAAAAATTAAGGGAACCCCCTAAATATGTATACTAAAAGGAGTAGCAAGTCCGGTTTGGTCGAGGCTTGTATGATTAGTGGCTGGTCTTACCTTAATTTTTGCTCTGTTTTATTTATCAGGCCATCCGCGATAGACACTTAGGCTGACATTCAGAGACGAATCCTAAGTTCACGCTTAGATCAGTCTTAGCAAAGTAAACTAAAGTCGTACTTGGTAAAGCGCCGTAATTTTCGTATTCACAGTACTTAAGAAAGTCATCTATATTGTCTATCATTTTTTAGTGATGTAGTTCTTACCGGTTTTTTAAATTTGACATTGCTACACGAGAGCAGGACAACATCATACAATGCTAAATATGTCAGAGTGAATAAAAAAATCCCACAGATAATGCTCGTAGAATATCAGTGAAATGACGTTTGGAGTAGTCTGTGAACAAAAGGATTAGAAGTGACAGTTCTAAGTTCACGTAAAGTCACCGATATTGACTACTTACACTTAGTTAGGCACCATTTCATAATAAACTTGCTAAGATTCGATTCTGAATACGAAATGTTTTTAAGTACGTTATTTTGACATTTCTGAGACCAGTCTTTGCTTAGTTTTCGTCTCTGAATGTCAGCCTTAGGTATTCTAAACACGTAAAGTCCCGTCTTTTTATTGCGTAGATTAAGGTACGGAAATCCTTAAAACCTTATTAAAAATTAACTAAACGTTGACTGCTAAAAAGCGCCTTTTACCCGATAGCGAAAATAGAGTTTATGTTTCTCCCGGGTATTGTAAGTAGGGTGTGTTACTTTATGACCGCACAGTGGTTAAACGGCTAGACGGTAATGTTTTAGTTGATAAAAATATATTAAGTGACTTTAACTTTACAGCTGTAGATAATTGATCTTGATTTTAAGTTGTAATAAGCATTACCAGAAAAACTTGCCAAGTTTGGTCAGTAACTAAAATATAATATGTTTTCGTATTTATCAAAACACATAACATAACATTTACATACAGGCACATACATTGCTTCTGGCCCCACACTAAAGTCTGATTTTTAATTCCGTAGAATTCTGACAGTTATCATTTTTTGACATTTTAGGCATTTGATTGTGTATACCACAAAACACTGCTCTCAAATTAAAACACTATGGAATAAAAAAAAATAGTTTAGATCTTCTAAAATCATATTTAGAAGGAAGGGTTCAAAAAGCAGACATAAACCGTATTAAATCGTCAGGTTCACTTGTAAAAATGGGAGTCCCCCAGGGATCTATCTTAGGGCCGTTCCTTTTCCTGGTCTATGTAAATGATTTACCGTTTATGGTACAAAAAATGTGTGAGATAGTGCTATTTGCTGATGACACGTCACTTATTTTTAAAATAAGGAGACAGGAAAATAATCTTGACGAAGCAAATAATGCTCTCTCGCACGTTCTAGATTGGTTTACAGCAAATAATCTGTTGTTAAATTAAAAAAAGACAAAATTTATGAAGTTTACCCTACCTAATGTAAAATTAGTTGGAAATAACATTGTGATTGGAAATGAAAAACCAGAATTTGTTGAAGATACTGTATTTCTGGGCATCACAATCGATGCCAAACTACAATGGGGCCCACATATTGTAAAATTAGCACATAGACTTAGCTCCGCAGCATATGCCGTGAAAAGAATTCGAGAACTTACTGACGTTGCAACTGCTAGGCTTGTTTATTTTAGTTACTTCCATAGTATTTTGTCCTATGGTATACTACTATGGGGCCGGGCAGCAGACATTGAGACTATCTTCATATTGCAGAAGAGAGCGATCCGATTTATTTACAAGCTAGGTAGTAGGGACACACTAAGAATTTTTTTCAAAGAAATCAACATCCAAACAGTTGTAAGCCAATACATTTATGAAAATATTATGTACGTTAGGAAAAATATTAAAGACTTCGAAACACTTGGTAGCCATCATAACGTTAATACTAGGAATAAACATAAATTGTCATTTCCACGATATAGACTTGCAAAAGTATAAGGTTCTACAACAAGATACCCCAAGATATATTAGAGTTACCTCCAACGCGATTTAAGAATTGTGTTAAGCACACTCTTTGCAAAAAAGCTTATTATAAAATCAACGATTATTTAGAAGACAAGGACGTATGGCTTTAAATAGTAGTTTAATATTAAATTTAATCAGAGGATAAATGTGTCTAGTGTTCAACACATCCAAGATATTGTTTTGTAAGTTTTATTTGTATTAGCTTTAAGTTGATTTGAGAAAAGATAGTCAGAGTGGAGTTTTTTTTTCGCTGCCTTTTTCTCCACTACAGACGGCCCCAAGGCAGCGGCTAACATTATACATAACTGTATGTACATTGACATTCAACAAGCAGAATGTAAATTCTTTACGTTGAAATAAATTTCTGATTCTGATTCTGATTCTGACATGTCAGAGATTAGAAACCTTTTTTGGCCTCGCACATTTTTCAATTTCAATACGAGTGTGAATATCGGAGTCTACACATTTAATTTGTTAGTGAATGTATCCATTTTATAAAGTGTGGAGCTCCAAATTAAAGGAAAATTTAAGACGAGTGACAATTGTGTCCCTTTTCATCACAGAAACAGTAAAAAAGTACAAGTAAAGAAAACATATTTTTATTAAAATATCTAATCATCATTAATACTAGTATCACTATTTTCATCATAATCATCATCGCTGACATGAATTATTAAGTGAGCTAACAGCGGCATACCTCATTTTTCTAAAAAGGTTTACGAAACCTTGAATTAGTAGGCAGTGATGCCAGCTAAAGAATAAAATAAAGTAATTAAAGTTAATTCGACATTTTGTTCGTGAAATTGAAATATTTGTTATTTTTGTATTATGTCACATGAGTAAGTAAATATTTACATTAACCTTTTTGTAGGTAAAACATAAAAAATAGGTAGCATTTTATTTTTTATTGCCCTCAAATGGGTCAAATTAGTCCCTTTTTCGGTGGAGAACTTTTTCAGTAGCAACACTTATGAAATGTCAGAATTCTACGGAATAAAAAATCAGACTTTAGGATAGGAATGCCAACTATTTTTGAGACGTGAAAAATGTCCCGTTCTATTTGAACATTAAGCACGTCCTTGAGCATTTATTGGTGCAATAAAGAATTATAATAGTAACATTTTAATGTCCTTTATGTACTGGGGTTTTTTTTATTTATATCTGAAACTTTTTGTTAGGTTTTCTACTTACGAAATAACAGCTAACTTGCTACATACATATTTTGTAATAAAAATAATAGGGTAGTTTCCAGGGTCAAAATTATTTAATTCTATTTAGTCCGTATTTTAGATTATAAAAAAATATTGGATACGTATTTTTTCTTTTTTCGATTAAACAAAAAATAACAAAGATATAGCCCATTGAAGTTACGTGTGACGTCACTCAGTGCTACAAAATGCAGCACGGCGTGACGTCACACGTAACTTTAATGGGCTATATCTTTGTCATTTTTGGTCTAATTTACAAATAAAAAAATACGTGTCCCTTATTTTTGAATAATCTAAAAGACGGACTAATTACATTTTTTTGGGAAACTAGCCTATTATAGTGCCACATTATTATTGAAACTCACGTTGTGAAACCATTAATTTGACAATTATTTACGTTATTTTTTGTGAAAGTGTGAAAGCTGTTTAGCCTCCTCCTTGGTAATAAAGACCCTTACGAAATAATTACATACATACGGCAGTCCTTTGCTTCCACGTTGTTTTGTTTGGCATACGTTGTTCTGCGAGATATGGCTATGGAGAACAACCTATTCTCAGACCTACCAAATATACATACAAAATTTCATCAAAATCGGTCAAGCCAGTTCAGAGGAGTATACGCACTAACACGGTGACAAGATAATTTTATATATTAGAGAGAGAAGAGAGATCACGCGCCACGTACCCGAAACTTACCTAAGTTAAAAAAGTCTCCTGAGGCGAATAAGAATTAACTCTCTTTACGCATTGCAAACTAAGGTGTTCTCAAGGGAACAGTTCATAATAACGGCACTAGCTGAGCCCTGCCTCATTAGACCTCGATAAAACCCCGTCAACTGACGGATGATGCAAGGCGTCCCCGTGACGAGCCTATCAGTATTATGCAAATAGCAACCTGGCTACGGCCTAGAATGGGGAAACAGAAGGTCTAGACACTAGGTAATGAGATTTTCTAGACCCTGGTGAACGAATACTTTTCGTGTCATAATAATCAACTTTCTTTTCACACATCGCACCTAATAAATAATAATAGGCTCCTAATAAACTATGCTCACTAAATCCTGAACGATTCCAATCCTCCAATCCTCGTCCAATCCTAGGTGCACGTAACGTATGTATGAGCAGGAAAAATCATTGAACGGAGATGTAGAGTATTCATACTCATAAACCTACAGGTGGCAGTTCAATTATTAGTTAGAACAATTTTAACCACCTTAGAATACTAAAATAAAAAATAAAAAAAAGAACTCACGCCTGTTATCCCCGAGGGGGTAGGCAGAGGCACCAATCACTAGAACTGGGCCCACGTTTTGCCGAGTTTATTAGGTCCCAAACGTGACAAGTGGCAAGCCTGTCGCCTATATCCGGGCACAATTTATCAGCGAATGGTGTTGCTGTACATACAAACAAATGTACGTAACTAAAAGTCATTGGTAAATGCGTGGTTCGAACTAGGGTTGTTGAGGAACTTATTATGAGGAAGAGGATGAGGAAGAGGAATTTTTTAAAGTCGATTTTGAGGAAGAGGATGAGGATGAGGAATCTGGCAGACTAAGAGGAAAAGGATGAGAATGAGGAAGAGGATGCTAAAGACGAAGAACAAAATAACATTACGTAGATTACGCTAGTATTGAACTTCTACCTACATGTTTCCATCTCTGTCTTCCTTTAACTTTTTAATACGCCGAGACTTCTCTCTCTTTCTCTCAAAGACATTTCGTTTCAACAAAAATTATACCTCTCCTTCCTCTTAAATTCCTCACGAGGAAGAGGAAGAGGATTTTTTTAAAATCAATTTTGAGGAAGAGGAAGAGGATGAGGAACCTCAAAAATATGAGGAAATTCCTCATTTTGAGGAAGAGGAATCCTCATCAACCCTAGTTCGAACCCAGACCATATTATATATTCTGTGCCCAGACCCTCATGATCGAGAAGCAAGGGTAAACCCCACTACGCCACCACCGCTTTTAATATTCTTAGAATACTCTTCCTACATAATACAAAATTAGTTTTATTCAAACTCCATTCAATCAAAAAGTACAGCTTGTCTTAGCTTTTTACGACCAATTATGTAAAAATCTATCGTTTATAAAATAAAAATAAAACTCACGCCCGTTATCCCCGTTTATCTCTTACAAAATCAGACGATTCTACGACCTTTCAATTGAATATGGTATAGGAGTATGGTACATCCTGGGGAAGGACCAAAGTTTTCGGAGGTATTAGAATATGGCGTGCATTCAGAGAGTCGTTCTTTAGTTTTTATTTTGTTGCCCTAATTTCGATCCCGTGTCAACTAGCTGTTTTGGTAATTTACCTACTCTCCATCTCCGGATAGGGACTAAATAGGTAGGTACTGATACTCAGCAACTTCATAGAAAACTGCTCTTGAATGGTATTGACTCTTGAATGATAGTTGACCCCCTTAAGGTTTCTGGGCAAACCCTCTTTCTCTACATTTCACAATTATGTCACGTTATTGTAATATTAGTATATTATAAGTCATCATTCCAACCCGGAAATTCAAAAATAGTCGACGTCTAATCCGAATAATCAATCTAAATTCGACTTTCTCTGAGCAGTGTGAAAACAACATCACGTAGGAAGGTCGTTGCATTCACAATCGATCTCTTAAAATATTTTCCCGTGAGCATCGTGAAATGGCAATCCATTTCATGCTGTCATATGCTCTCTACAATAAAAGCAGCATATAAATAACACAGGCCGCATTCTTGCATTTCGTAATGAGGAGATCAGTCGCTGATAATCTTAACATATTATTATGTATTTGCTTTTAGAATCGGCTCGTTTAACTTGAACTTTATTTCAAGATTTCGGGTCACGCAACAATGAAGCTATTAATTTAACCACCCACTTGACGTGATTTAAGACTTTAACTGTAACTCATTAGGTCACATAAATAAAATAAAATTATTTGTATCTGAATAAGGCATTTTGACATGCAAAAGCGGTGACAGGAGAGACGCGTGATGAAGATGAGCCCGATTTGTTCAAAATTGCACATTATCATAATGCACCGATGGAATGCCAGCGTGCGTGCAAAAGAAAATACCTGCATAAATAACTGATCATCAAAATCAATATTCTATGAGCAATAAAAATGCTCCAGTGGTTAGTCATCAGAAAATAATAGGATTACAATTGAACGAATAACAATTGATTTGGCACAGGTTCCATCGGTCGCGCGGTCGTTAAGGCTCGTCAATCAGTAGGCAATGTTATGTTCTGTTTGTTTAGTATTTCAGAATAGGACACATAAATCACAGGTATAAATGGAACGCACAATATGTGTTATGAACACAAGGTCGTTGGTGCAATGCGATCTGTATTCAGCTCTATTTCTCTCACGCTAGACGATATTGAAGCTAGACTTTCATAACAAAAGGCTTGTTCTTTTAGAATAAAAGAGTTGAAAGCAATGTAAGGGGACTTTGACAAATGTCTTTATTACTTTTAAGAGGTTTGAGAAGCCGGCCGCAATAAAATAAAATTTCTGTCCAAGACATTGGCTTTACAATTAGCAATTTACTTACTTGGCTATCAAATCGACCATGCATAATTTTTGTCACACAAATTTAATTATTTATTTCACAATCTGCCAAAGTTTTCACAATAATTGAATTCTTACACTGAATCTGCAAAACGAACATTTTTATTTGAAGCAATACTGCAAATTAAATCTGCAACTTTGTCCCTGACAAGCTAATGTATCTAACTCGAGAGTGAGTGAACATTAAAAAGCCATTACTGTAAGTAAACGGTCTGTTATTATATCGTTGATTGGCGTTTATAACCAAGTTATGTATCACCTGTTGATTTGTGCTAATTATTGTACTCGTAAGTTATCTGCGGTACTGGGAACAACTTAGCGTTTATTCTCGTTTAAAAATAGAAGTACCATATCTGACCAGGTACCGATTATTCATAGCAATATCTACAACTTGACAGGCCTATTAGACCACCAATTTAAACGCGAAGGAAAAAAGCTGCCCCTAGAATGAGTGGAGATGATTAAATGGTGACATTTTAATACGGTGTTTGTGATTTAGTAGTCCTCGTTGGGAGTAGGAAGCAATTAATCCAGTCTTATTTATCGTAAGGCCTGTCTCAGCAGGTGACCGGCGGATTCCTGGAATGTCGCATCAAACTATGATTAAGGTGTGGACACAGTGGATGTAGCGTAGGAGGAAGTTAATTCGTAGAAGCGTCGCTGTACAAATAACTAGTGCGTGTGCTAAACTAAATTAGCTGCAGGAAATGCTTCAGGTAGAAACCGCTTTATAATAATAATAGAGATCGATCTTGCTAATAAGACGATTCAAGAAATTACTCTCTCATGTAAGAAAGATTATGTTCAAGTTTCTGATTAAAGACTGTCAGGTAAAAGAAGACCTACGACCGCTAACTGCTTTTTTGAGAAACATATCGTTAGTAAAATTCTCAAATCTAAAATGGGAGATATATTTACAGATGGACTAAACCTCGATAGGTTGAGAATGTAGTCAAATACAGAAGCATATAAAGTAGTCAAGTAGATAAAATAGTCGAATTAACGACAACTAATAAATTCATAATCTTGCTCTGTAGTTAGTTTGTATTCAATTATGAATTTTGAAAAATTGTGGAAAAAACCGCTAGACGCTCTTCCCATGTTCGCAGCTCGCAGTTCATAAAATATAAACAAAGCCCCTTAGAATCGGAGGCATACTGTTTCAGCCACTGTGCGCGCACGTGATAATACTGATAAGGCAGATCTGCTTACGACGATGTCCTAAGCACAAGGGTTCTGCGAAGTCTTAGGTATTAGATTTAGTAGCATTACGAAGAAAAACGTAATGCGAATAAAAAAGTAATGCTTTTTATAAATGATATCTAAGAAAAAACCTGTGCAATGTTACACAATAGCAGCGGCAAAGTGGGTAAATTAGATATGTTAACGAAGTATTTCTAAAATAGTTAGTAGCCTTTTCCTGAGGTAATTTTCCAAGAAAAGTAGAGATTAAAAGTCTTTGAATTGGTGTCGTGCAATAGATGTTGGAAGCAACAGCCAATCTGATTATCGAAAATATTCGTAATAACAGACAGCCATGCTACACATCCAAGTTATGTTTAATTGGTCAGGCAGGCCACTGTATTTTTCAATGAGTATCCGGCTGTTGACATCTGTGTTCGTTATTTTGTATCTGCACAGCATTGCGGGGTGAACAGCCCTAAAACTACCTACTATTATTGTGTTTAACCCAGGCACGTATAATGCCTGGATAGAAATCTATGGGTCTTATGAAACTCAACCTTTTGAGAAAAATTGTAAAGATGCAAATGCGACTTGAACTGTCATGGAAAATTCTAAAATTCAATCGGATCAATGAGTCTATCTACACTAGCTAACGGTTTTGTTTTGAAACCGCTGAGTGCATTGATAACCAATTGACGTCTTTTCATTTCCATAGCCATTTATTATCCGCACAGAATAGGTAGTCCACACCACGTCAACCTTCACATTTTAGTTGCAAAGGCGCCCGTAATGCAACGGAGTAGAGTGCAAGGGTGTATACGATAATGTGCTGTCGACCGTACGATGACGATTGTCACCACACGTTTTGTAGCGCTAAAATGTCACAATTTGACGATATAGAATAGACGCGATTTTTGACAATGAAACGCAAGTCTCACATCGTGCATCGTATTACTGGTGTGTCTCATACTGTAACTGCCTTATACCGTCTCGTCAGTCACTCGGTTGACAAGCAGAGGGCCTAAACTTGGAGCGAGCGACAGCCAGTTGCGTCTACGCAGATCGAGATCTAGGCCCCATGAGATCAAAGCGGCGGTTTAAAGAGGCCCTTCGCGATCGAACAGGGTTTATCTGGAGCCAAGTGTCTAAGGGAAAGGAGTTCTCTTGGGAACGACACTTCGCTCACTAAAGTAGCATTAAACTAAGGCTGACATTCAGAGACGAATCCTAAGTTCACGCTTAGATCAGTCTTACTTAGCAAAGTAAACTAAAGTCGTACTTAGTAAAGTGCCGTAATTTTCGTATTCACAGTTACTTAAGAAAGTCATCTATATTGTCTATCATTTTTAAGTAATGTAGTTCTTACCGGTTTTTTAAATTTGACATTGCTACACGAGAGCAGGACAAAATCATACAATTTTATATATGTCAGAGTGAATAAAAAAATCCCACAGATAATGCTCGTAGAACATCAGTGAAATGACGTTCGGAGTAGTCTGTGAACAAAAGGCTTAGAAGTGACAGTTCTAAGTTCACCTAAAGTCACCGATATTGACTACTTACACTTAGCTAAGCACCATTTCATACTAAACTTGCTAAGATTCGATTCTGAATACGAAATGTTTTTAAGTACGTGATTTTGACATTTCTGAGACCAGTCTTTGCTTAGTTTTCGTCTCTGAATGTCAGCCTAAGATTGTTCAAACGAAACTCAACTTAGCTAAATGGCTACTTAATTGACATTTAAGAAACAAAAGTACAAAATAGGTCGAAAATCGATAACTGGCTAACTAAGGTGCCCGAAAAGTCAATTAGGTCTTAGGTCTGTATGCGTTTTGCTCTGAAGGGACACCATAGTGTCAATTTATCAACCTATGGAAAGAAAGCACCTTTAGCGTTGGTACATCGAAAGCTTATCTTAGCATACCATCACGGCTACTGCTCTAGTGATGTACCTATGACCTCATACTGCACTCGAATTATGCAGCCGGAATTGGTTCGGTTTATTTTCAGGCCGTTATTGACTTACAATGATAAATGGAGTATGCAGGGCCGATTCCCAGCCGATGCAAACCGATGCAGAGACATAAAGACCACTAAAGAAATAATAGTTTTAATAGCAAGAAATATAGCTCTACCGGGGCTGTAGGGAGAACCAGAGGCATGGAAGAAATGGGAGAAATGAAAGAATAAAGGAGAGGCCTTTGTCAAGCAGTGGGACACAGAATGGGCTAATTAAAATAGTATCAATCACTGTATTTATACACTGCTGGACATAGGCCTCCCCCAGGGCACGTCACTTCCTCCTGTACTCGAACATCCTCATCCAGCTACAAAATATAATGTATCAATGTAGTAATTATTTAATTTTAAATGAAACACTTAGTACTAACACCCTGGGTAACCTGGCTTTGCATAGACCCGTTATCTATTTATTCATTAGAACGCCTATTCGACTTTTCCAGCCTCTTTCTGAAAGAGCAGGACGATAGGATTCTAAATCTAATGTTAGTGCCAAGCTCTGACACAGCAAGCGATAAAAAATCATAAAGAGCAGAAAAAATATCAAAGAAACCCCCACAAATGCTTCAGCACCTCGCGGTCAGTGACCGAAAGGTTTTATCATCAAATTACAACTTTAAAACCGCACCTTTGTAGGTTATGGAAACGGATGCAGTGATACCACAGGAGGCTCCTCGTTTTCATGGCAACAACATGTTTGTGACAGAAGAAATACTTAAGGATCGTTTGGTTTTAGTATCTGTACCGACAAAGTATTTCAGGCGGCGAGCTTTTTCCCGTCAATATCACCTCAAATAGAGCAACATCGCAAGCGTCGATGGTCAAAAGTGACAATACGTACTATGGAACAAAAATGGCACTAAGCGACGTGAAGTGAGAGTTCGTCCTATGTAAAGAAACAAAAAATATCAGGTAAAAGTTACTCTTAGCTTTTGGTACTTCTCCTTAATTTCTTCTGTGGCGCAAGCGCAGACTAACCTTATAGGGAACCGGTAGAATGCGCTGGGCACCGCGGCGTAAAGCCGGGTCCGCTGCGCCATGTTACGCGTGTTACAAAAAATGTAACACGTTATTAAAACAAAAATGGGGAGTGGTATTAATTTTTTACGTGTTACTTAACACGTAACTTAACGTTACTTAACACGTAACGTAACGTTATGTAACACGTTAACACGTTATGCGATCGCAGAAATGTTAGGATTCTTTGCACTCTGTACTCCGTCCTTTTCCATACGAATACACCTCAATACCTAAAGTCCCATTTTGCTTTCTTGTCTAGCACTCACAGCAGACCGCTCCGATCTTCTCAGAATCTTCTCCTTAGCACCCCTTTTCACCAGTCTGGTTTTGTCTCAAACTCTTTTACTGTAACAGCTGTTCGTCTTTGGAACGCCCTTCCCGAATGCATTCGTAAAGCCCCCACTAAGAATGCTTTCAAAGCCCTCGTCCGCAAACACTTTCTGGATCAGTGTTATCCAGTTCCCCCTTGATCTCCTCCCCCACGAGGAGGATGTCAGCTGTGTACATGTACCATCTCTCACTGTATTTTTATTAATATTTTTTTTTTCCTCTCCTTTATAAGTAGTATACATTTTCCTATCACAAGTTTTTAGTACATTATATTATGTATTATATTTATATTATGTTATATTATATATTATACTATAGGATATTATATCGTATTATATCGTATTTATATTATCATTATTATATTATATTATATACTAATTTAAAATTACAGTTTGCCTACCAGTTATTTTCATACACCTCCTGCGGTTGACTGGTAGAAAATGCTTGTAGCATTAATTCCGCCGCATTGCCATTGTAATTATTACTTATGTGCAATAAAAGTATTAATAATAATAATAACACGTAACGTGTTATACCATGCCCCATTTTTATTATATTTACGTGTTACGTTTTTTGTAACACGCGTAACATGGCGCAGCGGACCCGGCTTAATACCAAATACAATACCAGCTCTATCTCACTACCAAATACTATGATGGATACGCGAGACTGGGACTTGGCCGCGGTAAGGGCAGCAAAAGAAGAAAGAAAGAAGTAAAACAAAAAACCTACAGCTAAAAACTGTAGAGAGACAATATGTGCTACTGAGTTACGTGAATGACGTGATACAGAATTTTTGGGGAGCTCCGTGCGTATCGCCGAAACTAGATTTGTCGATCAAACTGTTTGTCGAATGCATTATTCATCGCCGTTTCGTTTCATAGAAGTAATCTTTGATGACATGGTACATCGATAGCACGTTTCGTCGAAAACACGCCTAATGGAAATAACCATACAACGAAGAACTTTTCGTCAAAAGGTGCTTTCGTACTTTCGTTCGTCAGTATGGTTCGTCGAACTTATTAAGTTCGATATTGTCGAAATCCATAAAAAAAACTGCCTACCCTGAAATTTAATTTAGTATGTATTTGTTGAATTTTTTGTTACAATTTCGATGAAAATCCGATATATTTTATTAGATAAAAACGACCAACCAACGACGCCAACCTATCCTTTGCATAACAGTAGGTACTTCAATGGATCGAATTAATTATTATGGATTGTTAGGGTTCTAACAATAGCCTAACACACTAACATAATGTTTGTGTCGCATCGATGACACGTTTAAGAAGCGGCAGTTGGGTGAAAATTTCGAATTTATGTTCGGCTATATCGAATTCCATTCCGTATTACGCAATGGTTTGGACGTGTTTCCTTTTCCGTGCGGAATAATGCGGTTGCAATCTGGAGTGGTTGAAACATGGAAGACGTTCAGAGTCGTGCCTGCTTTCTTTCGTTCTTTAATTAGGATAATGATATTTAAATTACTTCCCCGTAAAAACTCCCGAGAAACCAACGACAAAGAAATAATTGCGGTGAAGATTCACAATTATTGTGACCGCGATTCCCAATCCGTAACTACTGGCGTGTGTACCAAGCGTATGTTTAATATCGATTCTGAATAATCCCATAGTAAAATTCGCGATAACCATCTCTCGGCCATCACCAATCAACTCACTCATCCAATTGCAAATAGTACCTACTGATGTGCATTCAACATATCCGACAAGATCGTCAAAATAAGCACAGCATTATGACCGTTTGAAATTCAAAATTGTACGGAGTATCTATTGCTGTCAATAAAATTAATGGCCATTTACATGGTGAAGCGACCCAGATGCGGATGAAACGATTCGATGATGTATCGTTTAAGGCGATTTAGATTTGACCCCGGAATGTACTTGCTTGCCCGATGTTAATGATAAAGTGAAAGTGTACGGTAGCTGATCAGTGAACAGTCGGTACACACGAATGATCACAAATCGTGTGCTAACAGAGGTGAACGTAGTCTACCATCCGCTGGATGTTTTGGGAGCATAAAGTAGATTTTTGCTAATTGCTGTTTACTAAGGTATGTCAGACCTTAGGTGACCAAATTAGATCTGAACACTTGAGCGGTGCGTTAAGAAGATCAAATAAAAAGTGTGAGAAAGCAATTCGTTAAGGAAATGAAAAACTATGAAAACTGGTTACTGTAATCCTGTAATCATCTAAACTGACAAAAAGCCAAACCAGTCCACACTTCTTCCGAGTACAGGCTGTAATTGCAATCATTATCTCGTTAGATGACCGCATCACGTAATAGAAATGTCGAGTCACAGAAGCTTGGTTTGAGGAACAAATTGTAAGACAAAATCACATTTAACACTGACGTTTGCAATAAGATAAGATAAAAATATTCTTTAATGTACACCAGAAAACATGACAAACAAAAAACATGTAAAAATTCAGAGTACTACAAGTGGCGGTCTTATTGCTACAAAACACACACTTGGTATTTTATGTCTTTAGGAACCAATAAATCCTTATCACAAATATTAAATAAAATAAAAATCATTTATTTCTGGTGTCGATGACCCATATTAATAATATACAATTAACAAATTTAGAATTTAAAAATTATTTAGTTTATTTAAATTATATTTAAATAAACTAATATTTTATTAATTGTACATAATATTTGTAACACGAAAATTGTGACTGATGATATATTAATGTGTTATTTAATATATGTATGTTTTTAGATTTATTTAATTACTTTTGCACGCCTACCAACTCTTTCGTTTTACCTCCTGCGGTTGACTGGTAGAAAATGCTTATGGCATTAAGTCCGTCGCATTGTACTATATTTTTACTTAAAATTTAAGTGCAATAAAAGTATCAATAAATAAAATAAAATCATCAAAACTGCGATTAGCAGTTGTATGTTCAATAATTAAATAATGTCTCTAGTACTGCAGTGGAATTGTAAGTCTAGAAAACACGTGAGTAGAAAACACATAGTAAAGTTATTAACGGCACGGCAAGCAGTGCTCCGAGGCTCAACTCTGACAACATCCTGGGGAAATCAGAAACTTCTCAAGTGAACTTAGCGTTTGATATCGCCCATCTGCTGTGGGTAGGGTACGCGAGGTGATACTGGTGATTAAACCCATTCCTTCTCTTGGAGACAAGCGAAGGAATGGGCTGTGCCCTGCAGCAGGATGTATGTGTATTAGGCTGGCAAGACGTAAACGAAACTCGGAATGTAGATCTAATATTATAAAGAGGAAAAGTATGTAAATTGGTGTCAGATTTCAAAATTCTTTCACCGGTATTTAGAATATGGGTCTCCAGAATTGACATTGGCTAAATTTCTTGACGCGAACGTCATCACGGACATTGGTAGTAGTACATAAAAATGGAAATTGTATCTCATTGCATCTTCTGACTTTTTATACGAGTTTATAATCCACAGTATGGGCGGCTATCCGACCTTATAAGCAAACACCTGCGAATTTATACGAGATGCTATCTTCGCTAATTGCTTCTCAGCCACGTCCAAGCTGTTTGTTTATAAACGAACAGAAGTCCTCTCACAAACAGAAGAAAGCACATTCAGTGGCCAATTCACCAATCTCACTCAGATACAGAATGGTAAATTTTTTAGGGTTCCGTACCTCAAAAGGAATAAACGGAACCGTGAAAACGTGATCCTATAAGGATCAATTTGTGGTCCGTCCGTCCGACCGTCTGTCTGTCTGTCTGTCAAGACCCTTTGAATTAATTACCAATCCGGACTTGGCCCCCGTGGTGGAGTATGGCCTATACCTTCCTCAGGGAAGAGACCCGTGCCTCTCGGGGGTTATTTACCAACTGGACACACCTGTGTCGAGTTGGTTAAACTCAAATTAGTATTATTTATTCTTTCGTTATCTGGACACACTAAGATTTTTACGCGTGTTCAGATGGTGAAACGGTTTACTAATGTATTGCCAAAAATCGTTTCCCAAAGTATTACTTCCCAAACTATTTTCCGCAAATTATCACTTGGCATCAAAACATTTCTCAAAACAACTTAAAGCAAATAAACAGTTAGCAAAAGTTATTATGGCAAGTTATTGTTTACCAAATAAATACTTGTCAAAATTCATTTTACCAAGTATTATTCAGTCAAAAGTATCGTTTCTGTTTTCGATCTTATATAGAGAACCTAACGCTCCGACGCGCTCCGCTTCGCTACGCGCGTCGTCGCACCTATATTTCTGTTTGGTCAAAATTCATTTTACCAAGCATTATTCAGTCAAAAGTATCGTTTCTGTTTTCGATCTTATATAGAGAACCTAACGCTCCGACGCGCTCCGCTTCGCTACGCGCGTCGTCGCACCTATATTTCTGTTGACTTGCCAAATTAAAACATTAGCATAATAAACGTTTGTCTTAATAAAACTTGACGCAGTAAAATTATGCGAAATGATAATTTGACCAAATGAATAAAATGCGAAATGAAAACTTGCTAAAGTTTCATTTGGGAAATGAAACTGATGCCATAAGTTTATTGGGAAGTAAAATTTGGCGAAAAATACTTTGGCTAAACGGCGGTATCCCGGTGAAACGTATTAAAATCACTTTAATGTTGTCGTCAACTGGACCACACATTCGAATTTTACCCGAATTTATGACGAAGTACAGTCATGCGCAGAATGTTTTCTGTCACAATCATCATCGGCCATCAAATGTTCTACTGCTGGAAACGGGTAATTTTACAATACTTTTACAATAATTTTAGGTAAATAGTACAAAAGTACTAGGGTAGCAGAAGTATATAAAGAGATTGGGGCTAAAATAAAATCTCATGAAAAACATGCGGCTTAGTTCATGGTGTTGCTGAATACTGCGCAGTATTAAACAGGGTTGTTTACTACTACTACATAGGCTGCTACTTATGTATGCGGAATCTGGGATTCCAATAATTTTGAACGCAATGTCTGACCTCCATGGTCAAATTCGTTCTTTTTTTAAATACTGGCCGCTAATATTTTTCTCTTATATACGATAGTGTTTTGTTTTTGTTGGGTTTAAAATGTCATATCGCTGAAAAAATGGAACTCACTTGTGAAAATATTCGTGCTATGATTTATTACGATTTTCGACGTGGTTTAACGCAACAACAGTACGTAGATCAATTAACTTCGACTTTTGGTGGTGAAGCTCCATCAAAAACGACTGTGTATCACTGGTTTAGTGAGTTTAATCGCGGGCGCAGTAAGCTCACGGACGACGTTAAAGAAGGTCGCCCGAAATCGGTGGTTGTGCCACAAAATATTGAAGCTGTGCGAAAACTAATAATGCAAGACCGCCATGTTACGTATCGCGAGATAGAGGCTATTCTGGGCATATGTATGACGAGCATTCATAGGATATTACATGAACATTTGTCTGTAAAAAAAATTTGTTCGCGTTGGATCCCGCACAACTTAACTCAGGATCAAAATGGTGCAAGAAAACCTTAAAAAAATTCAACGGAGGCGACTCAAAATCTGTTTATAATATCTACACAGGTGACGAATCCTGGATCTACGCGTACAATCCCGGAACTAAACAACAATCAACAGTTTGGGTGTTTCAAAATGAGCCGAACCCTACGAAAGTGGCTCGTGCAAAAAGCACTGTAAAGCAAATGGTGGCCTACTTTTTTGGTATTAATGGCCTTGTGGCTACAATACCACTGGAGAATCGCAGAACGGTTAATTCGGAGTGGTACACGACCATTTGTTTGCCAGAAATATTTGAAGAAATACGCCAAAACAACCAGCGACGCAGAATCATACTTCACCATGACAATGCCAGCTGTCATACATCTCAGGAAACAACTACATTTTTGGATGGTCAAAAAATAGAATTGATGGGTCATCCACCGCACAGCCCTGATTTGGCTCCCAATGGTTTCTATTTATTCCCAAATGTAAAGAAGAAATTACGTGGTCAACGATTTTCGACCTGTGAAGATGCCGTAGATGCGTTCAAACAGCACGTTTTGGAGATACCTCAATCAGAGTGGAAAAAGTGTTTTACAAATTGGTTTCATCGAATGCAAAAGTGCATCGTTCATAGTGGAGAATACTTTGAAAAACAATAAAAGCATATTTAGCCATATACCTTTTTTTTCTATTCCGCATACATAAGTAGCAGCCCTCGTACCTACTAACTTTTGTTACCCTAGTACTTTTAACCGCTCTGGACTATACCATAAGTGCGACGGGGCGTACTGGAAACCACTGTGAAGCAAGGAAGTACTGGGAATTGAAGTAAAACGCAAAGCAACATTATGGGAATCGAGATTCAGGGAAAAAACATATGATGAAGGTGCTAAAGCAAGAAAAAAAAATTTAAACTATCAGCATGAACACTATGATCGCGACCACTGTTAGAGGTCAAAGAGCGAGGCGATTGTTAACCTGACTGTACCCTTTTTCTGCAAAAAAACAGAGTGTATCCAGTTGGCGAAAACATACAAATTATTATTTCAGCTTTCACCATCTGGACACACGTAAAAATCTTGGTGTGTCCAGATGACGAAAGAATAAATGATATTAATTTGAGTTTAACCAACTCGACACAGGTGTGTCCAGTCATGTGTGTCCAGTTGGTGAATAACCCCCTCTCGGTGGGGACATAAGGGGTTGATGATGATGATGATAGGCATTAGGCATATGACAGGTTTGTAACATATGCATTACATAGTACCTACAAAGGAAATGTTTACTTTATGAACGTCAAAGTTGTTAGTTTCACAATTTAATAGATTACATGGAGAGGAAACTAACAAAGAAACTCCACATTTATACTTTTCAAAACAGTTTTAGCCCAAAGTGCAGCATTATCAAAGATTTTTTTTTTCGCAATTTCAATTTGTTTTCTTATAGTAAACGTTGTTTGTATCGACCAGAGGAACAGCCCCACTTTTAGAATTCCATCGTTTCCCTACGTTTGTCTGTCTGTCCGCGGCATAGCTCAAAAACGATAGTACTAGCAAGCTGAAATTTGGCATAGACACAGTCATATTAATTCCGCTAACAAAACGGTACAATAACATTACTATCGTACTGTACTATGTTATTGTCAAATCTCATGTGTAATTCCTGGTGTACATACAATAAAGAATATTCTATCTAACAAAAAAAAATAGAGTACCTTGCCTTAGTGATGCTATTTTCTTTTTCTCGCTAACACCATAGAGGTGATTGTTTAATATTGCGGGTGTTGAAAAATCATTTCCTCGATTTACAGTTCCGTTAGTCAGAGTAAGGCGTTCCGCCCTCTCCCGATTGAACGGCTGATTTTTAGAAACGTGACAACAGGGCTAGAATATTTTCACAGAGTAATATTTGAAATTCAGCAGTTTTCAAAGAATAAAACAAGCTCATACAATCAACTTCAAAATATGATTCAAAGTGCGCCGTTGCAAGACCGACCCGCGCCGCGCCCGGCGGGTCTACGGGGTCTGAAGGAATGTGCCATAGTTTACATCGGACCCGCCCGCAGGTCCTCGCGGCTTGAGGTGAAGAAAAACTTTCACGGGTAAGTAGCCTTTTCAAGTTAACGAGTAAATAGGCAATCAAGTTTTGAAACGAAAACTTCGTACAAAATCCATAAATATTGGGATACACAAATTGCAAATTTAGTACTAGCTAGCACTAAATTTGTAGACTGTTTCGCGTTTTCTACCGCTAAAAGTTTTTGATTTAGTGTCGTTTAAAGTTTGGAAAAAAAGTCAAGTATAGATAAACGGAGTGTACGTCCCACTACGGGGCTCAGCCTTCTCTCAGAGAGCGAGAGAGAGTATGGGCTTTAATTTTCACGCGTGCCCACCCCGGATTGGCGATTTCAAGCGCTGAGGTGTTGAATAGCTCGTACTACATTCACGTTTCCTCGCGATGTTTCTTATTTATTTATTACAAAGTTTTATAAACACGTTCACATTTAATTAGTTTACTGCTTATTTAAATCATTGCTGTCGACGTACTCGTATATATATATGATATTATTATGTACATCGCTAAAAATTGGTGTCTACACAGTCATTGTTACGCTTGGTTCGCAACAGGCCTGTAGGAACAAATGACTCGGCGTCATCGAGAAATTAATCAGGGAAGCCTCTTTGAATCTTTATTCAATAGTATCGATGATGCTATTAACAAATTATTTGATGATATCTAACCTATTGAGTAATAGTGGTAATAGCTGGTGTACCTAGTTGTACAATCTTGGTTCAAACGTGGAAATCACCCAGAGCAGGATTAGTAAACCGTCCGTCTGTACCAATACCCGGACATCTGTCAGTTGTTGAATTATTTAGTCAATTACTGACTGAGTTTGGTCCAGGTCTTGGTTCAGATTCAGCTAAATCCGAAACAGAACCTTTTAGACCTTCTAAAATTATCTTTGATATCTTAAAATGTAATATTTCTTTTCCTTAGATAAGGACAGACAACAAACAAAGTAAATAATTGAAAACGATATTTTAAGCCAATTTTAACATTAAGTACGTTATAAAAAAGGCTAAACGGGATAGTGGAACACAATTGAGGTTACATAAACAATATATGAATAAACATACGTAAGCTTACTCCAGTCTGACAGAGGGGTGAGAAAATATCAAAATACCGGGATTAGCCACTTGCTACGGTGCACCGCGGTGTCCTGACAAACCTCTTTCATTTTGTCAACATTCACTAGACGCTTCATGCAGAATGCACGCATAGTCCGGTATTGAGTGCTTAGTGCGAGTTTTTTGATTCACTTTCGATAGCGAGAGCGTTTGCAATTTGTATAGGAGTGACAAAGAGACAACTAGGTGGCGCGCTTTGTCACTCCTATACAAATTGCAAACGATCTCGCTATCGAAAGTGAATCAAAAAACTCGCACTAAGCACTCCGTTTATGTTGTACTTTTTACAAAAACATGTTAACAATTAAGTAATTTTAAATCAGAACAATCTTTAAAGATTAGTATTCTCTAACTTCTCCTAGTCAATTTCAGAGTAGCAGAGTTGAGGATAGATAATATAATTATCATTATTTAGAGAGATAGAGATAAGGATGTCCAACAACAGGGACGTTTATTTACGATTCTGGTGATGCTTGCCTTAAATGCTGCAGTCAGATAACGAAAAACTCATGCGCAGGCAGTTAAAGTTAATATACTTGAGATTTTAACACTCGTCATTTTCTGAGAATGTTTGCACAAGATGCACAAATACCTATAACGATGGGTTTTTGTCGCCGAAAGCCATTACGCACCCATTCCGAAAATGGTCTTGAAAATGACCTTGCAGTGACAAACCTCTTTGTACTCGTACACCGTAAAATCCATATTGACTCATTTCAAATATCACTTAGGCACAGGGTTTTCGTCACTCTTTAGAGTTCCTTACCTCAAAGAGAAAAAACGGATCCTCTATCTATAGGATCACTTTGGGTTCAAAGACATTATTATTTCTCATAAAGAACTTACAGTTCACTTAATTAATAAGAAAAACAAAAACTTAAAATTAGCTTAATAAATACGGCATGCATTAAAGTAGTATCAATCTTAATTATAAAGACATGTAGCTTAAGTTTATATTTAAAAGCATTTATGTTTTCTGTATCCTTTACTTCAGGTGGTAAGTTATTATACAGTTGGACACCTTCATACATCACATTAGGATCACTTTGTTGTCCGTTCATCCATCTATCTGTCAAGACTCTTTTGGGCCCTGAATCTGAATTGAGACTTCACTAAATAAATACTTAAGTAACGTCACGCTCTTTTCTGAGAAATTTGACGAGACAGCGCCTACAGTTAACCCCTCAGGCCTAGAACATTTTTCTTTCACAGCAAAATTAGTTACTCACACAGCAATATTTGAAATTTATTACAGATTTCAAAGAATAAAACCTGCTGATTACAGTCGGTTAGCTTTTAGAATATACCTCGGGCTCTAGGTAGCTTTTTAAAAGTTATGTAAAGTTATGTGTCAAAACCCAGTTCTTGGATGTTTACATGTGTGTGACGTCGCTGTTTCTGGTTCCCACGACACAGGGTATCCTAGTGTGGGGCCAGAAGCAATGTATGTGCCTGTATGTAAATGTTATCTATCTAATCTCTTTAAAAGAGCAATTCTTGTATATTCTATATACCGGGTGTCCCAAAACTCGACGTCAACCCGAAGCTGGGTGAAAAGGCAAGTCGAGCTGGTTGTCAGAAAAATAAAAAATAAAATCTAAGTTGTATGATTTCAAAATTATAGGCATTTTATTAAAAATCGCAAAATTACACACCCTGTGACAGTCTTTTTACTCCTGTTGCCACAAATCTTTACTTTTTCCAATTATTTTTTTTGCTGCTCTAGCTTGCATAAAAAATAGGACTTATTTAATAGAAAAACTTTCAAAATAAAAAATTGCCTAGTTTTAACTGACTGTATTGAAAAAAAAATCATACAACTTAGATTTTTTTTTATATTCTTCTAACAACCAGCTTGACTTGCCTTTTCACCCGGCTCCGGGTTGACGTCGAGTTTTGGGACACCCGGTATATATATAAAAGGAGAAGCTGACTGACTGACTGACTGACTGACTGACTGACTGACTGACATATCAACGCAGGGCCTAAACTATAATGGTTAGAATCTTGAAATTTTGCACAGGGGATCCTTTTGTAACGTAGGGGAGCACTAAGAAAGGATTTTTGAAAATTCATCCCCTACGGGGGTAAAATGAGGGTTCAAAGTTAGTATGAAACTTTGCCGTTTTTGAAGTTATTGGAATGAAATTTGGTAAGAAGGTTCTTCATTTAAAATTATGAAACAAGTCTAAAATAGTTTTTTTTTAAATCGTCCCTTAAGGGGGAAAAAATGGGGTGCAAACTTAGTATGAAACTTTGCCGTTTTTGAAGTTATTCGAATGAGATTCAATATGAAGGTCCTTAATTGTAAGTCATGAAATTCAATAGTTTTTTGAAAATCATCCCTTAAGGGGGTAAAAGGGGGGTGCAAAGTTAGTATGAAACTTAGCCATTTTTGAAGTTATTCGAATGAAATTCAGCATGAAGGTCCTTCATTGAAAGTCATGAAAGACGTGTAAAGTAGTTTTTCGAAAATTATCCCTTAAGGGGGTAAGAGGAGGTTGCGAAGTTAGTATAAAAGCTCTTTCGCATGCGCTAAAAGTATCCCTATCTTATTTGAAAACACTTTACTCAACTAAAGCCCACGCGGACGTAGTCGCGGGCAACAGCTAGTATATTTATATATTTATAATCAGAATCTCGGAAACGGCTCCAACGATTTTCACGAAATTTTGTAGGCAGATGCTTTCGGGGGCGTTTAATTGATCTTACTAGGTTACATTTTTAGAAAACGTTGTTTTATCCGTGTTTTAAGGCAATTGAAATTTGCTATAATAACATACAGAGGTAAATTTCGCGTCCACCTGCAAGGTTGGGATAGTTCTGACGGGAAAACGGGCGACCCGTTTCGGGCCCATTTCAAGAGACCCGGTTCGAGTCATGATGTTTTTTTTTCCAAGTTCTTTTTTTGTTGAAAAAGGATTATTTTCATTTTATATTACAAAAAAAGTACCGAGCAAAGCTCGGTCACCCAGGTACTGTTATATTAGTTCCGATATTTCTATTACACGAATATATCCGATTCTATCCGATAGTAGTCGAGGTATATTCTAAAAGCTAACAGACTGTACTGTGGTATTATCTTCAAAAATCGATTCAAATGCCGTCGCAAGACCGATCCGTCGGCGTGTCCTCAGGGTCAGGCCTTGAGTGGTAGTAGTTACTTAGTAAAATTCTCAATTCAGAAACCGGCCCTTTATCTAGGGAACTTGTGGAAGTTTCGAGTTGAAATTAAAACCCAATACTGAAATGTACGGCCCAGTGTATAACATTTTTCAAGTAATATCGTTTTACCTACTACAAATACAAGGAAATATCTGAACCCTATTAGATACGTTTGTAACTGAATCATAAAAAATTGACTGCTAAAAAGACGACGGAACCCTCGGTGGCGCAGGGAGTCCCAAAACTCGACGTCAAGCCGGATCCGGGTGAAAAGGCAAGTCATACTGGTTATCAGAAAAATCTAATTTTATTTTTCAGTACATTCAATTTTTCTTTATTATTTGTTCAAGTTTCACAAATAAATTAAAATTAAAACTGGGCAATTTTTTAAGTTCAATTTTTTTTAACGTCTCCTTTTCTTCCAAGCTTTTGAAGGTTTTCCAAGGTTTTGAAATTTTGTTAACAGTTTATCTATCTAAGGCTGACATTCAGAGACGAATTCTAAGTTCACGCTTAGATCAGTCTTAGCAAAGTAAACTAAAGTCGTACTTAGTAAAGTGCCGTAATTTCGTATTCACAGATGATTCACAGTACTTAAGAAAGTCATCTATATTGTCTATCATTTCTTAGTGATGTACTTCTTACCGGTTTTTTAAATTTGAAATTGCTACACGAGAGCAGGACAACATCATACAATTTTATATATGTCAGAGTGAATAAAAAAATCCCACAGATAATGCTCGTAGAACATCAGTGAAATGACGTTTGGAGTAGTCTGTGAACAAAAGGCTTAGAAGTGACAGTTCTAAGTTCACGTAAAGTCACCGATATTGACTACTTACACTTAGCTAAGCACCATTTCATACTAAACTTGCTAAGATTCGATTCTGAATACGAAATGTTTCTAAGTACGTGATTTTGACATTTCTGAGACCAGTCAAGCCTGGTCAGCCTTAGTCTATCTTTAAAATCGTCACCTTCTTAGCAGAGCTTAAGAACTGTGGGATGTATTTTTCGTGGTCAATCACCTAGTTTACTAGTTAGGTTTATTCTTAGACTTACATACATTATACATAAACTCACGCCTGTATCCCAAAGGGGCAGAGTCCAGGGACTGCCATCTGCCACGGGCCTCACAAATCACTTTTGCTTCGACATTAGTTGCATGCACGCACGTCCGTTTCGGGTACTTTTTATCATGCCTTTTGCTAATAATAAAGCATATCCGCCTGGGGCGTCCCTTACTGGCTTTTCCACTCACATTCACTCGATATATTTGCTTCGTCAGTCTTTCTTCCTTCATGCTCTCCACATGTCCATACATTCCTTAGACTTTATGTCAAGCAATTCAGATTTTCGCTTTGCTGGGGCTAAATTTCAATGAAATATACAAATTAAACTTACAACTGAAATCGTGAATTAAACTTGTTCCTGTGAGAGTAGACAGTGCTTGTTTTATTAGGGTTATTCTGGGAGCAGGAATGCACTAATGACCCGCCCCCCTCCCCTCTGGTCTGGGCGGTAGAAACGACACATTCCACTCGCGAATAAAACCGCGAAGACATTATGCTGTGATGAGACCCGCAATCAAGCCACAGGCTAATAAATTACTACATAAACTTAACTTTTTTTACTGAATGCGACGAGTATCTAAAGCATAATATACGACCTTCAAATTAAATCTTGCGTACAGTCGATACCATATCAATGTTTACATACGTTCACACTGTTATGTTATTACGGGATATATTCCAACAGAAATCTAAAGATGACCTGACTGTACCTACTAGATTTCTGTTCCAAGTTCCATCGTGCGACAAGATGTTATTTATCCCTAAAGCCTTTGCGAAAACGTCGTGTCTAATAAAGCTTAAGATGCTATCAGAAGTTTTATGGAACTCAGCGAAAAATAGCTTTATGAAGAGACTCTTATCTTAAGTCTACAGTTAGATTTCGTGCTCGGAATCAAGGTTAGCCAGCCTTGAAACCTGCACAAAATGTAGCACCCAAAGCACAAGACGACTTGGTGCCAAAAATAAAATAACACTTCTCCTTTTGTGTCTGCCGCGAAACGTCTCAAAATTTCTTCATTGAAACGAAAACGATTCGGTATCGCAAATTAGCATTTGGAGACGGACTTGTTTAACATTTCTTCTTTTGTACGCACCCGTCTACGTCTACCCACGTCGTAAATAGTGTCGAGAAAGAAACAACAGAAGGCGGGTGCCGAAAGAGAAATACTTTTGTACAAATAGAATATTTTTTACGTAGGCTTACGTAAGAAAAGGCGAAATATTTCGCAAGTTAGTCGAAAGCACTAAGCAACGCAACTCAAACAGAGTAGGCAACGCGCGAATTTGTCAGCGAAAGCGTAAGCACGCGTCATTCATAAACATAACTCCATAAGTGCGCTGACAACAATGGCAGTGAAAGCAGCGATGTCGCCTGCCATTAAAAAATAAATACGCGTTATTTATTATTCACATTAAGAAAATAAACCCCACAAAATAACTTGGTAACTACAATACACACCCACTGCAGAAGATACTCCGAATTGGAAGTGGAAAAACATTAGAATAGCAATTGGGCAATGCGCCGCCCGGGCCGATAAATTAAAACATTATCATCGTCATCGTGCGGAATGCATCTGATGTCACGTTCGTTATGCAATCATCGATGGGCTCTGAACTCCGATGTTATCGATCTGCGCCGGAGTGCCCGCGATGACTTGATCCAATGACTGGCGTTGTTGGACAATACACCTTTTATGTCATACTTGACTGGACGTCGCGCGTCGGGCTTCACTATGTTACCTCTACGACAACTGGACAGTACCTACTTGTAGTATGATATAAAAGCATGCATTAACATTTAAACACTATCAGTAGGTATCTATAACAACAATATATATTACCATATACACCACAAATATACGTACATAATTCAAGGATGAACCAATTGCGGTGTATATCTATCTAAAATTAGAGATTCAAGATGTCTCCTATCTTAAAAAAAAACATAAACAAAATAACCTGTAATGTGTTATATCCTATTGAGCCCATCCTGCTGCTATGTTTGGACTTTTCCCTAACAATATTACAAGGAATTTTACTTTAGTTTTTCCCATAGTAACTTTTACTATTGACGAGTAGTCCTATTTTCAGATGTACTCGTTACGGTGATCTTGTAATACCCTTTATAAAACAAACGCACATTATATTACATAAACTCACGCCTGTAGGTATCCCGGAGGGGTGGACAGGGACCAGGGTTGGCCACTTTCCACGGTTCCGACAAATTTCTCTTGCATCAACATTCATTAGTCGCTGTACGCACGCCGGTTTCGATTACTCTTTTTTATAAAACATGAGCCCTTACTACTTTAAAGAAAGCGCGCAATTGACAAACACCAGTCACGTGGCAAAAAAGTGAAAAGTAATATTACGCCAATTGCATAACAATAACAGTTATCGAATTATTGTAATAGGTCCCATTTGTCATAGAGATAAGCATCTCTCCCAGAAGACAAGGAACAATGAACCCACGTAACAGATTAAAGTGAAAACAATTAGAAGAGATTGGATGGTACATCACAGAGATCGAACTTTCGCGTATCTCTGCTCTGCTCGAGATCTTATCGTGGGCCAGCCATTTGATGAAATATAAATATTGTACATATTTACAACAGAAAATCTAACCAAAAACCCAAGTTGGTTGTAAGCAAGATGCAACCCGGTGAAATCCAGGCCTCACAACGCTTCTTCACGGAACACTTAATTATAACACAAACAAAAGTGCAGTTGGAAGCGAACCAAGCGACCGTAATTGCAGACGTACTAGCAATATATCAAACGAACTCATTATTGAACGGTGCCCAATCGAACAAAGAATCTCTTCTGCCTTATAGGCTGTCGATACGTGTAAATAGCATTTCGAGTCTAGTAATTGAGCATAATGTCGTCCCACCGGCCATTCAGTGCGTTTTCAATGCGATATTTGTTTATTTTATTCGTATTTCGCCGGCAGGGTTTCGTAGATCTTATCTTGTCACGCCTATGCTCATTGTGGGCTTGCATTAACCGGACCTGGGTACGCTTTTATTTCAGAAAAAAACATAGCGAGCAAGCTTCTCTGTTCGTGCGAATTGCAATGAGATAATAATAATAGATTCGGATATCTGTCAGTTGTGTTGTAAGCCATTGCTAGCTATAGATTTCGGAGAATTTGCACAATATGTTATTTGACACCAATTCCTCTGCATCCACTTATCTGTTCCTACGCTAAAATCTTATTGAAAGTGGACCATTAAGTTAATCAAGAGCAGACTATTAATTAGCTTCATATTAATAATATATTCCGCCACAAAATTTAAAGCTTCATCGCATAATTATTGAAGCAACATTATATTAATAACCGTGCCCCTATTTAAAGAACATTTACATAACAGAAACAAATGAAAGTCAAACAGACCAGTAATGCACGCTGCGTAATAATATTAGCGAGAGTGGTATTTTCGCTAACTGTCAAAACTGGTGGACTGTCACTGTCATAACGTTTGGACAGGACAGGCTTGCATTGCAGTGATGGGGGTTATATCAAAATGCAAAATACGTGTCCGTAACCATTCCGTTACATTGATTACACACTTGAGTGAATTGTTATTATTGGCACTCGACCTACTATCGGTGTTGTTGACATGTGTTACAAGTGCAAATTAAATAAAACTATTTTAGAATACAAAAGTATGATCGTTGTGATGTAATACTTAAATGAAAGAAAAAGTTGTTAGAATTCAGTCGCAATTATGTGAGTTGAATAAGATATATTGAGTTGTTTTGTTCTAGCAACCCGTTTTGCAATTTTTATCGACTGTCAACATAATGGCCATCAAAACGTCCATATAATCTATAAGCTAATGCAAATTACTTAATCTTATCCTTAAAACATCGATCACCCGCCTGATCCACTATTACACAACTTTTAAAAGCCTTTTTCTTAATCCGCAAGAGGAACACTAAGCTAAGAACATTACGCAGGAGTTCAGCCTCTCCTTTGGAACTAAATAATATATTTTTATTTGCCCAACATATCCGCTAACAAATTAGCCACTCGGTTTTATCTAAATATATTATTAGCGTTAAGGGTAATCTCCCTGATTGACGGATGGCCTGGAAAGCGAGGTGTTAATGTAAGTAGTTGGATAACAGTAGTAAAGGAAGCTAGAGTCGTGAGAGACCAGGAGAGGCGTTAGTGCAATAGGCGCAAAAAGCTCCTATGATAATAATCAACGAATCAAAGGGCGTAATGTTACTAAAAAAAACTGTAAGGAAAACAAACACCACGCTGAAGTGAACTCCGCTTTGGCAAGAGACCAAGACTTAAGTGGTTATCTTTAAAACTCTTGGCCTTAAGTAAGTAAAAGAACCGCACACTCGCACACGTCACTTTCTATGCGGACGGTCGCCGGTCGCGCGCAACAGATGATCTCTGCTGATTATTGCCATTAGCCGCCATTAGCCGTTTAACTCGATACGATTAGCGATCGCCCGTCACTTATTCGGCAACGCCATAAATCATAGTAGGCTTGTTCTAGACTAGTTGAAATTGTTAAGGAAATCGCGGCCTATAAAGTTCATTGCATAAGATACCGTTTAGTGGTTTTTAATATTATATTAGGCGGTGAAACACTTTTGTTTTAATTAAGAGTGTAAGAATCGCTCGTAGCCTGGGCTGCCTGAGTGATCTTAAACGATCACTAAGGTTAAGCAACATACGGCGCGTTCAGTCCATGGATGGGTCACCACTCACCGTCTATGACTAACACTAGTGGCATTTTTCCGAGCGGTTCCGTGCTTCGCAAGGCACGTTAAGCAGTTGGTGCGGGCTGCCGTCGATAGATGGCAGTCGTTAAGCCAAGTCAGAGGCCTTAGGGCGGCTTGAAAACTTCGGACAGTAAGATCAGCCACTAGTCTTACAAGCCTCCACCAATCCGGACTTGGCCCCCGTGGTGGAGTATGGCCTATACCTTCCTCAGGGAAGAGACCCGTGCCCCTCGTGGGGACATGATGGGTTGATGATGATGAAGAGTGTAAGTTTTCAATAAACGAAAATGTAAATAGTAATTCTAATCTAGCAACGATTAGCATTGCTTACACATTGTGATCGCTATAAGCTGAGAAAGCCCTTCAACACATTAGGGCCTCATTAAAGCCATCGATCATTGCCTTTAAGTTACTTTCGTTGACCATGTGACAGTCACGTGTGACTTTATTGACGTGACATCCGCAGTGTCAATGACACCACGCGGACGGTGACGCAAGCGCACCTTGACAGACACCGTTACGATTGTGCGCGAGATGGCTTGCCCATGTGAGGAGATTTGATAGGCTCTTTGGTGACTTTTGTTTGTCGGGAATGGACATTATCGCAGCCATCAAAATAGTCAGCGTGTTTCACTGTAAGAGAAGGTATGTTCAGTTTTGTACTAGTAGTTTTTTTTTCTCTTTGTATCCGTTACACTGAGCACTAACATAAGGATTGACTTACATCCTATGATGATTGATAAATTTACTGAATTAGTGAAGTTATACCTATAGAGCAACTAATGTCAAGATTTGACTGTCAGAATAAACTTCTATGGAAATATCAGTTTCACATTAAATAAATCATAGTCACTCTAAATGAATCTTCGTTGCATATAAGTTTTGAACAGTTAATGGGTGGGTAGGTATCTATTGTAATATTGCCCGTCGAAGTTGGGAGTTCCATCTAAGAAGTAAGTAAGAATAATAAGTAGCACAGGGCGTTTCTGCAGAACTGGTAATGGGTGTTCGTTACAGAACAAAGATTAATTTAAAGATGGGATTTAGCTAATTATTTAGAAATAGAAAATTTTTATTAGCCGTCAAACAGGGTGTACCTACGTAATAATTGCTTATACTTAATACAGAACTAACACTTAGCTGCTCTATCTCTTAAAATCTAGCTTAAGTTGACAACCGATGAATAAATAAAGTACCTAGTCGTATTAAGTACTTTACGTACTTTAACATTCTTTGAAGGAAATGCAAGGAAAAAAAGTCTTAGGGTCTGTTTCACAAGTCTGTCTGTTTCATAAAGTTCCGGATAAGCTAACCGCAACCAGGGCTGCCGTTTGTTCTAAATTTGAAGCTATAAACGAACAGACGCAATATAGGAAAATTTATTTAAATTTAGAACAAACGGCAGCCCTGGTTGCGGATAGCTTATCTGGAACTTTATTTGAACATTGTGAAACAGGGCCTTAATCGTGAAAACCATCACTCGATTTATGGGAATCAATTTTTTTTTTGTAGTTACAGACTATTACAGTAATACCCTTAAGTTTCTCCGGACCTTTCCGCAACACTCTGTAGAAGTTTAATTGCATAACGATTGTATTGTTCGGGAAACGTAATCTACTACAGGTTGAATCAATCGTCATCGCAACACCATTGTGATGCGTATCGCGTGAATCTCATTACACCAATCGGCGACCCGAAATACTTTAAAGGAGAGACATTGTGTACTACGACCGTGTGTTCATCTTCCATTGAAAAAAGGGTCACATATCCAAATAAACATGATTAGAAAGTATTCATTATTGAAATATGGTTTCCAATCTCCTCATTTAGGTGAAAAAGTGTTTCTGTGTGTATGATGATTATATTTTTAGAAAGCATTCGATTGAATAGAAAGTGAAAATGAAAAATGTTACAAATGGGTTCGATTTAATAACTACAAGGTGGCTTCGTCTCAGAAAGAGATCGTACGTGAGCTGAGCATACTCATAGCGTCAATAGTTGATGCGTAGTAATCAATAATATCGACTTGCAAGAAAAAAAATTTTCTTTGGTTTACATTAATTCCTTACTTACCTAAGGTTTCTCATGTTGCTCATAAAATAAATATTTATTTGGTGAATAGTTGTGTTAAGTTTGAGTAACCTGTGTTCAGTACATCATACATAAAGAGGATTATGAAACAACGTGCGAAATTCAACAAGCCCTTTTACGCCACGACGCGTTACTTTCTTCGCCATACATCATAAGTTCATCACAATTTGCGGGCAGTTAATCATAATCACGAAGGCACGTTCAATTAGCGGGATTCCTCGGAGGTGCTAAATTACCATGCACTTATATGCAGGTGTAAGCTTAATCCTCAGCTGTACAATTTTAAATGTTAATTGTTACGCAAACACATTGTATTTCAACACTCTTACTATATTCCCCTTTCAAAAAGCCGCACATCCATTACCTTGAAACTAAATCTTTCTCAGTCTGGAATGTCAAATACTGCTCTATAGCTCAGTCCAAAGTAGAACGGATTAAAATCCCTTTAACATTAACCGGGTTCCAACCATCCGTCTCTGCATGGACTGTGCGTATATCACGCAAGTGTCACTTTTGCATGATATTCGGGTCATTCAGTAGCACGTAGCGCATGGTCGCCGTATTACATAGAGATACAGGAAGACAACAACTTCATTTGTCAAAGAACCGCAAACGGCGCGCGCACTGCCACCGGCGAGACCCCGCTTGACGTATCGTAAATAGCTGCAATTTTGACATTTGCGTTCCATTTGCCATTCAAGAGATGTTTTGCCGTGCTACTGCGTTTCTGCTTCCTATAAGTCAGCCGGCTTATGATGAATGCATTGTTGTTCTTGCGTTTGTTTGTCAGGTGCATCGAATCGTTATTGAGCATGCGAGGTGTTTGTTCTATTCACGTCGCAGTTTTCATGGTCGTTCTCGCTAATGTCAGCGTGGCATTCGCTTGAAATCCTGCCGCGGCGTGTCCAATGCGAAATTCTAATTGCAGTTTTGTTTTCGTTGTCTTTGTAGATAAATCGAACTACCCAGCTACATAATAAAGGCGTAACGCTGCCCTAAGGACCTATTCGCCGAAGAAATTACTGTGGCGTGCGTCAGCGGACCGGTCACTCGATACCGCAGTCCCGCACTCGATATCTATTAACAACTCGTGACTATCACTTTTCGTCGCCGCCATTGTTCGTGATTTATCTTTTTCGTTCGTTTAATGCGATCGAAGATCCGGCTGATCGTTACCTAATAAGTTGGTGACGCACTTGCGCTTGTGGGAACCTTTCTGATGAACTTTTAGACGGTCAACGAGTTGTGGACAGATCGTGGGCGATTGGCAAATTACTGTCGCTCTATCTGTGACGCGGATCGATTGCGTCTCTCTCATTCGACGGCTTCCGTTCCAAAGTTTGCGAGATGAGCGGATGTTTGCTCTTCGCTCAATGTTTCTTTGTGTTTGCATTTATCCTGCTGAGGTCACCAGAGTGTGAGTTCACGGTGGGTTACTTGGTTCGCTCGCAGCCGGTGCGAGGCGCGAGAGGTTCCGGGAACACGCGAGACAGGAGGGCTTATTGTTCGCAAATTGTTGCGCGCAAGGTCCCCTGTTAAATGTCAGCGCCGGCGCCACCGTGTCGCCCCTCGGAGCACCAGCTAACAATGCCAATGAATACAGACGAGACCGTTTACATTTTTAATTATTGTTTCGTCTTCTACAGTGCCAACTTAGAATTTATTATGAAATTGCAAGTATATAGATGATTGAGTAACGATGGAAATGAGCTACAACATCCTTGTATGCCCATACAATTTATCTGTACCTCATAATCATAAGTACATTACTTTTATAGGCAATGCATCTGTAATCTTCGTTAGCATCGGTGGGTAATTTAATAGGCTGTACTCTTAGGTCTCAAATGGGTTGTACATCAAAGCCTGGGTGACGTTGTGTTCGCTCAATAGGAATTGTAATGAATACCCGCTCGGCCGTCACAGCTTCTCAGGCCTCGATGCATTCAATGGGGCAAATTATCGACGTGTGATCGCGGAAATGCGAAGCGGTTATGACGGGGCGTTTTTCTCCATACAACATTTGACCCGTGCGCGGGTAATAAACGGCTAGCCTCAATAACTACATAATACAGCCGGCACTTAAAGTCATGTTCCACTGTAAACTACGAGACAGCATTCTCAAATAGGGCTTGACGTTTATCTTGCAATAAAAAGGTACAAAAATGCAAAGCAAATAGCCAAGACGTGCACTATTTACGATAGTGCGACAACAATAATTTAAACAACGTCGTCCAGCATTAAAATATTGTGAAATGGGAGGCATAATTTAACAAGTGACGCGTCGTGTTAAAGGCTAGTAATGTGTGAATCGACATTTTAGTGTCCGAACTTATTTTGCTTCAAGACTTTTAGGAGTCACGAGGTCTCTTGTAGAATTTTATGTTTGAAAATTTACAATTCATTCGCCTGTCCATACGCCTGACTTAATGACGTGTTATTTTTGAAAATTCTCGGTATGGTAATAAAGTGAGCTCTTTAATGCTTAGTAAAGCCGTAAGGTCAACCCTAAGCCAGCTATACTACCTACAAGTATTATATTTTTACTCCTAATAATACACAAGAGCGCAATTCGAATTCATGGAAAGTAAATTACAACAATGAAAATACGCTGCGGCAAAGACGTCCTATGCGCACAGCTACCTGTTATATTATTCTTACGGAAACTTCTGAAGTATATTATGTTGAGTGTGGTGTCATTGTGTGGTCAATCTCCGAAGGTGCTTGAAGTTTAACCATATTTATCCAGCCAAGTGCGATTTGGACACGAATACCGAAGGTTTCGTGACACGATAATATATAATACTAAATACTTGACGAAAAATAGTTTTCTTTTGTTCAGTTCAGTATCCTTAGAGGTAGTCCGCGGGGCATTTAAAAAAAATTAAAATCCTGTTGCCACAAATCTTTACTTTTTCCAATTTCTGTTTTGTTTAGTAACTCCGAATAATGCTTCTTTAAACTGTTAACTAAAATTTCAACACAAGCTGCTCCAGCTTGTAAAAAAAGGAGAGTTCTAAAAAAGTAACTTAAAAAAATGCCAATTTTCCAAATATCTTGTTCAAATAGTTTGTGAAATATCTTGAATAAATAATTTAAAAAAAATTATTCTATGGAAAAAAAAATGTTTTTGTTTTATATTTTTCTGATAACCAGTATGACTTGTTTTTTCACCCGGTACCGGTTAACGTTGAGTTTCGGGACACCCTGTATATAGCCGTTTTACAATAGAGCAAAAAACGTCTTCTCTTGTATAGGGTACCCCTTATATTTTGTAAAAAAAAATATCCAGCATAGCACCACTAGAGAACATTTTCACTGTCTATATTGTGGTTCGGCAAGATGCCCTTTACAGGGCAGACAGACATACAGAGGTCCGTAGGCATATTAATAGAGTATGCGGGTTTGCACACATATGGTAGGTACAGAACTCTAAAAAAGAAAGCACGAAAGAAATCAAACATTATACAAAATTAAGCAGCAAAGCTTTGTCTGTTACAAAATACATTGACATAATTAGACATTAAGCAACTACTACAGAAGACAAATAGGCGATATTTGAACATATTAATTGTCACGTAATAGAGGTCTAAACACAAAACAAGACCACAACCTACAAGCCAATAAATCTTAGCGGATTCGCAATAAGGAGACAATTATTAGATGATGCAATTAAGCGGTCACGCAAAGCCGATAGCCTAATAAACGTAATAATATACAAACCTACACAATGTGGGGGTAAGGGTTTACGAGAAGCGGAAAGTAATGTTTTTAACATTACAAATTAGCGCATTATTATCAACGTGCTGTTGATATCTATACAACGCAATCCTCTTCTGCACATAATGTATTAATTGTGAAACTATCAACTATTGATTAAAAATATTTGATTTGATTTGCAAAATCAGAAGACCCTTTCTTCAGTACCACTACTTCCTTAATGATTAAGGTCCAGTTTCTGAATTGAGAATTTCGCTAAGTAACTATACTTAACTATAGTGCATCTTGCCAAATTTCACAAAAAAGAGCGTGACAGAACTTTACTTAAGTATTTACTTAGTGAAGTCCTCGTTTCAGAAACCGGCCCGGATAGATAGACGTAACTAGACGTAACTTAAAACCATTTATTCCATAAACGTCTGCAAATAAGCAAAAGCTTAATATTAATAAAAAAAATGCGTTATTAAAATTTAACACGTTGTATAAATAAATTCACAGTTGTTTGGCATGAATCTAGCATCAGGTCTGTAGAAAACAGTGAGGACGTAGGAATTTCTGTAAACGATAGCCTGAGAGTGATACCTACTTCAACGGTTCCGCTTTTCATGTGATATACGGAATTTTGTGATTGGTGCCTCTGCCTACCCCTTCGGGGATAACGTTCGTGAGTTTATTTATTTATTTATTTTATTTATTTTTACGGAATCTAAGGATTTAGCTCTGTGGAGATTCGAGACGATTGCTAAGAAAAGATAAACGTATGCGAAGCCGCCGAGTATCTTTAATAACATTTCAGTATAATTATGTTACGTCATCTATTTAAGAATAGTTAAGTAGAAGTAATTAATAACGAAATTAAAGCTCGCGCTCTTTGTTATATCATGGTCATGTAGGTAAGTAGGTGTTAACAAGGTATTTGGGGTAATGAACTCGAGCCTCCGATTATATCATACAGCGTAATGAATGTATAATGTACACGGCGTTATGTTTTCGGGTCAACGGCACAGTTACGTCGGTTTCGATTTTACGAACAAAAGGCGATCGATGCGTTTTCCCGCACGTATCGTGGACCAAAGGTCAGGAAGGGCAAGGCTTGTGCTAAATATTAATCCAGGGTACTTACGAGCTGTAATCACTAAGGATTATACTGGGGAACACGGAACAAAGGTTTTGTTTTATGAAATTTCACATCTGATTCTGAAAGGTTTTGCCGAGCTGATTACAAAACCAGCGCGGCTACTCGGAACCGGACTTCAGATTCGTATATAAAGTCCGGTTTTAAGTAGCAGCATTGGTGGTAGTAGATTTATTTCAAAAATAATATCTAATATATAAAATTCTCATGCTCCTCCTCCGAAACGGCTTGACAGATTTTGATGAGATTTGTGATAAAGATAACCAACTTGGCAAAACAACGTTTGCCGGGTCAGCTAGAATTTCATAAAATAAATATTAAATTCTTTTGTAAGATCTTATTGAATGAAACGATTCTTAATTACTATATTTTAGCAGTAAACAGCCATAATATTACCTACCATGAATTTCAATAAACAATTTGTAATCGTTTCATAGCAAGCCAATGTTGCAGTATTCAGTTCATTTTTACAAATTACAGCTGGATATTGAAAGCCTGCGCGTAGGTCTATTAAACCCACCTACGGCCATACCTACCACAGCATTTCCCATTTCAACGGATTAGTTTCGTTTCTTTTGTCATTCATGTCTAAGGTAAACTCTATGCAGTGAAGTATTTTATGGACCCATAATATTATGCTAATGGGGCCATCTAAGCGAGTAATATCGTGTTCAAGTCGTCGTGCGCAGGCGATCACGTTTGTGCACCTCTTCTAGCATAACTCTACTTTTGAGACTATCCATTTTCACCCATATGTCATTGGGATAAAGTGGAGGTGGTCATATTGATAAGTTGGCGATTCTATATGCAGAACTCAGCTGGCGCCACCTGCCCACACGGCACACTAACATCTTTACCTTATTGTCATCTGAAACTTTTAGTGGTTTTCTGAATGAAAGTTGTACCAAAAAGGCGCAAGTTTGGCTGAAGGCGGTCCGAGGTTTTCTTGTTTAGCTGTTTCCAATAGTTGGAGATTCGAGACGGTTGATTGGTTTCGCCTCTTAACAACTGCGTTGGAGACCACATGACCAAACGGAAATATTAACTTAGGTCTATCTATGGCACTTGAACCAGCCTTGCAAAGGACAGAGTAGCTCGGCATGCGATTGAGAAGGCTTCCACCCGTAAATGGGTTTTCAAAGAGAAGTAAATATTTGTATTAGATAGCTAGGTAAAATTTCACTAGTACCTAAGTATGAATGAAATAGAAATGACAACTTAATATATAAAATTCTCGTGTCAACGTGTTAGTGCTTAGTTCAGTCGTACAGTCGTACTTATGAATTCTTTGTTTTAGAATTAAAATTGTAACAATTCTTAAATCCATAAATTACAATGTTATTTTATTTGATTAATTCATTAATTATCTACTATATAGTATTTTTTATGTTCACAATTTGTAGGTGTGTTGTAAAATGAAACTAAGGACAATTATTTATTAGTCATTTGAAATTACTAGGTTGTGATAATTGATTTAATACATGACGTATGAATAATAACATAATATGAAAACTAATCTACTAAGAATAAAACTGTAAACATAGGTATTGTATTTTATTGGAAATGAACGGACAACTTTTCAGTGGTAAATGATAATATCTGTCATTAACACCCACTGGAATAAATTTCACAGAAACTTGACCTCTCTTCCTGTTAATAACGTTTAACTTTTTATTTGCGGTCATCAATCATTTTTACAGCCTACGTGTGCAGGTTTTATAGTCCCCGTTTCATATTCAATCACCAAGGCTCTGTATCGATTACATATTAAGTCTTCTAAAACAGCATGTTCTTATGGCACATTACATTAGAAAGGCGAGATATGTTTGTTTGTTACGCATTATTGCACAATCATAAAAAAATAATACATAAAAACTTAAATAACAGGTAAGTGATGCACAAAGGCGAATTTATTTCAGAAGAAATTTCTTCCAGCCAGCCTAAGACAGGTTAATTGTTTTCTTCACCCTTGTGAGGGTGTCGACTGAATTGGGTATTTGACAGGATGTCAAATGAGTTACTTTTAAAACGAAATTTTGTATTAAAATACTTGCTTGTGACGTCACATTTCAGAGCACTCTTTTTATGTTTCATCTACTTAAAAATTGTAATAACTAGTAAATGATTAAAAGAAATACATTTTCCGAATCATTTTGTAATTTTTGTTTTAATCGAGCATCTCAAATATTTTTTTGTTGATAGTGTCAAATACCGTTTATTTGTTAACAAAACCCACAGCACTAGTTAAACAATATTAACAGTTATAAATATAATTTATCATAGGCCAATTAAGGGTATGATCATCAGTTATACAATTTGTGATGAAAATATCGCAATACCCGCAATAGGTACCCGCAAAACGCAATAGCTACCAGTAACTTCAATTGCGTGAAAATTTAAACATTTCCGAGAGTAGCTAAAATTTTGAATTTTTTGAGCTCATTGCCGCTTCAAGTTTCAATATTGAATGAAAATCAAACCGGACAAGAGCGAGTCGGGCTGGCCTACCGAGGGTTCTGTACTCGCAGTTTTTTCCGAACTTTTCCCAAACTTTAGATTTTTTGTTATGTTTTAATTACAAATTCAATTTTTCAAATTTTTCCCTGTATTTGTAGTATAAGACGATATTATTACTTAAAAAGTTTAAAAGTTTTAGTTCAATGGGAAGTTCCTATGAATTTTGATTTATTCCATTAAGGGCTGATTTTTCAATAGTCAGATAACTTTTATCTGAGGAATAAAAATGGCGGTTTGACAGTTTTGTATAGAAAATATGTCAAACCGCTATTTTTATTCCTCAGATAAAAGTTAAAGTTTTATCTGAGGAATAAAAATTTTTGACTATTGAAAAATCAGCCCCATCTCGTTATGTGAGCTTGAATGTTGAATAGACAAGTAAAAAAATGAAATGTAAAAATAAATAAATATGAAAATGTCTGAATAAAAATTGTTCGAAATTAGTTAGGTGTTTGTAGATCATCTTTTTTATTTCATTTTGTTTCGAAATATAATACCTCAATATAAATCACACAATTACGCCAAATTCCAAGCAGCTTGTTGGCGAAGCGCTCTATCTTTATCACTACCTTATATTATATCTAAATTATATAAATTTTATTAACGTTTGTGTCGTTGTTGACTTTTTTTTCAAAGACATATCGTCGTCTAAAAGTGTTAAGCTGCTAACTCCAAAAGTGCAAATTTTCAGGAGACTAATAAAACCACCCTATTTTTACATCAGGCAATGAAATGAAAACCTGAAAATACCGTTTTCGATGAAATTCGATGAAAATTTCGTCGAAAACGGTAAGGAAATAGGAATAAAATAGGATGGTTTTATTAGTCTCCTGGAAATTTGTACTTTTGGACTTAGCAGCTTAACACTTTTAGACGACGATATAGTTTCCTTCTATAAATCTGCGAAGTCAGGACATCTTCTACTCTTATATGTATTTGTCATTCACTAATGCTAATGCAGCTCAGCTATCAGGAGTGCAGCTTAGCTCTACAATTAAATTATATCTTACAAAATTAAAATCTCTTCTTATTTGTCCTATCGTTTCTAACCACTCAATATTAAAATGTTTGTTAAAGATTTGTAAGATGGTTGTTTGTTTGATAACAAGCACGCCATAACGATAGATTATACTTTGGAATAGCACATAGACTACTTTTTATCCCAAAATACAGATAGCAGCTAGAGTTAAGAACTAAAGGAGCAGCAATGGTCAGAAACAAAACCAAAAGCCTATCGGGGATCTGCGCACCGGCAGCGGTCGCTTCGTACAAAAGCACAAGAAACATTTACATACGAACACTACGGAGCGTCGCGATGCATCTAGCCGATACGCACTATCGGGGGGTAAGTGAAATAAATGGGCCTTTTAATGCGGCTCCTTGGGACGCTGACAGCACCCGGAAAACTGGAGAGCCTTGTAATCCAAGTTGGGAACGGTACTGTAGGTATCCCACGCATGTAATTATTTTATCATGTGCGCTTTTGTTTGTAGAGTCGCGCGGGTTTTGTTTGTAAAGGAGCCAATTATTCAATAAAATGTACACATTGTCGTCCTTATCGACTCCCGATAACAGAATAAATTATTCGATTAGGGGCGGCATTATAAGCTAGCTTGAGTGATCGCTTCGTCAGTCAGGATTTATCCTCTACCTGCACTTAGAGACAGCTGTTTCCACAAATAAAGAGAGTACATACTTGTTGCAAGGCGAGGGGGCGGCCCGATCCACGCAGGCGCTCTGGCATGCATCGATTTTTCCCACTTTGACTTTGACAGTTCAACCGATGTTTTGAGCCAACGCTCGCGTTTTCATAACAAAGTAAACAAAAAAATGGCCCTGGACTTCTCAGCCACGTACAAGTTATTAGTTTTAGGCGACTCCAACGTCGGGAAAACGTGCATTGTGCATAGGTACTGCGACGAGAGATACTACGATATTTACATATCCACAATAGGTGAGTAAAATATTTACATTTTAAGTTTACGAGCCTTTGTCAGACAGTTGATGCTGTGTTTTAGTGCTGCTGAGGAAAATGGAAACCGTTGGATTATAATTTTTATAGCCCAAGTGTGGCCGAGAACAATAGGAAGTCGTGACGTAGTATGTCGAGCAATACATTCATTTGCTGGAGAGAGTGGGTCTCCCTTAGCTTTAGCCCTCACTGAGCTTTGTTTGTACATTTTGAACAGACTGCATTCTATTTCACTTCGGTGCAATAAACCAAACTGTCAGAGGTGGAAATCGATACGACTGTGCTTTGAAAACTGATATACAAAGGCGATGAAAACTCCGCTAATTTTCACAGCATCAGCCGACACCATCAGCCTAGTTAACTCGTCAGGTAGGGTGTAAAGGATTTATTGTGTTGGAGGCTGTGTTCTAACTTTATAGTTAAACTTTGCGCTGTACCTATCTTTGTCTTGGCGAATCGATTAAACATTTATAGAGTGCATGCACCTGTAATGGACTTGACGGCTGCTGTATTACTGTATTCTATTAACGTTGCAGGTATCGACTTTAAGCAGAAGATAATAAACCTGGACGGAGTGCCTATTAAACTACAGATTTGGGACACGGCGGGACAAGAGAGATTCCGAACTCTGACCACAGCCTACTACAGAGGGGCAATGGGCATTATTCTAATGTACGACATCACTAACTTAGAATCGTTCAACCACTTATCGTATTGGCTAAGGAATATTCAAGAGGTGAGGCTCCTGGTTATTTCAAATAGCAATATTGTATTTTAAGTGCGCGTTTAAAACTTGAAGGCGTTCGGTCGTTCGCGTAACTGTCGTTCGTAGAAAATGTCATTTAGTGACGGCAATTACACCAAGCCAGACAGATTTCATGGCGGGCGACCTGTGTCCTTTCTGACTTTCTGGACCGCGTTTCATAAAACTTTTTTTATTTATAAATTAGAAATTCGTGCTACTAACCTGTGGATTAATCGTTTATATACGCTATTATTATAGCTTTAATTTTCATAGTTTACAACAATTAAAGTAAACATACACATTTACATACAGGCACATACATTGCTTCTGGCTGGCCCCACACTAGGATACTCTGTGTCGCGGGAACCAGAAACAGCGACATCACAAACATGTGAACATCCAAAACCTGAGGTTTTATTTTATTTTTTTCATCCCAGCCGGGGTTCGAACCCGGGAGCTCTCGCATGATAGGCATGTGCGCTAACCGCGCCACAGAGGTCGTCAATTGGTATGCTTATAAATTCCAATTTTCTCGCAATTTCAGTATGCATCCCCAGACGTGATCAAAGTGTTGGTGGGCAACAAATGTGATGTCCACGAAAATCATCGTGCTGTCCCTAAAGAGAGGGGCCAAAAGGTAAACCGATTTTCGTACATTGACACGAATCACGATCGTTTATTAGGTAAAGTATGAATCCAGACGTTTCGAAACCGTTTCAGTGGCCATGGTCACGCGTAGACTGAAGTGGCGCTATTTCATCCCTGTAGGAATAAATCGTTCGAGGATCGCTGTACGTTGCTCTGTATCGGGTCATATCACGTCGTCGTGTGATATGACCCGATTTATACGTCAATATCGACACAAAAAAATAAAACATCGCAAACATACATGTAACTTCGTTTGCGATGATTCATGTTGTGACTGGCCTGACACCAATAAAGTAAAATAAAATGCTATCTGTGCACGCATCAAAATCCAGGACATCTTATTCCAGTATTCAAAATCTAGGATATCGTAACTAATCTATCTGTAGGCTTATTTATTTAATACGGAGATATTATAGAAACATACCCTTGTTCTAAACTTAGATGATAAAAATATGTAGTAGGCCTGCATTCAAAAATATACCACACCTGAATTGAGAATTTCACTAAGTAAATACCTAAGTAACGTTCTGTCACGCTCTTTTCTGAGAAATTTGGCGAGACAGCACTACTTATTCTTATTAGCGAAATTTTCAATTATGAAACTTGCCCTAAGTACTTAGTATTAGGTAATACCTGTAAAATTTCTGAACACGTTTAGGCGTTAGATACGTTTTAGCAAAAAAGAGTAAGAATCGGAAGTGGAATATAACTAATATTTTACCAAAAATTTAACTTACTTAAATACTAAGTAAATAGATTTTTAACTTTAATGACTTCAGCTTGCTATTACCCAGAACTCAATGTTAGTTCAAGAGAATAAGAATTAATTTACACTCTTTCTTGCCATGAAATATACATTCATACTTCTAGATTTACAGTAGTAGGTAGTGTAATATTCTCGGGATACCTATACCTACTGGATATGCGAAATCTGATCGTAAGCTTCCCATTTGAATCTTCTTGCTACCCAAATTTTCACGGATATTTTCAATCCCTTAGATTGTAGCCTTCCCATTTGAATCTTCTTGGCACCCACATTTTCATGGATATTTACAATCCCTTAGATTGTAAGCTTCCCATTTGAATCTTCTTGGCACCCAAATTTTTCATGGATATTCCCCATTCCGGCATAACTGACAAACCTGTCCTCAATGTGACCGAAACACCTTTCAGATAGCAGACGACTTCGATATGCCGTTCTTCGAGGTGTCGTGTAAGAGTAACGTCAACATCGAGGATGCCTTCGTGACGCTAGCCAGGAAAATACGGGAATATAGAGAGACTAAGGTACGGTCACCGAGATTTTGATAATTAAGCTGTGACACTGACGACCTCTGTGGCGTAGCAGTTAGCGCATCTGCTTACCATGCGAGAGGTCGCTGGTTCGATCCCCGGCTGGGGAGAAAAAAAAACTCCAGGTCCAAGACCTGGAGTTTTTTTACGTGTTTGTGACGTCGCTGTTTCTGGTTACCACGACACAGGGTATCCTAGTGTGGGGCCATATGTGGGGTGCTTTATGTTTACTATTGCGATTGGATTTTACCAAACTACGTGGGCAATCTCCGACACTTCTTATCAGATGTCAAACATGTGTTAGGCGGTAACTAGAATGAACCTTCAGAATAGACATAGACTCGGCCGGTTTCAGAATTGAACATAATTTAACTAATTAATAACTAAGTAAGTATCGTTCTGTCACGCTCTTTTTTCAGAAATTTGACGGGACAGCCCTACAGCAAAAATCTCAATTGGGTAATAAAATTTGACAAAATGTCAAATGAATTACTTTTAAAACGGAAATTTGTATGAAAATACTGAATTATGACGTCCCATTTCAGGGGACTCTTTTTATGTTTCATTTATTTAAAACTTGTAATAACTAGTAAATGATTCAAAGGTATACATTTTCAGAAAAAAATTGTAATTTTTGTTTTAATCGAGCATATCAAATAATTTCTTGTTGATCGTGTCAAATACCCTATTCAGAAACTAGCAATGAATAAAGATTCATTAGGTACAACGCGAACGAAGTCGCGGGCACTGCTATTATATTACAAAGCGGTGGAAGAGCAAAAAAAACCGGGCGTAAATATGTACTTATATGTAATATGTACCAATTGAGTTTAGATTATAATTTACGTATCTTTACCTCCTAGTAAAAGAACCTACAGGCGGAAACTCCAACGCCATGTCCAAGTTTCGGCTCCGACCGATTATGACTGTTAGGAAACACTGTCAAAGTCAAATATTTTATTCATAGTAAAAACAAAATGTTTACTTTATGAACGTCAAAGTTGTTAGTTTCACAATTAATAGATTACGTGAAGAAGAAACTAACAAAGAAACTCCACATTTATTCTTTTCAAAATAGTTTTAGCCTAATTAACAAACTTTCAAACTTAAAAAATATTACACTTGGATGTGTTGAACATTAGACGCAGTTATCCCCTGATTAAATTTAATATTAAACTACTGTTTAATGCCAAACATCCTTGTCTTCTAAATAATCGTCGATTTGATTTTATAATAAGCTTTTTTGCAAAGAGTGTGCTTAACACAATTCTTAAACCGCGTTGGAGGTAACTCTAATAAAGATATATTAATATACCCCAAGATTTTGTTGTAGAACCTTATGCAGTGCCCCATAAAAGAAGTATGAACTTTTGTCTAAATCGTGGAAATGACTGGTCGATTACTCTTTAATTATTCTGTAAGCATGCTGTGACAATAAACATTCATTCATTCTTGTGTTTAGATACTGAAGAATTGCCGAGTACATCTAACGCAATTTCCTTAACTCATTATTTCGTTATAGATATTTGCTTTGTATTATTCCAGGCCGATGCATTCGAGTTGAAGGAGAGGGATAACGTGATAAAGGCTTCGGAATCGGAAACAGACGTGTCTAAATGTGCCTGCTAGCCTCACACTGATCGAACGGGAGAATGACCGGTATATTAGCTGATATTAGCAACTTACCCGCTTAAGAGTGAAAACATTGGTTATATTTTAGGTACAGTATTAATATACACGCCGTCTGCGGTTCAGACTGTCAAAAAACCAAGAAACAAGCCCCATCAACATCTATGACACTAAGGTTTGATAGTGCAGGTATTTTAAGTTTTATTTAGCTTAATACCAGCTGGTTAATGATTGTGGTAAAGTTTGTGTTCGGGTAAACGGTTACTTGAAGAATACTTTTGATGAAGCCTGGCCTTGGCCTGTAGGTGACTGTAGAAATCTTAAGCCAAACAGTGCGGTTACTGAAATGAATGCAACTACAATAACTGTTTTAAAACTTTAACGTTACGAATTAAATGTATTAAACTGTATCTAGAATATTTAAGTACAATTAAACTTTCAGCTTACGCTCAGCGCATCTTAGATTGATCCCTGTGGAATAAGTCGATGGCTTTCAACTTTTTCACAAATCGTAAAAAGGGCCGCAACGACAATATACGTATACAACCCTTTTTACCTACTCATTCCGATAAGAATGTGCAGCATTTTCCGTTTGGCTAAGTAAAATATGTTGTAGCGCCAAGTATTTCTCGTTGCGCTCCCATTAAGCCAAAGGGCTTACCGCTGATCCGTTAAGTAGAATAGTAGTAAAGATCAGTGAGACTGGATAAGAATTATGGCCAGATGTATGCCACAGGGTGACACAGGATGCTAGCTGCTGTCGATAAAGCATCGTGTCGTGTGCTATGCCCTTCGCGTGTGTAACACCTTCGCAATCCACCGCACCGCAATGTGTGTAAATATGAATATTGTTAAACATAGAATTAATTTCCTCTAGAGCGGAGAACTTTCATATTCTTACCATGACAAGGTCGATAGACCTATAAAGAAAACTGCAACAAAATGCAGACAATATTAATAGTACGAATTTGCTCACGACTTCATCAAAATGTAAACGAATTTAAAATTTTAAACTTATCTATTAGTAGAAATATTAAACCTACGTTTGAATTATGCGGACGACGATTACTGTTGCGACTAAAATGAGATGATTGGAGTTTTTGATAGATATTGCTTTTATTGTTAAACCAATTAAATGTAGGTACTTATACTGCCCCTTGTAGATTTTTACACTATTTATGATTTTCCATTCCAAAGCTAGATCCTAGTGCTTTCGAATAAAATGCCCATGATATAAAACGAAGCTTTGATGTCAAAGTAATTACTTAGTTTGTGAAAATGCTTCTGAATGTAACTAGCTAAAGGCTGTGCCTAAGCAAACGCTGCTGGACGGCGACTGGAACTTTGATTGAACTCAACTCGGCGTCACAAAAATCTACTCATATGAATCAATACATTTAACGGGTAACATAAGATAAGTCTTATAGCGATTATTTTAATAAACTGCTACACAAGGAGATTTTCTCGAACGACAGTGGTGGCGATTTCTTCTAGGCAATATGCACGCCTGTAAACGCATACCCCAAGTTTCGCCTCTCAAATCCGATTGTGTTAGGCCGCAAGTCTGTGTGAACAAACTATACCAGTTTCTCTTAGGAGAAAATGTAGGTCACGAATGGCGAGTCCCGTGTCAAAATCAGTACAGAGTGCGATTATCGCCCGAGCCGAGCACGTATGCGTCTATAGATCTACGATTACTCGCCTGTAGTGTAATCATAATATTATTATGACAGAAGCGAGTCTCGCCTATGATGTTCGCATTCGAAAATCGCTTGAATAATAAGAGTTTTTGTCAAAATGTAAGCAACCGCGCAGGCGAGAATCGAATGGCACGTTTTTCCAGTGCATAATCGCTTACGATTATACGCCACGCTCGTTCGAGAAACTCTCCTTGTGCAACTTCCGCTTAATATAAAATTTAAGCGTTAAAAAATATGTTTCGTTATAATATAACCACAAATAGTCACATAACTATTTGAAAAGGATTAAAAATACGTTTAAAATTCGATTATTGTAGCATTGACTGTATGTTTACCTATTTTATTATAGCAGCATGGACAATACTAACAATCCAACTTACTTATGTAGCGGCCCTTATCTACCATGGATAAGTGCGTCTTTAGAGATTACTTTCTTAAATGTGGCTAAGCACAATATTACATTTAAATGGCGACGAAGCTACATCTAAAAAAGTAATGCAAGTCGGGCTATTAAGGGTGTTGATAATAAAATTTCATGCTATGATTAATTTATTGTTTCTAATACACTCTCAAATCTCCAATGAATCACATGGTCGTGCCTAAGAACCTACCTTAAACAAGCACAATTTATGTAACATAAACAGTGACACCAGACAGAACTTCGTAGAAATAAAGTTTTATGATTTAAAAAAATATGTTTTATTTTTCGATTTTATCGTAGGTAAAGTATACATTTGGTAGAAAACTTCAACTATGTTACATGTAATATTTTGAATTATACTAACTATGGGCGTCAATGATGACGATGAATCGACAGCTACAACGACGTTTGTTAGAGAAATTCATAATGTTAGTCAAATTCATAAAAACAATTAAATATTGAATCAACTTCAAACTACTATAAGATACCTACATTAAGGACTTAGAAACAGCTCACCTTTCGCCTTATAAATTAAGCATTTTTTTCCGTTTCCTCGGGCTGACTCCGCTCGACTGCGAGGAAGGTTCTTGCTTAATATGAAGACTCTGTGTGGATTCCATCTTTACTGTGACTGTGTTGCTAGCTCCAAGTTCCTCTTTCCTGCAAAGTAAAAAAAATAATAAGATGTTAGTTCACAATTTTTTACTGAGCAATATTTTGCAAACGAAATCGCAGTAGTCTTGGCTAATTAAGGTGGGCTTTTGTCTGGCAACCCACTCAGGAAGAGTTAAGTCTTAATATAACGTCATAGTTGTGTTTGGTGATGTTATTTATTGCTGACCACCGCATCGCGAAGAGCATGGGCATTACGATGTTTTTTTTTTTTTTCAAATAACGACCTACGATCTTTATGCGCGGTTGATTGAAATGTGACAGTGTTTTAGCGATAGTGCGATTTTTATCATCATCATATTATATTAGGATTTTAGGACCTGCATGGTGTGCCTTTTTTGTATAGAAAGAAGGTGCTATTCGAAAAGATACTGCAAAGGCTTGATTGTGCGACGCCTTTTTTATCCGATGCTTTTATTGTTCGGTGCCTTGTTACTTCGAAAACGTTTTGCCGATGTCTTCTTACTTCAAAAAATGTTACACCGGTGCATTATATTATCGATGCTTGTTTGTTCAGTGCATCGTTGCTTCAAAAAAAAACGTTTTACTGAGAGTAATATGCAGTAACAGAATAATATTTTTTACACAACATCTAGCTCCTCGCTTCACAGTGGTTCCCGGCTTGCCGCGCCGGATTTATGGTCCAGTCCAGTCCAGAGCGGTTGAAAGTACTAGGGTAACAGAAGTTAGTAGGGGGGGTTGTTTAATACTGCGCACTATTAAGCAACTCCATGCAATGTTCTTCATGAGGTTTTATTTTAGCCGCAATCTCTTACATATTTCTACTACCCTAGTACTTTTCAAATAAAATTACAGATAATTCAAACTTATACTTATATAAACTATTATGTACCTTCTTTTATAATAATGAATGAATAGATAATAATGATTTAACAAGCCACCGGAAATTGACCGTCGCATTAAAAAGCATCGCAGTAAAGTTTTCGATGTAACGAGGCATCGAACCAACAAGCAGTTGGTGTGAATTCGATTGAATAAGCCGTCGCACAATCAAGCCTTCGAAGTATCGTTCACCGATGAAACAAATTTCGAATAAAGAATTTTCGGAATGAAGTAGGGAACCCATTGATCCAGATAGATAACGCTGACGCGACTCAGAATATGTATCTCTCATTTTCGCAAAAAATTTCGAATGCATTGGTTATTGTTAGAACGGCACTAGTACGCGTGTGTAACACTTTCGTGCACGTGTAAAATTAATATAAAGTTTTTTCTAATCATTGAGGAGGCACCCATTATTGTCAAAATCGTTTTTTAAGTTAACATAAAACATACATTCATAAACTCGCGCTTGCTTCTCTGAGACGTGGTTAACAGGCTGTCTGGTACAGGCAAACTAGAGAAAAAATACTTACACTGCTGTTGGAGCACTATTTTCCTGTTTTACTCCGATTACACTGGACTCCACGTTGCTGAAAAATAACATAAATGTTAATTTTATTTTATTAAAATTAACCCATCAAAACGGGTTTCCTACTTGTCCCCACACTAGGCTAGGCCTGTGTCGTGGGCAACTTGCATGGTGTGTTTCATTTTCATGGTGGAATGCTTAAATTTTAGTTTGATGAAAGAAAACAATAATAACAATATTAAAGGCACTTTGAGGGTAGTCAGATAAAGTTCTAAAAAAAATACTCTCCGAGAGGCCTCTATAGTTTAGCAATAGGCAACTACTTACCGTACTACATACAACAACAACTTTTTAAATTAAATTTTCTTTTTGATTCATTAAAAATACTTACTTCGTATTTGAAAGCAGATTTTCTTGTTTTATGTTGGGCTCTTGTTTTCTGAAAAAGTAAACAAGTTTATTGTCATTTCACGGTCCCTTGCCATCCATGTCCACGGGCCCTCTACCGACGCTAAGTCGCGAGCAAAAGCTAGTCTACAATATTTTTGAACGGCCAATCTAACAATGCCCCACTATTATTTTTTTTACTATGATTTTCCTTCCTGAATTCTTTTCGTTTGTCCTCTGGTAGAATTTTATTATGTATATTTATAATTATTATACACTAGCTTTCGCCCGCGACTCCGTCCGCGTGGACTTTAGTTCAAAATGTTGCAACCCCGTTCACTCCCGTTAAGGGTTAAATTTAGAAAAACCGTGAAACACGAGTTCAATCAATTGTGTTGAAGAGTATTTATTTCAAGTTTCAAGAAAATCTGACAACATTTTTTTATACCTCCATACAAACTTTAACACCGCCGTTTACCCCTTTAGAGGGTGAGTTTCAAAAAATCCTTAGTGCTCCCCTAGGCTCTCTAAGGAACTCCCATGCCAAATTTCAACCCCCTAGGTTCAGTAGTTTGGGCGCTGCGTTGATTCTAAGTCAGTCAGTCAGTCAGCTTCTCCTTTTATATATATAGATTGATATAGTATGTGAAGGTTTATGTATGTATATTATTATTAAGTATAAGTATTTATATCTATGTTCTTATTTGCACCGACTACCCGTCTCTCTTTTCCTTCAGCAACTTTCCATCATCGGTTCATCTTTGACCCATTTTGTCCCCACCGAGGGGCATGGGTCTCTTCCCTGAGGAAGGTATAGGCCATACTTCACCACGGGGATCCAAGTCCGGATTGGTGGAGGCTTGTAAGACTAGTGGCTGGTCTTACTTCAGAAGTTTTCAAGCCGCCCTAAGGCCTCTGACTTGGCTTAACGACTGCCATCTATCGACGGCAGCCGGCACCAACTGCTTAACGTGCCTTGCGAAGCAAGAAATTGCTTTAAGCAATAAGGCCGCCAATTGTACTGTATCTTTTTATGTTTTGTATGTGTTTTCCTGGTACAATAAAGAATATTCTTATCTTATTGTTACGGGCTAGGGTTCTGGATTTGGATGTAAAACGCCAATGACAACTTCTTAGGATTTATTCACGCAGGGTCTGGTCTGCAAGTCTTCACGACACGAAGTCCACACGTAGAATCCAATCGCAGGTCCAATCGAAGTCCAATAGTATCGCTGAGGTCGTAGGTTATCGCTCTTCGCTATTCCAAACGGAACTGACTGTGCGCCGCGGCGGCCGCTATTTATATCCGGCGGCAAGGGTTCTAGAACATTCCCGTACCTACGTACCTACACTCGGTACACGCGGCAACGTCGCTAGAACAGTAACCCATTCTAAGAGTTTTGAACCTTACGCTAGTGGACATACGAGTCATTATTGCTTGCAGCGCAGCATGCGGCGACTATTCGATAGGCTTCTAGAAGGCTCTATTCTAGATGGTTCGGGATAGGACCGCGACACTGCTCCCCTCTTAGAGATGCTCGTCCCGAGCATCTTCATTACTGCCGTGATAAGAAGCTAAGCGGTCGATGTGAACCACTTTTTGTGCACCTCTTGGCTGCCGTTGAATTCGGTACGTCACGTCATTTAACCGAGTTACCACTTTGTACGGTCCCTCCCATCTTGTCTGCAATTTCGGAGATTTTCCTTTTCGTCGAGTTACATTGTGAAGCCAGACTAGTGCTCCTTCTTCGAAGCCGCTTGTATTTGCTCGGCGGTCATACCTAGTCTTCATCTTTTCACTCGACTCCAATCCGTTTTCCCGTACTATGGCATGAATCTCTCGCATTTTCTCACGTAACTCGGAAATGTAGTCGTGTAGAGAACGTGAGTCTGGAGGGCCTCCAGTCAGCAGATCTACTGGTATTCTCAGTTCTCGGCCAAAATTTACACGCGCCGGGGTTACCTTCGTGCTTTCATGTTCTGCCGTTCTGTAGGCCAGAAGAAATGGCGGTATGTATTTGTCCCAGTCTCTCTGGTGCCTGTCAACGACTTTTGATAAATGTCTCTCAAGTGTTTGGTTAAATCTTTCTACCCATGCCGTCAGATTGAGGATGATATGGGGTGGTCCTAGTCTTATGCATTCCCAATATTTTGCAGAGTTCTTGAAATACTTGAGACTCAAAGTTCCTACCTTGGTCGGAGTGTATTTCCAAGGGCACACCAAACCGGCAAACTACTTCCTCAAACAACTTGGAGGCAACAGTCGTGGCTTCTTGATTGGGTATGGCGAATACCTCTGGCCATTTAGTGAAGTAATCCATAACTACCATGAAATACTTATTTCCCGATTCCGTTACTGGGAACGGTCCAGCCACGTCAACTGCAATGCGTTCCCATGGCGCACCAACGTTATAAAGTTGCAGATTTCTACGGCTTCTAGTTGACGGGCCCTTCACCGCGGCGCAAGTAGCACACTTGCGGCACCAATCTTGCTCATCTTCTCGACAATGGAGCCAGTAAAACCTTTCTCGAATCTTTGTTAAAGTCCTCTTTACGCCCAAATGTCCACCTGACACGCCGTCATGTACTTCACGAAGGACATCTTGTACCTTATCTCTTGGGACAACTATCTGTAGATGGAACTCTCTGCAGTTAGGTTTCTCCCATTTACGGTAAAGTATTCCGTTCTGAAGAATAAAACTGTCCCATTGAGCCCAGTATGCCTTGGTAACAACACTAGTAGGAGCGACTTCGCACCATCTTGGCTTATCCTCGCCTCGTTTCTTCCATGCGACAATGAGCCGTACATCTTCGTCATCTTCCTGTGCTTCTTTCATCGCCTCATCTTCCCAAGATCTCGATGGACTCATTCTTGTCAATCTCAATGGCAGTTCCTTTGTCTCTTGTTTGGCACAGTGCTTGCAGTCTTCCGGACACGGCCTTCTTGACAGTGCGTCAGCATTTCCATGCGCCTTTCCGCGTATTAGTAGACTGTTCCCATTCCATGCTCGTGAGATTCTGGTTACTGGGGCTACCTCCGCTCCAGCCAGTACCCGCCCCGCAGTCCTGGCTTTTACTCGTTTCCCTGATTCATGGTGGAGGGCGTAGCGTCATGCTTCTTTACGAATTCTTCAAAACGCTACTCCATATTTATAAGACGCGCATCCAGTCTGTCATCTGTTTTGGTTACTTGCCTCTCCTTCTTAGGACACGTGAACTGCAGATGCCCTCTTTCCCCACACTTGTAACACATGGGCCCGGAGTTCTTCTTGGGCGGTGTCTTGATCTCTTTAACCTCCTCCGTAACTTCTCGAAGTTTATAACCTTGCCGGATATCTTGACGCACAGCTTCTACTTCCAGGGCGTGTGCCAGAGCTTCTTTTAATGAAGAATGGTGGCGAAGCTTTACTGCAGCCCTAATTTCAAGATCCTTGATTCCGTCGACGAAGGCTTGCAAAATATTCGTGTCCACCATCTTACTATCAGTAGAAGGGTACGCCTTTCGAACCAGCTTCTCAATTTCCAACGCCCATTGTTGAAGTCCTTCACCCAGGCGCTGAGTTCGGTCGCGTAGCTGAGCACGAAAAACGTGTTCCAGGTGTCGTTCCCCGTATCTGGCCTCAAGTGCCTCCAGCAGATCTTTGAACTCGCTGCCTAAGGTGGGCAATGCCTCCAGGACAGATAAGGCCGAACCTCTGAGCGCGACGGTGAGGGCTGTCAAGCTCTGTTCGTCCGTCCATCCGTTTGAAGCAGCGACAGTCTGGAACTGCTGTCGGTAGGCGACCCAAGACGTAGTACCGTCGTACGGAGGCACTTTCACTTTAGGCCCCTGATTTATGCCGACAATTCCACTCGACGTGACTCCAGCAGGTTTTATACGCCGAAATTCCTGCTCTAGTCCAGTGAGGCCGGTTTTCACATTTTTTGGGTCCTCCTCTAATTCGGTTACCCGTTCGTTCACTACTTCTACATCTTCATGTAGCTTAGCGACCGTATCACTGAACTTTGTAACGGCAGAAAGGATCGTCTGTTGGTCTGCCTTCCGTTATTCTTGCAGGCACTGCATCTGCTTGCTCTGTTCTTCTCGCAGGCCTCTTTGGTCTTCTCATATGCCCTTCAACATTGCCATCAGGCATGACATATCCAAAACCTCCATTGGACGTGACGGAGGTTTAATGTCTTCGGTGGGCGTGACCAGGTGGGCGTGGCTAGGAGGCGGAGCCTGTTGGTCGGTTGGTGGAACCTGGTGGTCAAGGCCGGTGGGCGGAGCCTGGTGCACGGGGGCGGTAGGCGTGGCCTGGTGGGCGTGGTCAGGGGGCGTGGCTTGGTCGGTGGGCGTGGTCTGGTGGGCGGGGCCACTGGGCGTGCCCCTATGGCCGATGGGCGTGGCCTGAGGGGCAGTGGGCGTGGCCTCCGCAGCACCTCTGGACCTGGTCCTCACTCCAGAAGTATCCTCTCTCGGAGTCAGTGGCATCTCCAAATCCCACTTCTGACACCAAATGTTACGGGCTAGGGTTCTGGATTTGGATGTAAAACGCCAATGACAACTTCTTAGGATTTATTCACGCAGGGTCTGGTCTGCAGGTCTTCACGACACGAAGTCCACACGTAGAATCCAATCGCAGGTCCAATCGAAGTCCAATAGTATCGCTGAGGTCGTAGGTTATCGCTCGTATCGCAGGTATGTTCGCTCGAAGTTCACTCTTCGCTATTCCAAACGGAACTGACCATGGGGCCTAATCTTAGAACAATGAACAGGGAAAATACATTTTGTGTAAGGATACAAAATCGTGAAGTATTGTTAAATGACACGTTGTTGGTGTAATATGTATATTTTTAATTTAGTAGCATAAAGTAGTAGTACCAAAACTGACGTTCAGGGGGCGCTAATCGAACTTGAATTCGGCACCACGACTAATTAGTTTCATTGGCTCTCTATAGATGGCACTGTTGCAGCCCCATTCGTTTATTTCCAGGGTTGCTACTCTCAAACTAGATTCCCATACATGTCCCAAAATATACCGTGCCTGAATGACAAGACAACTGTCTATTAGTGTCTTTACTTCAATATAGTACTTTGTGTTGTTATTTGTAAAAGCTGTTAGTAGTCCAAAATAAATAAATATTCCGATATTTTGGGGCAACTGCACAAATAAAGTATCAGTATTTAAACAACATAAACGTTGCATCAGAGCCATGTTTGGCCTTCAACAACAAGATACAATGTAAGGCTATCTTTATTAAAAATTATATTCTCACTTTGCCTGCGATGTACATATTTATTAGAAACATGCCTTTTTGTAAAAACAAATTAGGATCTATTTCTTAAAGCTAGAGATAATAATAAGCGAGCCCGAAGAGATCCCACCAGAATAGTCAAAACCAAGTTAAATACGACACTAATGACAAAAAGCGTTTGTCACATGGCTCCTACTTCATATTATAATAAACTGCCTTCAGCATGGAGGGAACTCCCCATAGACAAATTTAAATCTAAGTTGAAGAATGTACTTTTAACCAAATCGTTTTATAGCATCCTCGAATATTGAAATGACAAATTTTGACATTGTGTACTTATTTAATGCAATTATATTTTTTTGTTATTATGTAATCAATTAACATTATTGATAGGTTTTCTTTATATACCCGTAAATGGCACTATTATTTTAGGTTTAAAACATTTGTACGCCTTATTGGCTAATCATAGCGCACATTTTATATTTATAAGACCATGCATGTATGCCCGGCTCAGAGTCATTAAGCTGCAAACAAAAAAATGGGTAATAGATAATATTACTACGATATAAAATCGCGAATCACTCCCAATTCCTTGAGTGTTGTCGTAAGGCGTGTATTTTTAATTAAGTAGCATAACAATCTGCTATTTCTGAAACTTAGATGGAGATGGCGCCTCACGACAATTTTGGTTAAAGTAATTTTTTAGTTTCGAGAGATGGCGTTATAAGTTTAAATCATACATCCTGGAAGAAATCTCTTACAGAGATAAGCTTGCCTTTGTACATATTGTTTTTAATGTAATGTTATGTTTTATGTCTCGTGTGCAAGAAAGTAATAATAACTAATAACTGGAAATAGATGGCGCTTTTCAAACTCTTTTTTTACATTTAACTAATATTTTACTTTCTTAAAACGATAATTATCTTACAAAAACGAAATAGGTATTTTATTTTATTATAAAGGAAATAATACCGCTATAGGGAAGTAGTTATTTTTTTTGTGAACGCCAGAACAGTTTTCACTGAGAGAAGTAGAATACTATAAAAAAATACGTAGAGTTCCACAGTACATTTGCAACTGAAACTCGTTCACACATTTACAAAATACGTTTGACACACTGACTGAATGTGATTATTATGACATGTAATGGAAGTGCATAGGTACGGTACGACATAGACAAAGCTGAAACTGATTATGGATTACTAATGGTTGACCAAAAAATTATTGACAAATGGTCATTCGACAAACAACGTTTAACCAAATGTTCATTTGGCAAACGAGACATTTGACAAAAGTATCATCTTACAAAAACTCACTTAGCAAATGATCCATTAGCAAACACTACATTTGTTAAATGTTTTGAATATTAAAATGTCAATTGACCTTTTTTAATTTCACCAAATAATATGTTTCGCAAATGAAGCATTTGTCCAAATGTCATTTAACAAAATGTTGAACGCATCAAAGTCGAGTCTGTTTTCGATCTTACATAGAGAACCTAACGCTCCGACGCGCTCCGCTTCGCTACGCGCGTCGTCGCACCTATATTTCTGTTGTCACGTATTCTTTACATCGCCGACCCCCCGTTCGTAAGATTGATTAATAAACGAAACATTTGTCAAATAATACATTTTATCAAACGTTTTTAGACCAATAGTAGTTTTGTCTGATAACTCAGTTGTTAAATGTTCATTAAGTAAAATAATTATTTGTAAAATGTAAATGTAAGTGTTGATCATTTGGATAAGTGAGTCATTTGTAAAATGATTAGTAGTAAAATGATCAATTGGCGAAAGCATTTTTTGTCAAACATTGTTTGTCAAGTGTAATTTTGCCAAATGACTTTTGGTCAAACAGCAGGACCCCCTATATTATAGCTGCTACACACTATGCCGGCGGCACGGCCGGGCCGCTTTGCCGCCGGCATGTTTAGACCGCCGCCGGCACTTGCCGCTGGTGCCGCAGAGCATCATTGGCATCATTTTCTAGCACAACACTTTCAAACGAATGCCAGGAGCGAACTGCCGCCGGCTTGCCGCGTAACCCGGCACGACCCGCTGGCCTGCCGGGGCTCGGCTTGTGCGGCATTGCCGGCGTCTTTCTACCCTCCGGCAGTGCCGGCGGCATAGTGTGTACTGAGCCATTAGACAAACATCATTGATTGTATGTTTTTTCTTTTTCAACATCGCTAGTCTTTCGATCAACAAATTATTAAGATTTTTTTTAATGGAACCAGAAACTTATTATACTTTTTGTGTAATAAACTGCCATAATAAAGTATTGTATCGGTTTCTACAATAAAAAAAGGTTATGTTACTTTTCTCGAGAAAATGTAACTTTTTGATCTGCCTCGCGTGTTATATTTGACTATCTGCCACTGGCAACACTGCGTCATGGTGGCATAGAATCTGCGCTCGTAAAAGTAAAGTAACTAAGTATGTAATTATTTTCTTTGTGTCTGCGCTTCGTAGTTTTGGCTCCTGTTTTATTTAGTTTTTGGAGTGTTGTTTTCCGTTGAGTTGAGCTAATGTACCTCCGGCTATTTATCCAGAAATTGCGTTGAGAAAAAGGACTCTGTGTTGTGGATTTGTTGTTGTGAAAATTAAATATTTTAGCTGGGAGGAGAAAAAAAGAAAGAAAGAAATAAAAAATTGATTTAACTTGGAGTTTTCTTCTTTTAAAAACTAGAAAATAAATCCACATCTCTTTTCGAACCTATACATACGGGTACCTATAGGTATAACGTACCTATTTGCCTATGGCTATTTATGTTTATATTATATGGCAATGCAGTACTGAAACTTGATAATTATCAGGTGGCGCTTTACGCATTACCGATTTTAGAGCCGGAGTTTGTTCTCTATTTAGTAACGTACTCTGTGGAACTGACTGTGCGCCGCGGCGGCCGCTATTTATATCCGGCGGCAAGGGTTCTAGAACATTCCCGTACCTACGTACCTACACTCGGTACACGCGGCAACGTCGCTCGAACAGTAACCCATTCAAAGAGTTCTGAACCTTACGCTAGTGGACATACGAGTCATTATTGCTTGCAGCGCAGCATGCGGCGACTATTCGATAGGCTTCTAGAAGGCTCTATTCTAGATGGTTCGGGATAGGACCGCGACATTATCTTATCTTACAACGGACGGATGGACATGGCGAAACTTCTAAGGGGTTCCTTTTCGACTACGGAACCCTAAAAAAAACGTTTTCTAACCAAATTAGATTAGAGTTAAAAATTAGTAGGTACTTACAATGACTGCACCCTATTAATGATCTCATTCGGCATTTCCATAAATCCAAAGTTTCGTGAATAAATATTGTGATCTTTCATGTGGAGTTGCTCATCAAATAAGGGCGTTTTCAGATGTCCTGAAACAGAATACTTTTTTATAGGTGACTTAAATATTACCATCTTATTTAAACACACAGGATTCGTCCAAAACACTCCTCAGAGGCAGTTTAAATATTCTGTGGTTATGTCTTTCACTTTACTACAGAGTTAGTTTTAAGGAATAGTTTTTCATCATCATAACTTTTTTTTTATCTGCTGTTTTTGTAATTATTGTTCTCTGACGCATGAACATTATTATCTTTCTTTAAGTCTTACCACAAATGTGCCACAAATAACTATAAACTTACTCAAAGCTATCTTTCCACCCTCCTCCTTGTATTCTTTTATTTCCTTGTCCTTTTTCAACAGCAACATGCACAACTTCTTTTCACTGGCCCTCAGGTCACTAACAGTTTTTAGGACAGGTTGTGTCACTCTCTGAAAAAACTGAAATACCCAATAGAATTTGTTGAAGCCTAACATGGTACACATGTGCCTATGAATTGTGGTTGTGAATGAATTGAGAAACGAATCACTTGGCATTGTCTTCGCTTTGTGAATGATTACTAGTTACACCCTGAGCTACAACCAGAAATACACCTGGTTTGGCATCACCGCTCACATCTAGGTTGACAATGTTCAACTTAGGTTTACCAGTAACTTATAATTTATATAGGTAAACGATGATGATGATGTTTATAAAAAAAACTACATGTTACATCAGTTTTAACTTGTGATCTTACATACAATAGGGAGTGAATCAAGCAGTTTTTGTTTGTAAGTATAGTACCAACCTAACTCAGATCACTGCCCCTATCGTTAAGCCACTGCTTAAACTTTAACTAGATTTAAGTATTTTAAGAATTTAAGGCCAACTTGCACCACCGACTAAAATCCATTTAGCGTTACATTAAATAGAATTTTGACAGGTAATGTATGGTGGAACTGTCAAAATTCATCTTTTACCCATCTACAAAGTATTTCGTAGTACTTTCAGTGAATTTTGCAGGGATACAGTTTGTATGGTGGCTTCGGGTTTCGGCTGGTACAAGAAGCCAGCCATTCAATGTGTTAACTTAAAGTTAAATGGATTTTACTCGGTGGTGCAAGTCGGCCTTAGTATTCTTAGCTTTCTTATCTTACTATCAGTGACATACTCTCTACCGTTTTGCTCAGATGGGAAAGCATGGCTTGACAGGGGAGGGGAAGATCATGAGGAGTGGCTTTACCCAGCAGTAGGACACAAATTTGGCTAACTAAAAAAGTGTCTACTTACCATTGATTTACACCCCTCGTCTAAACGAACTTTCAGCTTCACAGGAAATTCTTCCACATGTGTAATCTCTAACACAATTGAACTATTATTGTTGTCTTTACTTGTGTAAACTTTAGTTAGCTTAGCGACGTTTTGTAACATATCTACAGCTTTAACTAATAAAATGCTTTCTTCAATTTCAAGTAGTTTGTTGCTTTCCTGAAATATAACAAAGTAACATTGGTTGCAGCAGTTAACATGTTTGTTTTCTTCTACTGTAGGTAGGTTACTTAGGTATACTTACTTTGATTTGTACAAATTTATTTTATTTCTAACAGACAAACCGAATTATACATTACAAGAATTAATTACAGCCAGACTTACTTTCAAACAAGTTGAAAACTCTCGCGCGTAGAAACACTTAAACCAAATAGAAATGAAGTCAGTCAAATATATTTGCTTATCATTGGTACTGGTGAATGAGATATAATATTCGGAAAACGGTAGTTTATTCCACATTTTCGTGAAAACTTACAAAATAATCCTCAAAAATTTTGGTTTATTGTTTTGATGTGGTTTTGATCGCTACGCTCATAGACTATGGCAACGCTATCGCTATCATCATTCATTCCACTTATTAGTGATGTGAACAACTGAGTTATAAAAACCGTTTTTAGGGTTCCGTAGCCACCAAAGGGTAAAACTGATCCTATTAGAGAGACTCCGTCCGTTATCCGTCCATCTGTCATTTCTCCAGGATGTATCTCGTGAACCGTGATAGTTAGACAGTTTAAATTTTCACAGATGTGTTAATTTTGCGGTTGCCCCTATAACAACAAAAACTGAAAAAAAAAAATCAGAATTAAATAAATATTTGAGGGTGCTCTCTTGCCCATACAACCAACGTGATTTTTTTGCTCGATATTGATACCAGCAACAGCAACAGTTAGACGCTTGAAATATTCACAGAATATTGAGTTATACGTAATTCACATTAAAAATAAACAATTAAATAAAAATAAAATAAACAAAGCGTGGCTCCCATCAACAAAATATTTTTTTTTCTAATATTATATTGGTGGGGAACCCTTCATGCGCGAATCCGACTCGCACTTCACCGGGTTTTTTTAACAAAAAATGACTGGTTAGTTGCGCCCGCCCGACTAAATACTAAGAGAAGTATTTACACTAATGCTGACACCACACTTGGCTATTCATATTCGCGTATTTGCCGATGATTTAGAATACAATACTACATGTTTACAAAAATCAGTGCTTGAGATTCGTAAGGACGCCCGGCAATGTATGGTTAATATTTGCCAAATACGCCAACGCAAATAGCTATGTGTGGTGCCACCATAAGATCAAGAGCAAAAAAGATAACATTTATTTTCACCTGTTGAGAACTTGAAATTACAGTAATAAAGATAAGATAAAGATAAAACATTTTATTTGCTAAATCATGGTAAATACATTACAGTAGGTGGTAAAATAACTTATAAGAACATGCATGCTCTACCGGTTAAGGTGTGCAAATATTAGACTTGAGTAATCTAAATAACAAATTCAGAATTTTCGAATAAATATTAGAAACCGGTTAGAAATTATGATAGAAAACAACTTAAAACTATTATGACAAACATGTCATTGTAATTAAACTATTAGGAACTCTTTTTTTTCTTAAAACTCAGTTGTAAAGTAAATTGCTTAAAGAGGGTCGTCGAGAAATTCTAAATACTATAATATAATATAGTCTGTGCTTTGAAAGCTCTTTCGATCTCAACAGACTTGCCCCACAGGATAATTCAGTATCGGAGAACTAATGCCACATAGCCATGATACGCATATCGGGCTGCTTCTTTAGTAGCTATCTTAGAAAGACTTTTTAGTACGTAAACAAATCTGTCTAGTTTTAAGCAGACCCTACTGATATGTGGTTTCTGATAAGTGGTTTCCAATAATGGATATATTTAGAGTAAAGCCTAGGATTAGGGCACCCACATACACAAAGTAGTGGGATTGGAATGAGAGGATGAGTAAGAGGTTATGGCGGACTGTCCAGGATAGGCCAACTGACGTCCTCTGCGTCCCGTTGATTTATGCCGTTGAAACGCCTCACTAGGATGAGCAGTCAAGTGTACGCACAATTTTAAGATTTGCATAACTGGCATACTCTAATTTATTTTATCAATGCAATTTCATTATTTTTCTTATAATTCAACCATTTTTTCATTCAACCAAAATAACCCAAAAGGACATTAACCCTGTTTTATGCAAAAGTAATGGTAAAATACCACCGGTGCTAAATATTGTAATCGGTCCCATCACTATAATGTAGCTGAGTGGCTGTCTGACTTTTATTTCCTCGTTAGTCTGTGGTAAGCAGTGTTTCAAAATCACACTCAATGGCCCTTGCCTTGTCTACGCCTACTACAGTTCACACCATAGAGTTCCTTAACTCAGCAGTGTGACCTGACTTAGCAGAATTTTGCGATTTTAGCAGAATACGACCTCTAATTTACAGCTTAGCATATTAAGTCGCAGAATGGAAAAAGATGGCAGTTTTTAGCAGAATTAAAGAAAAAATGCATAATATTAGCATGATGCTAAATTAATTTGTTATCTGATCATGGATGTTCGTGAAAAAAAAGTACACAACGATTTTTAATTTCTGAAAGAAAAAAAATATCATAGGTACTGGCAATATTATTTTCAGGGAAATCCCCATACTGGTTTTCGCTTGAGAGTTGTATGTATGCAGAGTATTTGTTTGTACACTACACACATACAAGTCGTAAGCGAAAACACACTTGTGCACACTTGCCCATATCCCCATGGATATTCCCGATTTAGCCACTTTTTGGCTAGATCTAGACGATTTTTAACGTGTTTAGCTACAAAACAAACAGTCTTAGCCACTTAACAACATCTAGCTATTTTTGGCTAATTTTCCTGATTGCAAGGTATATCGAAGGAATCGCTCGTAGCCTGGGCTACCTGAGTGATCTTAAACGATCACTAAGGTTAAACAACATACGGCACGTTCAGTCCATGGATGGGTCACCGTCTATGATGACTTAACACTAGTGGCATATTTCCGAGCGGTTCCGTGCTTCGCAAGGCACGCTAACCCTTTTATAACTGACCTTGAAAATAACAATAGAAAACCATTGTTATTTTCAAAGTCAGGTCTGAAAGTGTTAGCAGTTGGTGCCGGCTGCCGTCGATAGATGGCAGTCGTTAAGCCAAGTCAGAGGCCTTAAGGCGGCTTGAAAACTTCTGACAGTAAGACCAGCCACTAGTCTTACAAGCCTCCACCAATCCGGACTGGCCACCGCGGTGGAGTATGGCCTATACCTTCCTCAGGGAAGAGACCCGTGCCCCTCGGTGGGGACATGATGGGTTGATGATAATGATGATAAGGTTTAGGCGAACCTATTTTATAATAAATCGTATAGGCAAATCGGTCGATCATCATAGGTTCCTAGTACGATGTTTTGTGGCGCTAATATGACAGAATTTGACAGTTATTGTACTCTAAAGTCGCGACTTTGGATGTTATGGCGTGCGACTTGCGTCTTCGTACTACCTATCGTTATCGTAGGCAACACAGCTGACCATTTAGGTTTCCCCGATAGTTTTAATTTTAACGGAACTCGAATTGACCGAATGAAAAAGCACTTTGTTGACTTCAGAATGGCATCTAGTTAGTCACGTACAAAGTTAAAATTAATTAGTTTTTCAAGAATTCTGTAGTATTAAAGAAATATCCATAATCGCAATCATGTTTAGTTTCTGCAATTGCATGTTAAAAAAAGCAGTAAAAAACAATAATGGTTGCATACATCGTTTGGAAGCCTCCAAAAATATGATCAAAACAGCCCAAAATTCGACTGCTCTGTCGAAAACATAGACGAAACGGAAATATAGAAACCATTTTTTTTTATAATTTATTTAAGTTTTTTATTGTAATTTCCAATTTCCGAAGCAGCAGAATTTTCGCAGTTTTTAAGAAAAATTTAGCAGAATTTAGCAGATTTTGGACTGAGTAGCCAACATAATGACAACTTTAAATCTGGTCACACTGACACTGTCACAGCAGGCAGTCTATATCCAGGCCAAAACCTTCTTAAAAAAAAAGCAGGCAGTGATTCAAGAGAGACGTGTTGAGTTTTTTTATCGCAATTTATTTATGAATTGTGCGTTTATTCAAATATTCTTTGACTAGTTTCAAGAGGTAAACATCATTATGGGTGCCAACATCTTTCTGACAATATGCCTACTTACCACAGTTTGGAATTCAGGTACGTTATAGGGCGTTGTTTTGTTTGTATTTCTTATTATATTGATTTTCTTTAACTTTTGTGTTTGTTTATTTACTTTAGTGCACTGCATTCATTGCTATCAGTGCTCTGGCAGTAATTCGAGCTATCCTTTTGAATGTAACGAGTATCTTGAGACTGATACTGACTTAGTACCTACAGACTGCAGCTCTATCCATGATGCTCAGTACTGTATAAAACATGTTGGACGCTTCGAAGGTGAGATGCTGACCCTTAGTATATTCATATCTGGTGGTTAATAACCTTTACAGTGGTGTAAGGAACCTAAACAACATACATGTAAATATTGTAACAATAAAGAGGTACCTGGAGCCAACTATTAGAGCCACCAATGGAATAAAAACCTATGTTCTGTAAAATAAGTTATAGATTTTTAGAACTAAGAGACTAATTTGGAAAAATCAAACCTTTTTAGCTGAAATTAATGAAAATCCTAAGTCTTAAGTTCTAAAAATAGTTATTACCATTGTTGAGAAAAATGTTCACTTTTTTGAAAAACCAAAATTATAAATGATGTAATGATTTTTTTCCATTGATGGTGGTGCTATTTAGCTTTGGGTAGTCTCTAAATTTTTAGATTAACCTTTTCAGGAATGAATGGTGTCTAACATAGCAACATAATGTTCAAGAAAAAGGGTTTGTAGGAATGCTTGTATTGCACTTGTCTAAAACCTTATTTATTTTTATTTACATTTCTTTTAGCAATATAATACTTCTTAACAGAATGCTCAATCTAATCCCAGGTCTTGCTATAAACTGTTATCAATGCAACTCATCTTCTACTATGGAATGTGGTGATGGCCTGATGAACCTGGATGGTGGGCTCTTGCAGGCACTTCCATGCGAGCATGTCTACAATGCACAGTTCTGCATCAAACAGATAGGTCACTTTCTGAACAGTCTTATCATTATTCCTTGCTTTGCTACTGGTCTACGTTCAAAGGTCTATTGAGATAACATTTTGCCTGTGTAATTCTTGATATACTTTAGGTACCTAGTTGTGATACTAGTAATTAGACTCCGCTTTTCCATTCTTTTACTTGCATACTTAGTATGCATGCATTTATGCGTGCATATTACTCACTATGCTCCTAAAATACATTAAAGTTTAAATGAGAAAATCTAGTTTCATCTCTTCCCTAAAGCTTTAGTGGAACCAGTGCTGTTTGAGAGGGTTTTATAATTATATTTTTTAACTCCTGACTGCCCAAAGGTGTGAGGCACACCCAAAAAAATGCTATTTATGCTCTTAAGTGGAGCAACCACTTTGGTATTGCCTTTCCTTTATTTATGTCGTAGGACGATTTGATAAATCGAATTTTCGCAAAAGTTCTAGGGCTATTGCGAAAACACGGAAAATTTGATAATGGCTTTGACATTACTCAATGTTACTAAAAAAAGATAGGGCTTTTGCAAAAACGCGGGTTCTTTTAGAAAGATTGCGAAAAGAGTCGTTGGCTTTTATGACCTAAGCACACTGATTGGTCGATCGCATCGCTCAAAACAACATCTTTTCTGATTGGTTGACGACTTAACGCATCACCTGTTATAAATTCTATTATGTCACGGGCCTTACTGGCGATGTTTTTATGTTTTTGCATTCGCTGTTATCTAAATAGTATATATACCATGTAAAATAAGGTGTGTTTGTGAGTGCAAAATGACAAAAAAGAAATTAATCCCGAATGAGAAACCAAGAATTTATGTCTGACAAGGAAAGATTCAACATAGAATTAAGAAAGTTTTACGCTAATAGAAAGGTCGGAACTACTAAAACAGAACGGACTAAAGAACGGATAAATAGTGTGATTGCTTTAATAGAAGGATTAGGTATTTAGCGAACGAAAACGCAACAAAAGTATAGAAATAAAAAAAATACGACGTGATAAGCGTTGGTGAGGAAAAAAATTCTGTTTTGAAAAGACAACATCTTACCTCTCCTGTTATTCAAGTACCTCCAACTTATGAGTACTATGATATTATTCTGCATACACATAATAATATATCGACTGGACAATGCGAGTCGAGATAGCACGATAGATAGCCTAAATATTTGATACCTTGTTATAAGTTTCTAATAATGAATATTGCCGATATCCCTTTTTGTGAATTTAATCCTTAAGGGAAATGAAAAGTTATGAAAGTTCTCTGATTTTCAAAGTTATTTCAATAAAATGTTGTATTTGGGTTAAAGTTTCTAATAATGATTATTGCTGACATCCCTTTTTGTAAATTCTATCCTTAAGAGGGTAAAAGAGGGTTGGAAATTGAAATAAAAATATAAAAAAACCTACATTATTTCAATGAAATTTTGTATTTAGGTTATTAGTTCCAAATAATGATTATTGGCGATATCCTTCTCAGTTTAAACTATTCAAAATTCAAAATTGTAGAAAATCCTCTATCTAGCGGTCCACGCACGCGAGGTAGGGCGCAGGGCGTAGGGCGTACAGTCGATAGCACATCATCTTATACACCTATTTTCTCTCTCTACTCCGTTGCGTTACGGGCCACTTTGCAACTAAAATGTGGAGGTTGACGTGCTGTCGACTGTACCTACGTAGTCGACAAGTGGGCAACCCGAACGCGGGCAGACGTCGGTCGTTAATAGTCGCTTCGATTATTATTCGACAAATGCTAGGCAAAACAAAGATGTATGTAAATGTGCACATATATCTTATTTGAATACACTTTTCTCAACTGAAGCCCACGCGGACGAAGTTGCCGGCAACAGCTAGTATTAAATAAGAAGTAAAGATACTATTTTCGATTGTCTTCTCTTAGTCTTTATAACTCTATGACAAAATACCTGAAACCAACAAGGAAAACTAGGGACCAATCACAAGTGTTGGCCTGTTAACCAAAATCAAACCAATCAGAGTTCAAGATATTCAATCTTACTAAAAGAACTCGCGTTTTTGCAAAAGCCCTATCTTTTTTCAGTAAAATTGAGAAATGTCAAAGCCATTATCCAATAATCCGTGTTTTCGCGATAGACCTAGGATTTTTGCGAAAATCCAATTTATCAAATATTCCTACTATATATAATTGTTATGTTAAATGACACCTTTTGATGATTTTAGTAGACCAGTACCAAAGGATGTGTTCATACAATTCCTAACAACTATTTTTATCTATTTATTCCTTATTACAGTGCCACACACTTTTCTATACCCTCCTAATGCTTAGGTGGTACTAGAAATAGTCATCTGACACTAATTAAAAAATGCACAACTATAATGCACTCGGTGTTTGTTTAGCACACATGCACTGAAACTTTACAAAAAACTGACTAATTGTGTATAAAAAGGTATGTAATAGTATTTAATTTTTTATTAATTAGTGTGTGTAAAAGATTTTTTTTTTTTTATGTGTGATGAGTAAGCTCTTGACCTCAAACTCGCCTAAGATTTTTTTAAAGTCAAATATTGAAACAAGGGGACATCTATTAATTATGCGAGGTGTTTAAATGCTTTCCTGGCCCTTGGTAAAACGTGGAAGAAGCACTCTTATCCCAAATCAAACCAAGCATTCATTATTATTTATTTATAAGCGAAGTTTGTTTGGGCAATAAATGTAGTTCTCTTTTTCATTTACATAATGATACTGTTATGGGCTGATTGAGGAGCAAATAAATTACTACATTCAATTACAAAACTATGAGTTTCATGAGTAATTTTGTGATACCTCACAGCTTGTTCTCGACCTCTCCCACTATTTTTGGTTTTAAAATTCAATCATTTATTGCCTTAAATTACAGTAATGTAAGGTGTAACATTTGGAATAGTGCAGTGTAAAAGAAAAATGGGGAAAATGGATGAGACTAGCAGGTTTGGTTTGTGGGACATTGAAGAGGCCTATGCCCAACAGTTGGTGTCTTTTCGTGGTCTATACATATGCATGTAGAATTGTAGACAGATAATCAATAGATGTTCTCTAGCAAGTCTGGCAGTTGGACATAGATTCATCATTATCACCAGCCCATATCTGCTCACTGTTGGCCCTTTTTCTCCATCACGGCATACAGCGGTCTCTCGCCATTCGCATCCAGATCTGGCCAGATTTGCGGGGTGCCCGTGGATGCAAATATTTTTGCATGTAGAGGTGATGTCGTGCTTGCCTTTCAGCTTAACCCTAACATAATCCCTAATAGTCATTCGTAACTTTCAGGCGGAATAAGCACAATAAGATACTGTTCGTCGTTAGACCTGGGAAATTACTGCAACTATGTAAAACAACCTGGAGATAAACTGGAATACCGAACGTGTATCTACACATGTGCCAACGATGGCTGCAATGGGGCATCAATGATAGCAAGCATAGGTGCCGGGACGATCCTGGCTTTCGTTTCAGGTATATGGTTCTTGTTTTACGTCATGTGAAGTCTGTATTGTGAAGCAGTTTTAGTGTGACACTTGTTTGTATCAAATAATTTAATTTATGGGTCTTTGCCAATATTTGTGCATCACAATCTGAAGTGACTAAAGGAAATGGTGTATTTTATGTACAAATGCCTGAATTAATTTAATTGCAATTTTTATGTGTACCTATAGTAAAACTCAAATTAATGTAATATAAATAAGGTATAAACTGACATTCCATTTTGACCGTCCAAATAAGTGTGATTAAGTAAGTAGGTATATCATGTGACGAGAGATGAGTGTGAATATCTTTTGTATGTTTATATAACTTCATGAAATGATAATAAGCAATGTTTTATTTAAAAATAAAAAACAAACATTTCACTGTCCAAACATTTATTGACAATCATTTGTGCTACACAAGCATGATATAAAAATACACAATAAATATTAACACCGACTTAGCCAAAGAAATCCATACAGCTATAAAAATTGTTAATACTTTCATTTTCACTTACTACGCTATAATTTACATCAATGCCTTTTAGACTGAGTGGAACAAATTAATTAGGCAAATATTTCAGCATGAATATTATTCAAATAGAATACACTAAAGAAAATTTTAAGGCATTTTAGGCAAATTTCACGTTTTAATTTTACATGTCATATAATAATTTCATACGTAATTCTGATTAAAATTTTGCTTATTTTAGTAAAAAAAGTTCAGGTAACTTTTTTGTACACTCTGCCTTGCTAATTTCAGATTGCTTATAACAGCACCTATAATAATAGAGAAGTTATTATCAGAGAAAATGCTTGAACTTAAATCATAGTACAACTATATTTCATAGTTACATAAAAACAAACATGTTATTAAAAAATAACAGGTAACACTCATAATAAAATCAGACTATCAAAACTAAATCACTTACAAAGATTTGAGACATAACATTTCTGTGCAATAAAAAAGTGCTTCACAGCAACGAAATAATTAATAACCCTGATACTAATTGCACGAATAAGAAATATGGAAATGACCGAAACATCCATTAATAAAATAAAAATATGTTTAAAACCACATGTCATGAACTTATCACTACAAATCTACTATCACAAAACAGTACAAAGTCTTGCATATCAAAATGATAATTTATATACAACTAAAGATCATAGGCCAAGTAACTTATATCAAAGGAAAATCTCATTGTTATAGGTAATTATGGCGAAAGCCGCACATCGAGCTATCTAGAATGAAAAGCTCTCATAGATCCAAGCACTAGCTCATTTGCAATTGGCAACTCTACAAATAATGGCTAAAATACCGCAAATATACATTTGGAATGATAATTTTTGCTCCCATTTTAACTTTCTATAATACTGACCCAAATTTTAAACCAAAATGCGCAAACTTTATAGATTTGAAAATTGTATTCAAAATATTTTATTAATTTGTGCGTTATAAAATTGAGCACTTATATAATAAACGCTATAAGAGAATCATAGCTAAAAGCACCAGCTAATGGAATTAAAGAGTAATAACCAGTGCCCGAGACACTATTTGTATTTTTCCTTGATCACAAGCACAATATTCTATGTCAATTTTTTTCATAGTGTCACCTACGAGATAAAGGATCGAATGCAAAAAGTAGAAATATCTCAATCCACCAGGGCCCAATTTCATAGGACTACAATAATCATGGAGAACTATCGGAAAGGCTATGGTAAAAGATAAATAAATGTGGTTATTTTTTTCTGAACGAGTAAATTCTTCATAATAGTCACTTAGTACAAGATGTCACAACTTTAAATGTAAACCTTATAATGTACGAAGCGTATAAATCAATATTTCAGTTAGGTCAGGTATTCTTTAGTTCGTTTTGTTTTTTACAGTTAGACTCGCTTAATTTTTCGGGGGCCCGAAAAAAATATTTTTATATGTAGTTTTATATTGTCTCCTGCGGTATAAAACTAATGCCACTTCGTACTAAGTTTAACCCAAGTTCCCCATTCTATCATTCACTATGACAATTCAAAATCCATTGAAATCCATAGCCACATATTATCAAGTAGAAACACGCGCCTACACAATGTACGAATGGGCTTAAAAACTGCCTAATACTCACTACAGATGTCACCACTGTTGGGTGTACCATGGATTTGACAGTTCTCCTATTAAATTTGTAAACAAACTAACTGTTTTGTGAATAATATCATACAATGACTCTTTGTGCAGCCGTTGATTGCAAAAATATGGGAATCCATTTATTTCCTAAGGAACCTAAAAGAAGAAAACTGTGGGAGAAAGCTCTTTGTAGAAAAAATTGGATTTCTAGTACTTCGTCAAGACTATGTGCCGCCCATTTTCAAACTCCAATTTCAGGCTCGTCTTTTAGTTCAGCTACACTACAAGTCGAGTACATTTTTTTCGTTCTAGCTGATAATAATCGCGAGACCAAGAGACCAAACAACAAAATAGTACAATATGACGGTTCTTAGGAACACTCAACAGTGCTGCCAACTACAATGAGCTTTCAGTTTTTAACCTCATTGTCATAAAATATGAATTGTAGTTTTATGAAACAGGGCGCTGGGGTCTATAATTTTCGGGAATGTCTCGAGACGCCGAAGTTAGCTAACAAGCCTCGTATCTTGAAAGTAATTACCAAGCCGACCCAAACTTTCGCTCAGTGAGCAGGCCATACTAAGTTTAGGCTTCGGAGCTGTCCCGGTGGAGCCTGGCTTGGAGAGCCGCGATTTGCTGCTCCAACTCGCGCACTCGCGTCTGACTGTTCTGCAGCTGCCTCTTTACTATCCGCAACTCCTCGCCTTGGCGGTTGAAAGCTAGCCGTAACTGGAAAGAAAGTCATAAATGAAAAAATAAAATGAAAGAGGTCGCTGCTTTGATCGGACAATGGCACATTACCAGATGTGTCGATTTTTAGTTAAGGTTACAGTTGAGCGTAAAATGACCTCTATTATATTTATTAAGAAAACTTAATTGAGTTAGTAACGTTTCCTTTTTTGTATTCAGTGTGTGATATTGATTACTACGTTAAAAGCTATGAGTGTTTAAACTTTTTTGGTTTTTTAAACGGCTCTCCTGAAAAATCCCACTTTTTCTGTTGTGTCATTGTCCGATCAAAGCAGCGAGGTGTAAACGAAGGCCACAGAAAAGCTACAGCACTGCATTCATTTTATCATTATTATATTAAATATAATTATGATAAAATTACATTTAATTATCCAAATATCCAATAAATTTATAAACCAGTTGCGCTCTAAGTTTTACCAATCGTTCGGCATATAAAACCAGAATCTAAGACATGTAGGTCAGAATTAAGTTGGTCGAAAATAACATAAAATCTCAGAAAGCTGTAAAAGTTTTTTAAGTTCTCTATGTGTATGCTTTAAAGAAATAATTAACTGTTTTCCATTACAATATTTCACTACCTAGAAGGTAATGATTTCACTAATTAACCACTTTGAAAATATGTCACAACCAGTTACAAGTTCATCAAGATAATGACTGGAATTCGTGATGAGTCAAGTACAATACTAATGTGTAGCACTGCTACAAAAAGCAAGCCGACATCGACCGCAAATGTTAAATGCCAGCAGGCATTGCCAGGTATGTCTCAGAAAAACTGATAGTAATTATTAGCACCTGTCTGTTTTAACCAATTTTTTTTGTGACCACTTGTGATATTTCACAAGAAGGGGTCACAAAAAAAAATTTGGTTGATCAATGAAACATGTTTTCTATTTCTCATAAATTGTAATATGTATTTCTCACATTTTGTTTGGGCGCTAAGACATGGGCAACAAGTTGCGAACGACAGTGACAACTGCCGCCGTCGACACTCGTCGACGACACAGGGGTAGATGTCGACGCCGAGTTGAAATTGTTATGTTATGAAATTATCGGCAACGACGCATTGACGACGCCTGCCTTCAACAGCGCTGACATGTCTGCGACTGCAGTTGACACTATCTTGCGCAACGTACTATCCGTGTATAAACGCCCTTTACTGAGAAAATAGACTAACTGCGAAAATAATCAACTTTTCATTACTAATACTCTAAAAGTAGGTCTGAAGTAGGCTGAAAGTAATACTTTTCAGGCGTAGGAGGAATCGTTTTCAACTGACAGCTCTCAAATTATTAAAAAATCTAGTGTTACATATTTTGTTTCTGTTAAACCATGTTCCAAATTTCTATACAGCCACTCAATTGCGATGTAAAATTGAAATAACAAAAAGTTTATTATTACATAATAGCATATATTTTTTTCTCCACCAATCCGGACTTGGCCCCCGTGGTGGAGTATGACCTATGCCTTCCTCAGGGAAGAGACCCATGCCCCTTGGTGGGGACATAATGGGTTGATGATGATGATATATTTTTTTAAACTTTATTATAATTTACTTTCACCCTATTTCTTTAAATTCATAGATTTGGGCAAAATATTTACTTTTTCAATGATGAAAATGAAAAATAATGGCAAAATAGCTGGCCGGCCACAAAAAAAAATTGTCGGAAAAGCGGTAATCCGATCCGATCTCAATTTTTTTCCGAGCTGCACCTACACTTTTGTTTACACTTAGGTACAAAAGAGATTTGACACAATGAGTTCATTTGACTTTTTTCTGTAGCTAATCCATTTTTTTATTTTTCCTTTCCTTATGTTCGTAATGAAAAGCAGTTTTATATTTAGTCCCTGGAGCTCGTACAGAGTTCAAAAAGTCCCGAGACGTGTCTAGTGACTAGATAAGTTGCTTTCACTCCTGGGGTAATAATGTACTATGTATTTATTATATTATGTCTGAGGCAATTTGTATTTGTACGGAGTCGTCCGTTTAAAAACACTAGCTGTTTTGAAATACGGCGAAGGCAAAATGTAATTTGCCTTGTCACTATACAATATAATATATTACTATATAATGATATTATCACGTCATTCATTTATGCACAGCATTTGAATACTAACAAAAAGATCATGAGTTTCTAGTTCTCTTAGCTTTTATCTAGCAGCGCACAATATTCAATGGTGGTCTAATGTATCGCTCACCTCATTCTCGGTGCTGAATACATCGCCTTGGTTGATTTGCTTGTAAAGAGGGACCGGGTCGGTGCCCTCCTCGCTACTCTGTTTGCCGAACATCTTTTGCAGCTGGTGAAATTTGGTATTCTGGTTCGCGCATGTCTTCTGGGATTTCTCGTTTAGCTGCACCTGAAATAGAGTTTGTTTATAACAACCCTGCGTCCCATTCCGGATAAAGGCCGCCCCTTCTGCTATCGACTCCCCGCTCCGTCACACCTTAAATCGATAGGTATAATTTTTGGTATTTGCGTCATTTACGGACGATTTGAGCAGTGCCTCAGAGCTTCCGTTAAGAGAACGACACCCCCACCAGATGTAGGGCACAGGAAGGAAGAGTCCGGAGTAGAATCGGGACGGATTCGATGCCTCCTGGCTCTTTTGTCCGCCAGTCCCGATCACTATCCCACGTCGCAGGTCTTGCTTACAGCCCTTCTAACAGTTTACCAGATATTCTGTCCACAGCAAGTTGATCCCAGGTCTTAGGTCAATCCCAAGAGCTGCCATGTCATGTGTCATTTGTCACATGTCAAATCGATAGAGAGGTGGTAGTGGGGCGGTGGACCGGCTTCTTATTCGGGAGGTTCTGGGTTCGAATCCTGGCATGTACCAATGACTTTATTGTCTAAGGTACGTACAATAGAATGGTAGTACTACTACCACTCGCTTACTGTGACAGAAAACATTGTCAGAAACAGTAGTGTCTGAGTTACTTACATACCTACCGTTTGCTACAGCTGACAGCTGACAGCGAGCTGTCTGCAAATTTATGATACCAATGTAAAATATATCTAAAGAAAGAATGTCGCTTACCACAGCGTCGTTATCGTTGTGGACGTGATTGTTTTCCTCAGAGTGTTGCCAGGTGACGAGCGGGCGGTAGTCGGGCGTGGTCTCCCGCGAGAGGAACGCGAACTTCTTCCGGTTGTTTGCGTCTTGGGGCTGCATCGCTGGCGCATCCTTCTTGGTCGCGCGCGGCTTGTGCGTGGTTATTGTTACGCCTGGAGATTGACAACATAAAAAAAAAATTGCTTATTAAGGTCCCAAACTGGGATACCCTGTGCTATGGTAGCATTCGACGGAACGAGTCATACGTTTTGTGGTCGGAATTTCATTATAATGTAATGGAAAGTAGGAACTTTTGATATTTGACACGCGCGCTTCGCTTGGCTCGTCGTCATATCTGCTGGCGAAGGACATCACCGATGAGGCCGATATAACTAGCCGCCACTTAGTTATCCCAAGAGACTGGAAGTGGTATCGCTAAGAGCGACCGCTTCCAGACAATCTTTTAACGCCTAGAAATTACAGGGGTGTATATTAAACATCTTTCATTAGTAAATCTAGCTCTGGAGTCACCATTTTAACATTGCGACTATCACGAAAGTGAGAGCTTCAACCTGATCGAGAGGTCGATTAACATGGGTGCTTAACATTATCATTGATAGAATGCCAATTCTTTAAAGGGTATAGTAAAGTCTGTTCGCTATCATAGTGTCACTTTGATATTTACCGCCTCGGCACGTGGCGCCTTTTCACAAAAAAAAAAAGGAAGCCGACGCGGCGCAAACACGCCAGTGAATTTGGCTCGCAGCTCGTCGACTTAGTATTTTGTATTGAGTGTTGATCGCTGCGTGTAGATAAAATGTTTTTGATGTGGGATGGCCTCTAGATGAAACTTCGAATGAAAAAACGTGACTTCAGATAATGTGAAAAAGATGTGTAGATCACGCAACTAAAGAAAACCAGTGTTTTAGAATGATTTTATAACGTGACGATCCTGCATCGTCTATTCTAAATACCGGTGGAGATCAATCTGAGGGCACTTCTAGTGATGAACAGTGTTTCATTTTGTGCTTCATTATATTGTGTATTGTTGCCGTCGAAATTGTATTTTTGAAAGAAATGTTTTTTTACTAAAAGCAAGATCACCTTCGTGTGTACCGACACTATCTAAGCGATCGGACTTTATGGATTTAGGCATACATTTTAATAAATGCGAGCTCTTCAGGTCTGCTGCGTACATCAGAGCGCTGCTGGCATTCTGGACTGAGGTTGGCTGGAAGAAGTACCTACCTAATCTCAAAATGAAATGCCGCACTGTTTAATTAGATAAAAAATACATCCACAAACATTTCGTCCAATAATAAAATCTAATACATATGTATGTAAAATATAAATAATAAACAACTATGAGTTAATAAAACTTTCTCGAGAAAACGGTCCCATAGATTCAAACAATTAAAAAAATATGTAGTCAGCATTATGCCCCTATACCCTGGGGCGGATCTTCGGCAACAAATATGTCCCAGAACAGCAGTTAGAGTCACGGATCTCCGGCTGAACTGGCGTGAACATAACGTTGCATAAACGGGATACCGCCGTTTAGCCAAAGTATTTTTCGCCAAATTTTACTTCCCAATAAACTTATGGCATCAGTTTCATTTCCCAAACTTTAGCAAGTTTTCATTTCGCATTTTATTCATTTGGTCAAATTATCATTTCGCATAATTTTACTGCGTCAAGTTTTATTAAGACAAACGTTTATTATGCTAACGTTTTATTTTGGCAAGTGTTATTTTCAAATAATGGAACGGGGGGTCGGCGATGTAAAGAATACGTGACAACAGAAATATAGGTGCGACGACGCGCGTAGCGAAGCGGAGCGCGTCGGAGCGTTAGGTTCTCTATGTAAGATCGAAAACAGACTCGACTTTGATGCGTTCTTACCTTGCCTCTTGTTGCCTCTTTGGTAAAATGAATTTTGACCAAGTATTTATTTGGTAAACAATAACTTGCCATAATAACTTTTGCTAACTGTTTATTTGTTTTAAGTTGTTTTGAGAAATGTTTTTTTGCCAAGTGATAATTTGCGGAAAATAGTTTGGGAAGTAATACTTTGGGAAACGATTTTTGGCAATACATTAGTAAACCTGCATAAACACACGTATCCCGGAGCAGTAGGGGGAGACCGCGATTTTCCAATTACTATAATCATGGCATGAAATCGCTCGTAGCCCGGGCTGCCTTAGTGATCTTAAACGATCACTAAGGTTAAGCAACATACGGCGCGTTCAGTCCATGGATGGGTCACTGTCTATGACTAACGCTAGTGGCATTTTTCCGAGCGGTTCCGTGCTTCGCAAGGCACGTTAAGCAGTTGGTGCCGGTTGCCGTCGATAGATGGCAGTCGTTAAACCAAGTCAGAGGCCTTAGGGCGGCTTGAAAACTTCTGACAGTAAGACCAGCCAGTAGTCTTACAAGCCTCCAACAAACCGGACTAGGGCCCCGTGGTGGAGTATGGCCTATACCTTCCTCAGGGAAGAGACCCGTGCCCCTCAGTGGGGACATAATGGGTTGATGATGATAATCATGGCAGACTTAATCATCAATAAATCATCAACAGTCTAAAAATCCATTTTGATAAACTTGCGAAAACTTACCAGTCTTCATGCTGATCAGTAGTGGAGGTGCGTTCATGCCGCTAAGCCAATCCTTAGCAGACAGCGCGGGATGGGGCGCCGCCGTGTCGGGGTACAAGTCCTCCTTAGAAGGCCGAGATTTAATTAAATTCGATAATCATGGCGGCGGTGGTATCCCAGTGGGTAGAACGCAAAAAAATACGTATATTTCGACACTCAGGGGAACTATTTTGGCAAGTAATATTGTCTTATACTAGAAATCTAGGGAAAAATCTGAAACTATATTACATACTAGCTTTCGCCCGCGACTCCGTCCGCATGGACTTTAGTTCAAAATTTTGCAACCACGTTCACTCCCGTAACTCCCGTTAAGGGTTAAATTTAAAAAAACGGTGAAACACGTGTTCAATCAATTGTGTTGAAGAATATTTGTTTCAAGTTTCAAGAAAATCAGACGACATTTTTTATACCTCCCATACAAATTTTGGCAACCCTTTTCGCCCCCTTAAGGGTTGAATTTAAAAAAATCCGTTCTTATTCCTTGCCTACATTATATATAGATCCTCTGTGCAAAATTTCAGCTTCCTAGGTCAAACGGCTTGGGCTGGGCGTTGATGAGTGAGTCAGTCAGTCAGGACTTTGAATTTTATATATATAGATAGAAGATAGATTGTTTTGTTTTGGACCGTACAATACATGTCTGCTTTTGCACCGGTCGGTTTCCATTACTGTATTTAGTTCTACCCAATACCATCACTATAATGGTGAACACAATAAATTAAAAGACAGATATCATTCAGTCTGTCAAAAGAAAGAAAACTATTTCAATTTTTACATTAATTTTCAGGGTGAATGCGGAAAAAAATTGCTGTTAGGTTAGGTTAGGCATCAACGGCTGAGCGTAACACCCATTTTCAGATCAGATCACAGTGTAATAAGAAGTATTATAATGAATGTATTGTATTCTTTTCTAATACATAAAAATCTAGTGTCACAGCGTTTGTTGTAGAACTCCTCCGAAACAGCTTCACCGATTTTAATGCTTTTTCTTTGTATGTATTCTGTATTCTTTGGTAGCTCAGGCGTACCAAATATACAAAGAAAAATCATGCGGTTGTAGGCTAATTAATATGGCGAAAATAATTTTACAATAAATTTCGAACATAAGTTGTAAATTTATGATAATAAATATATTTTTCTTGTCTTTAAATACCTGGAAACAATCGGACTTGCGTGGCACAATCATTGATATCGGTTCGCACAGACCGCGGGCCGTGTGTAACTTGTAGAAGCGGAACACTTCACACGTGGCCGTATTCAGGCCCCGTTTCGGCATGAAACCTAGGCCGCGCTGGAAGAAACAAGTCAAATTATTTATATGCACAATACCTAGTAAATTTAAATTTGCAATTTGCTGCATCAAAGATAGAATGAGACAACAAAAATAAGATATTCTTTAGAATCAGGCGTTACTTTGCGCATTGTCTCACACAAGTATTGTTGTCGGTGGTGGTGTGTTCGTGTCTTGCTTCTGCTTGAAAAAGTGGGAGGGAGGGCGGTGCATTAACTAACCGCATTTATACTAGCAAATAGTAGTAACCAAAAAAATAGTAGCAATGTAACTACCTGTGGGTTCCCAGAAAGGAACTGGTTCAAGAAATGCACGTAGGGGGCATCGTCGACCACTTCGTAGTATCGGATGTTCCCATCGCCCTTGCCAGCAAGGTAAACCTGAAAATCGAAAATCATGACGAATGAGACCATACAGTCTGAGACCACATCGTCTATAATGAGCTTTAGATTTCGTAGTCTGGGTAACTTTTTTCGATTTAATAATTAATTGCAGCAGCCAATCAAAATATTCAGCCCAAGCTCCCAACATTACTAAAATCAGAACTAAAATTTTATAGAGCATTGCCCATTTGCCAGAGGTTCGGCAGCCAGAAGGGACCGCCATCTTCCCAACTATGTCTGTCTGTTGTTTTTCTACAGCCTCATAACGAAAGAGCTTTACCATAACAGGTTTATTCCTAGTTTAAGCTACGTTTTTACTCTTACCTATATTAAAAATGCAATTATTATGTTCACTACATAGCTATGATTTTATGAATAAATGTTATCTTTATAACTATCGTAATATACGAGGACGCCAGAAGAACCATCAATAATTGTCTCGCAGGTCAGAGGTTTATGCAGGTGCAGTGTAGGTTGGGATCAGTAGATTCTAAAAGACCTAGTGCAGAACTTAGGTAATCATGTTACAATCCAGTATTAGAAAACGATCTCCGAACTGCCAGCTTTTCGTACTTCTGTAACGAAGTCGAGAGAGTAACAGAGCAGTCTTTACAGTAACACGGGAACACGACGCCAGTAGAGCTGTCGATAGTCTCACAGACCAGCAGCTCCGTGTCCTCAGACTAGTAACTCTGTGTCAAATCATACCGTAGCACTGCAATAACTCAGGAATATGACGCCAGAAGACTGGTGAATGATCTCCATTGCTAGCATAACAGTTGAGATGGTGCTTACTAGATAGTGTGTTGAGAAGGCTCAGGCCTTACCATGTTAGTATCACTATCGTAGTACGGGAACACGACACCAGAAGAGCTGTCGATGGTCTCGCAGGCCAAAGGTTTGGAGAGGTCGTGCTGGTCCCAAATGGCGTACTGGCGGTCGCTGTAGCGAGAGAATCCCGTCGTCAGCACCTTCCCTTGGTTGCCGAGGAAAGTGCATTTGGACGCCTTCGTGCCTTGATGGCATGGACCTTCCTGTGAAGGGGACAGAGTATGTTACAATGGTAAAAAAGGTTTTACCAATATTATCAAAATAATACGTGTTGCATTGTAAGGGTTAGGGAAGATTATTTTAGTAATGTTTATATTTTAATTTTATTGGAGGAAGAAAAAGTTAATACAAAATCAGACAACTGACATAAACTTTCGTCTAAAAAGGACGGAATAAACAACACACACTACACAAATGATCCCATGACACTGGCAGAGTTCTCCCGCTGCACGGCCATGCGCCAGGGAAATCCTTCGCATCAGGTATATAACATATGCCCCAGAACAAAACAACGTGGTTATGACACCACGACTGGAAAACGTACGGAAAATAAATAATTCAATATTATTATTAACGTGGGCCCAGTTCTAGAGATTGGTGCCTCTGCCTATCCCCTCGGGGATAGCAGGCGTGAGTTTTTTTTTTATTTTATTACTCAGCGATGCGCATTAACAGCCGAATATATTACAATTAAATTACGCACACATAAACGGCACTAGGCACTAATTTAATTTATTAATTCTATGTGATAGATAATACACAATGCCCTATGTAATTTGTCCATAATAGGGACTCTTCCGATTGAACCTAATTGGAACAGTCAAATACATACGTATTTTGACACACGAGTAACAGGGGACAGTTATTTACGTATAGGAGGGTTGGGCACTTATTTCCTGGAATCAAAGTTGCGACGAAACCTATCGTAAAGCACTAGATAAACAGGAAAAAACTTTCGCGACTCATTAACATGACGTTACCAATACTTCCTTCCGACTATCAGTCGGAAGTATTCACATTCAAGAGGAAATATTATCTAACATTATTCAAACAAATTGCGACCCGATGACCCAGAAAACAAAGGTCAACATTCACACAGCATAACTTGCACTGGTCTCAAATTAAGATAGGTACCTTAAGCTGTTGTTAAAAGGCATGGATCGACACAGATAATAGGTCTTTACCTATGAAATTGCCGTTCTGCAGTACTGGCCATTTCAAATCAAAATAATTTTTATTTGGCTAAGAATTCTAATTTCAAATTAATTTAATTTTAAGAACATGGAATTCTTTTTCTAAAAGTAGTCATTTGTTTATTGATTAGTGTTACATTTCCATCGCATTTCAATCTTTTTCGTCATCATGGATACGTAAAAAATTCGACTAATTATGGAATATGAGTACCGTTGTAGCAGCAACGCGGCACAAGCGGCACGCAACATCAAAGACGTTTACGGAGCTAACACACCACCTGTTATTGGTTTGCTCGCTTCGGTTCTGGAAATTTCGACCTGAAAAATGAACCTCGACGTCGTCCGAAGACTTTGGTCGACAATGACGAATTAAAGGCGATTGTGGACGCTGATGATACACAATCTACGGCTGAATTAGCAGCAGCTTTCGACGTAAGCTACAAAACAATATTGGTCCAAGGTGAAAAAGCTTGACAAATGGGTGCCCCACAAACTCAATGATCGCCACCGCGAAGTACGCGTCGAGACATGCCTTGCACTGCTCAACATATACACAAACCGCATTGTTACCTGCGATGAAAAATTGATTCTGTTTGATAACCGCAAGTGCTCAGCAAGTTGGTTGGATCCTGGTTCAACACCTAAACAATGCCCTAAACGAAAACTCACCCCTAGAAAATTGATGGTCACTGTTTGGTGGTCTAGCGCCGGTGCGATTCATCACAGCTTCTTACCAAACGGGGTAAGCATTACTGCAGATGTGTACTGTGAAAAACTGAACACAATGATGGAGAAGCTGGCACATCTCCAACCAGCATTGGTCAATCGCTCGTCTCCGCTGCTCCTGCACGACAACGCGCGACCTCATACTGCACAGCAGACGGTCTCCAAGTTGCAAGAACTGGGGTTGGAATCTCTCCGTCCTCCGCCCTACTCACCAGACCTTGCGCCTGCAGACTACTACTTTTTTCAGAATTTAGATAACTTCTTGGCGGGAAAAAAATTCAATACCCGAGAGGCGGTACAAAATGCCTTAGAAGAATTTGTTGCCCCCCGTCCAGCTGATTTCTTTAAGAAGGGCATCAATAAACTGCCACTGCGTTGGCAAAGATGCATTGATTGCATGGGTGATTACTTCGATTAATACAATAAAAAGTAAATGAAGAAAATTCGTTTAAATTTTTTCATACAAAACGGCAATTTCATAGGTAAAGACCTAATAGTAAGATTGAGATAAATGCCGATGCACGCCAACCTGCTGTAAGAATCGACATTAATGTTGATAGAAAGAAAATCCCTTAACTACTAGGCCAATGAAGCAGTCATCGTAACATAAATATACCGGATATCCTTGCCACCGATACTACTTCCTTAATGTGAATCAATCTATCTATCTTTCAATTTTGAATCGTCCTTAGCTTATAGAGTAATGCTACTAACTCCAACTGCTTTTTTGTAAAAACTTCTAAAAATATCTCGCAAAAAAATCTACTATTAAACATTATACTAGGTCAACACTTAATAATTCAAATGGCGACCTTATTACCGGGAAAATAGAGGTGGACTTACCGAGACAACGATGCCGGATCGCGGCTCGAATACCCGCAGCTTCTTGTCCTTGCAAGTGGTCGCCAGGAGTGAACCATCGCGGTTGAACGACATGCAGTATATCACGTCTTGGTGGCAGTCAATCACCTTGGTGGCCTCGCCTTTGCCCACGTCCCAAACGAAAATCTGAAAGAGTTCAGTGCCAATTGCTACACTAATCCTATGTTACACGCCCAAACTCCTGAACAATTCCAATAGTCTAACTGTAAATTCCAAAATTACCCTTTGCTAATACATAATAAGTAGGGGCTTAGACCAAATAGGGGATGTATTAGCAAAGGGCAAGATAAAAATTACTCGAAACCGACGTGCGTGCAATGGCGTGCATGCAACGACTAATGAATGTCGATGAAGCGAAAGTGGTTTGTCGGGATCGTGGCAATTTAATTTGACAATTTAGGGAGCGTGCTCTTTTTCTTTAAAGGTAGAGCTTAAAGCTTCGGACCTAATATGGTGATACGCAGATTTCAGTTGCGATGGTGAAATTAGAGCTAATTGGGTTTCTGTTAATAGATTTGAGACTCGTTAAGCTGTTCTACTCTGGCACGGGAACCATCGATCGACTCGAAAAATTTCGCAAGCTGTACGCGAAAAGTGCCTGCAGCTAAAAGCACAACAAAACCAGAGAGACAACTTATATGTGGATTTTGCCACTTTGGTATTATTTTAAAACAATTTTATTCGAAAAAGAATTATACTTACAAATATTACTGTGGTCTTCACACTACAGTCTGTTTTTTAGTTCAATGCAAAAAAATAAAGCAGTCACGTTGACATCTCAATACAATCCGATGTCTGAATGTTGTTAGTACGCAAAAACCAAATTACCCCATTTTACTTCCAAGTAAAAATTGTTTGTGCTACGTAGGTGCTTTTTTAAGACTTTGCTCTTATGAGAAATTAAACTTTAATGTCTTTGATGTGATAAGGATTTTGGTCACACGAGTCTTCTATTGACGGTAAAAAAAAATGTACCGAGTAAACCTATATATTTTATAACGGTAACACAGCGTCATTTTTTTTTCATCGAATTAAAAAACGGACTTTAGGCAAAAATATAAGATAAGAATATTCTTCTATATTTATATAGAATATTATATTCTATTGCACACGAGAAACAAGAGATAAATATAAAAGTTACAATTTAAAAAAATACAATGGGGGACCTCGAAAACCAGTATAGTGGAGAGTAAAACTTTAGAATTCTTTATCCCTTGTAGTGTTCCAGACTAAGTATCGGGCGTGCTAGCGTGATAGGAGATCAAAATGTATAGCGAGGTCTCAATTACGTACCAAATAGTCAAAGCCGGCGCTCAGCAGGATGTTCTCAGCCGTGGGATGCCATTCGATGTAGGCGACTCTTCGCTTGTGGCCGTGCAGTTCCACCAGCCAGTCGGTCAAGTGCATCGATAGACCACCGTCCGGGATGTGCCATAGTTTCACCTGACAAGTAATATGAGAGTAAGGTATAATCTACATTTTATTGGTTACCAGTTACAGACGCGTCATAAAATCTGTATCTGGTCAACGCGGCTTAGGCTCTAATAGGGTAGTTTCCAGGGTCAAAATAATTTAATTCTATTTAGTCCGTATTTTAGATTATAAAAAAATATTGGATACGTATTTTTTCTTTTTTCGATTAAACAAAAAATAACAAAGATATAGCCCATTAAAGTTACGTGTGACGTCACTCCGTGCTGAAAAATGCAGCACGGCGTGACGTCACACTTAACTTTTATGGGCTATATCTTTGTCATTTTTGGTCTAATTTACAAATAAAAAAATACGTGTCCCTTATTTTTGAATAATCTAAAAGACGGACTAATTACATTTTTTTGGGAAACTAGCCTATTATATGCGTCCGCGCGACCGAGCGGTTTGGCCGCAGATTCCAGCGACCGCGGCCCGAGCGTCTCCGCTCTCCACACGTTCTCACAAACAACAAAAGAGCGTCCCGTCCGCTTCAAATGCACCGATACAAGTCATGAAGGTTAAGCCACATAGGGAGCGTTCAGTGCATGGATGGGTGACCGTTCTATGACTAAAGCTTGTGGCATTTTTCCGAGCGGTTCCGTGCTTCGTAAGGCACGTTAACCAGTTGGTGCCGCCTGCCGTCGATAGATGGCAGACGTTAAGCCAAGTCAGAGGCCTTAGGGCGGCTTGAAAACTTGTGACAGTAAGACCAGCCACGAGTCTTAAAAGCCTCCACCAATCCGGACTTGGCCCCCGTGGTGGAGTATGGCCTATACCTTCCTCAGGGAAGAGACCCGTGCCCCTCGGTGGGTTTGCGATTGCGATTGCGGATTTGCTCACTGTAGGTAAACTCATGCCTCTCATAACAACGTACCAACGGAGTGACTTATTCGATGTTTGACGTCCGATGCAGGAGATAGGCCCCCCAAGGTTTTCGAAGATTCCTGGGACTAGATTCTGCTAATGCATTGTAATAAAATGGCAGTTGCATGAACGCGTGGATTTGATTTCATTGCCGCTTAAAGTCAACGCGCGCACGCGAATCGATAGTTCCAGGCGTCATTGGAATTAAGAAACATGTCACGTGACCCGACGATGTAACTGTCACTATAATGTACTAGGTAAGAGGTCTTGTGCCGTCCGCATCGATATATCGATCTATCGAATCCTTAATCCTGTCATAGGCTGGATATTATGTTCAGTTTTCTAAGTTTAGCAACGTAGTAAGCATATTAGCTGACCACACGCAAATAAAACTAAATTAATTTATGCTTCACATCACACCTACACGTCTCTCGCGCCGCACAATACGCACATATTACGCCTACGCTTCGAGGTAAAAAAACTACTGTAGTAACATCACTTAGTAGGCAAGTAAGAGATTTATATCTCCGTTCAGCTACCGAGTTCGTTACACCGGGCGCTCTGTCTAATGGGCAATTTCCTAAATTGCGATAGCTATCAGTTAAAAAAAGTAGGGGTTAGGTCGTACGGTGCATTGTATCTGGAGGACCGGTGTATACAACGGCGGATTTAACCCGGCGTCAATGAGGTAGGGTCTGTGAGACCCAGTGCATTTTGGATGGAGTATAACTTTATGGCTAGCGAATGCACGTTGTCATATTTCTCAGTAGCTGTAGAAAACACTCCTCCCTTCCCTCTGGACATCAGTGCTAAGTCGACCGGCGCTCACGCAATGAGAAGTACGTGCGTGAAAGACAAAAGGGTATGTCAGACCCTTCCTCACAGTCCGTGTAACAATTTTGTGCCATTCTTTTTTGAATGTTTTCGTTAATATTTACAACAAACAGGACAAAAACGGCACCATTTCATGAAGAAGTTAGGTCTTTCACTCATTAGTGACCATTTGAGCGCTCGTAAAGATTTATCTCAATTGCTACGAGAAATGCATAAAAAAATCAAAGACTTTGCTAGAGAAACTACAGAAGAGCCTCTTGCAAAAATTTCAGGGGTGCGAAAAAGGTGATAGGTTTGCCCAAAGAAAAAAGACCAAAAGACCACTTACACGTGTAAGTCATGTAAAAAGTTTATTTGTCTTTAACATTCAGTTTTCTACTGCCAAGAATGTAGTAAAATTTATTAATGTATAAGCCTGTTCTAATTAGTGCCGTGCTACAAAATAACTGATCTCTTATTATATTGTTTAAAACAGTTAAATATGTACGACTTAAGTTAATTTTTGTTGATTGTTCTAAGACGAGTTTTGTTTGATTGGTCATTTTTTGAAATATGGAAATTAATAAAAATGTTGTGTTCCTAAAGCTAAAATGTTAGTTTTATTAATCTTACACGCTTACTAGATAAACATACGTTATTATAAAACCATAAGCCTTTTAAAAAATTCAAGTATACATAAAATATATCACTTTCAATATCAGGGTCTCACAGACCCTCTTCAATGCCCGTGTAACAATTTTGCACCACAATGACGCCGGGTTAATATAATGATAATATCCTCTTTTAGACCCAGAGTTTTTTTTATACAGGCACATACATTGCTTCTAGCCCCACACTAGGATACCGTGTCGTGGGAACCAGAAACAGCGACGTCACAAACATGTAAACATCCAAGACCTGGGTTTTTTTTGGTCCCCAGCCGGGATTCGAACCCGGGACATCTCGCATGGTAGGCAGATGCGCTAACCGCTGCGTCACAGGGGTCGTCATTAGTTAATAATTATTATATCGCTGATCCAATCATTCAGAAAACGACCTCTAGATCTGTCCCCATGTGGTTGAAACCGGCAGCCTAGTCTAGAACTTGCAGGGATACTAAGTACGCTATACAGGGTGTGACAAACGCCCCCATACATTCACGAAAATAGGGTGTTCTGGTCGCAAAAAAAATTGAACTGGGGAAAACTACAAAATCGCATAGTTTTAAATATTGTATTGGCGAGTAGAACCCGCATTTTCGGACGTAAGGTCGGCAATAACATTTTGTTACACCCTGTATTTCACGTTGCAATCGCAGTAGATTTTTTTCCTCCATTGATTATTATCTTATCATAGTAGATAATCTTACTAGCCCACTTAGCAATAAATGTATAACGATTCAGCCATGTCGCTCTACTACGTAAAGCAAGTCAGCGCTGTCTGTATCTATATTTTGTGAACTAACAATATTTTAACAGACGTTGGACCTTGATTGTTGTCAATTGGCCAAAGAACATACAAAAAAACGAGCCAAGTGCGAGGCTCGCACCTTCGAATCGGGACCTTCAGCCGGAGCGGTCTCCGGTTCGAAATTCGCAAATCACACTTAGCATTACTATTTAGTGTTATACTATAGAGGTGGTACTATGATATACCAAGATACTCGTAGAATGCAGCTGTATAGTTACCGTGCAGTCGTCGGAGCACGATGCGATGATGTTATCGTTGAACGGGTTCCATTTGATATCGAGAACGGGCCCCTTGTGGCCGGTGACGCGGCTCGCGTTGAAGTCCAACCGGCCAGTCTGCAATTCGAGATTTGAATGTATAAATGTGTCTGTTTTTCTTTTTTTTATACTGAAAAAAAAAGGTTTCATGCCTTTCGCTAGCCAGGAAGCAAAAATTATATCTCGTTTGCTCGTCGATACTGGCCCATTCATAAATGGAATCGATCTAAGTGTTCTCTATATATCTATCGATATTCCTCTAGAGTTCCCGACGATCAATATTTTACATACGTTACACGGAAGTAATAATGTAAGTAAGCATAGATACAATATTACGTTACACGGAAGTAATAATGTTAGTAAGCATAGATACGCTAAAAAACGTTCAATTCAACGGATGGATATCCGCTGAACGTTTTTTAGGAAAAGTCCAATAGATGTCACTATAATTAGCGCTTTATCACATTCTCAATAGTATAAGTGTAAGCGTAAGTTAACAGTACAATTTTTAAAAAAACAACAATAATTAATCAGTTATGTTATGGTAAAGTTACACACAATACAGAACAGAGTGCGTATACTGAGTTTTTTCATTCACTTTCGATAGCGAGAGCGTTTGCGATTTGTATAGGAGTGACAAAGCGCGCCACATAGTTGTCTCTTTGTCACTCAGAATGACAAAACTCAGTATACGCACTCAGGTACGTCTAGGTTTGCGTTGCTCGCAAAGAAATCGGCCCCACATTGTTTACTGAAAGGGTCTATAAGTAGGCCTTTGTCTTAATTATTTTGTTTACTGATGATATTGGTTTGTTGATCAACCAAATTGATGTCACTTCTAAAATTATTAAAATAGGTATGAGACGCAAATTGCCGAGTACGTTAACAAATAATTGCTACTCGCAGCGTACACTCAAATGAATCAGTAGAGATAGATACTAAAACTCTCGGCGACTCATAGATCAGACTCATTCACTGAAAACTGGGTTCCACAGGAAAGCCAAAAGCAATTCCCTCACCTGTCTTCCCTACAAAACATTCCAGTGATCCACTACGAATTTACGATAAGCCTTTCTATCCAATGAAGAAAAAAGAAGAGATAAAACATATTTAACACCACAAAGACATTATGACATGAGATTTAAAACGATCAAAACAAAAGAAAAATAATCTCAAGAAAATAAGGGACGCAGGGTATTTTTATGCAGCGATAAAAGGGCCTCGATCTCAGAATACGCTGCCGGCTTTACCCAGAGAGCTGATTTTCAACGCGGGCCTTTGGTACTAACTCACGGAGTTACAACCGAAGCTGAAGAGAAATGATAATGGAATACAGAAAATAAAAGATACGTAACATAATAATGTTTAGGATGCCCATAGAGTCGTTGAACCAACTAGAACTTGTACCAGTTTATAGGTATATTAATTTTGCTCGTACTCTTTTAAGTACTATCTAAACAACAACATGCCGGCGACGGTATCGATACAAACTAGAATAAACTTTAAATACTTAAAGTTAGAGACTACAATACTTAATACCTGCGGCTGCGGCCGACAGGCACATCACGGGAGCGGTCATTTCTGCACTTCTATTGAAGAATTATAAACTCTAACTTCATAAGTATTTATGGATTATTTTCACCCCCACGGTTGCCTGCCCATCGTAATGCGGATAGACCTTTAGAAGAAACTTATCTCCAACAAGTTCTGAAGAAGGAGAGACGATTGTGTAATAAACGCTATTTCTCTTACACAGCAATTATCATAATAACTTACAACTTTAAACGCAAATATCTATTGCAAACGTGTTGGAAATAATGTGGTCCGAAATTACACTTCAGGCTATTTGATTGAACTAATAGCTCATATTCAGAGGCGCGGTCAATTCGCTAAAAGCATAACATTAAAGAAAGTTACGAGCATATTTTTCTCAGCTACACCGTATAATTTAGAAGTGAACCCCACCTTATAGGGTAACTTATATTGGTGAACGGTTCTCTAAATGAGATAAGAGAAACGGCTTATCCCACGCTTAGAACACCGTAAAATTTCATAAGACCATAAATGGGAATTTACATTTACATACAATAGTTTCCCACATCTCGTAATTTTAACAGTTTTAAGATTCAATCTATTATTGAGAAAGCGCATTAATTAGGCATCAGAACGTGGAACCGCTAAAAGACACATTTACATATTTAATACTCCAAGGCTGAGGGCGCAGAAGTATTCGGCGCTCTTGGGCCAGTACATTTTCGTGCCTCTCGCTGCCGAAACCACTGGGATTTGGGGAGTGCAGGGGAAAGCCTTTATTAGGGAAATAGGTCGCCGCTTGAGGGTCCGTGGCTATGACTGCCGCTCTGGGGCCTATCTTATGCAGAGGATTTCCTTTGCAGTAAACATAAACATAAACATTTACATACAGACACATACATTGCTTCTGGCCCCACACTAGGATAACCTGTGTCGTGGGAACCAGAAACAGCGACGTCACAAACATGTAAACATCCAAGACCTGGAGTTTTTTTTTCTCCCCAGCCGGGGATCGAACCCGGGACCTCTCGCATGGTAAGCAGATGCGCTAACCGTTACGCCACAGATGTCGTCCCGGTAAGGGTCGTCGCTGCTTGCAGTGCAGCTAGGTAACGCCGCCAGCGTAATGGGTACCTTTGCGTCGGATGTGTCTCGGGGCGGCTTATTTTCTAAGTGTTATTATTATTGTTATGTGTATGTTTGTGTCTGTCGTGCGTTATTTGTATTAGTTTTCACAATTTATGTTTGACGGTTTTAATACTAATTTGTAAGTTTGCACAAACTAACAAGGTAACACTCAAGAGGACGGGGTTTCGCACTCGTAAGTAGTGTATCATACAGTGTGTCCCTGGATAAAGTGCAATCCCGAAAGGGGATGAAACTAGACCATGAATCATTGACTAGAAAAATATTTAAAAAAATTATAAAAAATTATTGTAGGATTTATTGGTTTTTTTGCGAGAACGAGAACAGTAGTAGCAGCGGCGAGAATATCGGAGCGACTGTGTAAGTCCTGTTTCGAACCCCCTGCCTCCCCTCCCCTCGCCTTCCCTCTACCTGAGTGTAGAACAAAAGGACTGCGCCTGCCGAAGGGCACAGACTAGGACGGAAACAATGGAAAAAACGGTCTCTACCTGCACGGTAACACGATTAGGCTCCACTTTAAAAGTTCTTAGATAGCGTGTTTTTTTAGCTAGAACATTGTTTTTTTTTTATTTGGAAGCTAAAATGGTAAAGAATAAAAGTAAGCTATAAAATTACATAGTTATAGGGCACATTTTTTTAGTAATTTGAAGTTTTTTTAAATAAACGTCTAAAAAAATCATTTTTTTCATAAAAATACATTTTTTTACCCAAGATAGTTACTTTTTTGCGGACTATTTATTATTTCATGGTCATCGCCAGGTATTAGGCATACTGTTTTTTTTTTATTTCAAAGAAATAGACCCATTATTTTGGAAGAAATCAATACTTTTGTACATAGAGTCCTTAATGAAACATGATAATCTTAAAATACCAATAAATCCTACAATTATTTTTTATAATTTTTTTTTATATTTTTCTAGTCAATGATTCATGGTCTAGTTTCATCCCCTTTCGGGATTGCACTTTATCCAGGGACACACTGTATAGTAGCGTATCACAAATAGGAACGTCATAGTAGTCTTCTCTCATAAACACGTAAGCCGTTTTGTCAACTTATGCTACCATAAGTATCATCAGTGTGAACGTTTGTTGAATACAAGACGATAGTATACCTACGGTGGAACAATAACATGTTGCGCACTCGGTGAGTACTTATTTATAATTAATTCATTGTTGTTTATGCATGCCACCTAATTTAATTGGCTGAATGTCGTTCTCACTGAGGGCAAGGTCGCGGATGCACTTGCCATAATAAAATAATATTGTATTAAAATATTTGCGTCAGAATGTGAATGTTGTTGTGAAATCGGTAGGTTTCCGGCGTTAGCGAATAAAAGTGTATTTTTAGTCCAAAGCGACCGTCAAATTAACATGTATCGGAGACGGAATTAATTTCCTATCGATATTAGACTTTTTAATTAATGTATTTACAGTTGCATCAGAACCAGAAGCTTTAATGTTATTAACGTGTTAAGTCTAGATCTGTCTAGACTAGTTTTTGCCGCCGTCACTTCTGTTGCCGACCACAGATTAAATAGGTAAAGATATATTTAAGATTCAAATTAAGTTAATGTTTCTTTAGCCACATTTTAGAAATCTTTCGCGTTCTTCTCTAACGGGCTATAGTCACACATCACACACCTTCACGAAATTGAGAATACTTAGGTATTTGTTTGGAAAAAGTGACTGTACTATGCCATTAATGGACCCATTGGGTCCCTAACATGTATTATTTATTAGACATAACTTTCCGTCAGTCTCTTAAATCCAAATACGAAATAATCTCTCACTTCTTAGAGAAGACAGACGAAAAGAAAAATAACTAGTTTGGGCCTGTTTCATAGAACTACGTATTTTTATGCTTTACTATGACAATTCGATGTGCATTGAGTCAATAAACCCACTGATTAACAAATAAGAAGACTGTCTAAGCAATGTACTCGAAATGTCATAATAAGTTACGAATTTTACTGCTATAAAACATGGCGCTGATATAACTACATAATTTAATCCGTGATCGACATCAAACCCTTCTATTACCACCCAACCAAACCGCCGCAGTCCCAGGGCCCAGAAAAAAAATCGGAATAAAGGTCAACGCACACTCACATGGTCCAGCGGCAGCACAAGGAAGGCGCCACCGCCGGCGACCTCTGTCACCACGGCGACAAACTTCGGGTTCACGGCGCAGAAGTTGGAGTCGTGCGCGTTGCGCGTGATCTTGATGTTGTCATAGCAACGCTCGCGCTTAAACGGCACCCCGTACACATGGCGGAACTTGGAGCTTCGCACCCCGCGAAACCAGACCTGGAAACGGGTTGAGGTGTAAGGGTCTGACCTAGGACCCTGAACGAAGCTCACTGCTGAGCATTTAACACATAAGACACAACCTTAAGGTTAATCTAGTCCACTGCTATTTAACTGATTTTAACTGCTTGGGACTTCTTTTAGATCTAATACACTCGTCCAGCACATCATGTACATTCTTCAAGTTGAGCTGTAGCAAAGTGACCAAGCGTCCGAAATAGCGTTGGTATGTTTCTGGGATCGAACCTTTGTAGTCTACAATTTGTATACAGCTGCTTATATCCGTCCCACTATAGGGCACAGGCCTTTTCTCAGAGAGATAGTTTGGGCTGTATACAAAGTAAGCAGAGAAAAAGGGCAAGTTGGATTGAGTGATGGATCAGATTCCGAGACGTGATTCGGGACGCGGGATGGGATAGTCTGAGGCTAACGTTGGGAACGTACTTGAGGAATGAATGATAATGTGGCCATTTGGCAAACCGCATTCGCGGATGTCTACATAGTGCAGCCAAATAGTCGAAAAAAGCGCGGGGTTTGCATTAGTGCCCAACAAGCTGGATTTTTGTACAAAAAATTCAGCACGCCAGGTATTCACGCAAACTCAATATCTATTTCAACTGAACTTGTAATATTTTGAAGCAGGTCACAGCAGTCTGAAGTACGCACACTAGTGTATTCTATGGCTTACTTACTTGTATGCCTTTTTAAACAATATTGCAAAGGCTACACAGATCCAATAAACTTTACCTTTGTTTGTAAGAGCATACCCAGCAGAGATAGTCTCGCTGAATGCCTTTGGAAATTACTTCAACCTGAATGGCATAACAGAACATTGCGTTATCGGTCAGAAAATCTGTATTTTGCACTGCGATTTTGAATCAGAGCATTCATTGTGTTCTTTATTGTCAGGTACATTATGTACAGTTATTTCATAAGCCTACTGATAATTTTACCTGTCTCATCTATGTTGTCTATTACAGGTCTGTTACATTTCCTACCTACACTAGGTGATTGACCACTTAGACGCCGCAGTGCCTGGGACATATTTTTTAGAATCTCTAGACGTTCCCAACTATTGTTCCAGCTTAGTCACCTTAATCCACAGGAAAGATAGTGTCAATACGACATATGTACGGGAATGTGGATTCGAATCCCAGAATTTAGACTTGGATTTTCTAAGTTACATATCTACATTAGCTTTAATTTATCATGACATAGCCTCTCCCTAACCGTGGCGGAAAACAGTGAGGAAACCCGAGTCCTAATGGACTATTTTGATAGCATTGTGAGGTTTGAAATGTTCAGATTTCTTTTAGAGTAAGTCTACTCATAAAGCACACTGAATCGATTCATCAAGATAATGTACCTATTCCCGGTACAGTAAAAAACACCATACAGTACTTTTCATTCTACCCAAAAAGCAAATACTCGTACATAATGTAAAACAGGTGAAGATACGTTTAGTTTAGCCAATCGGTAAGAAGCAAAGCCTGACTAACGTTATGAAAGAAAAACATAAAACACACCCAGTTCCTTCCGGGAAACGAGGAAAACAAAACATATTGGTCAGGCGAAAGTATCCACATAATCGAGTCGTAGTTAACTATTGCTTGAAGGTGTAATTACGATAAGAGATCCGGTATTTTAATGATGTCGTTTTGACACAATAGTTAAATCCCAATTCAAACCAAAGACAGGACATAAAACGGTCAAAAACTAATTTACAATGTTATAGTTTTTGAAGAGTAAAGTTTGCACGAGGTTCTCTGTATCAACTTTACCTACCTCTACGCTAATTGTATTGTTCATCCAAATGGTACCAAGTTTTAATTAAGTACCAATTATTTAGCAGTAATTACACTGAAACAATGGTTCAGTTGTCTTGCAAACAATTTGAAAGTACCACTGTAGTCTTCCCGATATATCCTCTGAATTCGCATGGTCACAAATCACGTCCTATTATTTTGATGGTAAAATGGTACTTGATTGACAGGAATGACTGTAGGCCTTTTCATTTAACACGAAGATCTTAGGAAACAATAATTAAAAGTGGTAATCAAATAGCCTGCAGAAATCTAAGAAAGATAGGTGCTTAAATAAGACAAACTAGAAATATAATACATAGAAATATTACCTGTGAATTAGTCATGTCGATGTATTATCCAAGTTCAAATCCAGTGCGACATCCAAAGCATGCACTACATAAAGAATCCAGTTGCGATTCTACAGTATACTTCTGCTTACATATTACAACAAAATAACACAACATCCATTTGCCCACATGTCGCACTTTAACTTAACACTGAAAGTATCAAACAGAAACAGGAAAGAAGCATTAAAACACAAATAAAAAAAACACCAGAAAATGTGCAACTTAAGAACAAACTCTACATCTCTACCGTTCGGCTCCAAATGTTAATTATCTATAACTGATGATGATAGCCGCGCGGAGCGAACGGCGAACGAAAAAAAGTGAAATGAGAAGTCGATGGCGCCGCTCTGACGTTCGTGTGATGCTGGGAGAAATCTAAATTCATTGTGCTTCTATAATGCCTGCGCTGACAACCGAAGTGGTTAAAGTGACACCTGGTCTATCCTGCTGAATAGTCGTAAGATCTACAGAGTCACTTATGCTATCACGAACTTGATAACATAATTACACACATAAACATATTCTTTGACTGCGAATTTAATACTGATCAATATGACAAATTCGCATTAAATACACTCTTATGTGTATGAAACAAAGAACATATACGGCAATCATTGATTAAGTGTCTCAATTAATTGCGTTGTAAAGATAGTTCACCAACTGAGTACATTCACCATTAACGAGTACGTAGGCGCTAATCGTAGACTTTAATGGCATACTTATTTGAGATTTCACATGTATGTGTTAGCCATTTGGAGAATTAGAAAATAAAGCAGATAATAAATATGAGATTACAAGAGCCTCCATAAAATATTTTGGAGCTTTTATTGATTACGATTCACAGCACTTTAATTGGAGGCATTTTAGCTCTAAGCACCTTAGCTTCAAAAGCGTGTCAAGTATCAGCTTAACATACATTTTGCAAAATCACACACAAGTAACACTTTCCCTCTACCAGGTTCAAATGTAAAAATGTTACATGACGGGCGGCGGCAAAGCGTTGCAATCAAATGTGGCTACATCAAACACTCATAAAAGAGGCTAGAAGGCAAGTAGCACTCAGGTCACGGTTCGAAGATCGCGAATACGAAAATGATATAAGCATTTACATCATCGACTGTGCATATTTGTATACAATTACTTGAAAATTCTAGCTGCAGTGTATTGTTAATACGAATGCCTTGCCGAATCAAAGCGATATCGCCATAGGGTTTATACTTGTATCTTCAATGTACCCTTATTTATTGGTAACTTTATGTATTGTATCATGCAAAGGCGGTCGATCACCCTGGAGGCATGATTATTGCGTGCAAGTCGTATTACAGAGCTACTTTGCTACTTATTTATTATCCATACCAGTCCCGTATGGCAAGGAAATAAAACCGCAAGAATTAGCTTAGAAAATGTTAGGAAGCTAGAAATAAATGTTCCATCAGATTATAAAAAAAATCGCTTATTTAAATGTTCGGTTTACGCCAAATCGGCTAATCATTCAGGTATGAATCTGTGTTAGAGAAAGTATTGAGATTACACAATATGATTTAGTATATAAAAATGTATGTTACATGATTGTGATGTCATAGAATAATAAATTAATAGATCATGCAAATTAACTAGCGAAAGTTGTGATTGAAATGTAAACTAGTGTTCTATAATGTTTCCTCCATGAATGATGAATACGGGAATAGTTTATTTCTCACATGCTATGCATGCATGAATGAGTACAACAATTAGCGAAGTTACTTGCTCATCATGTTTATTTATCTTGGTAAGTAAATGGAAAAATATCTGTAACGTAAGCATTCAATCTCGGAATTTTCGTAATTAGAAAGTCTATGGATTTGTATGAACGAAGAATATTATTTATTTTATTTTCGGCTTTATTAAATATCAGCTGTACAAACTTGCCCATCGCTTGTACGTTTCTCTCGAAATTTACTTCTCGCATACTTAAATAATTGAAGGGATTTTGATGAAATTTGGCACACAAACTGAGCGTAAGAAAATTATTTATCTACCTGAAAATGGGAGTTCCACTCATCAATACAAACAATTTTCATTATGTGGAAAACTTAGCAATCACGCAGTCGATCCGCCCTTCCATACATACATTGATATAGATGGTAAGATGGTGTATATAAAAGCTCTTTTTGGTTACATCTTGGACATTAACCCACATACACTTTTCATCCAAACGAAACCCACGCGACATGGAACATAGTTCTTAAAACACTGTATAACACTCTGAGACTTTATAAACTTGTAGAGTTCGACTCCAAACACCAAATGATTGGATGTATATTTATTTTTTTATAAATACATAATAATGTATGTAGGTACAGTCGAAAGCACATCATCCTATTCACCCATGCACACTATGTACTCCGTTGCATTACGGGCGACTTTGCAACTAAAATGTGATGATTGTCGTGCTGTCGACTGTACTTAGCTGCTAATGTCAGCTAACATAATACCTCTGACCAAAACAAATCCTAATTGGCTTTTTAATTGACAAGTATATTGACCTGGTTGAGTAAAGCAACCAAGCAACAGTTCAAAACAGCATTTATCAACACAGTATCCATTAGATCATAACTCACGTTATTTTATTGACTCTTTGTTAACAAATACACCATCCAAGGCTACATCTACTATGTACTTCTTCGTTTTTAAACATACGTACAAAGTACATACATTATACAATAACCATTATGCAGAATATGGGACTTACATGCTTGTCATAAAATTAAAATTAAAAAGCCGGCCAAGTGTGCGTCGGGCCACGCCCTGTGGGGTTCCTTGGGAAAAGAGTTTTTTTTAACTGCTTTACAGAACTGACATTTTCATCAAAGTAATTTTCGAATGATTTTGTTCGACTTTTAAAAGGTAACTACTTAATTTAATTAATACTGTAATTTGTAAGAACAAAAATAATATTTCATCCTATTCTATTTATTGGTCTTGAATTTTGATAATTGATGGTTTATAAATCAAATACGACTTTTTATATTGTTCTCCTAATAAATCCACATCTTAACATTAAACACTATTTAATAAAATAAAAATATTATCTACATATAAACATATTACAAGTCTATTTTGTACATTGACTATTTTTTTACGGGCTATGCTAAAGAGAGGATGCATTATCCAAAAATGCAACAAAAAAATGTACGTACAACTGTATAATGATTGTATGACAATCCACAACTTGCACAAAAAATGCTTTATTGTTTTAATTTAAAAATAATTTCAGTTTTATTGAAGAGGCCATGTTACCAGATAAATAAATGTGGTATCTTTTTAGCGTTCCGTATCTCAATAAGAAAAAAACGGAACCCTTAATATGATCACTTAGGTGATCTAAACAAAGTCTTTGTTGTCCGACCGTCCGTATGTCAAGATCCTTTATCTCTAGACCGCGTGAAGATTAAATACCAATTTCGCCATAAAAAATACAGTGTTTGTCTCTACAACGGTTTCAAAAAGGATACAAGAATTTCACTAAGTAGATACTTAAGTATAATTTTGTCTCTTCAGATTTGTCAAAATAGAAACAGACAGATACTTGATCTGTCCGTTTCACTATCTGAAATTCTCATTTCAGAAACAGGTATTATCTAAGTTATTGAATTATAGTTCCATCCATGCCAAGTACCAAGGTAGTCTGTAGGTTTATGCGTAAAGTTAGGAGTATCTACTTGTATAACTAAAGACATCTTCATAATAATCAAACTTAAAAAATGATAAGCTGTTAAATAACGTATATTTCGACACTAAGGGAATAGAAAGTCATAGGGTAATTCCCGTTGACCTAGAACTACGTTTGGCAAGTAATATCGTGATATAGTGCAAATACGGGAAAAATTGAAAATATACATTTGTAATTAAATCATAAGGTTGTCATTGAAGTTCATTAAAATCTCGAAAAAAACTGCCAGTACCTTGGTGGGTCCGACTCGCTCTTGCCCGTTTTTTTTTTTCTATGACTAGTGTTTTTTATAAAGTGAGCATATATTGTTAGGGTTTTATTTTGAAATTTTTCCAATGCTTAAGTATCTTCTGTATAAAAAAGTCAGTTCAATCTAAGTTATACGGAAGTGCCCCAACGTAGCTTTCTATTTTTATTTTTTTCTTTTCTTATTTTTTTCATCGAGTAGTAGTTTCACTTATTATATTATTGCCCAAACAGCTATTAGACCCTGTATAGATAAGGTACAATAGACATAATGACCTGAGATTTTTGAGAGACATACAAATGACAAACTTTATCAGACAATTTGTAAAGAAAATAAAGGCAATAAAAGATTCTAAAGTCTATGTATCCCAGTGAAAACTTTCTAAATAGTCTCTCCACCATTAAGTAACTAATTATATTGTCCACTGTTGATTGACCACTGGCTCTCACATCACATCATCTGACCCAGATTCTCCCGTAGGCATTTAAGGTAATTAAGAAAACAAGTGGGGCAGACACAATTTACATTATAATGGGTTGACTTGGACTGAATAATGTCTAAAATACTTGTGGTATGAAACAAAGTTTGTTAAACTGTATGAGCAAATAACTGTGTTGAGCTATTAGGCTATTGAAAGGTAACACAGTTATAACTAACATACTAAGGCAAAGATTAAGTTCCAATTTCGGCTTAAAAAATACAGTGTAAATTATATGGATCCAAAAGTCTCAATTTTAATTCAACCATATTGTGTTACAATTGAGTCCATTTATCTAATAATTTTGCTAAATCACAATAAAATTCCTTAGGTTTCTGATGCATGCTTTAGACTTTAGATGCCAAGTGCAAAGTACTCAAAGTCAGTTTTACTCATGTTGCCAGCTAATAACTAGAAGTTCTTTTGTTGCATTAATTGTAGCTATGATGATCTCGGGTTGCAACTGGTACAAAAGATACCATTCAATATGCTTAGACTATTTTTTATTAAATTATTATTATTAATTATTTTTTGCACAAAACATGTAGGTACTAAAGGTGCTAGTCGCATTTTCTACCAGTCAATCTGCAGGAAGTACAGGAGAGGCAAAAATTTAGGTAGGCAATCCAAAAATGTAAATTATGAAGATGCACATAATAAGCAATAATATAATACAGTACACACTAATGCTTGATAATAATACGTACATATATTATCATCTGTACATATCTTAACAATATATTTTATAAATAGATGAAATAAGTTCATATTGGATGTTTATGCAAATTAGAAAAAATATGCCCTTTGCAAATTAGAAAAAAAAATACAATTACAATGAAACTAAACTATTAATTGGTTTGAATGGACAGTTGATGGCAGTAAGGTTGAGTTCTCGGAAAAGATATTTAAAGGGGGGATGTGAAGAGGCTTTCCTGATTTTCTTTAAATGAGGAAAGACACATTTTAATACATAATTAAAATGTTTACTAATAAAGTAGCTGTGACATATTCATTGGCATATCTAAGATTATTGTCCAGAGGGCAGGCCCTAACATGTGTGCATCCAACGTCCCAGGAGAGCATATCGCTCCTAGCTCTTGCAGCCCTATCTACACCAACAGACATATGAATATAGTGCAATGTGTACTGTGTAGTACATAGTGCAATTTGGAATAGAAAAATTTAGAGAGTTGGTGGCCAAGTAAGCCATTGCTTCTAGGTAACATATAAAGATCACCACCACAGCAACACACGAGCCTGAGCAGAGAAATTAAATAGTACAGTAGATAATAATTAGCCCAAGTAACAACATTAGGAACAACTCATAATAAAATTGTGATGACGATAAAACAGGACCACTTGAACAATTTAAGCTGTAGAAAACAGTTTACTCCCCTCTGCCCACCGGTGGATGGGATGATAGGTATATACAAATTACTAAAAAATGTTTTTAAAGTATCTACCACTTACCTACAATATCCTACAGTCTATTTACTGAAGAGAACGACTAAAGGTAAACAAAGACACAGCATCTCTCAAACTTAAATGTCACTCAAAATAGCTCATGCACGCAGCTTTGCTTGCATCGTATACCCACATAGGTTTAAGTAGGTATTGTTTAAGGAAAACAGACAGACAACTAAACAAGACAACACAAACACTACAGAAAATAAAATAGTTTAGAGCAGTTGCACTTCCATCAACAACGTCAATCGTGAGTAAATATGGCGTCGGGGTGGCTATCATACTTTTTTTTTCCTTTAATTAAAAAAGAGGTTCGTAGTCAGCTCTCCATACTTCTTCCTACATTTCGCATAGCGCATTAGCATCAAATAATCGATCATAATCTGCCTTTAAACAAAATTCCTACACCTTTGGTGGTTGCGAACATTTGGCAGCAGTAGGATGGCTTTTATTTGAGGACCACTGAAATTTTAGGTATTTTTTGGGGCATCTCTTAAGCAAATTGAATTTTCATGATAAAATAAAATATTTAGTTAAATAAACTGTGAGTGAGGGATAAAGCAGGTAATAACAGTGTTATTGGGTATATTGCTTAATGGCATTTATTAGCCATATCGTTTTGTATAACTTGCTAAATTATATGCAGTGTTATAAATGTGGCATATTGAAAAACCAAATTTTTGACATGTTGACACTTACTCGTTCGCTTCAGTAAATAGAGTGTAGTTGTTATTAGGATTTCAAGCGAAAATGTTCACCGTGACAACGGGAATAAGCCGTACAAAATAATATCAGTATGTATTGTAGAGGTAAGTTCATTACTACTAGTGGTAAAGCAAAAAATTTACACGTGCATGAAATACGCTCTCTTGTGATTTCTAATGCAATATTATTGTCCTAAAAGCAGAGTTTGCCAAATGCAAAGTTGTTTTCTTACCTTAGCGGCTGGTTTATTACAAGCCCTAACATCAACAAGGGTGCTGTTCTTTCCGGGACTCTTCTCCACAATGTTTACGATTTCTAAGCAATTACTTTCTCTTATAGACTCATCTTTTACAGGAGGCATATCCCTTGGATTCGCCAAGTAAGTGCTACGGATAACTGTATGTTTGAATCACGCACTGGATAAAACAAAGAAAATTCAAAATATGTGCATAAAAAGCGTCCAACTTTGTAAGAAAATCGAAGTGAATGAATGAGTTGGTTGATTGAAGTCATTTGAAGTTGTTGAGTGAGCGAGTTAACCGAGTTAGTGGAGAGGGTGAGCGAGTGAGTATGGACGTAACCAAATAATCGTTTTTATTTATCGATTATTTTTCAAAAGTAATCATTATATTTTGACCGAAGATTTTTGGAACGCAAATGGTAAAAAAAAAGGAATTAATTTCTCTTACATCCAGTTGAAGCTGATTGTTGATTTATTGTAGCCAACAACTTTCTCGAGAGCTATAACTACTTAAACAACTCTTAAATTACTATAATTTATATTGTGAACTAAGTACCTATGCAATTTTATAGAGACATCAAAAACAATAACAATCGAGCTGATGCCATACGCTTGGCTTGACACATCACAGTTCCGATGAATATACGCTTGGTTACCACGTACATAGTATTTCGGTCTGTCACAATAAATTGATGTATGCGCGTTAGTTTTCAACATAATAATATTATGTAAACGTCAAATCAATCACAACGGTGAAAAAGTTAGAAAGAAAATATGTTTAACCTTGTGTGTTCGAAACGAAATTATTATAATTTCAAATACTAGACGAGAACTGAGTGCCAAATTTATTGTCAAGGGTTGATCTATAAATAACCTTCTTTAATTAATTTTAATGTTGCGTGCCCAACAGGATCCACTAAGATCCATATTATTTAAATTATAATATCTGTAGCATACATATTTATACAAACATGATAAATGTTTGCAAGCGTGCTAGTAAAATACATTAAATTATAAAGCATTGAAATTTTTGCAATAAATCTTAGTATGCTAAGAAAAATCGATTCTTTAAAAAACACTTGATTAAACGATCGATCATTTATTTGCAATATTCTTCCCTACAAGTGAATGAACGAAGTCGATTGACAACCACATTTTTTGGTTGCCAGGAGAGAAAAAAATTCAGAGTTAAAATTAAAAAAGTTTAAGCCGACTGCAAAAAACATTAGCTATTCGTTGCATTTTCGTCACAGTTCTACCAGTCTACCACTGTCCATGAGTGTACGATGGTCTACACCACAGAACAAAAAAAAAAGAGTAGAAATCGTAAGTGGGCGGTGCCCGCGTGCCTCAAATTAGCAATGTATTGCATAAGCGTAGTCTATGACAGTTTTTCTTACCTCAGTTGCCGTGCGCTTCTAGTAAAGAAAACAATTGTGAAAACTCTACTAAAATGCCTTATTGTGCTGTGTTAGAGTGCAAAAATAAAAGTTGGGGACCAAAATGTACCGATCATGCCGTAACATTCCATCGGTAAGTAGTATTTCAATTGTATTTAATTTAATAGAAATTAAATTTGTAATGACATGAACAAGGAAAGCAATCCGAAAGTGAGAAAGTAAAACCACCTTTATTTACTGGAATATAATGTTCAATTTTCGTCGAAGTCTGTGTACTTTTTCTAGAAATTTCTGTCAACATTTGAATGCTACTCAAATGAGTAGCAATTGCAGCTGGGACACAACATTATAAAAATCTATCGATAATATTTAAACGCAAATAATTTTAATTTTTTCTAAAAACTCCATATTTCCTTTATAATTGCTTGAAATAGTTTTTATAAAAAATAATAATAATATTTTGTCTATGACTTAGCAGTAATAAATAATTACCTGCGTCTAATTAGGTACTTTGGGAAAATAATTGTCGTTATTTTATTTTAATTGAAGACCGCTGTGGCGCAGTGGTTAGTGCATCTGACTACCATGCGAGAGATCCCGGGTTCGTATCCCGGCTAGGGACAAAAAAAAATCCTAGGTCTTGTATGTTTACATGTTTGTGACGTCGTTGTTTCTGGTGCCCACGACACAGGGTATCCCAGGGTGGGGCCAGAGGCAATGTATGTGCCTGTAAGTGTTTATTATCATCTTTTATTATTATTATTATTTAACACATTTTTAGTTGCAATTATTTTTGATACTGCGCAAAATTTATTGTTCATGTTCCTTGACGCTGTTTAGTTCCTTTGCGAGAATGTGGTCCTGACTGCAGTATCATGTCATTTTTGTAAACTTTTAATCCGGATCAACTTACCCATCCCATTTTGAGACAAGCAACCGAACGACGCAAGCTCCGTCTCTGCTCACCACCCACTCACTGCTCTGCGTATCGGAGCGAAACGTAGTCGGACTCGTCCGATAAAACAACACCCGTAAGTAGATCCGGACTAAATGTTTACAATGTGTTGTGCCGAAAGTTTTAGTTCAAAAAACATGTCATTTTTATTAGTATAGATTGGCGTATTGATTAGCCAATCATCCAGAAGGACAGTTAATATGGTAGCCGGCTGCGTAATTTACATCGAACTGTGGTACAGTTTGGCAGAAGGGAATACATTATGTTACTATGTCAATGTAGGTACTAAAAAAAAATGATTAAGAAACATTGTCATAACAAATTCATTTTCAACTGTCGCTTAATGAAACAGTTCTATAATTTGTCGATATGGCAATATGTCCCATCCTTAGCCTGAGTAGCAACATAGCAGATAGTTATTTTTCAATATTCGACTTTATGGCATTGAACTTAAAGCTTCTCGACGATCACACGCGGCGGTAGTTCCATCTAATGTAGAGTAGCGGTACTACAAAGCAAAGATCGTATGTCAAACTTAATTTCATAATTATCATTTGATTTTGATCATTGTTTATATGATTTAAAAGGTTCATATTTTAATTGGAACTTTTGTGATGTAGACCTTTTCAGAATTGCCTTTATTTGCCAATGGCAGCTTGGCATTCACAGTGTGCTTTTGATTTGTGTGTGTGAGTTTGGTCACACTGGTTTTCCTACTGATAGGCCATGTCACTATTTCTACTCTTTTTTTTTGTTCTGTGGTCTACACCATTGTAGTCTGATGGTCTATAAAACTATGTTTATCCATAAAGTAAGTATGTCACACTAATTTCGTGATTTTGGACGCCTCCCCATCCTAGTTGCATTATTATTAATTATAATTTTTAACTGTGACATCACGAGACTTAGGACCCCTCCCACCCCTTGTCGCTTCTTAACTGTCTGTCGAATAATAGCCTTAATATGATTAGATTTACATATTTTTATGTAAAAAAATATAATGATAAGAAGTTTATTCAAAAATAGAAAAGCCGCTTATGAAAGATATACATACCTACAATTATTAAGATGACATTTTCGAAATGATCGGAACCGGAGTCATGTTATTTTTAGGCTCCACCGGGAATTCCCACAATTACTCCTGCCTGACTTTGAAAATTACAACAGAAAACCATTGTTATTTTTAAGGTCAGGACTGAGGAGGTTAAAGTTGTTATTTTGAAGTTAGTGTGTAGTAAAAGCTGTTGGTTTTCCATGCATCAGTAAATAAATAAATAAATATTATAGTGAAAAAAAAAACTTAATACTAGGAATAGGTAACTACTTCTAAAAAATTTTGTATCTGAAACAATTTCTAATTAAAGATTAATATTAAGGATTTTTCCTTTTAAATGTTTCTAGCTACCTTAGCCCCTTCTAAAACCTCTATTTTAGTCCCATTATTCAGTGGTGTCGGTAGCATGGCGTATTTTTTCTCTTTCAATCGTATGCAAACCACACGTGACCACACCAACGAGCTCAGGCTGGTTCGTCACCCTCAAAACACCGATCAAATGTACTTAATACAAATTGATAGTGTGCTGTGCACCCAGCACCTAATTTAGTGAAGAGGTTTACTTCACTCAACAAACTCGTTTATCAACTTGCTTGTTAATCAGCCAGTGTGTGCCCACGAATCGTGCAACATCGTCGTGTTTTACAAGAGTTATTGGTATATCTAAAAAAAATGCCAAAAATTTATAACTTTGGAGCTGGACCAGCTAAACTGCCTGAAGAAGTGAGTATTGTGAATTAGTGAAGTAGTGTGAATTGTTTTAATGCATGAAGTATAACAGAAAATATTGTAATCCTAACGTGAATCTCATTTTAGGTATACAACATCATCCAAAATGAATTGACAGACTTCGAAGGGACCGGTATAAGTTTATTAGAAACAAGTCATCGTACTGCTCCTTATCTGAAATTAAATAAAGATGTTCAAGATGTTATTCGGAGATTACTGTAAGTATATTGATGTTAGTTAAACTTCAACTTAACCTAGCATTACCGCAAAAAAACTCAGCGCTTAGGTACAGTCAGCGACTAAATTCACCCGTAACGTACAGTCATTATCGTATATTCACCGATAGATGAATCTTTACCTTTACTAATATAATAAAATAAAATATATATCATTCTGTATCTAATTAGTTGGAAAGTCACCCTTTATATAACTGAATATAGCACGGTTAATGTAAGAAAGGGGCTGTACTTCTAACTTTACTATTTTATCTCTGCATTACATAACATAGATGGCAACATACCTACTATAATGATATTGAACGAGAGGAAAAAAATGTCCAGTCCTTTTCTTTAATAAACAGTGTTTGAAAGTTGTCCCATCCAATTCTTAAGCAGAGTGCATGCGCATACGGAAAGATCGATATTATACTGCCGTGATAACTATGCCTATTTTTTTCGATTAAATAAAATAAATAATAAAATAATAAACTCACGCCCGTTATCCCCGAAGGGGTAGGCAGAGGCACCAGTCTCTAGAACTGGACCCACGTTTTGCCGAGTTTATTAGGTCCCAAACGTGACAAGTGGCAAGCCTGTCGCCGTTATCCGGGCACAATTTTTTTTCGATTAATCTCCTCTATTGTTTTTAAACTTTTCTCTTGTTTACGGCTTTGGTTTGCAATGTCCCAAAAAGATACAGGATTAATAATGAGGTATTTTGGCGATTCCTAGGTGTCACATAACATAACTCATATTACTGATAAGCACTTTTTATGTCGTCTAATACTAGGGCACAGGCTCACTCACCATCACCACGCACCGCGGTTTTGCAATTTCAAGCGTTCAGTTAGGTAGTGAAGACTTCAGACTTTACGAGGTTTTCTCACGATATTTTTCTTCACAGTTAGCAAAATGTAGTACCTAATTACAGTAGTTACAAAAAGAAGAACAAGGTTTCGGTTTACGTTTGAGATTTTGATGACGATTTGAGAGCTGCTCTGCTTTTTCAAAAATGATCTCTAAAATAAGTTATATGAGTTTAATAACTATATCAGTGGTGGCTTTTATTCACTCACGTGCGTGAATAAAAGTTGCAAAAAAATATTGAATGGACAATCAACGTATTTACATAATAATATGTCGTGGTTTTTTTTTTGTTAGGTGAAAACTATAAAAAGAAAGTCACCCAACGGAAAGCTACGGGAAAGCTAGATTTTTTTTGGAAAGTTGAAGAAATGAGTGAATGAGCATTTATTTTTAACTTGTAATCTCTCTCTACTCTATCTAATTAGTCTGTGAGTCTGACATGACATCATTCAAACAAAGATTTAAAATCTCGCTATTTCGAGAAAATCGGATTTTTGTTTTGTCTGATGTTTCAGTGGTTTGATTGATGCATTTCCCGTTCACAAAATAGTTGTCATTCTTAAATATTTACAGTAATGTACCTGCTAATTACAAAATCATCTTCTTGGCTGGTGGAGGTCAGGGACAATTTGCCGGTGTTCCTCTCAACTTGATGTCCAGAACTGGCACCGCTGACTATGTCGTCACAGGTAAAGAGATGAAAACATTAGATCCAAGTAATGGAAACTCTTGAGACATTATTTAGAACCAATTATTAATTGACATTAGTCTTAAGTTAGGATAGCAATGGAACTTATATAAGATTATGCATTTCCTTGCTGATTGTCTAAGAACTGAACCTGATCATAAACATTTGCTTTCAAAATACCTATATGCAGTTTTTTTTGTTAAGTATTTTTGTAAGCTCTATCCATGCCAGATTTCTATCTATGAAGTACCTAATGGGGTTACTTTATAAATAATTAGAACATTAAAATAAATACAAATACAAAAAAATTATTAAAAAGAAAAAAAATATTACAAAGAGTGTTTTACGTTGGTTGCCACACTAGATATACGTCAGTTAAGTTCTAAGAGTGCGAAAGTCATTTTTGGCCGTTTCGACCTTTGGCACGCTTCTTTCCGACCAATCTTATCAATCAATCTTATTTTATCTTCAATAAGTTGATTTTAAATACTTTTCCCAAAAAATGTACACCTCTAATGTAGATAATTGAAATTTTATACAGTTTTTTCGCTCTCCTGTAAAGTTGACATTTTTTACTTACGCACTGTTAGAAATTAACTGACGATAAATCTGTGCTGTGGTAACTAGAATAAGGGTTAATACATTTTAAACTTAAATTTCATTTGCAGGAGGGTGGTCACAGAAGGCCGCCAAAGAAGCCATGAAGTATGGCAAAGTGAACTTGGTTCTGCCTCCCACAAAGCGCTATGAGGGCATACCAGACCAGTCCCAGTGGAATCTCGACCCCAATGCTTCATATGTGCACATTTGCACAAATGAGACCATTCATGGTATGTTTATATTATTAACAATCTTACTACCTATTTTATTGTAAAGATCTCACACTATTAAGTATACACAGTGCTAGTTAGACCTGAAATTTCCACATTTAGCCTCATAGTTGGTCCATTGCACGTAGCAAACCCTAAAATAATAATATGTAAATACCTTAGTCACTAGGGTGTCCTCACAATGATTTTCTTCACCTTAGCGAGTGGTTTTGCTACGTATATAACTTCACAAATGTATGTAACATAGAAAACGAAATCATTGGTACATTCCGGGATTTGAAGCCACTACCTCCTATATGAGAAGCCTTCATTCTCCCGCTCTAAGCTTTATACAACAATACTTATATTAACACAACATTTACATACAGGCACATACATTGCATATTGAAACAGGACACTTTTTATCTTTTTATATTATTATCACTTTTTCTTATCCACTGCTTTGTTGGCCTAGTGGTCGTTAGATGATGATCATACATCATCTGAACATTTGATTACCATGCCGGAGGTTGTGGGTTCGATTCCCACTGGGAGCCACCATACATTTGTAGTTTGGGTGTATTTTCGTGTCTGTGATGTGTGTGCCTGGTTACCATAGTACAGGCTAGTTTGGTGCCAGGACAAGCTATTGTGTTGTTTGAAAGGTATGCAAGGCTTAGCACTTGCAACAATTGTAACAATGTGCAAAATGTATTATTTGAAATTGAAGTATCATTTTGTTTGCATGTTTGTCTGAAATCATCAAAACTTTATTTTTATTACATTTACAGCCTGTTGTTTTTTAAGCAGATAATCATAATTAGATTTATGAATAGGTGAAATAACAATGATAGTCTAAATTTTTAATATTTCCACAACTTTTCCAGGTGTGGAGTTTGATTTCATTCCTGACACCAAGGGAGTGCCTCTAGTAGCCGACATGTCTTCTAACATCATGTCCAAGAAAATTGATATCTCTAAGGTATGACCCAAAGACCTACTAGACCTTCTCATTCATCATTAAGTATATTTTTGTTTCCGCAATGAGTCAACTTGTTTCCCTTGAAAGAGATATATTTGTACTGGAAATACTTACTTTCCAGGTATTTCAATAGCCCGATTCTATTTAGTTAGTTATTATTGGATATGATAATATTTATTAGTTTCAATACTACTTATTGTGTGTCCGACTACACAATTTTGCTTATGTGCGTCATGTGCGTGTGTAATCAACTAATCAATAAGAAAAAAATTGTTTTTGGGCGCAGTTACAGTTTTATCTTAGCATTTTGGCATATTACAATACAAGTAATCATCATCAACCCATTATGTCCCCACCAAGGGGCACGGGTCTCTTCCCTGAGGAAGGTATAGGCCATACTCCACCACAGGGGCCAAGTCCGGATTGGTGGAGGTTTGTAAGACTAGTGGCTGGTCTTACTGTCAGAAGTTTTCAAGCCACCCTAAGGTCTCTGACTTGGCTTAACGACTGCCATCTATCGACGGCAGCCGGCACCAACTGCTTAACGTGCCTTGCGAAGCACGGAACCGCTCGGAAAAATGCCACTAGCGTTAGTCATAGACGGTGACCCATCCATGGACTGAACGCGCCGTATGTTGCTTAACCTTAGTGATCGCTTAAGATCACTCAGGCTGCGAGCGATTCGCTCGTCGTATTAAATTCCCTAAGACAGACCGAGATACTATGTACGCGGTAACCAAGCGCGCGTTTCATCAGAACCTGTGACGTGTCAAGCGTACGGCGTCAGCTAGCTCCCGTCTTTCTAACCAGTGCACTAAAATAGCTGTAACTTGCCATTTATTACCCGATTTCGATACTTTTTTTACAGAAAATATTGTTTTAGATGTCTCTATAAAACTGCATACTTTGTTCAAAACGAGAATGATTCTTTTAATAAATTAATGAAAATTATTTTATGAATCGCTCGTAGCCTGGGCTGCCTGAGTGATCTTAAACGATCACTAAGGTTAAGCAACATACGGCGCGTTCAGTCCATGGATGGGTCACCGTCTATGACTAACGCTAGTGGCATTTTTCCGAGCGATTCCGTGCTTCGCAAGGCACGTTAAGCAGTTGGTGCCGGCTGCCGTCGATAGACGGCAGTCGTTAAGCCAAGTCAGAGGCCTTAGGGCGGCTTGAAAACTTCTGACAGTAAGACCAGCCACTAGTCTTACAAGCCTCCACCAATCCGGACTTGGCCCCCGTGGTGGAGTATGGCCTATACCTTCCTCAGGGAAGAGACCCGTGCCCCTCGGTGGGGACATGATGGGTTGATGATGATGATGATTTTATGTTAGGTTATATTGACAATCTGCGATCTAGCAGCGACATTAACGCGCTACTGCATATCTGGAACGAAGTAGTTGGTCTTGACATACTTACCGTGTGGACAAATAATGACGTGGAAAGTTAACTAACTACTAACTATTTGTTTTCTGGTGTGTACAATAAAGAGTTCTTTCTAATCTAATCTAACTGCGAAATTTGTGTGGATTCCCAGTTTGGCGTAGTATATGCTGGAGCCCAGAAGAACATTGGTACAGCTGGAGTAGTCATGGTCATTGTGCGAGAGGATCTCCTCAACCAAGCGATGCCTGTCTGCCCATCCATTCTGGACTGGACTGTCAATGTGAAAGCCGACTCTATCTTGAATACCCCGCCTATGTTCGCGTGAGTATATCAATCTAATGACTCAGACGATATCTCTTAAATATTAGGCTTTAATCTTAACGAAATATTACTATTTGTGGCAGATAGTAGCCGTGTTATTCAAATATAGATAAATATGATATGATAAACGTTCTCTTAGTAACCCAAGGTGTGGACCTTGGCCTTGACAAGTAAAAAGATTATTAACTCGATTTTTGCGTAAATATATAGACAGTTAATCAACCGCTTATTGCTAAAGTAGAATATTACATTTCACGCCTGTGATAGTACTAATAAAAAGAAAAGTAAGATGATGGTTGACTTTGCGTTGACATGAGTCATGAGAGTGACATATAATATAATAATAACCTCTATTTCAGTATTTACGTCATGGGACGAACGTTACAGTGGATCGAAAGACAGGGTGGTTTGGATAAGATGGAAGAGCTCTCCAAGAAAAAGTCCTCAATCATCTATAGCATAATTGAAGAATCAAACGGTTTTTACTATGCCCCCGTTGCCAAGAATTGTAGAAGCAGGATGAACATTCCATTCCGTGTCGGAGCATCTGGAGGCGACGAGGCCTTGGAAAAAGAATTCCTGAAAGGCGCCGAGGAGCGGTCGCTTATCCAACTGAAGGGGCACAGGTAATGAATCATTCTGTCTTATCCAGTTTTTATATTTACATTTATTGCACTCAAAAAATTCACCGTCTATAGTGTTTAAAACAAAACAAGTTCTGTAATTTCCTTCAATTTTTAAATAAAATTGGGCGTGGTATTTGCCTTTATGTTCTTGATATTTCTCTCTTCCGTCTATTGCATGACGTGTTTTAATGTTGGTGTATTGACGTCATATAATTATCGTTCATCTCGTGTTTTGTTGGAATGGTAATAAATATTGGTCAGCCAAGTGATGACCGATATTTCATCAGCAGACAAAAAGGCTGACCCCATAATGTTGTCTTATCTTTCTTGTGCAGATATCTGCCACGCCTTTTTTCTTATCAATAATGCTTAATGCAAATAAGACCAATAAAAAAGCGATTCGTATCTTATTGAGATTTTAATGAACATTGTTTCCTTGCAGAGACGTCGGTGGCATTCGAGCTTCGACTTACAACGCGGTCACAGTGGAGGAGGTCGAGTGCCTAGCGGCATATATGATTGACTTTTGCAAGAAGCACTCCAAATAAACTCACGCCATTTTGGCCTTTTTGCCCAATCATTGACAAACTGACTTGATATAATTGTGTAGCTGTGGTTGTCACTGACTATACTGTATTATATTTATTAGTATTTTATGCACTGTGCTATTAAAAGTGCCTCTCGTTTTAGTTAAACATGGCTGTGCTATTGTATGGTGACTCTAGTGGTTTTGCAGCCAACTGCAGAGTTTGTATTTTAATGAGGATTATCCTCTTGTTAAACTGTGCGAAATAAAATAGGCCTTAAAATGATCTTTGGCGGCGTAAAGAATGAATAGACTGAAAACTGTTTCCTCAGCTTTAAATAATAATGTAATGCAAAATTTGAGGTAATTGAAATTAAAAATTGAAGAAATTGTTTTCAAATAATCCCTTCTATGCTCCACGCCCTGTGTAGACATCGGAATACGTTATCGGTATTAAAAAATAAGTATCCATAATCATTATATTGATAGTACTGTCGACAGCACATTAACCTCTACATACGTGCACTGTAAAGAGTTACGTTAAGAAACACTGTGCATCAAAAATGTAAATGTTAACCTGCTGTCGACTACTAAAAATATTAAGAATATCTTGCACCTTCTTAAGTATTTTATAAGTAGGAATTTAAACTTAAGTTTTTGTAAAGAATTTTTGTTAAATACCTACTTTACCACTAAGCCTCGGTTGTTGTAAAAACACTAATGTCGCCACATATTTAAATTCAAAATTGGAATAAACTAATTTTTACTTTCCTGAAAACGAGTAATTTTTTTAACCCAACGATGGATACTTTGTGCGAAGATTTAACCCTAATCGCTGTAGTTTTTAGACCAGCTCGACAGCAGACCAACCTCTGCAATTTATTTACTAAGTCGCCCCTAAATTAATAAATAATAATACCTAAATCCCATACAATACAATCACTTGACCTGGTCCCAAACTAGGATACCCTGTGCTATGGTAACCAACAACCAGACTGCGGCCATTCATACAAATCGCACACTTGCAAGAACAACGTGTTATTTCGAAACCCTTACGTTACATAAGAGCATTTTTTTTAAGGTTTCAAAGTAATGGCCGAAAGAGATAGCGCTACAACGTGATGCAGTGTCTCTTTTCTCATTATTCCGGCTTTTTCGGAGTAAATAAAATCACTTTAAAAAGAAAAAAATCTATGAATAAAAAATGGTATGATTCGAACTATCACGTTGTTCTTGCAAGGGTGCGAAATGTACGGCGGCCCCCAGTGGGAATCGAACCCACGACCTCTTTCTTGGAGCTAAGCGCCTTAAGTAATTACAGTAACACTGGCGCTCTATATCGCAGGCCCTGCATAGTTTAGACATCAGGCAATCAGGCATGTAAGCCCTGTAACCTAATGTCGAAAATGTACTCTACTCTACATATTATTATGTTATTGGCGTTTGGAGTCGCGGGTGGCTGGGCACCATACACTACTGTGTGGAGACCTCCCGCCTTCGGTTTTAAAAACAAAGCAGTCAAGGAAAGTATTTGTGAGGCATTCGTACTTTCCATGATTGTTTTGTTTTTATTTTTTGTAGACAATTCTGATAAGTCTTCTTTCTTTCTTCTTCTTATTGTACCTACCATAGCTGTTATCTCTGTTGTTGATGAAATAAATCTTATCTTATCTTAATAATTGAGTAGAATGCAAGGGGGTAAAGGGTGAGGTGCTGTCAACTGATTAGTAGGTAGGTACCTAGCTTGTAGAAACGGGGGTTGCCTAAATAGGAGTGACATGCGGAGACGCCGCATCCCCATTTTGTGAAAAATGTATCTAAACATTAAAATATAGCCTGAAGGGTCGATAATTTTCTGAAAGGCCTTACCTTTCCGTACTTAGTGAAAATTCTCAACTCATGTCGCTTAGCTTGAGTATTAACGTTACATAACATAACATTTACATACAGGCACATACATTGCTTCTGGCCCCACTCTAGGATACCATGTGTCGTGGGAACCAGAAACAGCGACGTCACAAGCATTGTTTTACAAAATAGCTATTTTCGTAGAATTTTGATGTAGAACCGATAGATTTTGCCAGATAAATGTTCGTGCGATAACGTCTTGATTAAGTATGAAGAATTTATCGCTTGCTAGTTGGTTGCTGGGTTACATTCGACAAGCTCGATATCCCTGTATGCAAACATTTTCTTTTAAATACTAAGCAGTAGATATTTAAGAATTAGAAATCATTTATATTACTTAGGGATTGGCGAATCAGCCAATCATAGCGAGATCAATAAGATACCTAGGAGTAGCAAATCATTCTAAACAAAAAACCAGCCAAGTTCGTATCCGGACACGCGCTATGTAGGGCTCCGTAAAAAGGTTATTTGTTTTATTAAACTAGGTACATAAAAGTCATCATTTTCAATCGATTTTGTTCCAAGTTTTCCTTTTAAACCTAAGTATAAGTTTACATGTTTGTGACGTCGCTGTTTCTGGTTCCCACGACACAGGGTATCCTAGTGTGGGGCCAGAAGCAATGTATGTGCCTGTATGTAAATTTTTATGTTTAAGTTTCTTTTCGAGATTTTATTCTACTGTTTTGTTGTTGTATTGAATATTTGTATTTGTGCCAAATTGCTACTCTCTAGTACTTAGATACCATCTCTGTACCTACTATAACATTTTTGCAAAACTATAGCCTCCTAAGTCCAGACTTGAAAATAACAATGGTTTTGGTACTTTTTTTGCACACGGGCACTTAGAAGGATAGAGAAAAAGCCGACTTCAAAACATTGCAGCACTAAAAACAGAGACATATTTTTTAACGAAAATTGTCCAAATATGTAGGTATAGTTTTGAGCCTGTGCCATACCTACATACGAGTTAGGCCCTTTCTGCACTGCTCCGGTCCGGCGTCGTCAGAACCGGAATCTGTCATGAGAAAAATATCGGATGCCGCATTATGCTTCTCCACTTGATCCGATTATAATCGGCAATGGACGTGACGCAGTGCTTTATTAAAATTCCTAGGTTTTTCTATTCGAGGCAGGGGACGTTTTCCACACATTCTATTAATCTAATTAAATAGTATGGAAACATTTTTGGGTTGTATGCGCGGTGCAAAAACGTGTAATGTTTTTGTTCGTCGATCACCTTGGCCCGGTGAAATACTGTTCCGATCTAGCAAATTACCGGACCGTTAAAAACCGGATGCCGGAGTAGTGGAGAAGCTTACTAGTATTCTTGTGTGTTTCTTAATCGGACCGGTAATTAACGTTTGCCGGACCGGAGAAGTGGAGAAATTCCCTTACCTACCCTCCTCCTCCTGATTAATGATAACGTGTTAAGAATCGTGTTACACACACACGTCGACGGACTCCTGCCCGAATGGTCTGAAGGGGTTATTAGAACCGTCTTTTTTTTGGGGACTGCTATGATACAATACACCCTGTATTTTTGTATCCAAGTTATTATAAAAATTTAAATGATTGTTGACTCAAATGGCTGTAACGAATCTATCGATTTCATGCATCAATGTACATACTTCTTAAGAAAACAGCTCGCTAAAACTGCTATTTAAGAGCTCTTAGCGCATCTGTTTGTGAGACAGTCTGTTTACGAATCGTGCTAGATCCTGATCTGTTTCTTATTGATAGGAAGATGCCAAAAATCTGCAATTTCGGTGTCGGACCAGCCAAGTTGCCCGAAGAAGTGAGTAATTTTTCTTTTTATAAAATACAACATGACATGTCTTAGATTAATACTTTACATCTGTAAGCTCATGCCTGTATCGGAGGCAGAGACCAAGGTCTGCCGCTCTATTCCCACCTGTTCTGTTGAGTAGTTCTGTCGGCAGAACTATTCAACAGAACAGTGACAAATAACTTTCGCTTCATCGACCATTCATTAGTCGTTGCATGCACGCACGCCGGTTTCGGGTACTTTTTATCTTGCCCTTTGCTAATACATCCCTTATCATCTCCTTAGATAAAGATTAATCCTTTAGGCAAAATTAATAGTTTGTCCAGAACTCAGGCACACGCTCTGTAATGTCCACAGCCGCAAGTAAGTCTTATTGTTGGGTACGGAGGATACAGTGAGTTGTGCCATAGTCCACACCTGCAGAGGTCGCTTTTATTACGCGCATCAAATCCTATTAGATTGAGATTCCAATCGTCTGTCTGTATGAAATTTGACAACAGATAGACGATTGGATTCACGATTTGGTGCGCATAATTAGGCCCCTGAAGATATCTGTCCATTGCTGGCCATAGGCCGCTTCTCTTTCAAGCTGTCCTCCTGGGTCCTCTTCCAATCTCTACCACACGTACCAACGATCACATTGCAATCATTACGTCCTCCTGAGTGCAGGTGTTATAGCACGCAGAGCACGATAAAAGATGATCAATGTCCAAGTTTTCTGTTCTATAGAGATGGCGAAAGACGATGGTCTCTAGGTGAAAAGATAGCCTATTTAGGTAGATAGATATTGCTCAGATTCCGCAGAAAGTGGGGGTTTATCTGCTTCACAGTGCTAATAACTTAATCAAAGTAATTTTCACTGGATTTTGTACGAAGTTTTCCTTTATAAGTTGTTCGTTCATCTATAACTCGTTAACTTGTAAAGCTTACTTAAAAAGCCGTGATAGTGTTTCCTTTTACGTTCATTATAATGTGCTGTAGCTTTGAATAGCTTTGAGCAGCAGCCTTAGGCGCTCAAGTTCTTGTATCGAAACAGCATTAGATATGTCAAGTTCATGTTCTCGTTTTTAGATTTACGGCATCATTAAAAATGAGTTGACGGACTACGAAGGGACCGGCATAAGTGTGTTGGAAACAAACCACCGCACTCCTCCATACTTGAGGCTAAACAAAAGCGTTCAAGACGTTATTCGAAGGTTACTGTAAGTATTAGGTGCATTTGTATTTCTACAAGAAATCTGTTTTCCCAAAGGCGAAAGTTACGCAAGTCTCGGGTTCGAACCCTGGCTGGAAAAAAACCCCGGGTCTTGGATGTTTACACGTTTGTGAGATCGCTGTTTCTGGTTCCCACGACACGGTATCCGATAGTGTGGGGCCAGAAGCAATGTATCATCATCAACCCATTATATTCCTACCGAGGGGCACTGCTCTCACGGGGGCCAAGTCCGGATTGGTGGAGCAATGTTAAATTTTGTTTATTAAATACTAGCTGTGGCTCGCGGTCTTACCCGCGGTTTATTAGGGAAAATAAATTGGGTGTTAATAGTAAAAATAATAACAATGTATTCACATTTTTAGGGATTTTTCCATGGGAATAAGATATTTTCCCGCAGTAACAAGTAGCCTATGCGTTAATCCAGGGTGTCAGCTAACTCCATACCAAACTTTATTAAAATCGCTCCAGCCGGCTAGACGTGAAGAAGTAACAAACATACACACTCACAAACTGTCGCCTTTATAATATTAGTGTGATTAAACTGACACCTACACCCCGGAGGAGACCTAGGGCCTATATCTTATTGAACTACATGTGAGGGGGTTGAAGGTTGCGTGTTCAAATCACATCGGGGTCACCAATGTGAGAAGGATGCTTTCCTCCTCAACAATGAAACGATCAGAAGAGCTTAGGTTTCAGCAGGATATACAGGGCGTCCCAAAAAATAGTGTCAAGCGGAAGTCCAGAGATAGAGCACCTCTAGGGGTACCCGAATCACCCCCATGTATGTTCCGCGATTTTTTGTAGTTATCGGGTTATAATTTTTTTTGTATGTTTTGTCCCACCTTGACCTACAAGACATTAATGACCACAGAGCCATCAATTATTAAGATACATGATTTATATATATATATTTTAAATAGGTGAATAGTGTGCCTTGCAGACACAAACTCAATTGTGGGTCAAACTCACACGATAGCGCCATAAAAAAATTAAGGATCGCATAGTTAGTTTATAAACTTTTTAAATATTTGAGAACTTGAAAACTACAAAAAATCGCGGAACGTACATGGAGGTGATTCGGGTACCCCTGGGTGTGCTCTATCTCTGGACTTCCGCTTGACACTATTTTTTCGGACACCCTGTATATATTTTGTTGCATCAGAAAATTCGTGATAGCAAAAACGAGAGACTTGACGTGAATGTTTTATAGCCTCGTAAGGCCCGACCTAAAAAATAAAAATTGTTTTTGTAATCACTTGAGGACATGATATTGACACTTGTCTGGCGCGGTGGCGAGAGTATTCCGCCGGCAAGCACGCGTGAGGCGCCCGAACGCTCCATGTAGGATGCACTACAAAGTGGTTTACTATGACATGAAAACCTGTTAATTGCAAAGTCGATTAACTTACCGATTAACAAACAAGAAGACGCTACGCAAAGTATGATTCTACTAAACTACGAATTGTAATTTTATGAAACTCGGCCCTAGACTTACCACTTGCAAAGGTACCAGTAGGTCCTTTGCCCACTGTAATAACATACAGTTTTATTAACCAATGCCTCGTTGGTCTTGCCGTTAGAGCGACCAACCAAGACGGAGGCCGTGGGTTCGATTTCCACTGGGGGCCTCCGTACAAATGTACAAATGGCTTCAGTCAAGGTGTTTTTCCATGTTTGTATCGTGCTCGCTTGGTTACCATAATACAGGATATCCTACTTTGGGACCAGGAATGGTCATAATCACAGACTTTACTATTCAGATATCTATGGTCATAATACACTAAAGCATTCTCTAAACAAATAAACTGACTTCGGAATTCAATACTTTAGAGTATATATACCTGAAATGTAGGTAGGTACCGACTCAGAATATTTATGACTATTCTGTCTTTCTGTCTGTCTGATTATTTATGACTATAACTCATTTTTTATGAACATGAGACTATAACACCCGTAAGTAGATCCGGACTAAAAGTTTACAATGTGTAGAGCTAACGAAAGTTTTAGTTCAAAAACATGAGACTATCTTGATAAAATACACCAATTACTAAAGGGTTGCTCCCATGTCCATTGAAGAGTTCCGTTCTCCAAGTCCGAAAGTCTTCACCAGATCTTAACGAAATGAGACCAGTTACAGCTTTTCAAACAAAAAATATATGCCGAAATCGGTTAAGATTTGACGAAGATCAGAGAACATAGAAAGCAGATTAGGCTGTGTTAAAAACCAAAATATAAAGCTCTATTAATCGTCGATTTGGGAAACTCTTTCCTCTCCTACGATGATTCGGTTTCAGTGAAACTCTGTCTATAATTACTGTGCGAATTTTCCCGTCCAATTTGATAACATCTTTTCCTCTCACAGCAATGTGCCTGCGAATTACAAAATTATCTTCCTAGCTGGGGGAGGTACGGGGCAATTCGCCGGAGTTCCGCTCAACTTGATGTCCAGAACCGGTACTGCTGACTACGTCGTTACTGGTAAGAAATCGTGGACGCAGCTTAAAGTTCGTATGTTCTCTCGGCGTCAATAACACAATGTTTCGTAGTTAAGGGCCATCTATAAATTACGTTACATGTTAAGGATAGGGAGGGGGTCAACGAAGTGTGATTTTGTGTAACAAGGGGCTGGGAGGGAGGGGTGCTAAATTTCGTGACATCACATTTCAAAATCTATTATAATCGATATGCTAAAACACGAAATTTTAACTATTAACGAAAGACTCAAAAATGTTTGCAACACTATCTGTTCCTAACCATATAACTAATATAGGAACTGCTGTTTTAATTAAATAATGTCTACTAGATGTCAAATTGCCTTGTGACGTCACACTACGGAGGAGGGGAATCTCACAAATGTGACCAGGTGTGACAAGGACGGGGGAGGGGTAAATCATGATACTCGTGTGGTGATACCGCCGTTTAGCCAAAGTATTTTTCGCCAAATTTTACTTCCCAATAAACTTATGGCATCAGTTTCATTTCCCAAATGAAACTTTAGCAAGTTTTCATTTCGCATTTTATTCATTTGGTCAAATTATCATTTCGCATAATTTTACTGCGTCAAGTTTTATTAAGACAAACGTTTATTATGCTAACGTTTTATTTTGGCTTTTATTTATTTGGTCAAATTATTATTTGGCATAAATATAGTTGACGATTAGGTACTAATTATTATTGAACGGGGGGTCGGCGATGTAAAGAATACGTGGCAACAGAAATACATATAGGTCCGACGACGCGCGTAGCGAAGCGGAGCGCGTCGGAGCGTTAGGTTCTCTATGTAAGATCGAAAACAGTGTGCGTATACTGAGTTTTTTCATTCACTCTCGATAGTGAGAGCGTTTGCGATTTGCATAGGAGTGACAAAGAGACAACTAGATGGCGCGCTTTGTCACTCCTATTCAAATCGCAAACGCTCTCACTATCGAGAGTGAATGAAAAAACTCAGAATACGCACTCTGACTCGACTTTGTTGTGTCATTTACACACATTGCCGGCAGCGTATTCGGTATTGTATGGAAAGGTACTTTTTGCCAAACGATACTTTTGACTGAATAATGCTTGGTAAAATGAATTTTGACCAAGTATTTATTTGGTAAACAATAACTTGCCATAACAACTTTTGCTAACTGTTTATTTGCTTTAAGTTGTTTTGAGAAATGTTTTTTTGCCAAGTGATAATTTGCGGAAAATAGTTTGGGAAGTAATACTTTGGGAAACGATTTTTGGCAATACATTAGTAAACCACTCGTGTGACATAATTTATGGATGGCCACTAACGTCCATTTAGGACTAAGATTGTAGTTTGCCTTCTACGCCCTCAAGAGCCGCGTTTTATAAACCTATAATTCATTATGATAATTCGGTGTAACGATTTTCAGCATATTCATCCTTTACGCCACCCCTGCACATTTATTTTTGGTTTACTTTATTGCATCGGTGTTTTCGTATTTGTTAACTTTTGCAGTAGGTAGGCCCATTGGCGCGGTAACGGACTCAGTTCAAACAGTCTCGTTGGTCTAGCGGTGTCACGTTTGATTACCATGCCGAAGGTGCTGGGTTCGATTCCCTCTGGAGGCCGTCGTGCATTTGTACAATTGGCCTCACTCAGTCTGGGTGTATTTTCCATGTTTGTGATGTCCTTGTCTGGTTACCATAGCACAGATCATCTATCCCAGTTTGGGACCAGGACAATTATGATTCTGTTATTGGAAGTTATCTATTATGAAGTATTTATTCAGTCAAATTGACAAATAATTAAACAATAATGCTATTACGTGCCCCTCACAAACTCATCCTGACTGCACGGATTTTGGTTTAAAGTATTAGACAGAAAGTTACGAATGTAAATGTGTTTTTTTTTCCTTACAGGAGGGTGGTCGGACAAGGCAGCCAAAGAAGCCATGAAGTATGGCAAAGTAAACTTGGTCCTGCCTCCCACGGACCGGTACTTGGACATCCCCGACCAGGCCCAGTGGAATCTCAACCCAAATGCTTCTTACGTGCACATGTGCACAAATGAGACTGGCAACGGTAAAATATCAACTGCTTAAAATCTTAAAATTCCATAAGCGGAATAAAAAACTAAAATAAAAATAACTAGCTTTCCCCCGCGACTATGTCCGCGTGGACTTTAGTTCAAAATTTTGCAACCCCGTTCACTCCCTTAAGGGTTAAATTTAGAAAAACGGCGAAACACGTGTTCAATCAATTGTGTTGAAGAGTATTTATTTTGAGTTTCAAGAAAATTAGACAACATTCTTTATACCTCCCATGCAGATTTCGGCAACCCTTTTCGCCTCCTTAGGGGTTGAATTTCGAAAAGTCCGGTCTTTTTCCTTGCCTACATTATACATATAGACGCTCTGTGCAAAATTTCAGCTTCCTAGGTCCAACGGCTTGGGCTGGGCGTTGATGAGTGAATGAATCAGTCAGTCACGACTTTGAATTTTATTTATACTCGTATAGAATATTAAAACATGAAACAGACTTCAATGATGTCTTCGCTGTTAGAGGATTATAAGGCTCTAACTTCATTGAAGTCGTTATGCACCTTATTCCAGATATTCATCATCGTCATCAACCCATTATGTCCCCACCGAGGGGCTCTTCCCTGAAGAAGGTATGGCTATACTCCACCTCCTCCTCCACCGGATATTATCCGGACTTAATTGACTTTTTGTCGGCGGAGTCCGACCAGATTTCGCTCTGATTCGCAGAGCTTAATCATGGTGGGTAGAGACGAAGCTTGCATCGTCGGTTTCTCTTCTCTGACTGCGGGAAAAATCATTGAATTTTTTTTTAAATATTATTATTTTTTAAAAAATGTTATAATATTATATAAATACATAGATAAGCTCACGCCTGTTTCCGGGAGGGGTAGGCAGAGACCAGGGAGTGCCATTTGTCACGATCCTGACATTCGATCTACTGAACCGATTTTGATAAAACTTGCACTAAAACCTCTAGAACGTAAAAATATTTTTCTGAAAACTGCATTAAAATCGATTCAGCCAAACGCGAGAAAATCGCCGACATTAGTACATATATAAATACCTACTTCTTTTTTTCAAGCCGGTTAAAAACATGAACCCTTGAAATACATTGTTGTATTTAAAGCTCGCCTAATGCTCAGCAGTCTAGTCGGGTTGATAGTTATTTATGTTTTTTATTTTTGTCTTGTCGGTTGTACCTATACTAATTTCATGTAGCCTGTACAACACTCCCGCAGCCACGACGATTCGATAGATATGTTATTTTGTCAGAATCCCTTCCTTTGGGCGTCGCCGATGTAGAGTAAAAGCTGGTGAAGTGCGAGTCGGATTCAGGAACGAAGGGACCAACTCCATAATATCACCACATAAAAAGCTAATGTGCGTTTTCTTTGATTCATTTTGGGACGCTTAGCGGGTGTCTGACTCGTACTTGGACACTTTTTTTTTTGCTACACTACAGGTTCTACACCTAAGTCAGAGCAAGTTTGATATCTATTTGAATTACGTTAAAACAATCACGTTTCGTAATTACCCTTTGACCAATTTACACCCTACTGAAAGTACCCTATTCTTCGCCTACATCGTATTGCCTGTCTGTTTCAGGGGTCGAGTTCGATTTCATTCCTGACACCAAGGGAGTGCCTCTAGTTGTTGACATGTCTTCCAACATTATGTCGAAGAAGATTGACGTATCCAAGGTGAGACCAAAATACCTAAGCATCTAATTCATACGCGTCATCGCATATTCTATGTCCAGAGTTGAGAACTGATGATTTAAACTACTGTAGGGCACATGTCTTCTTGCAAAGAGAGAGTATAGGCTTTAATCACCACGCGTTTCCAATTGTCCATCGCGGATTAGCAGCTTAAGCTACGTTATGAAAATGAATTTTAATGTAAGAAAAACTTTTTTGTCAAAAAGGTACTGGATTCGGATATCGAGAGGCATAACCAAAGTCATATTGTTAAGTCGATAATAATGAGGTTAAAAACAAAAAGGTTGTGATTGGTGGCGCTGCTTAACTGTCCTATGTATCAGAAGATATATCAATAGGTACATTCACTAATTAGTGTTAAAAGGAAGGAATCTTCATGCCTGTATAGGAATTTCTATCATGAAACTGTTTAGGTTTAAAATGTTCAGCACACAACCTAGAAGAGCTACTAGGCTGCCATTTTTTTCTTCGCAAAGCATTTATCCACTGGTTTCTTCTCTTAGCCTCTTTGGGAAATAGATGCTACCCTTGTTTTTGCAATTTACCGTTGAATATCGCCTCATTGTGTATTAAAATCTCAAAATAATATAGTTTCTTTAGGAAACGCTATGGAGTTTGACATATCATGTGGTGTATGAAATAGTGGCGTTATTTGAAGTGAACAAAAAATAATTTTTAAGGGGGATACCGCCGTTTAGCCAAAGTATTTTTCGCCAAATTTTACTTCCCAATAAACTTATGGCATCAGTTTCATTTCCCAAATGAAACTTTAGCAAGTTTTCATTTCGCATTTTATTCATTTGGTCAAATTATCATTTCGCATAATTTTACTGCGTCAAGTTATGTTAAGACAAACGTTTATTATGCTAACGTTTTATTTTGGCTTTTATTCATTTGGTCAAATTATTATTTGCCATAAATATAGTTGACGATTAGGTACTAATTATTATTGAACGGGGGGTCGGCGATGTAAAGAATACGTGGCAACAGAAATATAGGTGCGACGACGCGCGTAGTAGTCCAGTCAGTCAAGACAATTAATTCATAATAATTCCAAAAGTTTTCAAATTTTTATGTAAGGTCGGGAATGGTATTAAAACAAACTATAAAATTTTGCAACCTGTTCTGCGGTCCGGAACATTGTTAAAAATGCAATAAATGATAATTTGCTCAGTTCTTGAGACCAAAATTCCAAAAGTTCTGCAAAGTTGGAGTGGTGTTAAATATATTATTTTACATCACGTGTCAAATTTGCAACCAATTTAAGTGTACGGAACATTTTTAGTTATTAACAATTAATGTTTTTCTTTATTAAACTGAAGGAAAACGTTCCAAAAGTTCTGCAAACTTGACACATATATCGGAAAAATATACCGAACGGTTGTATAAATTTGCAACCTTTTTCGTTGACCGGAACATGTTTATTTATAATTATTTTTAATTCGTGGTCATTTTTTCGAGTAAGGTGGTCTCGGAATAATTACAAAAGTTTTGAAACTTGGTTGCAAACTTCGAAAACATCTATTCTGATGCATTTACAAATTTGCAACCTCATACGCGATCCGGAACTTTATGCAATTTGCAAAAATGTATTTTTTTTATTTTTTCACCTTCAAGAAAATTTCAAAAGTTCTGCAAATCGAGGGGACTGTTTAATTTTGGGATTAATGTCAGTATTTGAATTTGCAACCATATCCGGAATACGGAAATATTTTTTAATCACTTTCACGCAAAATATTATTTCCGTACACATCGCTGTTATATATTCAGGGCCTAAACTTTGTGCTATACGAAGCCGCCGCGACGTCGTATACATGCGTTGCTATGGTAACGCGACCAATGGTCGCGTCAACCGCTGGATACGTTCCTTGATTATGAAAGCAGTGACGTAAGATCAGATGCAGAAGATGGTGCACCGGATAATACAATTGTGGAATGTGAAATGTCATCGAAATGTACCACGGAACTGGAAGAACATTATGGTGATCCAGGAATGGTGTGGGAGGGCCCACACAAAAAAATTCAAATGCTCATAATTATTTCTTTTCAGATATGTATTTCTACGAAATTCAAATAAATCAGATTTTCAATATCTTCAATTACAGATTGTTACATTCAACATGCATTCAAAGTTTTATCGCTAACTTGTAAGGTTTTAACACTTATTAACTGACCTCATAATATATTGAAAAAAGATATTATTTACGGACAATCTATTCGAAATGTTTTTCCTTGAATGCTTGAATGTAACAATCGTCAGTGTCGACATTTACGAGAAATTATAAACGTAATACAGAAATTATTTCAGGTAGTTTCTTTAGTATTTTTCAGCAAGTCTCATCAACAAATTTTTCTACTATTCAATTTTTCATTACCTTTTAAAGGTATTATGGATCCTCCTAGTTCATCTTTCTATTGATGTAGATTCATCTTTCAAATAAATCAATAATATACCATTCACATGCTAATGATTGAAATTGTTTGTAACACAATTTGTTTCTAACAGATGTTGGTATAGTACTATTTTTACATGACAGGTGATTATGCCAAAAATAAATTCCGTTGGGCTTATTTAAACCGGACGTAGGATTTTGCCGGTACGTATTTTTTTATTAATAAAACGAATCTGGGGATTAAATACACTGTTACTCACCTACGCATTGTCGTCCATTAATGTTTACTTACCTTTTTTACGAATATTTGATATCTTTTTACGTCTATTTATTTTTTCGACGGTAATATTGTCGCAAGGTTCCGGGTCTCGTGCGAAGTTGCAAATTTGAATAGTGGTATCGATTCCAAAATAAGACCATCCGCTCGATTTGCAAAACTTTTGAAACTCTTTCAAGGATAACAAAATGCGAAAAATCGATTTTTGCAAAGAACACAAAGTTGCGGATCTCATGCGGGGTTGCAAATTTTAATACTGACATGCACCTCAAAGAAACAATCATTGGCTCGATTTGCAAATATTTGCAATTTTTTCGAAAATGAAAAATGCCATAAATTTAAATTTCCGACATCACACAAGATTCCGGATTGCGTGATGAGAGGTTGCAAATTTTAATACTAACATTAATCCCAAAATTAAACAGTCCCCTCGATTTGCAGAACTTTTGAAATTTTTTCGGAAATTAAAAATGCCATGAAGTTAAATTTCCGACATCACACAAGATTCCGGATTGCGTGAGAGGTTGCAAATTCAAATACTGACATTAATTCCAAAATTAAACAGTCCCCTCGATTTGCAGAACTTTTGAAATTTTCTTGAAGGTGAAAAAATAAAAAAATTACATTTTTGCAAATTGCATAAAGTTCCGGATCGCGTATGAGGTTGCAAATTTGTAAATGCATCAGAATAGATGTTTTCGAAGTTTGCAACCAAGTTTCAAAACTTTTGTAATTATTCCGAGACCACCTTACTCGAAAAAATGACCACGAATTAAAAATAATTATAAATAAACATGTTCCGGTCAACGAAAAAGGTTGCAAATTTATACAACCGTTCGGTATATTTTTCCGATATATGTGTCAAGTTTGCAGAACTTTTGGAACGTTTTCATTCAGTTTAATAAAAAAAACATTAATTTTCAATAACAAAAAATTTTCCGTACACTTAGATTGGTTGCAAATTTAATACGTGATATGAAATATTATATCGAAAACTTCCCCAAGTTTGCAGAACTTTTGGAATTTTTTTCACGACCATACAGCAAAAATTAATTTAATTGCAATTTCAACAATGTTCCGGACAGCGGACAAGGTTGCAAAATGAGATTTATTGTCGTCCCAATGTACCATTCACTTGACCGAAGTTTGAAAACTTTTGGAATTATTATTAAATTTTCGATTTCGAATGTCAATAATGACTGGACTATAGCGGCGAAGCGGAGCGCGTCGGAGCGTTAGGTTCTCTATGTAAGATCGAAAACAGACTCGACTTTGTTGTGTCATTTACACACATTGCCGGCAGCGTATTCGGTATTGTATGGAAAGGTACTTTTTGCCAAACGATACTTTTGACTGAATAATGCTTGGTAAAATGATTTTGACCAAGTATTTATTTGGTAAACAATAACTTGCCATAATAACTTTTGCTAACTGTTTATTTGCTTTAAGTTGTTTTGAGAAATGTTTTTTTGCCAAGTGATAATTTGCGGAAAATAGTTTGGGAAGTAATACTTTGGGAAACGATTTTTGGCAATACATTAGTAAACCTTTTTAAGGCCATTACTCGTATGCTCGTACTTTTACTGATCACTAATTATAGTAATTATTCTAGTTTGGGGTGATCTACGGAGGTGCTCAGAAAAACTTAGGAACGGCTGGAGTGACCCTGGTCATCGTCAGGGAAGACCTTCTAAACCAGGCGATGCCTATTTGTCCATCCATCTTAGACTGGACGGTTAATGCGGAGGCGGACTCTATCTTGAATACCCCACCTGTATTCGCGTGAGTATATCGCTATAAGAGGCGGTCGCTGCTCGTAAGGACGGTCTGTGACCAGTGGCGGATTTGCAGTCTTGGTCGCTCTAGGCCCCAGGCCATGTGCCGCCTCTTTCTCAGCACAGCACGCAGCACCTATCACATAGACTAGGTACATAATGAATTTAGTGGTTGGTGTTCGTTGCAGTGCAGTGCGGCCCGCCATAATTATGCACAGCCTTTTAAATAACATAACATAACATTTACATACAGGCACATACATTGCTTCTTGCCCCACACTATTTAGGTACTTTGCATTTGAGTTATTTCTTGCTATCATCAGTGATTTTTTTGTCACGATTTGGCGCCCCTAATATCTGCCGCTCTAGGCTCGGGCCTACTGGGCCTTGGTAAATCCGCCACTGTCTGTGACCGAGATTCTGACACTGGATGAACCTAATCTCTCCAGTGTACCAGAATGGAAATCGATTTATGCCGACTTGGTACATGCCGGGATTGGAAATCACGACCTATTGAATGTGAGGCCAGCGTTTAACCGCTGCGCTTCCACCGCTCTATATCAATTCTGATTTTGTTTTATGTATTTTGTAAGTACATTTGGATTTCTTTTATAAGAAACTGGATTTTGTCCGCGACTTTTGTATACATGGAGTGAGTAATTTCCGGGATGCAAAGTATCCTATGTCCTTCCCCGGGACTCGAACTATCTCTATACCGAATTCAATCTAAATCCGTTCAGCCGTTATTGAACAAACATCCAAACATCTTCACAACTTCGACATTTATAATAGGTACATATAATAGGATAGGATTAGTGCTACATTGTTATTTATCTAATACATCGCAAACATGTCGTTCACTATGATAATTATTGTACTTAATAAAGTTTCGTGTGGCAATCCGCTACTTGACTCTTTTTTCAAGTATGTCTTAAATGCTAAATATCTCTTCCATTAGACCAAAAAATATTTTAGTATATTTTTTGAGGACCTAAAATCAACAAAAATATTATTTTAAAACGTTGCTTTGCTAAACAGCCAAAAACGCGGACCGCCATTTTTGTCTATGGTTTGAAGTCCTAAAGATTTGTAAACAAAGTTTGACATACAACATAGGTAGAGTTCGTGCCACGAAAGAAGTATGAGTTAATGAATTTTGGCTTTTACCGTGGGACTTGTTTGGTGAAACGATCTTTAACCTAGTCCTGAAACCTGTGATCTGTGAGCATAGTGAAATAACAACAACGCATTCATGATTTCATTGAGTTTACATGCAAAATATATCAATTATCATTACTGCATTATTCGAGACTGCAAAAACACGTCAATAAAGACCGCCGGGAAGTCGCGGATTCGTGTGCCCAGTGAAATAAACATACGAAAAACTTAACTCAAACTTGCCAAGAGAGACCCCGATTCTTTATCGACTGAAACTTGGGTGTATTTATGTTTAGATCACTTTAATGTAAGTCCTGTAATATCAATGTACACAGAAACCGTTTTTAGCTGTAATAATGCTTGGTTTGATTTGGTTTGGTTTTGGCAAATTGGTACTATCAGCTTCCACGAATCCAGCGTCCATGATTGCGCTTATCAATAAAATGATAAGACACTAACTGCACAAGAAGAGTTTTTGCAAAAACACTAAATCCAATCCAAATCACAATAGAACCTACGCACGCACGACTGACAGATGTTTGTTTACTACCAAAGGTGCTTTCAAGATGGCGGATAGTGTTTTCACCGTTCCGATTTAAAAGCGAAAAATATTTTTTTAATTTTGCAGCCATCCTGCATATTAACTTAGCAAAGTCAATATATTTCGGTTTCTTACGTTGGATACTACAGGAAATATCCATTTATCGCGTCAAATTTGATACGAGTCAAGTAGCGTATTGCACACGAAACTATAACAGGAGTATACATAATAAATACCTACTTGCTTTTAAGATAATAGGCCTCGTTATCGTTACAAAAACGGTGCTGTGTTTGATCGATAGCAACTGTGGTACATAGTAAACAGCAGATATGATAATGGACAGGAGGTTATGCCAACTTTTTCTGTTAACCTTGACTTTCGATGCATACGTAATAATCCGTAACTTTTTCTAGTAGTAACTTACGTACGTAATTTGTGTTTTTTTGTTATGGCATTACATAACCTGACCGTAAGGGAAAACATCGCGAGGGAACCCGAGTATCTGAAGTGTTTACTTACATCAGTTCTTGCTAAGTTGCTACGTACAGTCGACAGCACATCAACCTACACACAAATGCGCTCTATAAGTTACGGGCGACTTTACAAGTGCAATATAATTGCACTTGTGATTTAAGTTATGTACGAATTATGAGACTAACAAAGTTCTACATGCAGTTCACTAGCGCCCAATCAATTAAGAAGATTGCTAAAAAAAAAATTTGAGAAAGATGTGTATTACTATGTTACTTTAAATGACAGAATATTTTGAAGAGATAACGTTGTGGACTAAAGGATGTACTGAGTAGAAATGAAAAAGGAATGTTGCGTTGGTTTGGACATGTGGAGAGGACGAAGGAAGAAAGACTGACGAAACAAATGTATCGAGCGAATGTGAGTGGAAATGCCGGTAAGGGACGCCCCCCCCCCAGGTGGACATACTTCGACCAAACAGGGGAAGTATTAGCAAAGGGCAAGAAAAAAGTACCTGCACCATAGAACGACTAGTGAATGTCGATGAAGCGAAAGTGATATGTCAGGATCTTGGCAAGTGGGAGTCCCTGGTCTCTGTAGGTATATCACTCTGGGATACAGGCGTGATCTTATGTATGTAAAATACAATAAAAAGTCACGCCGATGATGTAGGCAGAGGCACCAATCACTAGAACTGGGCCCACGTTTTGCCGAGTTTATTAGGTCCCAGCATGACAACTGGCAAGCCTGTCGCCGTTATCCGTTATCTTAAGTATGTATCTATGTGTAAAACATATTTTTTTCAGCATCTACGTCATGGGCCGCACTTTGGAGTGGGTAGAAAGGCAAGGCGGCTTAGAGAAGATGGAAGTACTCGCCAAGAAGAAGGCCTCCGTCATCTACAGCGTGCTTGACCAGGCAAACGGCTTCTACTACAACGCAGTGGCTAAGAGATTCCGGAGCATGATAAATATACCTTTTCTGATCGGATCGTCTAAAGGGAACGTTGATTTGGAAAACGATTTTCTGAAGGGAGCGGAGGCGCGGTCGATTATTCAACTAAAAGTTAATAAGTAAGGGATTCTGCCGTAGAAGGCTTTTATTTTTATTGCCCCGTACTCGGGGCCTGTAATCACCATTATCATCATCATCAGCCCACCGTTGCCCACTGCTAGGTATAGGCCTTTTCTCCCAAATGCCATTTCACACGGTCTCTCGCCATTCGCATCCACGGACCTTCCGACGACTCAACTCGGCCTCCAATGGGCCCTTATTACTAATACTCCACTGTCGGTCTGTTTGTCATTTACCTTTACATGCCTTTACCGGCCCTTCCACCTACCCACCCTTCCGCCCATATTCGCTAGATATTTTTTTTTAGAAAACAGATTGACCTACGGTCCAACAGACCAACTGTGGAGAATTAGTAATAAGGGCCCATTAGAGGCCGAGTTGAGTCAGCTGAAGGTCCGTGGATGTGAATGGCGAGAGACCTTGCGAGACTTGCTTGATCAAGCAAGTGACAAAAAAAAGGATCCTCTCCATACGTCCAAGCCAACGCAACATCACTTTCTCAATTCTAGTCACTACATAGGAAGGGTAATAATATCTAACTGTGAAAATTACATACATGTAATACCAACGGGGTGGATTTAGCTCCCAAACTAGAATACCCTGTGCTATGGTAGGGCAAGGACATCACATACATGGAAATACAATCAAACTGAGGCCATCGTGGTTTCAATTCCAATGGGAATACCCAGTGGGAATCGAAAGCATGACTTCTATCTTGGTAGTTAGCGCCTTAACGTCTAGACCAACGACGCAGTGAACGTCTGTTAACATCTTCTTTTAGTCTGTATCGTTCCTCAATAACATCGTTCCTCAACGAAGTTCTCATAAAGTCTACTTTTGCAGGAAAGTCGCTGGCGTCCGTGTGTCGATTTACAACTCGGTAACTCTAGAAGAAGTGGAGATCCTGGCAGCGTATATGATGGATTTCTACAAGAAGCATTCCAAGTAACCGTTACTCTATCTTATTTGTAGAATCCTTCCTAATTGAAGATAATTACTTAGGAGTTACTGAATTGAGAATTTTATTAAGTAAATACTTAAGTAACATTCTGTCACGCTCTTTTCTAAGAAATTTGACGAGACAGCACTACAGTTAAGCATTTATTTAGTGTAAATTCTCAATTCAGAAACCGGCCTTTAGACACGTTAAAATTCGATGTGAGTGGCATTCGTCTGACATCTGTCGAACAATATGGATAATTAAGAAAATTTTAATACAATTAGCATATTTTTGTCTTGTTTAAATAACTTCTCTACGGATCATCTTAATGACAATTGGATATCACTAATGCGTGGTAAAATAATTTGCATCTGGTATGGTACAATGATAGTGTTTTTATCAATTTAAATGGAAACGTGACCAATTGATATGTTTATTTCGTTATTTTAGGTACTTTCTTTAAAAAATATTTATTTAGTTTCAACCGTCACTGGAATTTTTGTTGTGCTGATTTACATTAAACAATATTCTGTTCAACTCTAATGTATTTTAAAAGGCCTGTTAATTTTATTTATCGTTATATCGACTGTGATCCGGCAATAACACCTATCTAATTTTTTTACAAAACTCTTTGACTTCATCTTGTCATATTATTGTATGACCAAGCTTTACCGAGCCAAATTGAAATATTTGACGATTCGAGCGTAATTTAACTACAATAAACTCATCCACCAATCCGGACTTGGCCCCCGTGCTGGAGTATGGCCTACCTCAGGGAAGAGACCCGTGCCCCTCGGTGGGGACATGATGTCCCCACCGGGGGGCACGGGTATTACGCTTGTAAGACTAGTGGCTGGTCTTACTGTCAGAAGTTTTCAAGCCGCCCTAAGGCCTCTGACTTGGCTTCACGACTGCCATCTATCGACGGCAGCCGGCACCAACTGCTTAACGTGCCTTGTGAAGCACGGAACCGCTCGGAAAAATGCCACTAGCGTTAGTCATTGACGGTGACCCATCCCTGGACTGAACGCGGCGTATGTTGCTTAACCTTAGTGATCGTTTAAGATCACTCAGGCAGCCCAGGCTACGAGCGATTCGAGTGAGCTCATCCACCAATCCCGATTTGGCCCCCGTGGTGGAGTATGGCCTACCTCAGGGAAGAGACCCGTGCCCCCCGGTGGGGACAGAATGGGTTGATGATGATGAAACTCCTTGTTTGTGGAATTAAAGACAGTTTTTTGTCCGTATCATAAAGTTGAGATAGGACATACTGTCAGATCACAATCGATATGCGAAATTCTCCGCTACTGAAGACTAGTTTAGCATTAATTATGCTTGCTTTACTATCGGAAGGACCTAGATTAGATAAAGACTCTGGAATTTTTGACGAGATACAAGATAAAATAAAAAGAAACAGTTGCTTAGACATCTGTTAAAAAGACTACGTCATCGATTAGAGGTCGCCATAGCAACACTGATAAGTCAGTGACAATGAAAACCATGTGAGTTCATTACCTCTCTGTTGGCCGCGTAGCATAGCAACACAATGTCAAGGATGGAATATTTCTGTTCTGACCGTAATCAAATAGAGAAAACTACACGTAAATAATAAGTATTTTATTTTATTTAAAGTCATATAAACATTTTTGTAAAAAAATACTACAGTTAAAGTAGGTACCTAAATAATATCTACTGTGGTAATATTTGTGATGGAAAATAGGTCGCGAAAATAGAGTATTTCTTTATTTATCAGTGGATGGGTTGAATAAATAATTTTAATTTCTATAGCCAAGATTGAGTGTTCAACAAAAATTATATAAGTACTTAAAAATATAAACATAGTGGTTTGCTATAATTGTTATGCAATTTGCAAATATACAAAAATACTTTTATTCTAACACCTATTAAACGTCTTGGAATTAATATTACAATTAAAAGTTTACACTATTTATTATTTTACACACGCACACTGTCCACATTTATACACTCACAAACACAAACACTATTAAGGTAGAAGATACAGTCGATTTTATTATACAAAAATATATAAGTATGTAATTTTATTGTTACAGTATTATGCATTATCTAACAGTCGACAACAGAATTCATACCTTCTAGAAAAACTTTGGTGTCTGTTAGCGACTGTAATGTTTTTATAAAGAGACACTTACCAACAATATAATACCTATTTTATTTTATTTGTTATTGAGGTCTACTACAAATATACAAATAAAAATATTCACTTTATATTTACATTATACAGAGTTATTATACTTGGAATGCATCAAAGCTGAAATTATCATTAAAAAAAGAATAATTCCCTCAAAAAAATTCGTAAAAGCCCTGCTAATCGATATGGCAATATTTGCCTTAAAATACTTGAGCATTTGTTCGTTGACCATAATCTCTTTAATTTTTAGGACATCAACACAATCACTGTTTTTGAACATAATATTTATCGCTAAATACAGTAATACTTGAAATGTTGGAGCATAGTAATTCAGGACAGCTCAAATTACCTATATTAGGACTAATTACAAAATTATCCCATGTTGGAAAAACAAATGTATAGAGCCCATAAAATAAAGAATAACCGCTCGTATACTGGTGGGTCTACGGAAATAAACAGTGAGTGTGTTAATACATAGTTATCATCATACATTTTAAACTAAAACTCTTAGTAAAGCTAAACATTAGAATACAACATCATACAATTCAATAATGCTCATACAATCTACCGCTATTCAGCGATCGATATTATCGTCATAAAACCTAAATAATACAATACAATAATAAATGACTATTATTGTTCGGGTTCTATTTAACTGCACACCAAAATGTCCTGGTTTTTGTAAAAAAAATTAAGACAGAACAGGTTTTTATTTAAAATATTGACTGCATATTTACACGACTTTGCAAACGACTTTTTTTTATCTGACGACGACGTGCGTTATTGACGAGGGCGTCATCGGCGCGTTGTCAAGGCGTATATTTTGATGATTACAATCACAAAGATCGTGCGCAAAGGTGCCGGTCATTGGTATGAAATAACGTCGTGTGCAAAGGCCCTAATATGTCGTAGCCGTTTTATTAAAATAATCCATCAATCCATCAATTAGAATCCACCACAAATTGCATTTAATGGAACATAACATAGTGTTCCATTAAGTGCAATTGTAGCGTAGTCTTATAAATGATACCACGACAGAACAATTGATGGGAGTCGTGCGTCATTATACATCCGTTAGTTTTGTTGATGCGTAGTTAAATATTTCCCTCATTATTCGGGCACGCCGAGAATTGAAACTAGCACAATAGTATTACGTAAGTTTGACCAGAATACGACAAAACGTTGCTACTAATGTTTACTGACCCTCGCTGTCGCTGTCACTCTTATCTGAAAGCAAAATGGTCAATTTAACGAACGTTGCATCAGTGATTTGACATTATTAGCTGTTTATTATAGCGATGTGCGCGCGTGGAAGCAAATGAAGCGATAAATAACGAACGACGCAATCTGAGCGCTTGTTTGACGAGATAGTTTCGGCGTTGTACAGAGAATTTGTGTAATCAACTATAGAAATATTGCTCAGCCTCCGGGCGTCGAAACTACAAGCGAACCACATATACGTCAAGTTTAACAAACTACTAGTGCTCTAGTGCTTAGATCTAACAACTACGTAACTATACTGACCTTTCTTACCCGGGTACGCGTGTCGTTTTAATCTGTCGTACAAGTCTTCCTTGGTACCGTAGATGCTTGCGTTAGACCGGGCCAAGCTGTTCATCTTTCCGTTCATTCCGTTGTGCAGACTCTCCTTCATGTAGGTTTCGTTGTAGAAATTGGGCATCTCCCAGCCGTCTTCTTCGTCATCGTAATAATGGGCGTAGGTGGAATGGTGGGACGGCGCGATGGACTCCGCGTATGGCGTATGCGCTCCGTAATAGAAGTTAACTTGGGAGCCGTTTTGGTCTATCGCTGGCGTCAACGTCTTCTTTGGTTCCTTCTTCTTCGTCGACCTGTGTACAGAAATTCCCCGTTTCAGATTGTTTACTTTAGGTAGCTATCACCATTAGTCATCACCAGTCTAGACTAGACCTGGTCTAGACTACCACCACTAGTCTACAGTAGAGCAAGTCTGACGAAGGTAGGAGTGATAGCCTACCTGGACCTAGATTCTGTTAATGCATTGTAGTATAATGACAACTGCATGAACATGGCGATTTAGTTTCTATGCCGCTTCAAGTCTACGCGCGCACTCAAATCAAGTAAACTATAATCCATTTATCTATACTTGACTTTTAGTACTAGCTAGCACTAAATTTGTAGACTGTTTCGAGTTTTCTATCGCTAAAGGTTTTTGATTTAGTGTCGTTTAAAGTTTGGAAAAAAAGTCAAGTATAGATAAATGGAGTGTACGCGTCAATTGTATGAAAAAATACGTCAAGTGACCCGACCGTGTATCTGTCATCGAACTATAATGGACTAATAGAATCGAGGCCCTGTTGTCTGACCTGCTCAAAAGCCTTTTGCTTCCTAAGGACCGTTACGGAACCTACAATAAAAATGAGGTTGGAGAACAGATTTTTTGATAGATGACACTGGTTCCATCTTTAGTCACTCACCTAGCACAGATCATCCATACGAGCAGCACCAAAAAGATGATGAATATGACGCCACCGGCGACCCCGCTGGCTATGTAGGCGAACTCGCTCTTCTCTCGACAGTGACGACCGGTAAACGACCCGATGCATCTGCAGGAAGGCTCGCCGCGAATATCCTTCACACAATCCCCTCCGTTGTCGCAGTAATTCAGGCATACGTCTGAAACGAATTGGTTGATTAGTATTCAAAGTGGATTGTTCGAAGACGAGTGGGCCTTTGAGGACTTGATAATCACAGCGAAATTGTTGTTTGCTGTTTGGATTACGTGTAGATTGTGTAGATACAATAACCCACGACTTCAGTTTCAGTTGTTGGGTGTCTAAATCGACTCATGTTTAGATGATGGCTAGCATACATTGAGTTTAGTAGACATAACATAACATAACATTTACGTATAGGCACACACACTGCCTCTGGTGCCACACTAGGATACCCTGTGTCGTGGGAACCAGAAACAGCGACGTCACAAACATGTAAATATCCAAGTTCTGGGTTTCTTTTTTTTTTGCTCCCACCCGGAATTCGAACCCGTTCAAGACGTCCAAAAAGTAATTGGATAATAATAATAATAACGTCTACACAACACAATCACTTGACGTGGTCCCAAATTAGAATACCCTGTGCTATGGTAACCAGGCAAGGACATCAAAGACATAGAAAAACGCCCAGACTGAGGCCTTTTTGTTCAAATATACGACGGTCCCCAGGGGGAATCGAACCCACGACCTCTGTCTTGGTAGTTAAACGCTTTAACAAGTAGACCAACGAGACAATCAAAGATGGTCGTGACATAGTTAACTCTAAGAGTCTCCGCCATATTGGATAGCCTCAAAGGCTTTCCCCACTTCACACTCTCGTTATCCTGTATAGTTTAGGAGGGACAACGATCTGAAAGGGATTAAGTAGCCAATTGTATAATATTTATTGCCATTAATTAGATATAAGGAAACTGCAATAACTCTGTATCCTGGTTCAGCAATAAAGTGTTATCTATCTATCTATTAAAATGTAAAAGGGTTTTAGACATATTAGTCTTTTGTTTTAATTACTCGAGTGCTTACGAGTTCAGTCCATACGGGTAAACTTTTGCATCAAACTTTCTTTGTCTTTTCGTCAAATAGAATGTAGCATGGCATCTTCTAGGTAGTCTAGTCACTGCAAAAATTTCTTAAAGTATGGGCACAGTAGCATCGGAACGGATATTAACAATTGGATAACTCGGCCACATACCTGTACAAACTTTTCCAGTGCCATTGAAGCCGGGCTTGCATTGACACTTGAACTCGCTGGTCTCGGGTATCAAAAGGCAATAAGCATTCGAATCGCAGTGCATTTCGGGGCCACTCATCTCACACGGGTTCGTGCATTCCGCCTCCGATGTCTGCGAAAGGGAATTTCAAATTAACCTGCTTCATCTTCAGGAATTGGAAACACATACTCGTATTCTATAGCATACATTGAAATATGTAGAACACATCTGAAATATGTGGAACACGTAGTTGATTCGTGTAATAGCGAAATTATGCATGTAGGTGTCATCATCTGGTCCTTGGTTTGTTTGCCAGTCACTTCTGATTTTTCTGGAGTCTTCTCGTTGACTTACCAGTCGAGCCATACCTATACTTACTAAAGACTGTTGAACTTTGGTGCACTTTGACCGTTAGTTAGTCTTCATTATACAGGCTGTTAATTTGCAAGCGTGCCATATTTTAGGACGTGATTATACTGCTGATTATAAACAAAAATCAATCATAAAAAAAGAGTCGTTTTTTTTTCTTTTGTTCTCTGACGTCACATTTTTTATCGATAAAGAGAACGCCCAGCTCTAATATCGAATTATCTCGCACATCCCTAAATTTTCGGACGACGGTTTGGCAACCACGCGCATCCACACAAACACACACATTCGCACCCCGAGCGGCATGCGCAGCGCAGATAGAACAAACACGCCGCGCGAGCGCACCCCCAATTAGCCCAGCCACTCAGTGACCGGACATCCTTTGTGACGTGCGCACGTGCCGGTATCGCACGCTCTTTCATTACTACCTAATGTGTGCGCGCCGCCACCGCCGTGCACCACATGGTTGATGAGATGTTGGAGGACGTGCCATTGAACGATCTTCAAAACCTCTATTTTCAGCAGGACGGTGCTCCTCCGCACTACGGACTCATAGTGCGCGAGTACCTCAATGACACTTTTGGTGACCGCTGGATAATGGATAGGAGGCGAAGGCCCAGTGGCCTGGCCAGCGCGGTCCCCGGATCTTACTCCCCTAGACTTTTGTTTGTGGGGAAAAGTTAAAAGACTAGTGTATGCTGAAGAAGTTAACAATGCGGCTGTGTTGCGTGAAAGGATTATTTCTGCCTTCCAAACTGTTAGGCAAAATGTGTTTGTGTTGCAAAATTTAAAAAGTAATTTGTGTCGTCGTGCGAGACTTTGCATAGCGCAGAACGGTGGCCACTTCGAACAATTGCTCCGTACAACTTAATCATTGTAAGTACCCTGTAAATAACGTCTCAATTAGTGTAAATAACAGTGATTTCAGACTTTTAACTACGCCAGATCAACGATTTATTTGAAGGTAGGTTAGTACTTGGGTATGTTATCTACTTCCTACTTTTTTATTCTAACTTGTAAATAAACTAATTTGCGCAATATTTTAATACCTACTAACCTCCTACCAAAGAAATTGGTTGTTTTGTCGGTCCTAAGCCCGTGAGAGTAGGAAGGGAAATCTGAAATCATATGTTTCTTGTTGTTATTGCTGTTTCTTTCACTCGGTGCCAACTTGGCAACGGGGCGGGGTCTCGGTCTTTTCCCATTACGTGCGTGTCGCAGCACCTTCCATCTTAGGTTATTCCTATTCAAACCCTAAAAATAAGTTTTATTTTTATCGACGGTTTCCTTGAATATGGGAGACTGTTAGTAGACTGCATTAACTGGTAACATTAATTACTATTTTTTCTTTAAATATGGCACGCTTGCAAATTAACATCCTGTAGTTCTACTTACCGTTCCTGGTCCTCTGGTACTAGTGTTGATGGGACACGGCACACATGAGGTCTGTTGCGATTCCGATTGGTAAGTTCCCTTCTTGCACTGGACGCAGCTGTTCAGAGTCACGTTTAGGTATGATCCTGAAAGTAAGAAAGAGACATTTTGGTGTTGTGTGCTGTTAGAAATTTTATATTTAGCGTTCAGTAAGCTTATCCTGTAACTGGTGACAAATGCAGGGTTTTAAAATAGGTAAAGGCATCTTTTCGCACTATATGTAGAAGTTATTTTCAGTTGCTGGGTTACTTTGCATGTCTCGAAATCTTTTAACGGAACTCTAAGCGTTTCTATTTATCGCAAGAAAGTAAAAAAAAAATTACCAGGTCGGCAAACAGGCAAAGAGCACTGGTCCGCGGCAGAAGCGCCGGATTGCGGTGTGGTGGTACCAGGCGGGCATGTCAGACAAGCGGCTCCAGAACCTGTGGCCCTCCAAGTTCCGCGCGGGCAGGGCTCACAACCACCATCGCTGCTCAGCTGTTCACCTGGTGAAATAAAGGAGAAGCCAATTAAAATATTCTCTGTATCTCGTATTTAGAATGCTTATCCATGCTCAAGTCATGACTGTCTGGACTCTAGGGAAATAAGGAGGCCGTGCATTGAGAGAAATGTAGAGTTTCAAGCTTAATTCTGTCGGCCAAATCCGAAAGCTGTTTATAATAAATGCGAATGAGAAACGATGAATTTCATATCTATATTGTATCTCCTTACAAAAGAGTGGTTGATGTATTGACTGACGTGATACTGCAATTTCAAATGAAATAAAACGAAACAATACCAGAAGGACAGTCGTCTCGGCACTCTACCGCCGACACGGCTTCCGTGGCTCTAGTAGTCTGTCCCCTGGGGCAGGCCAAGCAGGAGAAGGCACCCTCGCGCGGCTGATAGGACCCGTGGCCGCAAGGGCGACAGAGCTCCGCCTCAGCGTCGTAGAACTTGCCGGCGGCGCAGCGCTCTGTGGGTTAGATAGCCGTTGTAATGGAGGGAATTTGTTGGTTGGAGTTTGTAATCCGTTGACAATTGTGTGACTCTCACTAAAACTTTTCATGAAACAATCCTAGGTTATTTGTTATTTGTTATTTGCCTGGTGGACACGAGCACTAGTTTTAATAATGTAGTACTAAGATTGTAACCAGATGAAGTAGGTAATTATGTTTAGCAGATGAACAATTATGTTTTCAACATGCATAGGTAGGTACGCTTATTTTATTATACTCTGGAGGAAGAAGTACGATTTAGCCACTTACAATAACACCTTTCAGAATTCGAACAACTTAAAATTATTATTATTTATTTCTCCGGATCTTGACACTAAAATAGTGGTAATTGTGGTGGTATTAGTAGTAGTGGCAGTAACGTACCTTTACAGTCAGCGGCGCTCCTAGCCCCAGTGGCCTGCGTAACGCCAGTTTGTCCAGCGATAGCCGGACAGGCGGTACACTGGAGCTGTCCGGATTCAGATTGGTATGTTCCAGATGGACAGGGCTTGCAAGTGTCGCTCGCAGTATCCAAGTATGTGCCGACAGCGCAGGCAACTGTGTAAAAAATATGGATGCTTAAGACATTTCGACGACTCAGGTTTATGTTCAAGGCATTAATAGAAATAAACGATATGTTATTTCAAGCTAAAGTAGCATGTGGTAGACTAGTCCATAATATTTGGCACCACAGCTGGAATTTCAGCACTATTCTTAGTGAGGGACTCAACAGTGCTCGTTAGTTTGACTGAACAGACGGATTTCTTTTCTCAGTGAACTACTGTGGGCTGTTTACAGTAATCGACTGTTTTACTTACCACAATCAGGAGCCATGACAACTTGTCCCATCGGGCAGGCGTAGTCAGAAACCAGCTGAAGACTGGCCGGATCTGGGACGGTGTTTGGAAGTATGTTTCGTACGTCGAATTGTTCGTCTTCGAGGATAAGCTTCTCCAGCAATCGCTGGACGGTGGAACGCTCGTTGTTGCCACCGTGGATTACTGGGTCGCTACAAATAATTAAAGAAACATTAGTCTAGGAACCAGCTTGAGTCAAGCAAATATGTATCAAAAGCCACTCCGGTAAATACTGGAATAATGTAGCAAACTACGGTAGATAAAGTGCATTAGTGCGTGCAACTTACTTGATAGATGGGAAGGAAATCTCAACATTGTAGGTATCGCCCACTTGCCGCCCCTCCCTACTCGTTCGTGTCCTAAGTGCCAGAGAAAAAATACACATGCAATGTGATGGAAGAGTAGACATGCGCTTATAAAATAACATTTGGTTCTACATTTTGATCCAGTGCTTGTGAGATATTGAAATTTAATAGTTATTTGTTGCTATTTATGTGGGAAAACCAGTGCCTTTTCGTACATGCTACGATGAACTAAGTTGAGAATGATGTGCTTACTATAAGTAGGTATAGTTTCCAACGCCAACCAACACCATTTCTCTCAAGGATACTTTCAAGTCTACCATAAACCTATAAACGTAATAAAGTGCAAGCGAATCTCTTAATCATAAAGCAAACTACTGTCTACTTAGTTTTGATTACTTAAATGGTCCTGCAAAATTGAACGATCATTATGATCGGCTGTGATGACTTCAGAGAACCACCTTCAATTATAAGCTTTACGGAAAGGTTGCACTTAATTATTGAGCAAGTATTGTCACTGTTAAGGCTACTTTCTACGTGTTGTTATTGGACGTACTTGCAAGTTGTCAAGTTTACTCAACAATTGTAAGGTAAAGAATTTGGGTACTTACTCTTCAACAGGTATAATCGCATCCAGCACATACGTATCTTCGGCGTTCGTCGATGGTGGAGACGAAACTTGTCTCGTTTGGCGGACATTAGCGCGGTGGTCGCACTTCACATTAATATCCAGCTCCTTGCATTCTCGTGTTCCTGTTAGAGACAAGTGACTTTAATTATATAGACTTTAAATTTAGGTAAAACTTCTGTCCCGAATCTTTATAGTCATAGAGATCTAGCCAGATGAAATGGAAGTCTAGTTCGATAAGTTATAAATAACTTTACCGTCAACAGCGTAAGAGCAGAAGTTCCAGTCTCGGTTTAGGCTGTTGATGGCGCTGCGCACTTTCTGTCTTAGTACGGCTTGGCCAGCATCGTTGCACAGAACGGAGCTCGGGAATAACATCGACACCTTGAAGACTCGTTGTGCTGGGTTTGCCGCTGCAGAAAATACCGAAGGGTAAGCCTTTATTCACGTGGCGATTAATTGTTTGGGATAAGTTTCGTGAAAGTTTTCGTTGCGTATTTTAGGTAGGTCGGTACCTAACAGTATATTTTTGGTGTAATTTCTATATTTCCTAGTTTGGGTAAGGAAAATAATTGTGTCAAGCTAACACTTTAGACTTTCTTTAATTGTAATGCCTTTCTCCATTGAACGCTTGGAACTTACGTGAGCAAGCAGGATACACAAGCGGCAAACTCGGATGATTGGTCGGACGCCAGAAGCCTTCAGCACCGCAAGTGTAGAATGGTGGTACAGGTTGAGAGAATCGTAGTCCATCGCGACAGGCGATCTCGCACACCTTGAATTGACCACCTGCACCCCAGTCACGGCACGATTGGTAACCGCCAAGTGGGTCAGCTAACGGTGGGCAGAATTCAGCTAGAAAAGGAATTTATTAATTAGATTCCTTGTCATTAATACAAGCAAAATTACATGACAATGTTGTCAATGCGACTTACATAATACGGTAGCCTTAAAAGTACAAGTTGCAGCGTTTCCAGCAGCATCATAGGCTACGTAAGCAATGTCATACGCTCCCCATGCAAGGTTCTGGCCAGGTTTATGTCCAGAGTTCTCAACTACTCTGACAACTCCGACGTTGTCACTGAAGGCTGGCTCATCCCAGCTGACGACTGAAGATCCATTCTTGCCAATGACCCATAGATCTCCGGGGCAGTAGTCGACCTTTGGAGGTTCCTTGTCAACATGAAGCTGCTGGCATTTGGCACCAGTGTATCCATTAGCGCAGACTCGTTGTCCACAATGGGATGGAACGATTCTCTCGACTCCTCCGATCACGTCTTCGTATCCAGCCCATGTTAAGACTAGGTCGCCATACAGAACAGGCTCGCTTCGGCAGTCGCGGACTTGTTTTTGGATCTCATTGGTTGTGTCAAGGGCGCGGTTCCAGATTTGTACTTTGGTCAAGTGCCCTTGGAAGCCAGATTCAGTATAGGCCTTAGGGTTGTCCGATTGAGGCTTTCCAAGTGTTACCCAAACGCTGAAAATTTAATGAATTAGTTGTGTCTTAATCAAATTCACTAGCTTGAATAAATTACTTTTTTCAAGCTAGCCTAAAATATTTCAAAATTTATTAAAAACGATGATTGCTTACTACTGAGGCAGTGTGCGTCCGCTGCCATAACCTTCGATTTTGCTGGCAATCAGACCTTCAGCAATTAGCGTCAGTTCTCCTCCATTGCTGCCATCCCAAACAATAGCCACATGATGCCATTGTCCATCGTTAACAGTGGCGAACTCTCCGAAACTTAGATATACGTCTTGGAGCTCAGGGAATAGTGAGATTTGAACTCCATTTGAATGGGCTTGAATTATTGTCCTTCTATTGAGAGCAATATGGGAATTGCTGCAAAAGTAAGATAAGATAAGAATATTCGTAAGTAATTTAAATATTAGAACATTATTCACCTCCTTACTTCTAAAATGTAAGTTAAAAATAAAACTCTGTTTACCTGACGCCGTAAGCTGTAAAGAATATGCCCCCTTCATCTTGCTGAGTGAACTGTACCCACAAGGCAATAGTCAAACTGTCAGTGGCTCCAGTATCGAAAGGCACGACCTGCGCCGCACTTGAGCGTAACGGGTCACTGAAGTAGAGATCGTAATCTACGCTGATAGCTGAAAAGGAATTTCGACATTAGTTTTTGTACCACTTTGATAATATTAGTAAATCAAAAGACTAGTGGTTGTGGAACTTACTTTTTCTGCAATCGTCACCGGTAAGGTTGAACGGACACTGGCAATAAAATCTACCAGGTAAGTCAATGCATGTCGCTGAAGGCGGACACGAGTTGTCTTTGCAGTCAATAATGTCTTCATCGCAATTTTTTCCCTTGAATCCAGCAGCGCATTTACACGTGTAGCCTTCTCCATCGTCGATGCAAGTAGCACCGTTTTGGCAAAGGCCTGCATCGCAAGCATCAAATTCGTATTGGCAGCCGATACCAGTGAAGTCTCCAGAGCAAGTACAGTTGAGTCCTGATCCAAAGTCTTGACATTTTCCTCCATGCATGCAAGGGCTTCCGATGCATCTTTCAGGTGCTGTCTCACACTGCTTGCCATCAGTTCCACTGGGGCATCTGTAGAAAAGAAAAGAAATCAGTGATGCTCATAAATTTAAAAATACTTTAAAATAAATTCGTGGCATACGTACACGCAGAAAAAGTCTTGGAAAAGATCGATACATTTAGCATGGTTTTGGCAAGGCTGGTTGATGCAAGTACCAATGTCTTTCTCACAACGCTGTCCAGTCCACCCAGGCTGGCAAACACATCTATAGCCGCCTACTTCATCTTTGCAAGACCCACCGTTAAAGCAAGGATCTGAAGCGCAATCGTCAATGTTTGATTCGCACATTTCGCCAGTGAAACCTTCTCGGCACACGCATTGGAATTTGTTGTCAAGATCAACACAACGATCTGTACCAATTGGGTTGCAAGGTTCAGTCAAACACTCGTCTATTGCGGTCTCACACTGAAGTCCAATGAATCCAGGTCGGCATTTACAAGAGAAGCCGTCAACCTGGTCAACACAAGTAGCACTGTTCTGGCATGGGTTAGAAGCGCAGTCGTCTATTGTGTGCTGACATCTCTTGCCTGTAAAACCAGGTTCGCACTGACAAGTAAAATCATCGATGCTGTCAATACACTGACCGCCGTTCTCACATGCCGATTTGACACATTCGTTGATGTTTATGTCACAAGACGGCCCGGTCCACCCCGGTTCGCACACGCATTGGTGGATGAAAAGTTTGTCGACGCAAATACCGTGCTTGCATGGACCGTTGGAGCATAGGTCGATCTTTTCATGGCAGCGTTTTCCAGTAAAACCTGGTGGACAGGTGCAGCTGAAGTCGTTAACTAAATCTGTACATTGTGCTCCAAGTAGACATGGTTTCTCAATACAATCATCACTATTGATCTCGCATAGTTGACCTTCCCAGCCTGGCAAGCATTCGCACTTGTACCTTCCTTGTTGTAGGGCAATGCATGTAGCTCCATTGGTGCAAGGGTTACCATTTGCTGTGCAAGGATCAATAGTGATGTCGCAATCAATGCCAGTATATCCAGATCGGCATAGACAAGTGTAATTGTTGTATCCAGGCTCGTCTTTGCACATCGCTCTCTCAGGGCAAGTGTCGTTTCTGCAGTCAGATTTTTCTTCTTGGCAGTTAATGCCACCATAACCAGGTGGACAAGAGCATCTGTAACCTTGCGGTAGGTCAGTGCAAGTACCACCGTTGTAACAAGGTTGGCTTGCGCATTCATCAATGTCGATCTCACATCTTCGGCCTGAGAAACCAGCTGGGCAGTAGCATTGAACTCCGTGACCCTTCGGTACGCAAAGACCTCCGTGTTGACAAGCGCTGTTTGAGCATTCAACTGGTAGACATTCTTCTAAGCCTGTGGTTCCCGTTCCGACAGTCTTCATGTTTGTAGGGCACTCCATACACGCAGTTTGGCCAATAACATTCTGGTAGAAGTTTCTCGGACATTGGGAGCAAGGAGCGAGCCCTGTTGGGGAGTATGTTCCGGCAGCGCACTTAACTCTGCATCTATCTCTGCCGGATGCAGCAGGTTGGTAGGTAAAGGTGTTGACGGGACATGCTTGGCAGTCTTTGAATCCTTCAACTGGTGGTTCGCCAGTGTAGCTATTTCTCGGGCATTCTAAGCAAGGAACTAAGCCGGTGGGTGAGTAAGTTCCGTATCCACAAACTGGAATGCAATCATTGACGTCTTTAGAGCCTTCTTCGCGTGTAAATGTTCCCTGTGGGCATTGTAGGCAGGAGCCTTGGCGAGCTTGGTTTTGGAAGTAGCCTCGTGGACACATTGTGCATGACTTTTGCTTTTCACCAGCAAAACTACCGGCAGGACAATGCACTGAAAAATAAGAAAATAAATTAACTTCTGTTTATTATGATTACTTACATAATTTGGTAATGTTACTATGATAAAAATAATACTTACAGCAACGAGGAACATCATTAGTATCCATATTCAAGACTTCACCAACACTACAAGTGAATCCTCTCGAAATAGAACTTCTGATCGCACGTAGGGGTGGACATTGGTTACCGATGGATGTTACATTTAAAACAGGCTCAATAAGAGCACTGGCGTATGGTACAGAGAGATCGAAAATAAGGTTTAGAGTTGAGCCGCAGAGTTCGTACAGCTGGGTCTGTCTAATTGCTGGGGTGATTGCCAGGACGAAGTCCATCTTTACGACGTTCTCAGCCAGAAGGCTAGGCATTGCCTTGATGAATGTGACGTTGATGTTAACGTTTACAGCAGAACAGCGTTGGGTAAGTCTCTCGTTTAAGATGTTATCATATTGGGCCAGTAGATCCTTGTATTGAGGTAGACACGCGTTAGATACTGCTCCGAGAGCACGGTATTGTACGCTGGCGACTACGTGATAAGCTGCCTGTTGGGTGTCTGAAAGTAGAGCAATTTATTAGTTAACATATCCTTTAGATGAAAACGTTAGTGGTAATTTTTTTTTGTGTTTTTTTCTTTGGAACTTACTTTCTGATACGCAGTCAGGAACTACAGACGTGGGAGACCATTGGCGTTTATTTTCACATACAAAGGTTTTCACTGGTTCACCATCAGTGAATCTAAATCCAGGGCTGCAAGTAGCTATACATTGGATTCCCCTATCTCCGGGTAAGCAGTTCATAGCACCGTTTGCTGGGGGTGTTAACTCCCAGTCGACACAAGGCGTAGCTTGAACTGAAACTTGGAAGTGACATTGAGCCTTATTGCCATATTTGTCGGAGGCAACAACGGTAACATTTTTGTAACCACGGATTGGGATAACAGCCCTCTCCGGGATAAATTTCAGGAACACCTCGCCAGAAGCGTCAGTGGCATTTATTCTTCTCCTCGTTTCATTGAAGTTTACAGCGTAACTGTCTTGTTTGTCCACTAATTCGATGACATAACTCTGAGGACAGCTAAGTTTCGGTGGAGTGTAGTCAGGAACTGTGATATTTACTTCGCAGATGGCAACGTTTCCGTCAAAGTCGAAGGCAACGTATCGTACTACCATATTGTGGAAGACTTGGATAGGTGTTCTAAAGTGCTGTGGTGTCACTTCCAGTCTTGCAATAGCTCCTGAGTTATCTGTAGCAGTTGGCTCAGTAAAGTTTACAGGAAGGAACCCGCCATTAACGTCAGTTTGTGCTACGATTGGCTGTTGTGGACAGTTTTGGAATACTGGAGGTTCGTTGTCAACGCAAGGAGAATATCCATAATCATAACCCAATAGCGGCTCAATTGCTGGCTCATCGCAACCCATTAATTCAAATTTCAAACAAGCGTTATCCATGAAGCTGACTATGCCCAAAATTACAAATCGGGCCTGAACATATTTGGGTAAGGTGATCATTGCAAGTTCACCATAATTGCCTGGGTCTCTCATTGTGAGGTTGAAGTTCGGGAAGTATACGACGTAGTTCTCATTTTCTGCTTGCTTGTAGAAGAATCGGATTTCAGTCGGACGGCCAACGATATCGGAGGTTACAACACCCTTAACGAGGATAGCTTTTACTCTGTGAACTTTGCCCAGATCAACGCTAACATACGTGAAAGCTTCTTGCTTGCCACACCATCCGGTTACTGAGTTCAGACGAATGTTCTTTGCTTCGTAATTTGGTCGCTCTGAAGTTGCGTTTATAGCAGAGTCGGGGATCCTACCAGATGCTAACCCAAGAGGTTTAATTACCTTACATTCTGGCTCACGCACACAAGTGATAGGTCTAGGGTTAATCAGAATATAACCAGGTCGGGCGCAAGAGAAGAGAACTTCAGATCCTTGTTCGTAGCTTCTAGCCATTTGGTTACCATCAGCTGGTCTACCTGGATCTTCGCATACAGGTCCTTCGCACCTCAAGTCTCCGAAATCCCATATACCATTAGCTTGACACCTTACTACATTATCGTGCTTGCTAGTCTGTCCAGCTAATTTGAAAGTGTTCTGGCATCCGAAGAAGAAGGAGCTTTGGTATCTGGTATCCATATATTGGCCATATTCAGCACCAGGTGTGGGCATTGGGACTCCACAGTCTTTTCTTGGACATTGAGGTTGGGCTCCTGATAGCCAGTAGTCAGGTAGGCCCTGAAAGTGGACGAATATCAATATTTTTTTCAAAAAGCAATTTTATTGTTGTAGAAGAAAATGTTAGAAATATGGTGTACTTACCGGTTTAGGATCGTAAACGCACTGACGGAAGGATGCAGTGATGGTATTCCTCAATTGTTTTCCAGGTGACGTGCAAGTTATTGTAACGTTATCTCTATAAGGTACGAGTACGCTTTCTGGGTCTTCTCTTATGACTTTGAGGCCATCATTTTTATCATCAGATAAAGTCACACAACGGGCATCTACAATGAAGAATATTTGATAGAAATTAGTGATATTATACGTGAACCAACGAGTCGCATATTCAGTAAATTTCTCATCGGCCACTCATTATACTTACATTGACATTCGGGAGCTGTGCCGTTCCATGTACCACTTGATGTGCACAGCAGCGACGGGAATCCAGACATGACGTAACCGAAGTCGCACTGGAATTGCACAATGTCTCCAAAATGGTAGGAAATCTTTGTTGACAACAATTTTCCATTTTCTGGTGAAGCCAAAGGCGGGCACATGACTGGCACGCAGGATTTGTCCTTTTGATAAACATCACCATCTCTGTCACCGGTTTCGGATCTCTCAATAGCAAATCCAGCAGTGCCGTTATTTGAATAGAGCTCAAAGCCAATTGAGCAGGCGCACGAGAAGTTTCCGGGTCTGAAAATATTTTAATGATTTAAAGTTAAAACAATAATAAATGGTTATTAATAACCCTATCCCGATATACAGCCCCTTATTTATAGTTTGTTGCATGTCTGCTCATAACTTACGTGTTTATGCATTTTTGATGGCACCCGCCATTGTTTTCACTACATTCGTTGATGTCAAGGCAGTCAAGTCGCGCGCAACCCATAATTTCTAGTTTCAGGCACGGAGCACCTACGTAGTCTTGTATCTTGAATTTAACGTATTGGGCTTCAATTGGCATTGGTAAGTTGAGCACGGATAGAGTAGGCTCCAATATACGGAATTCTACAGCAGTGCCATCCGGATTCGTATAGTCTTTGAATACGTCAGTCAAGTCGTTTGTGTACTGAATCCTTATGGCTGAAGTGAAAGCGATGTTGCCGTCGGCGCGCATTACGCTCATTGTTCTGAATCCCCTGATGATTGTTGGCGCTCTCAAGTCGATGAGGACCCAATTCGCTCCAGCTTCCAAATTATTGCCGCACCATCCACCTCCATTATTCAGTCGGACCATCTGGGGAGAAAACGCTCATTGAAATTCCGTTGACCTTAATTACTATGCTACTTATTTACAAAGCAAAATACATACTCCTTTGTAGTATCCAAGTTCAGGTGTAGACGTGGTAATCGATTCGTCGGGAATGGCACCATTTATCAGGCCCAAGTCGCCGACGGGGCGGCATTCTAGGCTGGGACCGAATCCAGGCTTGCATGGACAGAAGAATCCTCCTTGTGTGTTCTTGCATTCTGTTGATGCTGTGTCGCACTGGCTACTTGCGCATTCGTTGATGTCATCGCAGGTTGGCGGAGCGTCGAATTCTTGATTCGCTCCGCATTTGAGTACGCTGGGGCCATTTAGTTTATAACCTGAAACCATAATGTACTTACTTAGCAAATTCAATGGCTGTGGGGCTATTAATTTATCGAGTTCGAACATGACGGTTCCGTAAGGAGGGAGTTCTAGTTCTTGATAATTATTATTAAGTGTATGAGGTTGAAATAAGGCTTATTCGGCTAATGTAGAGGGCGGGGAACTCCTTAACCTCTTCAGTCCTTACCTTGAAAATAACAATAGTTTTCTATTGTTATTATGTCGACACGGGACTGAGGAGGTTAAAATATTTTTTATGTCCCCCTGCAAGGCACAGGACTTTTCTCTAATAGAGGGCTGGGCTTAATCACCACCCGTAGCCACCATGTATTGGCAATTTGAATCACTGAGGTATGTGAACTCAGTTATCCACTGATATTATTATTAACTGCGTATTATTTAGGTATACTAAAAAATTACGTTTGTAATGGCTCAAGTATAGTGTTATTTCTTACACAACTACATCTCAGTCTTTCGTATCTTCTTTATAAGATTAGGAAATTGAATTACATACCTTTAAAGCACTGAGCTCTAGCCTCGTCACCGAACATGTAAATGCGGCTCTTGTCGGCAATGTAGCCATTTTTGATCTCAGGGAAGTCCGGGCACATGGCTCTGGTGCAAGTCGGTACATCTCCGGACCAGGTTCCGTTGCTCATACAGAGGAGCACTGGTTGGCCGGATCGCACGTAGCCGGGCTCGCATTCGTAACGTACAATGGTACCGTAGCTCCTGCCGCCGCCATTCAGGATCGTGACGTTCGCATGATTGACGTCCGGAAGAGCGACACATTGAGATGCTGTAATAGGAAACATCGATTTATTTTGGTTGTAATTTGCAAGTCTCAGTACGTCTTCATCGCTCAAACTAAATGATGCGATTTACTTCAGCCGTTTCATGAAAATATTATTCATTCCGCCGTTGCGGAAAAAGTTACAATGTTACGCGGTGACCATAATAGTAAGTATGTACTTTCAAATTAGCTAATTTTCTTTAGTTTAAGTTTAGTTAATAATTTTGGACCAAATTCTGAGCGTTTATTATAGTAAGATCACACAAGCCTCTATTCATCTACGAATGATTTGTCAACAACTCGATAATCGTGTACTTGCATTACGTAGCCAACAAAGTCATTGGTGTATGCCGGTGTTCGAATCCACGACTTCTTTACCTAGTCTAGTACATTGCCTTGAATGTAAACAAACAGCCTGCTAACAAATCGTTTCCAATGGTACCCACCTAAATTTTACACGTCACCTCTCGTACGCGCCCTCCTTCGTGCGAGATTAATATTTAATTCGCACTGGCATATCATTGAAATGACATTGTAATGGAATTATTTAGTAAATAGAAACAATCACAAGTGTGTGCTTAGTGTTTGGTCGTTGCTTACCTAGACACGTAGGTGTTCTCTCCCATCTGCCGTCGGACAAGCATGAAATCCTTTCAATAGGCTGGCCGGTTGGGAACGCAAATCCAGCGTAGCATTGATAAGTGGCGACACCCCGGTAGGTGACGTTGGTCGAGCCAATCGAGAAACCATTATCGATTTGTGGTACAGGGCCGCAGTAAACCTCTGGAACGTTATAAATGTTTGTTAAGTTCTAGGAATAGATGGAGATGGATGAGATACATTTTTTTATGAGATACGCAAATTACTCAGATAACATTTAGGATAGTTTTTATTGTACACTAGCATCTATGTGACTGCTACTATGCAACTATGCGACTATGTTAGCATCAACGGATTAGCCTATATCCACTCCGAAAGTCAATTCTAAAATTGGTTCATTTTCGGATAAGTACTCCCCGGACCCTACACAAAAACTTTTCCTTTGTAAAATATACTTATAGACAAAGAATAAGAATAAGAGAAAAGACGAAGAAGAGTTTTTTTTTACCAAGGGAAGTAAAAAAGACTGACGCAGATCGGGTAGGCTAGAATCCTCGGCGACTCAGCCTAACTGTTCATAACATAACTTACCTTGACAGCTAGGGATGTAAGTGGTAGACCATTTTCCTCCATCTAAACATTGGGTCGTAATGCGACTCTTTCCAGTGGCGAATTCTTGACCGATAGGGCACGAGAACGTTGCGACTGTTCCAAAGGCGGTATCTCTGTTCGATGCTAGAGCACCTATTCCGGATTTAAGAGGTGGGCAATCTAGAAAAAAAATATCATTGTTACAGAAAACTTTTAAAATAGAATTTTACGGTACCAGAACTTATTTTTTTATATATACCTGCTGAGAACGTCGCCTTCCAACCATCTCCATTATGCAAAGCATCAGACATAAACCGAATCAACATCTCGCCACTGGAAGCAGTCAAGGTAATCCTAGGCTTCACAATAAAGCCGTTGTCAGAATGCAATCTCAAACCATTTGTACTCGCACCGTCGAATACTTGAACAACGTCTGAAGGGTGAATCTTGAATTCGTCGAATTTCAGTGACAGCGGACCACCATTGGGATTCTTTATCCTGAACAAGCATTCTTGATTGTTTGGGTAGTTGGTCAGACCATAAGCAGGTGACGTAAATGTACCATTGGCGGCAATGATAGTGGCTTTACAACCTTGGGAATACCTCATGTTGAATCCCTTCCTAGAGTCCCCCAAACTTGTACGGAAGTACATGTAGAGATGATTTGTCGTAGATACGACCACTTTTTGGTTTTCTTCACCCGGTCCAGTCAATCTTGCTAATACCGGGCTTGAGGGTGTATTTCCATCCTTGATTATGATGTAGTCACGGTTCATTCCTAATTCAAGGTCTTCAATTTCTAATGAGACTATTCTGCCTGGTTGAGCTTCGATTATATATACACATTCTAAACCACCTGGGTAACCGTTAGGATATCCCGGCGAGGTTAACACTTGGCCTTGGGGTGCAGCTCTTAACATGCCGCCACAGTTCGATGATTCAGTCTTCCAAGAAGCTCGGAAACCTTTCCTTTCAACAGAGCCGTCCGTGCTGAATTTGATGATCATGAAATTCGAAGCAGACACAAACAGTTTACTAGATAAGTCTTGTTTGCCTGAGAGAGTGGCAAGATTGACTGATTTATCCTCGGTTCTGCCACCTACGAGGATTTGAACTGTGTCAAATGATTTCTCCGTTTCAAACTCTTGAAATTGCAGAACGATGTTTTGGCCTTGTGGGCCTTCTAGAGTCCATTTGCATTCGCTTAGAGGTGGGTACTTGTGAGGGTAGTTGGGACTCTCAACCACGTCACCGCTGCTTGCCATGTAGAAATGACATTCAGAAGCACAGTCCATTTCATCGGAACTATCCCCACAATCGTCTTGCTTGTCACATTTGAACGCTGCATTGATGCATCTTCCGTTCGAACAATGGAAGGTACCTGGAAGAACATGAAAGGTCAAAGTCATTGTTGTGATAACAACCTAATAAACCGTGTAGTTGACCTCACGTACTACCGCATGGTAGGGAAATAATGTAACCTTGTAATGTAATTTTGTTTGTTGATCCGACTGCAGTCGTTTGTAAGATTGTAACAAGGTTATACTTACCAGCAGGGCAAGCATTAGCTCTGCACATGAAAGGCAAAAGCGTTTCGCATGTTGTGAGTTCCCAGGACTGACTCTCAGATGTGACGTGAACGTCCACGCATTCGCCTTCCTTTGGGTTGGGCTGTTGGAGGTCCCAGAACCCAGCGTACTGGGAGACTAAAGAACCGGCCGCTGATTCCAAAGTGTTGGTCCTGAGATCGTCGACCGTCGCAAGGCCCAACCAGTAGTGGTTGTTGCTCGGGCTTAATGGCACCATACTGGCTGTAACGTTGTTTTCCGTGTAGGAATCTACAACCATAAGTTCGCTTCCGTATCTGGAATTTTAATATTAAAGAGTTATAGCTCCAAAGTCGCTGTTAAAACTTAACATTGTAAACATGTTTACTGTCTCTTACCTCCGACATAATTCTGCCGCCTTTTCCCATGAATGCCTAATGTTGAAGAATTTGTAACAATGTAGTCCTTTCAGCTCCCAACCTGTAAATAAAAAAATATTCTATTTCAATATTTGCGTTGCTAAAATCAAAACTGTTAAATATTTCACAAATTAAACTAACGAAAACTTTCTGCGTTCAATGGGACTGTAAACACAGAAAAGTTTGTACGAAACTGTCGGAACTATCTGATACAGGTGTAGTCATAAAATAACTCGCAAGTCTCGCAGTATTTGCATTCTCTGCTACAAAATAACAAGTTCACATAGAAAAGTGAACGAGTGTTTTTTTATTAGTACCACTACAATGGTAACCAAGGTAATTGTTCCCATTCTAATGCATAGGCAAGAAATCAATCGACGCATCAGCAGAGTGCTTTGGATAGTCAACCCCGCAGTCACTTTTACATCCGTATTCGTTTTCCCATACAAAAAGTGTCAACAAGCATGTGTAGACGCACTCGCGAGACCACCTACTTCCGAGGTGAAAATAAAAGATAGGAGAGTCGAGCTGGCTCGATTTAGTCGAGAGAACTTGAAGTGGGAGAGACCGGGTGAGCAACTTATCTTTATCAGAGGGTCACTAACCTAAAAGCACGCTCCATAAAGCAACTCCGGTACGTGTTTGCGTACACAGGATGTACACTAGGCACTGTAGGGTTTCATTAATTGGCACACAAATGGAGCAGTAGTTATTTTCGTACAAGAATTAATCTCATTCAACGTCAGAAAGTTAAAAGGTTAACAACTTTCTTTGCATAAAAGGCAATATTGACTTATGATTGAGTACTTTACCGTACGTACTTAAGTGAAAGTAAGAGCGGCAGTTCATTGATTGTATCTCATGAATAACATATTATCGAAAGAGTGAAACTTTTTTTGCGTACTACGCAAAATCGATTGCCTGAAAAATGGCTTCGCACCGCCGATGGCCGCAGCTCAATTTATTTGGGCTATGTGTTAATGGTTCGAAAACAACAGATTACATTGGATTACATTATCGGTGGCGAGGACAAATGGTTTGTGATGTGAAAACTTGGAAAACACGGCCCCCTCAATTGGGATAAACGCTCTAGGCGATAATGTCCCATCGGAATTAAAGCTATAGATTTCTCTGCCCTTCCCAACTATTCAGTGGATTAGGGGAAAGCCTTTTCGGAGTTGTACGCTTTGTAATGAGTTTTCGAATGAGGGCAGAGCCTCGTGGAGGCTGCTCCTGTCCCAGTGTTTACAAAGTTGCCATCAAAACGTCCGGTTTTATTCTATTTGGCATGTGCACTCGCCATAACTTTTCATTGCTGTGACGCTACCCCGGAATAAAGAGTTATGGTTTAAATTGAACATTTGAAAAGCAAAGTGGAGCGTACGAATAAAGAGTTAAACAGACCTGATTTATGTTTGCATGCCGTCGTTTTCAAAGACGTCTGCTCGTGGATGCACACTCCATTGGCTTTACTGTACTGCGAGCATGATGTAACACATTCAAGCGACTTATTTTTATGTGATAGATGCGAGCGCCAAACGTGCGGAATGTTAAAATCTCTGGCATTTCTCTTTGAAAGAACTCTACTTCATAATTTTACGGTGCAGTGACGAATCATTAAACGGTGAGATACGTACGTCGCACTATAATTTTATCAATCCAAGTGGGTCAATTTTATATTTTGAGAACTTTCTAAAGTGATATGTTAATTTCGCGTTAATAAGTAAGTACTACTTCTACTTGCGAGAAACTTTACAAATGTATGTACGTCCGTTGTGCTGTAAGAATTCAGTTTGTAAGGAAATTGTAATGTGTGTAAGTCAGCGACCTAAATCTTTCTGGCGTGCTATGCGCCGACGCAGCTCGAGGCACGCTTCAGCGTCGGCGTTGTCGCGCATTGTCTCACGTGAATAAATACAATCGCGTGCGCAGCTCTGCCTCCTGAGGTAAGATCCGACACGAACGTCGTTGGTAAAAAGGCCAAACAATCTTATTAGGACGGAAACCTACGTCACACTGTGATCATCTTGTAGTGCTTGTTCGCAGATACTTATTTCCCAAGTCCATTTTTCTCCACCTTTTGTCGATGATGCAAAACTTGAAAAACCTTTACATGTATTTCGCTAAGCAATACGTGAGTGAGGCCCTAGGCATATACAATTTTTGGGTGAAATCACCGCCTATAAAACTGACTAGTGGCTTATGAATGTTGATGAAGGGAAATTGGAAACCAGGTTTTCTACTCTAATCCCTCTGGGAGATAGGCCAACTTTCCAGAAACGTCTGTCGGACCCTATAACGCCTGCAGATAATTTAGATTCAATTCCCAAGACGATAATCTTTTCCTTCCTAGTAGGGCTAACGGAACCCGTTAGACAGACCTGGTGTCAAATGTCTGAAACCATAATACTGTATTCAACAGAAGCATAGGTTAGATACAAATGTGGTGTTAAGGAGATAGTGCGCCATTTAAATTATTGAATGATGACATTATCCTCCCCATATCTTGGAGGCTAAGGTACAATTGGCTAAAGCGTCTGGGATAATACGAGTAGCTTATGTAATCACATCGCTAGGTCACCCAGGAATGTCGATGCGCTTATTGAAACTTGACTCTACATCATCATCATCAACTCATTTTGTCCCCACCGAGGGGCACGGGTCTCTTCCCTGAGGAATAAATAGGCCATACTCCACCACGGGGGCCAAGTCCGGATTGGTGGAGGCGTGTATGACTCTACATAAAATAAGTAAAGTAATTAGCTGAGTTTTGATAAGTTTTGAGTTTTGAAACCTGGACGGACTTTTCCGACCAAAAGTCAAGTAAGTGTATCCGGAATAAAGTTGATAGAGTTTTGATAAAGTTGGAACATAATAATATAGTTTGATTTGAAAGTAATCTGTCATGACTCATGACCGTGGCATGTAGATGTCACTGGTGTCTGCCTGCCCCTCTGTGATACTGGCGTGACTTTATGTATGTACGTATGATTTTGAATTGCAGAAGAAGGTTGGTAAGTTTTTATAATATTATGAACAGTTTTGCCAAGATGATATTTAGCAGAGTTTGTACATTTCTTTTTGATGTTTCTAAACGAGATATATAATTTTGCCAACTCTACTATTTTTCAAAATCTATGCAAGTATATGCAAAAAATTATACAAATTTAAGGTAAGATAAGATAAGAATATTCTTTATTGCACCAGGAAAAACAAATACAGAACATTTACAATAAGATGCAGTACAAGAGGCGGCCTTATAATTAATTTAATTTAATTATAAATAAGCCGAAAGATAGAAAAAAACTTTGTTAGGAAATCTATCTCCTATCAAAGTTTTTCTCTATCTCCAATAAAAGTACAATTTCAATTGATCAAAAATTACAACCTATTACCCCCTTTGCTGTATAGACGAGTCGGGCGGGACAGTTCCTCCGACGTAATATTTTCCGACACGGCCTGTGCATTCTGGAGAGGTCTAAGCTACTCTGGCACGAGGAGATCACCGATACGGCTCGCCTCCTAGATTGAATTACAGCTGAGATCGTCTGTAGGTCAAGAAGTTAGAACAAGTTTCTTCCTTTGGACGTGTCGTTTTAAGCGCAGATTTTCTGCATTCAAATTACTATGCATGCTATGACGAGTTACGGTTTTAAATTTCAGTATTATAGTCTTGTAAAATGACGCCATTGATCATTCTAAAACTGACGGAAACATTAAATTAATTATCAAAATTAACGCTGAGAGCGTTATTTTTCGAGGAGCGTCGGTTAATTTGACTAACGTGGACCTTAAACAAGCCTATTTTGTTTCGTTACCGGGCGTAAAGCGTCTATAAGGTATTCACCGTTCTTAAGAACTGGATTATTCCTCATATTGTCTAAAGAAACCATATTATGTATAAATCGGCTGCATATTTTCTCAGGCTATTTAAATATCTAAATATTCATCTGGCCGGATAATGTATTGAGGTATTTAAGAGTCAGCAATGAGTGACTCATGTCGCGTCTATGTCTCGCCCGATAGAGGTTGTTGGCGCCTTTCACTCGTTCATTTACACATGCGAGCTCCAAGGCTGATAGGGCGCTTTGCCGCTCAATCGCCTCCACTAATACAAAGAGCATTGTATTAGTTTTCTATAGATATAAGTACTTTGTCAATTGGAGCGGTTGTAAGGACTAGGCATCGTTTAGAATGTCTTGCCGGTCTTTGGTTGATTGTTTTACAGAATTTCTAAATGACTATTGGAATGCCATCCAGCTTTTGTTACCTTGAACGAAGTTCGACGGGATCCTGTTTTTTTGCAATTATGTCTAGTCGGAGCGGTTTTTTTTTCACTCCTAAACCCTTCATAGGCAAAGCGTATTTACTTTACCCCTAAAATAGCATGTAAGCGTACATAAACTCGCGCATTTATCTCGGAAGGAAGGCAGAGGTTTTGACAGGGTTTGACACTTTTTACAATCCTGAGAAATCTCTAACCGTAATGGGAATTAATTCATCTCGAGTCATGGCATTGTGATGAGCTCGTATGTAGAGCTGATGGGCATGAAACATGGCTTACTAAACAACTGACCCAGATTGCGATGCTCCAAATCTACCGCGAGATGCGTGCCAAGTGTGCCTGCCTAATGCTCATATACACTACCTCTGCTGCCTTGATGGCCAAATAGAGACAGCATCAATGTGCGCAAATTAAAAAAAAAACAGATTGATCAGCAGCAGAGCGAAATGCATAAAATTTGATAAAATCATTATCATTTGATTACTTTTCTTCTAATTGTCTGTCAATTCAGCTTTTTACATACATAAGCTTACGCTAGTATCCCAGAGGAGTAGGTAGAGACCTGGGACTGCCACCTGTTCCTGACAAAACACTTTCGCTTCATCGACATCCATTTCGTAATCCATCTCGATCGACATCCATTCTTTACGTTGAAATATCGGATTTTTTGATTAGTCGTTGCGTGCACGCACGCCGGTATATACGAGTATATACGCCTCTATGTAACTATGTTATATACTCTATGTTAAGGGCAACTTTGCAAATGAAATGGAAAGGACGATATTCTCTCAACTGTACTGGAGGTAGACTATTCCTTATTGAAAAGGTTGTGTCGCTCTATTCAATATGGTTTGTGTTTGAAAAGTATAGTCAAATGGAAGGCACTTACGCTGCGAAGTCTGAGGGCAGAATGTAAATGGGGCGTAATAACGCCTTATACCTGACGCAACGCTGACTTGTGACAATCGCTCTGAACAATGGCCTTTATTAATGCCATCCAAATGAGATGAAACGCTATTAACATAGTAAATGGGTGTGCTTTTGGAGCTTGGCCTCGATCCCTGAAGCTCGGTTTCGGGGATAACCGGCGTAATTTGGGAATTATATGAAATTTATATTATGTTGGCAGACATTATGATTATCAATAAATTGTTGAGATACTACCTGAGTGTCTGAGCTATTCAATACCTCAGCGCTTGAAATAGCCCATCCACGGTGGGCAGCTCGGAAAAAAATCACTAGCGTTAGTCATAGACGGTGAACCATTCATGGACTGAACGCGCCGTATGTTGCTTAACCTTAGTGATCGTTTAAGATCACTCAGGGAGCCCAGGCTACGAGCGATTGAAGCCTATACTCTCTCTCTCTCTCTCTCTCTCTCTGAGAGAATGCCTGTGTCCTAAAATGTGACGAATAGGCCGTTTACTACTGATACTACCTGCCACAGAAAAAAGTATGCTGCGCCGTATCTGGCAAACGGAATGATAGAAAGAACCGATTTTCAAATACCCGATAAAATACAGTCACTATTGGAGGTTGGCCAAACTGCTCTACATTGTGCTCTGAAGCCATTATGAAAACCAACATGTTTTGTGTGTTGACAATCTGCTTGTACTTTCTCAGCTTCGAAATAACCAACTTCAGAACAGGTTATTAGACTTCATAAAATATAGCCTTGTACCCAAGTGCCTCGCATGTTAAGTTCTGTAATTTATCCTAATAAATCTTATGCTTTATTGGAAAAAATAATTATTTTACTTCCAATGAAAGATTTGATCAAAGAATAACACTACAATAAGTTTTCATATAATCTTGATTCATAATTCAGACTTATTATCTTCTAATCTAATATATATAAAGTTCTCGTGTCACCGTGTTAGTGCGCATACTCCTCCGAAACGGCTTGTCCGATTAAGATGAAATTTTGTATGCATAATCAGTAGATCTGAGAATAGTTGTTATCTATTTTTCATATCCCTATCTGGCAAAACAACGTTTGCGGGGTTATAATATAATATAAAATAAAAACATATAACGCTGTATGCCTTAGTAAGAACGCATTGTACTCATTACGAGTACAATTTTCTTTTGGACTCTTTCTAAAGCGTGCCTCGAGACCTTGAACTTTTTATCGTTTATTTTGTCCCGTGTTTTGTGCACGGAAGAGGCCAAAGGTTAATCCTCATTAAGGCTCATTGTATGACGTGACTGGGACATTTGTTACGGCAGTTTATGTTGCATTTATTTCGGCATCATATTTTATTACGGCCATAAATTGCCAGTAAGTCTTTTGAGGCTTTGAAGACAAAAATATTTGTCCATTTTTTTTATTAACCCTGCTCGGACTCTTCTGACAAAAGTCAAGTAACTTTATCAGGAATAAAATTAATAATAGGTATTTGTCTAGTTGGAAAATTAAACCTCAAAACTTACTTTTTACTCATTATTCGTCTTTCTAGCTTACATTGGAATTGTTGCATTTTCATTGCATAGTCATTCGTATGAATGTAAGGGTGGCACAGTCGACCGTGTAATTAACCTAAACCAGTTACTGTTCTGTAATGGACTGTAACTTAGATTTCAATAAGTACAGTGACTAAGCGGTGGTAGCGGAGTGGTAGATACCGGCTTTTCATTCGGGAATTTGTGGGATCGAATCCCAATGACCAATGACTATTGACTAATGTACCAATGACATAGGGATTTTGATGTTGAGAATTTTCATTAAGTAAATACTTAACTGTATTGCTATCTCGTCAAATTTCTCAGGAAAAAACGTTACTTATGTATTTACTTAGTGAAAATTCTCAACTCAGAAACCAGCCCTTAGTTTTCTAAGTCATGAACATATTATGACAAAACCTGGAGGAGGCCTTTGCTGAATAAGGGTCATCATGAGGTGCTTTGTTTTTTAACGTACTAATTAATAGTTGTTTTTTTTAAGATACACTAAAGGGTGAGTGTCTATAGTGTTCTCATACTTCAGCCTTTGAAATTACTAATAAGTGGTCAGCACACGGGATAATTAACCCGTCGCGCGCTTTATGGACCCCCGGGTGTCCGGAACAAATTTTCTCCCAACGCGTCTTATGGACACACGGGTGTCCACAAGAATTCTCTCCTATTGGCCGACGAATTAGTTCCGATTTTGATTCGGAGGCCACCTAGATTGTAACTAATGTTGTTTCTTTGGTTTATAATCTATGCTCAATTGTCATCAAGAAGCGCCAATTCGGAACGAAAAATTAAAAAAATCGAAAACTAAAACTTGAGTCGGTCCAATCCGCCATAATGGATTTCGCAAAGTTTTTTGTGCTAGAGTGCTGTGGCAAAAAAGGAGTTCCCGAAGGAAACGGTGAGTATTCCAATAAGATTCTTATATAGAATTACTGAGTATAACATGTAGAAGGTGCTAAAAGTAATATTATTGCAAATAGTGGTAAAACAATTAGTAGAAAATCAACGAAGTTTTGAAGTACCCAAATTGTCGGCGTTTCACCACACGGATTGTGTTATTTTTTATCCATTGTGATTCCATTTGTGATTAGCAATACTTATTAGACTGACTATTGTTTGTTTAGGTACTTACTACGACAAATAGTTCATGATTTTACACAGCTAGTAAAGTTTTATATCACTCGAAAGGGAAAAAGCCGGTGCCGTGTGCCAAAAGTAACGTTAGCAAACAACATTTTTTTGACTCGTTTAGGTTGGGGTGTAGATATGGGGGCGTCAAGGAAAGAAAAGGCTAGGCTAGTAGAGGTGTAGACAAGGAGCCTGTTACGACAAAAAAAAATATGAAAAAAGACTGAAAAATTTTGACTCCTCCAGCGACTTGTAAAATTTTTGTGAAAATATTTTTTTCAACAATTTTTTTTTGTTCGGAATCGTGTAGTGTTGCTCATTGCTATCACTTTTGTTCAGATACTTATTTTTCGTGCACCTCACTGATTTCGAGATGTACATCAAAAACGATGTTTCGACAATTTTTGTTAGTTCGGAATCGTGTAGTGCTCCTTATTGCCATCACTTTTGGCCAGATACTTTTTCTTCGTGCACCTCACCGATTTCAAGTTAAAACGTTGTTTTTCAACTATTTTACTTTTGTATTTTTTTTTATTTTCAGATTAAGCGCGCTGAGACGAGGGTCGCGGCCGCGATCGCGATCGCGGTCGGCGACGCCTACTCCCGGGGGTCAGCGGACCTCCGCTGCCCGACGGGCACTGCTAATGGGCCTGGTCCTAGAAGGCCCAATTCGTGAGCCCAGGGAGCAATCCCTGCCAAGACCTTCGAGAAGTTAAGCCCATTCTCTTTCTCTCTCTGAGAGAAAGCCTATCCTGTGTAGCGAAAAGTATTAGGCTGCATAAAAAAGACAATAATTTCTATTATTGTTTAGGTGATTGGTCCCTCTGCCTACCCCCTCGGAGATAGCGGGCGTGAGTTTATTTATTTTTATTGTTTAGGTTATTCTCTCAAACGATATCTAATCTAAAACTTTTAACTGGATTCATGTCAGCATCGCTATATTTCTTCGAGCAACCGCGTGGAAGACCCTTAAGTATTGGCAAGTCAAGACGGTCGCGATATTACTTGCGGCTGCCAATCTAATGCAAGTCTAGTTAATAAGTAGCCCAGAGCCAGCAACATGAAAACAAATGCTACAGAAGGAGATAGCTAAGGTCAGGCGAAGAAAGGTCCTATCGATGGATTTTATCGTCTCAAGTTAAAATAGTGACAATTTACTAATAATCTCGAGACTTTCTAATTTTTTTATCGATTGATAAATAATATCGATACTTGATAAGATACTTGTCATGTAGGGACCTAATAAACTCGGCAAAACGTGGGCCCAGTTCTAATGATTGGTGCCTCTGCCTACCCCCTTGGGAATAACGGGCGTGAGTTTTTTGTACTTTTTTGATAAATATGTAATAATTATGTAATTTTTAACAGATGACCCCTGAGGCGACACTGCACAACGGATTCTCGGAACTCTACCGGCCTGACTACAATATTTTATTTAAGTTCGAAAATATATAGGTTTAGTTTAGTTTCTTTTAATATTATTATTAGTTTATGATTTGTAAATACTATTCTCTTAATTAAAAAAAAGTGTGGACATGTTAACAAAATAACATTTGGCTTATACAATATCTACTAACATAACATAACATTTAACATTTCCATACAGGCACATACATTGCTTCTGGCCCCACACTAGTATACTCGCGTCGTGGGAACTATACTAAAATTAGATTTATAAACTTAATAGCATTTTTTTTATAGCTAGAAATTCAGAATACAGAGCATCTCTTGCCTCTCTTGTTGATTATTTATCACATAACCAACTGGCGTAAGCTAATTACAAAAAAAATGCTAGTAACCGCATTTATCGCGTTAACAATAAACATTATTCATGATAATAATATAAAAATACATGTTTTAGTCCTCTCTGTGTGCTCCACGAAAGTATGTATGTGTGAGAGTCCATCTCGCCGAGAGACCAAAATCTGTATTTTGAAAAGATCATTCGGAAACACAGCTTCAGCAGCAGCATTGATTATTATCTGTGAAATTTCCTTTTTTATGTACAATAAAGTGTTCTATGTCTATCTTCCATACTCTAGAGCCGACGCTGTATACCTGCTAAACTGAAATGGATACGATAGTTGTATTACAAGTCTCTAGGCCAAACTAACGGTTTGCACAGCCGGGGGGATCTTTTACCGCGATAACATATGTGGGTAGTCAGCAGAGGGGCTGCGTACTGCAATTACGCAGATAATTTCCCGATATCTGCCGATGATAGCTATGCCGTGGACGCCACGCGATGAGGGGTTTTAGACGCGAAGACCTAGAAAATGTGTCCACTTTTTTGTGCCAATGACTTGTCTAATCATCATCATCATCAACCCATTATGTCTCCACCAAGGGGCACGGGTCTCTTCCCTGAGGAAGGTATAGGCCATACTCCACCACGGGGGCCAAGTCCGGATTGGTGGAGGCTTGTAAGACTAGTGGCTAGTCTTACTGTCAGATGTTTTCAAGCCGCCCTAAGGCTTCTGACTTGGCTTAACGACTGCCATCTATCGACGGCAGCCAGCACCAACTGCTTAACGTGCCTTGCGAAGCACGGAATCGCTCGGAAAAATGCCACTAGCGTTAGTCATAGACGGTGACCCATCCATGGACGGAACGCGCCGTATGTCGCTTAACCTTAGTGATCGTTTAAGATCACTCAGGCAGCCCAGGCTACGAGCGATTACTTGTCTAATGCGAGCACATAATAGGTTTTACGGAACTATTTTTTGTGTATCTTAAGCTGTCAGGTTGGTATAGGTGCTGGGCAAGCATACTCCATCTACAGAGCAAGGCCCTTCACTCATGAAGTGTGATTGAAGGCTCCATTGGAAGCTGTCTAAATTGTATTATTACGTAGAGGCACAGGCTAAAGTTTTTTTTGTTTAAGTACTTATCTTCATTTACGAATAAAATATATTATGATAGTTAGTTAATTTCTGAAAACGTCGATTAAAATTTGTCACGTCTTATCTTTAGTTTAAGACTTTTGAAATTTGTTTGGTAAGCTTTTAATGTTTTTCTTTAATTCTTGTGCCTCTGTATGATAGATACTGAAAACTGTATATTGTTATGTAGAATAATAGAACAGACATTATTGTATGTAGAGCAATGATTTACCGAAAACTGCGACATTGATAGAGCGCGCACAGTTCGAATATAATGAAATTACGTAAGTAACGATGTTTTTTAACCCTTAGTTTGTAAGGTGGAAAAAAGTTACACAAAATGTAACGTGGAGTCCTGGGGACTCCGCGAAGGAAAATGAAAATATACACAAGAATTTAAGAAAATCAATCGTTTATTTGGTATTCATTGGTAAAGTTAGTTATCTTACTACAACATAACATTAGCTTATTAGTGGAAACTCTAATTGAAACAATTGTTTGTCTTAGTTTAGTAAACAGCCTCTAAAATCTCAAAAAATTCAACATGGTGACTTTAAGCCTCCATAATTAAATTAAATGTCTTAGAAAAGCAATATTCTTGACTTAGTTTTGTTTAACATAATAGTCTTCTTGATAAAAAAAATATTAAAACTTGAAAATATTCAAAAAACAAAAATCGTGCAACCCCTTACTCATCTCTACGCACCGCACAATTGCCTGCATACTTTTTTCGAGCAAGCCAACCATATTGGCAACAAAGGTACAACAAAGGTTTTTTCTTCTGAGCCTTGAAGGACGGAGAAAACAATATTTTCTTTGTTCACAGGATAATTTTTCTTCGGGTTCATTGTCTATGTCAGTAGGAAGATTTTCACGAATGATCCAGGATATTTGAAGTCGGATGTTCTTAGGCAACCATTCCGTGAGCACAGAGCTAACATTTTCTTCCAGAACATTTACAGACCTAATATTCCGACTACTAGAAGCCATATTGATGATCTGAAATGACAAAATATAACGTTTTCAACTAATCTACAAAAAATGGAAATATAAAAAAAGTTACGTAAAATGTAAGGTGGAGTCCCAAGGACTCCGGGCCTGTTAATTACTCACCTTGCGAGATGCGCGCGTGCATTTCCTCCCAATACCGCGTTGGCCGCGCTACTTACGGAAGCTACCGAAACGCACAGCTCCTAGTTAGCTTTTGAAAAAAAGTTACGGATGTTTCTAGTTTCGGGCGGAGTCCCTGGGACTCACCTTACAAACTAAGGGTTAAAAAAGAACCGGCCATGTGCCGCATGTTCGCGCTCGAAGGGTTCCGTACCATTATCTATACAACATTTGAATATTCAAGCTTCTGCCTTTCCTTAATTAATATCGACCAAAAAACGGCAAAAAAATCACGTTGTTGTATAGTATTTGTTGTCACCTGTGAGACTATCAACTGTCTAGCTATAATGGTTCACGAGATACAGACAGATAGACAGACAGGCAGATGAACAGACAGATGGATGGACGGACGGACAGACAATATAGACAGTGGATTCTTAGTAATAGGGTTCCTTGTCCTTTGGGGTATGGAACCCTAAAAAATAGGGCGAAAGTTGTTGTAAAACACTCCTTACTCGTAATTGAGGTAACGCTGCATACGTAGCTGGACCAATTTTGTCTACATTTTTAACTATTCTTGCCGTATTAAGATCTCTGTAGCTTTGATAATTATTATATGATTAGGTTACGATGGTGCTGATACGCTCGTTCTGCGAACAAAGCCTAAATCATGATCATCGTCAACCTAATAGTATAACCCCACCGAGGGGCACGGGTCCCTTCCCTGAAGAAGGTATAGGCTATACTTCACCCTTAATAAATAAGATTAAAAATATATATGTATTCTTGTCGTAAAGAAAAAGACAGTTAAATACGTGTAGACAAAGTGCTGCGGGGTGTACGTAAATATTTTTAGAAGTTCCATCACGCGCCGTAAGTTGTAAAGTGGCGTTTGCAGCACAAAAGGCCAGCCATGCGCCGGTTGCATTTATCTTGGAGCTTCATAACTCGTCGGCCGGTGAAAGCAAGGAGAATTCTTAGCTCTAACTGGACAATGGGCACGTCTGTCCGTTTAAATACTCGCGATCCATTTCATTTATCCGTCGATATTTCTTTGTTGTGGTATGTTATTGATGTTGGAGCGATAAATTTGCTAGCCATTGTGAGAGTCGTAACGGAGGTACAAGGAGCGTCATAATTCTTTGCTTCTTCGATAATAGTGTAATTAAAACGGGGCTTAACTGCCTCGCTATTATGTAACTGTCCACTGTGATGGATTACCTCATCTTAACGTTTTCGAAGTGTCAAAATATTAGAGTTCTATAATAGGTAAATAGTATTAGTTATAGTATTTGTGGTTTTAAGGAAAACTGTAGGAAAGTAATGATGAACAGAAATGTAAGAAAATCATAAGTGAATTTGATAGTAGTGGTGTTTCGTCAAAAGGTGAAGTAGGCATAGATGTGAAGTGAATCTTAAAATTATTGACGTAATTTTAAATGTTGATTTAATAATGAAAGACAGAATGAAATAAATAAAATTATAAAGGGGACGAGAGCGTTGATTGATAAACAATTTTTTTATAAATAACAAATAATAAAAATACTGATCCAGTCAATTTCATTACTTACATAATTGTAAGACTACTTAATTAAAACTTGGGAGTATAGCTGGAAACGCATTATTGACGCATGCATCTGCCAGAACGTATCCGACTAGAACTTGATCTACATTACTCAATAACTTGCATCAAGTGCAATGATAGGAGTGTTTGCGTGACTCGCAAACATGCCGGGAGATAGTTAATTTGTTACATAATTATGCAGAGGCAGGGAATCTAAATTTGAAATTCAAATTTCGTACTCTGTAAACTACTACAAATACACATAAATTTATTTATAGATTTAACTGAAGTAGTGCACTTTGTTAGTGGAACAGAAATTTCTGGAATCGTCGCAAAAAGTTGGTTTGCAAAATGTATTGTATTGTAAATGAAAATTGTGGTAAAATATACCCATCAGCTTAGTTTCAATATGCTGTTTGGTCTGGCAAAGTATTTTTTTCAAAATCTGTTTTGCTTAGATACCTAAAAAAGATAGGTACCTTTGCTTAGATAAGCAAAACGGCATGTAGTTTCGCTACAAGTAAGATGGAACGCAAAGGCAGTGGGTGTGAAATTCCCAGATTAACTTCCTTAGTTAGTCGGGGTGCAGAGTCAGCAGTTTCAATCGCAAGTTGGAATTGACTCAATCCGTCTGTTGCCGCATTCTTGGAGTTTCGCCGAGTTCATTATCCCCAGTGTATACAACATAGAGTAACTGAGCAGATGCGAGCTGGTAATACGGGGTATTTTCTTCAACGACGCGTTAATTAACTTCATCATAATACCAAATACTGTTTAGAAGGAGCTAAATAGTGTATTTCAAAGTTAAGTGACAGATCACTTTTCATACGGCGTGTTTTCACATTACTGTAGACATCACACATCATACACTATTTGGGGGTTTCCGCACAAAGCAAGCGATTGAGCTCTTTTATAACAAATCTTTTTGATAGGTAATCGTAAGCAACTCCGAACTAAAACCAATTGGCGTAACGCGTAATGAGTGTGCTTCGAATGTTAACTAGACCCATCGCTACAAGTCAACTGGATGTCACTTCGGGCTCAAATTAAGTGGGGTAATGTTTGGAGTGCTACGTGATAGGTAATTTTCTGTTCCCAACAGCATTAGAAGAAGAAGAAAGAAGAAGAAGAAATACCATCTATTTCAACAACAGAAACACAAACATACCTGCACGATGTTACAACATAAAATAATTATAAAAACACTATACAATAGGTAAAAAAGACAACATTTTTTACTAACTTAAGTTGCGGTGTATCTCTGTTTTTGGAAAAGGCAGCAGCCTCAGCATTGTGCTGAGGGGATTCTCTCAAAGCGCTGAATTTCAGCCAGTGCCTGTTTGTCCTACGAAAATACTAGGCTGCGGTGCAGTAGATACCAATAAATGCACAGTTATACTTAAATAGGTGACCAAATAAAAAAGTAAACGCGTATATTAAAGGAAATTACTTAAAGTAAATGTCTTATTATATCTATGATGCGATTACATTGACAGTCACTTGCGGCGAGAAGTTGGGATAGGATGGATATATAGGATGGGATAGAGCTGTTTTTTTTAAGATTTCACCAACACAATCTCTGATTGTAGATTCTGATAAAGAGAAAGAGAAATCGTCTAGTTATTGTTGAACGGTGAATTAATTTCACAATTTATTAGGTACAATGCTAATCGCAGACTTGATTCAAATTCCATTATCTAGAATCGATGTCATGTCAACAGCAATTTCACGTATCTACGTCTAGTATTAAGTGGCTATCTGTTCGTCGCAGTGTGTAACATCTTGTCAGCGCAGATTACACAAGCCGCCGAAGTTAACTGAGGCGGCGGGCTTACTGTGAGTTGACAAATTTATTTCACTGCTGCGAATTACCGTTCTCATGCATCGTGGTGGGTCCTACGCGCATGGAGTGACAAATGAGAGCACGCGATAAGCAAATGAAACTATGTGCTCATGGTAACCCTCTTGATCTAAGCCACCTAAAGTGCTGGCACACGTGTCGTGAAGCAATTTCCTGACACTAATTATGCGGCTGATGAAAATTTAGCTCATTCCTCCGCGGCTCAATTTGTTTCTGGTCCGTTTGAGGCCCTGCCACTATAAATTTCCTTTCCCGCAAGCAGCAAGGGCAGGTTACGCTGAATTATGCAGATTATTTACTTTCGAGTAGGAACCCGGGTTGGTTATTTATGATTCTTATAAGTTTGGTGACACGAAAGTTTAATCCGACGAAAAATATTGACATATTATTCTTATTATTGTACAGAAGAAAGAAATGTTACAAAAATATATGCGTAATATAGGCGAGTAACGTGTGCACGTTAAATAAATAAAAAAATATATAAGAGGGTACATACACATACAAATTATAATATAATAAAAGTAACATAAATATGGAATAAACTGCATAAAATAATCTATACTAACTAGCTGACCAGGGAAACGTTGTTTTGCCAGATAGGGGTATGAAAAATAGATAACAACCTATTCTCAGACCTACCGAATGTAAGTGCAAAATTTCATAAAAATCGGTCCAGCCGTTTCGGAGGAGTATGCGCACTAACACTGACACGAGAATTTAATATATTTATTATATTTTTATTTATCTAGTACTTAAAACGGTTCTTACAACCGTTTTAAATGCTTTGTGAACGCGTGTTTAAACTTTAAATATGGCGAACCTGCCTAATATAGCTAACAACCTTAGGTTTATTGAACTTATGTCGGCAAACGTGATGGATGTTTGACCGTAGCAAATGTGGAACCAGCTTTTTACAACTTGGGAATTCCGCTTTCGTTTTGCTTCGCATCAAATTTCCGAATCAGCTCGAGTCGTGAGTCTTGAGTCATACGTGGCGGAGTAAAGTTGGTTCATCTGAATGAGGGATTCATCCAATTGCAAGCGAAGCGGATATGCATTCAAAACGGGGTCATTAGAGGTCGACTGATATTGCAAAAGGAATCGAACGGGCGCGGAAACTCATGTCTCTTTCTTGTCACGTTTGTCGGCAGGAATCAGAGCCCGTGGGGTTGTTTGAAAAACCTTCCGCATCTGTGACTCAATGGAAGCGTAACCCTACTGTGAAGCCATTTTTCATTCTCTTTCATAAGGATACCGGGGCTGGGAAGAAATGTAATTATCTTTGATGTTTATTTAACTGTTTTACTTTTTCGCTTGGTATACTGGGAATTGGAGTACAAGAAAAAATTGCTAAAAACTAGTTTGTGATTTCCTGGAGGGAAATATTTAATTGTACCTACATAAAAAAGTAACTTAGTAAAGCGCAACTAACGATACCAACATACCTACTTTATAGACTGAAGCATACCGTATGATGACAAAGTAATAAATAAAGTCATTGTACCGCAACTAGAGATGGGCGCCGAGAATATTCTCAATCCTCTCTAAGTGGAAACTTCCGAGAAGATTGAGAAATTACCGGTAAGTTTCCGTATCTTCTCATTTTGGTGAGAAGATAAAATATTGTTAATAAATATTACTTTCTTCATCAAAGATGCGTCTAAAATTGAAGTAGAATGCATTTTAGGCTACACGCAAATATTGCCTACCTGGCGCACGTGCGATCAATAGAGTTTTTATCTTTAGAAGTTTACCGCATGAGATCTTTTGTACGTGGGTTTCTTTTGTTCTTCGTAGTATTTTATTACAGTCTCGCATTCAAGTTTTAACACTATCTATAGACCCTCATTACTACGAAACAGCTGTTTTATGACACTATTTGCTCAAAAATGTTCTTGGATTTGGTTCGTGTCGCCCAGTCATTATAAATTTTGACCCGTGAATAATTAGTTCTTGAATTTTTTTTCTTAGGTCCCTCGGGGGGGTCACTGGGAATGTAAGTTCAAAAAGTAGACTAAATCAGTCTCCTGCGTATTCGAAAAAAAAATTGTATCCATAAAAACAGTTTTTCTTGTATAACTCGGCCATTTTTCTATTATACAGTAAAACCGTGAAAATAAAATTTATAGGAAATTAGATTTTCTACAAGTTTGGTCCTCACAATTATTCTTATACGATCGATATTTTGGAAATTAGCTGAAAAACCCGACAAATTCAAAATATTATCATTATCTCCTATGTTCCACGTTTTACGGGATGAATGGAGAGAAACAAAGTTGTAGAGAATAAAATTCTGAACAATTTCGGTTCCTATCTTTTTTTCCCCAAGATCGATATTTTGGAAATTAAACCTGAAAAATGCGACAAATTCAAAATATTATCATTATCTCCTATGTTCCACGTTTTACGGCATGAATGAAGAGAAACAAAATTGTAGAGAACCAAATTCTGAACAATTTTGGTTTCCACCTTTTTCCTCCAAAATGGATATTTTGGAAAAAAAAAATTTTTTTTAGGACCAAACTTGTAGAGAATGAAATTTCTTACGATTTTTGTCTTCACGGCTTTACTGTAAAATCAAAAATAGCCGAGTTATTCAAGAAAAACCGTTTTTCGAATATACGCAGGAGCCTAGTTCGGTCTACTTTTTGAATTCAGACTCCTAGTGCCCCCCCGAGGGACCTACGAAAAAAAAATCCAAGAACTGATTATTCACGGGTAGGGTCGGTTTTTTGATAATGACTGGACTATCAGTCTGTTATTAGTCTTCTGATAGTCTACTGCTGTGTCTTATAAGATCATAATTTTGATCACGCTTGTTTATTGGACTCTGATACTCATTTATACGACGACTTGGCTTGTTAAATTGTTACTGTGAATATTATCTGTGATTTGGACTATCAAAACCGGACACTGGTGAATACTTCTTGATTCGTAAGTACTTTTTATTTTATTATGTTAACATTTTGCAGAAATTTAGAAAATAACATAGAATTCTGTTGGTTATTTTGATTTTTCTTTATTTTGCAATCATTGATGTTTTATTTCATTATTTTTGTAAATCTTTACTGAACTGGATTCTGAAGAATCAAATTCTGAACAATTTTGGTTTCCACCTTTTTCCTCCAAAATGAATATTTTGGAAAAAAAAAAAATTTTTTAGGACCAAACTTGTAGAGAATGAAATTTCTTACGATTTTTGTCTTCACGGCTTTACTGTAAAATCAAAAATAGCCGAGTTATTCAAGAAAAACCGTTTTTCGAATATACGCAGGAGCCTAGTTCGGTCTACTTTTTGAATTCAGACTCCTAGTGCTCCCCCGAGGGACCTACGAAAAAAAATCCAAGAACTGATTATTCACGGGTAGGGTCGGTTTTTTGATAATGACTGGACTATCAGTCTGTTATTAGTCTTCTGATAGTCTACTGCTGTGTCTTATAAGATCATAATTTTGATCACGCTTGTTTATTGGACTCTAATACTCATTTATACGACGACTTGGCTTGTTAAATTGTTACTGTGAATATTATCTGTGATTTGGACTATCAAAACCGGACACTGGTGAATACTTCTTGATTCGTAAGTACTTTTTATTTTATTATGTTAACATTTTGCAGAAATTTAGAAAATAACATAGAATTCTGTTGGTTATTTTGATTTTTCTTTATTTTGCAATCATTGATGTTTTATTTCATTATTTTTGTAAATCTTTACTGAACTGGATTCTGAAGAATCAAATTCTGAACAATTTTGGTTTCCACCTTTTTCCTCCAAAATGAATATTTTGGAAAAAAAAAAATTTTTTAGGACCAAACTTGTAGAGAATGAAATTTCTTACGATTTTTGTCTTCACGGCTTTACTGTAAAATCAAAAATAGCCGAGTTATTCAAGAAAAACCGTTTTTCGAATATACGCAGGAGCCTAGTTCGGTCTACTTTTTGAATTCAGACTCCTAGTGCTCCCCCGAGGGACCTACGAAAAAAAATCCAAGAACTGATTATTCACGGGTAGGGTCGGTTTTTTGATAATGACTGGACTATCAGTCTGTTATTAGTCTTCTGATAGTCTACTGCTGTGTCTTATAGGATCATAATTTTGATCACGCTTGTTTATTGGACTCTAATACTCATTTATACGACGACTTGGCTTGTTAAATTGTTACTGTGAATATTATCTGTGATTTGGACTATCAAAACCGGACACTGGTGAATACTTCTTGATTCGTAAGTACTTTTTATTTTATTATGTTAACATTTTGCAGAAATTTAGAAAATAACGTAGAATTCTGTTGGTTCTTTTCATTTTTCTTTATTTTGCAATCATTGATGTTTTATTTCATTATTTTTGTAAATCTTTACTGAACTGGATTCTGAAGAAGAGGTGGTAGCTATGGAATATATTCACACAATCGCAAATCAGCTCAACAAAGACATTGCCGAAAATCTTGCAAGCTTTAGAGCAAAAGATGGAAGATTGTAGGGAAAAACATTTGTATGGAAAAATGTCATCTATGAGCCACACTTTTAAAAACTGGTGATTTCTCTCATGAAGTGGAGCCTTTCCCTTCATGAGTGAAATCGCTTTGCATGTTCTTACATGCCCTAAACATCAGCTGCTGTTGAGTGCTCTTTCAGTACACATGGGAGGATACATGACAAATTAAGAAACCACCGAAAGAGCCGCCAAAATTGCATACGTTGCATATAACTAGAATTTATTAAACCGTAGTAGGTATCACATATCCGGTTGAAGAAGAAGTGGAAGAAGACGAATAATATTCAGTAATTTCTTCAGACAACGAGTCATCAAATGATGAAATCTCAGTCGTAACCGAGATTCCGTCGCTAGATGCTTCGCTATCAGTGGTGGCTAGGCCAAGTGGTACACAGCCACATGTAGAGTTTTTTGATTGCAATAATTTAGGTGGTGATTCTGGCTGAATTTTGTTAGTTTAATTTAATTTTGTTGATGTTTTGATTTGTTTTTAATTTGATATGTTATATAATTTTATTTATCTTTCCACATTTATATCCTCGTGAGGCCCAATGTCTTCAAGTGATCACAAAATCAATTGTTCTTTTCAAGGTCGGGCCTTACGAGGATATAGTTCAGAGGGTTGAATTACTGTTTTCATAAGACTGGATATTTTTTTAACCAAATTAATAAGACCTCCATATAAAAATACCCAGCCAGATATTTAAAGTAATAAAAACCAGACACACATAGACACACATACACATTTTAAAAACTTTATTCCCATCAAATCTCTTCCCTATCTCTAAACTACTTCCCTGCCAAACTGCATCTTCAAATACAGTGTGAGTCTTCATAAAGTGCACATATCAAAATCAGGGAAACTACACCCCATTTCATCGACGGAAAAAATAAAATAAAAAAAAATATTTGTAAAAAAGGTGATAAACAATGGTGTGTAGCAAAACGATGCGCATGGGCTTTTTTCAAACGGTCATAAAAACTGTTGTTTTTGAGTAATAAACGTGCAGTTTTTACTTTTAGAAAGCTAATGCCATGTAAATTAAGCTAGAATGAAAAAAAAGTAGGGTCAATAGCATGATTTTAGGAGAAATGGTAAAACAAATGCATAAATGATGAAAAAAAATGTTCTTTTGTTGTCAAAAAAATGTTGATTTTCTTCAAGTTTCACTTAATTGTAAATTTATAGGGTTAGTTTTCTTGGATATTTTTACTTTATGGGTACGGCTTATTATTAGACATCACAAAATTTATTTCACTGCGATAACGCACTTAGTTTAAAAATTATGACGATTTATCTAAATGGGTCAACAGGTGCAACTCATAATTTTTAAAAAATCATAATAAATACAAATAATTTTTTTTATTGAATTTTTTATTTTTTCCGTCGATGAAATGGGGTGTAGTTTCCCTGATTTTGATATGTGCACTTTATGAAGACTCACATTGTATAACGTAGTTTCTGAGATTTCGTGATGAATGTGTTTCACTTCCATAAAACTTAACGAATAACCAAGTTTAATAATAGTAAATACGGATAAAAGTACACTGCGCTTAGGTAAAACGCATATTTCTTGCATCTTGGACCAATAATATGCGAATACTGCAATAAACAAAAAAATTAATAAGAACATTTTATGGATACGGAAACTTTCAGGGAAGATATCGGTAAGTTTCCACAAAATGGAAAGTTACCGAGAAGTTGCCCATCTCTAACCGCAACCAAGAAAATAAAGTTGCACATCAAAAGAAGCCGTTACTTATTTTCCCAGTTTTTTGCTGACATAGTTTTTTTTTTTTTAATACTGTCTAATATATAAAATTCTCGTGCCAGACTTCTCGAGTTAGTGCGCATAATTCTCCGAAACGGCTTGACCGATTTTGATGACATTTTATGTATATATTCGGTACGTCTGAGAATAGGTTGTTATCTATTCATACCCCTAAATAATAAGGGTGGCCCACTAGAAATATTTTATCTGGCAAAACAACGTATGCCGGGGTCAGCTGGTTGCATATAAAATTCTAGCGAAATTGCTCGCTTTGCCTTTTCCTGTACAGGTGGTATCCCTTCCGAAATAGAGATGAAAATAAACTGAAAACAGTGATAGACACCTGCGTCCTCGGCACCTCTTTATCCTGGACTGTAAAGCTGTAGCACTGATAACGTAGGTGTGCAAACACAAAAGTTGTGGGAAGCGGCAAGATTGCAACAGCCGCGGTACATCTGGCATTGTTCGCACCTGTATTGTGCTTTAGTAATTATCAACTTGCAACAGTGAATACGTGTTATCCCACCTACCGTTTGTTTTCAATGCTCAATGACAAATCAAAGCGAACAGATCGGTTGCGCAAGATTGTCTGTGCGGCTGCCACGATTTTCAAATTACCTACGCGCCACGGCGAATTGAACTGCGACCTTATTTTTTTGGTAGCTAATTTTGTGCTAATTATTCTTCTAATCTAACCTTTATATTTTTCACGTAATTGTGTGACATTGAAACTGCAGGCAGATGCTGGATGCGGCAAGCTGAAGACAGGGCGCTGTGGCGCTCATTAGGGGAGGGCTATGATCAGCATTGTACTAGTATGGCCTGATGATGATGATGATGATGTGAGACCCATTTTTGCAAGATCTAATCTGACCTCCTTAACTTTATTAGCTCTCACGAGTCTAGTAGTAGATTGAAGCGTGGATGAAATACCTACCTATGTTTATGTTTGTGGGAGGAATCAAACACAAAATGCTCAAAAGCCTGTAAAAAGAAACGCTATGCTACGCACACCAAATCCTTTTGGAAACCTCACATTTGCGATTAAAGAAGAAGTAGATATACATTTATTACACCAACAAGACAATTATCCGTAGAAACAAAATAAACAAGCGATGAAATCTTAGAATAATATTCTGAGAAGAATGAAACAAAACCATAGATGTACCTAGTCTGCGGTGTGTCTAGTTTGCCACAAAAGATAGCAGACTGTATGGAATATGAACGCTAGACTTTAGGAATCCTTCAGAATTTGGCGCGCATAATTAATTTTGCACTTTGTCGGAAATAGTGGAAATTATGTCGGTAACCAGTTAATTTTCATTTTCAGGGCACAGCAGAAGTCACAACGATTCACTTACCTTGAACTGAACGTTAAAGAGGCACAGTCGGTAACTATGCCATTTCAATTAAACAAACCAAATAATATTACTTAATTAAACTCATTTACGCGGACTGTATTTGTTTGTAGGCTTAACAAACTCAACAATGGCAACGAATTATGTTGCTCTAGCCACGTGTTAAACCAATTTATCAGTTTGTACTTATTAACGGATTTTACGACGGTTAATTCATTACGATTTAACCGAATGAATTGACTACATTGTCATTGTTAAGTAGCTACTACACTGAGTGCTTATACTGAGTTTTTTTATTTCACTTTCTGTATTAACGATCGATATAAATGTAAAAACAACTTACCGTTTGGACATGTGAACAGGCTTCCCTGAAAGCAGAAAAATATTATAAGAAACAAAAAGTTAAACATATTTCTTATCTAATTCCTTGGTAACGGTCGAGTTTAAGCAAGTAACTGCAAGAAGTCGAGTGAACTAAGGAACTAGTTCTTGTAACATCGCAGATAGGAACTTCCAGACAGACTCAAAAGATAGTAATCGAAATGATTCTATGGAAATAAACTCTATCGGAAGTCGGAACCGTAAAGTGGAAGGAGATTCATTGCTTGGTTGTAAAACCAACTTGAAGAAATTCAATTTCAGCTGCGAAGGTGGAATTTTCTCAATTTGCCCACAGTTCAAATAGGAATTTGAACTGCTTAAGTTTATCCAAATTATTATGAATATTTCTCATTTACAAATTGTTGTTGAAATAACGCAATACCGTTCCTTCAGTATCGATATTTAAATTAATTTCAACAACTAAAATATTATTATTAAGCTTTAATATGAAGGCTTAACAATAGTTGTTTGCTTATTATACATTTATAATTTTAAGCTTTGTTTTAATTTAATTTTTCATACAAACTGACCGCGGAATTTTTTAATGTCATGTGAAAACATCATCATCGTACTGCACATATAAACTTCACTTAGGGCCAGTTTCTGAATTGATAATTTCGCTAAGTAACTACTTAACCGTAGTGTTGTCACGTCTAATTTCTGAGAAAAGAGCGTGACAGAATGTTACTTAAGTATTTACTTGGCAAAATTCTCAATTCAGAAACTGGCCGTTAGACACTACTACTGAGACTGTTAGATCTTCATTTAACCCCGTATAACTGGCCCGACTATAGCGCATTTATCACGCTCCTATTCACTTGTGTTTTCTTTTTTTTTCGAATCAACGCGGCGGTAATTCTGTAAGCCAATTGGCACAGTTCGTTCTCGACCACAGAATAGATTGAACCTGTGGCGTGGCTTTGTTTGACGAAAACCAACGCGCGGTCGTGACAGTAGAACGTTTTCGATTGCTGGAACCGAACGGGGGAAAGTGCTCTCGAGGACACTCGGCTTCGTCGGCCCGTGACATTAGAATAGAGACACTTTATTTGCGACGTGCCTATTAAACTCAATGGGCCAAAGTCGCGGTTACTGTCCTTAGGATCAGATTTTGACACTTAAATATTCATTTGTTTCCGGGGCAATTAAACCCTGATTCCTGAAAGGATACCCTAAACGCTGATTTGAGTTTTTGTGACAGTCGTCCTCGTTTATTTTCGTGTCGTGCGAGACAAAAAGGACTGGAGAGATGAACCGCGCGATAAATCTAGTCGAAGTTACGCAAGCTTCTGAATTGGGAATTTGTAGTAGCAAGCAATTTGGATCGCGGTGCTCCCACGCCTTAACCTTCGCTACAATAGGTATACCAACTTGATGAATAAAGCGCAACGCTTGACACCTAATTTGCAAAGTGAATGGTTTTCACGCACATGAAGCAACTGCTTTTACCAATGTCAACAACGTGTCGAAAGTGCAAACTTACGGCAGTGTTTGCCTCTCTCATCAGTAACAAAGGAGATATCTTCCACCAAAGGGCACTTGAACTGGCTATTAAACTAAGTAAAGGGGAAAGGAGATGGGTACCTCTCTATTGATTGCGCGCATAACGTAATTTTCTTGATTAATCTTCCTCAGTTTTATGTCTTTTCTGATTTTCTATGTAAAGAAACTTTAACTGCAGCCATCTTGGCTGCTTAGTTGTAGAGTGTAGTTGAGTGTGCGTAATCTTCGTAGAAATACCACAACGTCATTTTGCGTTATGTCACTAAATTATATAATAGATATTACCTGCATCCGTGGGTACCATGGGTGCCGAACGAAAAGTTAAAAGGTGGTAATCGAGATTTCTATCACTGCGAACATGTTTTGGTTAACGTATCATGACTCAGATTGAATTTGTACAACCATTGCTTATTATTACCACCCGCAAACTTCATACGAATCTAAATAGCGTGGTAATAATCGTGACGTAACATTTTAACCACTATTTGACCTTTTGAACAGCGTGGGTATTTTGTACAGGCATTTTTATTTATAGTCTGTGGTCGCGTCATTTAAATTCTTGTACAATGGATTTTATCTATGTTTTTCCGTCACTTTATCACTGATATTTTCTCAAAAATGCCCTTAAAACAGTCATAGCTACAGGTCTCCATACCTACTTAAAATGTCGGCTTTGGTTGCATGCGTAATGCTTGTGGTTGACATTCGTACGATAAGTAAGTAACGTTTTGTCCCGCTCTTTTCTGAGAAATTTGACAAGATAACACTACAGTTAAGTAGTTACTTAGAAAAACCCTCAGTTCAGAAACTGGCCCTTAGCTCATGAATGGACTTTACCAAAATATAACGTGAATAAAATGCCAAGATCCTTGCCTGAAAAAGGGAAACTATTGTGTAACTTTTGAAGTTACAGGCCAAACTTAGCAAATCTTTAGAAGCAGATATACATAAATATAATTTTATAATGTAAATCTGCCAAGTAAGTAAGTAAGTAATTTATTTATTTCCTTCTCACAGAGGTATCAAAACACTACAAATATGAACAATTGGAATAATCTACACTTAATCCTATGTGAGAGGCTGGAGTCCATACTAGGAAAGATTTTGTGTGACAGATCTCCAGGCCCTCACTAAACTTACAATGTATTGTAAGTATGATCTGTATATAAAATTAAAGGTTACATTATATTTCAGTTCGCACGTCAGTAATTTAACACTCTGTATATTGGCCGCGTTGCCACATTTTCCACATCGTTAGAGGCACAATATCGGAACCGATATTTCAAACACACATGTGGACTTACGAAATTCGTCCGTTTCGCGCAATAGTACACTTGTTTACCATACAATGCAATGTTCCTAAATAGCTCAGTGCAAATATGATTGAAAGACAGAACAGTGACCGTTTGGTCTTACTGTACATCCGGCTCTCTCATCATTGGGCTAATTATTTTGCAAAGATCTTCGTAACGTCGCTTGTGTACTTAACTGTGTGCTTACTTAGAGGTTAATGAGAGATGGCAGAGCTCAAAATTTAGGCCATTAATTTCACATTAAAAGCGTCTGACTGACGTTCGATAGCGTTTTTTCCAGTTACGCACGTACAGTATTTTTTTTCATCATCAACCCATTATGTCCCCACCGAGGGGCACGGGTCTCTTCCCTGAGGAAGGTATAGGCCATACTCCACCACGGGGGCCAAGTCCGGATTGGTGGAGGCTGGTAAGACTATAGTGGCTGCTCTTACTGTCAGAAGTTTTCAAGTTGCCCCAAGGCCTCTGACTTGGCTTAACCACTACCATCTATCGACGGCAGCCGGTAACTAGTATGTAACCTTTGAATATATAATTTAAAAATTTGCTTGAGTGCTATGTTTTAGCAGTTTGTAACATCGGATGATTCAGACTGTTGCACGGATAACGTTAGGTACCTACACAGATTATTATAATAGTTGACGTTACCTATTTGGGGCCTGTTTCATAGTTACTGTGACAATTTCATGTACATTGCGAAGTCTTTTAACACACATAAGTAGGAACACTGGCTACGCAATGTACCTCGAATTGTCATAAACTACGTAGTACAGTCGAGTTCATAAACATATGAACACTTCCGTGGCTTCAAAAATTGTGTGCAAAAAAGTTTACAAAAATATGTAGCATGTTATGCCACATGTATGGAGAGCGCCTAAACTTAACTTAAGCCTAAAAACCCAAATATCTCAAAATTCTCTTTGTATAGGTTGGAACCTTTTTGCTAAATTACGTCTAATTTGCAGTATAATCTTTCCTGTATTTTGATTGGGAACATAGGCTTAATAACGGTTCCGTATTTTCTTTTTAAGGTACGAAACCCTACAAAAGAACAATTATTATTTCTTAAATCTAAGTAATATTATACAGGGTATTGATTTGTACAGTTTCGTCCGACTCAGGGGTGGTTATTTAAATGATACTGAAGGAAAAAAAATATAAAAAAAATATTTTTTAGTGAAAATCGCCTAAAATCGTAACTGTAAACTGTACAAATCAACACCCTGTATAATAGGTGGTCTTATTACTTAAAGTTACGATCCCTGTCAGTAAATAAGGAAATTGAAAACACATTGTTATGTGAATAACAAGGTAAGTACTTACATCAGCTGCAGTGGTTGTGGAACTGAAGGCCAATAACAGTGTCGCGGCACACAGCGCCGCCGAACACCGTATCAACATCGTTTGTCTGAAACAATTGAAAAAAAAAGCATGGTTAGTTAAGAAAATTAAGACTCCATAATAATAAATAAATAATAAGCTTCGGATTTAATCTTGTAAGCGTCGGTTTCTGAATTGAAAATTTTACCAAGTACTTAAGTAACGTTCTGTTACGTTCTTTTTTTAAGAAATTGGATGATTCAACACTACAGTTAGGTACTTATTTATTTTATTTTAAGCCATTTTACCTCACACATTTTACATCTCAAATTATATTCATGCATTCTAAAAATAAATAAGTTTTTATCAATAATATAAGTAATGCAAAATAATCAATTGAACATAATAACTATCAATACATTTCATCATGTTTCAATATAGTAATTATTAATATAAAATTACATTATTAAAATTAAATAATTAATATGTTATGTTATTCATGCATTCTAAAAGTAAATAAGTTTTGATCAATAATATAAGTAATGAAAATAATCAATTGAACATAATAACTATCAATACATTTCATCATATTTCAATATAGTCATTTTTAATATAAAATTACATTATTAAAATTAAATAATTATGTTATGTTTTTTATCTGTTTAGGTGTGTTACCATCTCTGGGCATAGGCCTCCTCCAGCCTCTTCCATTTTGAGCTAGGCAGGTCCATGTAGGTCCAGCGACTTCGACAATGTCGTCACACCAACGACGTCTCGGTCGACCCCGAGGTCTCTTTGAATCCTTTAGGTACTCTAAGTTAGGTACTTAGCGAAATTTACAGTGTTATCGTGTAAGAAAAATGATAAAAGTGCGTACATACAGGATATCCTAAGAAGCGTAGTAAAGCGAAAGGTGAGAGGTAGAGAACCCCTACGGGGCTATCTAGATTACCTCCTTGTTATACCCATTTGGGTTCTCAATATCCTACCATCGACTTGACTGTACTTTTCGGGCAGCCTGTATAATTAGTAAAAACGATTTAGGTAAATAAATGTAATTGGAAACTAAATAACGCCATAATATTGTAAACATTTGTTGTAAGCTAATACATTGAAGTTAACTGATATGAATTGGGTATTATTGATTAATAACGAATATGCACTGATTGGATTAAAATAAATTAACACTAGGTAGGTATGTAGTGTTGGTAAAATGAATCTTTTGATCGCTGAATCGGGTTCATCGATTCGATAATGAATTATTACTGGTCACAAAGGGAACCGATTTTGAACAGATTGAGAGTGTTGACTCGATTATTCTTCATTAATATGCGATGCGTTCAGGCTGAAAGGAGCGAGGTTGAGCGAATATTCGTTAGGTGAATGTAGAAAAGAGTTACTCATCATTTTATAACTCAATTACATAAAGGGGATAAAAATAATACGAGAAAAAGGACCCAAAACTGGCGTGCGTGCGCGCAACGACTGGTAAAATGTCGATAAAGCGAAAGTGATTTGTTAGAATCGTGGCAGGTGGCGGTCCCTTGTCTCTGCCTACCCCTTTGGGATACAGGCGTGAGCTTATGTATTTATGTAGGTCAATAACATAGTAATGTATAAATTGCTATCAAATGTCTTTAAATATGGAATATAAGTGGTTTCAGATCACGGATCAAATAAGCCCTATTATAGGCCCTGCTTTGTAAATCTATGACAAAATTGATCGGCCTTTGCGTCTACTTAGTGAGATGATATCACACTAGATGGGAGATGGAAACATTCGGATGCAGCAGGGCAAGGAACATTGTTTTTAGATGGAGTAGGTTTGCCCAGGTATACCATCCTATACCATCCTGACAGCTTAGTCGGCCTAGTCCACAGAAGAGATAAGTCAATACATGCGGAGCCAAGCAATCCGTGGGTTCACTTTGCCCTATAAAATTTGGCATTTTAGATGGAATTATTTATTTCCGGCTGAGGGAAGTGCCATTAGTCACAATTTCATAGAAGCAATATACGTAGGTCCCCCTGCTGTTCACTATTAAGAACTTTTCTTTTAAATTGTTTTCCTCAACTATAACAGTTTTCCTTGTTTTTCATGTTTTATTGTGACTCAAATTCGGAGTTAGCTTGAAGTTTCGTCTTCAAGCTCGTTTGAAGAAAAACGTCGTGAGACCTGAACCTGAGCTATTCGCATACCTCAACACTTGGAATCGCCAATCCGCGGAGGGCCTCTCTGAGAGTAGGCCTGTGCCTTCCAGTGGGACGTATAAAGATGATTAGGAAAACGCAGCTAGAGACAGTTTTATGTTTCAGGGCAGGGCCTCGCATACCTGTAGCAGGGAATTGTTCGGAACTGCTTTAAACTATAAACTCCTATCTTCAACTAGTTTAGTAAGACGCAATTATACTGATGCCATTTCTAATGAAGCTGTTTAGTGAGATTTTAGTCTGTTACGAAATCAGGCGCTATTTCAAACTAGATTTTGCTGACGAGTTTTTTGAATTAACTTGTGGTTTGGCGGTTTTATGAAGTCATCTGATGAAATCATGCCGGCTCGAGTAATTTTTGAGGCTCGTAGATTATTTACACGTACAGTCGACAGCACGTCAACCTTCACATTATAGTTGTAAAGTTGCCCGTAATACAACGGAGTAGAGTGCATGGGTGTATAAGATCATCCATCCTATACTGTTGTTGTTACTGATGCTATATACTGATGCTGTTGAATGTAAAGTCTTCTTGTTTATGAGAAGAATTCCTATTATAAATTGGCTTTGACTTAAGTCTTGGTCTTAAGAGTATTTTAGTGCGTTCGACTTCGACCAAGGAGAATTAAATTCTCCTTTGTTCGACGTTTAATAAAAAATACTGTTTGTATAGTAGTCACAGCAGTTTCATACCTTCAAATCTAAGGCAATTTAAGATTACTTATCTATTATCTGTAAATAAAATGTATAGTACATTTAAATGGCTGACGTTGTGAGCTTCAATCTTCAAGGTTCAAAGCTTTCAACGCTCTTTTTATAGCTTCTATTGTTCCGATGACAACGGATATCTATTTACTTCTATTGAATCAAAGCCTTACGTAACCATTTGACACGATGGAAACATAAAAAAAATTAACGACGGTAATTTATCATGTTATTTTAATGATTGAGCTAATTTATGAAATGTAATTTTGCATTAAATGTATTTATCCCCTGTTGATAGTTATTTTAATCGGAAAAGTAATCTAATGGTAACCACTCTGACGTGCTGACAAATCAAATACCTTTTTCATGATTAATCGACTAACGACATAAGTATAATTGATTTTAGTTGACAATCTGCTTTACTACGTTCGTCAGGACTAAAGAAAATAATCAAAGAAATAATTCTTGGCACCGCAAATATGCACTCATAGCTTACTGTTTCTTACAGAGTCTTTTTTCTCAGAGTGCTCCATTCCTTGATCCATGATCCCTTTTTTTCGGATTGTCAGAAAAAACTTATGTATAAACATTTACATACAGGAACATACATTGCTTCTGGCCCCATTCTCATAAACAGACCCTGTATCGTGGTAACCAGAAAAAGTGACATCACAAACATGCAAACATCCAAGACCTGGGGTTTTTTTGTTACGAACCGTGATAAAAAAAATCCACACAGGTCGTCAAGTGCAAGTCAATTAATTCATACTAGGTAATATAGGGACCTATAATGCAAGTCGTCACTTTTTGCAAAACTCTCCTTGCGTACTTTTCGCCTGGTTTTACTTACTGTAGGTACCTCACGAAAAAGCCAGACACGTGGTCGCTGGCCCGACAACATTGGGAAAGCGGCTGGGAAACATTGGGCAAGACTATATAGTCTGTAAAATATAGCTTGAGCTCCGCGACAGCTGTCATGGACATTTGCGTTCATGAAGTTTTTCCCATAATATTTGCACTGTGAAAAATTCAAAACTTCATGGACACAAATGTCCATGACAGCTGTCGCGGAGCTCAAGCTATATTTTACAGACAGCAAAGAACCGGATCGGTTGACATGAAACAGCCTTGTTTATGGGCTGATTAGATAGACAGATACTTAAGTGACACTAATAAAAGTCGTACAAGTCGTCATCTTTATTTTCACTACTAGACTTAACTTAAATTTTTTAGTGAGAATAAAAAGACTTTATCATCACGTGACTATTCATGTAACTGTATTATAATACAGATAGCATTAACACTTTCTAAGTTTTCATTAGCATATCTGATGATCATGCATTTTGTATCATTAACTTTATAATTTTATTACTTTTTCCTGCTGATGATCCCATTTGCATTGTAACTATTTAACGTGTACACTGAATCCTAAGTAACTATAAAATTTATTTAATGTCTATGTTTAAAGCAACGCTGATGTTCAAATCGAGACCTTCTTCAAAACTCCTGACATTATCTACAGCTTGCCTAGCTTATAACTTAGTTTGTGAAAAAAACTAAATAAACGATTTTCAATATTTTTTTGTTTACGTCTTTATTTCTAGCATTTTACAAATTCTTCTTTAAAGCTTAAAATATACCTGTTGAACTAAACACGATATCTAAAGAAATTTAATTTTAATTTGAAGCAATAATATTCGATAAACTTATTATATCCGCAATTAACTAGCATTATTTATTTATTTTTGCTTAAAGTACAAAAAAATTAATAAAACTCATTCAAACCCAACTATCAGAGTTTTTCGACTTTTCTGATGAGAAGTGTATTGAAGTTTAGAAAAGAAATTAATGTTTACATGTTTGTGACGTCGCTGTTTCTGGTTCCCACGACACAGGGTATCCTAGTGTGGGCCCAGAAGAAATGTATGTGCTTGTATGTAAATGTTATGCCTCCTCCAGACTACTCGCGAAGTTCCTCGACAAAGTACTCGGGAAAGTTGACCGAAGTACGTAGCTACACACTCGAGGTTGGACGAAGTAAGACGAAGTGCCTCTCCACACCTACCGTATTCGCCTAACCTCGGTCAACTTCGCGGGCAGTGTGGAGGCCACATTATGATATGTTATTTTATGTAATTAAAACAAAACCATAGGTAAACCGTGGGTAAACCAAATGGTTTATGGTTTCGAATAGATGTTTTCAGTCGCATCCGTATCATGCGACTGAAAACATCTATTCGGGAGAGGCGCCCCTATCCGCATACTTGGCTTGTACGTTGCGTACGTTTATAGGTATTTGTTGTGGCAATAAGTGTTGTATAAACGATATTTTTTTATTTAAGCGACTTCCGAGTCGATCTCTTAATAAAAGATGTCAGATCCACTCGAGAAACGTCCTAAAGCACTAAAATTAGTAACTTAACGATTAGCGAATGTTGCTCGCCATTGATGCTGGCTGATGTTATTAGAACCGGTAAATGTAGAGCTAAAAACTTAATCTAGGTATAATGAATTTTGTTTCAGTGTATTGGATTCGTTCCAAACTTGTCGTGTTCCAGATCTGTCGTACTACAGATTTGTAGTATTCCAGATCTGTCGTACTCCAGATTCGCCGTAATACAGTCCACCATAGAAGCATGCTCGCCATAAAATAAAAAACAATATACCTACAAATTTTTACTTATTTTTATTAACAAAAATAAAAGCATTGGAACAAAAAACTAAAACACTGATTGTACAGTCAAGTGTGAAATTATGTAATACCTACTAAGTGCTTGCTCAACTGTACGTATTACGTCGAATCTGGAGTACGACAGATCTGGAATACGACAAATCTGGAGTACGACAGATCTGGTACAAGACAAGTCCGGAATAAATCACTAATATTAACTTCCAAACAACAAAATCACTAGTCGTAATTCGAAACTAGGTTGCTCCTACGTTTGAATTCTGTGAACGCCTATGTACGCTTAATTCAAAATTCAAAAGTCAAAAATTTTATTTCAACGTAAAGAATTTACATTCTGCTTGTTGAATGTCAATGTACATACAGTTATGTATAATGTTAGCCGCTGCCTTGGGGCCGTCTGTAGTGGAGAAAAAGGCAGCGAAATAAAACTCCACTCTGACCATCTTTTCTCAAATCACCTTAAAGCTTATACAAATCAAACCTACAAAATAATATCTTGGATGTGTTGAACACTAGACACATTTATCCTCTGATTAAATTTAATATTAAAATACTATTTAATGCCATACGTCCTTGTCTTCTAAATAATCGTTGATTTTATAATAAGCTTTTTTGCAAAGAGTGTGCTTAACACAATTCTTAAATCGCGTTGGAGGTAACTCTAATATATCTTGGGGTATATTGTTGTAGAACCTTATACAGTGCCCCATAAAGGAAGTATTAACTTTTGCAAGTCTAAATCGTGGAAATGACAATTTATGTTTATTCCTAGTATTAACGTTATGATGGATACCAAGTGTTTCGAAGTCTGTAATATTTTTCCTAACGTACATAATATTTTCATATATATATTGGCTTGCAACTGTTAGGATGTTAGTTTCTTTGAAAAAGTCTCTTAGCGAGTCCCTACTACCTAGCTTGCAAATAAATCGGATCGCTCTCTTCTGCAAGATGACGATAGTCTCAATGTCTGCTGCCCGGCCCCACAGTAGTATACCATAGGACATATGTTGCGGAGCTAAGTCTATGTGCTAATTTTACAATATGTGGACCCCATTGTAGTTTGGCATCGATTGTGATGCCCAAAAATACAGTATCTTCAACAAATTCTAGTTTTTCATTTCCAATCACAATGTTATTTTCAACTAATTTTACGTTAGGTAGGGTAAACTTCATACATTTTGTCTTTTTTTAATTTAACAATAGATTATTTGCAGTAAACCAATCTAGAACGTGCGAGAGAGCATTATTTGCTTCGTCAAGATTATTTTTCTGTCTCCTTATTTTAAAAATAAGTGACGTGTCATCAGCAAATAGCACTATCTCGCACATTTTTTGTACCATAAACGGTAAATCATTTACATAGACCAGGAAAAGGAACGGCCCTAGAATAGATCACTGTGGGACTCCCATTTTTACAAGTGAACCCGACGATTTAATACGATTTATGTCTGCTTTTTGAACCCTTCCTTCTAAATACGATTTTAAAAGATCTAATCCTGCATTTTTTATTCCGTAATGTTTTAACTTTGAGAGTAGTGTTTTGTGGTCTACACAATCGAATGCCTTTGACAAATCACAAAATATTCCTACAGCATCCCTATGATCCTCCCACGCACTGAAAATATGTTTAAGTAACATTACTCCAGCGTCTGTTGTATTCCGCCCTTTAGTAAAACCGAACTGCTGACTATGAAGGAGTTTGTAATTATTGAAATGCAAAAGTAATTGATCCAAGATAATTCTCTCAAATATTTTACTTAGTACTGGTAAGACTGATACGGGTCTAAAATTTGTTGGATCTTGTTTATCACCGCTTTTAAATAAAGGTACTAGCCTACTGTATTTCATGAGGTCTGGAAATACACCTTCATCTACGCATTTATTGAATATCTCTGATAACGGCGATGCTAGAATATGTATCACTGAACTAACAATTTTTACTGACATACCCCATAAGTCCTCAGTTTTTTTGAGATTCAATAATTTAAAAATGTTAACTATGTTATGAGGCTTAATGTAATTAAACGTGAAATCGTGTTCGCACGCGGGGACATGATCTTGTAATAACGTTGCTGCACGATCAGGTGACGAGTTCAACAGAGCTGTGGTTGCAATTGGTATATTAGTGAAGAACTGTTCGAAAGCTGCAGCGATATCTTCATTTGTTGTTATTATTTTGTCATCAATCTTAAGCGAAATACCTCGTTCTCCTAATTTTGCTTTACCCGTTTCTCTATTTATTATTGTCCAAATTGTTTTAATTTTATTCGGTGATTGTAGGATTTTATTTTTTATATGATCACATTTAGCTTTATGGCAGACGGCCTTAAATAATTTGGAATATTTTTTTACGTATTGGTATACGTCTTTTTGTCATATAGTTCATAGAGTGTGTCTCTGCTCTTTCGGATACCTGACGTTGCCCATTCACTATGAAGTTGGTGTCGGAGGTATACGTCTTTTTGTCATATAGTTCATAGAGTGTGTCTCTGCTCTTTCGGATACCTGACGTTGCCCATTCACTAAATCCTACTTTATTGTCGTTGCTTTTTTGCTGGCGCAATTTAAAGTTTTTTTTAAAACTACCTGAGACTACTTCGAATAACTCAATATAATGAGCATTAGCATTTTGATAACTTTCTTGAGTCTTTATGCTACTCTCTAGGTCTGATTTAAACGAAATTAATTTTTTACTTGTTACGGGCCGGCATAGGATAACCGTTTCTGCATTTTTCGTATCTATTTCAAAATTAACAACTTGACCGCTGTGGTCTGACTTTAAACAATTTACTGTAGAATAATCTGAAAAATCGCAGTCGCAGTAAACATTATCTAGGCAGGTGGCAGTAGCTTCAGTTATCCTAGAAGGCTCCGAAAAAATATTTACTAGATTAAACGATTTGAAGATAATTGTCAATTTTGTATTTAAAGCGAAGTCTGCCATCAAGTCGATGTTGAAGTCACCACAGACTATGACTTTTTTATTGCTGCTAGAGGCTACCTTCAAAACATCCTCCAATACTGTTTCAAACAGACTATAATCGCTGGTAGGGGGTCTGTATATGGCTACCACAATGTGTCTAGACAGTTCAACACATGATATTTCAATTACTTTTTCAACAGGAAGTCTGCAAATATCTTTCCGTTCTTTAAATTTCAACTGATTTTTTGTAAGTATCAGGGATCCCACGTGCCTTGCAGACTTTCTATTGAAGCAACTGGCTATTTGATAGTTATTTACAGAAAAAACCATTTGAGTCTCTAGTAGCCAGTGTTCTGTGACGCAAAGTACATCTACTCTATATTGTCCTAAAAACAACTCTAATTCTAATAACTTTCCAGAAAAACCACCCTGTATGTTTTAATGATTTATGCAGGGCGTCTATGGCAAGTTGACAACTCCCTACCTACACGACACTGAAAAGTTTTGCTGAGACGCCCCATAGTGCTTCAGATAGACTAGAGGATTCCAAGAATTCCTAGAATAGGATGCAGTTAATTATCAGCATATTTTACGTGTGTTTAGCGAGTGCCCTATTAGAGATTTGTTTGTATTCGCTTTGTATAGCATATTAGCAAGGTCCGGTAATTCAATAGTAGTCATTTCAGATTTTCTAAGTCTTTATTAGGTCACCTTGATCTCTACGCGGGGTTTAGATTCTGGTAATGCATTGTAGTACAATAACAACTACATGAACATGCGATACAGTTTCAGTGCCGCTTCAAGTAAACGCGAGGACGTGTATCAATAATTCTAAGCGACAATGGTATGAAAATACACGTCGCGTGACCCGACCGTGTATCTGTCATCGTACTATAATGATTTAACTGAATCGAGGCCCTGTTCTAAAGTAGTTAGCCCCAGTTCAGTTAATCTGTATTCATAGGGATGGTTTAGAACAGAGTTCCATATAAGTATCTTGTCGTTGTACTCTCGCAAGTAGATAATGTTTTCAACTGAATGTATGTCTCGAAGTAGGGCTTCTATATCCGAAATACAGCATAAAGTTCTTTATGTAGTTGACAAAAACTTTCATATCTAAACATTCCACGCATTTACTTTGCCACAATGTGTATGTATAATCCATTTATCTATACTTGACTTTTTTTACAAACTTTAAACGACACTAAATCAAAAACCTTTAGCGGTAGAAAACTCAAAACAGTTTACAAATTTAGTGCTAGCTAGTACTGCAAACGGTTTCGAGTTTTCTACCGCTAAAGGTTTTTGATTTAGTGTCGTTTAAAGTTTGAAAAAAATGTCAAGTATAGATAAATGGAGTGTACTGAGTACAGTATCTGCAAGTACTTAAGGTAAGCCTACGTTTTGTCAAGCAGAAAGTAGTCCCCACAACACGGTCTAAGGTGAAGCCTCAAAAGTGCACATCCGGATCTTACAGCGGCGCTGGCTTACGTCTGTGGCATTTGTGCCTAGCGCCTTTCATCTGCGTGGCCCATTGGCCTGCTCTCACGCTTATGGGAGCCCCCGCCTCTCGCCACAATGCGATTGTTACCCGCCTGTGCCACATGGCTTGTTACGTCTGTGCTTTTATGTGGCCTAATCGATAATATCTCGCATGTGGCAGCCGCGGTACAGTTGACAATGGGCAACTCTACTGCTCAAATCGGGTCCGTTGCGGGCGATTTTGCAACAAGTTATCTAAAGTTTGGTCAGACGTCGATTGTACTCTGTGGTTGTGACACTGATGTTCGGAGTTTTATTTGCAGGGTTGTCGTTTCACGTATTTTAAACACTATGAAAAAAAAACTTTTTTTTTGTTATAATTTACTAGAACAATTTGAAACACGTTTGTTTTAAATATGTTGAATTTGCTTAAAGGTTCTTAAGTCCTTTGATGGGTAAGTTAAGATGACAATATTGTTTATTGTAGTTTCTTTGGGTAACCTCTTTTTCTGTCTACAAATTACGAATACTGACGTTATTCTTGAGTGCGATTCGATTCAATTCGACGTTAGAGAGGCCCTATGACCATTGGTTATTGGAAGCAACCAAACGTTCATAGTCAGATAGTAAGTAGTATCCTTTATAATCTCTCAACAGGCGTAAGTTCCAGCCGTTTAACAACGTGCATAATTACACGTTATTTATCTGGGCTAAATTCCTCCCATTAAACGTTAACTCGCAAACTTATAAGCGCATGGGGTTTTAGGTTAACCCCGCACAATAGAGACAATGAGGCGACAATTTCCCGGGCTCAAATACGTAACTTCGGAGCACCGCAGTCGAGTGGCACCGCCCCCGTTTCCGAGGGGTTATCTAGAACCTGTCTTACAACGACACGAACATCGGGTGAGAACAACACTGTCGATTAGAAAGATAATAAATAGTGTTACAGGTTCTTCAAAGCATATGATGCAAATTCCCTTTTATTAATTACATAGGTTGACTGCCGCGTTGGTCTAGCCAGTAAGGCGCCTATTTACCGAGACAGAGGTCGTGGGTACGATTCCCACTGGGGCCGTCGTACATTTGTACAAAAAGGCCCCAGTCTGGGCGTATTTATAGTTCCTGATGTCCTTTTGCCTTGCCATAGCACAGGGTATCCTAGTTTGGGACCAAGCTAAGTGATTTTGTTATGAAAAATTGTTATTTTACTTGTAATTATGCTGTAAAATTATTATTGCAGAAAAATTGATAATAATGGTTACTTCAATTATTTTTATAGTGCCTTAAAAAGTGCCGATTGCCCAACGCGCATTTCTACACTGCGATATCATGAATAAATAAAGTTGTACGGGTTATAATATCCTATCATTAGAATCCGATTCGTTAGTAGACTACTATAATATGTAAGTCTATTAAATAACAATACCTCTCTCAATAACTATCTCTGGTTCCCACGACACAGGGTATCCTAGTGTGGGGTCAGAAGAAATGTATGTAAATGTTTATGTTTATGTATGTATGTTTAATACATTTAAGAGATAGGGGGCGGCCCCTATCAAGCGCAAGTATGTTAAGGGCGATATACTGTGGACTTTTCTAAGGCTGCAGAGTTGTTAAGATACGGCGTATTGCGGTCGGTTCCCGAAAGGCCATCAGATTAAGAGAGATTAGTCGTCGACGCTCCTATTGTTTTTCGTCGAATATGACGTTTGCAATTGCGTTTATCGCCATTAAAATCGCGTTGGCCAATGCAGGAGCATTGTTCATTGGCTGTGGAATTAGTGCATACCTATTCTCATTTGGGTCGACGTGCTTTGGTGTTTAGAAACGGTTTCATCAGTGCAATTGGTTTCCGCATTATCTTTTGTCATCAGTTTAAGTTTTGTTATCAATAGGTACTTACATTTAACTCAATCCACTTAGTATTTTGATCAAGATCCTTGCCGCGAGTTCGCTCGAAAGGCGGCTACTGTTCTTATATTTATAAAAAAATACAATTCCTCTAAAACAATCTTCAGAGGTAGTTTAAATAATCTTTAGTTACGACTTTCTCTTTTCCACACATTATGCAAACTGCATCTGAGGATTATTTTTAGACATCGAGCTCTTATAAAGATAATTATGAATTACGATAATATTGCAGGTTTCTCCATTACTATGTTTACATAGACTAAGAAGGGTCGGTTGAATATACCGCCTTTTTAAGCGCGTTTTAAGCCTTAAGTACCTCTCACTCTACATTTTCAGGCGTGAATCTATGCCACTATCAAAACGTTACAAATATTCCGTTACAATGTTTATAATTTAGATTGTTACACTAATTGTTCATTGTCCGAGTGAATGGGAAAAAATGCGCTATGAAATGACCCCCTTTGTGAGTAGGTATGCATGATTTACTTAAAACGTTAGGTGTTTTACGAAACCACGCTCTCACGTTCTTAATTCTTCACCTCCAACATTATAACATACAACTAATGCCATCTGGCCAATTAAAATACTGACTTATAATATTTCTCTACTAAGTGCATTAAAGTAATAAATCCGTATGATGGATAGCATATATGTATTATGTGAATCATCATCAACCCATTATGTCCCCACCGAGGGGTACGGGTCTCTTCCCTGATGAAGGTATAGGCCACACTCTACCACAGGGGCCAAGTCCAGATTGGTGGAGGCTTGTAGGACTAGTGGCTGATCTTATTGTCAGAAGGTTTCAAGCCGCTCCGAGGCCTCTGACTTGGCTTAACGACTGATATCTATCGACGGCAGCCGGCACCAACTGCTTAACTGCCTTGTGAAGCACTGAACCGCTCGGGAAATTGCCACTAGCGTCAGTCATAGAACGGTCACCCATCCATGCGCTGAACGCACCCTATGTTGCTTAATCTTCGTGATAGATTAAGATCACTTAGGAGGCTGGAGCTACGAGCGATTATGTAAATGTAGACACATTTACAAAAGCAAGACATCTTTTTGATGTATAAAATAATAAGCTGGACATGGGCAGATTAAACAGCATTAAAATAAATTCGAGTAATCCCTCAAATATCGTAAAGCCGCCTTTTTCTTTTGGCTTTTACAATGCGAAATAATATGTTATCCTTTACTTGATCTTCGTGCGACGCCGAGTGATATTCTTCAAAAAGGAAAGATTCTTAGAGATACGCTATTATCACTAATACTCGTTCTTTACTTGCCCTTGTTTTTGTGAATGCCAACGCTATTTTCATCCTCTACCATTATAATGAGGCAATATAAAATCCCTCTAATCAAAAATGTATTCTGTCGAAGTTATTTTTTACATTGTAGAGATATTTCGCGAACGAGATATTTCTAATGAATGTCGTTCTGCGAAGAGAATACAATGAATGTAACATTAATTGCTGAACGGCAAACGTTGTTTCGTCATATAAATTATTATTAGTAGGTAATTAAAACAAAAATGGGGTAGACCTCCCTTATCACTTAGGGCTATGAAAAATGGATAACAACCTATTCTCAAGCCTACCGAATTTACATATAACATTTTATCGGAACCCTACCGGCCGACAGCGATTTGGCTCTAACATTTCATAGATTTTTTTTAAATATTATTGTTACTTTTAGTTTTGTAAATACCATACCTATAGTTCTGTCATACATGTCATACATAAAGATAGATATTTGTATTTTATCAAAATCGTTGAAGGTCAAGTATGCGCACAACACTGTGATATGAGAATTTTATACATATATAAGACAAGATAAGATAATTGTTTATTTGAACACAAATAAAATTAAATTTGTTTACAATACATCATTGTGCCCTGACTTCTGAACTAGGTGGGGACCTGTATTTCAGGAGCCAGTGCTGTCCCAAAAGGTATGATACAATGCTATTCTGTGTAAAATTATACATATAAAACAATCAAAATATAAACTTTTCTACACTTTCTTTTGAAAAAAAGTTTAAACAATATTACATTAAATTATTAAAAATACATTACATTAAAATATTAAAGATATCGGTATAAGCGGATACATAAATAGTTTTCAACAGATCCCGGCCGGTGACTTTAAACACACAAAATACGACAAGCTTCCCTTTGAATAGAGTGGGAGTGTGTGGGATTAATCCAATCTCTACCTGTAGCCCGTACAGGAACAAAGCCGACTTAACCTAAATTGCCTAGAGGTTCTATTAACAGGATGTACGTTTGTTGAACATTTAAATTATTTTTTGTCTTTAACTGCCACGAAGCTGCTAAACATTGCTCTTTAGGACAAGATAATTGGCTTGTCAAACAATGCTAAAATTACTGGCTTAACCAAAAGCCTGATTTAAATTTGCTTATATGCATGCTTTTTAAGCATGCTCTACGTCGAGGTAAACATAAACATTTACATACAGGCACATACATTGCTTCTGGCTCCACACTAGGGTATCCTGTGACGTGGAACCTTTCTGGTTGGCGAATTTTAAAAGTGTAGTGTTGTAAGCATACATGTTGAAAGTGTGAAAACTTTTATTAGGAAAATCACAGTTGACAGTTTCGGAAACTGGGCACCGAAATCAAATCACAGTTTCTGTCGGATATGTTCCGAGAGCGGAAAAACTACCTTTCCAGTTGTGCCAACATTTCACCGACTATTTGGCCTTCAAGTTTCACGAAAATCCCGTAAAATGGTGCGTCCACGTTTCTGTCATTTAGCTTGCATCCTCAAATGCAATTTTTATTGCCAGGCTACAGCCATGGTTCCCCCGGATAGCGATACTCACGGATATTATAGCGACAGCATACAAAAGAACATGTGCTGTGGATATAGCAGAAATTTTGTTCGATAGTCGATCGTAAACAGCGTGAGACAAAGGTGGTCGGTGGTAATGCTGACTACAGTTGAGATTTTTTTTAACGACTTGTTTTGTGGATCCTATGATAGAAATACGAGGATAAAAGTTCCACAACATGACGCAGTGCTTTTATTTGAAACACGGACGATTCGTGGAAGGAAATTGAAGGAGATATAACTCTATAAGCCTGTTACACGCTAGTGCGGTCGTGGTGGCACAAACTGGTCTGTTGACAAGTGGGCTCTGTATATAAAGCTTGTATTACGGTGATCAGCAGAAGTTAAATAAATGTAAAAGTTACGTGAGATGCAACAGGATATTGTAAAATTTATCTATTTTTACTATTCGAATATTTGTAGTATTATAAAGAAATCTCTGGTAAATAACCGAAAAACCCGTGATTGGAAAAACGACCGTCATTAGAACGTCATGGTACTTTTTGAAGTTCAAACAAACGGTTATTTTTTTAGTAACTAAATATTCTTCGAAATATTCCGAAATAGTAGTATCGGTAAATTTTTTTCCTCTATATTAGAATAGTAAAGGAGACAAATATCCGAATAAAACAAAGATTTTCAAACCGTAGTTGCTACATGATAGCTTACTGTGATTCTTTGTTTCTCTGATACTTATCTATTGTAGATGCCGTCCGCAAAAAGCTTTTATTTTATATTATACGGTAGACGCGTAACCCATTTAATGTCATCAATAATCTATCTCGAATTTGCTCTGATCATACATAATCCTTTTGATATATTTTATTTTGTTGCAGGCCGAATTTTCAGTTTCAGAATTAATTAATTATGTCAGGGCAGTTAACAGCACATCAACCTTTACGTCAATGCACTCTATTCAGTGATGTCACGGCCTACTTTGCCACCTAAATGTAAAGGTCAACGTGCTATGGATAGTACGATATTTCGTTCGTAAATCCCCCTGTAACACGAGGGATTTTGGTCATTAAATTGACTCGTACCGCGTGCCATGTCAGCCTGCTGTAATGACCGATACTACGCTATTTTTGCTCCAGAAAATAATATAATAAACTTGCTACTTACACGAAGATTAAACCTGAAGGTCTTTATATTCATACAAACACGATTTCTTCCAATGAAGCATTGACTTCATTTCCAACTGGAGCACGGCGGCCGCCGCCTTTCTTGATTTGTACAACAAATCCCATCAGTCTGCGTGTATTTCCACGATTTTGATCTTTGTATTACCATTCAATGCATAGAGTATCCTGATTTGGGACCGACATGTGATTGTGTTATTTATTTATCAATTTCGGGTAAAAACCTAAGATGATCAGATCAGATCAGATGTTCTTACAAAAACAGATGTTGAGAATTTTCACTAAGTAGGTAAATACTTCGATGTAGTGTTGTTTCGTCAAATTTCTCAGAAAAGTGGGTGACAGAACGTTACTTAAGTATACTTAGTGAAAATTCTCAACTCAGAAACCGGCCCTTAGTGTTATTATAAATGAGACTACAGCAAAGTATAGGGAGAGAGAGAGAGATAGAGAAATAATCACGTATACTTACCGTGAATTCAATATTAAATAACAATATTGACCTCGATGGAAACATTTTGCACACTATTGTTTGTGCAATAAAGAATTAATAATAATAATAATAATAATAATTAGAGCACTAGACTAATAATACGCAACCATTTAATATTGTCGTCTTGACATCGCCTTACAAAGCGGCATGTGGGCTTAACTTAATATAGCTTCAAAGCCGTATAAGCTCCTCGCTTCCTCCCAAATGTCATATGAATCCAAACGAGTCAAATGGCGGATCGAGGCCAATGTTCAGACAAACTGTACACCCCGTTATATTGTTTACAAGGATCCGTGCAACGGGGACGTCGTCGATATGTCCTGCATATTAATTGGTTTGTTAAATAAAAAACTGTCAAATACAGATACAGCTAAGCAAGCACTGTAGTCGTAGGAAAACATTTTCACTGTCGAAATACTCGTAAAGCTTAATGAGTGAGGGCTTTTACATTAATTATGGCCAATTATTCAATCAGCAATTTAAATCGGCAGTTTCGCGTGGCGCTCATTGAATTTCGCTTTGTTTATCATCACTTCCGTCCTTCGCAACGCAACACAAAAGCTATCTACGTATCGGGATAAGAGCAGCAGTTATTTAATTTGTAGCGGCGGTGATAATTCAGCTAATAGGCTAATACCTGCATGGATTGTGTGAATTAGCCGCCTGTTTGCTGAACGCGAATTTTCGCGTTGTGCTGTCAATGCATTTGGCACTGTGATCAGTAACCCCTACCCGACCAGCCACCCGTGCCGATGCCCCGATTAGTTTAGACAAAGACAGACTGTTGCACACGCTCTATAGGAGAATTTGATAGATAATATCCCAAACAGTCGATAACCCATAATTGCGGAATGATCTGTGAGAATTTGATTGCCTCGCGCCGGATTCACTTTCACATCGGGTTCAGTTCCACACGCGCGGTAGAATTTGATTTACCACTTGAGATGAAAGTGAGAGGCCACACTTTTTATTTACCCAATACATTCGGACATTTATCGAGCAAAGGCTCTGTGGGACCTTTACTTTTTTATTTTTGCATTGGCTCTTAACAGAAGCCAGGTATTCCTGTGCAGCAGCTGGCTCGCAATCGAATCAAATCAGCATCCGATATTACCTGAAACAAGAGAAAAAGAAGTAAGCACAGAGAACTCGAGCGATAATGTTGCCAGATAGGAAACTAGCTGTTCGCTAATGTTGTTATCGGTTCATGCCAGGTGAAACGATTGCTGGTGACCCAGTTCTAGTTTGCGCTAACAGTATCTAACTGCAATCTACGCTGTACAGCGAACACTTCACGATGCGTTGGCATGGCAGATCAGCGGATGCACTGGGGTTGATTTTGGAGTACTCCGCGTCTCGCTAAACCGGCCTATCTGTCGGGTTGAACGTGACGGCAGGTTATCGTGCTCATTACATGCCACTTAGCTAATCAAGCTTGAAAACTAGCGGAGCACCGAGGCGGCGTTCTTGCGTGAACGCCCTTCTCATCATCTAATCTAACGGAAATTGCATTTCGATTATACAGTGCGAATTTAACGTTTTCTTTACTAACCAGTCCTGTGTGTTATGCGGCCAATCCCGAGGAAGCATGAAAGGGAATTGCAAAAGCCATTTTAAGAGTTGGAAAGCTATGTACGTGATACATTTACGGTTCAGTTGCGTGGCAAACGAGCTACGTTCACACAACATGCATACGTGATGGAGTGGGCGAGGTGAGTGAGTCGCGCGGACGCTATGCTGACCGACCGACGACGCGTGGACGTCTACCGGTTTCATTGTCAAAGTTACTCTTTGTCAGTTGGCCGCTTTACAGTTACACACGCGCCTCGCTTCGCTCTCTATACGGTGACAAACGCGCCTTCCATATTCATAAACTGTTTATTTTCCAGCGAAAGAACCCTGCGATGAAATTTTGCTTTCTATCTTTACGGCCGATAAGTATGTCTTTAGTACCCAACGCAGAGAAAGCTATCTATTTTATCGTTAAGTCTTAAACCTTTTCTATAGATGTATGATGTGAGGGATACTTCATGATGACATATGGAAAATACTTATATTGAGCTTTCTTTGCTCGTTTACGGTATTAAGGTTTTTGTCCCTTACTAAAGGTCGCTTAGGTTCTGTAGGTACATAGTACACAGTAATTAACATCGAGAAAGCCACCGGGCACTAAGTAGGTGTTTCCGGAGCTGAACAAGAACTAAAGCTTAGGATTTAAAGGATTTTGTCGGTCAGTGGGCCGTTGCAACTCGTCAGTGCTGTTACAAACTGAACCAGTCCTTAGGCCACTTGAGTTAATGGTCCAAATTGACTGTAAGACTTGTAGATCTCTGTAAAGCGCCCTGCAATTGGAAATAACTTTAGCGCTTCGTATTATGGACAATTATCTTGTCTACCTCGATGCGTGAAATATGAGCGGCGTATAGGACTGATAGATGTTAGACAGTAATTAATAGGACTGAGTGAAATCACCGATTGATTGTTCGGATTGTCATGGGAAGAGAAAATGTTTAGAAGTCGCCAAGTCACTGTTGGCTCTCTAGTAAGTATTCGGTAGTACTTAGGCGCTCGATCTGATTATTTTGAAACGTGATTATTCTTTGAGGATGTAGCCGTCTACTCTAAGACATAACAACCAAGTGAAATAGGTACTCTCTTTGAAAGCGGCTCTACGCCCGCCCTGCAGCAGGATGCATGGGTTACAAGGAAGCTTTTACATACTAAATTATCCGGCCCCGTCTAAATTGTCCATTCTTGGTGAAATTTCTTTACCATGTAATTTTTTGTTATCTTACCATTTGTATCTCATATAGATAGTATCTTATTAACACTGATTTATACCACGGGCTGGTCAATTGCTCTTCTTTAGGGTCCCGTACCAGAAGGGTGAACACTTTACTACCATATTACTTTTCCTAAGATCGTCTATCTGTCTATGTGCCCGTCTATTTGTCTAGTTTATGGTTTTGTATCTTTATCTTTTTCTTTTTTAAATGCTGTACATAACATTACACTTATTTTTCGTATCATTTTTGTACATGTGACAATAAATTTTTCATCTATCTACACGTTTGTCTGAACTATAAAGTGCTTCATCTCTTAAACCGTAATAATTAGCGAAGTTTTTTTTTTCAGAATAGGACGTATAATTATGGCGGATTGAATGAAAAATATTAAAAATTAGGAAATAAAATTTAGGGAAATGTAAAAAAACAATTCTTAAACCTAACACCTAAATGTAAACACGAAATATCAATCAGAAACCAATTTACATTCTATTTAATTTTGCTAAATGTCTGTGCATTACGTTAGCCGATGCCTTCGAGTCGTATTTGTAATAACCTACAAATTATGTATTTACTTTGGCTAAACGAAATATAGAATAAGCAAAGCAAGCTTATGACTGTTTCTAGTGTTCAAGTTAAGGAGGTCCCTATTTAATCTCAATATTGTTATATTTTCAGGAACATACATTATATTATCGAATACACATTGGGAAGCCAGTGTAAGAATTCCCATTTCTTTGAAACGCTCCTTTAGCGATTCCCTAAATATAATCCCTAATAGCTTTTGCTGCTCTTTTTTGCAAAATAAATATTGTATCTAATAGGTATATCCTTGAACGGAACCCTCAGAAGGTACGCGGGTTCGACTTACAATTAGGCAGTTTCTTTATTTTATTAAATAGTTTTTAAGAACTCCACCTTTTATTTGCCGGATAGCCTTTCTTTACACTGCCAACTTTCAGAGCCACTAGTTCCGTTTTTTTAAAGCTCGGAGCTCTCATGCGTAAAGACGTAATAAAGACAAATATTTGCTTCTCTAGCCCTCTTGTTACGAGGAGACAAACTCTTTGCTGCGACCCTTCGCGGCCCCGAGAGTTTGGCCAGAAGTTAGAACTGGTCAGTTTTCAAGGAAATTAGTGGGTATTTCCCTCGGAACTTGTCGCTGTCACTTGGGGAAGAGGGTCCGCTGAAAGAAGGTAACAACAAACTAGGCGGACCCGATGTTGGAAATAACATAACAGAACGAGTAGAGTAGATTTGAATAGAATATAAAATGTTTTATTCACGACTGTAAATAAATAAATTAATAAGAAATACTAAAAATAACAACTAACTTCCCCACTACATTAACAAGAACTAAAATAATCTTAAGGTGTTAAACAAAGCTAAAAAAAAGTATGGGTATGACCTTACTTCGAATATTAAAGAGGAACCCCTTTACAAATAAATATTGGAAGTTTGCTACCAGGTGTATTGGGATAGGAGAAATACTTCGGAAGGTGGACAGGGCCCTTATTGTCTATTTTACTGAATAAGTAGATACCATTTTACTTTTTTCTGTCCATTAACTTTTTTTTATGTTCAGAATTAGGGAGAGACTGTCCCTGACTAGTCTTATGCTTGTCAGTTGTTACGATCACAAATTTTCATACATGCTCTATACACAAAACATGCATTTTCATTGCTAACAATCAGCACCGCCGCCACTCAATGTTTGCGTTGCTTTTTTGCGAGGACATCATAAAAAAAAGAGGAACTTCACTTTCCAAGATGCACTATTAACGGTTAAAGCACGAATTGGCGCAGTATCACGTAGATCACCTTGGTATTGCTGACCTTATTTTAATCAAATGGAAAACACATAAAAACAATAAACATGTAGTAATCCTTTATATTCAGACAGTTTTTACTTAGATTAAAACTTCGAGGACGCAAAAAAATAAATCCTTTTCATATATTTCAATGCCATAAGTGGTACCTACTTAACTTCAGCTGCTATTTAGTTTCCATATTTTCCCAAAAGCAGGAGGCTTATGTTTTTTGTGCACATGAAAGTATGTGTGTAGGTAAGTGCATAAATAATTATGTTCGTAGATGTAAGGTTTCTTTATCACCAAGTAGATAAATACCATGAAGTTCAGCCGATTTTGATCAATCAGGTGTCCAATAAAAGGTATTGACGACGCGAGTGACATTGGCTATATCGTGACTCGTGAGTAAAACCTTTGGAGATATCCTTCAAGGATAGTTACACTCGATATAAAGATGATACTCGTATAAAATCGATATAAACACTTAAATATGTCCCAAGAGTAAGGAAGCCGTGCTATCACTTAAGGTGATCTCTTTGGTTTAGTAAACTAAATTCCATAAACATTTCGCTCAAGTGGTAATTAAATCGAATGCAGATTTATTTCTCTGTACCAACCCGAACGACCGGACAGATCGACATAATGTGTTGCTTGCTTTAACCGTCCCAAGTATGTACTTGTAAAAGGGAAAAATGCCGTTAGAAAACTAGGAAGTCCGCGGTGAACCCGTCACTCGAGTAAAAGCCGTCATTTGTTGTATAATACGCCTTTATCGTCGGCAATTGAGTAACTCGTCGGTGAAGTTATAGGCAAATGTACTAAACCGCTAAGTTCCATTTTTCGCATTTTCCTTTTCTTATGCTCGGACATTGAAGCTTTTCTGAATTTTTCGAAATCTAAGTCGGACCTTCGTTGAGTTAAGTAGTAGTTAGACGTGATATTTTCGCATTAAGTAACGTTCTGTCCCGCTCTTTTCTGAGAAATTTGACGCGACAGCACTACAGTTAAGTATTTACTTAGTGCAAATTCTCAATTCAGAAATCGGCGCTTCTGCCGATTTCTGAGTTGGGTATTGAGAAAAGTGACAGAACGTTACTTAAGTAGTTACTTACGTGAAATTCTCAATTCAGAAATCGGTCCATAGTCTCAAAGTTGGGCCATCGCTACGGTACGTAAATACTTTAGACACTAGGGTTTCCATACTATGATTTCCTTCAACATTAGCAAGTGGTATTGCTACTGTAAATTAACAAATGTAGATAGATAGATAGATAGAGAACACTTTATTGTACTTAAAAAAGGAAATTACACAGGTATTTCTTAATCTAAGAGTACAGACATGTACATAACTTATAAACTAACGTCATTGGTAGATGCCGGAATTTGAACCCAGTACCTCCCGATTCAGAAGCCGGCGTTCTACTGCTCCACTACCACTGCTTCTATTGAGTTTAGTATTCATTGACGCCAGTAAAGTTGAGATACCGTGGGAAACATAATCTTTTGACAAGCTCCTGTTAGCTTATCTGACAGATTCAATATCATTGTTTCTCTTGCATAGTGCTTTTACACACACTGCCTGTTAGGACAGTCATCTGAAGGGTACGGCTCAATTAGGCTGGCTGAACCGCGGACCAGTTTCTTATGTAGAGACGGACCTCAAATTCATTTTCATATTTATATATTTCATATTCATTTGATAGACATCATTTTCTATAGTCAATCAAAAGCGCCTATCCGGATATTGTCAAACAGAGCCAGTGAATTGTAGCGCTAATCACTACGACTATTATCTCAGTCACACAAATCAAGTGGATAAGGGATATGGGTATGTAGGCGTACGTGTTAGCAGTGACTAAAGTTTAAAGTGACAAATGTTGATGAAGTGATTGCGTTTTGTCAAGATCGTGGCAACTGGCAAACCCTGGGCTCTGCCTATCCCTCAGGGAAACAGGCGTGAGCTTATGTATTGTGTATACGATTGTATTATGTACGAACTCTGTGGCGCAGTGGTTACATGTTTGTGACGTCGCTGTTTCTGGTTCCCACGACACAGGGTATCCTAGTGTGGGGCCAGAAGCAATGTATGTGCCTGTATGTAAATGTTATGTTGTGTTATGTTATGTTATGTATGTACATCCTATACAGTGCATGGGTGTATAGGATGAAGTATCCTGTACACCCATGGACTCTACTGGCATTACGGGTGACTTTACAACCAAAATGTGAAGGTTGACGTGCTGTCGACTGTACGCACAAATTATAAAATCATTTGCGAAGGTATGCTTTTGACCTATAATTGCAAAGAAACTCTTACTTACAATTAGTAAAAATTCACTGTAGTTCAAGTAATTAGAGGAAGTTTTCTGCGCATTAAATCCTAGTTGCAAGTGCAATTTAATTAATACCAAAGAAAAGTGGTATTAAAGAGACGATGAACGATATTATGAACTGGGCATTAAGAGCGCTCTTTTTATTCAGTCCGCAATAAACCCTATAAACCCTTGATTCTTTTAACGTCACGTCACGACGGAAAAAAGTAAAAGTAGGGAGTATTCAAAATGGCTGGACACGAAACGAAATGAAAGTTAAAGACAATAAAGAGCCCGTATCGTGTATGATTCGTGTTTGAGACTGTAGATAGCACGTTTTACGTAGATTTACACAGAACATAATGTGCCTTACTTTATGCCTATCTTTGAACATTAATCTGCCTTGTAACAATATGACTAAACCACGTTTATCTTTCTACTTACGTTATAATATTATGCGACTTCGATGGAAATAAAAACGCGAACTCTCATACACGAATTCATAAAGAAATCATCGTAGGCAATCAATCTTCCTGTCGCATTTCCTTTCCGCGCCATATTGAGACATTTATGGCGACCACAGGCTATATAAAGACAGGCCATCCCATACGTAGCAGGTGGCAAGTAGCAAAATAATAATTATTAGAAGCACCACTTTCCGTCCATTGAACCTCTACCGTTATACGGTTTACGCATTCGCCGCCGGCAAGCGATGGCACCAATAACAATTGGCCTATTGGCCAAGCTATTGGCCAATGCGTCGTTGTTGGATATAAATGTAGCCTCTGCAGGCTTATTATCAGTCGGTTGGTTGGCAGTTTGTCAAATGTCACGACAAAATTTTATTAACCTTCGAAAAATCAGAAATAAGGTGTCAAGAATTATTCAACGTGTAGAATTAAATACGGTACGGTCTTTATTATACTCAATTCGTCGGGTTTTAATGTATGTTCGGAATGTATCAGGATTTTTTTTCCTTTAAGACTTCACAATGTGGTATTCACCAAGGCAGGATCTGATGATGAGATCTTTGAAAAAACGAGGGAACTCTTCAAGGTTTAAAGGCAAGCGATTGGAAGCGATTTGGGTGTGTTTATAGTGACACGTGCTTTTGCTTTCGGAAAATACGATTTGGCGGAGTCGTTGTGATAACCGACTTCAAAACACTACATACAATATATAGGTATTTTGGAGTTTGTGTCCAAAATGTATGCTAGTCATGTATCTTGGCACAAGTATCTACATTGAATTTAAAGGCAATATTTATTTAAATTGTTTCTCTCTTCTTAGTACTGCAGTGTTCAACGTCGATTTTATGTAAAAAAAATCGTTATAGCCAGTTTAAAATAGTCTGTGGCGAATGGATAAATAAAGTGCCTAGAGTCGTAAAATAATCTCGTTTTTTTTATAATTAAGAGCGTGTGTTTTTGTTGAATGTCAATGTACAATGTTAGTAGCTACGTTCGGGTCGAGACTATAGTGGAGAGAAGAGAAGTTCGTAGGAAATTAATTGGTCTATACGGAACAGCGCAGCGTAGGATGACAAAATGGACATACGATCTCATCCAAGTGGCGTGAAGACGCTGGATGCAAGCCGCTTCCGATCGGTCTTTTTGGAAATCCATGGAGGCCTATGTGCAGCAGTGGCGGAATGATGATGATGATGATGATGATACGGAACATACAGAAATACAGAGACCGCGATTCAGACATTTAAAAACGGCGGTAAAATAAAAGAAAACTTAATATTTTATTTAGCCACTCACAGGAGAGTAGACTTCAGAGTTTTCCCAGATAGGAAAATGCAGTCATTCAAGGCAAGCTGAGTGCATGAGATAGCGGCGCATTATCCGCAGCGTGCCAGCCCACAAAACCTTCAGTAAAAGCTGGATAATAGAAATCCGCATGCCACATTATTATTCTAACGTCAGCCGTGAATGCATCCGCCCGCCCCTTGACGCTTTCTTGTTGATTTTTTATTACGAGATGGCTCTCAGTTACGGTCTGTCTGGCGGTTGATATGTTGTATGTAAATATTAGCTCTGCCAAACGATTACGAGCATTAATTGTGGTCCCAGAGGTGCCTCTTAATAATAATTGGCTGAACATGTGAAAGTAGAGTAGATATGGCAATACTGTCATTATTGTATCATGCGCCGAATATACGAGAAGCGTACATTTTGTAAGCTCGTTTTAGTATGAATTCAGTATCAACTTTTGTTAATGTGTTTTTGAATACGGACTTTTCAAAGAAATTATTACACTGCAAAAATAACAAACCACAAGAATAAAGTTTACACTTGCCGCTCGGCGGCAATATCGACTACAATTTTAGCACTCGGCCTGTTGTAATTAACAACAAAAGTCATGTAACATTTCCTAAACAGCCTCCTGAAAGTAAAAGTGAAAATGGGCATGCCCCGACTGAACGAAGCAAATGGACGTTTGTATCGCCCGCCCGTGTGGTTAACGCGCATAGCGCCTACATTCTATTACTTACTTGTTACGTGACAACTGCCGTGGTGCAACGGAATAAGGTCTTATCTTCCTTGATCCCGATATTTAAGCTTACATCTTTAAACATAAAGTATGACATAGAACTTTGAACCCGACGAGTGAGTCTTTAAAATGCATTGTGGTTCAATAGAGTCATATTAATAGGCAAGATATTGGTTGTTTCATTGCACTATTGGGAGTTCAGATACCAATGGTATTACAATGCGATTTTCTTCTCGAAACGAGCCTATTCAATTTTAGCCGATTATACCATGAGGAAATCTGCAGAAGAACTCGAGTTATGGCAGTAGGCGGGGTACATAGCTCGGAGAACCGATGGCCGTTGGGGCGAAAATGTTCTGACCTGGCGCCCGGGAACCTGATGGCGGCAGCACAGACAAGCTCCCTACCAGATGGTCTGACGACTTGTTAATGCATTGTATTACAATTACAACTGCATGAACACGGCGATTTTAATCTACGCGCGCACACGTACCATTCCTTAAAGGCGTCAATGGTGTCAAAAATCATGTCACAGGACCCGACCGAGTATTTGTCATTGAACTATAATGCACTAGCAGAATTGAGGGCCAGATTCGGTGGCGGGGAATCGCCGGATGCGGGCGGCACAAGACAGCAAGACTTGGGAAACCATCAGAGAGGCCTATGTCCTGCAGTAGGCGTCAAATGGCTGGTGATGATACCATTGGAATGACATTATAAGGCTATTGCTCTGTAGACTTCCAAATAAATAATATAACAATAATAATAGATAGTCCGGCGTTTTCTCTCGCTGTCGCCCTCGTCGTCGGGCGAGCCGGAGACTATTACCTTTTCTTTTTCTGCATAATAATAAACTCACGCCCGTTATCCCCGAGGGGGTAGGCAGAGGCACCAATCACTAGAACTTTTGCCGAGTTTATTTAGGTCCAACGAGACAAGTGGCAAGCCTGTCGCCGTCGACTACCAATTATAGGTTAATAACAACTATTGTCGTGCGTGAATCATTCTATTGAAAAAATATGTGAGTATTAGACTACAGGGCCTGGTCGCATAGCATACAATTTTTAGATAACAGTATTTGCTAGTGTGCAATTGGGTATTTGACAAAATGTCAAATGAGTTACTTTTAAAACGTAATTTTGTGTGAAAATACTTGCTTGTGATGTCACATTTCAGAGCACTCTTTTTATGTTTCATCTATTTAAAAATTGTAATAACGAGTAACAGATTAAAAGAAATACATTTTTCGAATCATTTTGTAATTTTGTTTTAATCGAGCATCTCAAATAATTTATTGTTGATAGTGTCAAATACCGTATTACCTAAGTACTAAACTTTTGTTTTACTTAAAGCTAGGTTAATTGTAAACGAGGTTTTTTCCACAGGAAGATCACAAACCGTAAGATAAGTAAACCATTTTAATCGCGTTTGCATCTTTCTCAAAAGTGTCACAATCACAAACGAGTTTATTAGCGCATTCAGAAGTCGTCGTGGGCGATGGCGTTTAATGTTGGGCTTAACACATATACTCTAGATTTTATTAGATAAGTATTTTTAATGATTTTGTAATTCTTAAGTTCTACTAGGAAGTGTAATGGTAGCTGGGAATTATTTTGTACTTTCAGCTGATAAAGCAAAGCCTATACTAAATTAGTGTCCCAAAAGCATTAGTAATTAATTACTGTATTAACGTGTTGCCGACAGTACCTACACTTTAATATCTCGATGAATTTTGCCGAAACAGCAGAAAACTTCAGAGAGAACACCACGTGCTTTAGTACTGCTGGTACACTTGGCACAATAAAAGGTAATGTGTGTGTATTATTCTGCGTGGTAAAGGTGAGGGTGCATTAATGAATTCCGTGTTACTCCAGCCACGTGTCAGTTTAATGCTCTTATATTTTAATTTACCTGTATTACATAACAGTACGTTGTATGTCTTATGGTTATTTTGATTTATCTCTGCTATAACAGAAAGTGGTAAGTACTTAGCCACAAGCCCAATGTTGTAGTTACGAAGGGTTCTCCCACTCGTTGCATCGTAGACATCGGCGGGAAAAGACAGATTTTAATGAAAATTGTTTATTACTAATAAATTAAATAAAATTTATATAATTTTCATAAGCGTATGACATATTATTACAAAGCAATGATAAGAATACAATTGAAAACGATGAAAGGGGTTTAAAAATAAATCTTATTTATTAGCCGCTCATATACATATCCTAGAGATACTTTCTCGATGTGTGACCCTAGAAATTATTCACATTGATTCCTTTATAAAAACACAAAGTGTTGGCACATAACACATAAAAAAGCGGTGGTGGCGTAGTGGGGTTGACCCTTGTTTCGCTTGCTTGCATGATCGCATGAGGGTCTGGGTTCGAACCACGCATGCACCAATGACTTTTTAGTTACGTACATTTGTTTGTTTGTTTGTACAGCAACACCATTCGATGAATTGTGCCCGGTAACGGCGACAGGCTTGACACTTGTCACGTTTGGGACCTAATAAACTCGGCAAGCGTGGGCCCAGTCCTAGTGATTGGTTCCTCTGCCTACCCCCTCGGGGATAACGGGCGTGAGTTTATTATTATTATTAAGTTATAAAACTTTGAATGTCAATTGCTGCATTTAATATCAAATTGATCTACGATTTACTAAAAGAATCAGTGTGTCATCAATACACTATCATGCGTAGAGTATTTCGCAATGATTATTGCGCGTTATTTTGTCACTAGTTCTTCTTAAGTTTTATGATCCCATATGCTGATTTTACTGTTTATTAATGAAATAAATAAGTCGGTGTCGAAATCCATTTTTTAAATCGACCTCCTTGACTAACTGCACACTAACTGTATGCGGTTGGCGGTGAACAGCATGCGGCGACACTACACGAACTGCAGCCGACCACGTGAAGTTGAAGGCTCGACTGCATGCAGTTGATATTGACTTCATACGACTGCACCCGACCGCGTGCAGTTGATATCATTACTGCACGAAGTCGAACGTACAACTGCATGCAGATATAACGACCGCGCGCGGTCACTGCAATACAATCCGTATGATGGCAGCCATACTGTCACTGTCAAGTCAAGTTATATAGAACAGGACCCAGGCTGTACCTGCCTGTGGTATCCATACACAAATAGCTAGGTATATTTTACACAAATATGGAGATGCTAGTATAAAAATATGCAGAAATTAGGATAGTTTGTAGCATCGGCTTATAACTAGTTAAAGTTTAATTACCCGTTCTCCCTCCAGTAATTAAAAATATCGGTTTTCAGTCATTCTGAGTAGCTTGTTAACGCTGCCATTTCATCATAATTAAATTTTGCTACTATTATTAAATTATGAGGCTCGATTTTCTAGCAATGAAAGGTAACTTTGGTTTTTGCATTGAACTCAATTATATACCAAAGGTGATTTCAGTAAGCGAACGGATCCACTATCGTAAATTTTTGGTCCGGATCAAAAATGTGTAGTGCTTACCAAAGTTTTAGTTAAAAAAAGGGGATCTTATCTTATCTTATCTTATCCACTGTCGACTGACACTATTGACACATTGCAGCTTTTCGCTCATTCGCGAAATGATCAAGCGTTAGATTCTGTTAGTTTCAAAGTGCATAAAGCCAATCAAACTATTGCAAAGCAAATTACTGAAGTTGTTAGTTACGTAGTCAACATGCAGTGACAATATTTTTTTTTTAAACTGACACTTTATTTTGACAGCAAAATACCTTATACTGCCGGTTGCTGTATCAGCACTTGGCCGTAAGTTTTTAGAATTTCGCTTCAAAGAATGATTAATTTGTGATGTTAGGAAAGAAAATCGTAAAATCATCATAGGCCAATATAAAAAAAAACACATCTTTAAAAGACATGAGATTTTTTAATCACCATTCAAATACCGTATTTGTAGAGCAATATTCTTAAAGTCTGATCAGATTCACATATGGTACAGTTGGTTGATTGGATTGGCACAAGTTTTTTCAAATATCTACTTACTAGAAGAAAGTTCATCTTTATAAATAATTGTTCCATCAAAAAGTAATCAGACGTCATCATTAACATTGAAAGACAAGTTGTCCGGCCAACCTGATTACTCTGTAACTTTTTCTTTCTCACCGACACATCACCCTTACCTAATTTAAGTAAGACTGAAGTTCCTTATTGTTCGTTATACACTGGAGGTTTTATAACACCCATATATTTTACAGTCCAATAGATACAGTACAGGCATGATTCTTCCGCGCCGTTTGGTCTACCTAACGGGCGGTATGCAAAATAGGAGGAACAAAAAGGTTTCTAGCACACACAGTCATCGTGCCAATCTACTGAGTGAGCTGTTGCAAAAGAAAGCAGCTTGTATTACCTTCGTCGTAAAGTCTATTAAAAATAATACCGGGCGTGGGCTATGTTGGTTGTATGTACAAAGCATGGCTGATTCGTGAAGCAACGCAAAGTTTTATTTTGGACGAGCGAATCTATTTTATAAATTTTCGATAAAACTTTGAAAATCGTAAATGGTATCGATAATCAAATCAATTAGTATGGCATACTTTGCCGACACTCCTTCAGGAGTATGCGAAGTATGCCGTACGGTTACAAAAATGGAAGGACCTTTAATCTAGAGATTTGGATCTTGAGGTCGACGGAGGCAATCACTGCTACCTTTTAAGGTTTCGCTGAAAATTACAAGTCGTAACCGATTGAGGGTCATTTTGCCGATAAATTTATTGGCAGTTTCTGATAGGATATAAGTAACGTTTAACTCGATAAAAAGGAATACTCAGTGACCACTGGTTTCGTAACAGCGACATTCTCACGATCATTAAAAGTAATTTATGAAACTAAACGGAAACGCACATCTTTTGACAGAGGCAGGCCAGGCTCACGCGACTACAAAAGAATCTACCTGCCGGAACAACCTACCTGAGTCACAAAAGAAAGTCTTTGTGCCATATACCCCGTGACTTTGAGGACATTTGGCCAACATGTTTAACTTGTGCTTCATGGATTTGGCCTTAGGTTTTAATTCACATTCCTGAAATTAGTTGGGTTTACGTTTGATTTTTAGATTTCACTCTTCAGCTGATTTTCTGCGCCAGAACCTAATACCAGCAAAGCTGTAAAAGTAGTGCATCTGCCAGGACTCCAGGAGAGATGCAAATAAAAGAGAAGCGTATTTCCGCCTTATGGTAGGCGTTTTGGAATTTGTAGTTAAATAGGTTCCCCCACAAAGCGCGCTCCTAGCAAGGCGCAAGGCCAACTGGTTTCGCTTTGCCAGCCGTTTTATTCCGACTCCCAACAAAAAACGTCTGCCTTTTTAACAAAGATTTGCATTTATATGCTGCGGGATGCTATTGTGCTTTTTCGCTCTTTCTTTTAAACCCCTTGATGATGTCAGGATCCAAAGCAAAACGATACTACATACAATTCCGTATGAGGATGCAGATTTTATTATGGCTTTAGGTTTTATATTTGGCTCAAAACCGGACTCGCAAAAACTACATTGATGTACTACATCACTGAACCAAGCAAAATTTTAATCTGTTACCTTTCAAATAACGATGAAAGGGAGGAAGCGGAAAATGGTGGCACAAAAATACACACGTCTCTAAAACAAAATCAAATCTGTCGACGGTGGTCTCGTGTTCTATCCACTTTCACAGATTAATGGGTTTCGTAGGAGAAGCAACTTCGCATTAAACACGTAACTTCTCTTTAAGTTTCCGCATCTTCTACATAAGTAGACAGTTTGCATTTACTAAACAAGGGAGAGCCTTAGCGGGCGGATTTAACTTTTTATCTCAACTTTTACTTTTGCGCAAACTCCCCAAGTTGAGTAGATGGATAATGCGCTGTAGTGTAATCCCGTGACAGGCAGACGGGCACTGCCAGATTATAAGGGTTCTTTGGGCTCACTGAACCCTGAAAATGTTGTTGCCTGCGAAGTCTGCAGAGAGCGCGCTGAATAGGGATAACGAGACTCACGCCCAAACGATGCCAGGCTTTTGTGCACCAAATAGAATCTTCGTTCGGAGTGTTCCGACGCTTCGTGTGCCTTTTGTGATTACGTTTTTAACGCAGAGTAGATTTTCTCATTCATCACTCATCACGGAAAAAAATACGGCTGATTAGGTAGGTCCTAATTAGTAGCGTTTGAAGGATCAGATTCCCTTCCCTCGGAATTTCGTTTTTCCAGCGATGAGGTAATTTCGCCTGGCCGTTAAGTTTTATCACGACTATACGGTTGTCTAAAACTAATTCTGCTCTTTTGTAAGCTATTCATCACGATTCATGGTAATCTCGGAGCGCAGAATATTTTGATTACAAGCTCGTATTCTTTATTCAAAGTCAAGGATGATATCATTTGAATTTTATATTGATTCCGTAATCGGATGAGTCAGGTTCATACTTAGTGTATGCATGTTATTGTGAATATTTTGTTAGGTTAGGTTGTCTTAGGCTCGTAAATTTTTTTTTTGACAGTTAAAATGTAGGCCATCAACAAAATGTATTTTGATCGCTATTAAATTAGCAAACGATGATGAGAGCGCGATAATTTTAATATAAAAAAATATCTTGTAATCTAACACTAAGAAGTTGATGGATCAAACAATACAAAGACACCAGATGCCTGCAGCAACGTATAAATAGTCAGGTTTCGAAACAACTCAGCTTCTCATCGACTGGTATGTAGGTCTGCTGGAATGGTAAAGTTCAAGGCTCAGTCGCGCACCCGTCTTCGGATCTCTGCGGAAATCATCTTAGCCGCCAGTCATCTTTATTTTTTTTGTTGTGTTCACTACCAGTAAATACATAACTTTTCTTGAAACTCCAAGGCGTCATATATAACTGTGGTGGCCATTGCCATTTGCTAGATTTCAGGGTCAAATTTTTAGCACCTTTTGTGAAAAAATACTGCATACGAAGCAATGTATTATACTTCTATTGTGTTCATGACAATCGTACAGTCGTCGTCAAGGAATTATATTGCTTACGTGTGCATTTTGTTGCACATGATAAAAAACGCTGACAAAATGTAGAGTAACCTTGCGGGCCAGCAAATACCTGTGTTGTGATTTCCGTCAACATTTCTATTAAAACATTATGTCATGAGATCGTTGAACGTTGTCGTTGATCGATCGTTTCTTACTAACTATGAAAGAGAATATCGTGAGGAAACCTGCGTGTCTGAGGCGTTCACATACCTCAGCGCTTGAAATTACTAATCCGTCAGATACGCGTGGTAATTAAGCCGATACTCTATTTCTCTCTCTCTCTTTCTCTCTCTCTCCTTCTCTCTATAAAAAACTAGGTAGGTAGAAGGCTAGATATAAAAAAATATCTTTATGATAGAAAAAGTATTTTATCACGGCTTTAATGAGTTGTAAAATAGAGAAAAAGAAAATCTTCCACTGGATAAAACTTGAAAGAGACCAAGATCAAAGTTCTTAACTACCTAATAGACGGCGCAAAAGGAAAAAAAGCGTGGAACTACCTGAGATTGGTTGGACGGGAAAGAAAAAGTTTTTTTATAAAGTTTAAATGTACAAAGCCTTTGATCTAGTCTAGACCGTGAGAAGTTTGGTATCCTGTCGGGACGGGTCTTGACAGTTTAACAAATATTATTACGGGACTAAATTAACTCTCTCGAAAGAAAGAGATTCTTCTGTAAATCGTAATCGGGATCGTAAGTATAAGAGAAGCAAATTTTATTATTCAGGTGATATTTATTATTAACCTTTTATGTGCAGGGTAGCAAAATGCCCATTTCAAGGTTTTCCATGAGGAATGCGAACCACTACCTACTATGGAGCAGTGGTCCGTATTGACGTGATGTTTGATGTATTATCGGATTTATATAGGGATTTAGTAGACCCTGTATAATTGCCGAATAAATTTTCGCAAACACGTCCGTTTTCTCAGAATATGATTGATAGTTTCTAAGCGTTCTTGATTAATTTTAATAAAGTCACACGCTCTTTGAATTTCAGCATTTTGTTTAGTGCTGAATATACAAATTAATGCTACAATTTGCTCTATTGTGATTTCTGGAAAGCTTTTAAAGAAAATGTTTAAATCGAACTAAATCGTGAAATGTTTATTTTGCAGCGAAATTTAAAAGCTATTTAAGAAAAAAAAAAATTAGCAAACCGATTATGTTAATAGTTTCTTAATGCATATTATCTAATGCGTATTAGCAAAATTATCTTGTATTAAAGCCCCGGGACAAGTTTGTGGAATGTGTAAACTCTGTAACTCGGGCGCATAGTTGCTAGTTGGTAAGTAATTTGGCAGAACGCTCCAGAAGCGAGTCTTTGCTAGAACCGTCTTAGTTTTGATAAACTTGCATTAGCGCTACTCCTACACGGCTTTAAGCATCCGGACATTAACACCAACTTTACACGATTTACCACCATGTTATAATTTAAAGCAAGTTGTATTTTTGGTAAATAAAGCTTCTTTAGCTAGTTGAAAGAAAAAAAAATGCCCCCACTACACAAAGACAAAAAGACTGATTTACGTATAAAAACACGAATCCCATAATACACTCAGTGGCAATTTAAATAAAGTATGGTTTCAAGTCTTCTTTCACCACATACTAAAAATGACGTAGAACAGTGTTTTGGAGAAGAATGGACTAGACAGACTCAAAACTGAGTTTTTTTCAGATTTGATTCTTAACGAACAGAGCTTATTCTAAAACATAGAACTCTTGCATTGAACGGTTTTAATAATATTTAATGTCATATTAGCCCTTTTAATACAGAGTGCATTCTTTTCAGCCACATCTCTGGCAAGTCGGATATATCTCCAGGGGTGTTTTAATTAATTTTTTTTTAAATACATCGGGGAACGACTAAGAATACATTAAACTCAAAGTGTTAATGTGCGAACGACAGGATTTCGTATTTAATTTGCTCTAATATTTCTTCTGCGTTTTAGTTCAATATCCTCTGAGCAGGATGTGAATGTTACAACTGAAATCATTGCTTATGCATTCAAAACTTCAAAGCGTGTCACTGAGTTATTTCGTGAGATAGTCCTACGGCCTACCTACCTAATACTCCCGAGATTTCCCTCGATGCGTGTCTCGCTCGATGTAAAGTAAATATGCAATACAATACAAGGTATTGTCGACAGTTTGGAGTGGGCTACGTACGTGTTAGAGAAGAATTGGAAAGCGTGAGGCGATACCCCCCGGTTTCTTTTGTGACTCTATGTGGCGTTAGTGTTTTGTTATTCCGTCGGTGGAGGAACGACGACGGGCTTAGAATAACAATCAGCGCGTTAGTACTTCAATCCCAGATTCGAATAGGCTTAGAAACACTGTTCATTCAACTTCCTTTTCTGGAGATCTCACGCGATCCTCTCTTGCTCTTTGGGACACGTCGTCATCTAATGCAATGTTAATCGCTGATGGGAATCAATGTAATATATCTGATTCCTCCATTTGAAATCTGATCTGCCTACTTTCCCTACAACGTCTCTCTGATAAATCTGTGTTTATTGTTAAAATATGTGGAGTTGACGTATCGATAATAAACATTATTTTGTGCGATAGAAACACGTAGATACCGTGATCGTCACGTCGCACTGTGTGGTACAGTTATCGCCTATTACATACGTGAGAATATTTGTTTTGAGTGCGCGATGCCAATATTCCGATCCGCTTATTTCCCTTACTTATTGAAATAGTTAGGCGCGCGACCGAAGTAGTTTTATAACCACTTTATTGCTTGAGAAATGTACCGTATTACGTACATTTATAATTCAACACAAACAACCTTGATTTTGCACTTTTTATCGATCCTTTATATTGTACTCCCTGAATTTTTTCTAATCGATTTGTTAGCTAAATTGTCGTTGAAAAAAATTACTGTCAGCAAGCAACTCAGCGCAGCAGCTTATGCAATAATATTGTTACTGTGCCAATATGCCGATTGTCGTGCTTAGTTTTTGCTCGTGCGCACTTACGCCTACTTAGTCGGGTATCTAATCATAGATATAAAGTATATTCAATATCAGAGGGTTAAATAGGTAAGTTCGCATTTCAGTTTAAATTTCGAAACTTTTATAAATAAATAGAAGCCTATTAAATTAACTTTGAAATCTGACTGACGTTCATCTGTGTCGAACAATATTTTTGTTTCGTGTCAGTGACATCAAATTACATCTATCAATCACGAAGTCGTATTGGTTGATCCAGAAATCCGTTGCAGTATCGCAGGTAAGGCTCTGATATCAACATTTAGGTAATGCCAATAACATTGACTGTCTATTGCTGAAGAAACCGGCTTGCTGGTCGATTTCACGCTATACATTTCGTAATTCGCGTTTAGTCTCAAAACGGAGTGTCGGTACTAAGGCACGCTTTTGTAGCGTTTTGTTCGCTTGTTTTCATGGTCGCGGTTGGCATTTTGCCATTTATTTACCTTTGAGTTTGACCTATAAGTCAGCCAATAAACGAAACTAGTGAAAAACCGGTAACTCATATGTCTTCACAATATACTATAAGTAGTTAGCGTATCTACATAGTACTAATTTAGGAAAGTTTGTTCGTTTGTTCAATATAAAATATATTGAGGTTTGTTCTAGAACTATTGTGCGAAATAATGGTCTCGGATTTTGATAGCACGATTTATCATGCGACGGTGACTTTAATGCTTACAAAATACGTGCGTATGGTCGGACTGAATTGGAAAAATCTTGAAGGAAATAAAATATACGGCACGCAACATGGGTCTATCTGTAAATAGTGAGACCTATCCTACCTATTGCGTACTAATTCCATTTAGGTGTGTGAGTCCTCTAGAAATCCAATATCCATAAATTACCTAACCTCCGTAACACCGATAATAATCCTGACGGGAAGTTCGTCTCTAACTACACTTCCCTTCGAATTGATGGTTCTCCTTCCACAGTCCTTCGGACCTCTTCAGTGTCTCAGTAACAATGACGAGTCGTTTGTCTTGTAATAAACCGGTGTGTTTGTTAACAAATTGTGAAAGGCCCTTCCTTTGTGTTCGCATGCGAAGGTGTTTAATTTATTCTAGAGTGTACAAGCAAGTTCCGATTGATGGAGGCTTGTAACGTTTATTGATTGGGTGTATTTGTACGTATTTAGATAAGTACTGTAGCGATCTACTTCTGTAAAAATATGCTTATTATTATTGTTACTGTCAAATCTCATTTGTAATTCCTGGTGTACATACAAAAAATAATATTTTATCTATTTATCTTGGTATCTTGTTAGGCAATAATACTATTTATTTTATATTTTCATCGAGCATCGCCTAGCCTAACTAGAAATCGACTGACACAAGTGACACCTATAAAAAACCGTAACGAAAGCCTTCTAATAATTCAAAGTCATGCCAGAGGCTGTGTCAATTTTAAAACAAACCCAACTTTAACAGGAGCTGGACTGAAAACCTGGAATCACTATACACAATAGATGGATGTGACTTTTAATTTATTGGAATAGGGAAAGAAAGACAGAAAGGATGAGAGATAATTATTTTTGCACTACCTTTAGATGATTAAAGTGACCTCACAACGAAGGCGTGTATTACCTGTAAAACAAGCAGAAACATAGTTGATTACACTTATTAAAAAAAAGTACTTACAATGCAACAGAGGACAGCGTAGGAAATGTTTAACAAACCTAATGAATCAGGTTGTTAATGACTAATGCTATAAAAGTCCAAAAAACTATTTAATAAAACATCGTCATCAAAGATTGCGTCTGGTATTATTAGATATGACAATCGAGTATGACATAAAATAAAGAATAAACTTCATTTTGAGGCGTACGATTTTAGGCCAACAAGCATTACATTAGTTTTGTCTTGTAATCCATCGCAGGGAGGTAGGTCTGTTTTACAAGAGATCACCCGTTTGATACGGTCTTGAGCGGCGACTTCGAGGTCTTTCCATATGCAGTTTTGTCATCTTGTTAAGTCATTAATAAGTTAAGTCATTCATTGGAGCCAGGTAGTTTTTGGACGCCCCCTTTTCTGCTTTCCTGGAGTGCGACTTCGACCATCCTATTTTAAATGGTCATAGTTCGTAAACTGACCGATTTGATTTGTTATAAGGAACTGGCAAAATGTATCTGTACTTAATCTTCTTCTCCTTTGTTATACCAAATCATACATAAAAAAGGATTCTGTTCGTTAGTCTCACTAAAACTCGAGAACGGCTGGACCGATTTGGCTGATTTTTGGTTTTTTATATTTCTAGAATTCCAGGGAAGGTTTAAATGGTGAGAAAATATGGAAAAATTACAAAAACTCTGGCGGTACGAAGTTTGCCGGGACAGCTAGTATAAAACATAGCACATGGAAGTCCATTTGTACGTTTTTTAAAGCGGTTCTTTTTGTTATCTATTACTTCTACATTGGGCGACCGGTTTTTATGAAGCAACGCTCAGTGTTACGACATTCCTTGTAGATAGAGGCCAACTGTAGTTTTGAATGACGGATCTGGGATTCGAATATTAATTTGATGGCCTAGTTGGTCTAGCTATTAACACGCTTGGCCACCAAAACTGACGTTATACGTTCGAGTCCCACTGGGCAAAAAGTTCTATTATGTGCATACACATTTATTTTAAATACTACGAAGGTCAGTAAATCGAAAATAAGGTTTGATATTAAATGCATTAATAAAACTAATGAATGATCTACGACGAGCATGAAACCTGATGAAAGAGCGAGACCCACCAGACACAGGTATAACACTTACTCGATGGGTATCTACACTACATGCTGTAACATTACCGGACTGAATAAACCATCATCATTATCAAGCCATTACGTATGTACCTACCCACCGAGGGGCACAGGTCTCTTCCCTGTGGAAGGTATAGGCCATACTCCACCACGGGGGCCAAGTCCGGATTGGTGGAGGCTTGTAAGACTAGTGGCTGGTCTTAATGTCAGAAGTTTTTCAAAGCGCCCCTAAGTAAGGCCTCGGACTGAATACATTTTTTTTTTAATTTACTTTAGCATACAACTTGATAAACATCAGCTTTATGTATTTTAACGATTTCTATCAATGTTCTCTTTACAGCAGCTGAATACAATAAATGTCGGCGAATCTATTCGTAACTCGCTAGCAGAAACCACTTAAGCAAAGTAAAAGTATCGACAATCTTGATGAGTCTTCAGCTGTTGTTTGTAGAGACCTCCTACTGGTATATTATTTAGATTTCAGACATCTACTTCTTTTTCAAAGTTAATATTCCAGTTCATTCAAAGGCTGGAAGAGAACATTAATTTAGTGATAACACTGCCGTCTAAAGATAATAATATTTTATGTTCAATAAAATGTTCCCTTTTACTTTGCGAAATTACAGTGTATATTTTATTTTAGAAATCGTATCTTTAGAGCTTAAATTATGACTTTCGCAGTACAATTAAAGCAGTTGGCAACTTCGTCAACAAAGCTCTGGCCTGCATCGGTTGCATTCCAGCGAGGTGAACGACAGATCAAGCCTTCGCAAGCAAGGTCGACCCAGTGAAGGGGCAAAACGAAATAGCACGTAACGTGCCATATTATCTCAAATATCAACGCGCAAAAATAACCCTTAGGCCTACTGGGAGAGAGGCTTCGAGATAGTAGGGTTAAAATTGTGCTCGGACATGTTTACTTGTGTATAATTTATATTTATACTTCCTCGTCTATCGACCAACCTTTTTGTGTTTTTCTTCCTCGGCTATCTTTGGCATGCGATGGTCAATAGGAGCTAATTAGAAAGTTGATACTACGTGCCTCTTAACCCGTCCCGTCTGTAAGTAGGTACGTAATTTCTACTGGGTAATTGAGAACTATCAATATTTGTTTCCGCGGTGGCTTATTGTTCATCTCACTCTCTCTCGGTAAAGACCATCATTAGGGTTTCACTCAGGCTTCAAAGTAATTTCATTTTAATTTATTTGCTTCTTTCTGGTCTCATTTATCTCACTATTAGCAAGAGAAGATAATAAATCGCATTATTTTGTAAAACAAATGCAGTCTAGCGCTAAAACTATGTTAAAGTGTCTTCTGTCAGGAGATTGTAATTTGGTATCAGTAAGGCCGAGTGGAGACCGCGGATCGGTAAACGTAGTGTAGGACGTCCTCAGACTCGGTGGAGCGATGATATTCGCAGGGCAGCTGGCAAGAGCTGGATGAGAGTAGCCGAGGACCGTGCTCAGTGGCGTGTTATGGGAGAGGCCTATGTCCAGCAGTGGACAACCGTAGGCCGATGATGATGATGATGATGAAGGCCGTCTAACTTGTATCTGCTTTATTTTTCTGATGTACAGCAAATAGTACCTATTCTTAGGGCCAATTTCTCAATTGAGTAATACTCAACTGTAGTGCTGTCTCGTCCAATTTCTCAGAAAAGAGCGTGACAGAACGTTACTTAAGTATTTACTTAGTGAAATTCTCAATTCAGAAACCGACCTTCAGGAAATGAGAACTTTTCCAATCGCAATATTGTATAGGGATATGATCGGATGCCCGGGTAACTTCTCCCTTTTCCATACAAAATTGGTTCCGACAGTATGCCCTAGCTAGACAGTATAATCGATAAAATTTAGCAAACTCATGCGATCAATACTTGCTTCGAAAACTTTATTTGTTGCAGTACTACGCCACGGAAAAGAGCTATGACGTATAACTGGAATTTCTGCATAATCAGCAAATAATCAGTAACACCGAAGGATTTCACTAAGCTACTTTTAATATTCTCCTTACGTACGTCATTTTACATTCTCCCACGTTCTAATACCCTATGTATTCATGATATATATGACCATTTACATTGTTTGCAAGTTTGCGAATGATCTGTTCTACCAATCTGTCTATAGTTAAGGTGGTTTGTTATTATGGAGGGCTCTATTCCTCAGTATAAACAAAATTTGCTGTTAATTATTATACTACAAAATTTTATTCCTGTGAAAATCGCAGGTAATTACTCAGACATGCAGACTGCATTTGGACAGCCTATCAGGCTGGGCGTCCTCTTTCTTTGAGTATGGTTTTTATCAAATTATAGGATCAAAATAATAAAAAATCAAAATTGAGACTTAAGCCACCAATTGTATGTACTGTATCTTTGTAAACGTGTGTCGCTTGTGGTTTTCTGGAGTACAAAAAAAAAATTCTTATGGTAAGGTAGATAGGTGTTCATTTCGAATTCTAAATCACATTGAAGAAAAAATATTCTTAAGTCTTCGAAGCAGGTTTTTTGGGACTTACAGATTTGTTTTATTCAAATATTCAGGCTGATTTTCTTCTGGCTTTTAGGACGTTTCCTAGAAGTTTATGTTAAAAAAGATAATCAGTGATCCGCCTTAACATAATCGCGATTCGAATCCCAAAGTGCGTGAGGTGGGAACAGTTTGTAAATTATCATAGCCGTCCGATGGGGCCGCGCGGCCGCGACAGGTCCACCGACCGTTAGCCGAGATTCCTTCGCCGCCTGCTAAATGCTACGTGTGCTTATTAGCATGTTTTCGGTGACACCGTGGCGGGAAAAGGCGTTATCGCTGCCTATACGCCACGTTTCTACACCAGCGACGGTTACTTTATCACTTTTATAGGTAATGTAGCGATTCCTCTAAAGTAGAGGGCACAGCCGTCTAGGATGATTTTTAATTATTGAACGGAAACCGCTACGTTTTTGTAGAGGTGTCAGCCGATCCCTAGCTAGGCTAGGTGATGCTTGACAAAAAGATAAAATAAATAGTATTTCAATAAAAGTAGAGCGCTTCTACCATAGTCTTGAGCGCAGAACGGCAGGCTGCCACCTGTAAGCGGTCAGGCTGTCAGCGGTCAGGCTGTCCAGCGGTCAGGCTGCCGTTTTGCGTTCGAGACAGTGTATGGTGTATAGCCTCATACTCTTCAGGTATCTACCTACTCACATACACTAGGTACACTGACGATTGCTGATGCCAACTACCACGCTCAGATTCAAAAACATATTTCCCTATTACACGCTTCCCTAGTGACTACTCTTGTCGTTTGAATGAAACCCTGCTCTAGCTTTGCAGCAATGAGGAAGCTAATCGCATTATGTTATCGAGTCTAGCGACTTCATTCTGTTAATTTAACAGTCTACGGTGGATATTAAATTTTAAAGACTTCTGAATTACCAAAAATAACCTCTTCAAAGTTGGAGTTGATGACATTTGCTAATCTGATGCAGTGCTTAATTTTGGATGTTCTTTCGACCAATAGTACAGTTGCTGCTCAAAACTGTTTTATTGTTGACAGAAAAGTCTGACAAAAGCCGTATTTTTATTTCTGATCGTTTATTAAAGTTTTACTTGCTATCCTGTTAAGGAAAGTATTCAATAACCAAACGACTAACTAAGGCGAAAATGGCTCTTTTTCAGTGTAGCGTTTGAAGAATATATCCCAATTAAAGTTTATCGCGTCTAATCATATCTGAGACTCGAAATTACGTTTAATTTCACGTTGGAAACTTCTAATTGCGTCACAACAACTCTAGTTACATAAACATTTTGATATTCGAGAGAGCTACGGCAGGCAAAGGGCTTTTGATGAGACAGGATCAAAATCTGCCAAATTATATCACTGGCGAAACTTCAAACGGGAAGGAGGTAATTACGGTGGGTCGGTGGTCGCAGCGATCAAAGTGCAAGGGGGTAAGGTCGAGATTCGTCTGCTGCAGGTGGGGTCAGAGACAATAGTCGCCTACAACGTTGAACGGTTGGAGGAAGTGCGGGTTCTTCGGATAATGTAATTCATTAGAGGCTTTTGTGCTCGATTCTTGTTCAATGGTTGCTTTGGTTCGTCGGCTTATTTGATTTGGTCTCGGTATAGTTCAGCGACGGTTGCTCTGTGCCCGGACTGGTTCATGTGACGTCACAGGCATTCTGCTCGGAGACAACCGATTATGCTTCCGTGAACGCCTGTCTTGGGGAGATTCGCCATTACATTTGTACAGTTAGTTAGATCTGAATGCGCCGTTTCGGCTGAGCCCTAGTTATGTAAATGCTAAGGCTAAATTTGCCTGGTTAGATATTTTATGGCTCAGTGGCCGGATGATGTGTAGATAATACCTATTACTTCCCGTGCGTTAATTATGTACCTTTATGATTACTTTGGCACGTTATACCAAATCGGAAATTCGCAAGTAGTTATACGAGTATACATGTGGTTAGAGAAATATAAAACATGGTCGTTTGTATTTTTTTAATTTAAAAAGTAAAAAAAAATACATGAATAATTAAAATTGCAATAAAATTACGCGTAACTATGACATTAATGCTAATTTATCTCTCTTCTAGCCTATAAGCGTAATTTTAAGCGTAACTAATGTTGTTTAGTATTTTCGGTATTTATTTAGAACCTAGTATTTTTACAACAGTTCGTAACTAGCAACATTTCATAAGATACAAATTTTGTTGTGGACCTATTCTCAGGTATTTTTTGTATTAAACTAGGACTTAGGTACAGTCGACAGCACATCATGGTATACACCCATGCACTCTGCTTCGTTGCATTACGGGCGACTTTGCAACAAAAATGTGAAGATTGACGTGCTGTCGACTGTACTTATGAAAAAAATATGTGACCAATGATTACACTATACCTACCAATCTACATATACATATATATAAAAGGAGAAGCTGACTGACTGACTGACTGACATATCAACGCAGGGCCTAAACTATAAGGGTTAGAAACTTGAAATTTTGCACAGAGGTTCCTTTTGTAACGTCGCGTAGGGGAGCACTAAGAAAGGATTTTTAAAAATCATCCCTTAAGGGGAAAAAAGGGGGTTGCAAACTTAGTATGAAACTTTGCCGTTTTTGAAGTTATTCGAATGAGATTCAATCTGAAGGTCCTTCATTGAAAGTCATGAAACACATGTAAAATAGTTTTTCGAAAATCATCCCTTAAGGGGGTAAGAGGGAGAGTCCAAGTTAGTATGAAACTTTGCCGTTTTTGAAGTTATTCGAATGAAATTCAATATGAAGTTAATTCATTAAAATTTATGAAATACATGTAAAATAGTTTTTTGAAACTCATCCCTTAAGGGGGTAAGAGGGGGTTGCGAAATTAGTATGAAAGCTCTTTCGCATGCGCTAGAAGTATCCCTATCTTATTTGCAAACACTTTACTCAACTAAAGCCCACGCGGACGTAGTCGCGGGCAACAGCTAGTTACAAATATGTTTAAAGCATGCAACCTATAGCCGTTTCATTGGTTTATTTGGGTTAGCGATCAAAAGTGGCGCAAAGGCACTTCACAGTCGGTTGGTTTGTTAATTTAGCGTGTGAAAAGTTATTATTAGCTTGGCGAATCTAGTAGAATTTTTGTAAGTTTCGACAAAGTCATCATGATTGCTGAGTTTATTAAGAGTGACGTAACCGCAAAAATAGTTATAAATATTTTTCAATCTCTTTTAGTATTTCGATTTTTTATTTAAAAAAAAAAAGTGTGCGATTAAACAAAATGAAAAATAAACAAAAATACATTGTTCGATCCTGCCAGGATTCGAACCTGGAATCTTCTGATCCGTAGTCAGACGCGTTATCCGTTGCGCCACAGGACCCGTGCTGAAGTCATTGAATTTTCGTATTATAATAGACACTACGAAATACCAAAATAGTTAAAGGCAAGAAGGTACAGTCAAGGTTGTTTTTTGTATATTGTTTATTTATTATCGGTTTCGTTTGATTGTGAATAATTTGTGCTGTTGGAGACGGACAGCTATTTGTACGATTCTCAACCTTAAGACTAGTGCAGTAAGATCTAAACACCTATTACATAATATTTCATATGGACGGCAGATTATAACCCGATGGAGTATTATGATGGTAACTTTTAAAAACCATATTTGCAAAATTTGGCCACAAATGTAATAATACGATTTTTTTATGTTACGGATAGTCTTTAGCATCATAATGCTGTTTTTTGAAGTTCTAATAATTAGTAATTACGTTAACATTTTGCGGAATTCCAGCTTACAACAATCTTCCGCCCTTAATAAATGGAACATAGTTACCTATATTATACATATTTATTAGATCAAGGTCATATAAAGGTTGTCTCGAAGAGACACTGACGCTAGTGATAAGTCCGCCGTGTGTATCCTTAGACTAAGAAATACAAGAAATAAACAGTTCGCTATCTATCTATTTATATAATTTATTATATGTACAGCCGGTCGCAAAATAACCTTTACACCCGCGTACTTCACTCAGTTACTTTACTGGCAAGTTTGCCACTAAAGGTTGACATGATGTCGACTGTATACAGTCGACAGCACGTCAATCTTCACATTTTAGTTGCAAAGTCGCCCCTAATGCAACGGAGTAGAGTGCATGGGTGTATACCATGATGTGCTGTCGACTGTACGTAACTCAGCCTAGTACCTAGAAACATTTACCTACCTTACTATAGTCTGTAAAATATAGCTTGAGCTCCGCGACAGCTGTCATGGACATTTGCGTCCATGAGGTTTTGAATTTTTCACAGAATATTTGCACTGTGAAAACTCCGTACTTACTCTGTACACTATTCGATGACAGTAAGTACGGAGTTTACACAGTGCAAATATTCTGTGAAAAACTCAAAACTTCATGGGCGCAAATGTCCATGACAGCTGTCGCGGAGCTCAAGCTATATTTTACAGACTATAGAACGCGTTTACTTAAGGACTATCCAGATTACACCGTTTTTGTAATGTGGATTGTCTTTAAATAAACGAGCGACGTATCAGCGTAACGACACAAACTAAAATAAACCTTAATTTCTGGGTACAATACTAGCACAAAACAGCCTGACATGCTGCCGACGGGTACATACGCATGGGACCGGACAAGACAGTACTTAGTCCCTACTATACTAAATGAAATGTCAGTGGAATGAAGATCCTCACAGTATGCCAGTAAAATGCTTTATAAAAAATGTGTAGCATCCGAATTAATGAACCAGTTTGTGGCGGAAATCAAATATTGTAAAAAAATTGTTTTTCCTTTACAGAATAAAACTTTTTTTTTTTTTTTTCAACAGACTTCAAAAAAAAGAAGGTTCCCAATTCAAGCACTAATATTTTAGGCACTGGGTCCAAAATGTACTTCTGCATACGTAGTATTTCAAAGGACATCCACATTTCCCATACAAGCTGGAGCCTAACGTTACAGCTCTGAAAATTCGCCAGCACTTTGCATTCATTATAACTTCTAGATCTCAAGTTTAAAGTCACTCAGCAATGGCCAAATAGGAAAAACATTTGTCTATGAAGTCATTAGAGGTTATGTTTATGTTGGCGTAATAAATTATAAGTACCTATACAGTCAAGAAAAATTAACCAATGTTCTATCATTTCCAAAGATGTTATAAATTACAGCTTCCCTTCAGACTTCAAAGAAGTCCCGTGCCGTAAAAGTAGTTTGAAGAGATGGTGGAATGAAATGCGAGACCTCTTGCGTTGCGATTTAGATGTTTTATGAAAGCATTTTGTGAGGACTGCATCAGTTTAATAGCATTTTACGTAGTAAATAGTACCCCTTTTAAATTCAATGATATCTATTTTCATTTAGCCATTGCTTTTCGGGATACTGTTTTTTTGAGCTACACATAAAAATTGAGTTTATTTTGGTACTTAATTCAACCTTGCCAAAATGGGTCATATTTGTTTAAATTATCCCTGCGTTTTTAATGCTGCAGTGTTCTGAAGTCGGTTTTTATTAAAAAAAAAGATGGACAATTTGTATTAGGTAGAGTCTCAACTTAATATTATTGATTGTATTGAAATCTTGGTAAAGAGGATAGACCTTTACCATAGCGTCAAAACTAGTCGACTATTGCAGAATTTAACTTACTAGAATTGAGTAGGTATATGGCCGCCGTCGGTACTTTTAAGTTAAGAAATGCCGATGTAATTTCCTTTTTAATGTGTAATAAAGTGTTCCCTATCTACCCATTTATCTCTATCTAACACTAGCTCCGTGGAGACCGTTCACATGCTTATTCATCCTCATCAATCTGTATTCATTGAATACTGCAAGAGACCCATCCGCCATGTTGCAAATCCGCCATGTTTCGCGTGGAAAGCGCGTGCGCAGCTCGGAACGCGGCTGACCCGCTTCGCTGTAACGGGCTCGGCAACCGTTGCGCGCGAGCGAGACAACAGGCCCTTCCTCTGAACGACAATGTCAGGATATTGCGCCACTATTAAGGTTTATTTTAATAATATAATATTATTTATTTGTAAATACGTTAATTACACATTAACCAGCCCAGTTCTAGTGATTGGAGCCTTTGCCTACCCCCTCGGGGATAACGGGCGTGCGTGGGTTTTATTGTTACTTCACATAAAATGCAGTGGAAATAAAAATATGTTTGTTTCGGTATCACTATATTTCTTTGTTATGTATTTAATTATGGTAGGTAGTGCATCACGATCTAGAGTGCGTTGCATAATATCATAATAATTGACAATCTAAGGAAATTCTCAGTAAACGTTTTTCCTTACATGACATACGTATTTTGACACTCAAGTGAATCCAAATTCATAGGATACTTCCCGTTGACCTAGAACTATGAAATTTGACAAGTAATATCTTCTTATACTAATACAGGAAAAAATCTGTAAACTATACATTTGTAAATAAATCATTAATAAAATAATCTCTGATGTTAGGGAAAAGTTCAAAAAAGTGCGAGTACGACACCCTCGGTGTACGAGTCTTACTGGCTCTTGTCCGGCTTTTTCTAACACAATATCAATTGATATTGCCGAGATATATTGCCGTCGAGAGTAAAGGTGCTATTTTATGTATTGGGTGGAGGGAATTAGCGAGACGGTTATCATAATCTGTAGTAGACTTAGCCTCAGTTTCTGAAAGAGTGTTCAAATGTAACAAGAGATTAATCTAAGATTAATTCAAAATACCGGCACGTGATTGGCTGAAATTAGCTTGACGTGAGATTAACATTTGATCGCTCTTCTAGAAACCGAGCGTTAATCTGATACATTGCTGAAGATCTGACGAGGCAAAGTCGATATCAGGTCAACCTTTACGTTAGTCGCCCGTAAGGTAACCGAGTGTGTGTAAGCGCTTGTGAGAAGGTCGAGAGTATCTGCATCTGCCTACCATACGAGAGGTCCCGGGTTCGGATCCCGGCTGGGGACTTGGATGTTTACATGTTTGTGACGTCGTTGTTTCTGGGTCCCACGACACAGGGTATCCTAGTGTGGGGCCAGAAGCAATGTATGTGCCTGTATGTAAATGTTATGTTATGTTATCTACTGATCTCTGAACAGAACAATCGTCAGCCCATCTACCTTTGAACTTTTGTTAAAGTCACCCGACACGTTAGTAAAAGAAGAAATGATAAAATGAGCGTAACAAAAACCGGCACCATACTTCTATGGAATTTTGTAATCATCATTTGGTTTGGTGATTTATGTCGCCAAACCGGCTGAACGTGTTTGCACGTTTCCATTCTATCACAGAGTATAATTTAACACAAAAATACTCCTATCGACTCCATTCTATAACCGAATAGCACCGAAACTCAGACCAAATCTAAAAATATGCAGACGACAGCCTCCAAAATGTAGACAAGCCAAAACGGCTGTTAGTTCTTAAAATATATGAGATACGAGGTAATCAGAGAAGTAGAACAAAGCTAACGCCTTGTCATAGAAAATTGGAACATCGTCTCACATACCGAGGCGACCACTGATGTAAATCGTCTTGACAGCTTCTAGTGGGGACAGACATAATGATGCATGTAAAATACGACGCTTCGTACAGTCGACAGCACATCTAGACTCGCGTCAGTGAGTCCAGCCAAGTTCGAGAAAAAAGGAACTGGCGACGCAGCAGCCGTGTGTAATATTACAGGAATCACTTCGAGCTACTTTTGACCCCTTCACAACTATACAACTATTTAACCTACGTATTTGAAATTTGGCACATTTCTTAAAGTCTATTAGCTTGCTTAGAATCCAAAGTTTCATCAATGTTGCTCAAACAGTTATAGATATATTAACGTTTAAAAACCGGCATTTTTATGACTGACTCACTGACTCACCTATAGATCAAAAACCTAACCCACTTCTAGATGACTTTGAAACTTGATATTTGGCATCAAGGTAGACTATTAGGCATATACAAAGGAAAAAATCTAAAAACTGAAAATTATTGCTATTAATATCCTCATAGTATTTAGTTTCAAATTCTGCCAATAGATGGCGCTTTTTAATTCTATATCGCGGTATGGTTTTGTCTCAACCGATTCTATATCTGTAAACGACTTCCTATGCACGTTTCTCTGAAAAGTAAATGAGTTTCTGAAAAGTCGTATGTTCGTAGCCGATTTCTAACCCATCGGTTATCGGTTCTGTACAAAAAGCAGTGATATCCCATCAAAAACATAAATGTGAATGATATGAGAGCCAAGTTCAATAGGTATTAAGAACAGACGTCGTTATCGACTTCGCCGACAAAAGAATTGAGATCTATATGGGTGCTGCCAAGTTCTCTGAGGAAAATCATGAAATTTTAGTTACAAGATCACTAGAGATGTAAATTGTTATTCAAGCTTAAGATTTGACTGCTAGTTTTTACCAACAAACCACGCATGTACCAATGACTTTTAGTTACGTACATTTGTTTGTACAGCAACACCATTCGCTGATAAATTGTGCCCGGATAACGGCGACAGGCTTGCCACTTGTCACGTTTGGGACCTAATAAACTCGGCAAAACGTGGGTCCAGTTCTAGAGACTGGTGCCTCTGCCTACCCCTTCGGGGATAACGGGCGTGAGTTTTTTTTTTTTTTTTTTTTTTTTTTTTTTATGTTTTTCATCGTTAACAGGAATGATGACTCCTGTAACAGAAATGACATTTTTTTGTGTTTTGTAACATAGCCCCGTAACTAATACAAATCTAGTAACAAAATAGAAATTTAGAGTACACATTAATATCACAATTTTACTTATTAGTACTTAAACTCTTATTGAAAGATAAAAAAGGGTATTTTATCCATAGATAACAGAAATGACGTCAATCCTGTGAAGTTATGATTAGCGTCGTTCCAATCATGATCATTGGCTATAATGGCAGTGACTTATGCCATAAAAATTAAAAGTAACTTAGTATAAAGTCTCTGATTGAGTAATTCACAACTTAAAATAATATTTGATAACTAATCAGTCTTTACAACAATCAGTCTCAACTTGGAAACAAAAATTACATCTGTCAAAAAAAAATCTCTTAATCCTTCAAACACTAGTCTTCTCTTCTTGAATTTCTTTTTTGGCAGCTTTCTGTTAATTCCTGGACTATTTTGATTCCATACTGTTTGATGAACATTAATCGTGCCCTTGAATGTTGAGGTATTACTTTTCTTGAGCAAGGATTCAATTTCTTCAACTATTTTCTCATCTATCGATATAACTTGAACTCCCTTACAGTTATCATTCAAACACTCTATGAGCTGCTGGAAATTGTCCACATCTTGAGGCATTGCCACCATTTGGTCAGCTGTCCTTTTTACTGTTGCGCCTATCCCGTCTGGAGCCCCCTTGCCATGCCCACTTTTGTGATAATGCCAGATGTCATTTTGAACGCCCAGCTCAGCGGAAATAAAATTAGCCAGCAAAAAAAACATTTCGGTCATTATTTCGGTACTTAGTGGAGGGTCCGTCGCTAAGGAAATGCATTGTTTTTAAATCTGGATGTAAATGTTTAATGATTTTGATGGGCGCAAATGAATGTTGGGTCATGTTTTCAGATATGATACATTAAGACGATATTGTATCAGATTCACCCACATCATTATAATGGTAAAGCATTGCAGTATGTAGTGAAATTTGTGGCTTCGAGCCCCCAAAATGAGCTGATTGTACTTCAGACGCATATTTACAGATGTGATTTTCAGAAAAATCAATATGTAACAAAGCAGTCTCATTATCGATTTGTCTTTTCACGTAATTAAGAGCGTGGTATTGATGGAAGATATTGTTCAAATGATGATGTGAAATAATTCAAGTAATTCCGTTTTGGAAATCATCATTCATGTGAACTTTCATCATTTCTGTTATCATTCTGTTAACAGAGATGACGTTCACAGGAATGACGAAACACAGGCAAAAACACTACAATATAATGAATGTCAAGGTCAAACTGGTTTTCATCATGCATGACATAGAACCTTATCGCAATACATGCAGCCAAGACGTTATATCAGCTTATTTCAATTATATTACTTTTTACGTCCTTAACAGGAATGATGCACGAACTTTGACAAGTGAACAAACTGGTTAACACACGCATTTTATTATAAAAGCCTGGACAAATTCACAACAAATTTGCAGCCGTTATTGAAATGACAGATGATACTGTATTGCCAAAGTATAAAAATTATTGAAACAGTAGCGGGTTGCCAGTTTTTAATACAAATTCCCAAGATCACATGAATGACGACATTCTTGTAACAGGAGTAGAATCATTTGTGGCAAAAAAAATATTGAACTTTTTGAAATAAGTTTTAAGTATGTTTTAGTGGACAACATTTAGAAAGTATATAAAGTACAAAAATCGATCATTCGACGTTAGTTATTTCAGAAATCAACCATGAATCTATGTAGCCACCAAAGTAACAGTTCACAGGATATGACGATTGGAAGTAAAGTCTTTTAAAATCGTGGGATTTTTTTTATTTAATTGGGAAAATTTTCAATAGATATCTTGTCTGATATTCCTAGGACATCTCAGAGATTATAATTTTGGCATTTAACCGTGTTTTCTAACCATTTGTCCATATTACACGTTTTATGCAGTAGAATAGAATGGCCCATTTATGTTTTTGATGGGTCAACTTTACACGCGTGCACTCTATTCAGTTACGTCACGGGTGACTTTGCAACAAAACGGAAAACCTGACCTGCTGTCAAATGTTCTTGCTCATAGTTGCGTCTATCGACCAATAATCGTGCATGTCTGAGGGACTGCAATTCCACTCTAGAGATTCGTGTAAACTCATGAGTAAAGTAGGACCGAGATAATTTAATTTCGTCTCTTTCTTTATATTGCTCTTCCCTAAAAGAGGATTTCCAAAAGATACTATAACTTTTATAAGGGCCACTCATTAGGGCAGGGGTCACCAAATGGCGGACCGCGGTCCGGATCCGAACCGCCAACCTATTTTGTGCGGACCCAGAAGAATCTGGGAATATGTATCAAAATGTGTGATATTTCAATTTAGCCCGCGCTTTGTCTTGTCTCTGCCGCCCGATACCCACAAGCCAACGGACGACGCGTGCGAGATGAGTGAATGAGTGGTAGGCCGGAACTGGTAGCTGCTCTACAGATGGAAATGATCGATTTCCAAGAAAATACTGTTTTAAAACACAAACATTCGGAAGTTGATTGCCAAGAATTTTGGATAAAATTTGTGTGTGTTAATAAATACCTAACTACCCGGAACTAAAAAAATTGGCTTTGAAACTTTGTACAATGTTTGGATCAACATACATTTGTGAAGCAGCGTTTTCCGAGATGAACTTTATTAAAAATAAATTTCGATCTCGTCTTACCGATGACCATCTCCAAGATTTAATGGCAATAGCTTGCACCAACTTAACACCAGACTTCAGACAGATTGTTGTACGAACACTCATACCTAATTTGTATTAAGTTGATTTGAGAAAAGATGGTCAGAGTGGAGTTTTTTTTTCGCTGCCTTTTTCTCCACTACAGACGGCCCTAAGGCAGCGGCTAACATTATACATAACTGTATGTACATTGACATTCAACAAGCAGAATGTAAATTCTTTACGTTGAAATAAAAATTTTTGAATTTGAATTTGAATTTTGTTCAGAGTAAAAAATGTCATTTTTCGCATTAATATTGTTTTTACTTTATTTTTAAATTTTCGATGTGTTTTCGACAAAAAATTCGATGTATCATTAATAATAAACAAAGTACTTAGGTATTCTAATTTATTTTGCTTTTATTTATTCGTTAGCGGCTGCCCGCGGTTTCACCCGTGTGGTTTGTGTTCCCGTGGGAATATCGGGATGAAAAGTAGTTTATGCCAAATTTCATTCAAATTGGTTCAGTATTTTTTGTGTGAAAGAGTAACAAACAAACGAACTGACATACTTTCCCATTTAGGATATTTAGTAGGTTTAGAAGTAGGTAGGATTGAAAATTGACATTTTAAGTCTTGGTTGCTATAGTTATTATCATAAACCAAACGGACCGCGATAGAATTATATTTGTTACAAACGGACCCACAGTGAAACTAATTGGTGACCCCTGCATTAGGGTCACGCCTCACAATAGGATATTTTTTATTGTTATGGGAATTACATGAACATCGGGAGGTGAGGTATTTGTCTTCATACTAATTAATCTGTGGCTTAATTGGCTATGAATTGTACATTGAATAGGCTAAGACAGTGTGAAAAAAATTTAATAAATAATATTCGTATAAATTATGAGTCTTCGAACCGCCTTAGGGAATTTCAACTTTAAAAAATTGGATCATTTTTCCAATAAACAAGGATAAAATTTGATAATTTTCTATCTGTAGCCATTTTATCGAAAACGGCCTGAATTGGCCGAATCTATGATAACGTCATAGCTCAGTAAAAAAATGCGCAAATATGTTGTATTTACGGTTATTGGTTTTGTTTACTGATCTGTGACGTCATGACGCCATATTGCTCAAGATGGCGTTTTGGAGGCTTATTTTAAAAGTGAATTTTTATTTCATTTCTTTATAAGAAATACACGAAATAATTTAAAATTGCCACTTTCTGAGCACTCAATAAACACTAACAAAGAAACTGAGATGGTTTTCAGGAATCTGTCAATAGCCTATTGTCATAGAAATCTACGAAATGTGTCGTTAGTATAAAGGTGTAAGGCATTTTTACACCATTTTTGTTATTTCTGTGATTCTGTTCAATCATTATTAGTCGAGTAAAGACTAAATTCTGATACCCATTGTATATTTCCTTTAACGCCTCGCCTTTGAAAAAAACAGTACTACTGACAACTTAGGTACTTTTGCGAAATTATCTTTTATTCTGTTTTTTCTCTTCTTTATTTCTCATCGAAATAACATTAATATAGTTAATGAAGGGCGTATATACAATAATTATCATATCAGTTAGGTACCAAAAATCCTCTACTGGCAAGAAATGTCTGATCTTAGCTTAATGATGCAGATTGTGCAGACATGATCTAACTACAGCCTATCTATTCAACAGCCGTCGAATAGTTGGCGATAGCAATCTTGCTGCGGCATTTTGTAATTTAAAATTACCGGTATCTTTGGAAGTACTTTCTCGAGTTATGCAATTGAAGTACGCACAGGCGGAGTTCGCAAACACTTTCTAGTAGCAAAAAAACCGATAACGGTCGGTATTTAATTGATAAATTATAATTCGTAACTAGTGGTAAAACAAATAATCCTTACCATTATGCTGAGGCATCATCCTTATCTATATGACCAATTTTTTTTTGGCAAACAGTCCGATGAGAAATCTGATGATCTACCAGATTTTTATAGCATACTAAAAAGCACAGAACATTCAATAAAGCGTGCAAAAGACTGTACCCAAAAAGCATGAAAATAAGGCAAAGCACTTGACAAATACTGTGTGTACAGACTTTAAGCAGCAATACAATTAAAACATGTGTGAAATGCAATGGTTGCACAATGATTTGTTCTAAGTTTGCATTAACTGCATCCAGTGTATTTTACTGTGTAGATGCGCCAATTTTTAGATTTTAGTTCAAAATATTTGCTGAGATGATTTAAAATACGTGTTACACTAAAAATAAGTTTCAGGTTGAAAAGTCTCACAACGGATAGCGTCTAAGAACGTTATCGTTAACGTTCTTCTCGTTAACGAACGTTAACTTCTTATCTTATCATGAACGTTAAGATAAGAAGTTAAGAATATTCTTTATTGTACGCGAGGAATGACACAAACATAGAATATAAACGTTATATTGGGAGCGAAGTGCCAATGCCTTATACCACCCCGTAAATAATTGGGGAACTCACTCGGTCCAGCTATGTCTGTATTCTCACCCTGATACGGTTAGAGCGGGTAACTTTATATGCATGGAATCAATCTAACTGAACAGAGCGTAACATAAACTCGCACCTGTATTAATTCCGGAGGGGTAGACATAACAACGTCTCCCTCATAAGTCCATACGTTTTGTAAGTTTACTCTTCTACAGACTAGAGCGACTAACTAAGCATAGAGTAACGATCTAATTTATAAAAAAAAAACACTACAGCGCGTCAAGTGTAAGTTGGCGTGTGGCAAAAATCACGTACTAATTTTGTCGGTTGTGTTGACAGTTTTCAAAGCTTGATGGTCTCACATGTAGTGTGTAGGAGGCGCCGCCACAGGAACGCCAACTTATACTTGACAGTCTGTACCGAGGTCCGAGGTACATTAACTGTCAAATTCTGACTTTTTAGCGCCAGACCACGCGTGAATCGCATCATTGTACTACTTATGCTGGAGTTTTTAAATAGTAAAAGAGTAACGGTCTCATTTTATTAAAAAACACTCTTCAGAGGTAGTTTAATTAATCTGTGATTAAGTTTCCCTTTGACTATTTGAACACTCCAGAAATAGTTTCATTCAAAGAAACAAACGTAAACACAGATTAATTATACTGCAAAGGGCGATCGTGTTTTTATTAATAAGGCTTTACTTTACTTAAAAATATATTACAATTAAAACCAGTCAGTAGTAAGTTACTACTAATACCCTCTATTACTACCTGATCGTTAAATATCTAAGCCTGATCTCCTCTATTCTACGTCAAGCGTCTAATTTCAAGGCGGCGACTTTCTGCAGGGTTTCCTAACAATCGACTGACACGTCTGACAACTCCAATAGCCAACCTAATTAACTCTCCCAGTTTTATTCGTCAGGTTTGCGCAATAAAAAGTCTAATAGAGCCGGCGCGGCGCGTAGGGGTATCTTCAGACTCGTAGAATCGTAAAAGTAGCACACGATATGGCGAGAAATAATGAGGATTCGCTTGAGTGACCGCGAGTAATTATTGTAGTAATTTTGCTGCACATGGAGACTTCTGTTCCCTCAGTTGAAGGAGTCGGTTCTATGGGTATAATAATGCAGCATGATTCGTTCCACTATATGGAACTGATTTTATATTCCAGTACAATTCCGCTCGTACAACTGTCATTTCAAAGTAATCCCAATGTTTTGGACTCTAACCGGGTTTTGTGCGTATTCAGGTCCAGACCTTCTCTCAGAGAGACACATCATACACCATAGGACTCAGGTTTTCTCATGATATTTTCCTTAACAGTTAGTGATTTGTATCACTATGAATTGCTTGTAGGTCATGGAATCGGTCATGAATCGCTCGTAGCCCCGGCTGCCTGAGTGATCTTAAACGATCACGAAGGTTGAGCAACATTGAGCGAGTTCAGTCCATGGATGGGTGACCGTCTATGACTAACGCTAGTGGCATTTTTCCGAGCGGTTCCGTGCTTCGCAAGGCACGTTAAGCAGTTGGTGCTGGCTGATGTCGATAGATGGCAGTCGTTAAGCCATGTCAGAGGCCTCAATTAGGCCTTAGTGCGGCTTGAAAACTTCTGACAGTAAGACCAGCCACTAGTCTTACAAGCCTCCACCAATCCGGACTTGGCCCTCGTGGTGGAGGCCCGTGCCCCTCGGTAGGGACATAATGGGTTGATGATGATGATCACTATAAATTTGTAAATGTATGTAACTTGGTAAGGAAAGGCATTGGTATATGTTTGGGTTCGAATCAGCGATATCCCGAACGTGAGGCAAAGGTTTTACCGATTATGCTACTACCGCACCGCTTGGAAGTTCCAAGGTTGATTCAGAACGATTGCACGGCGGACAATTTTCATTGAACATATGTATAAATATAATTAATAAATAACTGGAGGAGCTTTCTTACTTATGGATGGAAAATTTGGATAAAGGTCGATGTCCTTTTGATTTCACATTTCATAGGGTACTGCACGTGCTCCAGAGGCATAATTATGATTCCAATAAAACATATCGTGTTTCTTGCTAGCGGAGTGATGAAAAGTGATCGTTATCAATTTAGAAAAACACTGTGGAATTCCAGCAAATTGTGTGTACAGTTTAATTTGATTCACCGATAGCTATTTTTTAGAGTAACTGTATATTTTGAATTAACCCCTGAATCAACCCAACACCTGGAAATAGTTTCTTAAGTACCACTTATTAGACTAGTCTAAGTGTACCAAATTTTAAAATAATCATACTAAAGAAGTGTTTTTAGGCTTTCCCTATCGTTCCTCAATAACAATTTCTTAATGTGTTACTATGGTACTCGAAACATTTAGGTACTTCGTAGATACGTAAAACTATTTCGTGTGGTGTGATACAAAAATGTCGTTTGGAAAAAACTGTGTCCTATTTTACTCCCACAGATAAATAATTCTGTAAATCAGATAATACAGACGCGGCTTAGAAGAGACACCTTTTTTTCTCAAAAAGGGTGTCACTAAGAAAACCGAACATTTGGGGTGTATTTTGTTACAAAATTCTTTTCCTTAGACACTTTACGACGAAAAAATCTGTTTTTGCGCTCGTGTTTCAACCACAATATTCTAGGCTATAGACAATTATGGTCCCTCGGCATAGACGGAAAACGTATTATTGTCGATTGGCAAAGGCCATCCAATTTCAATGCCTCTCCTTTCGGTTATGAACCCAGCGGACAGCTGTGATTCGAGTTCAGTTAGCACTAAGTGGGGACCCTAATCACTTAAGTGTACTGAAGAGACCAAAGTGTCTCTCAATTTTGCAAAGGTCCAACCCTGTTATACGTTTGGAGACCTCTTACATCCCTGCGTGTAGTTATCTTTTTCCTTCTGATAAAAAATGAGACGGAGGCAACGTTTTTTATGGCTGTCCCGTTTCTATTAAGCAATTAGCTTCGGATTATGATGGAATGTGGTTTCGGTTTTAAAGAACGACGAAGTTTTACTTTTTACGTTTAATGGATGATGCCAGAATACTCTAGAGTGATGTGCTAAGGTGTTCCCATCAATGTTTCAGTAGGTAAGTTTGTCGACTCTTTATTCGCTTTTTGACGATTGACTCTTCAAGAAAATCAGCAGGGAAATTTTTTTGTCTACTACCTTGTCGACTATGTTAAGGCACGACTCAGAAAAAGGAAAATTGCACAAAATTAAAAAAAATACTGTTTCAATGCGCAAAATATTTTTGTTGTAATAGAAATACAAAAAAGGTCTACTATATAGAGAGACTTACTTATTCCCTTCATTCCACATCAACCCATTATGTCCCCACCGAGGGGCACGGGTCTCTTCCCTGAGGAAGGTTTAGGTCATACTCCAACACGGGGGCCAAGTCCGGATTGGTGGTTTATTCCCTTACTGCATACCTATCGGCATAGACCTCTCGGTTAGGTTTGGTTACCTCAATACCTCATCAGTACCTTATGAACGCAAAAGACATTTTTTATTGCTTCTGTCACTCACGTAATATATACTTGCGCGTCTATCAAGCGTTTACGTAAGGGTATTCATCACATCATAGAGATGTTTCCTAGCCTTCAATTAAACACGGACCCCTACCGCGTCTTCATAAAATAACCACTTGGAATTTAATAACATAGAGGCCACAAAGCGGGAAGACAGAGAAGTTCTACTAGACCTAGGTTAGAGGGTGTGGGGAAGGTAAAGAGACAGCTGTAAAGAGTATTTTAAAAAGCTACAAATCCTAACATTTCCGTGCCTTTACATTTATGAGGTGGCTGTATTTGTAAAGAGTAATCCACAAATTTTCGAAAATCTGAAAAGCCAACGTAATAAAGATCAGATATGATAATGGCAACTTGACAAAAGTATTCACAGAATGGCTTCAAAAATATATAACAAACTAAGTCTCTGAGAGGACTCGATAATACCCACTTATTTAAAAGAGCCTTACTTACATTTCTATTAATCAAAGCCTACTACAAAATAAATGAGTTTCTCGAAGAAATCGTCTAGTTTAACCACAGGCAATTAATATGAACACTATGACAAACATCAGCTGAAATTGTATATTATTATTTGGATAATGCATGGCATGACAATTTTAATGTAGTTTGTAAGAAGTGTATTTTACAACAAATTTACACACCCTTATGGGTAGAACATAGTTGGACTAAAAGTATATTGTAACACATATTATGTAACCTATGTTTAAGTAAATAAAAAGTTGATTGATTGATTGAAGGGGGTGGTATGCGGATTCTAACGTTTTGCTTATCGAAGCAACACCGAAATAAAAATGATAGTCACGTCATCTTATCTTACTAATTCAGTAAAATTATTAACTGCCACTTCTTCATGTGGCTGAATGAATGAATAAATGGAATGAATGAATGACGAGTTGGTGATTCACCCTTTATGATATTATGTTGCCGATTAACTTCAGGTAGGTACCTACCATTTTCACTGGCGCAATTTAAGGATTTTGAATGCATGAATGTAGAAATGTAAAAAAAATTAGAAAGAAAAACTACGAACCTTTTAGATATAAACATTAACTTAAAAAAAAAACATAAAATACAATTTCCACATAACATAACATTTACATACAGGCACATACATTGCTTCTGGCCCCACACTAGGATACCCTGTGTACCCTACATTGTTCTCAATTAAAAAACAAAAACCAAGTCGGTATAGAAACAGGAATATAATCTAGGACTAGACTCTCAGCGTAAAGATATGTGTGGCGTAAACGGCCTTTCTGGATTTCTAATTGTATACTGCTAAGAAAGCTATAACCTTAGCAAAGTAAGTGCACTAATAATACTGCTAAGACGCAAGAGTATGGGCTTAAAAGCATTATTTTTGCACCGGATGCAGTGAAGCTGGTTTTAATGGATCTGTAAAAGCCCATTACGCGTGAACACTAGATAGGTATTCATGTTGTAATAACTGTATCTAAGATAAGATCACAAATGGAAATATCGTCACCGGCCGGAGTGTTCAGTATAAATTCAAAAGATTTAATTAAGGTTTTCAGTTCTAGTGAGTGGTGCCTCTGCCTACCCCCTCGGGGATAACGAGCGTGAGTTTTTTATTTATTTAATTAAATATCGGGTGATAGCGCGGGTCGTTAAATCACTTGCCTCACATGCAGGAAATTGTGGGTTCAAACCCTAGAGCATGTACCAATGAATTTGTTTTCTAAGTTTTGTATGTTGTGAAATTGTAGTAGCATGATCACTCGCCCATTGTGAAGAAATCCATTTAAATCGCAAGTGCCATAGGTACCGCTAAAAATGTCCAAGTGCCAGTTGGACTCATATTTTCATACATGCAGGTCCCGCCCGTTGCAGGAGTTTGACTAACACTTAGCCGGTCTTTTTTATTCCATCCCCATTTTGTATTTGTTACTGATTCTTTATTGAAAAATCTACCATAGCACCCATTAGATACACAACAAAGTCCCCATGTTCACAGGAAAGTAGAACATATTCTGTAAATTAAATCACCTGACTACCTAATGCGGACCAGTATATACAGAATCTTTAAATATTTGGGGCCTGTTTCATAGAACTACAAAACATGGTTTACTATGATAATTCGATGTACATTGCAAAGTCGATTAACCCACAGATTAACGAATAGACTCTGCTACGACTGTCTCTGGTATCTCTATCTCTCTCTCTGTAATCATCATCATCATCAACCCATCATGTCCCCACCGAGGGGCACGGATCTCTTCCCTGATCAAAGTATAGGCTCTGTAATATACATTGCAGTTAGTACAAACTATCAAAAACTATAAAACTACAAGATGTAGTTTTATGAAACTTTACAAACGGATTGATAGCATAGCTTTAGTAATAAAGTCCTGGAGGGGCTTAAGGACTTTTAGTCCTTAATTCTGTCTATAAGTCCATGTAACTTTAAGTCGTCTTTACGTTTTACAACTAAAAATTTAAAGCTATCGTATCGGCCAACTAGCTTTACTATTCTTCGACAAAGTTAACAAATTACAAAGTTTTGTTTAGAGGGCGCTAAATTTAATCGTCTTTCTTTATTCAGAAATCGAGGCAGTCAGCGCGACTGTTTACCTCTTTAGTTGGGTTGAGGGTCAGATTGAGGGCGCAGGTACGCGTGACGCATCCAAGTCAGTAACTTATTATCATGCGAAGGCAGCGGCGCGGGGCCGAGCCGGTTCCTACTGCCTGGCCCAACACTTGCCCTGGGTGTCCCCGTTTGACTAACTGTACCTACCTGCGTACCTATCTAACTAGCTATTCAGGAATTTCTGTCATCAACTGTTCACTTTGACTAATATGTAAAACTGCTTGCAAATCGTATAGGATTTGGTTAGGTGGACAATATTATTTTATACGTTTATTAATTTTGTGGTTGTAAGCACTATTGGTACGTACAAAATGATCGTGACAGGAATCTCGATTTTCTTAAGAGCAGATATTTTTTATGTTTTTATCGGTAAACCACAACCCTAATGAAAACATCTAAGAACCAAATTTCATTTCAATACCTTTATGCGTTTAGGCATGATTGTGTCTAATATCTAAACTCAATCTCTACGTATTATCTTATCTTAACTCTCCATGATTAATCTCTGCGAACTACAGCGAAACAATCATACTCATAAAACTTTAAATATTACAGGAAGAATGAATATAGATAAAAAAGAATAAACTAACTGTCATATTTTATGGTAGGAATCAGTGGAAAGTGGGATTAGTGGGGCCTATTATTCTGAAGAACAATAAGTCTAGGATTCTGTCTTGAGTATTAAAGAATTCAGCGAAATTTTCTATAATAAGTAGGAGATTTGTGAAATTCCACGTAGGTAAGTATTATTGCAATCTCTACCAATCTTATATAGGTCCAGATAATTTCCAGAAGTAACTGACTTTACCTTCATTGTGCCTTTGATGTTCGAAGATTAGAAACGATAACAGTCCCAAAGATAGAACAATGAAAGTTCGACTACCAGGGTGTGAAAAAATTGCTCGAGGAAATGTTTAAAAAAGCTCGCGGTGCGTTGAAGTCTTTTGCTCCGAGCGCGCAAGAGACGCGCTTGCGCTGCACTTTAGCTTTACATTCACGTAGTTAAATAACTATTATAAATTTTGAATCTAGTAAACTATTCATAACTACAGACGCCCTTTTGGCTCGCCAGCCCGGGTCACGAAACTCCATAAAACTTTACTCGACGATGAAAGTTGCCCAACATTCCGAAAGCCGCCACACAAGTATTTCGGATGGACGGACACGTATTTCGTGGCGCGCCCACTTGCTCACTACCACACACCTGAGCCTCTAAGTGTGTCAACTGCACACTTCTTGAACCCGCCTGATCGATGGGCACCACTTTCACGTTAACTTGTGCCAGCTTTAACCGACCTATCTACATATTCAGTGCCTTTGAAGGCCTACGCTTGTAAATAGGTTGATGCACCCTGAGGGATGCCGGATACGCCAGACTTGAATTAAATGTAGGACCAACCTGTTGCGAAACTCCCGGTTTCCAAAAATGTAAATATCCTTGTCAAGTCACTTTTTAGTCTTCACAAGTATAAGTTGAACCACAGATTTCACTGAACACTATACTTTAAGGAGGTCTTCGCACATGGTTGCGAAGCCAGTGCGGTCGCGGTGGCCGCCAGCTCAGCACTGAGGCTTTGGTTCGCCGACGCGCCCGCGCAGGTAAGAATGAGAATTCGGTGTCTTGTGCACGCGCACAATGACGCTCTCTGTCTGTGTGACGCCGCACCTGCACTCTCCGCCGGCGAGGCGAGCGCGAGGGTGTGAACGGGTTCCTCGCCTGCTCATACACTCCATGAAAATACTGCTAGCGAGAGTCCGCGAGTATGTTTTCGAGAGTGTGGGTCCGTTATCAGGATTTTTGGGCAGGTAGGCTGTGGGTAAAATCGGCTTTGAAACAAGTACTTCTTGTAGAGTTGCATTGATTAATCTTCCGATCGATATCGGCAAACATGAATGAGGAGTTGGTACTCATCTTTTTCGACTATAAATAATAAGTCTTGAGTCATCTTAGTGATAGTTGAGTTTCGATATAATTATCTACAATTTGGTTAGAAGTCTTGACTGTCTAATTTGAAGATGGCGCGACCTGTTATGTTTTGTTTTCGAAATAGATGATTAACTTTCTTTAAGAGAGGTCTGCATTAAATAAAAGAAGACAACAAAACGAACAAGAAGAAGAAAAATAAAAGAAGAAAAAGAACACATTTGGCCATAATAAAAGGTTTCTAACTTTATGAGGACGTAATAAACGTACTAAAAATATTCAAAATATGTAAGTGCTAGGTTTAGAATTTTAGTGAATTAAAAGTTTCTTAAAAAGTATAATTTCAATTTTGTAAGGTTTACTTACGTGCAATAAATATTAATATATTTATTTTAATTAAAAATATTTTTAGCTCACGCCTGTATCCCAAAGGGGTAGGTAGAGACCAGGGACTGTTACTTGCCACGATCTTGTCGACATTAATTAGTCGTTGCATACACACACGCCGGTTTCGGGTACTTTTTACCTTGCCCTTTGTTAAAACATACCTTAGTTGGTCAATACGTGTCTGCCTGGGACGTCCCTTACCGGCCCTTCCCTTCTTTCTGAATAATATTGTCCAAAATGCAATCCAATCAATTAAGTAATTAATTAATTAATTAGCAATAAGACCGCCTATTGTATGTTTTTAATTGTAAAGGAGAATGACCAAAAACAGTCTATGTTGCTTTTGCGTTGCGCTTTAAGCATTTATACCTCAAAATGTTTCTTTTGAAAAATGATTTCATAGTTCTATTTGATAAAATAAAAGAATCAGGGGTTTAAAAGTAATAATTAAAAAGTATCTGTATTGATGTAACAGCGGTGGTGGCGTAGTGGGGTTGACCTTTGCTTCTCGATCATGAGGGTCTGGGTTCGAACCACGCATGTACCAATGACTTTTAGTTACGTACATTTGTTTGGACAGCAACACCATTCGCTGATAAATTGTGCCCGGATAACGGCGACAGGCTTGCCACTTGTCACGTTTGGGACCTAATAAACTCGGCAAAACGTGGGTCCAGTTCTAGAGACTGGTGCCTCTGCCTACCCCTTCGGGGATAACGGGCGTGAGTTTATTATTATTATATTATTATTATAATTTGTATTGATTCTATAACTTCAGTGGGAGACGATAATGCACGTACCGCGAATGCACATCCTGAGAACGTACGCCCCGGTAATGTACCGCCATTGAATCCATGTACATGTACATGGATTCCCGTCCGTACCTTCTCGGGTCGTGCGTTATCAGCGTTTCTAAACGAATGCCAAAAGAAATACCTCACACACTCCAGTAAAACGCTCAAAACCTATGATGTGAACATCGTAGTTGATTGTATTCTCTGTGATGTGAACGAGGCACCGAATGGTCACCGATTCCAGGGCTGTACGTTCCGCGTTCGTGCATCGTACGTACGGACCGGGAATGCACGGACGGGAATGTACAGGCAGGAATGCATATCCCGATAATTGGTGTCATTTGGGCACGATTGCACCAATTCCCGGGCTGTACATTCTCATGCCGTACATTTTCGTCCGTGCAATATAGTAACCCACTTCAGTCACTCAATACAGATTACAACCACAGATTAGATTAAATTATTGTAAAAATCGCAAAAGGTGTACTGTGTACTTCATTGCGAAAGTGCAAACTGCAAACGGGGAGTTTTTGACGGGAATTCAAACGAGCGGTTTTATTACGGTTTTATTTTTGCACATTGATCCTAGTGGATTTGATATTGTTTAATTAATGTAGTTTATTGTTAAAATGACCATCTGTATGAACAATCCAACCGGCCCTTTTGGAAATCGTTGGGAGATTCTAATGTCCAGCAGTGGACGTCCAATGGCTGAAATGATGATTATGATGATGATGTACGAACAATATGTGGAATAAATAACTAAAATAAACCGCCATTGTGGGCTTAGGATACTCTTGTCTCAATTCTGCGCAGGACCTAAGACTGTTTATGCTTATCAGAAATTATCTCTTTGTCCCCCATTAGGCTCCTTAAACATTGCGACTTTTTGCAGCGATATAGTCGCGATTTAGACGATTTGCTAGTGCATGGATACACTCGCAAATTGTCCATCGTTACACACACACGCTATCTGCAAAAAGTCGCAGTATGTAAACGCCTGCATATTTGGCTAAAAGCATAAATAATCTGTGGCATAAAGCACAAACTTCTTCCGTAGGAACGAACCTCAGAATAAGGGAGGAACGAACTGCGCTTGTTATTGTGAAAGATAATAATAATGACCTATGCGGACCTATGCTTAGAATTAAAACTAAAAGGTGTCAATGCCAATCCAAAATAACACCAAACCACCAAAGTTGTCATAACCTCAAAACATGGGCTCAAAATTAAGATTTCTCGAAACTCCCATCTAATATTTTCACAATATTTTTCCTGCATAATCCAGAGCTATTTCTTATAGTTTACCGTTGGTTTCATCAATGGGCAAGAAGACGCAAAAATAGATGAACTCCTATAGTAAATTGGTCATTCTCCTTTATTTGTCTCTGGTTTCTTATGTGCAATAAAGAATATTCTTATCTTATCTTATCTTAAGTCTTGCAGGTGAACATCAAAACTATGACTAATTATTCTGGTCTCTTGAGTCTCGTCTCTTCAGTACAAAACATCAAAGACGGTAGAGTAGGCTATTTGATGCAAACCTCACGTATTGTCTCAAACGCGGAAACCATTTAGTGCAGTCGACAGGACTTTAACCTTCACGCATGCGCGATATCCACGAAGTTAAAGAGTTAATCTGTGGTAAAGGTTTTTATTGCATATGCTTACTGTGGTACAGGATTTTTTATGTAGCCTATAAACGTACCACTTCTATGAAAGAAGGGAGCAAAGTAAAGCCCTTTTTTTTAATCAAGAGTGAAGCGAGGGATTCTTTAATAGCATCCTGAACCTAGCGAGGGAATCAAAGTATGTCGCCCGAACCACAGAATACATAATAGTACAGGTACAGAAGATTCACTCCACAAAATCAATTAAAGAAAAAGAGACTCTAGAAGCGATACAATTAGGTGCAATTCAGATCGCACGGCGCTAAAAAAGCTACGTTATAATATTCACCTACATGTTGCCTCCCTTTCTACCGCGTGACTCTTACCTATTCTGGCGCCTGAATTCCTACCAATTTGCCACTTCGGAGTGGTCGCCGCATGTACTTACACGTTCGATATCGACACGCGTAGTGAAACAGGCCTGCCTGAGCCAAAAATACATTTTACGCCCGAGTTATACACTCTACTTTTCGTCACCCACTATACTTCGTTTTTTTTAGCATTAGAAACAGGGAAATTTGGGTTTTTTATCGTGCGTTGTTTTGTGCAAGCAAAAAATATTTGAAATAATATCATATACATTTTACTTCACCCAAAATAATCATTAGTGTAGCTTTTTATTCATTTATGCTTAGTAATAAAATATAATATTATAAAATTACACTGCAACTACAACTCAAAATACTAATAAGCTAATAATTCTCAAAAGTTTGTACTATAAAAGACTTAGAGAAGCAGATGTTGCAAACATAGAACGGAACGTGTCTAGCGTGAAATACGTACTACAAATATAATTGATTTTTAAAGTGGTCTTCTTCGTAAATGCAATGTTACAAACATCACTTCTGTGAAGTTCTGTGTGCATGCATCAAGTTATCTATAGGAGTTTAGGAGTGAGAGTGAATTCTGCCGTTTTCAAGCTGTTTTTATTTCATATTCGTTTGTTTTTGTTAATATTTTGTTGTTGCTGTTTTAATTGTTATTTCGTTGAAAAATGGACAAGCCTGAAGCCGGTTCGAGTGGAATAAAGCGCCAAGGTCAAAGCCCGCCAAAAGTCTTGTTGCCGTCACCTAAGAAAAAAAGGCCAAAGCAAACTCCACTTAGCGCCAGTAAAAAACAAGTGGTTTTGAACATACATAAATTGGTGTTGGAAATGTGGCCTAAGGACAGCTATCCCAGTAAAGTGGATATCATCACAAAGACGGCTGTAACAGTAGGGATAGCCAAAGCTACTGTGTACAATATACTGAAGGAAAAGAAGAGAGTCGAAGAGAACCATATAAGTTTGGCAACTTAGACGAAATTATTCTTTCTGGAATTCGAAGAAAAGTGCACAATTTCTTTTTTAATAACGAAATACCCACCCTGGATAAAGTGCTGGCAGAAGTGAATAGTGATGACTCGTTGCCTAACATGTCAAGAAGCACACTGCATAAAATACTGACAAAAATACTTAAATTCAAATATGCAAAAAGAAACCGCAAAAGTGCGTTAATTGACAAAAATGAAGAATACACTATTTATGTGAAATAAGGAAATATAGAAATGAGGGGAGGAACATTTATTACCTGGATGAAACTTGGGTGAATGAAGGTGTGTATTATTATTATTAGCCCCCGGTGCTCCTACTCACTGAACAAAATGCAGTATAATGCCACTAATAAGACGTCAGTCATCTGTGTTAGAGTGGCAGTAATGCCTAAAGTGTACTTCTACTATCACTGTATTGTTTACATGTTTATTGTTTATTATGTTGTATAACCCTGTGGAGACGCCTGCACTTTTAGGTGCTATTGAAGGACGCGACTGGTGTATAAAAGCTTGTACTATAGATTTATTTTATTAAATACATTTTTATTTCATTTACAGGCCACACCAAGTCTTCAGTCTGGCAAGATACCCAAATAAAATCCAATAGAGAAGCTCATCGAGAAGGCTTATCAACGGGATTAAAAAATCCATCGGGGAAAGGAAAGCGATTAATTATTTTGCACATCGGTGAGTTACTCTCAAATTATCAAGTCTCACAAACAGCTATGATAAACAAATCTCTGATCTTTAACCCTACCACACAAGTTTTATTTGTAACTTATTTATTTATTTACTTTTAGGATCATCAGATGGATTTTTGGATGGAGGAGATTTGGTCTTCGAAGCGAAGAAAGAAGAGGGAGACTACCATTCTGAGATGGATGGCCACAATTTTGAAAAATGGTTTGCAGGCCTCTCAGACAAAATACCAAAAGGCTCTGTAATTGTATTGGACAACGCTCCATATTACTCAAGGAGAAAAGATCAGATCCCAACAACAAAAACTAGAAAAACTGATATCCAAAATTGGTTAAGGGAGAAGAACATTCCGTTTGAAGAGAAGGAAGTGAGAGCTCAACTTTTGGCAAAAGTCAAAGATCACAAGCATTTGTATATGTCATATGTTATTGACGAAATGGCCAAAGAGATGGAGTTCACAGTGTTGCGTCTACCCCGTATCACTGTGAACTTAACCCAATCGAATTAATATAGGCTCAAGTTAAGGGGTACATTGCTGATCACAATAAAGATTTCAAAATGGTGACAATAAAAAAATTAGTGCCAGAATCTTTTTCAAAAATTACAGCAAGTAATTGGATTTCGTGTATCAATCATGTTATCAAAGAAGAAGAAAAAATGCTTAGTTTAGATACATTAATAGATAATACTGTTGAAAGGTTTGTAATAAATGTAGGAGAGTCATCTGAATCATCAGATTTTTCTGAAGATGAATAAATATTCTAATGTATTTCATTTTGTTTCATTAACTGATAGGATATTTATTAATCTCAAAGTAGCTTCAGCTTGCTCTCGCTCACCTCAATAGACCTTTGTATTTAATATTTTCTTATTAATACATAATCATATGTATTTTCTTTTGTGCAACAAAGTGTAACAACAACATAATCATTTATTCGCATAGAATGAGGTACATACAGTGAAGATGTAATTTAGTAAACTTATTTCAAAGTTAACCCTTAACCAGGCATGGGTAGTAAGAATTTTTCATTGGTTTTGGACTTTATATCAAAGTGATAAGGTTCAATTTAAAGTGGTACCTATTAGATCACTGCCTGGTTAAGCCTGGTTTTCACAGGCCCAGGTACTGACCACCCAGTAGACAGCAACTGTCTGACAGCAACTGATCGGTTGGTACTTGCTCAACTTTTTTCACCAAAAGATCGGTCAGCACTGGCTCAACTTTGTTTCCACGGACACAGTAGCTGCCAGACAGTAACTGTCCTTCACTGAGCTTCAGCTACTGGCCTGTGAAAACCAGGCTTTAGGATCTAAAATATTTGCTATAAGATACTCGCTGCGTGTGTAAGAGTAAAACTTAACATGCTCAATCCAAATCGCGGCGAATTCAATTCAAAAATTTCAATAATGAATAATAACTAAATAAAAAAATAATTTGTCACGTTCATTCGTTCACGTGCCATTTGACATGTTCAATTTTTCGTGCCGCGAGTATTCGCTCCGTCTGACCGAGGCTTTAGTGATTGGGTAGTTGTAGATGTATGCAAATAGAAACAGTTATTTTTTGTAACGAACCGAAATATAGCGCCAGCAACCAGTCTGCGTGGGTCTCTAGTAACTAGAGAACTAGCTCACGATAAACCATCCTTCGATTTGGCTCAACAGTGAACTAAGTAGGTATGTATATTTAATAAAAAGTTATAAATTAGGCAGCCGATTTTTAGGTTGACTAGCCCTGCTTCTTTGTTTACAAAATTTCTAATGCTAAAAAAACAAAGTATAGGAGAAAATAAATTGTGTTTTTTTATTCAGCCGGGGCGGCGCAACTATGGGCCGTTATACTAGCTAGTATTACTATGATCTCATATGATGAAGCGTGGCCTAGAGTCTATATTTTGCACGAGTGGAATTTCTTGGGAACCAAATACTGGCATCTCGTTGGTCTATACTCTAAGCAGCTATACCAGATTTATTTGGGGCTGAGACAAAATGTAAACAACTTTTCAGTAGGTACTCTTTAGACAATTTTCATTGTTAAAAAATGTTATTTCGGGTTTTACACTAAGAATTAAGTAAATTAGATTAGATTAATCAGATTAGTAAATTAGATTAGATTAATCTAATTTACTTAGTGTAAAAGTATATTAGATAAGATTGTAGTAGATTAGAAAGTTGTTTACATTTTGTCTCAGTCCCAAATAAATATGGTATTGGGATAAGCGAAACAACAAGCGCATACGGTTCGCTACATAAGGTAGGGCAGTGGCTACTGATTGTTGCATTAACCAATGGGCGTATAGGGACGATTTTCTTTGAGAACTCGTTTCGTGGAATGGAGTTTAATACACACTTAGGTTTGCCCGACCGCGTTGGAGCCCAAGAAGAGATATAAAGAGATATACATAAGTAGTATATCCGATTGCAAAGGGTGTCCCAAAAAGAAAATGCACGATTTAGTTTAAAAGAAAAACGCATTTTTTAAAGAGTGATTGTTGCGGACCTTTTTTAAAATATCGTTTTTACTGTCACATATTTTGTCAACTTCATTGTCTCACACCATTTTCTCGCCTACATTTTCCATTAAATCTATTATTAGCCTGTTCCTTAGTTTCTGTTCAATTTTCCTATACAGTCCACCCGTAGTTAACAGTGATGATGTTTTTATTGCTTTATAGACTATAAATGTTCTAAATTTTATGGTATATAATATCCGGCATATGGCCCCCGGGAGGCTCTGACCACACTCTTGCTTTTTTCTCGAACTTGTCGATGACATTTTAGGAATAAAGATACATTTTGACAAAAATGTGACTCTATCTCAGCAATGTCTCGCAAGTTCTCGGCCTTGAGCTCAGGAATTGTTTGTGATTTATCTACAGGAAACTGCGATTTCAAAAAAACGTTAAAGAAAGAAATCACACTATCTAGGCGGCCTGACTGATGAGGTCGGAATTTTGGAGATGTCGTCATTTCGGAGATGATTCAGTCTAGGAATCGTTTTAACAACTTTGACGTTCATATAGTTAACCTTTACAAAATGTTGTAAATGTTTATTGTTTACTACGAGTAGGTATGTTGTACTATTAATAAAATATATGAATTTGAGCTACCCCAACTAATTGATTGTTGCGTGCGCGGTGTGGCAGGTAGCGCCATCTATCTGAAACCACATGTCGTTAGATACTATCCAGTTGAGGTACTACAGGCGGTTTACTAATGTATTGCCAAAAATCGTTTCCCAAAGTATTACTTCCCAAACTATTTTCCGCAAATTATCAATTGGCAAAAAAACATTTCTCAAAACAACTTAAAGCAAATAAACAGTTAGCAAATGTTATTATGGCAAGTTATTGTTTACCAAATAAATACTTGGTCAAAATTCATTTTACCAAAGAGGCAACAAGAGGCAAGGTAGGAACGCATCAAAGTCGAGTCTGTTTTCGATCTTACATAGAGAACCTAACGCTCCGACGCGCTCCGCTTCGCTACGCGCGTCGTCGCACCTATATTTCTGTTGTCACGTATTCTTTACATCGCCGACCCCCGTTCCATTATTTGAAAATAACACTTGCCAAAATAAAACGTTAGCATAATAAACGTTTGTCTTAATAAAACTTGACGCAGTAAAATTATGCGAAATGATAATTTGCCCAAATGAATAAAATGCGAAATGAAAACTTGCTAAAGTTTCATTTGGGAAATGAAACTGATGCCATAAGTTTATTGGGAAGTAAAATTTGGCGAAAAATACTTTGGCTAAACGGCGGTATCCCACTACAGGCAGTTTTATAAGCATAACTTATTTATATTCATAAGGTTTACTACTTGAAAGCCCTATCACTTTTCCTCTGTGCAATCACCAATATACCTACCAGCAAATAATTCATCTTATAAGAAGTATTGATTCACATCTGCCCTGTTAAATGATATAATTAGCACAAAGAATAAGTGCCTGTAACTAAGTATGTATAATTATGATTTTATTAAATAAAATAATGTTTACAAATATACAGGAATTTTTTCTTCACTGTTACAATTGCAGTAATAATAGGTGGTAAAGCCAGCTAATTTGCTAAAACTGTTGAATCATTCATAATATCAAGGCGTGAATTTTTCGGTTTTAGTTAGTTTTCGATGTAACAGTCTAGGTAATTAAATACTGCCTCCGTTTTTTATGAGTGTGGAAGATGATGATCTGAAAATAAACAAGAATGATAAAACATAACTTATGAGTATTATTCTAAATAAATTTAATTCTAATTATGTGTATTTACCTACACAGAAATGTGTTTTTATTATTTGTACAAATACAAAATTGTACCCTATAAAGTTCGTGATAATGAATTAACTACCTCCTAATGGTTTTGAGGCCACATTGTTATTTTTGCAAACTGAGCATTTGCGCAGGTACTGATTTTTCCGAAAAAAACCGCTCCACCCGTTTCTGGGGTTTTTGAAATCAAAAATATTGTGCTTCTCCTATACAAAGTGTGAAGAAAACGGGACATCCCCCACTTTGAATTTTTTCACAGTTGCCGACCCCATTGTACAACGCTGCATTTTTAAATATCAGATCAATCGTTGATTATTTATTTATATTTATTTATTCACTAAAATAATGCGAAATTAGTCGTACAATAACATTAGTTTGCAAAAATGCCAATGCAGTTTATCGGCAAGCTATGGTAGCTGTTAAATTACAGAGTTGTAACGTGCGTAGAAAACGCACGAAAAAAAGATCTCAATCGATATTTGAGTGGTTTAAGAGAGACAATCATCATGTTTTTTTCCGAATTCCCCAGATTCACAAATGTGACTCCTAAGGTTGGTCTCGACTCCCCCCTGCTTAGTAGATAATCCTCAATAATCGGGTTGTTGGTTACTTTTTATTTCCGTTTTTCAATAGAAGGATGTAAGTACGACAATAGATGTTACTTTCCTTTGTTTGACAGTCTACTAAGCAAGGGCTATACAATGACATTACTGAATAGATAAATCCATGCAAATTAAATAGGTATCTCTCGCAAAGAGACCCTCTGCACTGGCCCGAATTTACGAATGCTACGTTAATAAGTATTGTTTGTTTATGTGGTAAGTACATAATTATCTACAGATTTATGAAATGTTAAGATAAGATAAGATAAGATAAGAATACCTATTCTTAATTTTTTTATTCTAGAGACAATTATGGCAATCGGAATCATTCAACTATCATACAACAGACTGATGACTTGTTCTAAGCACTGTTAGCAGGATTAAAATCATCATGATTGTCATAATTTATAGTAACTCGCCTAAAAACCGCCCCACGGTTTGTGAATTGACAATTTCACTAAGTGAATACTTAAGTAACGTTCATTCATGCTCTTTTCATGTTTCGTTTACTAAGTAACTACAGTTAAGAAGTTAATTAGCAAAATTCTCTTTTCAGAAACCGGTCCGATGTGTTTACAAGGTTTTGATAGAGTTATAAGTACTCACCACTATGGACCTTACAGGGCACAGGAACATTTTGAGTAGGTACCTAATATTTGCTGTTCACTTGCATACGTACATAGGTATTTAGCTTATTTTACATAAATATTATGAAAATAATAAAAAGATAGCAAAATGAAATTTTACGTAACTTTCAACAATTCTTCTATACTGGTAACACTTTTTAATATCTTATAGGGATCTTTTAGTTTCGTTTTAAACACGGTATCTTTCTCAATAAAGGGTGTAAGCGATTAATTTAACTGCAAATAAATATATAAACTAAAAGTCTGACGAACTAACTTAACTTTGTAACTTATAAAAGGAAGATTCCACTAAAATATCACTCTGTGTCGACGGGCTCAAAGCGTTTTTACAGCAGAAACTCCTGTAATAGACTAGCTAACTCCGTCTTAAAAGATTTTCTGTGGTATCAACTTTTTATAAATCTTTTAATATATAAAAATCCCGTGCCAGCATTTGTCATCGAACTATTCTTACAAAGGTTTTAAAATTTTTACGAACTTACTTTGTATGATTTTTTGTGTATATTTGGTATGAGACCATATATATAATACCTAATGGACGTAGTTTACCAAAAAGGTTCAAATTCACACATAGAGTGAGTTTTGAGATATTTAGATTTTTAGGCTGATTTACGCTCTCCATACATGCGGGCGGGACTAACATGTGCTATAATTCTGCATATACTCATCGGATCGCTATGAAAGTTTGTGATTGTTAAAATATAGAGCATAATGATCACTTTGGTATATTTTGGCACAGCGGTTAGCGCATCTGACTACCATGCGAGAGGTCCCGGGTTCGAATCCCGGCTGGGGACAAAAAAAAAGAAACCCATGTTTACATGTTTGTGACGTCGCTGTTTCTGGTTCCCACGACACAGGGTATCCTAGTGTGGGGCCAGAAGCAATGTATGTGCCTGTATGTAAATGTTATGTTTTGTTGTTTAACTCAAAAATGACCATGTTGTGGGATGGAACCTTTTTGTTACACTAAGCCCAATTTTAAAGATGACATTTAATTGTCGAGTCGCAACCAAACAGTTATCGAATCTACAATTAAACCTTACATACGTTGTTTAATTTAATAAAGGTATTAAAAAGCTGGTAGTAATGGTTAATGAAAGGAAATTATGAAACGTCAAAATAATTCGAAAAGACATTAATTAAACCTGCAATTGAAACAACATCGTCAATTTTCTTCGTAAAAAAACTTACTTCTAGCTGGTAAAAGGCAGAGTGAACTTCACTTCAGTTCGCTTGCAGTTGCCACCAACTTTCAGGTTTACAGTCTAATTTATGAAAGAGTAAGCAAAACCTGTAAGCCAGAAGCTCTTTCAGTTAAACACTGTAAAAGCTCTAATGAGCGTTTTAACCTTTTATGGTTTATAAAAACTTGCAGCTAAAAACTTCTACATGCATTCACAGATTAATTATTCATAGTCTGTGGACGTGTCAAAAATGTTTTTGTTGTTGCATCTATGAATCGTTAAAATATTTTTTTGTTCAAATGCAAATTGTTTTTAATTTACGCATGCACACAAAGCTCCAGACAGAAAGAAAACAAACAATAAATGCTCACACCAAAGTCCACAAGGTTTGCTGGAAGAAATTGCTCATAGTGACAAGCGTGCAGTTTTACCTGTATTTTCTTATGCGGATAGCAGTTTTATGTTTTCGTGTACAATAAAGTACAAAAATAATACTTTGACACGTAACTTTGACAACAACAAAGTTTGACGGACAGTTAAAACTTGTAGAGGGGTTGTCGCAGGAATAAAATGGAGACAAGTAGCGCTCTTAATCGTTGATTGAGAAATCAAACAAGGAGATAACCTAAAAAGAGGCAACTATAAACCTTGCGATCAAAATCGATATGACTATAAATAAACGTTTATCACGCAGGTTTATTTATATCCATGAAAAAAGTATCTGGCACAGAGTATACGAAGAAATTGGGCGAAGGAATGTCGGAACTTTCTCCTGGGCGTACGCACAGGCTCGACGCAGGTGACGTCATGACGTAATCACACCCGTACCGAGTGGAAATGCGTCATTGAAGTGGTGTCAATTGGTGCCGAGAATGGCCAAACGGAACTCAACTATTACATTTTCTAGTCATTACCTGCTTCCTACACAGATGGCGTCCGTAAATCTGTTAGTAAAGATTACATGCAAATGCAGCTCATAGTTTATTGTGTCAATTTTCTAATAACCCCGTTTCACGGAATTTAAAATAGGTTTCTTTTACTTTAGACGACCTCTGTGGTGTAGTTGTTAGCGCATCTGCGTACCATGCGAGAGGTCCCGGGTTTGATCCCCGGCTGGGGAGAAAAGAAAAACTCCAGGTCTTGGATGTTTACATGTTTGTGACGTCGCTGTTTCTGGTTCCCATGACACAGGGTATCCTAGTGTGGGGCCAGAAACAATTTATGTGCCTGTATGTAAATGTTATGTTATGTTCTATTCGGTAATACGAACAATTTTTACTTACGTGGGGAAATCTTGGAGTCTATTACACGATTCCGATTATAAAGTATAATAATCGATTTAGTTTTGAAATTAAAACTATGTAAGTACTTACTAAATATAATCTAAAATCTGCTTAGATTGCCGCAATGTAATACTAATTTATATCGTGATGCCCACGATACAGGCTATGCCTAGTGTGGAGTCACCGTTACTCTAAGCTATAGACATGTTAAACCTTCTTTAGTCTAAGCATTGTTTGTTCAATTTTTATTTGCCTCTGTGTATTACTCTTTACAATAATAAATATTATTTGGTATTTGATGCTATTTGATATCTTCGCTGTTATAATCTTTTGGCTGTTCAATAATTATCAAAATACAACTTTCGTAAGCTCTACAGTCTTAACATTATTAACTTAAGCTGAGCTCGAAGAGACGAGCAACGGACGCCTCCTGTTCCATCCTCTACTCACAATGATTAAGGTCTTCAAATCGAAACTTGTTCGGACTCGTCCCACAAAAAAGCAAGTAAGTTAGTGGATCCGGTTTTAAGTTAACAATGTTCCATAATTATGTTTTATTTCCGCTGATAATTTCTAATTCCGAAGTTTTCCCCACAGTTATCGTTGTTCATGTTCATAATGCCTAGAACCGCTCTAATTTTCACATGTCAAGGTTTTGGGGGTGTATAGGGTTTTAATAACACCCTGTATTAGGTACTACACCTACACAACTAACGTCTCTTGGCAGGTACCACAACATAAATTAGTCGTTACATCATTACTAATAACTCAAAGTAAAGAAAAAGTTGTTTATATCGATAAGTAAAATATACCACTCGAAATGCACCGAAACTATCCCCAATACTCTCCTTACAACATAACTAAATAACTTTCAAACAACACAATCAGGTTGTCCGGCCCTTATATTACGTAACTTTCCACTCTATCGGGATAAGCATTTAGAAAACTCGAAAGAGTCAAAATAAGAATGTACGTGACAGTTCGGAGTAGGAGTATGATATATCTACTGGGAAAAAAGTCCCAGAATGTAACAGTGTGACATAAGATGGTGTGACATACCGGGAACCCAAGGGCTAAATCAGATAACTCCAGTGTCAGTAAGTCTAGTGTGGGGCCAGAAGCAATGTATGTGCCTGTATGTAAATGTTTATGTTATACAGTGGAGTGTTACGTAATTGCACCCCCCCCCCCGGTCCCAAACTAGGATACCATGTTTTATGGTAACTAGGTAAAGACATTTCAAACATGAGAATACACCAAGAGTAGCTTTTGTACAAATGTACGGCGGTCCCCAGTGGGCCCGAACTCTCGACCTCCGGCTTGGTAACCAGATGTCATACCGCTATTCCGTCGAGGCATATTGCATAACATGGCAACTAAATAAATAGTCATTAAAACAAAAGACGGAATTCATTGACAGCAACATAATTAAGCCAACAAGAACGGTTAATTATATTTGCGACCGAGGTATGCAATGAAAATTGACAATACGCAATCACATCTATTATTTATCGCTTAATACCTACTGTATTTACGCGCCCTAACCAGCATTTGTCAATACCTAAATACGTAATGGTATAAGCGGTAGTAGCCTAGCGGGTGAATCAATGGACACGTAAGCGAGAGCGCCAGGTTCGATTCCCAGTGAGGGCATGTACCTATCATCGTCAACCCATCATGTCCTCACCGAGGGGCATGGGTCTCTTCCCTGAGGAAGGTAATAGGTTAATACTAAGTGGGGAGCCAACCATACCCCATTTTCCTGGATAAGCCTACTCCGCCTAAAGCAATGTCCCAGGAACTGCCGCGTCCGAGTGGTTTCTTCACCCATCTAGTGTGAGTGAAGGCGCCGATGGACGCTGAATAATCGACGCTGGAAAGGCAACCTTGCTGAAGAGCCAATTTTGCGATATTGACTTATATATATCGTTGGAATCGCCTGATTTTTCTCTATCGACTGATCTCACTTTCATTCAGATATGAGCATTTTTAGTGGTCGATAAGCAAGCTGAGATTCCCGTTTTTTTGGTTAATAAAAGCACGATTTTGGGTCTTTTTAGAAATTTTGTGACATAAGCTACCTATCATTAAACCACATCGTCGGATTAGCAACATACCTACCCGTTCTGTGTTGACTTGCATATTTTCAGATACGAAAAGATACGGTGAATAGTTAACACTTAAAACAATTCGCCGTGCTTAAATTTGTCATAATAAATACTGTAACAAAGAAAAACATTTTTTTTTCTATTGCCAATAACATTTATTAGTTTAACCGTGTTATAGTTCAATGCATAAATATAAAACAATTTAAAATATAAAAAGCTCATTCGAAGTGGTCTCCATTGGCTGCAATATAGCCCTTTAAACGTTGAGACCAGATATCAATAAAAGCACGCACTCTTTCCATGGGAAAATTCTTCACTGCCAATCGTATGGATTGTTTTAGGGAATCCAAAGTCGTACTCTCTAAAACTGACCATAAATCATAATCCAGCGGATTAAGATCGGGACTAGACGACGGCCAGACTTCAGCTCTGATGAAGTCCGAAACATTCGTTTCTAACCAAGACAGTGTAGACCGACCTTTATCACCAGGCGCCGAGTCTTGCTGGAAGGACCATTCTTGGTTATTGAACATGGTGTTGTTAAGGGGCTTCACTACCTTCTCAAGAATGGTATCTTGATACACTTGTGCTGATTTTTTGATACCTTTTTCACAAAAGTATGGCTCGGTCACTCCTTCATAGCTAATACCCCACCAAACCATCACTGAAGTCGGATAATGCCCACGTTGCACTCTGTCGACTAATTGTGAAGCTTTCTTAGAGCTGTGAGTATAAAAACGGTCATTTAGTTTGTTAAAATATTGCCTAATAGTAAAAAAAATCGCATCCGTAAACTAAATTTTTCTGTGACCTCCCCTTGCGTACCGCTTCAGTAGTTGTTTCGACTTTACCACCCTATTATTTTTTAAATTATCAGTTAAGAAATAACCAGTACGTTTTTTATAGGCTGCAAGTCCTAAGTCATCTTTTAAATTACGTGACATGGTTCTAGGTGCTATCTTCATCTCTCGAGATAAAATCTTTTGCTTTCGGACAGGATTTCTTCGAATTCTTTCCCTTACTGCTTTGACCACCTTTTTCGTACGAACCCTACATGGACGGCCAAATCTTTTTCTGTCACAAACAGAGGAGGTCACATTGCACCTACTAAAACCCCGGTATACAAACATTTTACTAATACCAAGAGTATGGAGAGTTTTAAAAATTGCATTTGGCTCCATACCTACTTTGTGTAATGCAATCACAGCGATTCGGTTCTCTTTATCACCCCACTGCATTTTAATATCGCAAAATATTTTACAATGTATTGGCGCCAAAATGAGAAAACACAACGAACAATCATATAAAAATTCGTAAATATAAAAATCAAATTCAAATGTAATATTTTGTTTATTTTTAATTGTAACAGTATTTATGGCCAAACTAAGTATAAGCACATCAGCAATTTATCTCTACCGCGGTTGAAGCATGTTTGGCCTATAAGCAATGTTATCGGAATAACAAAATTATGTCATTTTGATATAAGCAATTTTGCCTCCAGTAGAGTATTGTTGAAGTGGCGCATGAGCACCTTTACTCCGCTATACATTTCGATTAAATTCATCTTAAGAAATTTTGCTTGTATCAACATTTTTCATAGATTGGTCATTTACACGTGTTTTCCTTACTAGAAAATATAGAGCAAACTGCGCTTAAGCTACCTTTCTATGGTGGGATATTGCGTCAGACACCGAGAGTGTAAATAGGAATGGCCGCGCGCGGGCGCATCAGCTGTGGTTCGTACCTACCGGGAGTAACCACGTCACGTGTTTAGTTACTTTGGTAGGTAACACTGTTTTGTTCTTTAATTTACTTAACCAATTTTACATAATTATGTGTGTAACTGACATACCTTTACTTGGTTTTACTTTTAGTACCTACTAGCGGTACTACCTAAATACCTCAAAATGGCTGAAAAACCTAAACAAATACTGGCTATTGCTTTGGCTTCATGAGCAAAAGGAAGCTATGCTTTGGTTTAGACGGCTTAAGAGATGTTTGTACAAATGAAAAAATCTTTATTTGACCGCCACATAAAATCTAAGTTTGCTTAAAATATATTATAACAGGTTTAAACAAAACGATATATAGATATAATAAAAATAATAACGCTAATAAGTAACATAATTATTGTTTGTTTACAAAAGGTGGGTAGGTAGCAAAATTTTGATTTACCTATTCTCAACACTAAGCAACTCCTAAACTCCTTCCAGTCCGGATTTCGACCGTCTCATAGCACATCTATTTACCGCTAAAATTACTTACAATTTCCGCTACGCTAGGGACTAACGTCAGCTCACTACCTTACTAGATTTCAGCAGTGCATTTAATTGCGTTGACTACGAAATCCTCCTTGCCATCCCCCGATCCCTCAACATATCGGAGTCAGCCAGGGTCGCCAGCAGCGCATTCATGCGGACGACGTTCTGTCCGATTGGTGCGACGTCACTGCTGGTGTTCCGCAGGAGGAGTTCTCTCCCCGCTACTTTTTTCTGTCTATGAAGACAGTCTTGTCAAAGTATTTAACTTCAGTTCCTATTACCTGTACCCAGACGATCTTCAGCTTTACTTGCCGTTCAAGAAGGATCTCCTTTTTGTCGCAGTCCAAAAAATGAGCACCGACGTGATTGCAATTACTACTTGGACTGAACAATATGACCTGCTAGTGAACCCGAGTAAGACGCAGGTTATGATTGTTGGAAGCAAAGCTCTACTGTCTAAGTTCGGCAGGGATTCCGTACCTACCTCCAGTATGTTACAATGGATTTCCATAACCATATTGCAAGGAAGTGAAAAATTTGGTTTGTTTCCATCCAAGACAACCTGTCGTGGGAAAAGCATGTCAGATATTTTCATATCTCTTTTCTTTCGATCTTCCTATCTTTTCATCCATGCACTTGCTTAAACGTATGCAGAAGTTCCTGCCGTACTCCGCCAAAGTGACGTTGGTCAAGTTCTTGCTTTTCCCCGTCATTGACTATGCAGATGTGTGTTACCCCGGCCTCACTGAGGAACTACTTGATAAACTAGATCGCCTTCTTAGCGTTTGTAAATATGTTCACGTGGCCCAATTTCGCACTCAGCTTTCTTGGTTAAACACCCGCTCTCGCAGGAATGCCCACATTGTGTCAGGGGCGTCATTATTCAGGGCGGAGGGGTCATGTAGCATTCTATAAAGAAGTTTCTATGGTATGCTACATGACCTCTCTGCCCCATGTATCTTCGCCAACTCTTCGCCTCTCGCGGCGCGCATGGACACCTTCAGCGCCCTTGCAAAGACTTGCTTCTCGAAACCCCCTTGCATTGTACGGCAGGCTATTCGGATTCTTTTACTTTGACAGCTGTGCGCCTGAAGAACGCTCTACCGCTGCACATACGCTAGGCCCCGTCGGCCGAAGTGTTCATTAGATGTCAATAGTGCGTTCCATGAGCATTACTGCCGCAACATATGCCGTGAAAAGAATTAGATAACTTACTGACGTTGCAACTGCTAGGCTTGTTTATTTTAGTTACTTCTATAGTATTATGTCCTATGGTATACTACTTTGGGGCCGGGCAGCAGACATTGAGACTATCTTCATCTTGCAGAAGAGAGCGATCCGATTTATTTACAAACTAGGTAGTAGGGACTCGCTAAGAGATTTTTTCAAAGAAACTAACATCCTAACAGTTGCAAGCCAATACATATATGAAAATATTATGTACGTTAGGAAAAATATTAAAGACTTCGAAACACTTGGTAGCCATCATAACGTTAATACTAGGAATAAACATAAATTGTCATTTCCACGATTTAGACTTGCAAAAGTTAATACATACTTCCTTTATGGGGCACTGTATAAGGTTCTACAACAAGATACCCCAAGATATATTAGAGTTACCTCCAACGCGATTTGAGAATTGTGTTAAGCACACTTAGCATAAAAGCTTATTATAAAATCAACGATTATCTAGAAGACAAGGACGTTTGGCATTAAATAGAAGTTTAATATTACATTTAATCAGACGTTAAATGTGTCTAGTGTTCAACACATCCGAGAGTTTTTTTTTTAAGTTTATAATTTAGGCTAAAACTGTTTTGAAAAGAATAAATGTGGAGTTTCTTTGTTAGTTTCTTCTCCATGTAATCTATTAATTGTGAAACTAACAACATTGACAACATTGACGTTCATAAAGTAAATGTTCTATTTGGATTATGAATAAAATAATTGAATTGAATTGAATACTTTGGACTTCAAAGCAATCCGACATGATGATATTTATGAAAGTATTTATTTATTTTATGTGCCTATACAATAGGTAATGGCATATAATTTATGGAATATCACAACATAGTGTGTAGTATACGTATTGTAGTAGGTATAATGTATTAGAAGTTTACGTATTATATTGATATTACATCATTGGTAATCTGTAAGTAAGTAATTTATCTTTTTTATTTTACTTGGGACTTCTCTAGCAAGACACCTTACTCCTTCGCACCACCCATGGTTAGCTGAAAGAAAATACTTTTTAATATTAAGCTCGCGTTTTGTGCACATCTTTTCTTGTGCAATAAAGCATTCAAATAAAATCAGATTTATTTGATTGATAGCCTTTTCCGAAGCCTAAAACAGTAATTAAATATCATTTTATTGAATTCAAGGTACTTATAATTTTTGGAAATTCCATTATTTCAAAATTTGTGCACCCATAAGTAAAAAGTCTACGCCAGACTTTTAGATCAGTTGGAAGTTCAGAGTTTCTGGTAAGACAACTTTTGGGTAGTTTGATTACATCACTGAATTATGCGGACGACATCTCCGAATGACTATGGAGATAACACATTTTGCTCCGATATGAATAGCATTGTTTATGGTGCATAAGCAAAAAGTGCAGATACATTATGAACTGCAATGTCCTATCAGAAAAGTAGCCTCGCCAGAGTCCTGGTCATTTATTGCTGAACCGCCACCTAACTTTGTCCGGTAACGTTTTTTTCAATATTTTTTAAAGAGTTTCTGTGACATACTATTTTCTCGGCATTCTCACATTTTTTTGGGGAAATCGGATAGAAAATTGATTTTACACGATTTATTTTCGAAATTTTAAAACTTTGAATCGCTCTCCTGTAAAGTTGCAAAATGGCGCTTCAGCAAGATTACCTTTCCAGAGCGTCGAAATAATCTCATTTATAATCATCAACCCATTGTGCCCTCACCGATGAGCACGGATCTCTTCCCTGAGGAAGGTATAGGCCATACTCCACCACGGGGGCCTAGTCCTACCGGCACTAATGGTATTCAATGCCAAGACGGTCTACAAAACATGGAATAACCTCGAGACCGTATACCAGGGCAAGAGCTTCACCAGGGGACTTGGTCTCCTGAGGACGACAAAGAGTGTGGGTGCAAAGTTGCAAAATAAAAAAAGACTGAAATACTTCAAAGTTTAGATTAGACTGCAATCCTCAACGGTTGGTGAATTGTTTCCCTTTTTAAAATCAAGCTTCAATGACGAATGCTCTGTAATTTTTTAGCAAGAAAAGGTATGTAGCTTTATTTTTATTTATTTTATTTTAGTTTATGAGGGAAACTTGCAGCTTATCTACTTTAAAAAATAGCACATATTTGATTTTACTAAAAGCTAAAAATAAGTTTCCGCATATGGTAACAATGTAACAAAACAATGTAAATTATTACCTAATCTAACCGAACTCTCTTGTTTCGATAGCTAAGTACTATTGTATCAAAAGCCTGATAGGAGGATCAATGCCCAGTGTTTAATTTCAACTGGATACCTCCACGCGTTCCGAATAAAAGGTCATGACTTTTGACAGACAAATGGACGGACGGACGGACAGACAGACGGCCGGAAGGACAACATAGTGATCCTATAAAGGTTCCGTTTTTTCTTTTGAATTACGGAACCCTTGATATAATGGTCATCACTGATATGGACCCGAAGAAAGCCACTAAATCATTATCTTCTAACCTGTACGTACAGATACAAAACTAAAGAACAATTGGGGTTTTAATTCCATGAGAAAAAGTCATAAGTCTTATGAATAGGAAACGTTATCATGAACGGTTCCTATATTCTATTTTTTGAAGCGAACGACTAAAGGTAAACAAAGACACAGCATCTCTCAAACTTACATGTCACTCAAAATAGCTCATGCACGCAGCTTTGCTTGCATCGTATACCCACATAGGTTAAGGTATTTACCTACCTGCTGTTTAAGGAAAACAGACAGACAACCAAACAAGACAAAACAAATACAAAAGAAAATAAAATAGCTTAGAGAAGTTGCACTCGCATTAACAACGTCAATCGTCGTGAGTAAAAATATGGCGTCGGGGTGGCTAACTTACTTTTTTTTTGCCTCTAATTAAAAAAGAGGTTCGTAGTCAGCTCTCCATACTTCTTCCTACACATTGCGTAGCGCAATAGCATAAAATAATTGATCATAATCGGCCTTTGAACAAAATTCCGTCATCTTTGCTAGTTGCGATTTTGCGAACATATTTGGTAGAAGTAGGATCGCTTTTATTTTGAGGACCACTGAAATTTTAGGTATTTTTTGGGCCACAGATCTCTTAAGCAAATTGTATTTTCATGATAAAATTAAATATTTAGTTAAATAAACTGCGAGTAAGGGATAAATCAGGTTATAACAGTGTTATTGTGTTTATTGCTTAATGGCATTTATTAGGCACATCGTTTTGTATAACTTTGCTTAATATTATGCAGCGTTGTAAATTTGGCATATTGAAAAACCAAATTTTTGACATGTTGACAATTAGTCGTTCGCTTCAGTAAATAGAATATAGCTACATTGTTTTAGGTCTGTAATAGTTTCTATTGCTTCCGTATTTGTTCTATGAGGTTTACATTGGTTACCCGGAGCAAATATGGTGTCACACTAGGAACGAATACTTACTATAACCATCATCAACCCATTATGTCCCCACCGAGGGGCACGGGTCTCTTCCCTGAGGAAGGTATAGGCCATACTCCACCACGGGGGCCAAGTCCGGATTGGTGGAGGCTTGTAAGACTAGTGGCTGGCCTTACTGTCAGTAGTTTTCAAGCCGCCCTAAGGCCTCTGACTTGGCTTAACGACTGCCAGCTATCGACGGCAGCCGGCACCAACTGCTTAAAACGTGCCTTACAAAGCACGGAACCGCTCGGAAAAATGCTACTAGCGTTAGCCATAGACGGTGACCCATCCATGGACTGAACGCGCCGTATGTTGCTTACTATCTTACTTACTATCATAATGTACAACAATTCGGTCAATAATAATACTGTTCATATGAATAATAAAAATCGAGAGTCATTACATTATCTAATAAATCAGATTAGACAAGAGACGATAGGTAAAACAAAGTCTATTTGTGTAATGTTCTCGTATATAGACCATAAAAAAAATGTCTAACAATGCTAACATGACTGGCCTCAGTTTTGTTAAATGATTATTAAGAGTTAATAACCTGTCGTTAGTACATTAAGCCACTGTTTCAAAATGTTCAAATAAAGTTCCGCATAAGCTATAATCCGCAACCAGGGCTGTCGTTTGTTCTAAATTTAAATAAATTTTCCTATATTGCGTGTGTTTGTTTATGGCTTCAAATTTATAAGCCCTGGTTGCGGATAGCTTATCCGGAACTTTATCTGGAGATTCTGAAACAGACCCTTAAAATAAACGTGTTTATGTGTTCAGTTCAATTTAGTAGCGATGGCTTCCCCAAGGATTCTGCAAATGAATGAGTTAAGAAAAAGCATCGGAGAAACAGCTTAGCGTTTTTAGTTAATTCTTTTTTATGTTTGTCTTATTACATACTTAGACTGGGCGGAATGTAAATTACGAACGCCTATTAATTTCAACTTAGCAACAAAACTCACGACCCTACGTGCGCCGTAACATTTACTCAGGCGCATAAAATAATATTTTATTACTGCGTGGTAAGAAGAAACTGTACGTAAAGCAGTCATTTATATTCCGTTCATATATAGTTGTGGGAGTTAACTGGCAGCAGTCCCAAGGGTGAGATCTTAATTACTCCCTTTAAGGGACATAAGCCAAATGAGTCAGCAGATTACGGAGTTTTTCCCTTACCGGTCCCTACTTTTATAACTGCCTTCATTATCACGCTAAGGCCTGTACATTTTTACTCAGTATTAAGATAATTTAAAGTGTACCCTTTTGTAGGTGTTGAATTAAACGTTATTTAGGCTTCTTATTGCATTGCAGTACCTGAATATGTAGATAGAAAAAGTGTATCTGCTCATTACAATCCCCAATGGCTGACAAAATTTTTAGGCAAGGGTTTTACCACAGAATATCCAATTTATATCCTAGAAGTGCTTCAAGGAATCGTGCCTTCAAAAATAATACCGAAAGGTCTAGTATTTAAATCAGCGGTTCCCGAATTCTTTTGGCTACCCCTTTTTTGGTTCACCGTTTTTTTGAGCATTCCTATTCAAGTAAGAAGTAACTGTAACAACGTAACAATCAATACGTGCTGACTGCACGAATGCTCGATGTGTAACATGTTACATTACACCGCGAGCATTTGTTCAGTACGAGCCTACATAAATACAGGAATTTCGGAATAGGCACAACATTTTTAAATAAGACAATTGAAACTGGATAATGATTACGTCAATTTATAAGATTACCATACTATAATATCAAAGAAGAAAAAAGACATCGAAATGTTGAATTTTCGCGGAACCCCTGAGAGCCTTTTCTGGAACCCAGGGTTCCGCGGAACACCATTCGGGAACCGCTGATTTTGACAATTAAAACTAACAAATAGTATTTTAAACAACAACAATTATTGGGTCGGTCGCTTAAGAGCTTAAGAGCGAAACACTGACTTTCAATATTACCTGTACACACTGTACAGTCGGCAGCACATCATGGTATACACCCATGCACTCTACTCCGTTGCACGACGGGCAACTTTGCAACTAAAATGTGTAGGTTGACGTGCTGTCGACTGTACCTACACTTTCTTTCTTCTTTTTAATTCTTTATAGTACACGTAAATTACATTAACAGAATGGAGAGAGTGCATGAGCAATTCTATCTCGGAAAATGAGCTTAAAAAAGAACAGCCAAATGCAGTTGCTACGAGCGATGTACATTATATTCCCGGTGCTGGTATATGAAGCTAAATTATGGAAGCTCACTCAGTATAAATCATAGATGACCCAAAACCAATCGGAACCCAAAGAGTGATCGATCCACTACACATGCGACGAAGTACGACAATACGGTCATTCGAAGACTAATAAGGCTTTAGCTCTAGGGGATTGCAAAATTCTCACACTTACCGAATATACATGTATGAAATTTCATTAAAATCGGTCTTCTTCTTAGGGGTGGTAATCTACATGATACGGAAGCAAAAAAAATATATTTTTTTTTAGTAAAAATCATCTAAAAATCGTAAAGTTATATGTCTTAGCTTCTATCGTTTGCACTTGACGGATCCGGCGGGGGTTTCGCGGGGCGGGCGGAGCGGGAGAGTGCGCCTGCGCGCTCGCCACCGGCGCGCGGCGCCGCAAAACCGGGGATTTTAGGTGATTTTCACTAAAGAAAAAGTTTATTTTTATTTTTAATACTGATGCAAAAAAAAAAAACACCCCTGAGTCGGATTTAACTGTGCAAATCAACACACTGTATACAGGGTGGAATTTTGTAATGCCACCTGAAGGGGAAGTACTCTTAATACTGTAGATAGAAAATTTTACTCAAAGAAAACATTCCTTTATTTTTGAGAAGAAAGAAAACTGCATTCAAAGATTTTTAAAAATTCGCTTGCCGCACCTGGTAATCGAACCAACTAAAATCTGTGAAAGTTGCACCCTGTACTTTTATTGCAGCGATCGTTAGGGTCAATTATAAGCATGAAATCTCTGTAACAAACTTCATAAATTAAATGAAAGGAAAACAATTAAATCTTAAATTGTTTTAAATATTTACAAAAAATGGTAAACTAACTAATTAATTGCTCGAAATGGGCTCCATTTTCTTGGATACACAAATTTATTCTTCTAAGGCTCAATTCAAACTGGCACAGAGTCGAAGCGTCGCGTCGCGAAGCGAAGCGTCACGTTTTTCAACTGTTCTAAATTCATCTCTATTTCTCTATCAATACGGTACGAATTTGTGTTGCGAAAAATTGAAAAGTGTCAGCGACGCGCGTCTGCGCGTGCATACGCGCGAATGCGCGCGCATTCGCCTGCAAGGGTTGCTCGGATTCGCGCGTCTGCGCGCGAATTGTTTCGCGTCTTCACCTACAAGGGTCGTTGGGTTCCCGCGTCGATGCGCGCAGACGCGCGAATTATTTCGCGTCGCGTCGCTTCGCTTCGCTTCGACTCTGCGCCAGTGTGAATTAAGCTTATCGAATTCATTTCTAGTAACCTTTAATAACGTGTTGTGGTGAATGTTATTAATCGTATTCTGAACTTCAACTCTCAACTCGTTTACATTCTCATAAGATTTCATGTAATTCGTCATTTTAATGGATAAATGACGTCAATGATAATTATTAATTAATAACATAAGTAAACATCTAGAAACGGATCTTTGAGTAAAAGTGCTTTAACTTGACCCATTGAATTAATAATTTAAGATTTCATTGTTTTCCTTTCATTTAATTTATAAAGTTTGTTAGAGAGATTTCATCCTTATAATTGACCCTAACGATCGATGCACTAAAAGTACAGGGTGCAACTTTCACAGTTTTTAGGGCCCTCGCCCACGGCGGCTTTTTGTAGCGCTGCCGTCGGCATCGCTACTAACGCGCGTAGGTCGCTTTTGCAACGCGCGACCGTAGCGCAGCTGTAGCGCTGCTAACGCGCCACCGTAGCGATGCAAGCGCGCGGCTGTAGCGCTGCTAACGCGCCATCGTCGCGCGGCCGTAGCGCTACAAAAAGCCGCCGTGGGCGAGGGCCCTTAGGATTACTCAGGCAGCCGGGGCTACGTGACGTCGCTGTCGTTGTCGGCGCTACGGCTGCTTACGTAAAAGCAGCACCAAAGACAACATGACTAATATTGCCTCAACGGAGTCCATCTTGCAACTGTGGCGATTGGAAGCGTGACGGTAGCGCGTTTGCATCGCGACAGAAGCGCTACGGCCGCGCGACGGTGGCGCGTTCGAAGCGCTACGGCCGCGCGACGGTGGCGTGTTCGCATCGCGACAGAAGCGTGGTTACGTGGGCGAGGGCACACAGCTAGCGACCGCATCGCGGCTGTAGCGCGGCGAACGCGCCACCGTCGCGCGGCCGTAGCGCTACAAAAAGCCGCAGTGGGCGAGGGCCCTTAGTCGGTTCGATTACCTGATGCGGCAAGCGAATTAAAAAATCTTTGAATGCAGTTTTCTTACTTTTCAAAAATAAAGGAATGTTTTCTTTGAGTAATATTTTCTATCTACAGTATTAAGAGTACTTCCCCTTCAGGTGGAATTACAAAATTCCACCCTGTATAAAAATGAATTGCTGTTCGTTAGTCACGAAAACTCGAGAACGGCTAGACCGATTTGGCTAATTGTTAATTTTTTATATTTGTGGAAGCCTACGAAATGTTTAAATGGTGAGAAAATATGTAAACATTACGAAAACTTTGGCGGTACGAAGTTTGCTAGTCCTTTATAAATATGCAATGACAGACAGCTGAGTGCTTACGAATACTCGCCGAAAAAAGGCGATTCAATCAAACAAAACAAAGAAAAACTATTGAAGACCGCAAGCTCTGTATCGTATCCACTGATCCCATCTTCCCGAAACATCCCTCGAGTTCGAAACTAACTCGGGGTAAGTCGATAACAAGTGCCGAGCTCAAACGCAAAAGATCCCGGCACAGGCTCAACAACGAAATTATCCCAAGAAGAAGGAAAGACAATTCGATATTCTCTCGGGTAACAGCTCCTAAATCATTGCTTACAGGCGCTTGTCTGCATCTGTGAGTTATGCCTGTATTACTAAATTAAGTAGGTACGTAGATAACTCCTTGCAGCGTCGAGTTGGTAAATGGGGTGTATTTTCACCGCCGACATCGGTGTTGATTGAGACGCCATTTTTAGGGTTTCGTTGGCAACAAGGAATCCTTGTTGTATCGACATGTCTGTCCGTTTGTCTGGCTGCCTGTCCGCGGCCAAGCTTAAAGATGATTAGTAAGGCCCGTCGCTTTGCCACTGTATTGTTTACTTATGCGCAGTAAATGTATTAATAATAATAAAACTATCGGCTAAGTAGACTTAAAAGTTAACGAGTAAAAGTCGACCAACTTATAAAAGGAAAACTTCGTACAAAATCCATTGTAAATTACTTTGGTGAAGTTGCTAGACTGTAAAGCAGAAAAGCCCCCAATTTCTACGGAACCCTATACTGTGCGTGGCCCGACACGCACTTGGCCGGTGTTTGTTGTTAAGATCATGCAGCGCTAATTTGTTGCGATAATTGGAACTGATACTTTTAATTTTTAACAATACGCCCGATTGTATTTGGGTTTCACGTCACTAAGCCGCTTAGAAAAACACGAAGTGGTCATACAATGCGGCGTACCTTATTTCAGCTGAATTGAAATCCGGCTGAATTGAGGAAGCCACATTGCATTACAACGACGTTTATCGAACCGGCGGCGGCGGCGGCGGCGGCGCGCCGCGTTTTCTTGTAATATGGCATGTTATACGATATGAAGGGTACAGGAAAAGAAGGGGCTCATCGACATTTGTGTTATTTTGAGAAAAAGCTGTTTAAATGTTTCAGACTGTTATCCTGAGTTTCACGGATGATTTTAATGGTGCAATGAGCGCGTTCTCAGATAGTAAGTGGTCAATGTACCCCTTCTTAACCAGTATAGAATAAAATGAGCTTCTTTTATCCCGGTTTAAGTCGCAATAGGCCCCATTTAGTGTTTTATTGATTTTTTGCTATGCCCATATCACAGGAATCCAGCCCCTTTTAGTTTGTTTTGGACACGTCATATTAAGGGCTCGTTCAAAATCTATCAACTGCAATTGTTAGTTTGATTTCCACGAATATGTCGATGAGCCCCTTCTTTTCCTGTACCCTTCATATGTTTGCGACAGGCACACCACTCTGTAGTCTGTTTTGGCGTATGTTTTACAGATACACATACACGTATTCCATGTACACTTCAAGGCATGTGTATCAAACTACTTACTGTAAACACCACTATAACGACTGACAAACAACTTGACCAAATGACCATGACTTCCTGTCGGCTTCCGATGCTAATGGCGGGGGATGCAGGAAGTTACTTAGAATTAATTATTCGGACTTTAGTTTAGTTTATCCAAATAAGGGATGTATTAACAAAGGGCAAGATGAAAAGTACCCAATACTTGCGTGCGTGCATGCAACGACTAATGAATGTCGATCAAGCGAAAGTAATCTGTCAGGACCGTGGCACATGCCAGTTCCTGGTCTCTGCTTACCTACCCCTCTGGGATACAGGCGTGAGCTTATGTATGTACATGCGTAGGTTAGTCAAATTAACAAATTATGCTCTTTTATACATCTCGATTGCAATGACCCTACTGCACAATACTGTTCAACTTTTATACTGGGCGTTATACCAGTGGTGCAACATAGAAGCAAAAATCGAGGAATCATTACTAGCCTTGTTCACGAATGCGGTAAGTTCAGTCGAGAGCAGTTCAACCGTTACAGTTTTGTTGCAGTCGTAACTGATCAGAGTACACGTACGTAAAGGTTAATGTGTTGTCGACTGTACCAAAGGAAAAGAAAAGAGGTCGAAATGCGCTTACGTGTTGAATTGCAAAACGAGTTTGAATGAACGAAAGTCACAAGATACTTGTAAATATTTACGGAAAAAGATGTTTCCGATCGGGTCCCTTTTTAAAATTAAAATCCTTTCAGAAAGGGCCGCGTGTGGTCCCTCGGGTGCTTCAAAGTCAACGTGGGCTCATTCCGTCTAAGGATTTTACGACTCGCCTGTCCTCCTTACGTGGTTGTTCTTTTGGTGTTTGCTTCTGGAAGCATCCTTTATGTAGCTTTAAGACGTGGAATACAGTCACCGGGCAACGTTTTAGTACTTGTTCTGTCGTTCGGGTTTCCGGATCTTTTACTGTAGCAAATGTGATTTTCCTGTAGGGACTAGAATTTATTTCGTCCTGAGCATTATTGTGTCCACTTTAATGGAGGTTTTCTAAGGTAGTTTTGTATTCATGCTAAGTTATTTAAATCATCATGATCATCAGCCTACCGCTGCCCACTGCTGGGTATAGGCCTTTTCCCCCAAATGACATTTCACACGGTCTCTCGTCACTCGCATCCACAGACCTTCCGCCGACTCAACGACATCGTCTGACTATCGGGCCGCAGGTCTGCCCACTGACCGTTGTCCTGTTCTCGGCTAGAGCTGCCAACAACTCAGGATCTGATGTCGCCATTTTCCAAAGTTTAAGTAGCCTAAAGTAGGTAACCGAATTTTTGCTGAGGTAGCCTAAGTAAGCTAAACTCTAAACATAAAATAAAGAGGTACAATTTATTTAATAATTAGCTTTACTTTTACTTACTTTTGAACGCTGGGATTTTTTCCCACTCGTCACGATAATGCTTGAATTTTCCGTGGTTTCCGATCCTTTCTCACAGAAACAACGCCTCCGAAATCACTGACTACGACACCGAACGCGCACAGGACTCGAAGAGTTTTACAAAGTGACAAAAAATACTTGTTTCTTTCTTTCACCATTTATCGGTACAAAACACATAAATTACAATGGTTATTAATAGTAAAGCTAATACAATACTAATACAATACGATTGTAACAACAACCCTATTACGTTGTTAATTGGGTTCCATAATAGATACCGTTAGCTACGACGAATTTGGGTTATTCCCCGAAATGTGTTCCCACACTTTACTTTTTCCAATGACTGTATTATACAAGCTGTTAATTTGCAAGCGTGCCATATTTTAGGACGTGATTATACTGCTGATTATAAACAAAAATCAATCATAAAAGAAGAGTCGATTTTTTTTCTTTTGTTCTCTGACGTCACATTTTTTATCGATAAAGAGAACGCCCAGCTCTAATATCGAATTATCTCGCACATCCCTAAACTTTCGTGTACTCGCAGAAGAATAAAAGGACGGCGGTTTGGCAACCACGCGCATCCACACAAACCGACGGAGACAACTTTGTCTTCATTGAAATAAGAACGAAAATGTCTTAACTCATCGGCATTCAGTGGTGGCGCGGACTTTAGAACAAACACGCCGCGCGAGCGCACCCCCACCCCCAATTAGCCTAGCCACTCAGTGACCGGACATCCTTTGTGACGTGCGCACGTGCCGATATCGCATGCTCTTTCATTAGTACCTAATGTGCGCGTGCCGCCACCGCCGTGCGCCGTTTCGTAAAGACAATGACGGATAACTACACAAATATTGAGTTAGTGGAAATGGCCCAGTGGCCTGGCCAGCGCGGTCCCCGGATCTTACTCCCCTAGACTTTTATTTGTGGGGAGAAGTTAAAAGACTAGTGTATGCTGAAGAAGTAAACAATGCGGCTGTGTTGCGTGAAAGGATTATTTCTGCCTTCCAAACTGTTAGGCAAAATGTGTTTGTGTTGCAAAATTTAAAAAGTAATTTGTGTCGTCGTGCGAGACTTTGCATAGCGCAGAACGGTGGCCACTTCGAATAATTGCTCCGTACAACTTAATCATTGTAAGTACCCTGTAAATAACGTCTCAATTAGTGTAAATAATGGTGATTTCAGACTTTTAACTACGCCGGATCAACGATTTATTTGAAGGTAGGTTAGTACTTGAGTAAGTTATCTACTTCGTACTTTTTTTATACTAACTTGTAAATAAACTAATTTGCGCAATATTTTAATACCTACTAACCTCCTAGCAAAGAAATTGGTTGTTTTGTCGGTCCTAAGCCCGTGAGAGTAGGAAGGGAAATCTGAAATCATATGTTTCTTGTTGTTATTGCTGTTTCTTTCACTCGGTGCCAACTTGGCAACGGGGCGGGGTCTCGGTCTTTTCCCATTACGTGCATGTCGCAGCACCTTCCATCTTAGGTTATTCCTATTCAAACCCTAAAAATAAGTATTATTTTTATCGACGGCTTCCTTGAATATGGGAGACTGTTAGTAGACTGCATTAACTGGTAACATTAATTACTATTTTTTCTTTAAATATGGCACGCTTGCAAATTAACACCCTGTATAATATTTATATGTGTTGTAATTGTAATATTTTATCACACATTAAAGTGGTCCTTCGAGCCGGATCACACACACACACACACACACTTTTCGTGACAGATCTCTTTATTTTTCTCACAAAAACAAAAACAACTAAATCATTTAAAGGTAAATTAATTCGTAAGTGGTACTTGGGGTCGTGTTCCCGGAAAATCTTTGCTAGGTTGAACCTTCCACGCATTTGATTAAGGGTAATCCGATATAAGCAACCCGAAACTGGCGCGCTTTGTTGCCAGGTTGCCACTAATGTTGATGAATGAATAGACAGGTATTTTTGTGAACTTCACCATTAACCAATATTGTCAGAAACAGGTTGCCAACTGCTCAGCAGTTAGTTTATCGGTAGTTACTACGTATAGATACAAGTTAAAGACTGATGTGAAAATATGGGCGCCCTTCTCATAAACACTATTTTAATTACTTACCTGGAAATGCACAATTTGAAACCTTGAAACCTAGATTTTACCGTAAGTAAAGCAACTGAAAGTACGGACATAGTACCAGACGGCAAAATAGTGTCTGGGCGGCAAATAAACCAAAACCTTTACTACCTTTCTTCACTGTTACATTATAAATAAATAATAAATAAATAAAAATGTTTATTTGTACTCATGCAGTTTTCATTTACGTATCTTATCTTAGGTTTAGGGCTATTATTTATTTACTTATCTAATCTCTTTAAACGAGCAATTCTTGTATATATTTTTATATATAATCAGAATCTCGGAAACGGCTCCAACGATTTTCACGAAATTTTGTAGGCAGATGCTTTCGGTGGCGTTTATTTGATCTAACTAGGTTACATTTTTAGAAAACGTTGTTTTATCCGTGTTTTAAGGCAATTGAAATTTGCTATAATAACATACAGAGGTAAATTTCGCGTCTATCTGCAATGTTGGGATAGTCCTGACGGGAAAACGGGCGACCTATTTCGGGCCGATTTCAAGAGACCCGGTTCGAGTCATGATGTTTTTTTTCCAAGTTCTTTTTTTGTTGGAAAAGGATTATTTAATTTTATATTATATATTTAATATTACAAAAAAAGTACCGAGCAAAGCTCGGTCACCCAGGTACTTATTATTATGTATCGTAGTTTATAAGTAAGTATATAAACGTGGGCCCAGTTCTAGTGATTGTTGCCTCTGCCTACGCCTCTGCCTACCCCCTCGGGGATAACAGGCGTGAGTTTTTTTTTAAATATTTTTATATGTCATTATTTAAAACTGAATTGCCAATAAATACTTAAGTAGATTTATATAAATCGTACATAATAATTGTATGCAGGGCACAGGGCGAGTGTTCTGCGCCCCAAAATCAGAAGCAATCACTACGGAGGATACCCTGAAATTAACAGAGTTAAGGCCAGTTTCTGAATTGAGAATTTCACTAAGTAAGTACTTAAGTAACGTTTGTCACGCTCTTTTCTGAGAAATTTGACGAGACAGCACTAAAGTTAGGCACTCGTATTAGCGAAATTCTTTAGCCGATTTCTAATTTGAGAATTTCGCTAAGTAATTACTTAACTGTAGTGCTGTCTCGTCAAATTTCTTTAGAAAAGAGCGTGACAGCATGTTACTTAAGTATTTACTCAGTGTAAATTTTTAATTCAGAAATCGGCCCTTAAGGCCGATTTTCTATAGAAATTTGACGGGACAGCACTACAGTTAAGTAGTTACTTAGCGAAATTCTCAATTCAGAAATCGGCCGTTAGTCTACTAAAAGGCCTTCCACACGATTGGAAAGACTCTCCGACCAAGTGGCCTTGGTCGGGTTGGAATGCGTTCCACACGGTCGGACAACTTGACAACGTACAGTCGAAAGCACGTCATCGTTCACATTTGAGTTGCAAAGTCGCCCGTAATGCAACGGGGCAGAGTGCATGGGTGTATAACATGATGTGCTCTCGACTGTACGAAACGACATCGGTGGCGCAGCGGTTAGCGCATCTGCTTACCATGTGAGGTCCCGGGTTCGAATCCCGGTTGGGTACAAAAAAAAAAGAAACACAGGTCTTGGATGTTTACATGCTTATGACGTCGCTGTTTCTGGTACCCACGACATAGGGTACCCTAGTGTGGGACCAGAAGCGAATCGATGTATGTAAATGCAAGCCTGTATGTAAATGTTATTTTATGCGTAAATTGATATGAATTCCGTCAATACCTCCCGTTCGCGGCTTTCAAAATGCGAACCCATTCCAACCATAATTCGAAACATAATTGGGTAGCTAGTTGACAAAATGTCAATTAAATTACTTTTTAAACGGAATTTTGTACCTATGAAAATACCGCATTATGAAGTCATTATTCAGAGCAGTCTTTTTATGTTTCATCTATTTAACAATTGTAATAACTAATAATTAACTTAAAGAGATATATTTCCCGAAATATTTTGTTTTAGTCGAGCATATGAAGTAATTTATAGTTAGTGGTGTCAACTACCGAATTCGAACTTACTGTCATAGACATACATCCGCTCGCAGCGACGGCCAACGGCACACTGAAGTGCTCGCGTCGGACGACAGCCTTCCACACGATCCATTCCGACCGCCAACACAGCGTGTTGTAATGGCTGCGCTTCCGATCAAGGCCGTTGGATTCCGACCAATATTTGGTTGGACAACGTCAATTCCACACGTGAAATTTTTACACCAACCTGACCAATGTCACCTTGGTCGGAGAATCTTTCCGATCGTGTGGAAGGCCTTTAATTTCGAGGCAGCAGCTCCACCCTGCCGGACACAGCGGGTTAACCTCCTACTTGTTTGAAAACAAATGATTCAATAAACGAACACAATGAGACAGGGCGAGATTGCAGAGTATTGTGGACGCCCTATGTGCCACTCAGGGGACATAACACATTAAGTCATTTACTAAATAAATTACCAATATAATGAAACAGTTACAACCCGATGTATAGATTGACTGATTAACTGGCTAACTAATTAATGGACTACAAAATTAAATGAATGATATACCACCTCCACGGTAAAGTGATGAGAAATTTGTAGGAAATGTAATGAATGAGTGATCTTATGATGCATGCTCTCTATAGAGTTTGTTAATTACAACGAATCCAATCTGACTCCAAAATATAAAAACTTGAATTTCCCGTCACACTAGTGACAGCGCCATAAGGTTACTTGACTGCTTTACCTTTTGAATAAAACCAACCATCGGTTACGCAGGCCTTCCACACGATTGGAAAGATTCTCCGACCAAGGTGACATTGGTCGGGTTGGTGTAAAAATTTCACGTGTGGAAGCCGGTTGTCCAACCAAATATTGGTCGGAATCCAACGGCCTTGATCGGAAGCGCAGCCATCACAACACGCTATGTTGGCGGTCGGAATGGATCGTGTGGAAGGTTGTCGTCCGACGCGAGCGCTTCAGTGTGCCGTTGGCCGTCGCTGCGGGCGGATGTATGTCTATGACAGTAAGTTCGAATTTGGTAGTTGACACGAATAAATTACTTCATATGCTTGATTAAAAAGTAATTTAATTGACATTTTGTCAACTAGCTACCCAATTATGTTTCGAATTATGGTTGGAATGGGTTCGCATTTTGAAAGCCGCGAACGGGAAGTGTTGACGGAATTCATATCAATTTACACATAAAATAACATTAACATACAGGCTTGCATTTACATACATCGCTTCTGGTCTAGGATACCCTGTGTCGTGGGAACCAGAAATAGCGACGTCATAAGCATGTAAACATCCAAGACCTGTGTTTCTTTTTTTTTGTAACCAACCGGGATTCGAACCCGGGACCTCACATGGTAAGCAGATGCGCTAACCGCTGCGCCACCGATGTCGTTTCGTACAGTCGAGAGCACATCATGTTATACACCCATGCACTCTGCCCCGTTGCATTACGGGCGACTTTGCAACTCAAATGTGAACGATGACGTGCTTTCGACTGTACGTTGTCAAGTTGTCCGACCGTGTGGAACGCATTCCAACCCGACCAAGGCCACTTGGTCGGAGAGTCTTTCCAATCGTGTGGAAGGCCTCCCATCGCCCAATCACGGTAAGCATGGGCGCACAGAATGAACCAATCACAGAGTGATTTACTTTGCAGCACATCTTGCGCTCATTTCATTGGTGAAGTCTAATCGCGAGGACATGGGCCGTTTTTTAATGTGAATTTTGTACGGAGGAATCCTTTTTAACGTTTTTTGATTCGTAGTTCAAAACGCAGTTGGTTTGGTGTCATTTACAAATCAACAGAGAAAATAATTATATGCAAAGCCAAGCACTTCTTACGTCGTTATGTTCTTAGCTGTTGAATATTCAAAGTATTACACTTCGGGGCTAAGGGCCAGTTTCTGAATTAGGAATTTCACTTACTTAAGTCTAGTGTTGTCTCGTCAAATTTCTCAGAAAAGAGAACGTTACTTAAGTATTTACTTAGTGAAATTTCTCAACTTAGAAACCTTCCCTTAGGGGTGTTGAACTGACTGACGCTTATGTTTTTTACTTATAATGCTATATCGTATATTCTTCCCTAATAATATTTACAGCGAATTTCAAAATGTAGGTAATACAAATGTAATTCAGGCCGCCTACCTCCGGGCGAATGAATATTTATGCTATAACAAGTACGGTTGCAAATACTTAATGGTCGGCCATCGAGACTGGAGGTGCTTCTACAAATTCACGAAGTTAATTTTATCTCGCGGGAATTTTGCAGCGTAATTTTGATGTCCTTTGGTTATTTAAGAGACCATTTATTTTAACTGCGCACCACTTCAAACATACAGGACTAGCTTTTTCGGCTTTACGCTTACATCTCGAAAGTAAAGTTGTGTAGGGAAAATATAACAAAAGCTTATGATATTTATATGACTTTCACCTTGATTGGTTTTACCAAATAGAAATTCGTAAAAATAGAGATTTTTGGATTCATTATGCTAGCTTAGCTATAAAATGACTAAGGTTATTAAGCTTAGTTTAAAGACAAAAAGAAAAGAAAAAGTACAATGTTTTTTTAAAACAGTTTTCTTGATGTTAGTACATTTTTTATATTTTAAAAACTGACTGAAAAAATGATTCCAATAATTTTTGGTAGGTATATTTTCCAGTAGTCCTGAATCGCTCGTAGCCTGGTATGCCTGAGTGATCTTAAACGATCACTAAGGTTAAGGAACATACGGCGCGTTCAGTCCATGGATGGGTCACCATCTATGACTATAACGCTAGTGGCATTTTTCCGAACGGTTCCGTGCTTCGCAAGGTACCTTAAGCAGTTGGTGCCGGCTGCCGTCGATAGATGGCAGTCGTTAAGCCAAGTCAGAGGCCTCAGGGCGGCTTGAAAACTTCTGACAGTGAGACCAGCCACTAGTCTTACAAGCCTCCACCAATCCGGACTTGGCCCCCGTGGTGGAGTATGGCCCATACCTTCCTCAGGGAAGAGACCCGTGCCCCTTGGTGGGGACATAATGGGTTGATGATGATATTTTCCAGTAGTAATACAGTATCAGGTGATTTGTCTTACTTTATCACATTTCCAATAAAGAGCCTGTTTTTATTTGTTAAGGGATTCTTAAAGAATCTTTAAAAATTACGGAAATTACTTTAAAAATAATACAGCAAAAAATGAACATAATGATAACTCTATCATACATACCTATTATTTGATGGTAATTCGTCCTAGAGAAGGTTCTAGAAAAAGTTATTGAAAAGGTTCGAGAAAAAGTTCTTTATACGTCAAATAAACAGAAAAAGTTGTGTATAATTAAGGTTAAGATAAAGCATATTTACAGCGCCACCAAGTTATCTGTTCAGGTGGGCAAAATTGTAACTACTTATTAATTGTAAATCCTGTTCCCCATTTTTTGTTTTATTTATTCAGTTACTAAGATTTATAGATATATTTTCATTAAAATTGAAAGACGGGTTAAAATATTCTCATTTTTCTTGTTAAATTTCTTAAATGCTACTACTAAATTCTCCACTAGCGCCGCTATCAACTGACAGGTAAGATGGTGGCACTGTACAAGCTTTTCCCAATTAGTCTTAATACAGCGAAAAGTGGAACCAAATTCAGTTCACCATACTAGAAGGATATTTGTCTAGATTCAGTAGCATTAGCGTTGGGAAATTATGGGACAGTGTAATGAGCGCATAATATATCTGGCTGTTTCAACTTTAGCGAGTAATATTTTAATTTTACTGGCTTAACCCTCTCTCCAGCGTGTTATGAAGGTAATTAGAGCAGAGAACAAAATGTAATGAACAACAGGGGCATATTCGGACGGCTAACCAACGGCTGGCTTATTAAAAGTTGCAATTCACAGTATGATTTTCGAACAAATTTACGTTGAGTAAGCCCATTTGTCACACACGCGCGCCGAGTTGAGAAAACCTAACCATCAAAGAATATTGTTTCTCTGTTTCCAAAATAATATCACTATTGTTATGTACATTTGGTTGGGGTGCACTGACCCGAAGTAGATTTTAGCCTCTGACATAAGATGTCTCCATAAAGCTCTGTCCTGTGCGGTCGCCTGTGAGTCAGATCAGAACCTTGGACACTTTGTCTTTCTAGAACTACCAGGAGTGATCAAAGGTCTTCAACCGATTGGTAGTCCCTGCCCGAAGCGGGGCCGTTCCCTTGCCCAAATCTCCCTCAACCTAGGCCTATGCCATATTTGTTGGGGGTGAGACAAAATGTAAACCACTTTTTAGTACTCATTTGACCAGTCATACTCAAAGTGTGGTACGCGAACACTTAGGGGTTCGTCATTTGATGATAGGGGGTACGCGAAAGGATTTCCGTAATGGCAGCTGGATGGCTTCCTAGCACACGCATGAGAGTGCGCTCTCACCCGGGTTTTCATATCTAGTACCTAATGATAAAAACCAATTACAGAAATCGACTTAATGTTGAGCTAAAGTTAAGATTAAAATTGTCCAAAATTGCTCCTAAAATCGACTCCATTTGACAAGAAACTAGCCCATCCATCACATTAATATTAATAACATATTTATTTTTGTCACTGTATTGCCTTTTATTAAAATCTATTAAAATAAAAAACTGTGTTAACTACAATTTCTTATTTTTAATTTGACGTTCGCAGTTCGCAGTCATTTGGGAACTTAAACAGGGGTACGTGGTACCATAAGTTTGGGAAACCCTGCTTTAGACTATTTACGTTATCAAAAGTTATTTACATTTTGTCTCACCAGCAAATAAATATTTGTATTGCATTGTAGTCAGTGACAGTTGCATGACTGCGTCGATTTCGTTTCATTGCCGGTTCAAATCAACGCGCACGCGTATAATGAGCCGTTTTCAGAAGAACTAAAAAAAATCTAACGGCTGTCAAAGGAATGCAATTTTGGACCTAAGCCCAATAGCCATGTGTGATACATCATAAAATAGGTCTCAGCGAGCTGAACAAAAGTTACTATGACGCCAATAGCCAAATGTTTGTCCTTTCGGAGTTATAATTTATTGAAAATGTTAGTTTTTTTTCAATACAATATAACTCCGAAAGGACAAACATTTGGCTGTTGGCGTCATAGTAACTTTTGTTCAACTCGCTGAGACCTATACGATGATGTATAGGTCTCAGCGAGTTGGCTATTGGGCTGAGATCCAAAATTGCATTCCTTTGACAGCCATTAGATTTTTTTTTTAGTTCATCTGAAAACGGCTAAGGAAGTAAAGGAACTACGTGGCAAAGGAACTAAAAAACCCGACCACTCAACTGTAATTGAACTGTAATGCACTAACAAAATCGGGGTACGTTCGAAAATATCAAAGACTTCGAAACTTTTTGTAGCCGTCATAACGTTAATACTAGAAATAAACATAAATTGTCGTTTCCACGGTTTAGACTTGCAAAAGTTAATATTTCCTTTATGGGACATTGTATATGGTTCTACAACAAGATACCACAGCTCATGTTAGAGTTACCTCCATCGCGGTTTAAGAATTGTGTTAAGCACACTCTTTGCATAAAAGCTTATTATATAATCAACGTTTGTTTAGAAGACAAGGATGTCTGGCATTAAATAGTAGTTTAATATTAAATTTAATCAGAGGACAAATGTGTCTAGTGCTTAACACATCCAAGAGAATATTTTTTAAGTTTGAAATTATGTAATTTAGGCTAAAACTGTTTTGAAAAGAATAAATGTGGAGTTTCTTTGTTAGTTTCTTCTCCATGTAATCTATTAATTGTGAAACTAACAACTTTGATAAAGTACTTTCATAAAGTAAACATTTTGTTTTAATATTTGACATAAAATATTTGATTTTGATTTTGACAAGTAGCGACTTTTCGAAGGCCAAAATCCACAAGGGTCGTCGAGCCAGTGGAGCTAGTAAGTAGGTAAATGTCTCAATTAGGGAATCAATAAAGCACAGTTTGGCACTTCGAACTTCCAACACTTGACAGTATTACTTTTAGACTTCTTTATTGTATTGACACTTTATTGTACAATACTCCCGAGTATCAAAGGAAAGTTTTTACCTATTGTATATAAGTCGATGCCTGCTTACAATATCCCAGGACAAACGTTTGAAAGGAAAGCATTTATTTATTTGTTATCCCGGAAGGCACGAAACCTACCTACGCTTGTGCTGATTTCAGCATTGAAACTGAACTCGGTTCAGCAATAAACTTTGTTTGTATCTTCAATCCCGGCTGTGGACGAAAAATAACCCAGGTCTTGGATGTTTACATGTTTGTGATGTCGCTGTTTCTGGTACCCACGACGCAGGGTATCTTAGTGTGGGGCCAGAAGCAATATATGTGCCATGTTTATATTTGTTGGAATCCGAAACCGAAAATGAGGGTGAAACGAAACAAAAAAAAAAAACAAGCACATATTATGATAATATAGTCAATTTATTTAGATCTAAGTAAAGACCAATTTATCACATAAAGCTTAATTGTAAGGTTCACGGTATTTGGATTCATAACAAAAAATACACAATAAGTGTTTTATTTAATACCACCTTTTCCTTTTTGTAATAAGCTACTTAAATACAAAACTATCACAATTTTTACGGACTGAAGGACATTGGAAGGGTTTGGAAAAGACGCTATGCGTTATAAAGAGTTCGCAATCCCGACCCGTCTCTTGTGTGTGATCTGCGCCCCGATCCTTCAGTACATTTTGTATGAAAGGGAAATGGAAAGATGACACGCCTTTTCCGCGCCCTTGCCCCACGTCCTTTCTGTGTGTCCCAGGCCTAAGAGGTTGTCAAACTAGGTTCAGCCATCGCTGTATCGGTGTGTGTATGATGAGAACAAACAACAGGCGCGCAGCCAAAAATAACGGATTTGCTAAAAGATAATAGACACGTTGAAGTAAATGTATTATATTATGATGAATGGCTCCCCTTAGTATTATTAAGCATCATCAACCCATTACGTCCCCACTGAGGAGCACGGGTCTCTTCCCTGAGGAAGTTATAGGCCATACTACACCACGGAGGCCAAGTCTGAATTGGTGGAGGCCAGAGGCTTGTAAGACTAGTGGCTGGTCTTACTGTCAGAAGTTTTCAGGCCGCCCTAAAGCCTCTGACTTGGCTTCTAACGGCAGCCGGCACCAACTGCTTAACGTGCCTTGCGAAGCACGGAATCGCTCGGAAAAATGCCACTAGCGTTAGTCATAGAACGGTCACGCATCCATGCACTGAACGCGCCCTATGTTGCTTAACTTTCGTGATCTCTTAAGATCACTCAGGCGGCCGGGCCTACGAGCGATTCTTATTAACAAACTTAATTAAGCGAATATCGCCATGCCTTGAGTAGTTATTTAGTCTGTGAAATTCTCCATAAATTCAGAAACGGCCGGTAAGAAAACGTTTTCTTTGTCGAAAACAAAGTTAATCAAGAGGGGTAGTTATGAACTAAGTAGAGAGCGATCAATCTTTTGATAAGAAAAGCAGGAGCAATTTGATCACATTGCAATCAATTCTGTTTATCTCTTTCGTTAATTGAGTTTATTATTTGATTTCTATGAACATAATACCTACAACTTTACTTATTGTGATAGGTTGATAAGTTCGGTTGTACATCTTGCTGTAAAATATATAACTAAGTACCTCTTTATAATTATAATTCAGTGCTAGACGTTTTGTGATAGTGTTAACTCCAAACGAATCTACGATGACAGAATTTGAAGGACAAATAGATAGACAAATCAATACCGATCAGCAAATATCACTGCCAATAAAACTAGTAACCCCGAAAGAAGTAACGTAAATGATACGATATCTGGAGAACAAAAAAGCGCCTCGTTTGATCTGATAACTGGTGAAATCCTGAAACTTCTGCCTAAGAAACCTGTTAGTATTTCTAACAATCCTGTTCAATGCTATTTTAAGGAAACTACTATCCTAAACTGTACAAAATATGGTAGACATTATGTATGATGGTGAAGCCGGGAAAACCTCCAGCAGAAACATTTTTATACCGATCCATAGGCCTTTTGCACGCTCTGTCAAAAGTTTTCAAAAATTACGGCTACGAAGACTAAAACTAATTCTGACGACTGATAAGATAATCCCTGATTACCAGTTCACGCTACAATAAATAAAACTTTGCTTCAGACTATGTGCATAACTTGCGTTTTGATGCAATAAAGAGTTTTAATAATAATAATAATAACTGGACTCCTCAGCTGAAGGGCGTCCATCTGGCCACTTTGGTCAGACGAGACTATTACCATTTTTTTCTGCATAATAATATAATGTCCATTTGTCCATACAGGCAACCGGTACATAAATAAAAAAAATGTTATTAGAACTAATTGTATAACAAAGTAGGATCAGAGGGTACCGTATTAGTACTAAGATTACTAGATATTTTTTTTTAACAAAAAGTCAAAAGTTTAGCCAAAAAGACAGACTGTCAGACAATTCTCTCATTATTGAGTTTTTAACAACTGAACAGATGTATACATCGAATGGCAGATAAAATAAGATCCGTGGAGAATAAAAAGAACTTCTCTGCGGTTTTTCTAGATATCCAACAAGTATTTGATAGAGTTTTGCATGCTATTCAATGTCAAAATCTTTTACCAAACTCATTTTTCATGATCCTACGGTAATACTTAGGGGGGAATCCCCTAGTGACGGACACCTAAGGTCTTTTATAAATTAAATAAAAGGTATTTCACGAAAAGATTATTTATATATGACTTACAATAGGTAACAAAACTAGAAATCAAATTAAAATAAAAAAACACAATCTCCGCTTAAAAGTTAATTAATACGATCAATCAAACTTCGGTAACAAAAATTGTAATTTTCTAAAGTGGCACCTAGTACCGGACGGATATTTGTGGCATACCCCTAGCATCGGATCTTTGCATGAAGTCATAGTAAAAATTCTTACCAGTATTGCCTTTCCCTTCAATAAATTGATGAGGGGTATTCATGACTTCAGCTAAGTCGTAGGGTAATTTAGATTTTTTTTCATGAGTGGCATGAATTTAATGAATAAATCTTAAACGTGGCCCACCAATAGTTGTTCATACTCTGCTAAAAAGGTGTTACTGAACCTACCAAACTTTGGTTTCATCGTCACTACTTCTCTACGATTGAGCGCCTTTATCTTGTCAAATAGAGTGATTTTAGGAATATTGTAGAGCATTGTAGCTAGTCTCACACTCATTTCCTTGAACTAAATCTTATTAATAGCACTTTGTAAGCTCTGGGACTGTCGTAATCTTTTTTTTTCTTCTCTTCCATTTCGTTTCCCTTCGTTCTTCTAAACATTAAACAAAATAAACTAATTATAATAAATACGATAAGTGCTTACAAAAAATATCAATCTGCTTACTGTCCGGTGCTAGGGGATGACTTACTGTCCGGTATTAAGGGACAGACAATATCGTACATTAAGTGGTACCCACCAAAATTGATTAAAAAATCTAATAAAATTCAACCAATTTACCAATAACAATCAAATACTACTTTTATTTTTGAGTACCATTAAAATTTAATTGCTTGAATGATCCAGAAACACTTTCACTTATCTTACGTGTCGCCGTACTTTCCCACCAAAAACAGCAAAAGCCCGCTCCCATCAAGGCATTGCGCGTAACAGGCTACCCGCGGCGCGTGATCCTGTACCAGTGTACCTCCCGCTCCCCTTTCATTTGTAGTTTGAATCGAACTAGTTTATAGTTGTTAAGATAGTACGAGTGTTCGGCGATAGGTGCCGTCCGGCGTTACGGGACTTCCCCCTACATATATAAAAATTTCAGGTAAAGTTCAAAGATGAACTCTCAAAGCTTTACCAAATATTGAATCTTGACAAAAGAAACTAAAATAATGGCCTATTTCCACAAAAGAATTACTGATGCTGAGTGGAGCTTCAGACCACATCAGTCTCATTATGGCTAAAACAGCCGATGGCAGATAAGAATACAAAAAAAAATATCACAAAGGCACGCTTCATCAGTACCAAAACCATGTATTGTTCTAATATCTATTATATATAATTCTAACTATGAACTCCACCTTTTCTCAACTTAATATCATTTGGTCTCTTCCTAGCAAGTTGTTTAGAATGACTCAACAGGGCTTGGTAGAATGTGCTCATTCGTAGCTCAGTGTCATACTTTTCACAATGTTTGAGCACCGTTGGGTACAGATATTCCAACATGGCATGGTCCAACGTCGGGAACAGGTGATGCAACGCGTGATCTCCGAACCTGGTCAGCGATTTGAAGTGGTTCCCGGCATATTCCTCCCTTTCCACGATTACATCTAGCTGATGCAGACCCCAGTCCGGCCTTTGGTCCCTGCGAAGTAGAGAGACTTACTTAGACCTGAGATTTCCGCGCTAATTCTATCAAAGTACGTAGAAAAATGTCAAAAAATACATAAACATACACATTTACATACAGGCACATACATTGCTTCTGACCCACATCAGGTTACCCTGTGTTATGGGGACCAGAAACCGGACATCACAAACATGATGAAGTGAAAAATGTTCCCTTACACTTGATCATGTTTGTGATGTTTGAAGTTTGACGTAGTGATAAACTGCACTCAGAATACGGTTAATAATATTCACACCATGCGGACGAAAACATTGTTACAGCTAATAAGTATGAATCTACCAGACAGAGAGCGGTCACGCGGTCAAGCGTTCAAGTGGTCAGTTTTGCGTTCTTTGTGTTATATTACGTTACATACTCGTAGATACACTCACACAGGAGGCATTCTGACCGCGTCGGTCAAATGGAAATATGTAACGTAATAATAATATAACACAAAGAACGCAAAACTGACCGCTTGAACACTTGACCGCGTGACCGTTCTTTGTCTGGTAGATCCCAGACATCAATAATTAATCAATAATTAACCAAACACGGAAACAAATGTTTATTAATTACTTTAGAACTGTTGTTTAATTAAGTTGAAAGAGCGAGAAAATACTGCTATTTGGAAAGAATCAGCTTCGTTTTGTATAGTACTTATAATACACAAAATCAACGGGACGCTTAGCTGACTGGATGGAAATTTTGCTTATTGATAATTTGTTTAATTTAATTTCTACCTTCGAAACAAACTGATTTGCATTCGCTATTCAATATTATTAGGAAATACTTTTTTTTCTTTTTTTTTAAGCCCGGCCAAGTGCATTGTATCTCCTTTACAGAATTACCCACAAGATTTTTTTTAGAACGACCGATTTAACCGATTTTAATTTAAAAAAATGCATCACAAATTTGGGTTTATTATGTGCTTTAGGGTACCCTAAACATTTTTATTTTATTTGTCAACGTGATTAATGTATATGCCTGTCTATGCTACAGCTTCCGAACACAGACAGACAGACGGATATGGCAAAGCTATGAGGGTTCCTCGTCAACTACGAAACTCTAAAAATGAGTTCATCTTTTTATCTATATATATTGTTATCTATATAATCTTCTATATATCTACCTATCTAACAATATAAATAAAATGCAAAGTCCTGACTGACTAATTCATTCACTCATCAACGCCCAGCCCAAGCCGTTGGACCTAGGAAGCTGAAATTTTGCACTGAGGGTCTATATATATAATGTAGGCAAGGAATAAGACCGGGTTTTTTGAAATTCAAACCCTAAGAGGGTTGCCAAAATTTGTATGGGAGGTATAAAGAATGTTGTCAAATTTTCTAAAAACTTAAAATAAATACTCTTCAACACAATTGATTGAACACGTGTTTCGCCGTTTTTCTAAATGTAACCCTTAAGGGAGTGAACAGGGTTGCAAAATTTTGAACTAAAGTCCACCCGGACGGAGTCGCGGGCGTAAGCTAGTCTCATGTATTCACGCTTCTAGATCCTTTTCTCAGTCAGTCAAGGTACTGTTCTATAAATATAAAAGACAATGTTGGTAATAACGATAGACATGTATGTGATACTTGCGAGATTATAAGGTCGTGCATATAAAATTACACCTTAGTTCTCTAACAACATCTTAAATTACTCAATGATATGGTGTTACATCGCACTGTGATAACCTACATTGCATAATTTTAGAATAGGTGTAGTGTACATATTCTAAAATCTGTCAATGTTTGCTTAACTCTATATATATAATGTTGTTGTTATTATATATATATATATTAATTTATAATTATATTATATATATATATTAATTTATAATTATATTATATATATATATTAATTTATAATTATATTATATATATATATAATGCAGCGGTGGTGGCGTAGTGGGTTTGACCCTTGCTTCTCGATCATGAGGGTCTGGGTTCGAACCACGCATGTACCAATGACTTTTAGTTACGTACATTTGTTTGTACAGCAACATCATTCGCTGATAAATTGTGCCCGGATAACGGCGACAGGCTTGCCACTTGTCACGTTTGGGACCTAATAAACTCGGCAAAACGTGGGTCCAGTTCTAGAGACTGGTGCCTCTGCCTACCCCTTCGGGGATAACGGGCGTGAGTTTATTTATTTTATTTTTATTTTAATTCATAAATAGCTAAACAAACATTGACGGAAATGAACCCATAATTATTAGGTTTTATTTTCTTAACTTTCTACAGTCTATTTGTTATTTTTCTGTAACAACGGTTATTAAGGACTTTGTAGTTTATTTTGGACACATTTTAGAGACTCGTTTTTTACTGCTTCTCCGACTCTCCAAGGTTCGCTGGAGGATATCCCTAACAGAGATAAGCTCGCCTTTGTACATGCTATTTTTTATGTACTATCCTGTTAACTGTTCCGTGTGTAATAAAGTATCATAATAATAATAATAATAGGTAGGTAGGTACAATAATAGCCCACCGACGCATAATGTCTTATACGCATACGACACATTTTTGTAAAGAAAAGAATACGTGAAATGGCTACTCACATAATGGCAATATACGCGTTAAGACACAAATAAAATTTGTGTTAAAAAAAAAATACGTGAAATGAATATTCGCAAAATGACATACTCGTATAACGAGACATTAGTTGAAACAGGAAAAAACGTGAAATTTAAGGCTGCTTGTGTAGTATTTTTTCTGGACTCAAATAATTGGGTATTTGACAGGATGTCAAATACCTACTTGCTTGTGACGTCACATTTCAGAGCACTCTTTTTATGTTTCATCCATTTAAAAATTGTAATAACTAGTAAATGATTAAAAGAAATACATTTTCCGAATCATTTTGTAATTTTTGTTTTAATCGAGCATCTCAAATAATTTATTGTTGATAGTGTCAAATACCGTATTACCTACTTAATTTTCATCCATATATTGAAACAAAAACATAACACAAACAAAAACATAACATAAAATTGTTTTTTAATTGTTCCTTTCAAGGTCATAAACTCAACAGCAACTTTCTTGATAGGGAAAACTTCGATCCGATTATTATTATTTAGAGAATAGTTGGATATTTTGATACCCTTCTCTGATTTATACGAAACGAAATTGTTACTTCCATCTCTTCATCCACTATTTCGATTATTTCTTTATCTGTATGATATCCTCGTTTCTAATATTATTTTGTTTACCTTGGTATGTCGCCGTCAAAGAAGTTTGTGTGACCATGGTGTCCAGCCGTCAATCCGAAGACCATGAATAAGAAACTCGCTACCAGTAGGGTGACTACCCATACCAGTAGTGTAAAGCCAAAAGATAAACCTCCATTGAGGTACATCCATGATGGTAGCAGCAACGGAATTGTGTTACTCCACTTAATCGTTTTCCCCTCCAAGTTGGTAATGGTGGCGATTAGGCTGTAAGGAAATTATTGTGTTTGTTTAGTATCAAGTGGAAAAACGTCGATGTTAAATCTTATTACTATTATGATAATGCTACCTACCCTTGATCTATAGTTTCACATCAGATTCGGATAAAATATCATGAATCCTTGTTTCTTTCAGAAACATGAGCTACCTAAGTAACAAAGATCAGAGAATTCCGAACTAAGTCTCATAATTTGCTGGAGTAATGCCATAGCTATAAGATTATTCCAGTCATCCTGTTGCTTAAAAAGCCAGCAGCACTTTGATGTTGCCGCAGGTGATCCTGACGGGATCCCACATTTTCAATGAAAGTCACGAGGGCGGATGTTTCTTCTCAGGCATTCCCGGCACACTACGAGTACCAATATTAAGAATTAAGTGAACTGTCCCCTTTCAGAACCACCATTGATTTGGGCAGATCAGCGTCTGAGGAAAGGTTTCCTCAGACGCAGCTGATTATCAAGTATGACGTTGGATTCCTTGCTTTATCTGATTTTTTTCTGTTTTCTTATATTGGAACTTATAAGACTGTGGGTGACTAATGTCCAAACATCTATCAAATACATACATAAAGTCATGCCTGTATTCCGGAGAATGTGAAAACATGGACGCCTGGATTTGCCACTTTGTGGTTAGTACTTTATTCTTAGAGCAAAGCGGTAGTAGTGCATTGGTAGATCCCTGGCTTCATAGTGGAGGGCTCCTGTGTTTGATCCCATCACGTACTTGCGACGTGTCTGCGGTGCATATACGTAGAATGCTCAGCAATTGCAATCAACAATTCACGATGGATACACGCGGTGATTAGACAACATTCTTTACACCTCCCATACACATTTTGGCAACCCTTTTCAAACCTTAGGGGTTGAATTTCGAAAAATCCGGTATTATTCCTTGCCTACATTATATATAGACCCTCTGTGCAAAATTTCAGCTTCCTAGGTCCAACGGCTTGGGCTGGGCGTTGATGAGTGAGTCAGTCAGTCAGGACTTTGAATTTTATTTATACAGAAGATATCATATACGAGCCCATAATTCTCTCTTTGAAAGAAGGTCTGGGTCATGCATTGGGTCCTAAATATGCATTACGTAACATGCTCACGCCTATATTCCGGAGGGGTAGGCAGAGCAGGGTTTGCCACTCACCTATTTGACTGATTAATTTATTGCAGCCACCTTATATTTCTGATACTGAATGGGGCGTGGTAATATTAAGCTTTATTTTTAAATATATTTAAATTAAAGATTTAAAAACTATTGAATTACATCAAGTTTATTAACGCGTCGATTGTACAGAGAAACGCGAGTCATCAAATGAAATTAATTGTTAAAATTTTCTTTCCCTGTAGCATTTCCCTGTTACCTATTAGCATGCTTATTTCTGTAATTTGCATATCATGCAATAATAGATGCCGGCACTCATAAAAGATGAGATATAAGTACCTAGATCCCCATTAAACCAGTGCAAATCAAGGACTTTTAGGGAGCCTTGATTTGCGTAAAGTTATCAAGTTTATGGAATAAAATAAAACTGTTAAATAAACCAATAATCTTTTCAGGATTTAATTTGCGTAAAGGAGAATGGGCAAAAATGTATGGAAGCTGATATACCTTGAATACTATTCATGTCTGCGACTTTGAGCAAATCGTATTCAATATTATAATTATTTTATTATTACCACCTCTGTGGCGTAGCGGTTTGCGCATCTGCTTGCCATGCGAGAGGTCCCGGGTTCGATCCCCGGCTAGGGAGAAAAAAAAAACTCCAGGTCTTGGATGTTTGCATGTTTGTGACGTCGCTGTTTCTGGTTCCCACGACACAGGGTATCCTAGTGTGGGGCCAGAAGCAATGTACCTATGTGCTTGTATGTAAATGTTCATATTTATGTTCATGTTTTTTATTTTAGGAAAAATGGTCAGAGTTGGTTTTTTTTAATTTTCCGATTGTAAAAGTTGTTAGTACTGACGCGCAGAGCTCCCCGTTTGTTAGTTGTATTATTAGTTTTGAGTATGATTGCACTCTGAATATCCATAATATCAAACTGGTTTTATATGAACCAGTTTAATATTAAGGATAATTATGCTAAGCGCGAGCAACATTCTAGGAAAAATCTCTTAAAACTAGTTTCTGCTAAAAACTGTTATTGACTTCTTGACGTCGATAGTATTTAAAAAACATGGTTATACCCAGACCAAAGCTGAATGAACCAAAACAAAATGCAAAAAAAACAATCGTACGAATAAGAGTGGGAATCGTACTCTTTATTTTGCGGTGGAAAATTATGTATTTAAGTAATTTGTATTATTTTAGGAAATAGCGGTTTTTTAAGCCTTCCTTACTTTTGCTTTGAGAAATCAAATTTTTAGCTAAAACAAATACCCTACAGTTTTCATAGTGATTTTGGTAATCTACAAATTAATGTGTCATGTACATAAAACATAAACATTTACATACAGGCACTTACACTGCTTCTGGCCCCACAATAAGGTACCCTGTGTCGTGAAAACCAGAAACAGCGACATCACAGGTTAAGCAACATACGGCGCGTTCAGTCCATGGATGGGTCACTGTCTATGACTAACGCTATGGCATTTTTCAGAGCGGTTCCGTGCTTCGCAAGGCACGTTAAGCAGTTGGTGCTGGCTGCCGTCGATAGGTGGCAGTCGTTAAGCCTAGTCAGAGGCCTTAGGGTGGCTTCAAAACTTCAGACACTAAGACCAGCCACTAGTCTTACAAGCCTCCACGAATCCGGACTTGGCCCCCGTGGTGGAGTATGGCCTATAACTTCCTCAGGGAAGAGACCCGTGCCCCTCGGTGGGGATATAATGGGTTGATGATGATATATGAATGTATGGTAAGTAACTTATTGACGTCCCACTGCATTGTCACTCTCTGAGAGAGAAAGAGTATGGGCTTACTCGCCACGCGTGCCTGCCGCGGTTTGGTGATTTCAAACGCTGATGTAAGTGATTTCACTTCACCGCTACGTATGAATGTGGAAGGTCGAAGGGTTACTGTTTTCTTTATAATCACTTACTCTTTTATCATAGCACCCAGCGAAGAAAAGAAAAATATGACGGGCCAGTACAAGGCTGCCAGTTGGGCAAACATAGCCTTGTCCTTATAAGGCAGGAACTGCAGGAATGGCTCCAGGATACTCAGCTCGATATCTTGCAGAGTATTCGTGTAGCCGTGATGAGACATTGCGTGTGATATCCGCCAGTCTCTGGAAAATTAACATACGTTTCAACACAGACACTTATAGATCTCGCTACAAGACCAGGAGGGTGCAAATTGGGTGTGATAAAATGTAATTTTTTGCTGATAAACTGTGGCTGTCAGTGTAAGCAGACTAATACTTGAACTCTCAATAGTACTTATGAGAGTTAATCAGTTGCTATAGAAACCTGTCTAGATACTACAGCGGGCAAATCCAGAATTTCCGTTAAATCACACCCAAGAATTAGAGAGATTATGCACTAAATCTTGAAGGATTCGTAACGTCTTTCTATCAAATTAAATACTAACTAATACCAAGGAGAATTAACTGAGTAAATAGATTTATCTACTGACTAGTAGTCAGACAGGATTGGTTGGCATTTTTAGGTGGTTCGATAGTAATCTACGTGATTGCTGCGGCTGTTTTTTAATATTCTAAATAAAAAAGAAGTTAAAAACCATTATACGCTAATACCTACATAGGTATACGTGAACAAAGTTCGCGGTCACAGCCAATTAAAAATAATACATTATTCATAAGATCGCTTGTAGCCCTGGCCGCCTGAGTGATCTTAAGCGATCACGAAGGTTAAGCAACATAAGGCGCGTTCAGTGCATGGATGGGTGATCATTCTATCACTTACGCTAGTGGCATTTTTCCGAGCGGTTCCGTGCTATGCAAGGCCCGCTAAGCGTTGGTGCCGGCTGCCGTCGACAGATGGCAGTCGTTAAGCCAATTCAGAGGCCTTAGGGCGGCTTGAAAACTTCTGACAGTAAGACCAGCCACTAGTCTTACAAGCTTCCACCAATACGGACTTGACCCCCGTGGTGGAGTATGACCTATACCTTCATCAGGGAAGAGACTCGCGCCCCTCGGTAGGGACATAATTAATGACAAGTCATTTACATACAAGACGATGATGATGATTCATAACATTCTCTTGAAACATGCTAATAATTTTTATATTATTTCTGTTTTTAAAAGTGTTGATAAAAAAGTGTCTACACACCAAAAAATCATCCCAGTACTCCGATGACTGGCTTTACTAAAACATATTGGCGTGGTAAAAATGAAATGTGATAAATTGGTATTTTTTCCCAGCCCTATTTTTTTTCAAAAACCTTCGCTATTAGTTCTTAAATTATATAAAAAATCCAACTAATGTTTCGCAGTAGTGATTTTAGTTTTTCCTCAAACATTTTGGAAGGAATTAATTAAGTTCTGTGCAATAAACCAATTTTTGATTTGATTTTTTGAACTTAGCGGCTTCCTTTAATAAAAATATGCTGGGAACCCAGCCAGAGGTGCCACTAATTCCCCCACTAAAATAACGACTGGTACAAACTGGATCTTCTAAATTAAATAGTTTAAAGGGAAACAGACATTACAACACTTAAACACGATCATTATTAAAGAATAACAACGTCAGTGGTAAAGCAATTAATAAATTAGCCATCGTTTTAGGTAGCACAGCTTTGTTCCGTTGACTTAAAAGTTTATGAGGCAGCACAAGTAAAGGGAACAATCCGGAAACCTGAAATTTGTAATTACAGCATATATTTTTGCAGACCCGGGGTAAATGCTCGATTTTATGGAGTTGCTCTAATATGGAGGCTTAATTCCCGTCACTCAAGTTTGTACAGAACCCTTGGAGTGCGAGTCAAACTTTTTGGTTAGTTTTAATGCCTCCATCGATAAACGGCAACAATTTTCATTGGCCGTCGTGCAATTTTTTAACACCGGGGCTAAGTCTCTTTATGGGCGGAGACAATGCTGATATTTTCTAAGATTACGTAGTCAACAAGGAACCCTTGTAGTTTGTAGTGAGTCTGTCTGTCCGTCCATCTCCCTCCTTCAGTCCCTCCGTCCATCCTTCCGTCCGTCACTTCGTCCGTTTCTTCGTCCGTCCCTCCATCAGTCCCTCCGTCCGCCCCTCCGTCATTCCCTCCGTCTGGCTCTCCATCCGTCCGTGCGTCCGTCCGTCCGAAATGAAGGCTTTTCACAGCGTCATTAAAAAAATATATAGTACCGCAAATTACCGATAGATGGTGCTGACGTCATGACATCACTGTACCTTATCTGTGGATCCTGTCCTATGTTTTTACAAAAATGCACAATGCATGGGCTAGTCATGTGCAAAGACACAAGTCATGTACGTATGTAATGAACAAAGTAAAAATATTTCGATAACTTTCAAGTTTCAACAGTTTCGCAACAAAGTCTAGTTTAGATCACAGACTGCAAAGAGATGTTTAGACCATCACAGATTAATAACGATTAAAACCACAGACCTAAAAACATCATGACATTTTGGTCTTCTTGCAGTGCCATCTAGTTTTTTTTTAATTAACTCAACTGACAGCTGTCATTGAAAAGCCCTCATTGCATTTTGGACTTAAGTGCGTCAGTCCACTGAACCTAAGTTACGAAACTACCCGGTTAGGCCCCTGATTAACCAGTTAGTTTCTCATACTCTACTTAGGAATAGTCATCGAGTCGTTGTATCTTATGTATTTTAAATTCTCTGCTCGGTCATGGCTCATGGCCTTGGTTGGGTTTTGCTAGTGAACGAGTTTTTAATGTTGCGAATCGACTTGCAAAACAAGAACGCCTTGGCACAGGCCATTTAAGCAGGGTTTCTTATAAACAAAAATACTCTTTGAAATATATATTCTTGGGGTATGGGTGAATATTGTAACAGCATTTTGTAGGAGTTATAGAGAAATTATGTTTCTTTAAGTAAGAAATAGAAGTAAGCAATATTTATGGTATTTTAAAAAGATAACATAAACATACACTAGTATCCCGGAGAAGTAGGAGAGACTGGGGTTTGCCACTTGCCACGATCTAAGGCATGTATGCATTTCATAATATTCTGCTATTAGTAAAGCTGAGACTATTTAGACCACGATTTAGACTTGCAAAAGTTAATACTTCCTTTATGGGGCACTGTACGAGTATAAGGTTCTACAACAAGATACCTCAAGATATATTAGAGTTACCTCCATCGCGGTTTAAGGATTATATTAAACACACTCTTTGCAAAAAAGCTTATTATAATAAAACCAACGATTATTTAGAAGACAGGCATGTCTGGCATTACATAGTAGTTTAATATTAAATTTAATCACAGGATAAAAGTGTCTAGTGTTCAACACATCCAAGAGTATATATTTTAAAGTTTGTAATTTAGGCTAAAACTGTTTTAAAAAGAATAATTGTGGAGTTTCTTTGTTAGTTTCTTCTCCATGTAATTTGACGTTCATAAAATAAATATTCTATTTGTACTATGAATAAAATATTTGAGTTTGAGTTTATTAATTGTAATCCAATCCATCAGATTGGCTGGTGGGTGTTCACCTTTTCGTTTGCTAGTTCAACCACGAAACATGGTAACGTGGTATCTGAGGGTTATTCCAGGATATTACATGGGTTCTCGGTTTTTCCGTTTTTCGCCAGATGACAATTTAATTTCCTTATATTTGAGCGATGTCAGTCAGCTCGGGTCTCTGGCAAACAGTCTCACGTATCGTGTAAAATGTATATCAAAGAGAGTTCGAAAATAGCCCGTTTCGAGAATTTTCCGTATTAATTTATTATAAATAGACGTATAATTGGATTATACGTCATACACAATGTCTATCAGCTTCCCTACTATCGGTCAGTTACACCGACAAACAATCACTATGTTTAGTTATAAACCTAACTACACTGACTTGAAACTTTGTAATACCTTGGGACGACATTTCAATAAATTGCCATCATCGAGCTGATCTGATGATGGATCTAGAAGAGGTTAGTGAATTTCATCAACTCTCTCCGCTCATTTTTAGACTGTCTTAAAAGACTATCAAATAATGCCCATTCCGTGAAAACTAATACTGTCTGCACTCTGCACTTTTACGGATCGCGCCCTTACTTTAGCACCGGAACCTTCGTCTTAAGGCTGTAACAAGGGCGAATGACTTTGAGCATTTGACCTCTGAGTTATAGAATAATAAACTAGCGCAATCTCTTGAATGTTTGTTGTACTTCTTCAGCGAATACTATAAAGGCTAATCCATAATCCAAAGATTACACAGATAAGAGATGTGGCGGATGTTCGATGGCGATTGTTCCCTGCGCTAATTAAGAAATCGTACAATTTTGTACTAATCACGCTTAATATTAACATTAAAGATAAAGATAAAGATAGATTTATTTGTGAAACATGTGTACAGAAGGTTGGAATTGACAATTTAGATCAGCATGTTTTGCCATAACAGGCGTACAAATTTTTTCATTATCATAATAATAGCATTATAATATCAACTTCAGAATATGTCACAAAATACAAAATAAAAACAAAAACAAAACCATTACATGCGATAATAAAATTACAATGTCAAAGTAGAGAGGTCACGAGTCACGTCACAAATATAATGTCATTGTTAGGCACAGGTACTTAGTCAATATTATTATCGGTCAGAAATTCCGTTATTGTAAAATAGCATTTTTCGGTCAGTATTTTCTTTCATTTGTGCTTGAACAAGCTCAAGTTCAGTTCTCGTAATGCACTAGGTAGCTTATTGTAAATTACATAGCCCATACAAAATACACTCTTTTGCAGTAGGGTATTTGTATTTGAAAAATAAGCAAAGCAAATACAGTAGCTGTATTTGCTTTGCGTAGACATATTTTAGTTTCATCCCGCTGCAATCGCTGACTGACCTGTGAAACTCTTTTGAAAATGTCGGGATTCGGTTTTACAAACAGCGCTACTTCAAGTGTAATTCATTCATTGATGGTAATGTCAAAATATGGTAGTCCTTAAAATATTGTTTACAACTGTCCGATTGCTTGAGTCCAAAGATAGCTCTTACACTTCTTTTTTGAGCTTTAAACGCAGTTTCTCTATCTGAAGAGTTACCCCAGAATATTATGCCGTATCTTAACACGGATGCCACAAGACCGTGATAGGCAGTAATAACTGCATCAGTGTTTGTAATTGAAGCTAATTTATAAAGCAAATAGGCAGAGGAACTATTTTTTTTGTACAATTCGGCAATGTGTGCTTTCCAGTTGAGATGTCTGTCTACGGTAAGGCCTAGGAATTTAGTGGTAGTTACTTCTTTAATGTTTGTATTTTCAAAGTTTATATTTAAGTTTACAGATGGTAATCGTTGGCTAAACTGCATGATGTTAGTGTTAGATAGGTTAACTTTAAGATTATTATTCTTTAGCCAATTTATGATTGAGTGAAGGACCTCATTGATGACGTAGTCGTAGGTAGCTTCATTATTGCACTGTATCGTCACAGTACTGTCATCTGCAAAGAGGGACATAGGATGCCGGGTAATATTAGGCAAGTCATTAATATACAAAATAAAGAGTAAGGGCCCAAGCACGCTCCTTGTGGCACACCGAACAATAATTCCCGCTCAAGTGACAAGAAAATTACCTCTTGTTTAGTTTTAGGATCAATATTCCTTATCTCTGTGCATTGAGTTCTATTTTTAAGGTATGATTCTATTAGTTTCAACACATTTCCCCGGATACCGTAGATCTCGAGCTTGCTTAAGAGGATATCGTGATCTACGTAGTCAAAAGCTTGAGTCATGTCCATGTATATGGTAGAAACGTGTGTTTTTTTGTCCATACAAGACGTAACAACATCCAGAAAGTCGTAAATTGCCATGTTTATCGTTTTGTTTCGCCTAAATCTTTTTTGTTCTTTAGTAAGGACATTAAATTTTTCTACGTAATCATTAAGTTGCTTATAAATATACTTTTCAAAGATTTTTGCAAAAATTGGAATCAACGCAATTGGCCGGTAGCATTCGATCTTATCGCGGTTTTCTTTTTTGAAAAGTGGTTTTACTATAGCTTTTTTTAACATTGTTGGAAATATTCCCTTAGTGATACTTAGGTTTATAATATGACTTATATGCCCGCAGATTTCTAATACCACATGTTTTATGACTTTGGTGCTTACGCCGTCATAGCCAACGCTGTTTGTGTTTTTAAGTGCTACGATAATCTTCCATATATCGTATGGTACACTAGGCGCCATAAACATCGAGTTATTACTTTTTGTTATATGCATCTCTGTTCGTTGTGGTGTGTCAATTAGAGGTTTAATTTTATCTACGAAATAATTATTGAATGCAACTGATATGTCTTGTGGATTTGTTATTGTCTTCCCATTAACATTAATTGTAGTGATTGAGGGGTTAGGTAGATTTTGTTTATTTTCATTTATAATTTGCCAAGTCGTTTTTGATTTATTGTTAGATGTTTTTATTTTATGATTATTTTGAGCCCGTTTCGTAAGACGGATAATTTTTTTTAAAGTAATTGCATATTTCTTCAGATATTTTTATTTATTTCGCTAGGTTTAAGTCTATACGTCCATAATAGCTCCCTTTTCTTTTTACTGCACAATTTAAGGCCGCGTGATACCCACTTCGGTCTTTTGATTGTTTTCATTTTTATCAGATTACAGAGGAAGCACAGGTCATAGAAAAGTCTAAAATACTCTATAAACGTTTCATAGGCTATGTTCGGATCCTCAGTTGTATAAATGTCAGAGAAAGTAAAACTCCTTAAACACTGTTTAAACAAGTTCATATGATGTATATTATAGTCCCTTCATTTAATTTTCCAGAAGGGAATAAGGCATACCTTTTTTACCGGGAAGACTAAGAGTTGAGCTGTGTGGTCCAATAAAGACAATTCAACAACTTTTGCTTTTCAATTTTTTTCCGAGGTTGTGTGCAAAATTGTCGATACATGTTTCGCTGGCTAATCGGGTTGGCTGTCGGAGTTCTAATTTTAGATTATAATTGAGTAACAGGCATTCAAATTCTAGGGAAACACTATTATTTTTTAAAATGTCAATGTTAAAGTCACCTGTTATAACGATATGTTTTTTGCGATTTCGTGTAATTTCTAGCAACAGTTTCTCTAGGCGTTCAAAAAAGAAGTGCAAGTTACTTTGTTTGGGTACTCGATACACGCTTATGATAATTGTATCATATCGCGTCAACTCAACGCCACAGCACTCAATAACGCCACTTATTGAGAGTTTGGCAACCTTAGGTAGTTCCGTATACTCATGTCATGTCACTCATTTCTGACTAATATGCATGAGCCTCCTCTCTTGCTATCTTTTCTACTGAAATAACTGGCTAGTTTGTAGTTTGGAATGGTCAGGAAGTGTTCGTAACCGGACATAATGAAGTGCTCTGTTAGACATACGACATCTATATTCCTCTCAGTATCAGCTAGCTCTTCAAGGCATATTGTAAGTGCGTCTGATTTATTTATAAGACCTGCAATATTTTGGTGTATAATTGTCAGCCATTTACTTCCGAAAAAACTGCTTCTCATCCTGTTGATGGCGATCGTGGTCACAACTATGATTAAATTCTGTAATGTCACGCATCAAAACATTTAAATCCCTAAATACTGTAGTCATTCCGATGTTATTTATGAACCCTGTGCGAGGAAAAAACATCATGTTGTCATAAGTCAAGTTTAGGTTGGAGTCAAGAAAATAGGCATGCTCGTGTGTAATTAAATCTAGGTACAGCAGATTATTGAAGTTTTCTGCTCTCGAATTATACATTGATGAGTATTTTGCACATTTTATTGTAGGCATACAGATAATAATATTTGTGTGGTTTAAATTCGCTAACGTTGTTCTAATGAAGATGATGAGCTCGAAGTAGTCTTTAGTAGTTTTGAAGTCTTCTTCTCCAATGATTATGACACAATAGTCTTCCATCGTGAACTCTTCTAGTTTAGCTTTCAGGCCTGTCATTTGTGATTTTATTCCGCAGTGAGGTTTTAAATAGTGGCATATTTCAAATTTTCGCTCTAATGTTGATTCTGCTATTTTTATAATTTTGTTTTTATTATCGCTGCTTAGTATACATAGTTTGTTCCGGAGATTGTTTGTTTGTATGAATTAGTCACTGATATATTCTTTATTACCAAAGATTTTATCAGAATTTTTTAGTGCGTACTTTTGCCTAACATTTCAGTTAAAGCTAGCCAATTTTGCAACATTTACCCTTGTTACACCCTTAAGGCTGTAACAAGGGCGAATGACTTTGAGCATTTGACCTCTGAGTTATAAAATAATAAACTAGCGCAATCTCTTGAATGTTTGTTGTACTTCTTCGGCGAATACTTTAGAGGCTAATCCATAATCCAAAGATTACACAGATAAGAGATGTGGCGGATTTTCGATGGCGATTATTCCCTGCGCTAATGAAGAAATCGTACAATTTTGTACTAATCACGCTTAATATTAACATTAAAAAATATATGATCAGATAGGATTGCAGATATTAATGTGGCCGATATTTGCATGAAAGATTTAAATGAAAGGCTACTATCGTTTTCCAGCGAAATTAGATTCTGTGGAAAATAAAGCTTTTGGGAAAAAAAAAAATTTTGCCATCTAGACAGGTTAAATGCAATTTTTTTCCGTACGAATTAGTCACTGATATATCCTTTATTACCAAAGATTTTATTCAGAATTTTTTAGTGCGTAGTTTTGCCTAACATTTCAGTTAAAGCTAGCCAATTTTACAACATTTACCCTTGTTACACCCTTAATAAATTTGCACTAGTGTTCGCATTTCACTCAGGTCTATCTTATGGTGCGTACAGACTGGCGAAACGTAACATGCAATGTATCATGCAATGAAAGAATTTGCCGTACATATTGCCGCAATGTATCATGAAAGGTATCACTTTGAAACCAATTCTCATAGTTAAATGAAAGGCAGAATGTTGCATTGCATGATAAGTTTCACCAGTCTGTACGCACCATTAGACCAATATCTTAGAAAAAGTCATATTTAGAGAGATTATTGCCGCCGGTAGTTTTCCGTACGACCATGTAAATCATTTTGATGTACACTCAACGAGTTAAGTAAATATGAATTTTCTTCTCCGAGTCACTTCGAGATTTTAACGGAAGTGCAACTCCCACTTTGCCGGTATTTGTTATTGTACTAGAGAATTTGCACTATAATTAGAACGGGTGTGAATCTTGTGTTATTACCATTTTAATGATAGGGCATAAATAATAGGTATAACATTAAATAATTCCGTTTCGGGCATGTACACATACGTTGGACTCTTCAAGTTCCACGGAATCATAAAAATGTGAATGTTAACTTACTCGTAAGAGAATCCAGACAAATTAAACAGGTACATTCGCCAGTTGTCTTTGCGGTGGAAGTAATTATGCGCGCAAACAGCTACAGCGCTTAGTACGAAACCATTTAAGACAATTAAAGCACCCGCCAATAAGTAACTTGTATTAAACACCCAACAGCACAATGGGCTTATTAAAATAAGTGCTGCTAATAAATAATCAGTCACTCTATCACTTTTCGTACTGATTTCCGTTGGGATCTCCTTTAGTTTTTCTACCACTTTCGTCTTCAAAGTTCTATAGAATCCATCATCTTCGAATGTAAAAGGAAAGTTTTTAGGCAAGTCGGTTTTTTTAACGAAGTACTTGGGTAGGATAGTCTCAGCCACTCCGTTGAGGTGGTGCGTTTCGAATGCCACCGTAATGTCCGTTCCCTAAAAATAAAATTTAAGTTATAATAATAATAAACTCACGCCCGTTATCCCCGAAGGGGTAGGCAGAGGCACCAGTCTCTAGAACTGGACCCACGTTTTGCCGAGTTTATTAGGTTTATTTAATTTAAGTTAATAACGAAATATTTAAAAAAATAGTTAGAAATGTAACAGATTATAAATTGCCATGTATCAAGAACGATGATCATTCAGGTTTGGAACTAAGTATGAATTTTTATAGAGAACTAAAAAAAAAAATATCCTCGGAAAAAAAAAATATCGAAATTGGATTTTATATGACGAAGTTACAGCTACCTCCACGTTGCGACCTCTGTGGCCCAACGGATAGCGCATCTGCCTACCTTGCGAGAGATCCCGGGTCCGAATCCCGGCTGGGGACAAAAAACCCCAGGTCTTGGATGTTAACATGTTTGTGACGTCGCTGTTTCTGGTTTCCACGACACAGGGTATCCTAGTGTGAGGCCAGAAGCAATTGTATGTAAATGTTTATGTTTGTGATATTTTAATGCACAGGTTCGAAAAACAGCCGAGCTGACGCAATACGCTTGACTCGTCACAGGTTCCGATGAACCGCGCGCTTGGTTGCCCCGTATACAGGGTGTTCTGCGCATGGACCGTGAAAAAAATTCGGGATACTGGTAAGGTTATTTATAACTTAAAAAAAATAGTACTTTTACAAACATAACTAAACAATTTAGTAGGCTTTAAATGCCGAATTAAAAGGTAATTTTAGAATAAATAAATATTTAATAAATCATATCTCCATAACCGTAACTCTTAGGACCCAGGATCCAAGGGTGCAAAGCTACTCCTAAACGGCCTCACCAATAACCCGAAATTTTTTGACGGTCCATGCGCCGAGCACCCTGCATAGTATCTCGGTCTATCTCAGTGAATTGATGTGTGCACGTGTCGTGTAGTACAAAAATAATAATTTAAACATATTCTGTGCTTTGGTTTACTTACCTTGGTGCAATTAATCCATTGCGAGCCACCAGGGTGGAGCTTCACAAACTGAGTCAAATCGTACAGTCCGTTGTGTATTCTCCACAGCCCTTCAGCACCATCTTGTAGGCGTTTGCCTTGGAGCCATTGCTGTGCTGACTTCGGCTCGATGTCTCTGAGAGCCGGGTATGGCATGTCGGGAAAGCTTTTCAGCAGTCTTTCTGAATCAGGCCCCATTTTCTGTCTGTCATAAGGAAAATGTCGATTAGAAATTAGATCCCACACAAAAAAAAAACAGGCCAAGTGCGAGTCGGACGGGTACACGAAGGGTTCCGTACTATTATCTATATCCTCGTGAGGCCCAATGTCTTCAAGTGATCACAAAATCAATTGTTATTTTCAAGGTCGGGCCTTACGAGGATAAAAACGGCAAAAAAATCAGATTTGTTGTGTGGAAGCCCCCTTAAATATTTTGTTTTCTGTTTTTTTTTAGTATTTGCTGTTATAGCGGCAACAGAGACACATCATCTGTGAAAATTTCAGACAGTTGAAATTTGTTGAAACTCCGTGAACTCCACGTCAAGCCGGAATCGGGTGAAAAGGCAAGTCATACTGGTTATCAGAAATAAAATATCAAAATTGCATGTTTAAAATAAAATAAGCATTTAAAAAAAATTAAAATCCTGTTGCCACAAACCTTTACTTTTTCTATTTTTTTTGTTTTTTTGTAACTCTGAACAATGCTTCTCTAAGTTGTTAACAAAATTTCAAAACCGGTTGGTCCAGCTTGGAAGAAAAGGAGACTTTTGAAAAAAGATTGAACTTAAAATTTGCCACAGTTTTAATTATAATTCTTCATCATCATCAGCCTATGGTTGTCCACTGCTGGACATAGGCCTCTCCCATTGCACGCCATTGAGCACGGTCCTCGGCTACTGTCATCCAGCTCTTGCCAGAAACCTTAATAATTTTAATTACATTTGTGGAATTTCTTGAATAAATAATTTAAAAAAAATTACTACTGAAAAAAATTTTTTTTTTAATATTTTTCTGATAACTAGTATGACTTGCATTTTCACCCGATTCCAGCTTGACGTGGAATTTTGGGGCATCCTGTATAAGAAAAAATATCTAACTAACAATGTAGGGCAAGTATGGGAACACAATTTTTTCTTAGTATATCTCTCAAAAGGCCTCCATACTGTATCGGCCATGGGATCAAAGTATTGTAAAAAGAAAGTTTCTCGTTGATTACGACACCCAGATATTATGAATATAAGAACTGGCTTGGATATTACTGGTTCAGAACTGCTGTTCCAAATCTTCAAACGGGCGTATCAGATTAACGAGGGCTTGGCCTTTCGACCAGCTATGCAGCAATGGACGAAACTTTTTTTTTAAACATTTTCTCTATTGTTTTTGTTGTGAAATACAATATGTACCTATACTGTGTTTGGAAAATTTCAGTTTTCTTGTTCTAATTGTCTTTCTAATTGTATTGAACAGACAAACAGACGGACAGACGTGGCAAAACTATAAGGGTTCCATGTTGAATCAAATATATTTATTTCAACGTAAAGAATTTATTTTTTGTTTGCTGAATATCAATTTACGATATTAGCTGACAATAATAGGTAATAATAATAACTTCCACACAATATAATCAATTGACCTGCCCTAGTATTATGTAACTTACCACTCTATCGGGATAAGCATTTAGACATTCCGAAGTGTCTAAATGCTTAACCCGAACTGTCAAATACGTTTGTACGTATTTGACAGTTCGAAGTAGGCTACATCAGACAACTCTATACAGTAGAGGACTTATATAATTGCACCCCTGGGGTGCAATTAGGATAGGATAGGTCCCAAACTAGGATACCCTGTGCTACGGTAAGCAGGCAAGGACATTACCAACGTGGAAAAACACCCAGACTGAGGCTATTTGTACAAAACAGCGCCCCCCTGTGGGAATGGAACCCATGACCTCTCTCTTGGTAGGTAAAAACCTTAACGGCTAGACCAACGAGGCATTTAAAAATGGGGTACACGACTACGGCATTTCTTAATAGGAGTATACTTATTACGAGACCTAAATTGCTAATTTGTCGAATCTTGCTCGTTGACAATTGTGCAATTTCCTTTATTAAAATAATTCATTGTTATAAATAATTAAAGTGTTACTTTTTACTTTATGTTTAACATTAAGGGATAACACATTTACAAAGTTAAACATTGAACAAAAATTTGTACATGTATCGTTAATAGTATAGTTATTACAAGGCAATTAATATGAAAAAGAGCGGTCTTACGATCAAGCAGTTGATGACTGCTCTAAGTTGAATAAATAAGGTGTTACAGAATGTGTTGTGTCACAGTTTAGCTAATTAATATTAATAACAACAGAATAAACAAAAAATCTGAGCATGAAGTTAAGTATTTAAAGTAAACTGAATATTATGTGTTTATAGTCTGCAACAACACGGGCCTGTTTCATATTACTACAAATCATGGTTTATTATGATTGTGTTCTCTTGTATGTTACGTGGCAATCTGTTCACAACAATTTTGTTGTCAGTTTCATGCCTTTTTCATAAGAAAGGGATCCAGTGAGCCTCTCTCATAAAATGCTACTGTCGAATCTAATGTTCAGGTTGGGGATACTGTGCCTCCTCAATCACGTGAATAGGGTAGTTTCCAGGGTTAAAATAATTAAATTCTATTTAGTCCGTATTTTAGATTATAAAAAAATATTAGACAAGTATTTTTTCTTTTTTCGATTAAACAAAAAATAACAAAGATATAGCACATTAAAGTTACGTGTGACGTCACGCCGTGCTGCATTTTTTAGCACGGAGTGACGTCACACGTAACTTTAATGTGCTATATCTTTGTTATTTTTTGTAACTTTAATGGTTTATATCTTTGTAATTTTTGGTCTAATTTACAAATAAAAAAATACGTGTCCCTTATTTTTGAATAACCTAATAGACGGACTAATTACATTTTTAGGGCCACTAGCCTATTCTACACTTGGTATTTTTCGCTGTATTTTGCAATCTCTTGTCTGACTGTGTCGATTTTTAGATCCTTTGGATTTTTCGATATATTTGTTACTAATGAAGTGTGGATGCTCAAAATCATTGTCGTGACTGTCTTGTTTTGGAATCACTCCAAGATCTCGATATTATGTTAATTCGAATGAATTAAATAATTTAAATGTCATAATAAGTTACGCATTGCAGTTCTATGAAACTCGGCCCAGGCCCGCTGAGCGAAGAGCATTGGGATCATATTTCAAACTTTGTATTTAGATAATAAACAGTAGTTATTACAGTCTAGGCACATTAATAAATGGGACAAGAAAGTTGCATTAGCTTAGGAAATAGTTAAAATACCTATTTAATTTACTTATTTACGTAGGAACGTACCTACCCATTAGTCAGTAAGTAGACAGGTAACTTTTAAAAAAAATTTTTGGGAATACAATAGGTACAGTCGACAGCACGTCAACCTTCACATTTTAGTTGCAAAGTCGCCCGTAATGCAACGGAGTAGAGTGCATGGGTGTATAGGATGATGTGCTGTCGACTGTACAGTATGAATATTAAGATAAGATAAGATAAGAATATTCTTTATTGCACACAAGAAACCAGAGACAAATAAAATTTATAATTAAAAGCATACAATAGGCGGTCTTATTGCTATATTGAATATTATTATAGATTCACGGAGGTGGTAGATAAGTACTTACTTTTTGCAAAACAGGTAGAATATGAGAGCCACAAATTGCCCAACAATGATCGGAAAACAACTCACAGTGCACAAACGCGCACTTGCTCAATTTTATCGGTCAGTCGGACTGATAAAATGAAATAAAATTAAATGATATTAACGTTTGGCTCTGGGGACTGACTGGCCGTGACTGCGCGTACGCCCCAGTCCACGCTTTTACAAAAAACTTCATTGTTAATAATTGTAATCACTATTTTTTTGGGGTTCGTGCATCAAAAGAAAAAACAAACCGGACAAAGCCAAGTGCATGTCGGGCCACGCACAATGAAGGGTTCCATAGAAAGAGAGTTTTATCTGCTTTACAGAAATAACAACTTAATTTCTTCAACTTCTGAACTATCAACTTATCTGGTTCAGAGAACTAAGAACTTAATTAAATTACTCGTTTGTAAAGCCTGCTTAGCCGTGATAGTTTTTCTTTTAATTTCATTATTATATCGTTGGTCGGAAACATTATTGGTACATTTCAAAATATTTTGTTTTGAGTAATTGACGATTAAAGATTTCAAAAAATTTCATAATTATATTACAGTAAAATAATTGTTTCTTTACTGGAACTTGTCTTTTCGTGACAGATAAAAAAATCATTTGATTTGAACCGTTAGGAAATAATCTTTAAAATTTCCACCATTCTGCATGGTAATGTAGCGATTCCTCTATAAAGTAACTGGCTGGCTGGCACAGCCATCGAGTATGAGTTTAAATATTTTGAAAGAGAATCGCTACGTTTTTGTTGAGAGGTCAGTCAATGACTAGCTAGGATAGGGAGTTCTCGAAAAAGGATAATAAAGAAGTATTTTTTTTTCGGGACAGTGGATGCTATAGCATCCGATAACAATAAAATAACACTCAAAAATCGTGTATAGCCGGGAGAGAGAAATGGAGGGGGGGCGGCGCTGTAGAGTTCGGTGGGCTGATTGGCTCAATCACAACAATGGTTGGTTTTCAAAGTCATAATGCAACTGAATAAAGGTATAAGGCCAGTGCATACAATACCACAATTATAAACTAATAAAATTTGTGGTTTTCGGTATTATTGTGAATAATCCCGAGACTAATTCAATCTTCTAACGTTCGTGTCACACGTCAATGAATACCTTTAATATTTTTTAATGAAAGATTTCAAAATATTAACATCTTGGTATTCCGTAATAGAAACAAAATATTATTTAACTTTTAAGTTTGAACAAATTAGAAGTCTTTTAATTTTGTTTATTTAAAGAGATCTTGTATCGAGTAATGGTATCAATAGAAACTGACAGGTCATTGGATCTCAGTTGATGACGTTTTTCCGTGCTTGGCGTATTTCCAGTGTCGTAGACTCTGATTTTTTTTTATTTTTGCTTTAAAATTACTTGAAGCAACTCAAATCGAAAGATAAGATAAAAAAATATTCCGTTTCGTAAGCTGGGATAAACAAAATATTTAAAAAGGTGCATAGTATAATGGAGAATTTGCGTCTCACTTAAATTAGACTACAGAAAACATATAAAAACATAAGAAAATACAAAATAAAACAATAAAAACAGTTTTTTCGGGGTCTTCGAGATCACGAAATATGTGGAAAATAAAGTTAATACATAAAATTATTACATTACATAACTTATTACATTGAGTTTTTTCAATGGATTTTAAACATTTTGTTATATACATATAAGGGTGCAGATGTATAAAAACATTATTCTACGAGATAGCTCAAATATTGATAAACGCTTCATCTATCTATATATCTATATACAGTGTGTCCCTGGATAAAGTGCAATCCCGAAAGGGGATGAAACTAGACCATGAATCATTGACTAGAAAAATATAAAAAAAAAATATAAAAAATTATTGTAGGATTTATTCGTATTTTAAGATTTTCATGTTTCATTAAGGACTCTATGTACAAAAGTATTGATTTCTTCCAAAATAATGGGTCTATTTCTTTGAAATAAAAAAAAACAGTATGCCTAATACCTGGCGATGACCATGAAATAATAAATAGTCCGCAAAAAAGTAACTATCTTGGGTAAAAAAATGTATTTTTATGAAAAAAATGATTGTTTAGACGTTTATTTTAAAAAACTTCAAATTACTAAAAAAATGTGCCCTATAACTATGTAATTTTATAGCTTACTTTTATTCTTTACCATTTTAGCTTCCAAATAAAAAAAAAACAATGTTATAACTAAAAAAACACGCTATCTACGAACTTTTAAAGTGGAGCCTAATCGTGTTACCGTGCAGGTAGAGACCGTTTTTTCCATTGTTTCCGTCCTACTCTGTGCCCTTCGGCAGTCCCAGTCCTTTTGTTTAACACTCAGGTAGAGGGAAAGCGAGGGGTGGGGAGGCAGGGGGTTCGAAACAGGACTTACACAGTCGCTCAGATATTCTCGCCGCTGCTACTACTGTTCTCGTTCTCGCATTGTGTTCTCGTTGATTTGTTATTAAGTTTTTGTTACATTGTTGACTGTTACGTTTTCTACTGTTCGTTACGTTTGGACTGTTCCTGTTCTGCTGTTAAGTGTTGACGAAATGCCGCGATTGACAGAGTTCTCACCTCGAGAAATAGCCGACATGCATTATTATTATTATGGCATGTCACATGGTCGCACAACAGTCGCTCGGACTGCATACGTAAATGCTTTCCCGGGCAGACTCATACCCTCAGCTCGAAATTTTCAAGAGATTCATAGGAGGCTCTCCAACATTGGACTTGGTTTGGCACGAGATCGCCGTGAGCAACCAGCTGTCGTTATTGACAATGGGATAGAAGAGGCCATTTTAAACGATCTGTTTGCTGACCCTACAACAAGCATAAGACAATTAGCGTTGCGTCATGGCATATCGAAGACGTCTGTCTGGCGAATTTTGAAAAAGGAGGGATTGCATCCTTTCCATTACCAACGAGTACAACATTTACACGAAAATGTAGATAATCGTCCAAGATGCGTAATGTCGACGTGGATTCTAATAAAAATTAGAGCTGACCCAAATTTTCCCAAACGCATTTTTTGGATGGACGAAGCGACATTTACCCGAGACGGCATTACAAACTGCAGAAATTTGCACCAGTGGTCTCACGAAAATCCACGATTGAAGCGGGCATCTACTTTTCAAGTAAAATTTTCAATAAACGTATGGGCAGTCTTAATCGACGACATTTTAATTGGTCCAGTCATTTTACCCAGAACCCTAAATGCTGAACGTTTTTTAGAATTACTACAAAATTTACCCATGTTGATGGAAGATGTTCCCCTGGCTACGAGACGGCGTGGGCGTATGTATCTCCAAATGGATGGATGTCCTGCACATTATGGGCGGGAGGTGCGGTGATTTTTGAACGAAAATTACCCGAACCGGTGGATTGGCCGAGGAGGGCCAGTAGGCTGGCCAGCGCGTTCACCTGATCTGACACCCCTAGATTATTTTTTATGGGGTGTCATGAAGCAAAGAGTATACAGCACGCCAATAAATACCGAGGCACAGTTGCACGACCGAATAATTCAGTGCGCTAATGACATTAAAAATGATCCAGGAATGATTCGCAGAGCCACTAACCAAATTAATATTCGTGCAGTAATGTGCTTGCAAAATCGAGGAGGCCATTTTGAACATTTAATGCATTAAATAAAAATGCAAAATTGTAAATTACGGATAATTTTATTAATAAAGTTATTGTGATTAAAGTCTGACTTTTATTACCTACTAAAATGTAAATAACTCCTACCTAGCCAATTTTTTAGTTAGAACATTGTTTTTTTTTTATTTGGAAGCTAAAATGGTAAAGAATAAAAGTAAGCTATAAAATTACATAGTTATAGGGCACATTTTTTTAGTAATTTGAAGTTTTTTAAAATAAACGTCTAAAAAAATCATTTTTTTCATAAAAATACATTTTTTTACCCAAGATAGTTACTTTTTTGCGGACTATTTACTATTTCATGGTCATCGCCAGGTATTAGGCATACTGTTTTTTTTTTATTTCAAAGAAATAGACCCATTATTTTGGAAGAAATCAATACTTTTGTACATAGAGGTTTTATTGAAACATGAAAATCTTAAAATACCAATAAATCCTACAATAATTTTTTATATTTTTTTTTTATATTTTTCTAGTCAATGATTCATGGTCTAGTTTCATCCCCTTTCGGGATTGCACTTTATCCAGGGACACTCTGTATATAAAAGGAGAAGCTGACTGACTGACTGACTGACATATCAACGCAGGGCCTAAACTATAAGGGTTAGAAACTTGAAATTTTGCACAGAGGTTCCTTTTGTAACGTAGGGGAGCACTAAGAAAGGATTTTGGAAAATTCATCCCCTAAGGGGTAAAATGGGGGTTCAAAGTTAGTATGAAACTTTGCCGTTTTTCAAGTTATTCGAATGAAATTTGGTGCGAAGGTTCCTCATTTAAAATTATGAAACACGTGTAAAATAGTTTTTTAAAAATCATCCCTTATGGGGGAAAAGGGGGGTGCAAACTTAGTATGAAACTTAGCCGTTTTTGAAGTTATTCGAATGAGATTCAATATGAAGGTCCTTCATTGAAAGTCATGAAACACTCATGTAAAATAGCTTTTCGAAAATCATCCTTTAAGGGGGTAAGAGGGGGGTCTTAAGTTAGTATGAAACGTAGCCATTTTAGAAGTTACTCGAATGAAATTCAGCATGAAGGTCCTTCATTGAAAGTCATGAAAGACGTGTTAAGTATTTTTTCGAAAATCATCCCTTAAACCCTTATGGGGGTAAGAGGGGGGTGCAAAGTTAGTATGAAACTTAGCCATTTTTGAAGTTATTCGAATGAAATTCAGCATGAAGGTCCTTCATTGAAAGTCATGAAAGACGTGTTAAGTAGTTTTTCGAAAATCATCCCTTAAGGGGGTTGCGAAGTTAGTATGAAAGCTCTTTCGCATGCGCTAAAAGTATCCCTATCTTATTTGCAAACACTTTACTCAACTAAAGCCCACGCGGACGTAGTCGCGGGCAACAGCTAGTATATATAAAAGGAGAAGCTGACTGACTGACTGACTGACATATCAACGCAGGGCCTAAACTATAAGAGTTAGAAACTTGAAATTTTGCACAGGAGTTCCTTTTGTAACGTAGGGGAGCACTAAGAAAGGATTTTTGAAAATTCATCCCCTAAAGGGGTAAAATGGGGATTCAAAGTTAGTATGAAACTTTTCCCTTTTTGAAGTTATTCGAATGAAATTTGGTACAAAGGTTCTTCATTTAAAATTATGAAACACGCGTAAAATAGTTTTTTAAAAATCATTCCTTAAGAGGGAAAAAGGGGGGTGCAAACTTAATAAGAAACTTTGCCGTTTTTGAAGTTATTCGAATGAGATTCAATTTGAAGGCCCTTAACTGAAAGTCATGAAACACATGTAAAATAGTTTTTTGAAAATCATCCCTTAAGGGGGAAAAAGGGGGGTGCAAAGTTAGTATGAAACTTAGCCATTTTTTAAGTTATTCGAATGAAATTCAGCTTGAAGGTCTTTCATTGAAAGTCATGAATGACGTGTAAAGTAGTTTTTCGAAAATCATCCCTTAAGGGGGTAAGAGGGGGTTGCGAAGTTAGTATAAGCTCTGTGGGGGCGCTAGAGTTGGTGTGAGAGAGCTGATGATGCAAAGACTCCAGACGGGGATGATAAAACGATATATTATATTTTATTTACAAGTAGAAAAATTAGCAAAACCTAGATGATTCTTTCACGTTGATGAATGTTGCTATGGCAACGTGCGCGCTATGTTCTGCGCTGCCTCCGCTGCACGAGCTTGGTAGCCGCGGCATGGTTAGTGTTGAGGTCGCCACATCACTCCCCCGCTGAGACCGTTACTACGGTCGATAGTAATCTGGAAATCTGACTTTGCGGCCACTCTTCGTTGATCGTACGGGAACGACATCGTTGCCTTCGTTAGCGTTTGCTGTTGATGTCAACTGGTTTTCATTCGCGATGTAGGCTGGTTTGAGACGATCGACAGTCACTGTTTGCTCCTTGCCATTGACTTCTAAGTCATATGTTTTACAGCTTTTGCGTAGAACTCTGTGTGGACCGCTATATGCTGGCTGAAACGAACGGTGCGCCGGACCTTGGCGAAGAAAGACGTGTGACGACGTACTAAGGTCCTTAGGCACGTAAAAGATGCGTCTTGAAGCGTGGCACGATGTGGCTTTTGGGGCGATCTGACTCATTTGGTTTTTCAAACGGCACGCGAAATCAGTGATGTCTATTGGAGTAGCCGATTCAGGTGCGAAAAACTGCCCAGGTAGGCGGAGTGGTTCGCCGTAGACCATCTCTGCAGCAGAGGACTGGATGTCCTCTTTCCACGCGCTACGGATGCCCAGCAGTACTAGTGGGAGTACCTCTGTCCAGCGGTCAGTGGCGTGGCAGGCAATGGCTGCCTTGAGCTGCCGGTGCAGTCTCTCCACGAGGCCGTTAGCGGCAGGGTGGTATGCAGTGGTGGTGTGGTGCGTGGCTCCCAAGAGTGATGAGAGCGCCTTGAAGAGGTGCGACTCTCGAACTGCCGCCCGCGGTCGGTGGTGATGTTGGAAGGGCAGCCAAAGCGGGCAACCCAGCCCGACACGAAGGCGGATGCGCACGACTCTGCGGATCTCCGCAGACATCTGTCCTGCAGTGGATACGCCTCAGGCCAACGAGTGAAACGGTCGACAATGGTCAGGTAGTATCTGAAACCACACGAAATTGGTAAAGGGCCCACGATGTCCATGTGGACATGCCGGAAACGTGCTGAGGGCAAAGTGAAGCTTCCTAATGGTGTGCTTGTATGTCTGTGTATTTTACATTTCTGGCATTGCAAGCATTCTTTGGCCATTCTACGACAGTCCTTGTTCATGCTCGGCCAAACAAACCTTTGCACTACTAGTCGTGCTGTCGCCTTTGCTCCTGGGTGGCTAAGATTGTGCAGACTGTAAAATGCCTGTTGGCGGAATTGAGGTGTGACAAAAGGCCTTGTCTGATGTGTTGACATGTCACAATATATCTCAGCATCGGTGTAAGGTATTTTGACCTTCTGAAGCTTGAGAGATGAACCACCCTGAAGTAGCTCTTGAAGTTCGCTATCCGTTCGTTGTGCGCTGGCGAGGGACTGGTAATCGAGAGTTGTATCTGAGATCTCTTCGATGCGGGAGAGTGAGTCAGCTACAACGTTGTCCTTACCGGCTATGAATCTGATGTCGGTACTGAATTGGCCAATATAATCCAAATATCGGAATTGTCTTGGGGAACAGTTATTTCTATTTGTGGTGTATGCGAATGTTATTGGTTTGTGGTCTGTGTAGATTGTAAACGGGCGTGCCTTGATCATATGTCTTAAATGTTTGATGGCTTCGTAAATAGCCAGAAGCTCTCTGTTGTAGGGACTGTACTTTCATTGCGACGGACTTAACTTCCTCAAGAAGAATGCCAACGGTTGCCAGTGGTTTTCCCGGCGTTGTTGCAGTACTGCTCCAATAGCTTTGTCTGAGGCGTCTGTTTGGATGGCGAGCTCTGCCTTTGTGTCAGGGTGAGCTAACAATGCTGCTTCTGATAGACTTGATTTACACAGGTTGAAAGCTTTATTTTGCTCTTCTGTGAAGTGGACTGGTGTTGAAGCTTTCGTTTTTGAGCCTGCGAGTAAAAGGTTCAAAGGCGCTTGAATTGCTGCAGCTCCAGGGAGAAAACGTCGATAGAAGTTAATCATCCCTAGGAAGCGTCGGAGCTCTTTGACCGTCGTTGGCATTGGGTAATTTTGAATTGCTTCGGCCTTAGATTCCAACGGACGGACGCCGGCTGCAGAAACGGTGTACCCAAGGAATGTTACCTCCGGTTGTCCAAATACACATTTATTTGTGTTTATAAGAACGCCGTAGTCATTCAAACGCTGGAAAAGTGCCTTCAGGTGTTCGTAGTGTTGTGATTCGGACTCAGAATAGATAAGTATGTCATCGATGTATCCATAACAAAAATCCAGATCCTTCAGCATTTCGTCGACGAATCTTTGGAATGTTTGTCCTGCGTTACGTAGGCCAAATGTCATCATGGGGAACTCAAAGAGGCCGAACGGTGTAGTTATTGCGGTTTTCTTTATATCCTCTTTGTATACTGGAATTTGGTTGTAGGCCTTAACTAAATCGATGGTACTAAACACACGGCTTCCTGCAAGTTGGTAGGCAAAATCCTGAATGTGCCTCACCGGGTATCGATCTGGGATTGTGCGTGCGTTGAATGCTCTATAATCACCACATGGCCGCCAGCCGTTGTTCTTTTTCCGAGCCAAGTGAAGGGGTGATGACCACGAACTTTCAGACCTTCATGCGGTGCCACATGCTTGCATCTCATCAAACTCCTTCTTCGCAATCTTGAGCCTTTCTGGATCTAAGCGACGTGGATGGCTAGCGACTGGAGGTCCGGGTGTTGTGCGGATGTGATGCAACGTGTTATGAACATATCTTCCCCTACTCTAATAAAACATTTTTAGGGCTTGTTCTCCATTGGCGACCTTATTGCTAAAATAAATTTCGTGCTGATAACTATGTGAAAATTTTGTGTTTTACCGGTGTGCCATAAAGAATATTCTTATCTTGTCATTACTCTTTATTTTACTCTTTGTTTGGTACATTGTATAGCACTATTTAAATATATATTTTATATTGACGAAATATTCAGTTCAAGCTCACCAAATTATCTTTTTTCCGGAAAAAAACTGTTCCTAATTTAAATATGTGAATAAATATTGCCTAAGCAACAAAAATAATTTAAAAATTAAAGTACTGAACCCTATTTGCGCGGGGATACATCTTGCTCTTAATGTTTTTTTATAAGCTTCAAATTACTAGGCAAGCGGCGGGTAAGCATGATTGGAGGTAGGTGATTAGTGAAATTCTCAATTCATAAACCGGCCCAAAGTCTTTACTTATAAATATTCGTGTAATCCTTTATAAGAAAATAAAAATACAATGCAAAAGTCTTTGTGTATCAACATAATAAAAATTTTTGTTCAAGTTTGTATGTGACTAAAAATGTGTGTAAAAATTTGGTGGCCCAATTGGCTCACCAAAATCATGGTTTTTAATTGTTTTTTCTGAAACATGCTTGGAAATTTGAGCATTATTTTGACAACCTTCTTCGAGATAAATCGAAATTGCTGTAGGTACTGGCCAATTACACGCGAGCAGCGGCCGGAAAAAGTTCTATGAACATTTCATAACTGTCGTGTTTTGCGGCCAAATAAATTAAACACCAAACTCATATCTGTCGTGTTATTTAAAAATGGAACGATTTTTTACTCCGAACAATGACTACCATTGTGAGAGAAACGGAGCCTACACCATTAAAAATATAACTACGCGACGCCACATCTCCACGTTATTAAAATTTATAAACAAATAAAATATAAAGTAAAATTACTAGGCCAAAGAAAACAGTCGTGATCGTCTAGAAAATTAATAAGAACCCTTACGTTGTGTTGTGAAATGAAAATTAACGAAAATTAAATAAATACAAGGTAAATTTCCGTACACGTGAAAAGTTTAAATAAAGAAAACATGCTACTAAGCTTCGGTCAGTAATTGTAAATGCCCCAGGAAAATCAGCATCGAGACTCACTCGCGAATAGTAAATCACAAAGATAATAATAATGTGTATAGTAAAATAATACATAGTATGTAAAAATACAAATAGTATGACAATACGAAATGAAAGAATAGGAATTCGTGTAGTGTAGTCAGCAGATCTCCTCCTGTGAATAAATGGGGTTGGGAGGGGTTCTAGATTTCCAGGAGAAAAGCTAGAAGAAGCTTTGTTGCCCTGACAACAACGAAGAAGGTGATGGGCTCCCTTCCAACCTACACATATCCCCACGAGCTTCCACAGAAGAAACTCGCGCCGACAAAATCCATCGGGACACAACGTTTCCCTCTATCACATTCAAACCTTCACTTATCGCCCAACATTCGCCGTACATAGCATTCGTACCTGTACTTCTGTTGTAGTTCTAAATAACAAAACAAGATGCGCTACAGTTTTCGCAAATGCATTACCCATTTGACCTCCGGACTATGGAACAGGCTCCCTTCCAACACACGTCATTTAAGACAGGGATTCCGGCTAGCCGTAGAGGACCACTTCGTCCATCCAGTCGAGTCGTACATCCGTGAAAACCTTCGTCACATCATCTTCACACACAAATGTACCTCGAGTTGTACACCGTGGTGAATACTGAAACTACTAGAACAAGTACAACGTGGTACATAATCACACAATCTCAAATCAACCCTAGCTAAAGTGAAGATAGAACGGATAGAACGTTCCCGATGTAACCTGTAGTATCCATGATGATGTAGTAAGTCCTTGAAGTCATGTAGATCTGTGGAGTCCATAATGATGTAGAGAATCCTTGTGGTGATGTAAATCAGCAAATAATCCATGATAATGCAGCTCTGCTTGTCGTAATAATTATAGAAGATTAACACCGTCATTTCTCCAACAAAACCACAGCTCCATTCAGATAATATTGTGTTAGTAAAATCTCGTTCAAAGACAAAGTCCTTTGTCCTGTCCGCTCCTTTCTGCTCCTGCTGATGAGGCCTAGTTCCTAGCTAAGATCGAAGACTTAACGCAGAGCCCCTGTGGGAAACACCGCGCCTTCTGCTCTCGCTAGTTAGTGTGGGATCTAAAAATGGAACTGGAAGAATGAAATTAAGACTGATGGGATAAATTAAAATATAATGAAATAAATAGTTACATAAAGTAGAGTACATAAAGATACATAAATGTAATATCACACGCGTCGCGGAAATTCGAAAGATAGTTTTTTCGTTTTATAAAATTCGCTCCTAGACGGAAACCTCTTTGTTTCTCGGAAATCGGACCCATGTAACGCACTCTTTCTCTACTTTACGAGTTCTGTGCTGGCTAGCTTATTATTGCACTCACGAAGTCTTCACTTAGGACTTGTCTAATATTACACTAAACTTGTTAACGCGGTGAGTCTAAAGTACCAGACTCTAGAGAGGGTTTCACGCGCGGTTGTAAGTTCCCGTAGAACTACCACTCTCTCCGAAGGTTGCGACTTGACTCTCGATGATTTCTTCCTCATTTTACAACACACCTCGGTCCAAAACTTAGCTCCTCCCACAAAAATGCATTCGTCAACTATTTTATTACCTACAAAAAATCTTTAAATTTGTGGCCTGAAGTGGACGAAACCAAAACTGGCACAAAAGCGCCAAACGCTTGAAAACCCATTTACCTAGATAACCGATTTTTTTAGAGATTTGTCGGCGTAGTCCCGTTTGGTCCTTTTCGTGTTACAGATTGTGTGACAAAATATAGGAAACCTTACGAAGCACTAAATTCGCGGCCGCAAATAAAAATCCCAAAAATAGAATATATCAACTTTTGATTGGCCGTCTAAATTTTCTGAAATATCATAGGTACGACTACGACACTATTCTGTCTTTTAATCTGACTTAATTTTTACCTAAAATACCTACTACTTGATAGTGATAGACATCCTTACTACTGAGAACAAACATAGTATTTTACATACAAAGGTACTACACAATTTCATGGACGTAGTGAGACTAACCCTATTCCCACTCGATTCATCCGTCACCATGTGGCAATACGTACTCGAGCTGCGCCGAATTTCTTATGAAACTCTTGTAAGGCCAATAACGAACAATATTTATTGTTTTCTAGAATCGTGAGACCCTAAACTTGGGACAAAAGTAAGCAGGACTATACGGTAATGTTGTGATAAGAGGTTTTGGCTCGACTAACATCACCCCTATTACTTTGGTTTAAGGTCGTCGTTACTATGGCAAATAGCAGTGTCGGTTTAGCTAAACTGTACTTTCGGCGAATCTTGAGTTGACATTTATGGGTTTCATTGCATCTGTGTGCATACGTGTGTGACAGCTGGCACGACTTACGCAATCCTAGGTTTTATTGTTGAAGGTATAAGATTGATTCTTCTATATTCTCTGAATTTTCAGCCCCACCCAGTATAGGCGGTGCGTCACTTCTCTAAACTGAAAACAACCCCCTCCTAACGTCGAATAGGTCTTTAAAATCATAGCAAATGGCGTTACTTGTATCGATTTTAGAAATATGTTGCTGAAAACTGTAAGGGTGAAAGGGTAGACCCTTTCAGTCGTTACAATTGCCAAGAAGGTAACCTTATCAGAGGTTTTATTTAAATTTCGAACTGGCTTGCAATAGAAAGCTGGATATACCTATTGAAAAAAAAAGAACACTTTTTAACGCAGCAAAAAATATTGTTCGTTCGTGGTTTGTCTGATTTTGAAAGTTTATTGAATTTAACAGAATGAGTTCATAGTTTTAATTTCCGCGCATTATTTGAGAAAAATCATATACAAGCCTTGGCCACAACAGCCTCGGCTTCGCCTCGGCCCACATTTCCACGTTCGTCCATCAATGCCTTTTTTGTTGGCCGCTGCAGTAATGTACTATTTCAAGGTCATAAGACAACTGATTAATACCTAATAATCCCTTTACCACCAAACATACAGTAAAGAACAAAATTCCGGCTGATGAGTATTAACTACGGAGTAGGCCGGATCCAATTACTTACGTAGAAATCACAATACATACATGTATGAGTAATATGAGTATGTATACTCGCAGTGGGTCTTAATGTCGAATTAATGGAGAGCTACAAAAATAGTTTTAGCATAATTGAAGAGGCCCTGTTAAAAGATAAATAAACTTTTTTTTTCTCTCCACATTTCCTACTTTTGTTATTAATACGTTTATTGCATATAAGTAAAAAATACTATAGCAATGTGACGGAATTAATGATGTAAGCATTTTCTACCAGACAACCACAAGTGGTGCAAAAAATTAACATACAAAATAAACTAAAAACGACTTACTTTAGTTAAAATTAGACAACATGACAAATACTCAATAATAAACAAAGTAAATATAATATACACTATACTGTACTTATAATGCATTACATACACATATACTTTTTATGATATAACCCGTCGAAAACCCATTCTAGCTACGTGCTACACAAATGCATCATACAAAACGGGCTCAAACTATGACGTCACACCTTATGCTTGTACCTACGTAACACTCTGTAATATAATGTAGAAAATATAAAGCGTTTATCAATATTGGAGTTATCACTTAAATTTATATCCACATTTCTCCACCCTTATTAGAAAACGTTTAATAGTTAATAAGAATACTAGGAAACGTAATAAGTTTTATTAGTAGATGAATTAGATTTGTCAGGAAACCCGAAAACCTCAAAAATAATGTAATCATGGCTTTATTATTTTTATTTTTCCTGAGTTTCTGTGTCTTCTATGGTTTCCGTTATGATCCCACCTACTTAGTTGTGATAAGTAGCAAGATTAAATACCAGCAATAACTAAATAGCGCCATCTAGTGACTAAATTGTCTTGTAAAATAAATCAAGATACTTTCAAAATTTTACCTACTGATTTCATAATATCTAAATACAAACAAATGAGCAAAACACACTACCATATCTTTGAAGTCGTAATATCTTTCTCCTTCATACAATAAATAACTTTTCATTAATCTGTTATTTATTCGAGTTTTGGTCTAGCAGGTTGCGGTATTCTTTTTACTTTTCAGTGTTTCACTAACTCAAGGCCATTGTAAAATAGCACTAAGCTATTTAGGATAAGATAATCTGGTAAACAACGCTAAAATTATTGCTTTATTATAGTCTTATTACATAAAATAACAAGACAAGACAACGAAAGACAAGTGCCGGTCGGACTCACCCCTGTGGGTTCCGTACTTTGTAGGTAATTAAATGGTTATTATTAATAGTTCAGGGATCGAATCCCGCCGATTGCACGATTTTTTTCGAGCTTTTCCTGAACTTCAAAGACTAACTTTATTATGATTTAGTTACAAATGTACAGTTTCCAATTTTTTCCTATATTTGTAGGACAGGACAATATACAGGGCGTCCCACAGCTATGCCACATGGAGGGAAAATACCTTTAATATTGTAGATGGAACATTTTACTGAAAGAAGACATTATTTTAATTTCAAAAACAATCTAAACTGCATTCATAGATTTTTAAATAATTACACGGTTGAACCGGGAATCGAACCCGCTACACGATAAAAAAAATACCCTGTAGTTTTGTCACACCGATCGGAAGGCTTCATCATAAGGATTATTTTTTGCTAAATAACATACTATCAGAAATAAAAGGAAGACCATGAATTTTGACTTTTTGAATTTCCGCTCGGAAAAATGCCACTAGCGTTAGTCATAGATGGTGGCCCATCCATGGACTGAACGCGCCGTATATTGCTTAACGTTTACGATCACTCAGGCAGCCCAGGCTACGAGCGATTACCCAGGCTACGAGCGATTCGAGCGATATTGAGGTACGGAACCCTAATAAGGGATAATTATTTTATTCATCTTCAATTTGATTCTCAACAACAATTAAGGACTGAGACCGAGCGTATCGAAAATATCTTCTAATATATAAAATTCTCGTGCTACCACTCACCGTGTTAGTGCGCATACTCCTCGGAAACGGGTATGGCGTGACCGATTTTCATGAAATTTTATATGATATCCGGTAGGTCTGAGAATAGGATGTTATCTATTTTTCATACCTACCTGGCAAAACAACGTTTGCCGGGTCAGCTAGTTGTTCTATAAAAGTGAAGTCAAAGCGGCTGTTTAGGTAGTTTTTTGCCGAAAAGCGCAAGTCATGGCATGGTTTTAATACAGCAGCATTGTCGCAACGACGTGTAATCGCCGTGACAGTCAGTTCTTGTTCTGATGTTTTTGTTTGTTTTTAGATGGATTTTTTCCACATAAAATTTGTACAGGAATCTGGGGGAAAATAAGTTTTTTTACGTCCATATTTACATGTTTGTGACGTCGCTGTTTCTGGTTCCAACGACACAGGATATCCTAGTGTGGGGCCAGAAGCAGTGTATGTGCCTGTATGTAAATGTTTATGCTATGTTTAGGCTGCGTCCCCAGTTGGCAAACAGTTTGCTGCCGACTGAGTTAGCGGCGTATCGGTTTAGTATGCCCTTCCTTCCATAATTTAAATGGAGTGTTCACAGTTTGCTAGTTTTGCGCTCAATCTACGCAAATTGCAGCGTTACGCGCGCTGACTATATCAGTGGGCGGCTGACTCACAGAAAAACCTGTTCCACTCGCCGGCGAATTAGTTTTGTTCGCTTTGAGTACGCCGCTAAGTCGAATTTCAGTTGGCTACTTTGCGGCTCACTCAGTCGGCAGCGAACAGTTTGCCTACTGGGGACGCAGCCTTCTTCGTCTCTTCGACTCCTCATACCTTCGTCTCTTCATTGTTTTATTTCTTTGTTTTTTGTTCGTGAACTAATTTATTTGTTGCCTATTAGAGCGGCGCCACCGTCGACACGCGCCCCGCACTTTATTTAAAACAATTCGCCGGTCTCTACTCCGCGGGCTGAGAGCCTCGCTACAATTGAGATTTACCACCTTGCCTTTATTGAATTCATCGGTTGTAGCTGGGCTGCTACTCCTAATATTTTGAACATTTGTGTATTTACGTGTATTTGCAAGCGCAAAATATCCAAAAGTCGGACAATGTCCGTACGGGAACATTACCCACTTGACGTAAATCACCTCGAGGCCCGAAATGCACGTTTACTGAAATTTACAATAGGAATATAAACAACATAAACAGGATAGGCTATTTGACAGCGTGAAAAAACAGTATTATCACGTATTCATATAAATGATGAATCTTAAAACCGTTTTATTGTATTTTAACTAAAAAAAATATTATTTATAAAAAAAAACAGGATAAAATTAGATACACTCGTGGACAAATAATAAGGGTCAGCGACAAAATCATCTGTATCTTGCAAAATAATAAGGTTACGTGCATGAAACTAACTTTATATTTAAGAGAATTTAATATCGTATGACATAGAACCTTAAATGTTATAGGTACACGTATTTTGAAAAAAAAAACAAAGAAAACTTCGAACTGGTAATAAATTCAAGTCACGAATGTTGTACTTTTGCTTCTTTTCTTAATTTTGTTTTCAATTTGTCAAATCAAAATTATAAAAGGCAGTTATCATCGTCTTCCACGGTCATTATTGAATAACTATCATGTCGCTGACACCACAAGAATGCGCTCGAATCGTCACTATGCTGGAAGAAAGCAGAAATCAGAGAAGTACAGCGAGAGTACCAGGCGTGTCACTTTCTACGGTACAAAGAGTCGTTCAACGTTTCCGAGAAACTGGGCACAACATCAGAAGACCAGGAACCGGCAGACCGAGGTGTGCTCGAGAGGATCGATTTACTGTCACGACCATGCTGCGAAATCGACACCTCACGTCAGTAGAAGTAACAAATCAATATCGAGAGACCCGAAGAGATGACGTTAGCGACTGGACCGTAAGACGACGGCTACGAGAGGTTAATTTGAAACCACATAGACCCGCAAATGGCCCAAAACTTGCAAGGGAACATCGAGTAGCAATTTTACGTTTCACCCGCGAACATGCACAATGGGGAGACGAAGAATGGGCAAGAGAATGTTTTCTGATGAATCCAGATTTATGCTGTATGCACAGGATGGGCGGCGAAGAGTCTACCGACGGCCAGGAGAACGTTTTATTCAAGCGTGTTTTGCAGAAAAAGTATCGTTCGGCGGTGGATCCGTTATGGTTTTGGCTGGAATCTCTTCAGAGAATTGCACGGAGTTTTAATGCTGATAGAAAATGGTGCACTAACTAGTGCAAGATATGTAGAAGAGATCCTTAATGAGCATGTCGGCCCATATTTGATTAATATGGGTGAAAATTCCATATTTATGCATGACAATGCTAGGCCACATACAGCTCGAATTGTTAATGAGTATCTTCAAGACGTTGGCATCAATTGCATTGACTGGGCTTCGAGAAGCTCGGATTTAAATCCGATTGAGCACGCTTGGGATGAGCTCGGGACGTGAGTAAGAAGTCGAAATCTCACCCCAGCTACACTTAGAGACCTGAAACATGCGTCAGTGGAAGAATGGAACAATATCCCACAACATCGCATAAGAAATTTAATAAACAGCATGCCCAATTGTCTAGCAGCTGTAAGAAGAGCCCGTGGAGGCAAAACGAAGTATTAAAATGGCTCAAGGTTCGTTTTTGTGTAATATAGAGGTTATGTCTTTTAATTTTCCAACGCAAAACATTTTGATATTTTGTTTATTATGTAAATTAAATAAATAAAGAAATAACGATTCCATAATTTGTTGTCCTTTTATTTACTATTAGATTATCTACAACATACAGTTTTATTTATGTGGCTGGCTCTATTATTTTGAGAGTTAGTTAAATTTTTCGTACTGACCCGTATTATTTGTCCGCGAGTTTATTTATGCATCTTCAACCATTGTATCGAAAACGGCCTGGATTGGCCGATTCGGTGATGACGTCATGGTTCAGTAAAAATGGCGTCCGTCACTAGAGTCGTTCTTACGTTCAATGGTTTTTTTAGTGACCAGTGGCGTCATAATTCCTGTGTGTCACCATATTGCCCAAGATATCGTTTTAGCGGCTTATTTCAAAGTAAAGGAGACGGAAACGCTTCCATATATTCTTGGGCCCAGATGTAAAAAGACGAGAGTGGTGTCAATAAACAGCTTATATATTGTCAAGCCATCTTTGAAAATTTTGCGGATTTTAGCAATCTGAGAGCAAAGTTAAAAGAGATTTAGTAAAGTGAGGCTATGCAACAAATTGACAATAACCTGCAGGTACTTAACAGCTGATTTTATAACTATGATCATATGATAGACAGTTATTTATTACATTAATTGTAGTTCTTATTGTATTGAGTGGGAAAATGTAACGAAACTCACAAATAGATTAAAAGACAGGGAAGACAAGGATTTGTGTCATTTCATCCTCTAAAACTCGTCGGCCCAGTGTATTACATAGATAAGTCGGTATGCCGCAGTCGTACAAGTTAAACAATATACTAGAAGTCCGTAGAGCGAAAGCACTGGTCGAGGAATATAATATAAATACGCAAACGATAACCGATACAAGACGAGCAGGTAGGTAGTCCGGTGATCTTGATGGGAGACGATAATGTACGTACCGCGAATGCACATCCTGAGAACGTACGCCCCGGCAATGTACAGCCACGGAATCTGTGCACATGTACACGGATTCCCGTCCGTACGTTCTCGGGTCGTACGTTATCATATCAGGCTGTATAAAATTGGTACGGGCGAGAATCCGTGTACAGCCATAGACACGACAGAGTGTGCCTCGTTTCCAGGAAGCGTAAATCATTCACTTCGCAGCCATTACACACTCGATCTAGTGCGTGACATTATCGAGGCTATGAGTCGCAATAGATTGACGTCCTGATCTGGTTGGATCTTACACTAGACAAGTCAATTCAAATGATCAGAGTGTAGATGTAGATGAGCGATACATCAACCCATTATAAACCCACTGAGGGGCACGGGGCTTTTCCCTGAGGAACCTTTCTCAGTGAAAAGCCCGTGCCCCTCGGTCCTATACCTATAGGGCATTCTCCACCACGGTGGCCTAGTCCGGATAGGTGGAGCCTTGTAAGACTAGTGGCTGGTCTTACTGTCGGAAGTTTTCAAGCTGCCCTAAGGCCTCTGACTTGGCTTCACGACTTCCATCTATTGACGGCAGCCGGCAACAACTGCTTAACTTGCTTGCGAAGCACGGAACCACTCGGAAAAATCCCACTAGCGTTAGTTATATATGGTCATTTGGGCACGAATTCCCGGGTTGTACATTCTCGTGCCGTAAATTCTCGGTCCGTGCAATATAGTGACCCATCATGATCATAGATTGAAAATCCGGGAGCTGTCACTGTCAGCACAGACATTACATTTACATTTACATTTGACAAACATAAAAAGTAGGTAATAAATCGATCTTTAAACGAGAATCTACGAGAATCGATTTTAAAGTTAATATTCTGTTTTATTGTAAACTATTGACAGTATCATAATTTATTCCGTAGATTTTGTTCACTTTGATTGAATCCATCATTCGATGAGAGTGATTTTATGTTCAATAATAATTCTTGAAATCATTCACAGTAATCGATTATAGTAATCGAAACTCTATTTCATCACTGCAATAAACTTGTTTTTAGGATTTCTCGTCGCCCAGATTGTGAATTGCGTAGATTTTTTTTATATTTTGAAACAGAAAAAAATACCGCTTTTTTTAAACCATATTTCAGCTTATTACAATTGGGCCCAAAGATCCCCGGCTCCTTTTCGTTTGCCTTTTTTTAGAAGAAATAATTTAAAATGACCACTTTCTGAGGGTAAAACACCCCTCAAATGCCGTTTGGGTGTCAGAAAATTACTTATTTATGCAGATGCTATCTAGTCCCAAGTTCGTGATCCCAGGTTGTTCCTCGTGAGTCCTAAAGACCACTATCAACATGATTGATAGATTGGACAGCCACTTTTAACAAATTTGATCTGTAATCAGAAATCAGAAACCAGAAATTTATTTCAACGTAAAGAATTTACATTCTGCTTGTTGAATGTCAATGTACTTATAATGCTAATGTTAGCCGCTGCCTTGGGGCCGAGTGTAGTGGAGAAAAAGGCAGCAAAAAACTTCTCTGGCCATCTTTTCTCAAATCAACTTAAGTCTATTAGAATATTTGGTACAAATGTCCATCTACTTTTAAAAAAGGTTCCTCCACGGCGCTTGTACCTACCATCCCCTGGTGCCCCTTAAGTGGTTATTTAAATTGGATTTTGTAAGAGAAATTTAGATAAAGTTATATACATTCGATAAAGTGGTGCAAGTGAGGCTAAAGTTAATCACTTGAACTGTATAGTCAAATCTAAACTGAACTATATGTATATGAACTTAAAGTTGTATTTCGATATGTGATACTATATTTTCAATTGATATCTATCCCAGCCCTGGACATGGTTATACGACAAAACCAACCAAGTGCGTGTCGGACCACGCGCAGTGTAGAGTTCCGTAGAGGTTTTTTACTATCTACTTAACACAACTAAGAACACTCTCATCGAAGTAATTTCTAGTTTACAAGTTATAATTCAAAGTTCATAAATGTGTGTTACAGCTCAGATTTTTTTCACGTTACTACAATAGTTCTTTTTACTAATATGTTTTTATTGTTTCTTGAGTATTGCTGTGTAGTTTCCTTGATTACCTTTGACGCAGACTACCAAAGGCCGTACGTAAGGTTGCTGGGCAAATCAATCCCGTTCTCGAGTAGAGATGTGGCGTTGAATGAACCTGCTTGTTCCAGCAATTCATTTGTAAAACCCCAAGTGAAACATTCAGATAACGACAGCGCTACCAGCCTGGCTCTACGTTTTGCGCCTTTCCTTCTATAGAAATAAGGTTCATAGTGGAAAGCAAAATGGCGCTGTAATGAATAAAACGCGTAATGATTTTATTGTGCAGGATTGTACGTAATAAATGGCGACTGAAATATTCGCAAGAAAATAAAATATAAGGGACCTTCGTTGACTTGTGGAGATTTATTTGACATCATTAGCTAAGGTAACATTTCATTCGAACCATAATAATATACAGCTTAGAACTTGTTTGTGGGATGACACGCAAAATCGGACTATTAGGTACTTATTGCTTGGAGAATACCAAGGCGCTTGAATGTACTGTAACAACAACCGTATCAATTTCTGCTTTGATACTAAATTCGGTATTAAATATACATATATACCATTGACCTACTATTAGGAGAAGAAAAACATTTATTATACCAACAAGACAGATCACCGAAACAAAATGAACAGACAAGGAATACAATATAATATGCAACGCAATAAAATAGATGTAGTCTGTGGTGTGATTAGATTGCCACAAAAGGCAGCTGACTCAGGGTTGTGCTGAGGGTGTGAACCCTCAGCGCTGATTTTCAGTCAGTGCCCACGGTAACTCACAATTGTACTGCGGAGTGCGTGTCGTGGTGCATTTAAAAATAATTTAAAACAAATACAATAATAAACAATCAATAAAAATAAAAATATTTCATTTAATTTCATTTCAACATAACAATATATTATTAGTGTTAAATTAATCTGTGAAATATATAGGATGACCATACTAAACAAAATCCAAAGAGTAAATAGTACCTAATATAAGTGAAATGAAAACAATACAAGAAATAATAAACAAGGAGAAGCTTGGTTGCACTATTACGTTAATGCTTGTGACTTTCCACTCGTTTTCACCTATACCGATCACTTTAAAAAAAAAAAAAGAATTGACACCCAAATTCGTGTTTCTTTTAATTTGTCTTGCTTTTAGACTATTAGGTACGCTATCAGTTAGTATCAAGATTCACGGTGGCACTCCGCATAACCGGGAAACCGTGTCTGCAGTATATAATTATAGTTAAGTCAGAGGCCTTAGGGCGGCTTGAAAACTTCTGACAGTAAGATCAGCCACTAGTCTTACAAGCCTCCACCAATCCGGACTTGGCCCCCGTGGTGGATTATGGCCTATACCTTCCGCAGAGAAGAGATCCGTGCCCCTCGGTGGGGACATAATGGGTTGATGATGATGAAGAGAAACAAAAGTACTTTCATGGCACTGTTTAGGTAGGACGTCTATGTATATATTTTGATGATGTCAGTTAAAATTAAATTAAATTTTTATTATTTAATTTTAAAGTGAATATGGAAGTGAATGTTCTGTAAATAATGTCTGTTGCCGTTATTAATATCGAGCAAAAAAACTGCGAAGAAAAATCCGTTTGTTGTACGGGTACAATGAAATATTTATTTTATTCTGTTCTTGTTTTTGTTTTTATAGCGACCACAGACATACAATCATCTGTGAAAATTACGAGACAGACAGATATACAGACGGACGGACGAACGGACGGTCGGACAGACAGTGGAGTTTTAGTTATTAACGGAACGATTTAACGGAACCCTAAAAATTGATAATTGTGCTAGCTAGATAGCTGGCTCTACTTAAGCCTTGACTGTTTCTCTAAGGTATGTTTCCATTACAAAGTAAAACAAAATACTATAGTTGTAACATGTAGGTAGGTTATCTTACCTATGTTATTTTCCAGAGTGGACTTTCCGGAGAAACCCGATGTGTTTCCACTAGTTTCGTGTAGAGCGAAAAAATTTTAATTCTCATAAAAGAAAGCAATTTTTCACTTAAGCGTCGGCATCGTAAATCCGGCAAAAGTTGTGGGAAATTAAGTGCACTTTTGTTGCTCCCATCTCGCCCCGGCTGAAAATGAAAGATGGGGGGAAATTTCCTGGGAAACACCTTTTCACATTTGTACGACGCGGTTGCGGATTTTCAGGCTGTTTAAACTTTATTTATGTTTTATTAATTCATAAAAAGAGCTTGTTCATATTTGCAAATAATTATTAGCTGCTCGTACCGCGGTTAGTAGAACGCTTGGCCAACATTACAGAGGTAGTTACATATATATCTCGGCCCATGTACCAATGAATTTGCTTTCTAAGATACGTATATTTTATGAAATTGTAGTATCAGTATCACTCGCTAGTGGCCGGTAGATGTAGACAGCATCATCATCATCATCATGAACCCATTATGTCCCCACCGAGGGGTACGGGTCTCTTCCCTGAGGAAGGTATAGGCCATACTCCACCACGTGGGCCAAGTCCGGATTGGTGGAGGCTTGTAAGACTAGTGGCTGGTCTTACTGTCAGAAGTTTGGGACTGACTGTTAGGCAGCATAAGGGCGTGAAAATAGGAAAACCATGAAACCTATGTTCTGCTGTGGGCAGATGTGATATGATGAATGGTGCGGGAAAACATCGTGAGAATGTCTGAGTGAGTACAGCTCAGTGCTTGGAATACCCAGACCGTGGTGGGTATGCGTGATACTCTATCTCTCTGAGAGGCTTGTGTCCTACCTATTATGTTCCTTATATTCCTATTCTTTCATCGTTGAACCACACCGCGGTCTGTGACGTTTGCGGGGTGACTGAAACTCAACGCTGAAGGCTTATCCAACAGCGTACTGCTGAGTCAGCTGCCATTTATTACAGCAGTGACACGCCGTGACTTTTATTTTCGTTCTGTTTTTTCAGATTTTTTGTTTTGCATTATTTTTATGTTTGATTTTTGTTTTGTTATTGTGGCGTGTGTACTGTTTTTATAATATTTTTTTCTTGTGCTTCTTATGCTACAGTGGGATATACTATAAGCTGCATTATGTTATTAGCTGCTATACATTTACCTGTTCTACAGAACGTTTTCGTTTTGACAAGTACAACCTTTCTCTTCGGGGCGATAAACAATAAATTAATCCGATATAAGCAGTATTTTACTGCTTATATCGGAAACTTGTGAGCCTGAGGGTGCCTCGTGTTAGACGCGAAACGCATCGCATTTTCTCACACAGATATTGGTGTCGGTGGTGGTGCGTTCGTGTCTTGAAAAAGTGGGAGGGAGGGCGGTGCATTAACTAACCGCATGGCGCTTGCAGGAATTTAGCAAAGTTATTTTCACATTTTAATGCTAAGTAGCGTTCTGTCACGCTCTTTTCTGAGAACTTTAACGAGACAGCACTATAGTTACTTTACTTGGTGGAAATTCTCAACTCAGAAACCGGTCCTAACGGCCGTTTTCTGACTTGAGAATTTCACTCAGTAAATACTAAAGTAACGTTATGTCACTCTCTTTCCTGAGAAATTTGGCGAGACAGCACTATAGTTAAGTAGCTACTTATACTTCATAATATGTTTAGATACTTAACTAAAGGTAAACAATCTTGATAAGCCTTTTTATTGAAATGTACACTTATTAAATCAAAACCTTTACACATTACCAATTCAATAAGAAATTGAATGTAATTTCATAAATACACATTTAATTTGTAAAATTTTTGATTAAAAAAGTGTATATATCAATAAAAATAATTATCCAGATTGTTTACCTTGAGTTAAGTACCTAAACATATGGAATATAGTGAAAATTCTCAACTCAGAAACCGCCTTAATAAACTCAATTTATGGGTACTTACCTAGTGATAGGCGCCGTCTAATGTAAAAATATCCAAAGATAAATTCCCGCCACCAGAAGCGATCAGCATTGGCCCGCGGCTGCTTATATTGCACGCTTTGTTCGAATTAAACGAATGTGCTTGTTGTTTTAACTTGCTGTCGTGCAAACGAACTGAGCACTTGAGTCTTACACTAATAATAGAATTGGTTTCAGAAGAGGCTGCTGGCGATGGCTAAAACGATTTACTTCTTGATGATCCTTTCTAATGAAAAAGAGCAGCATTAAATTATATTTAGCTACTAGCTAATCTGGCAAACGTTGTTTTGCCATATTAATTAGCCTACGACCTATCCTCAGACCTACTAAATATAAACAAAATGAAAAGCATAAAAATCAGTAAATTCTTTGATTTGGAATTTTTGTATAAATTATATTGCAGCTATTATATTTTTAGCGCTCATTTTTTTAATTCCATATTTAAACGAGAATTTAAATAAATGTTCTATTAGGGTTCTGTTAGATTAGATGGGCACCGGAGGCCTTACAGGATGGAATTACGTAAGATTCCACTGTATGGAGTTGTCTGATTTAGCCCTTTTGTTCCCGGTATGTCACACCACCTTATGTCACAATGTTGCATTCTGGGTTTTTTTCCCAGTAGGTATCTCATACTCCTACTCCGAACTGTCATATTCAATCTTATTTTGACTCTTTCGAGTTGTTTAAATGTTTAACCCGATAGAGTGGAAAGTTAGGTAATGTAAGCGCGGTACCGCTCATGAAACGAGTCATATGTCGTCACTGTGCGTCAGCCACAACCTATTTTTCCGAATCTCCAAGTAAAATGTTAAATTTTGGTTATTATATGGAGTGAAGGAAAAACGGTGAATGCTAGCCATTAAGGGCGTCAATAAACAAATTAATTAAATTTTTTCGGTCGGCCTTAAAAATGCAACAAAAAATTGTGAAGTGCTTTACACGCCGCGCTTATTTTGCGGCTCATTAAATTCAGAAATACCTTCAGTTCGTTGAAGCGAATTTTATCTTATCAATTAATGTAATTTAAATACTATACACAAATTACACAAGCTTAACGATTAGCTTCTGTCGCTGTGCTGGGTTAAAAAACTGTGTTACAGCAATCAGTGATAATGTCACACCGAAGTGTCTTTTTCCTTTACTTGAACTTTTGTGGGAATTCTATTTAATTGAACATAATAATAATATGTTAATAATAGCCGTGGAGTGTCGGTTAAGAATAGCACTCCCCCATATATTCTCGTGGGTGTCGTAAAAGGCGACTAAGAGAATACCCGTGCCTATTATTACCCAGCACATACGGGTCGTACCGGTGTCGGGCAGCAGCGACATCGGCACGTATACGGTCTGCGATTGCCAACCCGCCTGCTCAGCGTGGCAATTACGAGCAAATCAATCCATGAAAAGCCAGAACGGACCACGGCCCCTAGTTCCCGGTCGCCCTGCTATTCCTGATCAAGGCGGCGGTCACGGTAACGGCAGGGCAGGGGGTGCGAAGAATCTCCGGGTAACGAAAGGCTGCCAAAAACAACTAACCTTGGCGACGTATAACGGACGCACATTACGGCTGGACGAGCACCTGGCACAACTGGAAGTCGAACTCGAGAAGGTAAAGTGGGATGTTCTTGGGTTATCTGAAGTCCGAAGAGAGGGGGAGGACACCGTAACCCTTGAATCAGGCCACCTGCTATACTTTCGAGAGGGAGACCAGCTATCTCAGGGTGGCGTAGGGTTTCTGGTAAATAGAGCTCTCTATGACAACATTGTAGAAGTGTCAAGTGTGTCGAGCAGGGTTGCGTACCTCGTTATTAAGCTAACCGAGAGGTATAACCTCAAGGTTGTGCAGGTTTACGCACCGACCTCGACGCACTCGGATGATGAAGTGGAAGATATGTTCGATGACATATCAAAGGCCTTACACTCCACCACCAAGGCCCACTACAACGTTGTCATGGGAGACTTCAACGCCAAAGTGGGAGTACAGAATTGCAGCGAATCGGTAGTAGGATCCCATGGTTATGGAAACAGGAATCACAGGGGGCAAATGCTAGTCAACTTCCTCGAAAGGGAGGGGTTATTCTTGATGAATTCATTCTTCAAGAAAAAGCCCCAAAGGAAGTGGACATGGCAGAGCCCCGACACTTTGACAAAAAATGAGATCGATTTCATCATAACGGACAAGAAGCGTATATTCAGAGACGTCTCAGTGATCAGGTTTAATACCGGAAGCGATCACCGACTTGTGCGAGGCTCGCTGAATATTAATTTTAAGCTCGAACGTGTCCGTTTAATGAAATCCAGGCTCCGACCAAACCTGCACCAAACTATAGTGGGATCTGAAAAGTTCCAGTCTAACCTGGAGAACCGATTCGCTGCCGTGGAAACCACAAATGACGTTGACATTGACCAGGCCCTCGATAATGTAGTCGGAATCCTCGGGGAGGAAGGTATGAGATTTTGCGCAATGCGGCATAAAGGCACGAAGTCGAAATTTTCGGAAGAAACACTCAAGCTTATGGAGGAACGACGTGAACGCCCACCAGTCACTGCGTCAGAAAGGCATGCTCTAAACAGGAGAATTGGCAAACTAGTTCGACGCGATCTCCGATGCTCCAACACTCGTTCAATAGAACGAGCAATCGAGCAAAATCGGGGATCGAAAGTGTTTGTTCAATCTCTTGGGAGAAGCCATCTGACAAAGTTGACCACCACGGATGGAGTGGTTGTTTTGTCTGAATTTTAATAATCAAAATATGCTTTAAAAGGGTAATAATTTCGTAACATACAAATAATTTGTAAGGTACTTGATTACACCTATTTATTTGAAGAGGTGAGGCCATCTACACGTATACGAAAATTACCTCCGCATTTTCATTTAATTTCAAACATTCGCTGACCCCACAAAAGTCGTTTTGTAACATTAATTAGCCCACGACCTATATTCAGACCTACAAAACATACCTACATAAAATAGTGAAGCCGTTTAGAAGGTGTTCGATAACAAACACTAGATATTTATGAATTAGACATCGATAGGCATGTGCCTATCGATGTCTAATTCATGACCGTGTGGCCATGTCATAAATGGTCTTTTATGTTAAATTTACATGTATTTTCAATTTTCATGACGACCTCTGTGGCGTAGCGGTTAGCGCATCGGCTTACCATGCAAGAGGTCCCGGCTTCGATCCCCGGCTGGGGAGAAAAAAAAAAACCAGGCCTTGGATGTTTACATGTTTGTGACGTCGCTGTTTCTAGTTCCCACGACATAGCCAGAAGCGATGTACAGTCGGGGTCTAAAAATGTTTACCAGTTTTCAAAGGAGCCGGGGATCTCTGGGCCCAATTGTAATAAGCTGAAATATGGTTTAAAAAAAGCGGTATTTTTTTCTGTTTCAAAATATAAAAAAATCGGCTCAATTCACAATCTGGGAGACGAGAAATTTTAAAAACAAGTTTATTGCACTGAGTGCTTATACTGAGTTTGTTCATTCACTTTCGATAGCGAGAGCGTTTGCAGTTTGTATAGGAGTGACAGAGCGCGCCACCTAGTTGTCTCTTTGTCACTCCTATGGAAATCGCAAACCCTCTCGATATCGAAAGTGAATGAAAAAACTCAGTATACGCACTCTGATGAAATAGAGTTTCGATTACTATAATCGATTACTGTGAATGATTTCAAGAATTATTATTGAACATAAAATCACTCTCATCGAATGATTTATTCAATCAAAGTTAACAAAATCTACGGAATAAATTATTATATTGTCAATAGTTTACAATAAAATAGAATATTAACTTTAAAATCGATTCTCGTAGATTCTCGTTTACAGATCGATTTGTTACCTACTTTTTATGTTTGTCAAATGTATTTAATCTGTGCTGACAGTGACAGCTCCCGGATTTTCAATCTATGATCATGATGGGTCACTATATTGCACGGACCGAGAATTTACGGCACGAGAATGTACAACCCGGGAATTCGTGCCCAAATGACCATATATAACTAACGCTAGTGGGATTTTTCAAAGCGGTTCCGTGCTTTGAAAGGCAAGTTAAGCAGTTGTTGCCGGCTGCCGTCAATAGATGGAAGTCGTGAAGCCAAGTCAGAGGCCTTAGGGCAGCTTGAAAACTTCCGACAGTAAGACCAGCCACTAGTCTTACAAGGCTCCACCTATCCGGACTAGGCCCCCGTGGTGGAGAATGCCCTATAGATATAGGACCGAGGGGCACGGGCTTTTCACTGAGAAAGGTTCCTCAGGGAAAAGCCCCGTGCCCCTCAGTGGGTTTATAATGGGTTGATGTATCGCTCCTCTACATCTAAACTCTGATCATTTGGATTGACTTGTCTATTGTAAGATCCAGCCAGATCAGGACGTCAATCTATCGTTTGCGTATTTTAATTATATTCCTCGACCAGTGCTTTCGCTCTACGAACTTCTAGTATATTGTTTAACTTGTACGACTGTGGCATACCGACTTATCGATGTAATACACTGGACCGACGAGTTTTAGAGGATGAAATGACACAAATCCTTGTCTTCCCTGTCTTTTAATCTATTTGTGAGTTTCGTTACATTTTCCCACACAATACAATAAGAACTACAATTAATGTAATAAATAACTGTCTATCATATGATCATAGTTATAAAATTAGCTGTTAAGTACCTATAGGTTATTGTCAATTTGTTGCATAGCCTCACTTTTACTAAATCTCTTTTAACTTTGCTCTCAGATTGCTAAAATCCGCAAAATTTTCAAAGATGGCTTGACAATATATAAGCTGTTTATTGACACCACTCTCGTCTTTTTACATCTGGGCCCAAGAATGTATGGAAGCGTTTCCGTCTCCTTTGATTCGTGGTCACAATGATGTGCAGTATAGTCTATAATGCTTTAACAATATACTTATTACCTTCCACAGTTCAGAAGCCTTGATTCTAACAAGTATCCTAAACTCATTCCTTAATTTAAAATTATTTTTTTTTTAACATTTTAAAATGTTAAGAACATTTTAACGTTTTAAAAATTTTATGTGTCATTACACATATCAAAAATCTGTCAAATTAGAACTTTTTTTTTCTATACATTATTATAAAACCTCCTTGAGTGAGCGAAGAAGTTTTGCTCTAAACTTTACAGGTTTGTACTCTACCCTTTATTCTAAGTTTTATCAAATCATACAAGTATCGACCTTGTGTCGTATAATCGTCAGTACAATAATGAACCTTAAGGTGGTAAACATTTTCAGACCCCGACTGTATGTGCCTGTATGTAAATGTTTATTTATGTATAATGTAGGTATAAATGTTTATTTGTGTGCAAAAAAGACCATTGCATTCAGCCTTAATACGTCCCATTGTAGGGCACCAGGCCTTCTCTCAAAGAGAGAGAGTATGGGCTTACACCACGTGCCCACCGCGGATTGGCGATTTCAAGCGCTGAGCTTTGTGAACATTTCAGACAATCAGTTCACACAGGTTAGGTTAGAACGCCAGCTTCTCATTCAGGGGGTAGTTGAATACGCCGGGATTCAGTACATGCCAATGTACCAATGACTTTGTTTTCTAAGTTACGTAGGTTCATTTGTGAAGCTTTTGTAGCAAAACCTCTCGCTTATGAAGGAAAATATAGTGAAGAATAAAGAGCATTAACCCATCAAGCCCTGATGACCCGCCGGCGGGTCCGATGTAAATTACGGCGCATTCTAGCCCCGTAGACCCATCGGTGGTTGGTCTTGCGACGGCACTTGGAATCGAATTTTAAAGATGATTCTTAAGCCCACCATTCACTACACGCACCGCGAGCCGAGCCCCGAGCCGTACCCATTCGTGGACAAATCCGTCATCGCCGACACACTACACGAGCGCCGAGCTGCTTACTACTTTATCTCCAGACGACGAGCGCCGCGCCGAGCCGCGAGCCGCGCACCGAACCGAGAACCAACACATTCACACGCAGATTTGTCTGCGGACTTGTCGCCAGCGACAAATCCGGCTGATGGGCGCGCCTGTGAATGGTAGCCTTTACAGTTGTATGGGCATGTTTTATTCTTTTGTAAAGAAGGGCAGGGACTCAAACAACAAAGTTAATCAAATATAAATTTATTTGGGCAGAGTTTCGCCCTATTAAATAATCACAACAGGAAAAGTGTGCCGATCCAATATTTGCAACGGCTTAAATAGGCAGGCGTTGTTTCTCCCACCCTCGCAACCGGCCGGTGCGAGCGAGGTGGGGCAAACGGGCGGCGCGTGGCGCGGCGTGGCGCGAGGCGGTGACGTATGCTGACGTCACGGCTACTCTGGCTTGGCTATGGCTGGCTTGGCTATGGCTGGCTTGGCTATGGCTGGCTTGGCTATGGCTGGCTTGGCTATGGCTGGCTTGGCTATGGCTGGCTTGGCTATGGCTGGCTTGGCTATGGCTGGCTTGGCTATGGCTGGCTTGGCTATGGCTGGCTTGGCTATGGCTGGCTTGGCTATGGCTGGCTTGGCTATGGCTGGCTTGGCTATGGCTGGCTTGGCTATGGCTGGCTTGGCTATGGCTGGCTTGACATGGCACTGGACTGGGCTGAGCGTTACATTCGGCCATCCTGTAACAATTGCTCCCGCAATGGGAACAGAGAAAAATACTCGTATTATCTCTTTATTAATTCTATTAAGTCTTCAGTTTGTAACTGTTCGTCTGAACTACTGGCACTGTCTGTCATTGGGGCAATACTTCTGTACTGTCTAATTGCATCAGATGAAACTAATCCCGGTTTTTTCTGTCGTCGCTGTTCTTGGTTGGCACATGCGCTTTCGGAATTCTTACTGTTTCTAGCTATTTTTTTTGTTCTTTTTGTTGGCTATACGTGTTTGTCCTGTTCTGTGTTGTTTTGTGTATCTATTGTCTAGGTAAACAAGGTTATTCGGTGAGTATTAACATTTATTCCTTCGAACATGGATGACAATAGGATTCCCCCTAAACCTCCCGATATAGAACCATTCGTATATAGCCCTGTATGCACAATTTCCCTTCCTCAAGATGCATCTCCGTCACAGCCGATGGATACCGCAGATATTGCAAATAGAAAACGCCCAGCATTGACCGATTCGCACACCCAAATGCCAGTCAAAGTCTCTAAAACCACGAAGCCCCTTGATGCTAGGAGAAAATACTCTGTTCTAGACAGAGCCCCCTTTGTTGTGCATGTTTCCCGCCTAGAGACCGATGAAAAATCAGGAACCACTCTTCATCATGTCAAGTTCGGCTTATTCTTGATTCAACACAACATCTCCAACGTTCTCAATGATGGCATCAAGCGAATTGGACGCAACAGAGTTTCTGTTGAGTTCAAGTCGCCAGAAGATGCTAATGCCTTCTTATCGAACCCTGTGTTGCGCAATAATAATTACCAAGCAGTCATCCCTCAATTTAACATAACACGCATGGGCTTAGTAAGGGGTGTTCCCGCTGACTTTAGTGACGAGGAGGTGTTGGACCTGGTCAAGGTTCCATCTGGCTGTGGCAATATATTAAAAGTAAGGCGTATGAACCGGAAAACTACTAACGAGGAAGGGCAAACAGTGTGGAAGCCGAGCCAGACAGTAGTTCTGACTTTTGATGGGCAAGTACTACCAAAGAGAGTATACTGCTGTTACTCAGCCCTAGAGGTTGAGCTGTACAAGTACCCTACAGTGCAATGCTTTAACTGCTGCCGTTTTGGACACACAAGAATTGCATGTCGTTCGAAACCAAGATGCTACAAATGCTGTCTTGACCACCCTGGTGATGGTTGTACAATTAATAGTAGTGATTTTACATGCACCAACTGTGACGGCAACCATACAGCCACTAGCAAAGATTGCCCTGAGTATGGCAGACAAACAGCCATCAAAAGTTTGATGGCTGAATATGCAATGTCCTATTTTGAGGCCAACAAAAAAATCCCTCCTATCTCCCGTAATTACGCCAAGGCAGTAAAATCATTACCTCTACGCCATTACAACAGCCCCCAGTCTTAGTCTGGTCCGTCCCAAAGAACATCTCAACGCTCCCCCCAACAATCATACAGAAAAACTGTTCTTAAACACAGGCCTCACTCCCCTCCTTCACCTGGCTATGACAGACATGCCCACCAAGCCCTAATTCAAGATTACTCCTTCTCTCCATCCCAGAATGGGTGTGCTCTCAGCCAGGCACAACAACCGGGACCGCTGAATAATGATCCAATGGATCAATTGATTTCCCTTCTTTCTTCCCTTATTTGCTCAAATTCTCTACCGGACCACGTTGCCAACAAACTCAATACTATTTTCAATATACTCCAAGATGGATACTCCCCTTTCACTGCTTCAGTGGAACGCGCGGAGCATAAATAATAAAAAACACGAATTAATTTTCCTTCTAAACAATTTCAATGCAGCAGTTTGCTGCATTAGTGAGACCTGGCTCAGGCCAGGTTCCAATTTTAATGTAATAAATTTTAGTTGTGTACGTAGTGATAGATTTGACAATTATGGCGGTTGCGCCATTCTTGTTAATAACAGAATTCCCTTTTCCCGTGTAAATTTTCCCTTTATAAATGATATGCATGAGGATAGTATTAACATAATAGCTATCAAAGCCTTAGGCATTACTATTGTGTCTATTTATATTTCAGACCCAGAAATTGCTCTAATTCCTCTGCTCACTTCTCTATTCTCTCATTTACAAGGCCCAACCATCATTATGGGTGATTTCAATGGCCACCTTTACCGTTGGGGATCTGATCATTGTGATACTTTTGGGGAGGACCTAGTCGAGGCCATTGATAATGCTGGTCTTTGCGTTCTGAATGACGGAAGACCTACACGCAGAGGACAAGTTGGAGATAGAAAGAGCTGTGTGGACTTGACTATCTGTTCATTAGATCTAGGGTTACGCTGTAACTGGGACCGATTAAATTCAACTCATTCCAGTGATCATTTTCCAATCATAGTAAATTTACCTCACAAATCCGTCCCAGAGGGCATAGCTAAACCGTTACTCAAATATCGTCTGACTAAGAAAGGTTGGGAAACCTATTCTGAGAGTGTAGAAAAGAAGGTACTAGATATAGTTGTGACTAACCATGATAATATAATTTACTCTTACAATGCCCTTACAGACGCTATTAATAGATCCGCAGAAAAGGCTTTCCCGATCAAAAAACCTCGCCCGAGTAAGATTCCGTCTCCCCCCTGGTGGGACGAAGAATGCACTCAAATAATAAGGGAGCGTGCAGAGGCCGAAAAAAAATGCTATGAATCCTTCACTATGAGTAATCTTATTGAGTACCGCAGACTTCTGGCCAAATCAAAGCGTGCGCTACGTAGGAAAAAGAGAGCAGGCTGGCTTTCCTTCTGCACCTCTCTCTCTCCGGCCACGCCCTCCAACGTAGTTTGGAGACAGATAAATAGATTCAGAAATAGTTTTACACCTAAATCATCTAATTCAATTGCCGAAGAAGTTGCTGAAGCTTTCTTTTCTAAATTAGCTCCCCCTTATGTACCTGCTCTAGACGAACTACAGTTTCCAGACATCGCAATAGGTGGGTTCCAAGATCCATTTGACGGCCCTTTTACGGTAGAGGAACTGAGAACTGTAATTTCACAGGTAAAGGACTCAGCCCCTGGGGAGGATGGGTTACCATACTCATTCTTAGTAAAATCTGGTCCCCATACACTAAATTACTTCTTAAACTTTGCAAATAAATGCTTCGATTCCGGCTCCGTCCCAGACTCATGGAAGAAGCAGCTAATTATGCCTATAGTGAAGCCCGGTAAAAGCTCTAGTGATCCTAACGGATTTCGACCCATTGCCCTCTCATCAGCTCTGGCCAAGGTATTAGAACATCTTCTGAAGAACCGTCTGGAATGGCTCATAGAGAGCAGAAATATCTTACCAAAAACGCAATTTGGTTTTCGCAAGGGTCTAAGCACGTTGGATAGTGTGTCAGTGCTGGCTACAGATGTCAGAATAGCGTTGAGCAAAAATTATTCGACAGTAGCAGTATTCTTAGATATCTCCTCCGCCTATGACAACGTCCTTCTTCCAGTCCTCAGGCAAAAATTGCTTCATCTGAGGGTACCTGCTAAGTTGGTCCGATGCATATGCGTACTGCTCATGTCACGAACCGTGTCTCTCCGGGTCCCCGACTACCAAGCTGACTGCAGAATATTGAGTAAAGGCTTGCCCCAGGGATCGGTACTGAGTCCTACCCTTTTTAACATTTACACTCATGACATCGGTTCTAGTCTCAATTATAATTGCCAGATTCTACAACATGCTGATGATGTTGCTCTATATGTTTCAGATAACTCTATAGAACATGCAGCATTATCTTTAAATCTATCCCTCAACTCGCTTAGCCAATGGCTTAGTCGCCATGGTCTCTCCCTCTCGGCCCACAAAAGTTCTATGATTATTTTCACTAGGAAAAAACCCAACAATGTGCCCCAAATTGAAATCAAAATTGAAAACGATTTAATCCCCCGAAAAGACAAAGTAAAATTCTTGGGTGTTTACTTAGATCCTAAGCTCTCGGGCGCCCATCACATAGAACATCTGATCAAAAAGTGTGAGAGAGTGTTTTCTATACTTAGAGTTCTTGCTGGTGTCTGGTGGGGTGCTCACCCATACTGTATGAAGCTTGTGTATAACGCCCTAATTCGTAGCGTTATGGACTATGGATGTTTCGCCTTGGAACCGATTAACAAAACTTCCTTGGTCAAACTGGACCGGATGCAATACAAGTGCTTACGACTTATCTTAGGGTGTATGCGTTCGACTCCCACTAATGCCCTTCAAGTTGAAGCTGTTGACCCTCCTCTTCATCTGCGTCGTCAGTACTTAGCGGACCGCTTCATGGTTCGGGCCTTCTCAAGATCTTCTCACGTTCTACTTCAGAAATTACAGGAACTTGATCTTCTGACCCGTTCAAACTCATTCTGGAAAAACAGGGAAATCCCAAGTCTCCTCCATAGTTTCCGACGGCTAAAACAATTTGAGAAGTCATTGATTACGGCGGTGACGATGCCTATGTTTGAATATAGCTTCAACATCTTACATTTCAAACCTAATATAATTATGGACATAGGTATTTATAAGGATAACCCTGCTGCTAACACCATTTTTAATTCAGTGATAAACGACCGCTGGAGTGAATGCCAAAGGTTTTTCACAGACGCATCCAAGTTAACCCAGTCTTCCTCAGTAGGAGTTGGCGTATATTTAGAGAATTCAAAATTAATTTTACAATTTAAATGCCCATCAGAATCCTCAGTTTTCACGGGGGAGTGCATAGGGGTCTTGGAGGCCTGTCTGTTCGTAGAATCTCACAATATCGAGAACGCCGTCATTTTCACGGACTCACTTAGCTGTCTACAGGCTCTGGACCAGAACCAACTCAAGAGTAAACTCAACAGTAAAATCATTTTGGACATTAAGAAGACCCTCTTTAACTGCTATAGTAGAAACCTTGATGTAACCCTGGTATGGATACCTGGACACGCGGGTATAGTGGGTAATGAAAATGCTGACTCCATAGCCAAACACGCAAGTAGACAGGAGGTGGATCTAAAACATTACTCACACCACGCTTACGATTTGCTGTCCTTACCGAAAAAACAACTTTCTGAATGCTGGTTGACCTTGTGGCAGGAGAGTAGTCGCAGTAAGGGCTCCAAGTTCTACTCAGTCCAACCGTTTATCAAGGCCAAACCGTGGTTTTATAGATTTAAGAAGGTAGGTAAGAGGGTGGTTTCCATAATCTGTCGGCTGCGCATTGGACATTGCTGCACACCCGTTTTCTTAAAAAAAATTCGAATACGTGACTCGTCGATATGTGAATGCGGTCTTGAGGAAGGTGATCTTGATCATATATTCTTCAACTGTCACAGAAACAATCGTTCTTTAAATATTTATATGTGTCTTCCTTCTATTAATATCCCTCTTCCTATAAACTTCGAATGTCTATTAACCTATCTATCGTCTTCTACTGATCTATTTATTATACTTATAAAATTTATTAGGGAAAATGAAATTAAATTGTGACGTCTTGTTTGTCCCTAAGTGTTATTTGTTACATGTTGTGTAAATGTTTGCGAGCGTGGGAAAAAAGAGGTTTTTTTTTTTCGTTTACAGATTCACCTGCATGATTTTCGTTGCACGACTTTGCATGATAAGCCCGCAAAAAGGAGCACCTCAGTTCAAAATTTACCTCGATACGACATAAAATTCTAATCTCTTTTAGTTCATGTCATATCAAGACGTGACTTTGGCAGTAATAGTCGACAACGGCTGATTGCCATTTCGCCCAAAAATTGAATTGAATTGAACTAATCCCTGAAAGCTCATTTATAACCACGCATACCTTTAATGCTACAAATCTGATACCTGTCATTAGGTAGTACCATAGTTATTACGTAAGGTCCTGAGAAAATATCGTCCAACTTTGTGTTCACTTTACCTGCGCTACTAGTAGGGGCTTGTCTCCACAGTACATAATCCCTCTTATATACTGTGCTGTCTTTACGCCGTTTGTCGAAATTACGTTTGAAAGAAAGAAAGAAATTGTTTATTGAATTTCTCGTCCTGACTCTGAATCGTATAAAACCAATCTGAAATTTCTAGTCAATTTACGTTTACAGCGTCTATTGTGTTTCTACTTAAAGCATCCGATCCACGTGCTTCATGCGCTCACCGGGTCTGCATTCAATACTTATATGTCATAATCTTGAATTAGCATCCACAACCTTGCTATACGTGGTACTAAGCCTCAGTTTCTGAAAGAGTGTTCAAATGTATAACAAGAGATTAATCTAAGATTAATTCAAAATACCGGCACGTGATTGGCTGAAATTAGCTTGACGTGAGATTAACATGAGATTAACATTTGATCACTGTTCTAGAAACCGAGCGTAAGTCGCGTTTAGTCAAAGTCGCACGTACCGCGGTGCAATCTGTAACTACCTTCACATTTAGACCTACAATGCAAACACGGAACCTGCACAGGGACTTTACAACGGCAGGTGTTTCTAACTCGTAGCTATGATAGACACTTTCCTCTCTACTGGTAACCCGGCTAAAGCACATTACGGGTCTCAATGTACCGTCAGGTTGTTTTTGCAATAACATTCCGGCTATACCCAACTTGCACGCATCCGTGTGAATCTCAGTGGGCAACGAGTGATCGTAAAATGCTTACACGGGGCTTACTAGACGATTGTATTTTTTTTTAATTCCTCAAACCGAGCAATTGTTCATCGCTCCATACCCAACTAGCATTTTTTTGTCAAATCTGTGAGTGGGCGAGCTATTACTGCAAAATTAAAGATAAACTTTCTGAAATAGCTGCGTAGTCCGATAAACTGGCGTACTTCATGTACATTTTGTGGAACTGGAAATTTAGAAACAGCTGCCAACTTAGACTCACCCGGCTGTATGCCCTCCGCTGATATTTCATGACCTAAATACGAAATGTTTTCTTGCATTAACGAACATGTTTAGTCTTAAGTTTTCTGTGTTAAATTTTTGTAGAACCTTTGTTAGCAATAGTAAGTAAGCCACCCTGTACATCATACGAGGGAAGAAGTATATCGTCTAGAAATGCAAGTATTTCAGGGTTGTGTAAGCTGCCAACGATTTTATTTATCAACCTCATGAAAACCGCCGGCGCATTTGCTAGACAGAATGGTACGCGTAAAAATTCATTATGACCTTGTGGGGTAATAAATGCGGTCTTGTGTGTATCAGTAGGACAGATTTTTGCTTGGTGGTAACCCTGCGCCATATCTAGACTAGTAAAACGCTTTTTACCTGCCAATTTAGACACTTTGTCATCAAGTTTGTTAATGGGTACCTATCTCGCACTGTAATCGATGCATAACAGACTATCACGGTTGGTGGGTAAAGTTATCACCGTTTTTATTTTTAACTAGAATGACTGGGGAAGCATAGCTGGACTCAGATTCTTTAATTATACCCGCAGCTAATAAATCTTGAACTTTTGATTTCACTGTAGCCTGTTCGCTATGTGATAATCTATAAGGGCGATGATATACAGGCTCATTGCTAGTGACATTTATTTTCATCTGCAGTAAATCTGTGCCTCTGCCTACCCCTTCGGGGATAACGGGCGTGAGTTTATTTATTTTTATTTTTATAAATCTGTGCATCCTAACTCATTACTTCATTAGTATCGCTGGCAAAACAGTTCCTAAACTCAAACAAAATTTCAATCAAGGTTTTTTTTCTCAATTTCATTTAAGAGTCCTACAGAAATATTTTCTATATCTACCCCCCCTCTGGCAGAGTTTTTATCAAGGCAAGTTGTTAGTACACTTTTGGCTGACCACGAGCAATCGAAATGGCTAGTAATGGCAATTGGGCTAACCTGCGTATGAAGCGGCGTGTTCTCGCAGGTCTCGGCGCGTACTGTCCGTGGTCCCGATGTTGATCACCTTCATGTAGCCTTGATTGCCTCGTAGGATGGTTGCAGGCAGCGAGTAGGCCATCTCTTCCATCTCGTGATGGCGCACAGGTGTGATCACGTCGTTATTGTCCTTGTTTCCTAGTATTTCGACTTTTGTAATAGATGTTCCGGGCGGCAAGCATTCTTTAGAAGTTCTTGAACCAGAAAATTTTTCAGTAGTTTTCTAGCAGGCGGTGCAGGATCTTCTTCGATTTCGGAGAGCGAGACTTGGATCCACGTGGCGGACATGAAGATGTGGATTGCTCGATTTCAGGAGACCGAGGCCTTTTTCTTCTTGTTTGTAGCGCGAGCACTCTTCGTGAGTAATACCACTTCTGAATGTAAAGAAGGGCAGGGACTCAAAACAAAAAAGTTAATCAAATAGAAATTTATTTGGGCAGAGCTTCGCCCTATTAAATAATCACAACAGGAAAAGTGTGCCGATCCAACATTTGCAACGGCTTAAATAGGCAGGCGTTGTTTCTCCCACCCTCACAACCGGCCGGTGCGAGCGAGGTGGGGCAAACGGGCGGCGCGCGGCGCGGCACGAGGCGCGGCGCGGCGTGGCGCGAGGCGCGGCGCGGCGTGGCGCGAGGCGGTGACGTATGCTGACGTCACGGCTACTCTGGCTTGGCTATGGCTGGCTTGGCTATGGCTGGCTTGGCTATGGCTGGCTCGGCTATGGCTGGCTTGGCTATGGCTGGCTTGGCTATGGCTGGCTTGGCTATGGCTGGCTTGGCTATGGCTGGCTTGGCTATGGCTGGCTTGGCTATGGCTGGCTTGGCTATGGCTGGCTTGGCTATGGCTGGCTTGGCTATGGCTGGCTTGGCTATGGCTGGCTTGGCTATGGCTGGCTTGGCTATGGCTGGCTTGACATGGCACTGGACTGGGCTGAGCGTTACACTTTGAAAACTGATAAATTTCAAATATCACTCTCTGAATAATTAAGTTAGCTGTGAAAGAAAAATGTTCTGGCCTTGAGGGGCTATTTTAATATTTAGTTGTCCGTCCCACTGCTAGGAAAAGGCCTCCCCATGATTTTATACTTCTCCCTGTCTTGAGTAGTCAACCTAACCCCATCTAAGACTAGGCGCACACTAGCGACACGCGACAGGCAACAGCTCGGCGACTAGGCGCGACGACTTCCTACGGCCGTCAATTTTCATATATTTATTCATATCTTCGCACACTTGGCGTCAGAGTCGCGGAGTCGTGACGACAAGACGCCAGAAGCAAATGACAACGTCGCGTCTGACGCGGCGTCAAGTCGCCCTGTTTGCGATGGCTCTAATAATATCCGTCGCTTGGAAACCTTCTTACACCTAGGATAAAGTGCTTTATTGCTTGTCAAAATCTTCTTCTCGGCTCCAAAAGAGGATCTAACCCTAATTCAATTTAGGCTTATGTGTAGACTCGCACAACACAAAAACTCACCAACAGGCGAAGTTACACCTCCTAAAATTGGTATTGGTTTACTCGCTCAATAGGATGTTTCACCGTTGGGCGAGATTACTATTACGAAATTTGGCCGTGGACACTCGACCAATTGACTCTTGCATGTTATTTTCCAGATTAGAGGTTCAATAAAATATATCATTCAGATAATTATTTTATTATAGTTCAGAGTAAAAAAAAATCTCCCTTACAGTAAAGTAATGATAAACTCCATTTAAATAAATGTTGGTAAATTTTCAACAACAAAAATATTTAAAAAAAACGAAACAAATAAGATCTTATGACTCTGATTAAAAAAAAATTACATATAATTTTTTTAATTAAATAAAATTTATGCAGGATGAAACAAATTGATTATTCACATTACTTAATTATTAAAAATATTTAAGGGTAGGGCTGCTTGCGTCTAATGCAAATACAGACAAAAATTACGCCTTTCAAAATTAGGTATTTCAAGGGTTGTCCGGATAACTTCCATACAACACAATAGCTTGCCCTGATTCCAAACTACTTTCAGTTCCAAGCTATGGCAACCATCAAGCAAGGTATCACAAACAGAGTAATACAAAGAAATTGAGGCCAATACGCTACAAATGTAGTAACATATAACGCACATTCTCCGCCAAAATTGGCTATATCAGTTACCTGAGAGCACGTGAGCGTCACTTTCAATAGTCAAATCCCTGTTGCTGTGGCCGAATACGGTCGGGTTATACAGGGTGTCCCACTATGAGTGGTCCAAAGAGTAATAATTGGTGAAGGGTTAGCCTATCCTCTATCTGAAAAACAAAAAATAGGTTTGGTAAAAGTGTCGGTTTTCGAGATATTTCATCTTTTCATATTACCTTTTCGTGTAAAATCTACAAATGAAAGATTTCGTTTTTTTTTTTGAATAATTTTGTCCTTACGTAAATCATGATTTTTCAAAATTTTCATAAACTAAATTAAAAAAAATATCCTTGATATTAAATATCTCGAAAACCATGACACTTTTACTAAACCTTTTTTTTTGTTTTTATGATAGAGAATTGTCCTGTCCAACCCATCACTAATTATTACCTACAGTTTGCATGACTCATAACGGGACATCCTGTAGACACATAACATACGGCGTTGATTATGTTTGATTTGCATATCAAAATATGCAACTACTCAGCTTATCTATCTTTCTATCTATCTTGTGACGATCGACATTACTATCATTACACCTACTGATTTATTTTAGTACGGCCCCCTTTTAAACCAACCTACCTTGACTTACTATCATTAATATGTTGCCCATACGGAGCAAAATGTGCGACGAGTCTATTTTTATACCTAGTATTTCATTCCACGGCCCATAACGCCAGTTAATTGAACTTTAACGACCCGAGGAAAGGCACATTATCGGCTTCTATTGGAAAATACACATAAAGCCCCTCGAAAGGGCACTTCAGGTTGCGAAATAGTAAAAATATAACGATTATTTCACCTATTTATGGCTTTAGGAAATGAAACATAACGTGGAGATTTTTAAAGAGTATTCATTCAGTGAGGTTACAGGTTTGCTCAATAAAAAAGCTTGCTAGATGGTCACCACTTTATTTATTCAGGATTTAGATAAAGTGTGTGTAGGTAGGTGAAGCGTCACCATATATGCAAGAAGTTCTTGTCGCACTCAAAACATTGGCTGTTTTTATATCAAGCAAGGAGATTCTCCTTGTATCAAGTATGTAATCTTGCTAGTCATCACTAGAGAGATAATAGAGCCATCTATTGCTATAGTATAAAAATTACACAACAAAAAGACAAAAATAAAAATGACCGGAAATAAAACTGCTCAACATTAAACACTAGGCAGGGGAATAGAATTGCCACATAATTCCAGCAATCCATTACAAAGGTTATCTGGGATAGCTCTAAGCGAGAAGACTGCTAATGGGGAACTTGCCTATTACTTAGATTGGATTGACATTGCTTTTATAACAAAGAAGACATATAAAAACGTAAGAAAAGTCAAGAAAAAAAACACAATACTATTTTTTTCAGGGTTTTCGAGATCATAAAAAATGTGAAAAATAAAGTTACTATAATAATGAAAAAATTATTATATTTAACATTTTCATTGAATTGTAAACATTTTGTTATAAGGGTGCATATCCATGGAAACATTATTTTACGTGATAACTCAAATATTATCAAACGATTCATACATTATAAGACGTTTCGTGAGGCAGTCAAGTCTTAGGGCTGATTTCTGAATTGAGAATTTCGGTAAGTAACTACTTTACCTACTCTAGTACCTACTGTCTCGTCAATTTTCTCAGAAAAGAGCGTGACAGAACGTTACTTAAGTATTTACTTAGTGATATTCTCAATTCAGAAACCGGCCCTTAGTCTAAGACCTATTTGTATGGCGCGTTTTTGTACCTTTATATTAATGGACTGGTTTTATTAGGCAAATATAGAAAAAGTCGCTGTAGACGGAAAGAATACCATATTTATTTATCTTTTAACGTGTCCTCTCTTATTATATTAAAACATTTTAGTGCATGTTCCCCATTGCTTAACATTACATAATGATTGAAATGAAAGAAAATGAATTAACACGTTCACGCTAACATGACAATGTTGAAGTACTATGCGGTGAAGCACTTTGATTTTTCATACAATGGGAATGGTCGTCTAGTGACGTTGTGCAAATAGGTAGCAACATAAAAGCTATGATATATTGCACTGACGTCCTACTCCGTCGACGTATAAGGACGCATGTGCTTAGTAGAGTAGATAAAAATCAATGCAACCTCTAACAACGTATTATAACGTCGACGTGTAAAGACGTCTGTGCTGTACAGCATACACAAAAGTATACACAACCGTCAACAACGTATTACAGCGTCAAAGTATATAGACGCTTGTGCTGTACAGAGTAGACAATAATATACGCAACAGCTAACAACTCTTAATAGCGTTGACGTATATAGGCGCCAGCAACAAAAAGCATAAACGAATATATGTTTGATAATTAAGAACGTCATATGACGTTAGGATTTTATGAACCTTTCGTAGGGTATAAGAGCAGGGATTTAGGTTAGAGGCCTAGTGGGATAGGTTATAACAATGAATTAATTAGTTAAACGGGTATCAAAGTATTTATTTTTCTATTACTATATATTTTGTCCATATATGCAGTTCTTGGTACTTAATAATAAGCCAAATTTTTCACACTTTAATTTCTAGTAAACTCAAATCGATTTCCATAAAGTAGACTATGATAATGACAATTTAAAGTTAATGGTAACTCCTTAACCATAATGTTATAAGTGAAGGTAATAATTATTTGCTAACATTATTGTCAAATGTTATATTATTATATTTTGAATGGATGCTTTTTATCCGTAATAGTCATCATATGAATCACTTTATTGTAATAAAGTTTTCGGTTGTTAGTATCTTATCAAGAAAAATATCCTGGGAACTTATAGATCCAATACTATACTAAGGACTACAAATGACGCCAAGGTACGAAAAAAATTTTCAAAAAAAAATTACAACATACGTAAGTTATTACATACTCGTAATCTAGCAAAGCAGTTATTTAGATTAATCAAAACAAACAACAATCAGTCTTGATAAGTATGTACCTAGCCATATAACTAGAAAACAATAGAGTAGGATCTATTATTTTATCAATAAAATCATTTTGGGAATTTATAGACCCAGACTTATCAACAGATCAGATCTGACAGAACTATAGCCCAAGAGGTCAAGTTGATCGGCACTAGCTGGCCTGAATTGGAAGCTGCCGCGAACGACCGTCAGAAGTGAAATCGGTGGTTAAGGCCCTATGCTCCCCTAGGAGTCAAAGGAACTAAGAATAAGAAGATAGACCCAGACTTTACTTAGGACAAATGACTCATAGAAACTAATAATATCTAAAACTATAGTAACAACACGTAAATAGGCATCTAATAGCTATGTAATCAATAATTTAGCAAAGCAATAAACCAGTCTTGATTACGCCAGTCTTCAAAGCAAATTACACAAAGTGCTAGTTTCTCTGGATATCCCTTGCACCAAAGGCCTGTCTCCCTTCTAACCTTCTTTTTGGTACCAGAATGTGTACCAAAAAGAAGGTTACATTTGGTTACGTTACATTTCATGTAATTAACGTTTTCCGTCGATCCAGGTTTAAATGGATTTTTTTAGGCCAGAGTACCCTCTGATGTGGTTTCTGATGAGGATTCATTTTCAGGAGTAGAAATGTTGGCAGATGAAATCTTTTTTCCATCTACAAAAAAACGAAAAACACAAAAAGATTATTTCCAAATAATTTCACAGCAATAAGCATCAAAATATAAACGTATATTATTCAAAATACTTACAATTTCATTTATTTATAAGATACAAATGCGTGACATTATGAACAGCGCACGTACCTACTCCTTCTACGCTGGGCACAGGTCAACTGAAACGAAGGGCAACTTACCAGCGCATGACGTACAATGACGTTGTGCGCAAACAAAGTAGGTACATTGTCTCAGGTTCGACAGTTCTAAAATTTTACAAAAAGTCGATGCAGTGTCGCACTACAGTTTTAATAATTTGATATGCCGTAGCACAGCAACAGAACTCTTTGTTACGAATCTGGCAAGGCGCCGTACTATAACGTTGTGTATTAAAATAACGATCTTTGTCGGGCGTCATCATGCGTTGTGCCACAACGAATCTATCAATATATGACGTACAACAACGTTGTTCGCATGAACGTGTTAAGGAATCATAGTTGTAATAATTTTTCTCTGGTTGTGAAATAAAGTACGTATGTGTTTATTATATGAAGGTAGTAAATAATGATCAGCACTGTGTTTTTTGTTATTTTTTTATTTAAATTTTAACTGTAGTTCGTGCCAGATAAACTTGCACAAAAGTTCATTGAACCCAGTCTGTTGTAAAAACCAAAAGAGAGTAACTTAAAAAAATATATTTTCGACGAAAAAAATCTTGTTTTTTTTCTATTCTGATTGTTAGTAGAAACAATCTTAACTTAATTTATTTTCTCATTTTATAAATTTTAGTGTAGTAATGACTGTAACTTTAAAAAAATGTCGTTCATCACGGTAAAAATGTCTTATTTTATGTTTTATTTTGTGGCAATCAATTAACCCATACTGTAAATATTGTATTTATAATAAATCTATTTGAAGCATTATAACAAGGTATTAGACTTGTTAAAATTACTTGATCAAAAATGAAAAAAAAATATTTACTCCATTTCATTACTGACTGCAGACAGACGAAGCACGCAGCGGTGCACAATTACTGTCGGCCCCCGTTTTGTCTTTCAATAGCTCGCTCGCGTCACAGATTAGAGAGAAAATATTTCTCGCGTCATTCATTCGAGCGATTCTGTGCTTTCGAGTCGGGAACACAAAGTACTATATTAGTTCAGTCATTATAGATTTTGACCCGTGAATAATCAGTTCTTGGATTTTTTTCGTACGTCCCTCGGGGGGGTCACTGGGAGTGTAAATTCAAAAAGTAGACTTAATCAGGCTACTGCGTATATTCGAAAACTGTTTTATTTTCTTTCAAAAAAAAAAACGGTTTTTCTTAAACAACTCGGCCATATTTGATTTTACAGTAGAACCGTGAGAACAAAAATTGTAGGAAATTTGTTTGTCTACAAGTTTGGCTCTTTCAATTTTTCTTCTAAGATCGATATTTTGGAAATTAAACTTGAAAAACCCGACAAATTCAAAATATTATCATTATTTCTTATATTCCACGTTTTACTACATGAATGAAGAGAAACAAAGTAAATAGCCTCGTAAGGCCCGACCTTGAAAAGAGCAATTGATTTTGTGATCACTTGAAAACATTGGGCCTCACGAGGATATAGAATCAAATTCTGAACAATTTTGGTTCCCACCTTTTTTCCCCCAAAATTGATATTTTATTCAGGTTTAATTTTCAAAATATCGATCCTAGAAGAAAAATTGTAAGGACTAAACTTGTAGAAAATCAAATTTCCTACAATTTTTGTCCTTACCGTTTTGCTGTGTAATCATTAAATGGCCTAGATATTAAGAAAAACCGTTTTTCGAATATACACAGGAGCCTGATTCAGTCTACTTTTTGAATTTATACTCCCAGCGAGTCCCCCGTGGGACCTACGAAAAAAAAATCCAAGGACTGATTATTCACGGGTAGGGTTGGTGTTTTGGATATAATGACTGGACTATATAATACAATACCGGAAAGTTGGGAAGCACTCACGTCACGCACGCGGCCTTGTTCTGTGGTATGTCCACATCTACAGCGTATAACAAGACCACTGATGTAGCCATAAGGCGCGAATAAGAATTAGCAAAAAACGCAAAAATCTCCAAAAATAATATCTAATTTCACCTCAATATCTCAGAAATGATGAGGAGGATGTGGTTTTCGGAGACGTCCATAGTTACACCCGTGTAACTCATTATTACTTTTATCCAATAAGGGGCTTTATTCTTTAAAACATAGACAACTTTGTCAAATTTTCCAAAGCATAGATCTCGATGGGTATTTTTATATTGAGACTATATTTTATACTAGCTGTGCCTCGCGGTGTCACCCGCGGTGTATTAGGGAAAATAAATTGTAAAATAACAATCATTCACATTTTTAGGGATTTTTCTATGAGAATAAGATGTTTTTTCGCAGTAAAACGTGGCCTATGTGTTAATCCAGAGTGTCTGCTAACTCCATACCAGATTTTATTAAAATCACTCCAGCCGTTTAGATGTGAAGAAGTAACAAACATACACACTCACACACTCACAAACTTTCGCCTTTATAATATTAGTGTGATTGCCTAAGGTTATTTCCCCCTGGCCAAGACACCGAAAGGTCAATGGAGTTTTGTGCAAGTTTATCTGGAATGAACTATATGTGTACTTAGAGAGGGACAAGCGAGTCGTGGCCCGCGATTTATTTCGAATTCTTCATATGGCCAAACTCTGACTGTCAAACTTAGGTATTTCAGCTGCAAGTAGTACAGCCGAAACAGTTTGATACTCGTCCTAGATTTAAACAAGAAAAAACTTTTGTTTGTATTCAGCATAATTTTACGTATGTTTTAGTATGTACCTACATACGAGTATTGATGTTTTAAAACAAATATTAATTATTTATAGTCTTAAGGTCTGTCGGATGACGAAGATTTAAAACGTCAGACAACTTAGTCAAAGAACTCAAAGATGTTGAGAAAAAAGACCTGATTACGTCTTAATCCAGTTACTAGGTGATAATAATCTGCCAACTAGAGTCTGACAAGCGAGTATTTAATTTTTAATCATTTACTAGTTATTACAATTGTTAGCGATGTGCGGGTTGCGATTGAATTGAGAAGATGGGTATGAAGAAAGTAAGGCAGAAGACGTTGGATTTAAAAAGACAAATGTGAGCTTGGGCGTGCGTGTCGCTAGGGTGCGCTGAATTAGACTGGTCAATGGCCGACCAAAGTGGTGCGGCGTGGGGATGCCGCTGTCACCCACACAGCGACGCGCACGCACACGCGCGCATCATGCGTATTTATTATTGCCAAGAAGTTAACAGTATAGTTAGACATTTGTATCGGTAACAACAATTTTTAAATAGATGAAACATAAAAAGAGTGCTCTGAAATGTGACATCATTGAAGACTCCAAACTAATTAAACAAATAATCAAGTTAAGTAAAAGTATCAAGATGGTTTATTCAGACCATGTCCAGGGTTAACCACTAAAAGATTTTTAAATTTCCCGCCAGAGGCTTGTGCCACGACTCACTTGTCGCACTCTAGTCGTAGGAGCGGTAAAGATCTGCAATAATAATATTCTCCATTTATCTTCAGTGTTTGTTATTTAAAACTTTTATTTTATTTTTTTATGGTAGGACTGAGTGTTTAGATTAATGAAACATTAACTTTTGTTATTTTCTATTTTCATTACGCCAGACCTAGCTTCACATATTTGAACACATCTTTGAAGACTTTTGCAAAGTTTGAAGAAACATTTTCGCTTTACCATGCGGTGTCGGTTTTTTAGCGCACATCAAAGCGTTCGGAGAGACGTGGAAAGAGGCGTGGAGAGAAGTGTTTGCGAAGCATGTCTGGCAGGTTGCGCCAATATGTGTTCAAATATGTGAAGCTAGGTCTGGCGCCGGAGTTACAAACGTACATTGTGTGTGGTCTGTCGTGTGACAGCTGTCAAATCTCCCTTCAAATACAATATCCTTCAAGTCAAGCGCAGCAAGTATTTAATTTCTCTCGTCTTTAAATGCACCAAGAAAGGCTTTTTAATTCCGTTTTTGTTCACTGAGAATAGTTTGTAGGCTATGAATATGGCAGAACAACATTTTCTGGGTCACCTAGTGTTAGTTTAGAGGTATACTTCATGCCCGCTTCATATTACGGTATAACTATTGCTCGTTTCCACGGTCGACGCTCATAGAGTCCATGAAAGCTGAAGAGTCTCTACGCCAGCTCACTAAGCGGTGGCGGCTCGTGTACGCTTTGGAGTGTTGGATGAGTTGGGCTCCCATTTAATTAACGAACTTTTTTCCTGCATAAAAGGAATTTGTGCATCGAAAAATAAACATTTTTCACGTGATTTTTTTTTAATGACCGTAGCTTTTTTTTAATAATTTGCGAATAAGGGTACACGACGGCACTGGCACTTGAATTTTTTCGTGTCGATATATAGGTGCATACATCTAGTGTAAGCAAATGCTACACCGTCTGCAACTTAGTGTCGTACATTCCCTCGTTAAGAATCGATGTGATGCTGCCGCGAATGTTGTGATATGTCTCGCAATCAAAATACAAAATATTGGACTAAAAGAAGAGCACAGAGGGGAACACAATGATCAATTGTTAATCTGAGCTGGGAAGCGAAAATTCAGAATGCCACACGAAGACTTTCAATGTCAAGCTAACAAGATTTCAATTCATTAAAGAAATAAGGTACGAAATTGAGATTTCTGTTTGTCCTTAACTATCTATACAGGATGATTTTTTCACCGGTACAATAAATTTTACCATATCATTGGTATCCAAGCCTTCACCAATCCGGACTTGGCCCCCGTGGTAGAGTATGGCCTATTCCTTTCTCAGGGAAGAGACCTGTGCCCCTCGGTGGGGACAATATGGGTTGATTATGGTGACAGCCAACATAGCAATTACTTAGCGCACAATGAGCTAGTAGACGTTGTTCAGGACTTTAGGTGTTAAAGCTGAATTAAACGTAGCAAGCACAGTAAAACGATTTATTGTTAGCACCCGATATGGTACACGAAAACATGTACGAAAGGAAGTGACGACAATCAGTGTTGCCTTAAGCTTAATCTCCAACATGTTGGATGTTGGAGGCTAGCAAAGCAAATACCTATTGTTCGGCCGCTGAGAGTATACGATCCTGACACATATGACTAGTGATGGGAGGAAATCAACGCTATCATTCCTTACATTATTCTTAACTAGCTTTTGCTACTGACTCACGATTAAGTAGTTTTGTTTTTTAGACGACCTTCACTCCGTCATCTCTTGTGCCATTTTCGAAGGCATTTTAGAAGGGTCATCATCTTTTTTGTGCCGAATGGCGGTGAAGTGTTGTGGCAAGCTGTGCGACCTTTTATTTGAGCCCAGATCAGCTCAATCGCTTTGTACGGCAGTGGTACGGAGAGATTCTGAGAACGCGATGATCTTTTTCTAAAGCCTGTTCATCAACTTCGTATCGTTAAAGGGACCGTTATTATTTTCGTTATTTTTGGTACGTCACTACAAAAAAATACGGTTGACATAACCTTGTGACAGCGTAGTAAAGATTTTACGCACGAACATTAAATATTGATTTCTTCTTATTTAACATTTAAATCACTGTGCAAAATATAACATTGATTTTAAGTTTACACACTGATATAGTTTCAGTGACAATTATTTGCTAGTAGGATAAATAGGACATAAAAATATTTTAATCGAAAATTCAACGCCACTTCAAGGTTACGTCGTCTGTTCTAACATGACCTGTCAGGATCGTATTCTCCCAGCGGCCGGACGGTAGGCAAATAATACTTATATTCATCTATTGTGTATAAATGTGTATAAAATAAATGATGGACAATAAAGCCCAAGAAAAGTTATATTACTTTCATGTGTTTTAATTATTTCTTATATCTAAGTACCACAAAAGTAAGCCTGTAAGTATACTTGATAAGTGTTAGCAACATGAAACGCCGCATTCTAACCTGTATGGTTCCGACAGATCCACCGATCGCACATTGTTGACCTGATTTTCACTTCAGTATTTTAAAATGTTAACAAGTCCGCTAGAAAAATTAATGTCTCTCAGCTTTGTTATTAGAATATCGAAGGAAACCAGGTAATTCAAACAACTTTGTTAGATCAAGGAAAAGTACATACAATTGACACGCTGTAAAATATTATAGAGCTCTAAATACACGAGTATTTATTTAGAGACACAGTGTGGACTTCCTGTTGACAAGTTAGGCGAAATCCAAATTGTTAAGATAAGTTAATGAGTCTAACGATACAAAAATGTTGCTTATTTATAAATAACTAGCTGTTGCCCGTGACTTCGTCTGCGTGGGCTTTAGTTCAAAAAAGTGTTTTCAAATAAGTCACGGTAACTTTTAGCGCATGTGAAATAATTAAAACAACAAAATTGTGTGCTCATTGACATTCATATCTATTACATAATTTACATTTTATTGAAATAATTTTGAAAATCAAAGAACTATCATACTAACGTTGCACCCCCTTTTACCCCCTTAGGGGATGATTACCAAAAAATATTTTACTCGAGTGTCATGACTTTCAATGAAGAAACTTCATACTGGATTTCATTCGAATAACTTCAATAACGGCAAACGTTCATAATAACTTTGCACCCCCGTTCTAGCCCCGTAGGGGGTGAATATGCAAAAATCCTTTCTTAGTACCCCCCTACCTTAAAAAAGGAACCTCTGTGCAACATTTCAAGTTTCTTACCCTTATAGTTCAGACCCTGCGCTGATATGTCAGTAAATAAGTGAGTCTACTTCTCCCTTCTAAATTTGTACCCCTTTTTTACCTCCTTAGAGATTGAATAAAAAAAAAAAGGTGTTGGAATAATTATTATTAGGAACTTATTAACCAAATACATTTTATTTAAAAAAACCTTGAGAGAACTTTCATACTCACTTTGCACCTCCCTTTTACCCCATTAAGGGATGATTTTCAGAAAAAAAGTTTTACACGTGTTTCATGACTTTCAATGAAAAACCTTCAAACTGAGTTTCATTCAAATAACTTCAAGTTTCATACTAAATTTGCACCCCCTTTTTACCCCCTTAGTCGGTGAATTCACAAAAAGGGATATCAGAAATAATCATCATTAGAAACTTATAACCCAAATACCACTTTTTATTGAGATAACTTTGAAAATCAGAGAACTTTCATACTAACTTTGCACCCCCCTTTTACCCCTTTAAGGGATGATTTTCGGAAAAATATTTTACATGTAATTCATGAATTTTAATGAAGACCCTTCATACTGAGTTTCATTCAAATAACTTCAAAAACGGCAAAGTTTCATACTAACTTTGCACCGCCATTTTAACCCCTTAGGGGATGAATTTTCAAAAATCCTTTCTTAGTGCTCCCCTACATTATAAAAGGAACCCTTGTGCAAAAGTTCAAGTTTCTAACCCTTATAGTTTGGCCCCTGCGTTGATATGTCAGTCAGTCAGTCAGTCAGTCAGTCAGCTTCTCCTTTTATATATAAAGATAGACTAGCTGTTGCCCGCGACTACGTCCGCGTGGGCTTTAGTTGAGTAAAGTGTTTGCAAATAAGATAGGGATACTTTTAGAGCATGCGAAAGAGCGCATTCATACTAACTTCACAACCCCCTCTTACCCCCTTAAGGGATAATTATCGAAAAACTATTTTACATGTTTTTCATAACTTTTAATGAAGGACCTTCAAATTGAATCTCATTTGAATAACTTAAAAAACGACAAAGTGTCTTACTAAGTTTGCAACCCCCTTTTTCCCCTTAAGTGATGATATAAAAAAAAAATTATACGTGTTTCATAATTTTAAATGAAGAACCTTCGTACCAAATTTCATTCGAATAACTTAAAAAACGGCAAAGTTTCATACTTACTTTGAACCCCCATTTTACCGCCTTAAGGGATGAATTTTCAAAAATCCTTTCTTAGTGCTCCCTAACGTTATAAAAGGAACCCCTGTGCAAAATTTCAAGTTACTAACCCTTCTAGTTTAGGCCCTGCGTTGATATGTCAGTCAGTCAGTCAGTCAGTCAGTCAGTCAGTCAGTCAGTCAGTCAGTCAGTCATTCAGTCAGTCAGTCAGTCAGTCAGTCAGTCAGTCAGTCAGTCAGTCAGTCAGTCAGTCAGTCAGTCAGTCAGTCAGTCAGTCAGTCAGTCAGTCAGTCAGTCAGTCAGTCAGTCAGTCAGTCAGACAGTCAGTCAGTCAGTCAGTCAGTCAGTCAGTCAGCTTCTCCTTTTATATATATTGACTAGGGGGAGAGCCCCCTGCGCGCTTACGCGCGCCAACCCCCAGCCGCTGCGAGCTTCGCTCTCCGCGGCGCTCGGCCTAGGGCCTCGCTAGACACTGTTGGTTGGGATTTGACGCGTGGGAACACGTGTGGTCTCGGCCTTCGGCCTCGGCCTTCGGCCTCGCCGCGGCAGAGGTTCTCGCTCCCGCTTCGCGGAGCTCGGCCTTCGGCCTCGCAAGTTTGTATACTTAAGCTTTTGGGTTGTTAGTTTTCCGCCGGAACACGGAACGTCTTGGCCTTCGGCCTCGGCTTGCACGGAGCTCGGCCTTCGGCCTCGCCGCGGCGAGTGTCTCGTGCCCGCTTCGCGGAGCTCGGCCTTCGGCCTCGCAAGTTTGTCCCATTTTTTGTACTTAAATCAGTACTGAAAGTGGATTTTCAGTGAAAAATCTCCATAGAAAATTGGTCAACTTCAGTCATCGATATCTCAGCTGCCATTTGAAATCTCGAAATGTCGGATTTTTCTGGTATACCTGGGTCCTTCGACAACCGGATGCCGTTAAGAGCGTGTCTCCAGCATGCGCCCAGTTGGCTGCCGACTTTTTTGCGCAGAGGTCTGAAAAATGGCCTATTTTCGGGCCGCCATTTTGAATTTTGAACACACAATTTTTTTTCTCAATCGGATCATACAAAGAACATTCTATCAAAATTTGAACAGCAAAGATAGCTTATTAGTATGGGAGAAGGAATTCGTAATTAAAAAATCGGCTTCATAGGATGGCTGTATATCGCACCTTCCCTACAACTTTCTCATACAATTTTTTTCTCTAAAACCCACCGTTTCTGAGAAAACATATAGATGATTAATCAGTTCATCAGTGAGTATACCGGATTGTAGCTTTATATATTAGTAACTAGGGGGCAAGCCCCCTGCGCGCTTACGCGCGCCAACCCCCAGCCGCTGCGAGCTTTAGCAAATAATAATTATCCAACCTGTTTTTTTTTTTAATTTTTGTTTCCAGCCGGGATTCGAACCCGGAACCTCTTGCACGGTAGTCAGATGCGCTAACCGCTGCGCCACAGAGGTCGTCAAATAATATGTTGGCAATAAAGTTTCGTTCTAAAATGAAACAAGAATCCAAAAATCGTTGTAAGATAGATTTCATTTTCTAGTAGCTGACATTGTTTTCTAGTGACTAGTAGGCTTGGGTCACTCAGAAAGGGAGTTGGGAGACCCAGTCGTCTCTCTAGGCCCTTGATTCTGTTATACTTGAGCCATTACAAACGTGCGAACTGAGTCATAAACATTTGTATCAGACCTCTCTCTCACACATATAGGAGGCATATCAGGCATATCGGAACTCTCGCTCGCACTTGTATGACTCGGTTCGCACGTTTGTAATGGCTCAAGTATAGTGCATCATAGTATACGGTATGACAGATAGAGGGTCAGATCACGTGACAAGTTTTTTTCATACGATTGACGCGTACAATTATTCATACACTTGCTCGCGTTGACGTGTTCCCCAAGCCTATTTCTTCGCCCATGCGTGGACAATTTCAGCAAATCAAGACCGGCTTTCCTTTGTATCAAACATTTTGTCGAAAGCACGTTTGAAGCTGGCGGCTCCCTTGGCCAATCGTTTTGGCAAATATTAACAATCTACTGTCGCCACTGCTGACAAATAATATAGCATAATGTATCTTTTTTGACATTAAAAAATTGTCAAAGCACTCTAAAACGAAATATTCGGCTCAGGCTCCCAAAATTATCTAATTTGTCTAAAAAATAAATAAATTAAAAACAGAACCTCTTTTTAGGACAATGCCAATTGATGACAAGTTATGTTTGTTTTTGAACAGGGCTAATAGCGAGTTTCACGTTTCATGTAGTCTAACATTCTGTTCTTGTATTACTGTTAACAGAAATCAGAAATTTATTTCAACGTGAAAAATTCACATGCTGTTTGTTGAATGTCAATATACTTATAATGTAAGCCGCCTGTCCCGGGATCGAATTTAGTAAAAGAAGGGCAGAGAAAAAAAATCTTCACTCTCACCATCTTTTCTCAAATACCTTAAGGCCTGGTTTACATTTGCTTAATTTTCATGCTTTTTTAGCGTGCTTTCCATAGAGCTAGAACAGAATAGAGACGCCAATTCCTTTTGTAAGTACATAAGTAAATAGGAAATCAGTAATGGTTGGTTGTAAACTATGCATTTTGGATTTTTTTAAAGTACTTTTATATCTATGTTGCGTAATAAAAGATCGGCATACGTTTTTATCGTCTCTATTTTATTCTTTCTCTATGTAAAGCATGCTAAAAAGCATGAAAATGAAGCAAATGTAAACCAGGCCTAATTCTGATATATAAATTTGTATGAGTATCTAGCAGCTGTTCGTTGTTTCTCGGTATAAACTCTGACCAAGTGGCAACTGTTAACAACAGAATAACAGGTTGTTAGTGTGCCTGAGTACACCTGAGTGCGTATACTGAGTTTTGTCTTTCAGTTTCGATAGCGAGAGCGTTTGCGATTTGCATAGGAGTGACAAAGCGCGCCATCTAGTTGTCTCTTTGTCACTCCTATGCAAAACGCAAACGCTCTCACTATCGAGAGTGAATGAAAAAACTCAGTATAAGCACACTGTAATTTAGATCCAGTCTCACTTTACTATGCCGAATTGCTTCGATGTACGTTTAGTAACGTTACTGACAGGCTTTCAAACTTCCTGGAGCGTGTTTCCAAGTTAGATCCTTTGACCTAACTATCAGTGAGATAGGTACTCACTATTCAGTTTGGCACTGTACAATAAGCCGTTTGTGGTAAGGGGAGAATTAAGTCCTTTGCTCGCCATGCGTTTTGGTTATGAAAATGTCCCCACCGAGGGGCACGGGTCTCCATACTGAATGAATTTTATGACTAGTGTCTGAGAGAAGTACGAAAAATACAAAATACCACCACTTTTTAGAAGACAGGCTCATGTTTAAGAGATCATGACGAATCCATCCATACCTGGTTTGAGTACCTACTGAACAATTACTACTATTACTTAGAAATAATGTTAACGCGAGTGATAGGCCACTCAATAAAAAGAAAAACCGAACATTACAATATCGCGTTGACATCTAACTATCAGTTATCTGTAGACAGGTTATTAGGACTGGGCATAAGTCGTGAACTCGTCGTGGCCACGATTTTCGTGACGGAAAAGGCTCTTCTAAGAACCCCCGCGCCACTGTATATTCTGTATCTTGTAGCTCTTTAACTGAAACATTTCGAAAATAAACATGCAAACGAACTTCATACTACACTTTTGTCATGGAGTAAATATTTGAGTAAATGTCTTAAAAAAAACCATTGTGCACCTTTAATTCGAGATGTCGGCTTGCGCTTCTGCGGAAGTCGGAAACTTGGATTTTTAAATGACTCGTAACATACCAGAAAAACCTACATCAAAACCATTTGACGACCTCTATGGCGCAGCGGTTAGCGCATCTGACTACCATGCGAGAGGTCCCGGGTTCGAATCCCGGCTGGGGAAAAAAAACCCAGGTCTTGGATGTTCACATTGTTTGTGACGTCGCTGTTTCTGGTTCCCACGACACGGTATCCTAGTGTGGGGCCAGAAGCAATGTTTGTGCCTGTATGTAAATGTTATGTTATTTATTTTCCACCTATTGCGGAGCAAAAATCCACACAGACTGAACTAACGTGGTCATCGGGGAGAATTTGAGTCGAGACCGTTGGGCCACATTTTCTTGTTGCCTGTATTTCAAATGCTCTTCCGGGTCCGTAACCGTTTGGACTTTCCGCATTCATTACCCCTTCCGTTTCTTTTAATAATTGAAAAGGGATTCCTAAAGCTCGTAGCCAAAACATTACTTAGTCACTCCCTTATTGTTTATTCACCGCCTCTTTGTTTGCAGGTTTGATTAAAATTAATTCAATACTTTTGAGCTTCACGCTTGAATCAGAACGATTTTTTTAATTGAAAAGAATATTTCGTCTTTTTTTTATTTGCTCTAATACTAAAATCACAAGCGATATTAATTGTCAAATTTATTGCCACTCGTGGCATTTTTACGAGCGGTTCCGTGCTTCGCAAGGCACGTTAAGCAGTTGGTGGGGGCTGCCGCCGATAGATGGCAGTCGTTAAGCCAAGTCAGAGGCCTTAGGGCGGCTTGAAAAACTTCTGACAGTAAGACCAGCCACTAGTCTTACAGGCCTCCACCAATCCGGACTTGGCCCCCCTGGTGGAGTACGACCTATACCTTCCTCAGGGAAGAGACCCGTGCCCCTCGGTGGGGACATAATGGGTTGATGATGATGAAGTGATAAGGGTGGTCTAACGTATATTTTTTAATTATAACCCCTATAAATTATTTTATATCGTGAAACATCGTTTTCCGGGTCAGCTAGTTATACAATATACCTACATAAAGTTATAATATTTGCAGTATTTCATAGTGCCAATAGGTTTTTTTCTTATTTTTTTGCGATTTCCAAAATATTATTTAATTAAGTCAAATTACATTTAGAATCGCTCGTAGCCTGGGCTGCCTGAGTGATCTTAAAACGATCACTAAGGTTAAGCAACATACGGCGCGTTCAGTCCATGGATGGGTGACCGTCTATGACTAACGCTAGTGGCATTTTTCCGAGCGGTTCCGTCCTTCCTCAGGGAAGAGACCCGTTCCCCTTGGTGGGGACAAAATGGGTTGATGATGATGATGACATTTTGTGGATTTTGTGCACGTTTAAAGTTTTTAGGAATATATGTAACAACTTTAGTGATACACAACTCACAAAATTGCGGTTTGATGGCTACAGTTGCCTACACGTTTCCGACGAGCAATACTGAACTCGCTCAATTTGGCTGGCACATTTCGCAATTCCCCCCTCCCTGGCACAATTGTGCATGGGGTCAGTGCTTGGCGCTAATTTGAAATCTAGGTATATGTGAGTGGTTGACCAAAAAGGGACCTCAAGGGAAAATAATTGATTTCGAGAAAATCGCGTTTGAAGTTTCGTGTATAGGCAGGTTTCGACTCTGCTCGGCTCACAAAAAAAATCATAAAGAAATAACTACGCCACCTAAAAATAGTCTGGTTAGACCAAAACAAAGCTAAAATACCAGATATTAAAAAATACAAATAAAAAAATAACGGTTTCCAATCCCTCCAGGTCCCTTTTTGGTCAACCACTCACATATTGTTTCTATGACTGGATTATTTGGTTTTTTTAGTGGGGTTATTTGGTATATCATCATCATCATCGTCATTCAGCCACAAGAAGTCCACTGCTGGACATAGGCCTCCTCCATGGATTTCCAACAAGATCGCTTGGTTTGATAAATAATGCTGAGCACATTTTTTAGCAGGATGAGCATTTTTATTTGTAGAACATTAATTGCGGAGCACGAATTTAATAACGTAATTTTTATAAAAGCAAAAAGTCATAAAATATAACTATTTCTATTATAAGATGTGTTTGTGTCGCAATCGATATAAGATTAATAGTATAAGTGGACTGCATTAATTTGAAATGGAAAAAATAATGATACACCTTCTAGTTATCAATGAAGATACGTAATGACACAAGAACAAAATAACATAAAACAATAACTCCGGTATTTCAGGAATTCCTATTTTATGAGATAACCTTGTCTTTTTGGTCAGGAAAAATGTTAGCGTGGGCGAGATAGAATCCCGCCTTAAGCCCGGCTTAGTATGAAATGGCTCGGTCATAGAACGTAGACTAAATTCTGACGCAAGCTAATTTAAGTGTCTTAAAAACTAAAGCTAAGCTGAACTAGGATCCAATTCTAGCGCAAAACGTTGTAGTATCATAACACTTTGTATGCTAATCACACTGGCTGAATATTCTGATGTCGTGTTTCAGATACTTAAACCCCCGAAAACGCACCGAGTGCCGGAACATAAAATACTCCATGTGTTGAGGTAAATAGGCAATTTTCGTGAGAGGTGAGGACCACCGCGATGCTTCGCTGAGATAACTCTTGAGCACTTATCGTGAACGAAAGCAATTCGGACTGGGGTGCGTGGGGCGTAAATTGTTTAGAATTTAACACCCGCCGCGTCTTGCGCACGGAAAAATGGAGAAATCCGAGCGGAATCCAGGAAAATGCCACCGTGACTATATGTTCATAGATTATCGTATTTGAAAAATCATCATGATCATCATTCAGCCACAAGAAGTCCACTGCTGGACATAGGCCTCCTCCATGGATTTCCAAAAATACCGGTCAGAAGCGGCTGGCATCCAGCGTCTTCCCCCAACTTGGATGAGATCGTCTGTCCATCTTGTGGCTGGTCATCCTACGCTGCGCTTGCCTATATGTGGTCTACGGCGGTGTGGTCTGTGGCGATTTCATTTGGTGATTTCATCGCTCATTATTAGTGTGCGTAATATGGGAGCAGTTCAGCTAAGTACGTCACTTCTCATAGTTAGCTCCATACCCACATAGTTTATACCTAGTTCCATGAATTCAAGGTCTATCCACGTTACCAGTCCTCGGACTTTTTTATAAAACTACAATTCGTACTTTGGGATGTACATCTAATCTCATCTCATCTAATGGTACATCTGTGAAGCGGACCCCACCCCCTAAAATCTCAATCTAAAATTACCCTTAAATACTTTTCGCCCCCGCCCCTTTGTAATGTGGTTAGTCCTTTTATCCTTTATACGGACGAACGGTGTAAGCTCCGGAGATGTGAAATGTTATTGTAATAGCTTGTAAAGGTGTACGGGGCTACACGCATGCACTGTGGACTAGCTTGAACCCCTACTGTTATTGGATGCTTAAAAACTCTGCATGTAAGTAGTTGTTTTGCACGTAACAAGTAACAAAATATCGACAGATAATTTAAAATTAAATGCGCTTCGTCCAGTGAAATGCTTGGTCCTGGCTACCAAGCGTATTAACGTTCGTGATTTAAAGCGCAACACCCCAAAATGCAATTAAAGCAATAACTTATCATCGCATACCCCTTGTAAGCGTTTATAGAGGGTCTTGGTTTTGGCTATGAATACCACCTTTATTTAGTTTGGAGTTTAACAATATAATTAGGTGTCTAAAAGCTACTAATAGATCCTCGCCAGCAGGAACAAAAACACACGTGTTTAAAAAATAGTAAATAGAATAGACTAAAGAAAGATAAGAAACAAAACATAAAATAATGTATGATTAGATCTCACTAGAAACAAATTGGAAAATTAAAATGGTCATCAGAAATTATTTGAATTATTTACTTTGTCTTTTACAATAACATAGTAATTTTCATTCTCGTTCATTTGAATGATCAGCTTTATCGTCGTCCCGCCTGTTTATTTTTGGTCTTTTTTCTGTGGTTATTCACGAACTGCATATATACGTGTGCCAGACCCATGCGTTCACCGGTATCGCTGAAGAGCTCTATGTTTATTCGCCCTCTTTTCGCCAGACCCAGGCGAAATCGTCGCTTTGCACGGAAATATTATAAAATTTCTTGTAGCCCTGTGGAACACATGAATCGATTAAAACCTCCTTGATTTGCGTAGCTGCCTCGAAAATAAAATAAGGCTATATTCAGTTGGCCTTAGGGCGGCTTGCAAACTTCTGACAGAAGACCAGCCACTAGTCTCACAAGCCTCCACCAATCCGGACTTGGCCCCCGTGGTGGAGACCTCAGTGCCCCTCGGTGGGGAAATAATGGGTTGATGATGATGATGATTCAGTTGGCTCTAAAACATATAGTATAAATGACACTAGCGTCATTCAAACGAAGTGGGTGTTTACACATAATTGAGTTAACCGCTTGATTTGTGACTTTGCAGCGAATGCAGGCGGGCAGACAGGCAGACAGACATCAACATAAATGCTCACTTCCTGGGACTGAGGCTTCTAAAGAGGGTGATCGACGGGCGAGTAAGACCGCGGCTTTATGGCTCGTCGGTAAAGCTCGCCGGTGCATCATTTCAAAACCGCGGTGTTACCTAAATACCGCCGAGCCTGGCTCGCAGCTCGTTTTCGTGCTATATTTTTTACTCGGGTCACCATGCAAAACCTGCTTCAGACTCGGAACAAGACATGTTTGCGACTGTTTTGCTCGCTAGTCGATCAGCGCCAACGAGCCGCGAGCCAAGTAAGTCGGTATTTAAAACCGCGGTCTTACTCGTCCGTCGATGACCCACTTAATATGGACAAAACAGCGATTGTAACATTTTTTTTATAGTCAAGAGAATATAATATTAATCATATTAAGTCACATGTTAACGTTGACAATGACATGGTACATGGTACATGTCATTGTCAACGTTAAGATGTCTGTCTCCCATGTCTTTACTTTCTTAAATAGCAGGTAACTAAGAAACATGTTGGGATTAATATAATATCCTCTTTAACCAAAATAGGAATTTTAAAGGTTGAGTTTTAGATACTTACTGGAGGAAAGAGACACGATACACCGGCGTTCATGAAAGTCTTGCCGACGTAAGGATAGTTGATTAACCCGTCGCAAAACTTGAAATACATCGCGATAAAGCTTCGACGATACTCGTTGTGGAGGTACTCGTAGAATATAAAGTTAGCCTGCAATCAACCTTGACCCTTGACCTTGGTAACAGAAATCTGTCAATAAGGTCGAGAAAATCATTCTTGCACTTTGCTTATAAATAAGTCAAGTTTTATAAGAAAACAATATGCGAGCCAATAGTTGTGGCCTAACTGAAGGTATCCAACCTGAAGGACAAAGTGAAGGTTTAGGAAAGTTTATAACACACCAACGCGGTCACGGTCTCTTTTAATACATACGTCATTTACGGCAGCCGAATTTTATAAGGACCGCCACCGCCCGCCACCGCGCCGCCGCGACCGCGACCACGTTTAAGGTGGGTACTGACCAACGTTACGAGGTGTAATGTAACATGTTACACAGCGAGCATTCGTGCAGTCAGTACGTCGTGTTACGGGAAAACCAGCGAGCCACGAGCCGCTCGTTGCTCGCTTCGAGTGCTCCACCCGGCTGTCGGTTTTTTGGCGAATCCTTTGACTGTTACGCGGTTCAGTCATTACGCTGTTGCGAGTCGTCACAAGCGCACGCGGTGTTTGCACGTTGTCTCTCGTAATTTTTTCGTAAACATGGAGTGGAGTAAAGAAAAATCTCTGTATTTTATAGAAAAATACAAAGAAGAAACACTGTTGTGGGACCCAGCTCACTCAGACCATTATAACAAATTAAAGAAAGAAGACGCTTGGGGTAGATTGGCTTTGTTACTCGACAGTGATAGTGAAACGTGTAAAAAGAAAATGACAAGTTTATTAGCATCATTGAGGAGGGAAAAACAAAAAACTAAACAATCAAGTGGTACAGGAAAAGGTACGTAATTTTTTATTAAGTTTTTAAGTAATTAGGTACGTTTACAGTTTAAGTACTTTGCATCACCCGCACTAACGTGGGTTAATGTCGTCGGCCTCCACACACGGCGTGTGGTGGTTTTGTGGTGGCGTGACCGATTTACAATATTAACCCTGTATTAACCATTAATCCCGGGTTAGTGCTGGTGGCACCTACAAATAACAGATACAATTTGAGTTTATGTAAATATAATTAAATGTTGTTTTCTACTTAAATTTCAGGTGCAGACGAGGTGTACCATAGTACTTGGTATGCATACAGAAAGAAGAGAAGAAAGAAAACACTTTTATTACAGCAACAGTTACACAGAACATTAGACATACTGACTATTCAATACATTGAGACACCACAAAATAAAATATTTAAGAAAACATTTACAAACAATCGTCACGGTGTGTCTCTGCTGCTGCAATAGGCAGCTGACTCAGCATACTGCCGAGGGTATTACTCCTCGGCACTGATTTTCAGTCAGCGCCTGTCCCATGAGGGTTCCACGCGCGGCACATCATCATAATTTTATTAACTAATTACAATATTATTTCATACATAATATAGGAAAAAAATACGAACATAATTATACACCGATGGTAAAAACATTTTTAACTACACTACATAAATATACAAATACCTACAGTTGAATTAATTATAGTGAAGTTACAATTACATAGATATAACAATTAAAAAACATATACATACACTTACCGAGACTAGAATACTATAACCAATTACATACATAAATAGAATTTACATAATAATAGTAATAATAAATGTAAACCAACGGCCTTACAAAAGTTATAAGTCAGAGTGATGACGCGATCACTAGTTACGTCGGAAGCGGCGAGAAGTCTGGAGAGGATGGGATAGTCTCTGCTGTTCAAGCAAATATGCCCTGAGCTTGCGCCCAAAGGCATACCTACTAGAAGCTTCACGGACTGGGGGAGGAATATCATTCCAGCACTTGGATGCCGCATACCTGAAACTGCCACGAAAGGTCATTGTTCTATGCGCAGGTACACGAATTTTATCTTTATTAATGTAACGCTGCTGGCGAGATGACCACTCGAGCTTTTTATAAAGGTACGAAGGAGTTTTATTACGTACTACACCGAATAGCATCGTAGCAAGGTGGAGCCGGCGGCGAGCCTCCATGTTCAGGAGTTTTGCAGCATTCAAGTACGGAGTGATATGGGACCTAGGTGGGACTTTAAAACAAAATCGAGCGCATGCGTTTTGCACTCGTTGTATTAGTCTCTTTGTCCGGCCAAGTATACAACCACCATAAACAACATCACAATAGTTTAGTCTAGATAATATTAATGATTCACTCAGCCTGACACGCAAATCAGTGCTGAGGTAATCGCGAATATTATATAGAATCTTAAGGCGATAGAAGCAGTTACTGACTACATTTCTAATGTGATTTTCAAAACGTAGCTCCCCGTCCATCACTACACCCAAATTTTTTGCTTCTACCACCCTTTCTATTGGTTCGCCCATGATAGCTATACTCTTGACAGGAAGAGCTTGCGTCGTATTATGGATTTGATTTTTAGTACCAAGCACCATATACTTGGACTTGCTAGGGTTCAGCACCAGACAATTCCTGTCAGACCAAGACGCAATACGGTCTAGATCACTGTTGATCAAATCAGCCGCTATAGCTGTATTTGACGGCAAGGTAGGCATGTACAGTTGTGTATCGTCGGCATAGAGATGGCACCTACTGTTTTTGATCTCCCCGACGATATCTGCACTATACAGAATGAACAACAAGGGTCCCAGTATGGAACGCTGCGGTACACCTCTACTTAACTGCTTCACTGTTGAAAACTGCGTTGTGCCGTTACTCCTCTGCAAAGCCACAATTTGCGCCCGGCCCGACAAGTAGCTATCGAACCACCGAACCGCACCATTATCAATTCCATAATACGACATCTTCGATAACAAGAGGGGGGTATTCAGACAGTCAAAGGCCCTGGAGAAATCTAGAAGTACCAAAATAGTACTGTTACCTCTGTCAAGTTCCGTTAACACGTTGTCCACGACGTCCAGCAAAGCAGTGGCCGTACCACGACCCTTTCGGAACCCCGACTGTGAATCCGGTAGTAGGCTGTTTTCTTCCAGGTACTTCGATAGCTGATCACACACCACCCTCTCGATTATCTTGGATATACAAGGAAGGATACTAATGGGACGAAGATCGGATATGTGCACTGGGTGAGGTTTCTTGGGGATCGGAGTAACTTTCGCAGTCTTCCAGTCGGTCGGAAAAATACTTGTCTGTAGACTCCTATTAACAATAGCAGTCAAGACTGTCAGAGTTCTGGGTAGCGTCAGCAGTATCATATTGATGTCAATTGAGTCAGTTCCCGTAGCATTAGTTTTTATAGATGTCAGAATTTTTGATACATCGAAGGGAGTCACAGTAGTCAATGTAAAAATACTTGTCTCGTTATGTCGGTGAAATTCAAAGTAAGTCAAAGCAGAGATGGTCACGTCATCCTTTCCTGGCACATTCAAAAAATGGTCGTTGATTGCGTCAGCATCATTGTAATGTGAGGGAAGTTCCTGATTCCGTCTATCCGGCAGAACTGTGCGTTTGAGATTCTTCCAAAGACGCTTAGCATCACTTGCACACTTATTTATATTTGTTTCGAAGAAGGCACGTTTTTCATTAAAAATGGCAGAAATAACAAGATGTTTAAGTTCTAAATAATACTTCTTGTGCGCATCAGATTTAGTGAGTTATGCTATTTCTACAAGATAGAAATAAACCTCGTACTACAACAGATACTGTAAGTCCATTTTAAGCATAATGTTCTTGCCAGCTTACAGACCCTTGCTGAACGCAGTATTCAGCAACTTCATTACGAATATTGTGAGCTGATCTTGTAGCCCTTCGCGGTCTTATTTGTAGGGGTAACATGCTAGTCATATCATTGTTACCTTCTCTCCAGTTTCCTAATCTGACCTGGCCGTTCAAGTCTTCGTCAAAACTACCTGCAGGGGTATATATATGAGCATTATTACCTTTTCTTAAAAAATTGTGAAGGCATGTTATTGCTGTTACGACAGATGTTGCGGTTTTCGGTTCTAACAACATTGGTTTCCGCAAAACTCTAAACACTGCTGACAATATGCCGAACACATTTTCCACCACTCGACGAGCTCTGCAAAGTCGGTATTCTTTCTTTACAACCACGTTCATGATATCCTGCATATGGTTTCATCATATTTTCGGTAAGAGCTAAAGCTTCATCGACAACAAAGTAAAATGGAATTTCGTCTGTTCTTGCTGGCAACGCAGTGGGCTGAGGGATGTGTAGTGCATTATTTTTTATTTTTTCGCTTAATTCACAGTAGTTGAAAACCCCCCCATCAGATATTCTTCCTTGACATCAAACGTTCACATACAAAAAGTTATATTTCGCGTCAACAACTGCCAGTAATACGATGCTGAAGAACCCCTTGTAATTATAAAATTCACTGCCACTGTTGATCGGTGACTGCAGTACAATATGTTTACCGTCAATTGCACCTAGACAATGTGGAAAATTCCACAAAGTGTCATAGTCATTTGCTACAACCAGCCATTGCTCCGGTGTTTCTGGCATCTGAAACAATAATTCATATTTATTTTTCAGCTACGTGAACATGAAGCTGTCTGATGATTGCCCTCCACTTGCCAACAGCAGAGAAAATGATTGCCCTCTGCCTCCCAATAACACCGAAAATGATGGCCCACCGTCTGCCAATGATGGCCCACCGTCTGCCAGGGATGGCCCAAAACGCGGCAGTGATTGCCCTCCGCCTCCAAAAAAAAAAGAAAGCAGTAGGCCCAACCCCAGAAGAGATAATGGTGTCTACTTTAAATATTTTAAAAAATAAAACCGAGCAAACAGGGTCAAATTCGCACAAACTTGACGAGTGTGAAGCCTTTGGTATGTTTTTAGCAAATAAATTAAGATCTTATTCAAAGAGCACAAAAATACATGTGCAGCATTATATTTCAAATATATTGTTTAGTGCTGATCGCGGAGAGTATGACTATGCTGGAACGAATACCTACAATTTTTCACACGGATACTCTACACGACCAACAACTTCAAGAGCCTCATCGATGCCACTGCAAAGCCCTGAAACACCTGCATCGTCCACTCAAAATGACAATGGGTCACCCGCTATGATGAATACCTACAATTCTACGCAAGGATACTCTACACAAGCAAAAACAACTACAAGAGCTTCATCGATGCCACTGCAAAGCCCTGAAACACCTGCGTCCGCTAACAATGACTATGGGTCACCCGCTATGAGTGAACAATTTATGTCAGAATATGGTGATTTAATTTAATTTGTTATGTAATAACTACTTTTCTGAATTATTAAAAATAGTACATACCTTTATATATTTTTTTAATGCTCCAATAAGTGCTTCGCTGACCTCTTTTACTATAAATCCTATTCGTTGTTTTGATATCTTGAAAAGATATTGCATACTGGTATAGGAATCTCTTGTAGCATAAAAACGTAGCGTTAGTGCTAATCGTTCCGTGACACTGATTGCTTTTCTATAATTTGTATCGTTTTTATGCACTTTTGGTCCAATTAAATTCAAGAGTTCTTCAAAATCGATCGGAGACATGCGTATAAAGTTTTTATACTGTCCAGTAATCATTTGATTTTTTAATATTGCTATCAATGCCATTCCACCACAAACGCTTCTGTTTTTATATAAGTTAGATGTCCAGTAACGTTTTTTCTTTTTCTTCATTTGGATGAGACAATAACTCAGTATAATCAAAGATACTAACGCGTCCTCGCTGTCGGCCATCTTGAGTGAACTGGCTCGAGCGGCGGAGCACAGAGTTTTGACGAGCATGTTACACCGGTTTTAGAACACAGCGTAACATGCTCGATGTGTAACACGCTCGATGCGAATGTTACATTACACCTCGTAACGTTGGTCAGTACCCACCTTTAGGGACAGTGAATCTGTGCTACCACTAACATTGTTGTCCCAAGTATGCAGATTCCTTCCGAATACATTTATGTAATATTTACTGCCTCGTCCGTAGCGCACCACTTTTAATTCAACGTCGGTCATGTACTTCGGGCTTACGTATTCGAGACTTGCACGCTCCGGTATCACTATCAGGCACTGGAAACAATATGATGTTATTATCTATTATACGAATACTAGCTGACTCGGCAAACGTTGTTTTGTCATATTCATTTATTAGCCTACGATCTATTCTCAGCCGTATGTATACACACACACACACACACACACACACACACACACACACACACACAAAACCGGGCATGTGCTAGTCGGACTCGCGCACGAAGGGTTCCGTAACATTATCTATACAAAATTTGAAATTTCAGGCGTCCAGTAGCGTCCTGTTGCCGTCATTAAAATGGAGCTAAATAAGACAAACAAATCACGTTTATTACAAAGTAGGTATTAAATACCTATTTTATTTTAATTATTAATTTTTAGGGTTCCGTACCCAAAGGGTAAATCGGTCCCTATTAGGTACTGAGATTCTACTGTCCGTCCGTCTGTCTGTAACTAAGCTTTATCTCATGAACCGTAATAGTAAACAGATGAAATTTTAGATGATGTATTACTAAAAAAACATGACTAAAAAACAGATTGAAAATAATATTTAATGGGGCTTCCATAAAACAAACATCGTTTTACTGCCGTTTTTATTAATTATAGTACGGAACTACTACGATAGACGGACAGATAAACAGACGGGACATGGACATGGTGAAACTAAAAAATAACAATAATAACTTCAGCACAATACAATCACTTGATCTGGTCCCAAACTAGGATACCCTGTGCTATGATGACCAGGCAGGGACATTAAAAATATTGAAAACAGCAACAAATATGGGTTCCATGTTGATTGCGGAACCCTAGAAAGTAATAATCCCTGATAAGATAAGATAAGAATTTTTTGCACAAAAGAAACAAGATACAAAATAAAAGTTACATTTAAAAAATATGTACCTAATATCCTTAAAAAATACCGAAATTGCGTCAATACTCAACTTAAATAGTCAATTAAAAAAACTTACATATACAAGTGCAGGCAACGAGACTACAACAAACGAAATATATTTGAATGATCTCATGTCCATTTGGGCAGAGAGTAAAACTGTAGGTGGACAGAATGCAACAATCATGTTCTTATATATTTACCTACCTATTAACTTACTAATCGGAATTGCACTGTTTCCACTACAAAATTAAAGCTAAATATAAATTGAGTTACGTAATAAAATCTCCACAATGTTATTTTCAAACTATCTTTTGAATTATCTGGTAAAAATTATGTGTCTATGCATTACACAATAGGCATATTAATGTGTCCTCATCGTCCTTTGGTCATTTAAATTTTTTCAGATAATGAGTAGGTATACAGTGTGGCCAAGTCAAACTCAAATTGCGGTCAGTTACCTTTAGTCACAGATAACCCCTAATAACCGCATAGGCTCGATAGCTCCTATACGATACGAAGCATTCGCTTTAGTTGCGACCAAGAATCAGATCAGTCAGTCTGCAAGACTTTATATTATTATTAAAAAAATCCTTTGGACTTAAATGGAGCTCAGCATACAGGGGAAATATATGTAAAAAATATTTTTAAGAAAATTTTAAAAAAAGTATTGCCAATAAATAAGTCTATTATTTACTACAGGATTTGGTTGATTGATGATTTTGAAGGGGTTTCACTTTAATTATTTCTAAACTTGGATGGACAGTTAAATTTTCTGTACATATAACAATTAAACTAGATAATTTAACTAGATATTATTATGTCTGTTTGTTTGCCCCCGTGGTGAAGTATGGCCTATACTTTCTTCAGGGAAGAGACCCGTGCCCCTCGGTGGGGGCATAATGGGTTGATGATGATAATAATTAAACGCAAATAAAAATTGTTTGCAAGAAAAAAAAAATTCAAGGTTTTTTAAATATTTTTGCTGTATTCTAGACTCGACTCTTAACCACCCCCGTGAATTTGGCTCGTACTTTTTTTTACACCCTGTATATCAAACATTATTGTTTTAATGATATATTGTTGAAGTTATTACTTTATTCCGGACACACTTACTTGACTTTTTGTCGGAAGAGTCCTACCAGGTTTTGGTCCGGTCTCACTACTGTCGTGAAAACACACTGTGAAATTGACAGAAGAAGTACAAATCCGATGTTTTTTGCTAGGGGTCCTGCTGTTTGACCAAAAGTCATTTGGCAAAATTACACTTGACAAACAATGTTTGACAAAAAATGCTTTCGCCAATTGATCATTTTACTACTAATCATTTTACAAATGACTCACTTATCCAAATGATCAACACTTAAATTTACATTTTACAAATAATTATTTTACTTAATGAACATTTAACAACTGAGTTATCAGACAAAACTACTATTGGTCTAAAAACGTTTGATAAAATGTATTATTTGACAAATGTTTCGTTTATTAATCAATCTTACGAACGGGGGGTCGGCGATGTAAAGAATACGTGACAACAGAAATATAGGTGCGACGACGCGCGTAGCGAAGCGGAGCGCGTCGGAGCGTTAGGTTCTCTATGTAAGATCGAAAACAGACTCGACTTTGATGCGTTCAACATTTTGTTAAATGACATTTGGACAAATGCTTCATTTGCGAAACATATTATTTGGTGAAATTAAAAAAGGTCAATTGACATTTTAATATTCAAAACATTTAACAAATGTAGTGTTTGCTAATGGATCATTTGCTAAGTGAGTTTTTGTAAGATGATACTTTTGTCAAATGTCTCGTTTGCCAAATGAACATTTGGTTAAACGTTGTTTGTCGAATGACCATTTGTCAATAATTTTTTGGTCAACCATTAGTAATCCTTTTTGCTATACTGGAATGAATATCACACTATAATGAGTCGGCGGTGGTGGCGTAGTGGGTTTCACTCTTACTCCTCGATCATAAGGGTATGGATTCGAATCTCGCATGTACCAAAGACTTTTAGTTACGTCATGTGTTTCTTTGTACAGCAACACCATTCGCTGTTAAATTGTGCGCGGATAACAATGACAGGCTTACGACTTGTCACGTTGGGACGTTATAAACTCGGCAAAACGTGGGCCCAGTTCTAGTGCCTCTGCCTATCCCCTCGAGGATAACGGGCGTGAGTTTATTATTATACATTTACTAATTTACTTATGTACTTAATCGGACTTATAAGGCTTCGTATCCACGTAATCCAAAATTATTTCATTATCTAAAAAGTAAATTATACAAAAAAAAAACGCATTGTAAGTATATTATGACATAATTAATACACCGCTCGCAATAAAAGTATGATTTTTTATTGCCCAATTTCCGTGAAATTGCCCTTATTTTGAATGGGCACAGGCTGCCACTGAAGTTTATCTGAAGATCAGGGCAATTCATTCCCCTCTAAATTGGCTATTCATCCTTACATAAGCGTGAGTTATAGAGGTGAAACAGTTTGTTAGATAAACATCTTTAATCAGTATACTTCGGTATTATTAAAGGCACGAAATAAATCTTCCCACTTGTTTCTTTGTATCTTAAAAAAAGTATATGAAGAAAAATCCCCTAATAGAAACCATTTTTAGTGAACACGGGTCTTTGAAGTCTCGAGTTTTTCTATATTCTCATAGTGAGCTACTGTATTGATTCGCGTTACGTAATTTAAGTGCCTCAGTTTTTTGTTTTAAATAAAACCAAAAGAAGTATGATGAGCAAATACAAAGAAAAATGTATTCGAATTTGATTTCATCTGTGGACGAAACAGGAATGTGTTTTATTGTTATTTATTTTCTATTACTCACGTAATTTTTAACATTATGCGCTTTTTAAAAGACCTAGAACTAAATTGGACATTTCAAGGGATTTTGTCTAATCAAACATACCTACACTTCACTCGGTTGTTTTACAAATTACAAATTAGGTATTTTAATGTTGTGAATGACAATAATGAAAAACGCACAGTGAAATCACTCATCATGCTCCTAAACAAGGATGCCCTATCCATATCGTAGTATCTAACCACATGAGAACTTCCCAAACTAGGAAAATCGCCCTTTCTGAACCATTTAGTACAAATCAAGCCCCGAGTAGTTAGCAAACCCCATGCCTCTATCACAGTAATTAAACGTGTAACCTAAGACGACGACCTCTGTGGCGTAACGGTTAGCGCATCTGCTTACCATGCGAGAGGTCCCGGGTTCGATCCCCGGCTGGGGAAAAACAAAAACTTCAGGTATTGGATGTTTACATGTTTGTGAAGTCGCTGTTTCTGGTTCCCACGACACAGGGTATCCTAGTGTGGGGCCAGAAGCAATGTATGTGCATGTGCCTGTATGTAAAAAATGTTGTTTTTTAAATTAGTCTTTTTTTGTAATTATAACAGTTAAAAGTTGCGTGTTTGGATACGTATGTAAAGGCGAAATAAATTTAATTTCATCTGACAGAAAGATAACTCATGTCCTGGATTACGACAATGAATATTTTTTATACAAATACTACAAGAACGAAATTGCCAAACGGCTAGTAAATAGATAAATAGACAATATTTACGATCTATGGCCCCGTATAAAGATAACTGTACGATACTTCAAAAAATTTAAATAAACTAATGATATAATTTTTTTTGACAAATCATTTTAAAGAAAACGAATATTCTTACATCTTAAATTAAATATTATTTTTACATCTTAAATTTTCTTACATCTTAAATTAAATATTAGTTCAGAAAGAACGAAACAGGGAGAATTATACGCTATACTTACTTGAACCATTATTTTGCACACAATTTTGCATTTTGCATAAGATTCCAGTAACAACTATTTAGATATTGAAAAACTTGTTTTAAGTAACTTACTATTTTTTGTTACGCCGCCGGTTGCAGTCTTGCAGTAGGCGACTCATCATGTACAGTACAGTTGTCAATTAGGTAAATTCTATCGCTAAGTATTATTTATAAAAAGTCAATTTCCACAAGTAAAAAAAAATTATTTAAAACTAATTAAATTTAGGACTTCCCCTTAAGATTAATTTTAGTGGATTCGACTTTTTGTAAAAATGTTTTAAAGTGTCCACTGAGTTATTAAAAATAGCCAGCGATCGCTAATGGTTACTCCTACAGCTTGTAGCCATAACGTGTGATTAGAAGTTGCTGTGACTGGTTACTTCGTGGTGGCTTGGCTAGACCACCGAGTGGTGTCTTGTGGCCACCTCTAATGGTCCGTTGGGGAGGGTCTCTTTGACAGCAAGCATCTATAGGGTGAAAGCCCTTATAGTAAATACCGTCAAACGACCTTGTAGGATTTTTGTATAATCTTTGATATTATCCTGATGACAGTGCTTGTAGTAGTCTTAGTTGCACTGATAAGCGTTTTTTTTTTATTTTTCTGATAACCAATATGACTTGCCTTTTCACCCAATTCCGGCTTGACGTTGAGTTTTGGGACACCCGATAAAGCAAAAAAATTAATTTACGTATTTTTTTGTAAGTAAGGCTATCTTAAAAAATATCGTTTTATTTATAAATCTGGTAAATAGAAAGCATCATTCTCGATTTTTTTTTGACATTTACGATTATGTTCAAAAATGTAGTATGGCCAATCGACGTACACAATGCGTAGCGAAAGTGTATGAGAGGCGACGTTGCTTGTGCAGTGCAAAAGCAACGTCGCCTCTCTACAAATAAAAGGGCCCCACTGCAAATTCATAAGCTCCTTGTTACGCGGGTGTGGCAAAGCCGACAGCTTGATTGGAAATTCCGCTCGCCTTAGAAAATATGTTTTGGGGCCGCATCGCATTAATAACTTCAACGGGTTGCGAAACGCTTTGTCTCATGTGGCTCATGGGAAAGATACAAAACTTGCGTTATATAGTAACAAAATTTGTTAACGGCGTTTATACGCTTAGCACCGCGCTCGCGTGCACATTCTAACTTTTTAAGCTTGTTAAAGCTGAAATATGGGTGGTTTGAAAGCCGTGGTTTCATAATTAGTTATTTATAATACATGGAATACCTAAAGACATAGCACTTGGGATAAATTAGGAGAAAGCTGAATTTTTACCTTTCTTTTGTGGTTGTAAACAATATCCCAAAAGTCCCTATCGATACATGTGCCGCTGTTCTCATCTCATTCTCATCGCTGTGCTCATAAACAGTTTTTTGCGAATATCTCGGTTACTTTTATCGAAAAAATCTTTAGTCTTACGAAAAAAAGTGTAGGCAATTTTTTGAGCTACAAATTTGATTACTACCATTTTTTCCATAAAAGTAACCGTTAACGAGATATTTGCAAAAAACTATTTATCGTGAACTTTGACCCCGCGTAACATTTTTAGCGGCAAATGTATCGATGGGGACTTTTGGGATAGTATTAAGAACCACAAAAGGCTTACGCAAAAAATCAGCTTTCCCCTAATTTTTCCGAATTTTGGACTTTTTTTTTGTCTTTATTCCCTGTACTACTATATAGTTAAACGATTAAGTTTGAGTATAGACGAGTTATGAAATCTAGTTCTAAAATATGCACAAACAATATTAATACAATTCTTAGTTTATTCTGACGTTTCTTGCTTGTTAATATGGGGCTTAATCGACTTTGATATGTAGTGGATCTAATTGTGTTAGTAAACCCTGAATTATTATTGTAATTCCTAGTTCCGTATATCCTGAGTATAGTACCACGGACGTTTTAGGTATATCTTGTTATCACATAAACAAGTACTTATGTATATTTTTATTAAAAAATTGGCAACAAAAGTTACAAAATTGTTAGGTCATTTACTAGATGACAGATCAACAACTAAGTATACCAAAAATTGAATATATCCTGAATTTTGCGTTTTAGTCCCGCCTAATAATATTTTGCCTAACGTAAACAATTAATTCAGTTCATGGATGGGTGACCGTTCTATAACTAACGCTAGTGGCGTTTTCCCGAGCGGTTCTGTGCTTCGCATGGCACATTAAGCAGTTGGTGCCGGGTGTCGTCGACAGATGGCAGTCATTAAGCCAAGTCAGAGGCGTTAGGGCGGATGGAAAACTTCTGACAGTAAGACTAGCCACTAGTCTTTCAAGCCTCCACCAATCCGGACTTGGCCCCCGTTGTGGAGTATGGCCTATACCTTCCTAAAGGAAGAGACCCGTGCCCCTCGGTGGGGACATAAAGTGGTGGTGATGAACTCAAAATATCCTTGTAAGAGGGATGCAACACAGAAGTATCAAAATGGTCCTGTTTCAGAATCCATCGCTTACATTGCAAAGTTGATCAAACCACAGATTAACAATTAGGAAAACTTGGCTTCGCATTGTACGTATTATTATGTACATCGAGTTATCATGACAAACTGCACCTAAATTGTATTTTAATGAATCGCAGCCTTGAAAAATCAACACTACAAACTAAACTGAACCTTAAATGCTTTTAGGATCAGAGACTACAATACTAGCGCAAAAAAGCCCAGCCGTTGTGACTGAAAATTTTCATTCTATGGAGTTCTTTCATCAATACTGAATCCCGATGAAAATGTATTAACGCTTTACTTTTGTAGGTTTCATAATTAATATGTGCGAATAATATGTAACTTTTAAATTAAATAGGTGACCCATCTCTTCGCACGTTTCGTATGCAATGCGTGGTGTCAAATCGGAATTTAAATTGGAAAAGTTTTATTACACCTCTAGCAAAAGAACTTCTCCTTGAGCTGACTAAGTGCTAAATCTCACTTTCCGCCAAACTTTGAGACGGGGCATTTTAGACAAGCTATGTTCCAATCCAGGCTGCCGAAGTAATTTGTTGGAAACTGAATATTCCTCTTTAGCCGTTTTCTCACAATCTAAGTACACTCAGACCGATTGACGTATTTTAGCTTCTCGGAAGCTACTCATATCATGTACACCGGCGCTCTTAGTACACTCTGGTGAATACGGCCAATTTTCGTGATGAGATTACACGGTACGATTTGAGTCAGAGTAGCTTAAATAGGTCGAACAACGCTAGTAGTCCACTCAGATGATGTTACACTAATCTCAGTGAATGGGGAGATTACCTTCACGCACCCAACAAAATACGGTGTGTCCCAAAGATGACACGTCACAGTGACACCGGGGGTAGACCTGCCCAAAAGGCATCGAACCAACCTAACATGATCTCAGTAAAAGTTGCACGGTTTTTCAGATATGGCCAATTTAAAGTTGTTCAAAATTTTCACTTTTTTTAACAAGTTTAGTTATAGCATTAAGTTAGATAGCCCTCGTGTTTGGTTTTTTTTACTTGGTCACGAACTTACTTAACTTAGCGTAAGTGCTAGCATAGCACTGAAGTTGTTAAAATAAGTGAAAGAATAAGTTTAAATTGGCCATATCTCGAAAACCGTGCAACTTTTATTCAGGTCATGTTAGGTTGGTTCGACGCCTCTTGACCAGGTCTACCTCCAGTGTCACTGTGACGTTTGGGACACGCTGTATAATAATGTACATTGTACAACAAATATGAAATGTAATATGGGGCGACAAGTGGCGACTTCTTGTGTCGGAGGCCAAGACCCACTTTGGGTCGCTGAGACAGGAGTCTAATATCGATAAGTAATATACCTTCCTCAGGGAAGAGACCCGTGCTCTCCGGTGGGGGCATAATGGTTTGATGATGATCGATACGTGTCGAAGAGCTGCGTCCAACCCCATGACATAGAACAGTTTTCAAATTAATAGATTCGAACTCCACGCCTTCCTTGCAACTTTTTGATAATAAAGAAGCGTCGAATTTTCAGCATTTTTTTCTGCCTATTATTTGCTACTCAAGACAAAATCGTTGGGAGGATCTACAAGTCTTACCTTTGTATTATATGGGGTTGAACTGTGACATACTGTATTTTACATATGGGTTATTAATAAGTTGTTTTGGAGTTCCTACCTCAAAAGGAAAACACTGAACCCATATACTATGTTGCTGTCCACTTCGTAGTTATTACTATGTAATTACTTGTAAATTTGTACGAAATCCTTGATGGTAGACTCTAACTCGCAGTTGTCTGGTTTTCTTTAGGTCTTCTCCTCCCTATTAGTAGGCAATTAGTAGGCAACCAGTCTGGGCCTATGCGGTTATGTGGATTAAATGCCTTAAATGGTAATCAAGATTACGTAATAACCGTATATCCCCTTTTTTAGTGTAGTCTATAGTACATCCTACTGCAGGATACAAGGCTTCTCTCAGGAAGAGGGCAAGGACTTAATTAGCTTGCGTGCCCACTGCGCGCAACCTCAGTTACGATGTTAACTATGCCTTGGCTAACAACCGAGCAGCTAATCAACTTTGTTAAAATTAAGACATCGGCTTACAACCAACCAGCTAATCAATTTGGGTTCAATGAAATAAAAATAAATAATATTTATCGGAGCATTTTATTTTCATAGGTACAGTCGACACCACGTCAACCTTCACATTTTAGTTGCAAAGTCGCCCGTAATGCAACGGAGTAGAGTGCATGGGTGTATACGATGATGTGATGTCGACTGTACATGCGCAATGGAAACCCGTCGAAAATTTAGCAGAAGTGTCAATGGTGAAAGGGAATTGAATTGTAATCGGATTATTCTGGTCTAATGGAACGTCCAAAGATGCCACTCCGGGAAGGTTTCAGTCGGGAAAATTCGATTTTTGGAATTGACTAGGCCATCATTTAATTCTTGTAAGTCGAAGGGCAATGTCACACAATTCTGTTACGGTGTTACGCAACAGTCACACAAACCTTTACAAAACGTAAAGGATAATGTGCTTTCGACATAACCATAAAGATGTTAGAGAGATCGAATGCTCTCGATATTTTCAATGATAACCTTGTGACTTGGAAACATAAGTTGCTGCAGCCACGTACCAACTGATCGTATTTAGAGTTTTTTTTTACGTACTGATTTGCTATTTAAAGTTTGAAAAGTTTTTGTACCTATTTTAAAGTTTTATTCTTTTAAAATATTTTTAGTGTGTATACGATTCACTCTCGAATGCTGTTGCACGCCTGCTAGTAGTGCACAGATCAGGCCTAAGATTTCTTGTTTTAAATTATATTAGTATTTTTTCATCTGTGTACTGTTGGTGTGTCTATTATAAATAAATTAATAAATAACCTTTAAAGTCAACGTCGCGGCACGGGTAAGAATCTATAAAAGTGTAATAAAACCAGCAGAAAATATTCAAAAATTACTAATGCATTGGTAGGTACATAAAGATGATATTGTGTGTTGTTATTACACTGATAAATATCACTTTTGACTGTGACATCTGCACTATAAAAAAATTATTGAGATTAACAAATTTTACTTTAGTTTGACACTGTCATTGTATCATTAGTTTACATTACATGTGAAAAAAAATTTAATGACTAAAAGATTTGAGTTGAAATGCATGGTAAATTGTTACCACATTCGATTTATCATGACATTTGCGCTGCATAAGATACAGATCACCCCTCTACATAAGGTCCTAACTAATCAAGCGCAAATATTTTAAGGGGATGTCATATATAGTGTAATAATACATTTGAGCAAAAAAAATAAGATCATTACAGGATTTGCTATATTTTTTTCTACAACAAACATTAAAACTTTCAAAGAAATTAATTTTATATCATCCTGTTTTCATGTACACATTCACAAGATTGACATATCTGGCGGTAAACAATGCAAATTTTAATGACATGTGACATTTATGACATGTTTACGTAGTGCGGCGGCACTTATGTGTGTGTGTGTACAGTCACGAGAAATAATATTTATAGACACTGTCACATTTTGTACGACGTACACATTTTGTTTTGTACTTCACATGATGTGTACATACGACAATTTTTCCTAAATTATCTAACCATTGATTACATAATTTAGGACAAAATGACGTACACTTCTTTCTACATTGTTTTAAGTTAAGATTTTTAGAAAATGTGACAGTGTATATATATATATGTATATTATTGCTCATGACTGTACATTGTTTAGGGTGTTTATTTAGTATGGACAAGGAGAATTATTTCTCCTTGGTATGGATGATCGATTTTTTGTTCGACCTACAATTGTTTAATTGATGTATTGAACATTCTAAATTGTAATTTATCTTTTCCTCTATCGGGCCTTAAAAGATTTGCGCTTGATTTGTTAGGACCTTATATATCGCATGCTGTAAATGACGTATGACCGAGTACAAAACTCAATCATCATCAATCCATTATGACCCCACTTAAGGGCCATAACCTCCTCAGTCCTTGAAAATGGTTTTTACTTGTTATTTTCAAGGTCAGGACTGAGTAGGGTAATGACAACAAAAACACCACTAGCGCTAGTCATAGACGGTCACCCATCCATGCACTGAACGCGCCCTATGTTGCTTAACCTTCGTGATCGCTTAGATCAATTAGGCAGCCGGGGCTATGAGTGATTGCACTCAATCGTGCTCACCGAGTTTTGAGAATTTCGGTTACACCGAGATTGTAATTGGCTAATTAAAGGATACCTACGCATGGAACTCGCTGACCGTGTCGGTATGGGACATCGAAACAAAATACGTTGCCACTTACCGATAAAAAACAGTCATACATGACCTCTAAAAATATTACTTCCGGCTTCCCTTAAGGCTGTAACAAGGGCGAACGACTTTGAGCATTTGACCTCTGAGTTATAGAATAATAAACTAGCGCAATCTCTTGAATGTTTGTTGTACTTCTTCGGCGAATACTTTAAAGGCTAATCCATAATCCAAAGATTACACAGATAAGAGATGTGGCGGATGTTCGATGGCGATTGTTCCCTGCGCTAATTAAGAAATCGTACAATTTTGTACTAATCACGCGTAATATTAACATTAAAAAATATATGAGCAGTTAGGATTGCAGATATTGATGTGGCCGATATTTGCATGAAAGATTTAAATGAAAAGCTACTATCGTTTACCAGCGAAATTAGATTTTGTGGAAAATAAAGGTTTTGGAAAAATTTTTTTTTTTGCCATCAAGACAGGTTAAATGCAATTTTTCCGTACGAATTAGTCACTGATATATCCTTTATTACCAAAGATTTTATTCAGAATTTTTTAGTGCGTACTTTTGCCTAACATTTCACTTAAAGCTACCCAATTTTGCAACATTTACCCTTGTTACACCCTTAACAAAATATTGTGCGGATAGTCAAACAAACAGACTCGCCCGTACTGTAACCATTGTATAATAAATTCTTCTTCTTCAGAATTTCTTTGTCTATTGTTTTATCATTGTTTCCTTATGCTATAACTATGTCTGAGTTCCGTAAAAATATAGCCCTAAAGATGTGTTAACAGGTGTAATTTGTGTTCACAAAATGCTTTATCATAGGCGGATATTGCGGACCTTGCCTCTGTTTTTCAAATGGTATTGACAGCAGTTCTTTAAATTAAGGGGAACACTCGGCACCCTCGAGTTACGGCCTTTTTATGACTGAGACGCGAATAAATTTCAAATTACAGCGACATAAAACACCGCATACGAACCTACCCTTAAATGTGTGAGCAGTCTCGTAAATTGTGACGTAATTGTCGGAAAATTTTTGGGCAACTCGAGATTAAACAACGTAATTAGCTCACACATGGTAGGTATATTTTTCGCTTCAAAATACACAATAGGTTTAAGCAAAAATAAAATTACAATCCCCGAGGGCTGCGGTAAGCCGGCGCGCTGGTACATTCTAAATGCTAATAAAAATACACGTGTCTACCAAAAATGCTTACGCAGTCAGATTTTATCTTTTAACGAATTTAATATTTGAAAAAATACATTTTGGCCCACCATCCTTGCTAGAGTATATTTTGTTTCTTTAGAGACGGTCGCTTTAGTTAGGTGTACCGTTAGTGGGTGGTTCACTTAGATATATATTACCTTTCAGGATCCGGTGCCAAGGGCAGGAAAACAGCTCATTTATATACAAGGTTTACTTACTCAGAACGTAGACTGGCGCCGTTAAAATTAAAATATACAAGATGAGTTAATATTGACTACAAATAACTTAGTGGAACTGAAAATTATAGCATCTGCTTGAAAAAAACATTTAAATACGTATACTCCATATTATTATGGTTAGGTAAGTACTTAACTAAAGGTAAACAATCTTGATACACCTTTTTATTGACATGTACACTTATTAAACCAAAATCTTTACACATTACCAATTCAATGTGAAATTGAATGTAATTTCATAAAAACACATTTAATTTGTAAAAATATTGATTTAAAAAGTGTATATTTCAATAGTAGTACAATACTGCAGCGGCCAGCAAAAGAGGCGTTGATGGACGAACGTGGAAATATGGGCCGAGGCGAAGCCGAGGCACACATACGTGAATCCATCAATGCCTAGTTGTGGCCAAGGCTTGTACATGATTTTTCTCAAATAATGCGCGGAAATTAAAACTAAGTAGTACTAAGGCAGAACTTTTATTTTCATAGGTTTTTAAATATTTTTCTTTCGATTTTGGCGGTAACTAACAAGTTTTCTATTACGGCTCTTGCCGCCTTTTGAATTTCGGGTGGCGCTAAAATGAGTTCATCGCAGTCATTTTTATCAGTTGAACTCATTCTGTTAGGGCCAATTTTTCAATAGTCAGATAAAACTTAACTGGAGAATAAATTGAATGCTGTCACTGTCTAAATCATACGATAAGACAGTGACAACATCAGTTTTATTCTCCAGTTAAGTTTTATCTGACTATTCAATAGTCTGGCCCTTAATGAATAAACTTTCAAAATCAGACGAACCACGAACGAACAGCAATAGTTTTTGCCACGTTAAAGGGTTCTTTTTTTTCAACAGGTATATCCAGCTTTCTATCGCAAGCCAGCTCGAAATTAAAAAAACCTCTCATAAGTTACCTCCTTGGTTGTCATTGTTCGGAGTAAAAGATTGTTCCATTTTTAAATAACACGACAGATATGAGTACCTACGTAATTTATTTGGCTTTTTACGTGCATTTATAAAAGCATGTTTTTTCTAGGTTTTTTTAAGCATTAATTTATTTTATACTTTTTAGTCTTTGATAATGAAATCTCGACGTCAGAAGCATTAGGTCGGATGTGCGATTTTGTCATTTTTCAGGAGAGCAAAAAGAAAATTGTGCAATAAGTCGGTTAGATTTCTCAAAATTAGTGAGGAATTCTGTACTTTTTTTATTATTTCAAATAAAACATTAATCTAGCTATAAGTAAAACAAACTTCATATTATTTTATTCAACAAATAATAGCTTAAAAATATTAGTTTAAAAAAAATTCCATACATACGACCTTATGCTTCTACAAAACTGAATATCCCCTTTGCCTACCGAAACGTCATACGACCTTATGCCATTAATTTTGTGTCAGGGCCCTGATATGTTACTTGAAAACGAACATTGCGTCTCTAGGAAATTGTGCTAAATTTATGATTAATGTTGAGATACCTACTTTGTTTTATTTAAGGCATTGTGGTTGCCATAAAAAAACATCATAACCAACTGCAGCAATTTATTCAGCTTTATTGGACAAAAATATATAGAAATGTCTTTTAGCACAGACTATACTAATATGTATCAAATATTCTATCACTTCTAGCGAGGTTGACACTGATGCCATCAGCAGGAAAATGATAATTTCCATCCTGGACATTATAGTTCCAGTCATTGCTGGAATCCTCAATGGGCCGACAGCGGCTGGTGTGTTTCCAACCGCCTGGAAAGAAGCACAAGTCACCCCTTTGCCAAAAAATCCCACCACACCTCCATTTCCGATTACCGTCCCATCTTCATTTTCCCCTTCAAACGTCCTAGAGCGCCTTATCCACCATCAAGTCAGTATTTTCTTACATACAAATCACCTGCTCAATCCTCTCCAATCAGGCTTTCGTGCCGGGCATAGTAGGTACAGTGATTGCGCTTATCAACATCACATCATGACTTACGGCTTGGTATGGAGAACGGTCAGCTCACTGTTCTGACACTGCTGGATTTCAGCAATGCCTTATACGGCGAACTTTGACATCTTGTTGGCGATATTGCGTTCTCTAAATCTTTATCTCCAATGGTAATTGACTAGTTTCGTAGTTATCTACACGGGCGCCGGCAGCGTATACGCATTGATAACTCCTATTCAACTTGGTGTGTGTGCTGCAACTACCGGTATCCCGCAAGTGACGTGTTGTCTCCTCTTCCTTTCGCTATTTTTATCAACCGTATTTCTCAAAATCTTACTTCTTCTTACCACCTTTACGCAGATGATCTCCAGATTTACACACAATCACCTATAAATGATTTGCATCTTTCAGTCAACAGGACCAATACCGATCTCGATCGTATTTTTGAATGGAGCAGATTGTATGGCTTAGAAATAAATCCTAGCAAGGCTTAAGTCATCATAATAGGCAGCTCAAAAATGGTTTCTAAGATAAATTGGAAAAAATTCCCACAAATTACATTTAACGGTGTTCAAATTCCGAATAGTGAAAAGGTGAGGAATTTGGTGATTATTATTGACAGGTGTTTGTCACAGCTAGCAGAGGTGAGCCGGAAAATGCTCACTTCAGTGGCTTCTCTGAGAAGGTTACGGAATTTCCTGCCAACTTCCACCAAGATTTATCCTCGACTAGGCTGATCCCAGCTATCTTGCCCTCATCGAAGAGCAAGAGAATAAGCTTGAGCGCTTTCAAAATTTCTCTATTCGGTTTATATTTGGCTTGCAAAAATATGACCATATCTCCGAATATCGCGTCAAACTCAAGTGGCTCTCAATCCGCCTCCTTAGGAATGCTCACATTCTTACAGTTCTCTATTCGGTGCTATTCAATCCAGCCACATCCCTGTATCTCAAAAGTCACTTTTAATTTTTGAGAGATACGCATAGTCGCGCTCTAGGAACCACTCAGAATCGATGTTAAAGACACCAAGTCATTCGACAAGGTTCTTCAGCAATTCGTTCACTATTACAGCTGGGTACCTGTGGAACGATCTGCCACTGGCCGTTAGTTTCTCCTTACCTTCCAATATTTAAGAGCAGAAGTCAGAAACATTATTTTCTTTAATTTAAGAATGTGTTTTGTTTTTTTTTCACTCTGCCGAGTATTTTTTTATTTATTTATGTACGTTTGCTCTACATTTCTTTCATATTTATGTATTGTTTATGTATGTGTATTAGATATAGAAATATTATCTTGTTAAATATTGTCTAGTTGCACCGACCAGCCGTAATTTAGCTTATCTCTCTTTTCCGTCAATGCCGTCAAGGCCGTACTTCACTGTACTATGTTGTTGTCAAATGACATGTGAAATTCCTGGTGTACATACAATAAAGAATATTGTATCTATCTATCTAATATTAATAGAATGTCATTAAAAAAACGTAATAAACTATTTACTTTTTTAATAGTGTATTACTAAATGGGGTTATGTACTTAGGACAATATAATAACAAGTTTAGGATTAACAAAAATTAACATACGATATAGTGATAAAATATTTTCTTGTGTTTAAGCTGTCTCCTTTTTATGTACAATAAAGTGTTCTCATCTATCTATCTATCTATTTAACAAGAATTGTACGTATTATATGATTATTTTGAGAATTTTATTCAGTCGCTGGATAAAATATGGATTGTAGGGAAGGTTTTTGTAGGATGCTTGATATTCTATAGGGATTAGGGACACACTCAAGTAACTTCAATAAATCCTTGTGTTTCGCTTCCGCCATAGGTTTTTGCGTGTTTCTTACATTTGTCAGGTCATTTGGATATCTGATGTTCCTGGAGAGGTTTCGCAAAAACGAAATTTCCCAAAAATCTTTCTCGAACGAACATCTATAAAATAAATCCCATAAATGCCTGGGTTTACTTTTCTCAGTTGAAGCCAAACACACTCAGAAATCTTGATGTTTTTTTAATACGAACGGAGCGTTGTGTGATGTGGTCAAATCTTTAAAATGATAATTCCATGTCGTATGCATGAAAATTTCTTTTTCTTCCAAAAGTTCTAATAAATTGGGACCAATATCTCGGCATTGCAATTTCAATGATTCTAAGCTGCATCTTTTTTATTCTTGATTTGGGAATGAACTGGATCTACTTCTATTCCATACTTAAGCATAAATCCATCCATTTTAAACTAAAATTAACTTCACTAATAGTATCCACTTAATCCACTTATTACACTATTAAACACAGTATGTAACTAAAAAACACAGTTTTCAAAGCTCAATATACAAAAACGTCTTATCAAAAACCAACAATGCCACGCGTGTGACACTATTGACATAAAAAGCGCGTGAGCCGGCTGGCTTTATTTAATTTTATACTCACGACAGAGCCCAAACGCTAACGAAAATGCCTGTACTTCTCGACATCGTTGGCAAAACGTTACAATGAGCCAGAAGCATATAGACATTTCTCTACATACATTTTAAAATTTTATACGATCACTAATATTATTTGGGGCATAGCGTCGTAACGCCAATAAGGGTTACAATATCTAAATATTATATTCGAAGCATAACATCGTTTGTGACTTCGAGCCTACAATTCTGTCTTTATTGTGAGGCATAATGTCTTATCTCGAGATACAATACATTATAAAAACGATGCTGGAGGAAGCATAATGTCTTATAACCAAATACAGCTTAGTTCGGAGTAAATTTAAAATCGAAGCATAAAGTTGTAACTATCTTTGAGACTTTTTTAACCATGAATGTTCAGTGGCATAATGTTGTTTTTTTTGTTACGGTCAAATGCTTCTATAGAATGTAATAAAAATCGACATACGACATTATGCACCGCTATTATCTAAGCAACCGAATGAGATAGAAATATGATGATTAGATGGGTAGAAAGAGCTCGGCGAGCTGAGATCATTGGTATAAAAAAGTCACTTTCGTCGGAAGTGCACATCCGACCTAATGCTTCTGACGTCGAGAAATATTTTTAACATTTTAAATACATTTATTTTAATTAGGCGAATAAGCCCGCATCCTCTCCATCTCCGTCAGTGCGTCTTTATTGCATGGTGTTTTACCTGTCAGCTTAGAACAATGTTTCTTATAACCTTGAACCCTGATGGTGTTCAAACTCCATTACGTGGCCTTTCCCACAAGTGCAAACACGACTATGATACGATATTCCATCATGAAATGCCAGTGCCTATCTTCCGGCTCCATTGTCAGATCAGTTCGACAGTACCATATTATTGTATTGTCATCAGAACTACATACAGCTGCAAATTTTCATTACGCTACGATCCTTGAAAGATGGTTAAATTAGTTACCTTAGATTCCATTACATAGTTAATTACATACAGGTCGACCTAATAAAAGTGTGTTAAAAACGAGTTTTTCACTCGAAATTCCTCTAGCCTTTTCTCGACTCCACACCGAGTATCGTGTCGAGAAGACTTTGAGGAACGTTTTTGAATACGGGTGTTAGTCTTCGACACTTTTTTCTTTCCAACTTGCAATGAGTGTTACATGGGTTACTCCAATATGCATAGCCTGCTGTGGCTATAGCTAACTCGAGCAAAGCTTCGTACCAGCGCGACTGGATGCCGGCTGTGATTGTGGTGTAGAGTCAGTCAACCCCACATAATCACTTGTTCTGTTTTAACTGAAAGTCACCAGTGCATAAAAAAAAAACTGAAATACGAAACTTGGGTCGTAGGCGACGGCCGATCTTTTGCAAATAAGTGGTTGTGTAAATTTTTGTGATTGTTTTAAGAATATTGATTAATTAGTTTGGTCGGCATTATAAAAGCGGGTAGAGGTGGACTGATGATGGTGATTATAAGGCACCAACATCAAAAAGAACGAGATGACGCCTCGAAAGTGACGTTAGATACCTACTATGGTCGCTCGTCCATCACTTACGTCAGCTAGACATGACAAACATTTCGGGACGAATTTACAAGAAATTATCGACGGTGTACAAATGGTCCTAAGACTGAAAGAAAATACCGGACAAGACGGAGTCAAGCTCGCTCGCCGAGGGTTACATACTCCCAATTTTTCGAAGCTTTCCTGTACTTCAAAGACAATTTTTTAATAATAACAAACATATAAAGGCTAACAATTTTGTATATGATTCTGATAAATTAATAAATTGTAGTAACATACACGTACAATAACAATATGTAGTAACAGAATCTTAAATTAACAAGAAGGTATTTATGTTATCGTATAGAAAAGCTCACTTAAGAAGAGAAACGTTACAAAGAGCGGTAACATGACTAAATAAATGGAATATTACTGAGTTATTGAAAAAACCATATAATGTACTAAATATATTTTTATATTTTCTTAATCAACATTGAGCTTCTTACAACAAAGTCTCGACATCGAGTAAGGACAATGAACCCTGCCTGAACGAACCCGTCGAGAAAACAAATCGTCTGCTTACTGGTCAAACATAACCTCGTATGTATCTGGGCATTTCTCCAGAAGAGGAAAAAATTGCTGACTTCGGTGGTCGTTTTTTTTCGTCTTTCGGGGAATTTTATCGATTGTTTTGGATAAAGGGCTAAAAACTGTAAAACGTGATATATTTTGGGTACCCAGATTCTCGGTTATATAACGAAATATTTAAATCACTGAAATCAGACTAAACCGAAATCAGAAAACTGTACACCGAAATCAGACTACCAGCACCGAAATCAGAAAACTAACACCGAAATCTGACTACCTGCACCGAAATCAGATTATAAGCATCGACATTAGACAATAATTCACTGGAATCAGAAAACTTACTTTAAACTTACCACTTAAACGGTACTTTAAACTTGCCATTGTTGACACATTCACATAATTCACAGACATAATAAACACATACATGCACATGAAAAAATGTACACACGAATAGGTACACATGTTTCACATTTTCAAGTTAACGTAGGCACGTAGTTGCTGCTGCAGCAGTTTTTAATCTGACTGAAATCAATTATGACAGAAAAAACATATTTTTGTCGTTATTATTAACAGTAAAGAAAATATCTACACGCGTAAAACTATTCTTAGGTTTCCACACGATGTTTTCTTTCACAGTTAGCGATTACTTTAAAAAAAAAACAAAACAAATGCGCATATCCTACATGAAACTTACAAGTAAGGAATCTGACCTCAGGCATAGGAGAATGGCAGGCTTCAGTTGAAGTCTCGTACACCTACAAAAAGTCTTGTTGAAACATGAAATATTTACATTTAATAGATCATTGTATTAGAATTTGTTCTATTAATTTTCTTTTTTTTATAAAGTTGAGAGTCCTAAGTTAAGGTTGCTTTTTTAAGAAGTTTGGAGGTTATGTTACGACCCCGTTCGCTTGACTGTTAGAGATAAATACCTAGACAAATAATTAAAACAAAATCATTCTAATATGCACACACGTACATACCTATGCACATATGCTGGTCGCGTCACTCCCTCATGGAGAGCATAGCCCAGGTACCAGATGATACTCATCACATGGGAGCAACACCCCACAGTTCTCAGCCCTACAATGCAGTTGCAACAATAACTTATTATTGCTTCTCTGCCACGATTAAATCTTTCAGTAACAATAAAAACGAAGTATATTTTTTCCTGAAGAGTGACGAGACTTAAATTCAAACCCCTTGAGCGCTAAAGCGTACACCCGTGTGTACGCTAACTTTTTGTGCCCCAACTGCTTAGCGTACACACGGGTGTACGCTAAGCGGTCGATGGATTTGACTTCTATTATCTATGGTGTTTTTATTCTCTATGGCCAATATCCGGTTTTCTCTTGACCAATGGTTACTAAGGATCACTTTTGTCAACCAATTAAATTATTTTATAATAGTACCCCTAGGATTCTGCCATATCAAGTTTGTTGTTGAGATGGCAAGTATCTTCTTTATTTTTTATTTTTGCCCGAAGCAGTTCCACAGAACACCTAAAGATCGTTTCACCAACCAAATCTCACGGTAAGATCCTTAATAATATAAAAATAAAAGCCAAAATTCATTAACTCATGGGACTTCTTTCGTGAACCGAACTCTACTGATTTTCACTTTGACAACGCTTTGACATGACAGTTGTTTTTTTCTTGGCTTGAATGCATAGATTATTCTGAGCTTGCAAGATAAAACAATCGATGGGGCGTTCCGTTTCTGTTTCTAAATTGCGTTTTATTTAATTATTTTCTTATTTTCTTCCCCCAACTTTAAAAAATTATTTGAAAAAGTGAAAAAAGAGCCCGTTGTGAAATACTAAAGTTGGGAAAATATAACCCCAAAACATTCTTTTAATAAGGCGGTACACCATTTGCCGTTGTCCTTTGACTTCGGTGGAAGTTTTTCTGACTTCAGTGCTCAAAAAGCCTCCGAAATCAAGCACATTGAAATCAGAAAAGATAGTTTTTTCAAGTTCACTGTTATACAACACCACGTATCAACCCCAGCTCAAGGCACTAGAAAGTAGTCACTGAGATAAATTATGCAGTAGGCACTAGATTTTACAGTCAATAAGTATTCTTCCTAATAACACCTCCAACGAAGTCAAAGTGTGCCCTGGACCAAATCTGAAGAATTAATTACTTACCCTGATATTTCCCAAGACTTTCATTCAATCACCCGTCCGTTGACCTCGGGCGCTGCGGGGTGAATGACATAATGGCTCGTCCACACCGTGAATTCCTAAAGTAATCTACGACCGAAGAAACGCTTGGTTCATAAGTGCCACTGAATTCAGGCAGAACAAAGGGACATTCAAACATCTTGCTATTGTAGCCGAACTATTGATTAGATTCTTATGATATTTAAATGAGAGGTACTTTAACTATCTGACAATATGTAAACATAAATAGATTCCCGGGAAACAGTCTGAGTTTTATAGAAATAATTATAAATTGTCAAGTTTTGGGTTGGGGACAAGCCACCAAAGGTCATTTTCAGCCATTTCAGATTTTTTTTCTGTGAGTTGCAAACGGTTTTCAGCAAAGTTTGCATGTTCTCCAGGTCGGCGAGAACCTAGAGGACACTGTAGTATTTTTTACAGGGGTATATTTTGATAATCTGGACATGTTATGCGCCGGGCCGTCAAATTCGGACCCCGTGGAGAAATGCCCATCTAGACCCGATAAGTAAATAATGTTTTTTGTTAAGCTAAATTAAAGAAAGAAGTGTTTTATATTAAGCATCATACGCCGAAATAGTCAATACACCATTCGAAATAATAAAAAGACAAATATTGCAATTAGAAGAAGGTCAACCACAATTTTAAAGTTTAAATTAACATTTCTCAAAATTGCACTTAAGTGGTTTTGCCTGTAAGCAGACGAAACATTGATATATTTGTTCTACTTAGTAGGTACGTATCAGGTGTTTTCAATTACTCAGTAGTATTTCAGATAGTTAGTCAAGTTACCCTCTCTCTGTCATGTTTGTGAGTTAAAGTGGGTATCGTAATTTTTAACATAATTATTAACTAAGGAATAACAATAAAGATAAATTATTCTCTTTTTTCGATTCTGTTTCAGACCTCCAAAAAGTCATTGACTTCCCGCCAAAAGCAAACACCACAGATTAAATGTACCCTCTCAGTTACCACAGGTCATAATCTTCTTGAATGTCGCGGTGTCACACACCCATGGAGTTAACATAAAATCTGTTTAGTGGCGCTTTCTCACAAGCGTTAGTCCTCAGGGCGAAGTCATGAACAAACGATGCGAAACCCGAATTCTGGCATAGCAATCAAGGATGCGAAAACACTTTCGTAGGGAATAGACATTATAGATTGTTTTACGACGCAAGCTCCGTCTCTGCTCACCATGACTAAGCTCTGCGAACCAGAAAGAAACCAGTATAGGTAGTACGATGACACGAGTCACGCGTTTTGTGGCGCTAAAATGTCAGAATTTGACAGTTAATGTACTGGAAAGTCGCGACTTTTGACGTTATGGCGCGCGACTCGCGTCGCGTACTACCTATACTGGTGGGGCTTTAAAAAAAACAAGTGCGTGAATCGATAAAACTATCTTTGATAAGACCACAATATTCTATTTGTGTGCTCAGTTCAGTGTTGGGCGAAATTTAATTGCGTGTTATTTTTAAAAAATAATTGTTATTTTTAGTTGAACCTTAATTGCAAGGTTTGCATTTATCGTTAATTGTTCCTGTAATTAAACTTTAACCAAATTTGAATGATCTATACAGAAATAATATAATATGGAGAGGTGGCACAGGCAGGGCTCCAACAAGGTTGAATATAGAGAGTTAGAACTTATTAGTAACTTTTCGCATGAAAACTTCGATTAAAAACACCTCTATCTTATTTTAATGTTTTGATTCAGAGAGAAATAATTACATTTTCATCGCCTGTCTGAACTCCGTCCTCATGGTCTCGCGAATCTGGCCAATGACCATGTTGAACTGCGTTGACATGCGGTAATTAGCCTGAAACTTCTCAGCATGCTCCATCAATATCGGGTGCAAGTGCCGCAAGACCGCATGGTCCAACGTCGGGAACATATGATGCAGGGCGTGGTCCCCGAAAAGGGTTATGACGGTGAATATATTCTTATTGACGTCCCTTCGGTCGAGCAGTGCTTCCATTTGGTGGACGCCCCAGTCTGGGGACTCGCTTCTGTGAAATTGAAAAGTGCTGGTGTGAAAATTGCGTAAATTGTTTTAGACGGAGAAATACTTTGAACTGGTTACTGTATAATCTGGATAATCCAAAGTAATTAAGCAAAGGAAAAGTTAAGCTGTTCGTAGACAAGACGTATTCAGTGATTAATCTCAATGTCTCTATTTCCTGTTTGTAAACAAGGCAGTTCCAAAGTGGGACAAACAATATGGGTGAATATACGGTATTTGATTTTTTTGTGTCCCAGAAGGAAATGTAATCTGTTCCATTCAATATTGATAATTTCTCTATTTGACACAATTTTTAAATGTTTAATGATGAGGGCCAGAAGATTTTTCCATTTTTTTGAATTTCATAAGCACGAGAGGAAAATGTGTTACCAGAGGACTGACACTATTGGCAGAGTAGTCACAAATTAAAGCAGGGAAGTGAGAGGCCATTGATTATAGCTAAAAAAGGGGACACGTATTAAATACGTATTAAAATGAAACATGAAATATGCCAGAGGAGTGACGCCAGAGGAGTGACAAAATCGCACAAAACCTACAAAAACATATCACTCGCTTTTCTGATCACCGTTTAACGTAATACATGACATCTACACACAATAAACATTGCATTGTGCAAATATACAATTTCGTAACTATAAAATACAAAAACATAGACTTGCCAGAGGAAATACTCCAACGACCGGGGAGGCCAGAGGAGTATACATTTACAACCATTTTTAACGATTAATGTCTTAAATTAAACAATTATCGTGAATAGACTATGTGGGCCAAATAAAAGACCATATTCTTTAATGCTTAAGCATACGGACGCAATAATATAATAAGTTGAACATAATATTTCTCCATGGACCAAGAAATTCAAATAGCGAATATTGACCCATATAACATTTTATTGAAATGATGTCAAATCTGAAAACCGTTACTAATCATCTTGAAACATAACATAACATATAACATAAACATTTACAACATCATTAAATAATCAAAATATGTATTTCCAATGAATGACTTTGAATTGTACAGAATAAAATTTTCGAGTTATCTTGTTAAAATGAAACGTAAAATATTAAAAATTAAACTAAAGGTACCTTGACTGATCACCATCCTTGATGGCCTCTGGATGATGATGGGCGGCCGTGACACCGATCATAAAGAACAAAAAACTGGCTGTGCAAACAATGTAAAGCCAAGTCTTCAATACGTGAATAAAAGGGGATCCAGTGACGAGGAACATCCACAACGGCAGCAGAAGACAGACGAGGTCGTGCCACTGAAGACGGTGTTTTCCACGACAGGTGTAAATAATTCTGAAACCGAAGATAATTATGACCACATTGATATGACTGAGAAATAAAAGACATTATACCAAAAAGTCACATTAAAGAGCCTTAATAAAAAGATAAGTGATGAAAGAGTACAAAGAGAAAACGAAGTACACAACAGAAAAAACAAAAAAATACATGTATAGTAAACGAGGCGAAAGAGGGGCGAATCTCGGCCTGTACTCGGCATGTAGGCTTTCCAAACAAACGACTTTGTTTCACAACTTACGTACATTTGTGAAATTATGGTAGCAATCATCATCAACCCATTATGTCCCCACCGAGGGGCACGGTCTCTTCCCTGAAGGTATTGGCCACACTCCACCACGGGGGCCAAGTTCGGATTGTTGGATTCTTATGAGACTAGTGCTGGTCTTACTGTCAGAAGTTTTCATGCCGCCCTAAGGCCTGACTTGGCTTAACGACTGCCATCTATTGACGGCAGCCGGCACCAACTGCTTAGCGTGCCTTCTGAAGGACGGAACCGCTCGGAAAAATGCCACTAGCGTTAATCATAGAACGGTCACCCATCCACGCACTGAACGCGCCTTATGTTGCTTAACCTTCGTGATCGTTTAAGATCACTCAGGCAGCCGGGGCTACGAGCGACTAGATAGTATTCATGTCAAAAACGACCGTTTTTTGCGTGAATGCTGTTTAGTCCTTTTTTTGAGTTCGGCGACCGTGAAGGTCATGGGTTCTAAAAAACAATGTTTACAATTGGACAGCGTTATGTAAGAACAGATCAACCGACACTTTCTTAGAAATGAGAAAATGAGCTTCAAAGATTTCAAATTTAAAATAGTCGCTGTGCCTACATATTTTATGCTAAGAGCATAATTTTTACTCTGAAGGTCTAGCTGTGTATATAGATTATGTCAGTTAAAAAATATTGTGGTATGTAATTAACTTTTAAAACAGTAGGCGTTTTTCCGCTTAATTCGTTATTGTATTAACGCTCTATTCAGACTAATTTTATTTACAATAACGTACTATGCAACGATTACTGTCGTTTGATTCCATAATGCAATTTGTTTCGGGCGAAATAAAATGCGCGATAGCATTAAATCCAGATATTTTAATACAAAGTAGGTAATGAGTCAGTAAAACAAATGTTTTTCCATTCCTTAATCTAACATTAAGTCACTCATTACGATAGATACCTAGGTATTTTTTAATCATAAACGCTAATACTATTACAGGTCAATAATACAAATAAAAAATGCTTCCAAAATTTAAAATAAAAACAAGCTTCATCATCATTATCATCATCATCTGCCTATGCTTGTCCACTGCTAAACATAGCCCTCCCCCATTGCACGCCAGTGAGCACAGTCCTCGGCTATTCTCATCCAGTTCTTGCCAGCCGTCTTGCAAAGATCATCGCCCCACCGAGTCTGAGGACGTTCTACACTACGTTTACCGATCCGCGGTCTCCACTCAAGAACTCGGCTACCCCATCGGTTATCAGTGCTTCAGGTGACATGGCCGGCCCACTGCCACTTCAGCATGCTAATTCGGTGAGCTATTTCGGTGACTTAGGTTCTCTGTCGGATCACTTCGTTTCGAATTCTTTCTTTCAGAGAAACCCCGAGCATAGCCCTCCCCTTAGCATGCTGAGCGACTTTAAATTTGTGGACCAGCCCCACCGTGAGTGTCCACGTTTTGGCACCGTATGTCATAACGGGTAGGACGCACTGATAATACTTTAGTCTTTAGATTCTGTGGAATTGGCTATGTGAAGACTCGACGTAGTTTCCCATACGCTGCCCAGCCCAGCTGTATTCTTCTATTGGCCTCTTTCTCGAAGTTGTTTTTACCCAACTGCATGGTTTGCCCAAGGTAAACCCACTTCTTAACAACTTCGATAATACTGCCTTGAACTCCAAGTCCGGACTGACATGTTCATTGAACATAATTTTAGTTTTATCCAAGTTCATCCGGAGACCAATGCGTTGGGAAGAATCAGCTAGGCTGCTCAGCATATGTTGTAGATCTTGCAGCGTTTCTGCCATGATGACGATGTCCTCTGCAAATGGCAAGTGTAAAAAACCGTTTATGTTAATGCCGTACCCGTTCCAGTCCAGCGTCTTGAACATATCCTCCATTGCATTTGTGAATAATTTGGGGGAAATAACATCCCCTTGTCTCACACCACGATGAATGGGCATAGGTTCATACTGCCGGTTCTGGATTTGGACGGTCATAGTAGCGGTGTTATACAGACCTCTCAACCTTGGATGTATCGCCAGTCGATTTGGCATCGCTGCGAAAATTCCAGAATAGAACAGGTCTCGACCGAGTTAGTCACAGGGGCCGATTATACTCTTCGGTCTTCTGTATAATCTGCCGTACCTTGTAAATGTGGTCTATGGTGCCGTAACCAGATCGAAGGCCGGTCTGCTTAGGTCGAGTCTTCACACAAGACGGTATGCGATGACTCTTGAAAACAGTTTGTAGACTTGGCTCTAGAGTGAGAGTTCTTCAGAAGGGTTTTATCACCCTTTTTAAAGAAAAACACAACAACCCACTTATTCCACGCCTCTGGAGTTCACCCATCAAAGAGGACAGCATCAAAGATGTTGTAGAGCTCCTTCACTACGGCTTTACCGCCGGACTTCAAGAACTCAGTTGTAATACCATCCTCTCCAGGGGCTTTTCCATTTTTAAGCTGTTTAAGAGCCATCGCGATCTCATTTAGGCTGACTTCTGGCAAGTCTTCACGGGAGCCTGTAAAATTTTCATTCAATTTTCAAATTTTATTCAAATTCAAATTTTCAACCATCACCCAGTTTTGGTTGTGAAATAGGTTTTCCTTTAGGCCAAAGTGGTTCAATGTCTCACTATTTGTCCCTCTTTTTTGTCTTTTGCTAATATCAACGTCTTGAGGTGAACCACCATGAGTATTGGAAAGAAATCTACCAAATTTATCCTTGTTCACAGCTCACAGAATTTCCTTGCATATCTTTTTTTCTGTTTACTATTGTCTTCATCATTTTAGAAACTTCGACAGTCGTTTTGGTTCCATTAGCCGTCAACTTGTTTCTCTTGCAAAATATCCTTCGGGAATAGCTTAGGACGGAGGAATGATGCCCACCCCACCGCTCGCGCCGTCACTCGCCCGAAATCCCAAAATTGCATTAACGAATCAAAAGCCAGTCGATGGCGTTTGATCCTCAATCAAGTGAAATATCGTACAAGTAATGATATGCATTTACGAATTTAACGCCATTTTTGGCTTGTGATTCGATATTGCGTTTTAAAAACGATTGAAATAACAAAAACTTTTAGTAACCCTGGCGCATAATTCTTTAATACGTAACAAATTGGTGCACAGGTTGTTACAAAGGTTGAACTGGCGCTTGATTCAACTCCTTATTATAAGGTACTAGAAGTGATTTTTGAAGAAAAAAATAGCTGAATACCTAGTTTATCATGCCTGGAATCGAACTGCATTCATAACTTTTTTTTTTTCGATTTTGTCGCTTAATTCGATCTTACATAACGCAGTCCAATTTACCTGTAGATTTTTTGTTGGGCCGATCAGTTTGCCATAACAATAGTTTTTACAATGTTTTGTTTGAAAGTCATAACTGATTACATAACATACTGATTAACATGATTGACTTGTACAATCAATTTACATACCCTTTTTCCAACGTTGGCGCGTAAAAATTGTATGATTTTTTACCTCGGTGGCGCTTGTGCCAGCCTGGAGCGTCTTAAATAATTTAAACTTATAACTTTGTGTTAGCATTGTTAACCTTTTAAAATGTATTAACAAAACAAATACTGTTTTGTTAATATAATTTTATACTACGAGTAGTTACCTGGAGTAACAAACAAACAGAATTACTTTTTTAGTCATAACATAAAAAATACTTAAGTATATTTAGATACCTTTTTGCAAAGCTGAGAGGGAAAAGACAAGGAAAGAAAAATAACTCTGTAATAAATCCGATCCTTGCGTGAAGTGGCTTATCCTTTCTTGGGTTATAAAATAAGAATGGCTCCAAAGAGCTAATCTCTAAATCCATCAGGGTATTGGTGTAAAGATGGTGCGACAGGACATGGGAAATCCGGAAGTCCCTGAAATAAAAGGAATATCCAACATGGTATCATACGTAACGTAACAGGATAGTATTATTTAATTTACTCACTAAATTCAGTTGTAAGCATTATCAGCCTTTACGTTTTAATTGCAAAGTAGCTAGTAATACAAGTATAGCGTCTTTTCGTTTTATACCAGGCCAAAACTCAAGGGTATACAAAACTAGCGTGTTCTTTTATACGGATCTCTCATTCGGATTTTTCGCAATCTATTCACCAGAACTCAAAAATGATCTCGTATATTTCACAACAATTTAAGTCTATTTCTGTAAAATATTACGCTAGATCCCAATGCGGATTGCCTTTTGTCGATATCGGTTTTTGATTGTCTAGAATTTATCTGTCCTTTTCAGAGCATTGCATGATTATTCGGGTTATTCACCAACTGGACACACATGACTGGACACACCGGTGTTGAGTTGGTTAAACTCAAATTAGTATCATTTATTCTTTCGTCATCTGGACACACCAAGATTTTTACGCGTGTCCAGATGGTGGAACGTATTTAAATCATTTTTATGTTTTCGTCAACTGGACACACATTCTAATTTTACCCGAATTTATGACGAAGTACAGTCATGCGTAGAATGTTTTCTGTCACAATCATCATCGGCCATCAAACATTCCACTGCTAGAAACGGGTAATTTTACAATACTTTTACAATAATTTTACAGTAAATAATACAAAAGTACTAGGGTAGCAGAAGTATTTAAGTATTTGCGGCTAAAATAAAATCTCATGAAAAACATGCGGCTTAGTTCATGGTGTTGCTTAATACGGCGCAGTATTAAACAGGGTTGTTTACTACTACTACCTTCTAACTTTTGTTACCCTAGTACTTTTAACCGCTCTGGACTATACCATAGGTTTGACGGGGCGTACTGGAAACCACTGTGAAGCAAGGAGCGAAGTACTGGGAATTGAAGTAAAACGCAAAACGACAATATTGGAATCGAGATTCAGGGAATAAAACTTATGATGAAGGTCCTACAGCAAGAAAAAAAATTGAAACTATCAGCATGAACACTATGATCGCAACCACTGTTAGAGGTCAACAATTCAATGAGCGAGGTGATTGTTAACCTGACTGTACCCTTTTTCTTCAAAAAACAGAGTGTGTCCAGTTGGGGAAAACATAAAAATTATTATTTCAGCTTTCACCATCTGGACTCACTTAAAAATCTTGGTGTGTCCAGATGACGAAAGAATAAATGATACAAATTTAAGTTTCACCAACTCGGCACAGGTGTGTCCAGTCATGTGTGTCCAGTTGGTGAATAACCTGATTATTCACCATGTCCTCAAAGCCATAATGTACTGCCGGTTTCTCATACAATAATAAACATTTAATTTACTGCTAACAGCCATGAGTTTGCCTGGCTAACTGAAAGCTGAATTAACGATATATTAATTGCTTTTTAGTGTACCATGAAAATCTGGTGAGAGTGTTTATTTAAATATCAAGTACCTGGATGACCGAGCTTAGCTCGGTATGTAGGTTTTCACACATAAGGAGGAACATGAAAAAAAAAAAGAAAAATTATTATCAAGTCTCGAACCAGGGTCTTCTGTTTACGGTATCGTCCTATTTCCCACTTGAGCTATGACAACCTTACAGATGCTTGCGAAAATTTCCTTCTTGTAGTGTAGCAGTTATTTCTTTGCCTTAAAACACGGTTAAAACGACGTTTTATAAAAATGAAACCTAGTTGGATTAATTGATTGCCCCCGAAACCCCCTACATACAAAATTTCATGAAAATCGTTGAAGCCGTTTCCGAGATTCTGATTATATATAAATATATATACAAGAATTGCTCGTTTAAAGAGATTAGATGTGCGCAATATAATTCATCAACGAACTTATCAATATGCAGTTCGTTCTTATCTTGTCTAGACCTTCGTTCAGATTTATTACAAACCTAAGTGTATATGCGACTGGACTATAGACGATTGCTTGAGTGATTAATTCTATCACAAACTATATTCGAATAGTTCTGTTTGCTTGAGTATTGGCCTTTTATAGCACCGAAAGATGCTGTTACGTTATTAGAGTACTGGTATGGGTTGATATTATAACGTAAAAGTTGATGTGCTATGTTGAAGTTTCAAACTTATTAAAATAGTAATATAATTAAGAACAGTTTAAAAATATCTATTGCAATTTAGAGTTTTGTAAAATTACTACATTCCTCTTTTCTTAGAAACTCCATTTCACTTCCCCGCTTTTTACATTCTATCCCGATCTTTTAAAGCCTGCCGGAGTTATCCCGAATATTTCCAGACTTTTACCCGCATAATGTTACTTTACCTGTACGACCACATACTGAGATTGAACAGGTACATCCGCCAATTAGTGCGCCTGTGAATGTAATTGTGACAGGCCACTGTCAACAGCGCCAAGCTGACTGAGGCAACGACGCAGCTAACCAGGCTTGCCCAATAATTTGTCAAACAAGCGAGAGGAGCGCTACAAAGCAGCGCCACAAATAAGCCATCTGTAATCATGGCCGCTTGGTTTGACACGCTTTTAGGTATTTTCTCCAGCTCCTGTTGCACTGCCCGTTTCATAGTTTTGTAGAAACCGTCTTCGGAGAATGTGAAGGGGGAGTTGCGGGGTGTCGCCGCGTCACGGATGTAGAATTTGTCAAGTAAAGTGCCTGCGCGGGGACTGAGGTGGTGGGTCTCGAACGCCTCGGTTATGTCAGTGCCCTAGAAAGGGTTAAAGATATGGTAGAGATTTATTGAAAGAAAATCTGGTTCTTTGTAAAGGTAAATAAATTGGTTCGAGGTAACTGGAATCGCGATTTTTGATTCTTTGGAATATTTCCAAACAGTGGGTAGAGAGCCTCGATCGGTATCAATTAGTCTTGGGTACAGTCGTTTTCTTTTTATCATCAAATAATACACTGCGATAGGTACAGCTAGCGAAATACGATGGATCGCTGGCCTCACGCTTGTGATGTCTTAATTTCGATATAGGCGTGTACCAATGACTATTTTCTAATGACTATATCAACCATAAAAAGAGATCAAGATGTCATTTGAGTGCCCTAAGTATACGTACGTACGCAAATCTGTGTTTTTTTTTAGAAAATCGATATATATGCATATTAAGTTTGGAGAAGATTCTATATGTCAACATATTACATCTAAAGTCCGTTCGCTTAGATAGTGTCGGTACACACGAAGGTAATATTGGTTTTAGCAAAAAAACATTAACTTCAATAATACGACTTAAACGGCAAAAATACTTTAAATAGAAAAAAAACATGGTACACACTACACAATATACCTAATGAATCACAAAATAAAACACTACTCTTTATCACTCGAAGTGTCAGAATCAGAATCAGAATCAGAATCAGAAATTTATTTCAACGTAAAGAATTTACATTCTGCTTGTTGAATGTCAATGTACATACAGTTATGTATAGTGTTAGCCGCTGCCTTGGGGCCGTCTGTAGTGGAGAAAAAGGCAGCGAAAAAAAAAACTCCACTCTGACCATAACCGTGTCCTCAGAATATTCATCTCCACCGGTAATTAGAATAGGTACCAACCTAAGTGATACAGAATCGTCTCGTTATAAATCCATTCTAAAATACTGATTGATTTACTTCTTTAATTGCGTCATCTACATAATAGTAGAATGAGACGAGCTGCGAGCCAAATTCACTGGCGTGTTCGCGCCGCGTCGGCTTCCTTTCATTTGTTTTGTGAAAAGCCGCCACGTGCCGAGGCGGTAAATATTAAAGTGACACTATGATAGCGAACAGACTTTACATAAAGATATGAAAACTCCTTTTATCCGAGTATATTTTGTCTATCAAAACTTCGGAAGTACAAATGAAAGTCAAACAGAATATAAGAAGTCAATAAGTAAGCAAATCTATAAGGGTTGGCTGGTTGGGTTGGTTCCTTCGAACAAAAAACAAGTCTTCGTTTCGAAAAAGAAACGTCTATGTAAAGAAGTAGTAAAATAACCTTACCTTAGTCAACTCCAACCATTCCTCCCCTCCCGGGTGATTCTTCATAAAACTTGTAAAATCGTACAACTTATCGTGGACCCGCCATAACCCCTCAGCACCATCGTCCATCGCTTTTCCGGCCAGCCACTGAGCGGGGTCTCTGAGACCATCGTCTCTCAAAGATGGATACTTTAATTGTGGGAACGTCACATGCGTTTTTTTCTCTGTAGCGCGTTGATGAGCTATTTTCGGCCAGTCCGACTCTTGAGGTGGCATTATAATGCAATAAGTTTATTAAATGAAAACTGAAGCACTTAATTGATTTATTTTATTATTTTTTTAACAGATTTTTGTTTATTTGTTTGGGCAGTAAGCAAGTGCAAAGTGAACGAAAGTCTTGGAAGTGAAGGAACGAATGTACATATTTGTAGAGATATTTAATAGGATCTGCGCAGAGGTCAGAGTATTTATGTAATGTGTTCATTGATAAGACGGTTATTAAGTAATCGGGCACATAGGTCGTGAAAAGACACATTCGTAAAAACCGGTCAAGTGCGTGTTGGGCTATGTGCAGTGTAGGGTTTGTTTTTTATTTGTTTTGCAGAACTATCAAATTATCAAATTCATTGTCAATGAATTTTGTATGAAGTTTTCCTTTTAAAAGTTAGTCGCCTATTACTCGTTAACTTGTAAAGCCTAAGACTAGTAAGCCTTGATAGTTCTCGTTTTAAGTTCATCATATTATGTGCCATTGCCTTAAATTTTTTCACACTTATAGAATCAACCCTTTAGCTTGGGGACGACGACACTCTACTCTGTCATGTGCTTTAGTTTAGTATTTCGCAAATCGAACTGAAAAGTGGTATATCTATACCCACAATATTTTTAAACGCGCAATCCATATCCCATAAAAAAAATCGAGATTTTGTTCTACCGTTTTGTCGTCTGTTAAATTTCATATTCCCAGTATCTTAAAGACCAATCCAACGATAGCCCACACTATGGTGAAAGAGAAAAACAAATTTCCTGGTCACAATGATAACAAGACTTAGGTGTGACAGAAGAATCAAGAAAATAGGATTAATCCCGTAGAAGTGGGTTCCTTGAGAAATACCTCTGGTGTTATTTTGAATTACAGGATATGGAGTAGTTTGATAACAAAATGTCGTGGACTGAAAGAGGATGGAGGAATGTTGCGTTAGGCTTAGACATTGGCGTGGATGAAAGCAATATATTGAGAAAATGTGGGTGGGAAAGCCGGTAAGGAAATGCATTAACAAAAAGACTTGTAACCGTCGTGTGTGCTTGCAACGTCTAATGAGACTGTTCAAGTGTTTTGAACAACTTCTCAGAGTTTTTACAAATTATCATAAGTTTTATCTTCCATTGAATTGCAATTACCTTAGATAATGAATCCGTTATAAATAAATATCAACTCTGTCTGGTTATTATTGTTGAATGCCGAAAAATCAGATTTGTGTTCCGTTTTCAAGGTATGAAATGAGCTATTTTTTAAGTACAGGCAAATTAAAACTTCTTCATACATATTATGCACAGTCGAAAGGAGTACACTCAAGGCAAAGAGCCAGATCTAGAGAACTCTACAGTCGTATTTTGTATTAAACGGAGTAAACTGACAGTAGCTTGAAAAATAATGTTGCCATGTTCAATGTAATAGCCTCGTGATGCCCTATGTCTTCAAGTGATCACAAAATCAATTGTTATTTTCAAGGTCGGGCCTTACGAGGATATTGATGCGTTCAGTTTTGTTCAATCACAGGAATGAATGAATACTTCGTTAACATTACCTTATTGAAACAAAAATCGCTCATAGCCCCGGCGCCGCCTAAGTGATCTTAAACGATCACGAAGGTTAAGCAACATAAGGGGCGCATACAGTTTATGGATGGGTGACTGCTCTATGACTAACGCTAGTGGCATTTTTCCTAGCGGTACCGTGCTTCCCAAGGCACGCTAAGCAGTTGGTGGCGGTTGCCGTCGATAGATGACAGTTGTAAAGCCAAGTCAGAGGCCTAAGCTTGAAAACTTCTGACAGTTAGACCAGCCACTAGTCTTACAAGCCTACACCAATCCTGATTTGGCCCCCGTGGTGGAGTATGGCCTATACCTTCCTCAGTGAAGAGACCCGTGCCCCTCGGTGGGGACATAATGGGTTGATGATACACAATGAAGTGGCCTAAGAACATCATCCACCGCTTCCGGTATCTTTTTATTCGATATTTATATGTTACGCTAGCAGTGCCCACGACTTTGTTCGAGCCACAGGATTAGCCTATGTCCACCCTGAAGGTTCATCCTAAACACTCGTGAACCATACTTGAAGTTAGATATCTACTTTCAGATATTACCCTTTACATACAAACTTTTCCTCTTTATAATCTATCTTATGTCTAATATCCCTTCTAATGGCGGTAATTAGCATAAATAAGTAAAATTCTTGCTCTAATATACCTAATTTAATCACTATATTATTATTGGAAGACACTGTTGACGAACCAATTTCACATGTCGATTGTGATCTGGCTAATTTTATTACTTACTTACTGCGATGGCTCAGCGACCCGAAGTGGATCTTGGCCTCTGATTCAAGAAGTCGCCACTTGTCTCTGGCTTGGCTAATTTTATTGCTAATTTTTAATAACTCTGGGTAAAATCCTATCTCTAATTTGACAATTTTACAGTTTGGACAAAAAAACTGGTTTGATTTCCTCAGACAAAGATGATAGGATGACTTTATTGAATTTGATTAAAATGTTTTTCGTAAATAGTCCTACAAAAAAGCCCATCACAGTGTTTGTCTATTATCTTATGTGTAAGCCATTATAGCCAAAACAGTGAACCATATAATATAGTTTATAGGAGCATACTGCAGTAGCTACCTATAAGTCTATGATTAAGGCTCTGCTTAGTTACCGTATTTCTTATGTTGACAATATTGTTTGTTACCTTACACTGTAACATCTCAACATTGTCAGCCTGTTATATTTTTCAAATGCGACCCAAAAAATAATTATGTGATAATTTTAATGTCATAATTTTTCTTTTCTACGCTACGCTAACGAGCTACTCGAAATACTAATCCTTCGCAGACGAAGTCGCGGGCTCCAGCTAGTAAAAGATTGATGTCATTGTTTCATTCATTCACTTTGTCACAACACTATTTTTATTTCGTCAAAACCTGACAACCCAGTAAACGTCAGTTTACTCCGTTTAGGGTTACTTAGGCAGCCGGGTCTACGTGACGTCGCTGTCGTCGTTGTCGGCGCTTCGGCTGCTTACGTAAAAGCAGCACCTAAGACAACGTGACTAATGTTGCCTCAACGGAGTCCATCTTGCAACTGTGGCGATTGGGAGCGACGGTAGCGCGTTTGCATCGCGACAGAAGCGCTACGGCCGCGCGACGGTGGCGCGTTCGAAGCGCTACGGCCGCGCGACGGTGGCGCGTTCGCATCGCGACAGAAGCGTGGTTACGTGGGCGAGGGCAAACAGCTAGCGACCGCATCGCGGCTGTAGCGCGGCGAACGCGCCACCGTCGCGCGGCCGTAGCGCTACAAAAAGCCGCCGTGGGCGAGGGCCCTTAATAAAAAATACGACTTTAAGTCTTATCTGTGTATATCATTATTATATGTTTCGTGTGCAATAATCGTGTGCACCCGAAATATGTTACATGATATAACATAAGAGATAACATTTGTAAATGTTACACACGTATACGGGGTGATATTTTCACCGGTACAATAAATCAACATACGTAATAGTAAGTCCAAAATACAACGTTATTACAAATGTTACTAACCCGTTGGTACAAAAAAACAAAAATATCAATGTCTGAACTTATCCGCAAATCTTAAAGAAATATGGACTCATTACGCGTGAACACAACTAAACGCCCAAACTGGCAACTGCGCGCGGCTTGCAGGAAGGAAAAGAAGCGGCGGCGGCGGCGCAGCCAGTAGGTATGACTTATGTATGACGTAGCAAAAAAAATCTTACTTGATTTCAATTCTTCCTTCATACTTGCACGGGCTTAGGACCGTCACCGGCGTGGAATGCTTGCACTGGTTGGTAGTGGTATGAATTTCCACACCACGTACTGGCTAACGCCGAAGTGCGCCGTGCGTAAAGCGTCGTTGGTGCTCCTTCTGGTGTCTTCCTCGAAGAACGCGAATATCTGTTCCTCGATCTCCACGGCCAAGGGAGGTCTCCCTCCTCGGCCTTGAGCGTGCGCTGGTGCAGTGAACTGTCCGTAGTCTAGCAAATGCTGCGTCACTCTCATGAATAAAACCGGCATTTATCAGGCGGGGCAAACTTTCTTCAGCGAATACCCGCCGAGCTGCACTGTATTTTCCCCACTGAGAAAGTAACTGCGAGCTATTTCGTAATACTCGCGGTTTGTAAACATCGTGCGCGCGTAATTTTCGACTGCAGGTCACCTAGGTCAATGCGCGCGGACTGAATGAATGACCGGCCAAATCGTGCGCCGGCCAGCCCGCCGCCCGCTCACTCACCCCACCCCGCTGCCCTCTGCCTCGCACCGCGATGACACCTTGTAATGGGTGTCCATGAGTTACAAATTGGATGACTGATAAATTAATATAAATGAAAAAAAAAATGGTAATTTTATTCGATAAATGTAATCTATTATCGATACCAATGATATGGTAAAATTTATTGTACCTGTGAAAAAATCAGGCTGTACATTCTGGATATCTATTGAATACTCTCAAGGTTAACAATTCACACTCTTAGCTATTGCTTATAAGACAAATGTCTCTACATAAGATAACTGTTTGCTGTAGAGCTGAAACCCGCCAGCATGGCCGCGTTTCGTAAAACTACGATTCCTAGTTTCTAAACATTGTGCGCGCGTAATTTTCGACTGCAGGAAGTGCGGAAACGGCGCACGTGCACTCACCTAGGTCAATGCGCGCGGACTGAATGAATGACCGGCCAAATCGTGCGCCGGCCAGCCCGCCGCCCGCTCACTCACCCCACCCCGCTGCCCTCTGCCTCGCTCCGCGATGACACCTTGTAATGGGTGTCCATGAGTTACAAATTGGATGACTGATAAATTAATATAAATGAAAAAAAAATGGTAATTTTATTCGATAAATATAATCTATTATCGATACCAATGATATGGTAAAATTTATTGTACCTGTGAAAAAATCAGGCTGTACATTCTGGATATTTATTGAATACTCTCAAGGTTAACAATTCACACTCTTAGCTATTGCTTATAAGACAGATGTCTCTACATAAGATAACTGTTTGCTGTAGAGCTGAAACCCGCCAGCATGGCCGCGTTTCGTAAAACTACGATTCCTAGTTTCTTATTATAATTTGTTGCACTGTACTATGTATAAATCATAGTAAGTGAATAAATGAAACAAAAAATGGGGGACAGGATTTACTATTAGTTAGTTAGTTACAATTTGGCCACCTGAACAGATAACTTGGTGGCACTGTACTTAAAATAGTGTCACTAGTGACAAGTCATTGTGCAAGGTTTTATTACCGGAATGCCCATCCGGTTCTTCTCTTCTACCGGTTCCGGTATATTTCTCTACTGTTACAAAATCCTTAAATGTATTTAAATTTGTACTAAAAAATATTTTTTACTTCGGTGGATCAACAGCAAACTATCATGTTTAGGCGTGGGAACCAAAAACCGCGACGTCACAAACATGTAAACATCCAAGACCAGGGGTTTTTTTTTGTCTCCAGCCGGGATTCGAACCCGGGACCTCTCGCATGGTAGTTAAATGCGCTAACAAAATTAAAACTCTATTATCAACCACTTATTCCTCCTATTCAACAGCTTTGGTCAAAATCATATCGATCAGGATTCTGTCAAAGCTACCTACCTCTTGAAGACGTGTGCACAAAAACATTGAGTTTGCGTAAACGACGCTGACAAAATTATTATTTATACTGATAACAACTTAATAGTCGCGATAGTTGCTATTTAAAACATAGCCAGTGAATATTTGTATCAGTTCACGTCGTATCGCTGGTTGAGATGGCGCCGAGGAATACGGACTATTTAGAAATAGCTCATCAGAGAGCTCTTGAGAAGAAAACTCATGTTAGCTTCCCTCAGTTGAAGTACCCTTCCCTTAGGGATACTGGATTAAAGGACCCTGTACAATGGCTTACCGGCAAAGCTATGGACGATGGAGCAGAGGGGCTATGGCGTGTGCATAACGGAATTTACGATCTGAACGATTTTGTACAGAAACACCCTGGAGGAGCTGAGTGGCTGGAGTTGACAAAGGTAATTACCCCGATTAGAGTTCGCATAATTTCATGATGTTAAAATAATAGTATCTTACCAATTTTGTTGAATTTTCTTTAAATTTGTACCAACAATTAAATATTTGTACAATAACGATAAAATGTGTACTCTGTATTCTAAAATATTTTTAAATTAATACCACTAGCAGAGCTTTTGATATGGTAATCTATGAGAATACAATATCCCTCTATGTACACAAAAAAAAAAAATTATGTGTAAATACGATTTAAGATTTCACACTTAGATACTAAGTATGTATTTCCGACATGAACATCAGCACTCAAAAAAAAAAACTAGAATATTCCAACTCAATATCGACACAACCAAACCTCATTGTTTCGTTGCTTTCTTTTGTAGACAAAAATCTATTTGTTGTGACCTTTAATGGAAAATAAATATTATGAAACCTTTTTATTATAACTAGTAATTTCCTGCAGGAACTGTTACAATTTTTTCAGTTTCGTTATCTTTATTTGTTGTATTAATTTGAGGCTTTCATTCAGCATTCCTCTTTTCTATATTATAGTCATCATCACCCCATTATGTCCCAACCGATGGGCACGGGTCTCTTCCCTGAGGAAGGTATAGGCCATACTCTACCACGGGGGCCAAGTCCGGTTTGGTGGAGGCTTGTAAGACTAGTGGCTGGTCTTCCTGTCAGAAGTTTTCAAGCCGCCCCGCCCTAAAGGCCTCTGACTTGGCTTAACGACTGCCATGTATCGACGGCAGCCGGCACCAACTGCTTAACGTGCCTTGCGAAGCACGGAACCGCTCGGAAAAAATGCCACTAGCGTTAGTCATAGACAGAAACCCATCCATGGACTGAACGCGCCGTATATTGCTTAACCTTAGTGATCGTTTAAGATCACTCAGGCAGCCCAGGCTACGAGCGATACTTGTAGTACCTCTTTTTAATTATTTACTTAATACCAGATTCACTTCATTTATTAAATTGTTTGTCTCAGTGGTCAAGCCGTTAAGCCACTTAACTAAAAACTACCATGGCAGAGCTCATGGATTCGGTTCCACTGACAGCCGCCATCGGTGTATTTATGTGTTTGTGATGACTAGTTACCGTATTACAGGGTATCCTAGTTTCGCAGTGCGTTTTAATGACTCACGATGCTTGTACAGTCGACAGCACATTATTCTGTACACCCATACACTCTATTTCGTTGCATTACAGGCGACTTTTCAACTAAAATGTGAAGATTGATTTGTCGACTGTACATAGGTAACGTTGGGAATAAAGGAAACTAAGATGGCCTTACAAATAGTATCGCGATTAGATCTTACAGCCATTTTTCATATTTCACACATTACAATCACTTATGCAAATATGCAATATTCTAATGCTGCTCCTTGTCTTCTATAACAGGGCACGGATATAACGGAAGCGTTTGAATGCCACCATATAAGCGAAGGCGTCTACAAGTTGTTGGAAAAATTCTACGTCAGAGAGGCAAAGACACCAAGAAACTCACCCTTCACATTTGAAGAGGATGGATTTTACAAAACCCTGAAAAGAGCCGTAAGGGAAGAACTGAAAAAGGTCCCTAAGCATATTCCGACATACGCAGACATGATCATCGACGGCCTTTTTGTAACTTGCCTAATATCTTCGGCTTTGTCATGCTGGTTAGAGAACTATTGGATGGTTATGGTATCATATTTAATTGCGTCTCTTTCCCTTTGCTGGGTCATTGTTGCCTCCCACAACTACATTCATAGGAAGACCAACTGGAGGATGTACCTATTTAACTTAAGCCTGTGGTCTTATAGGTAATGAAATGTTTATTTTTACTCAGAGAAAAGTTAGAGAGCTTAAAAGAATACTTGTACATATTCTTAGCTTATAAAGTTGATCGCACATTTGTCAGCACCGCACGTGCCGCACGCGCCGCATTTTGGAATTCATTGTATGCAATGATATGAAATCTCGCATATTTATACGCACCGTACGCGCCGCATTTCGTAAAATACGGTAGGCATCCGAACTCCGAAGGAAGCGTTCTGATGACGTCATATAATGCGGCGCTTACGGCGCGTGCGGCGCGTGCTGCCACTCAGTGTTGCCTCATTCGGATCCGAAGAGCTGAATATGCTCCATATAAGTTCCTTTTTTAATTAATGTTGTGAATCCAGAGTCTTTTTTTCTTGGAGTTTCATTTTTTTCTTCTTCTGCCAATAAGCAGGCTATTACAACAATTTCTTCCATAGCACAATGTCACCGCACCGTTTCACACCAGCAAAGATAGTACGAGGACGCGAGTCACGCGCGACAACGTCAAAAGTCGCGAGAATTTGACAGTTAATGTACTAGAATTTGACAGTTAATGTAACGCGTCCTCATACTACCTTTGCAGAGGCAAGAAAAAACTGCAAAAATTGTTGGCAACACACAAAAATGCGGCGCGTTCGGCGCGTACGTTGCTGACAAATATGCGACCCAATTTTAAAAGGCGGCGCGTGTGGCGCGATCGGCGCGTGCGGCGCGTTCGGTGCTGACAAATGTGCGATCAACTCTGTACATTATATTGTTAAATTTGTTAACTAAGTCGTGTTTTTATATTTATAAATCTATACTATAATTATTTTGTTGATATAACATTTTTATTAATTTTTCTTTTTCTGTTACAGAGATTTCCGAGTATCTCATGCAATGTCTCACCATCTCTATCCTAACACTTTGATGGATCTGGAAATAAGCGCCTTTGAACCCTTAGTCTGGTGGAACCCAAATAGGGAAAAGCCCTTCTACGCCAAACTGGCCATCTTAATTGAACTGGCATATTTTCCTTTCGGTTTCATCGTTAACTTTGTTAAGCGGTAAGCGAAACATTTTTTGAATAGATACGGATTCGTGATTTAAGCTGTTGAATTTTTGGTGGCCCATTCTGCTTGCCATAATAATAGTATTTAATAGTTTTTCAAGCTCACAACGCAATTCATAGACAATTAGGTAGAAGATGAACACCTACTAATTAATATTCACAATAACAATTTTACTGGCTTCACTTTATGAACATAATTAACATGTACCCATGGTCGATTGGTAATGTCAAAATGATTGGCACTGACCTCAGATACTCTGGTTTCCTTCCGATGTTTTCCTTCCCAGTTAGCAAGTGGTATTGCTGCTACAAATTCACAATTTTACTTGTATAGTGCTAGCGTAATGAAAGAGCTTTGGACTCACATTCGAGAGATTGTTGATTGTCTTTAAAACGCAGTGTATATTCTAAATGATTTTGTTTTCCGAGTTAAAAATATATAGCATTTTTAAGTATCAATTTTATCCACACTGTGAAATCTTATACAGGTTTGCGCTCAACTTCATTCGTAAAGGGTTCTTCAGGCAGCATTACCGTTGGCACGATGGCATCGGTTTTCTCCTTCCCCTCTGGATGTATTTTGCAAGCGGTTGCACTTTCTACCACGCTGTCACTACCTGGCTCTGGATCAACTGTACCGGGAGTCTCTTCTTCTTCAGCATTGGTTCCAATGCGGCCCATCACCATCCTGATATCTTCAAAGATGGGGACCAAATCAGGTACGATTTTTCTATTTGCGTGCTACACTGCAGCTATATTTTGTTTTATTTTTAGGGGAAAGATCTTGCAGCGACCCGTTCAAATATTATTGAAAAAAGATGAGCTCCACTTTATTGAATTTCTAGTTTATGTAATTTTTAAACTGTGCAAGGCTAATAGGACTAATCCTTTTATAACAGTCTAATACACAAAATAATACAATTCAACCCATAAAACAGACTATAGAAGACACCTAGTATTTAGCATACATATAGGCTTTTTCACCGTCGCGATAACTCCGCCGATCCTGATTACAATATTGTCCCATGAAAACCCAACCAGCAAAACTTTTATCTTTCTAGGTGACTCTGCCTGATTTATCATTCTCATCCCACCTATAATCTAGTTAAACATTTAAAAATGTAAGTCACATGTTGAAAGCACACAAATCTTAATAAGTGTAATCCCAACAAAAACATAAATGTGAATGAGAGCCAAGTACAATATTAAGAACAGACGTCGTTGTCGACTTCGCCGACAAAAGAATTGAGATCTATTTGGGTGCTGCCAAGTTCTCTGAAGAAAATCATGAATTTTAGTAACAAGATCACTAGAGATGTAAATTGTAATTCAAGCTTAAGATTTGACTGCTAGTTTTAACAACCTAACAGCATAAGTACAATACAAACAGAAAGTACACTAACCTCCGTTTGACTAAACGAAGTAGAGTTCATTAAATAAATATTATTTAGCCTGTACGTGAAAACTAGCCAAGTCAAATCTTAAGCTTGAATTACAATTTACATCTCTAGTGATCTTGTTACTAAAATTCATGATTTTTTTCAGAGAACTTGGCAGCACCCAAATATATCTAATTCTTTTGTCGGCGAAGTCAATAACGACGTCTGTTCTTAATATTGTACTTGACTCTTATTCACATTTATGTTTTTGATGGGATATCACTGTTTTTTGTACAGAGATTATTGGTATTGATTACTAATAAATACATCGTTATTGCCAAGGAACCGATAACCGATGGGTTAGAAATTGGCTACGAACATACGACTTGAGTATAGAAACTCATTTACTATTCAGAGAAGCGTGCATAGGAAGTCGTTTACAGATATTATATAGAATCAGTTGAGACAAAACCATACCGTGATATAGAATTAAAAAGCGCCATCTATTTGCAGAATTTGGAACTAAATACTATGCGGATATTAATATCAATAATTTTCAGTTTTTAGATTTTTTCCTTTGTATATGCCTAATAGTCTACCTTGATGCCAAATATCAAGTTTCTAGGTCATCTAGAAGTGGGTTAGGTTTTTGATCTATAAGTGAGTCAGTCAGTCAGTCATAAAAATGTCGGTTTTTAAACGTTAATATATCTATAAATGTTTGAGCAACATTGATGAAACTTTGGATTCAAGGCAAGCTAATGGACTTTAAGAAATGTGCCAAATTTCATATACATAGGTTAAATAGTTGTAGAGTTGTGAAGGGGTCAAAAGTAGCTCGAAGTGATTCTTGGAATATTACTAGCTGTTGCCCGCGACTTCGTCCGCGTGGAATTTAGTTGAGTAAAGTGTTTGCAAATAAGATACGGATACTTTTATCGCACGTGAAATAATTAAAACCATACCCTTTCTGAGAAAAGACTTATTCCCTTCAGTGGGACGTATATATATATATATATATATATATATATATACGTTGTTTAATATGGGTTGAATTTTGAAGAACTGAGAAGTATATATAATAGAAGAATTGAGAAAGTTCTTATTATAGTCTAGAGTTAATAACGACTAATAGAAACAATAGGAACAAAATGAGAAAGTATGCAGGTATTTAAGATGCTATGTAAACATATGGAAGAACAAAGAAATTCAATTCAAAAATCGCAGCTAAATTTTTAATAATCGAAGCGACCATTAACGACGCTGCCCGCGTTTGCGTTGCCCACTTGTCGACATGCCCCCCTACCTCGCGCCCGCGGCCCGTTAGATAGAAGATTTTCTAGTAGGATATCACCATAAATAATTATTAGAATCGTATAACCTAAATAAACAATTTCAATGAAATAATGCAGGTAAACACGAAAATGTTTTATACCAACTAAATTTGCAACTCTCTCTTACCCCTTTAGGTACTAAATTCACAAAAAGGGCTGTCTGCAATAATATAATTAATTAGGAACTTATAACTCAAATACAACATTCTATTTAAATAAATTAAAAATCAGAGAACTTTCATACAAATTTTGCACCCTCCGTTTACGCCTTTAGGGATTTAATTCACAAAAAGAGATATGGAGAATTTTACGAATTTTTAACCCAAATACAACATTTCATTAAAATTGCTTAGAAAATCAGAAAACTTTTATACTAACTTTGTACCCTTTTATTACCTCCTTAAGAAATTATTTTCCAAAAACTATTTCACACGTGTTTCATGACTTTCAATGAAGGACCTTCATACTGAATTTTATTTGAATAACTTCAAAAGCGGCAAAGTTTCATACTACATTTGCACTCCTTCTTTTACCCCCTTAACTCGGCGTCATTGTGGTACAAAATTGTTACACGGCCGTTGAAGAGGGTCTATGAGACCCTGATATTGAAAGTGATATATTTTATTTATACTGGTTTATAATACGACCTTATGTGGCGTAGCGATTAGCGCATCTGCTTACCAAGCGAGAGGTACCGGGTTCGATCCCCGGGGAGAAAAAAAAAAACTCTAGGTCTTGGATGTTTGTGTTGTTGCTGTTTCTATTTCCCATGACACAGGGTATCCTAGCGTGGGGCCAGAGGCAATGTATGCGAATGTATGTGCCTGTATGTAAATGTTTATGTTTACGTTTACGTTTACGTTTACGTTTACGTTTAAATTTACGTTTACGTTTACGTTTACGTTTACGTTTACGTTTACGTTTACGTTTACGTTTACGTTTACGTTTACGTTTACGTTTACGTTTACGTTTACGTTAACGTTTACGTTTACGTTTACGTTTACGCTTACGTTTACGTTTATGTTTTACAACTTATTATGTTTACCTAGTAAGCGTGTAAGACCAATAATTTAGCTTTAGGAACACAATTTTTTTATTGATTTCCTTTAAACAATGGCCAAATAATCATCAAGACAGACATCGAAGTCGAGGCCGGCCTAGAAGACGTTGGAGAGACAATCTCGATCAACACCTGCTGGAGTAGTCTGAGGTGGCCCAGGACCGAAAACTTTGGACTGAACTAGTAGAGGCCAAGCAGTGGGACACAATAACGGAGGCTGTTTGCCTTTTGCTAGGCCTTTGGGGGTGAATTTCGGAAAACGGTGAAATATGTATTTCATCAATTGTTTTGAAGATTATGTTTGCCCAATTTCATGAAAATCGGACAAACAAAATTACGTCCGATACAAACTTCCGTACCCCTGTTTACCCCCTTTGGAGCAGATTTTCAAAAAACTGTAAAATACGTATTTCAACTATTGTGTTGAAGATTATGTTTGCCAAATTACATGAAAATCGGGCAAACAAAATTACGTCCAACACAAACTTCCGTACCCCTGTTTATACCCTTTGGAGCTGAATTTCCAAAAACAGTAAAATACCTATTTCATTAATTATTTTGAAGATTATGTTTGCCAAATTTCATAAAAATCGGGCAAACAAAATTACGTCCAACACAATTTCCGTACCCCTGTTTACCCCTTTTGGAGGTGAATTTCAAAAAACCGTAAAAAACGTATTTTATTAATAGTTTTAAAGATTATGTATGCCAAATTTGATGAAAATCGGAGAAATAAAATTACGTCCAACACAAACTTCCGTACCCCGGTTTACCCCTTTTGGAGCTGAAATTCAAAAAACTGAAAAACACGTATGTCATTAATTGTTTTAAAGATTATCTATGCCAAATTTGAGGAAAATCAGAGAAATAAAATTAGGTCCGATGTAAACTTCCGTAACCCTGTTTACCCCTTTTGGAGCTGAAATTCGAAAAACTGAAAAATACGTATTTCATTAATTGTTTTAACGATTATCTATGCCAAATTTGAGGAAAATCGGAGAAATAAAATTAGGTCTGATGTAAACTTCCGTACCCCTGTTTACCCCTTTTAGAGCCGAATTTCGAAAAACGGTGAAACACGTATTCAATCAACTGTGTTGAAGAGTATTTATTTAAATTTTCAAGAAAATCAGACAACATTCTTTATACCTCCCATACAAATTTTGGCAACCCTTTTCGCCCCTTTAGGGATTGAATTTCAAAAAATCCGTTCTTATTCCTTGCCTACATTATATATAGATTCTCTGTGCAAAATTTCAGCTTCCTAGGTCAAACGGCTTGGGCTGGGCGTTGATGAGTAAATGAATCAGTCAGTCAGGACTTTGAATTTTATATAATAAAATATAAATACACAGCTGCTGCGTCGCCAGTTCCTTTTTTCTCGAACTTGGCTAGACTCGCTGTCACAAGTCTAGATGTTATATTTAATTATGTATAATGTTTTTTAAATTATTGATTAAAAGAATACTAACGGGGTTTACTGTTAACATTGAATGTTTCTCTTACTCGATTCTGCAATTAAATCACACTTATCTCATTGAATGAAAAAAATTCAGTAGGTAAATTTTCACTCGCCTTTTTGTACAGGAAAATTGCGACGTTGAATCTAATTTCCCTGCCCTTAAGAGAAAATATATGAAAACACGGCATAACTCGTAAAGTTATAAAAATTACTTTTCGTAGATGGGGATGAGTTGGATAGCCCAGGGAGTTTTATATCTTTGGCATTTCACTTGACTGGTGCTTATTGGGACGGCATAAATTGTAAACTTTTAAAAATCTCCGAACAGGTCTACCTTTGGGCTTTCGCCTGACTGTACTTATGTCCCGAGGCTGACATATACACGATATAACATTATAAAATTTAAAACAGCTCAGAGCGAAGCTTTAGAGTATTGTGTATGTATACTGATGAAGCGAAAGAGATATTTCAGGATCTTATCGCGATCCTAATTAACCTTTTTTGCTTTGCTTCCTAACCCACCGGTACGCTGGCATAAGTTTGTGCGTGTATGAAATAAACATGACTTTACTTGTATTCACATCCCTGTGGTTGTCTTTTCACGGACCTCTTTGCATTGCAGAGTCGAGACACCAGACTGGGGCATGCACGAGTTGGAAGCAGTGATGGATCGCAACGACATATCGGGAAATCTCTTCAAAGTGATGACTTTCTTCGGAGATCACTCTCTTCACCATCTGTTTCCAACTTTAGATCATGCCGTCTTGCCGTACCTTTACCCGGTATTCCTCGAACACTGCAAAAAGTTCAAGGCTAACTTCAGAATGACATCGTCGCTGGACCTGTTTATTGGACAACTTAAAATGTCCGCAAAGACTGTGCCAAACCTTTTGAAGGATGAGTAATCAATGTCAAGGTAAGCTAAACAATAAACATCAAAGTAAAGTCAACATGCGGGTTAGAAATAGTGGGCCTACCACACTGGCCATATTGGTGAGCTAAGTTATGCAGAATAAAATTTACATGCTAAACCAAAATAAAATTGTTTTTATTTTATTGTTTTGTTACCTATAAAAATAATTATGTTTTCTATTCCATTCTGTTATACATGTCTATCCTACAATATTAGTATGTATTTGATACTATTTTCCACAGTTATTGAGATTTTAGGTTGCACTTGATGAACCAGCTAGGGGCCACAACATAATGATAAAAAGTTTATCCGATTACTTGCCAGCGCCATCTTAATCTGTTTCACCGCGCGTGTCATCCGACAGTGAGATAAAACTTTTATATCGACCTTATGCACCACCAGCTGGTGAGGTTCCAACTCGCGATGAATCCACCTTGCGGCAGTTAAAATCGCCATTAATGTGCTTTGCCAATGTAACTATAACGTTATTGGAAGCATTAGCTACTGTGCAATGAAGTGTTTTCTATGGTATCTGTCTAGTCCATATTTGGCATGAAGTAATTAAATAATATTTTTAAATGTACAAAATATACGCAGTACACAAAAAGTAATGTTCGCACTTAGAAGTATATTGCGCGAGTATGGTGTAGCGCTATCTCGGTAGCACACTGTTTCTGTCTGCTACAAAATTACATTATATCGATGACCTCTGTGGCGCAGCGGTCAGCGCATCTTTTTACCTGAATGCAAGAGGTCCTGTTCGAATCCAGGTTGGGGACCAATAAAAAATAGGTCTTGTCTTGGATGTTTACATGTTTGTGATGTCGCTGTTTCTAGTATGTAAATGTTTATGTTTGTTTTACTCTAAAGGGGCTACCCTGAGCTGAATACCGCCATAATTTTTTTCAAAAAGTGGATATCGATAATCTCAATAATATGGATGAAAATCTGTCTAGTCTAAAATTCAACAATATTTTTTTGAGATTTATGGTGCTAATTTTTATAAAATAATAACTATAAGTAATTGTTTTTTCATTGACGGGCTTAGTTAGCTCCCGGTTTTAATCGTATATTATTATTGACAGTATGGAAAAGTTGGCAAGATATATATTATTGACAAGATAGCAATGTTTTGTATGCTTATCAAAAATAAATATGTCCAATAGCAGAGTTCAAACATGATTATGGTACTGTCGGTCGCGCGCATAGCAGTTATACCCAAAATATCTTTCTTGTTACAAAACAATGGGATAGTAGCTTTTAGGTATGCAAATAATTTTCATAGCCATTGCGACCTTTTTAAATTAATCTGTTTACGTTCTCGATTTAGGCACTAACTATTAAGATAGATGTATTTAAGGTCTGGGTCATTTGATACTGATCGTGATTGTTGAATTAATATAGTTAAAAATAAATATATGTAAACATAAATGTATGGGTAGTTGTTTTTTTCCCCAGCAGTAAACAGTGCGATATGAAAGTGACTATTTAGCAAAGCGTCTTTAGTCTTCCTTACTAATAGGCAATCTTGATGTTGTCAAAATTACGCCAGTGGTCCACTTTTTTAGTTTCTTACTTAGACTTAAAATTGGCTTATGTACTTGCTTAATATTTTGTAAGGTTCCCCTAATTAAAAAAATAACAATATTTTTAAACGACCAATCAATACCTTGCACTACCTACGGCTTAGACGAAAAAAAAAATTGCAACTAATCCTAGGTAAAACGTAAAAAAAATCGGTACACACCGATGCCAACTAGTACTTATCGTCTTTGTGCTACGACATGAACAGACGAATAGATGGACGGACATGGCGAAACTATAAGGGTTTCTTTTTATCTACGAAACCCTCAAAAAGGGGAAAATTATATGTAACGAATTCCAAAGGCCACGATGATTCTGGCACAATTTTATTAATTTAATTGCAATTTCGTTCGTTACGCACGGCTCAGACTGATACGTCTTTTAATGAGCACAATAGCCGACAAAATACGGGCCGATCCAGGACAATATTTGCCTTGTAGCGAAACTTGCCTCAGGTTGAGGCAGCGTATTAATTTGAGCTGATTGGCCCGAGGCTGTCTCCTTTGCATACGCAGCATATCGGTGTTATCAATGCTACCGCCGCCGTTGCCACCTCCGATGGGTGCCACACTGCTTCGTTTCGAACCCGAGTATTAACTGTCCCTTGTGGCACCCACTTTATGTTTCCCAGCCTTGAGCTAAGAAGACTCATAAATGTCTCTGTATACGCACATGTATATGGCAGAATACATCCCCGCTACCGTGCACATAATTAAGGTGCCTGCATTATTCGTGAGATGGCTGTTATAAATTCTCTCTAAAGTGCACTCATGGGGCACATCGGCTACATGGGAGGCGAGACAATTTGATTGCGTCCACATTAGCGAAATTATATTGCCACAATCCCCTCTTTTTGTGAACGAGTCTTCTTTGTAGCCGTTTTCATTGTTTTCGACACTTTGAAGCTTATCAGTTGCCAATTTAGATTCCAAGTTACATTTAAATTAAATTGAAAAAATATATAATTCACATTCTGTTCCAGATGGGGATGCCAATGTCTTGAGGGTTAGGGTTTGGTGCAATAACCTCGTCACACAAAACTGGTTCCGCTTGTTCTACGTAGTCTTGGAAATATCACGCAAACTATCCCAGCTTACAACTTAGTGTCTTGATTTTTTCTCAATTCTCTCGTCTTTCTTCGCTGTCCGATAATACATTCGTATATGGTGCATACTTATAGATAAGCTCGCACCTCCATCTCAGAGGGGTAAGCAGAGACCAGGGACTGCCACTTGCCATGATTCTGACTTTTGCTTCAGCGACATTTATGAGTCGTTGCATGCACATGCTTTTTGAATTGAACGACCTTTACTTTGGGAGTTTGATTAAGTACATAGAGAAAAAGACGAAAGATATCACACGAATCAATACAAATTGCTCAAAAAGTAAAAACTAATCTCCTCCACAAATGATATAAAGGATAATTACTTTCATCCAGTACCTTTATTTGCCTGCCTTCATCTCGTTTAATCTTACATTGAGTAGTAGCGCTAACAAGATGAGGCCGTTGTTAGCTCGAAAGTTCTTTGAATGGAATCCCCTATGAGCTTATGCGTCGAGTTTGTGACAATAAATTGTTGCGAAGGTGCAGAATTCCAATATCGCGAATTGGTATTTACATTTGTAGCGTGTAACGGGGTGCACAATCGGGAGTTGGTTGAAAAAAAATGTCACGGACTTACAAAGCATACAGCGCTGTTAATATTAAACTGGAAAGTGTGGAAAACTCGTCATTATTAAACTGGTGAAGGCTTATATCTTTGTGTGACTGTGTATTAAGGTTGCTGTTACTGTTTAGGGTTCCTTATAGGATTACTTTGTTGTCCAACCGTCCGTCCGTACGTCTGTTTGTCAAGACTTTTTATCTCAGGAACGTGTGGGAGGTATCGTGTTGAAATCAAAACCATGATATAAAAGTCTAAAATATCTTGAAGCTGAAAGACGATCACTTCTAAATTAACGTTACTAAAGATACGACGGTGTGTAAAACTAAAAAGCAAAAATAAAACGCATATTTTGTAACTCAAGGGAATCAAAATTTATAGAGTACTTTTCATTGACCTAGAACTATAAAGTTTGGTATCTTATAACACAGTAGAGGAAATAATGTTGTAATTAAATCAAACAAGAATTAGTCTTTAAGTTTGGGGAAGAGCCCGGGAAAAACCTACCTACAATTTTGTACGGAACTTTTGGTGGGAGAGTCCGCCTCCCACTTGTCCGGTTTTTTATCACTTTTTCGTGTATAACGTTACTTAAATTTGTGAAATTATACAGGGTGACTTCGAATTCTTTCAACGCATTTTAAGGAGACAATTCTAACTACATATATGTACATTGACATTCAACAAGCAGAATGCAAATTCTTTAAGTTGAAATAAATTTTTGAATTTGAATTTGAATTTACTATTTAGAAACGTATGGTGCTAGTTTTTTTTGTTTCTGTCAACCAAAGTTACTTAATTTAAGCGTAAGCAAACTATATCAGGGCGAAAAATAAATAAAAATCTACAAAAACGGTGTTTAGAGCGACTCACGATTGGAACCAACAATCTTAATTATTTACGCCTATCGCACGTCAAATACATTTAAGATATTAGAAAAAAAGTCAACATTTAGACGCTATCACAGTTTGGAGCCAAAGGTCGAATCACGAATATTTACAAATATGTCATTACTCATTACTGACAAATTGTTACAGTTATAAACGCGAAAATTTGTGTATAAAGTTTGTATGTTTGTTACTCCTTCATGCAAAAACTACCGAACAGATCTTAATAAAACTTTACGATACCTAATATAGCTTTTACACCAGAGTAGCACACAAGCTATAATTTTTAAATATATTGGACCTTAGAGAAGAAAATAAGCTACTCGAAGTACAAACTCCTGCGCAGACGATGTCGCTGATCATTAGTTATACCGTTTGTCACAACAAAATGAACATTCCCTCGAAATGTGGTGAACCAACGAATTGAATTCAGCCACCCTGTAGTAGCGATACCACTCATTAACTTTTTTTTATATAGGCTTATTTTATATTAACGTGACTTGAAGACAGGCATTATTATTCACAAAGTAAAAAAAATAAGTAAAAGGAAATAAAATCAAACAAACTAACTTTCAAATAAAAAAAAATCAGGCAAACAGAATATTGAATTTAGGTGTAAAAATCATGACTGCAGACTGTAAGGAAAGGAAAACATCGTGAGGGATCCTGGATGTCTGAGGTATTTACTTATCTCTGAAAATTTAAAAAATGAAATTATTTATCAATCCTCGGTGGATTCCCACCGTGGTAATTAAGCCCACACACTCTCTCTCTCTTTGCTCTGAAGTGAATAACAGGAAATAAATAAAATAGCCCAGGTGTGGTCCATCTTTTAGGGTAACTACTTAAAATCGCACTGTTGCAATTTATTAAGTAAGGCGTTCGTTAATTAGTACCTTGGTGCTATCTCAAATGCCGTTACCATAGTCTTTCTTTCTTTCAGCCTCCAAGTCGAGTGTTTCCTTTTGAAAAAAATCCCTTTGAGGAACATAACTCTACTTCTGGAAGCGAGCTCAAAGACGCTTTCCACCGACACCGCAGTATATTCACCACAGACGGTTAACTTATTGCTGAAACAAGAATATAGTAAATATGACCAGCTGCGCTCGCAGCTACGTTCGCGTAAGATTAGACTAAAATAGTCCTTTACACACATTGAATTAGGTCATAATTGCCTGCAACTCGCCATTCGCATTGAATTAGTTAGCAGAAGTGTTTAGTATTTCGAATAGTGTATTTTTACATCTATATATTTACAAAGTTGAGTAGGAGAGTAGTTGAAAGACATCAATTTTAATAACTCAATAATAATACACCGTAAATCTTTTGCTTCCAATGCATTCGACTTAACGTTGCGCTCACTACCATAGCGTATTTCCCAATTTAGATGCAATTCATTGTAGGTACTAAGAAGCAATTTCTAAATTGAGAATCCCACTAAGTAAATACTTAACTGTAGTGCGGCCTCACCAAATTTCTCAGAAAGAGCGTGCGTGACACAACGTTATTTAAGTATTTACTTAGCGAAATTCTCAATTCAGAAACCGGCCGTGAGTGTTATATCTATTGATCATTAGTTGCTGTCACGCCAAAATCTGGGTGATATTATAATGATTAAATCAACTCGGTCACATTAACCATTCTTTGTGATAATTTTACTACTCTATGAACCGACGTGCGTGCATGCAACGACTAATGAATGTCGATGAAGTGAAAGTGATTTGTCAAGATCGTGGCAAGTGGCAGTCCCTGGTCTCTGCCTACCCCTCTAAGATACAAACGTGAGCATATGTATGTATAAACTGTGCTTATAACGTTTCATTTCTACCGTTATTTTGCATCATAACTTTAGTGACACTTTTACAATCTTCTTTCACTAACACATTGAATCTTTGTTGACATAGGTATTTGTGATTTTTCCAACGCGGCTTTTGTTTTCCTGTCCTCTTCCTCTCTCCTTTATATTTTTATAAACCAGTTAATCTGTTGTATTGAATATTTTGTTTCCGAAAGACCACTTAGGAGCTTATGGTGTGAAAAACTTTGCTAGTGAGAAGGAACCCCTGTCGTGTCAAACTCCAGTTGGAAAATTAAAAGGAGGCGCTTTCTTGCGATTGCAATTTTGCTTTTATTTATTTATTAATTTTGCTGCATTAGCATCTAATATACTATGTTAGCGGCGTTTTAAGTTACCATAAGCCTACTTAAGAGAAATTTAAGGGGTGAGATAGAAATAAAGAGATGTACGTATGTACAAGTTTTGTACCGAATAAAAGATACATAGAACATTTTCTATTCGACACGAAATTTTTTTGTGGATCACCTCACTAACATCGGCACCGGCACTATTCTATAGTGGAACATAGCTTAAGTCTTGTCCAAGTTCATGGTGGCGCCCACCCATCGCGAGACCAGTGGAGTTAAAATGTTGTCTTATCATACGTGGGCCATACTGAAAGTTTCTGGATTCTAGTAAATAAGACTACCCATTATCTTTATAACACATTTATTGTTTTTCAAAGTATATACCCTCACTATTTACACACTTTTGCATTCGCTGGAACCATTGAGAAAAGCAGTGGGTCCAGTCTTCCTTAGGGACCTCTTCGATGGCTTCGTGAAAAGCATTCACCGCCATTTCCGGGCTTGTAAAACGTAAACCTCTGAGTTTATCTTTAATCTTCGGGAACAGAAAGAAATCACAGGGTGCTAGATCTGGACTGTATGGCGGATGAGTCATTAATTCTACTTTTAAAGCCTTCAAATACGCATTCGTTGCCTTAGCAGAATGTGCCGACGCGTTGTCATGATGAAGGACTATTTTGCTCATGGGACGCTTTTCGCATATTTTGTCAAACACTTCAGGCAAACACGTATTAACATACCAATCTGCAGTTACGGTTCTTTGGTTTTCAAGCGATACAGTGGTGTAATGGCCTGATTTGCCGAAAAACGAAGCAACCATTTTCTTGCCAGTGCTGCGGCTTTTTTTGACTTTCGTTGGCAACTCTTCAAAAGGAAAGACCCATTCCGCCGATTGACTTTTCCTTTCTGGTTCAAAGCAGTACACCCAAGTTTCATCACCTGTTACGATGTTATACACAGCCATTGATTGTCCTCCGTCATATTTTTTTATCATTTTACGGCACCACTCTACACGCAGTCGTTTCTGATCTTCGGACAAATCATGCGGTATCCATCGAGTGCAAAGTTTCCGAACCTTCAGATGCTCATGCAATATCTTTTGCACTTGACTCATTCCAATGCCTAAGGTAGTGCGGATTTGCTGACAGGTAATTTTTTTATCCGTCTCAATTAGTTGTCGCACAGTATCAATATTAAAATCGGTAACCGCGGTTGCCGGCCGGCCTTCACGTTTATCGTCATAGAGGTGATCACGTCCTCGTCTAAATTCACCAAACCACGAATAAATAGAGCTACGACATGGGGCTTCATCACCAAATGCTAACTGAAGTCTTTGACAACTCTCTTTCTGACTTAGGCCACAGCGAAAATCGTAAAAAATCATAGTACGGAAATTTTCTCGACTTAAATTCATTGTAACAGCGACACACTAATTTCAAACAAACGCCACGATGAAAAAACAAATGACAGACTCACAATTTAAAAATAAATGTACTGCCAGAGAGTTCCTTTTTCAAATCATATCAGTGTTTTTTTTATTTTCCTTTTGTAACTGGCCAGTTCCAGAAACTTTCAGTATGACCTAAGTATCTAATCTCTTTAAACGAGCAATTCTTGTATCTATATTTATATATAATCAGAATCTCAGAAACGGCTCCAAACGATTTTCATGAAATTTTGTATGCAGAGGGTTTCGGGGGCAATTCATTAATCCAACTAGTTTAATTTTTATAAAGCGTCGTTTTAACCGTATTTTAAGGCAAAGAAATAACTGCTACCCTATGAGAACGTAAATTTCGCATTTATCTGTAAGGTTTTAGTAGCCCAGGTGGGAAATACGACGATACTGTAAACAGAAGACCCTGGTTCAAGACTTGAGCAAAAAGTTTCTCTTTTTGTTTCCAATTTTTTCTTTTATGTGAATAACTATTATTAGGAGCCCTATTATCAACGCACCTAATTAGTATCCAAATATATTTTCTAAAAGAAATCCAAAAATAGTCGGGATAATGCTCATTAGAGATTAAACTGTTATTCAGAACAATATTTATTTTATTTGTTATTTTTTAAGGCGCTGTTGGATGGATAATGTTAGAAATCATACGTTTTAATCGTGTGATAATCATACATCCAAATTATTATGGCCTTTTTTCGAAACAAAACAATCATTTTCCTGAAGCTGTGTCATTGCTAGGGCGTGCAAAGCTCGAATTTATCTCGGAAACAGCTCCAACGATTTTCATGAAATTTAGAACAAAGGGGGTTTCAGGGGCAATTAATCGATCTAACTAGAATTATTAGAAGACGTAATTGTTTTATCAGTGCTTTTAGGCAATAAAAACTGATCGTTGGAATTCTCCTTGTTAGAATACGAAGGTTGGTTTTCGCGGAAATTTACAAGGTTGTCAGCGCAACTACAGCGCCCCCAAGTTATATGTTCAGGTGGGCAAAATTGTAACTAACTAATTAATTGTAAATCCTGTTCGGAATTTTTATTTTATTTATTCACTTACTAAGATTTATAGATATATTTTCATTAAAATTGAAAGACCGGTTAAAATATTCTCATTTTTCTAGGTAGGGGAAGATCGTTACCCTTCGTACGCGGGGCACATTCATACAGTCAAAATAAAATTTGAACGAAACAACGTACGGTCTTGCTTTTGTATGTGTGCGTGAGTCTAGGTACCAACTTTACGTCAACGTAGTATCGCGCACCTCGCACCGATGAGAGTGAAGTGACAGGCAGAAAGGTGTTTTCTCGCTCGGTAAGTAATTTTTTGATCGATGTTTTTGTCTATTGTTGCCGTAGATAAAATAAGTTTTCGTGTAGAGTATTCTATCAGTAACTAGCAAAATATACTTAAGATACGTTTGCAATACTTAATTTATGACGTTTTCCTATAGATATTGAAAGAGGTTATATTTTGTTAATATTTAGTTAGTGGGGTACTTTCGGACGGAACCAAATGGGGCACGTTTGAACGCGTACGAATGTGCCCCCAACTGGTAGATAGATACAATTTACTGTGTTAGTGTGTAATTGCAAATTTTTGCATTAACTTTGTCCTGTGTTTTTCCATCGTCGATACACGTGTATATATTTTAATACCTATTTCTTATTATTTTTGTACAGAAACATAGTGCGGACTTATAAACCAAAAAATACAAGTCGATTTCCCTAATGTTGAAGATATTCATACTGTTTATCTCATGTTGAAATGATACTTCCTGAATCAAAGCCTCCAAAAGTTTGTACTTCTAGACTAGAACATCAAAACTTTTCACTTTTTCAGTAATTTTTTCTAATTTTACTGTTTAAAGTTTTTGTTATCTTGTTAATTAACAACTTTTAGTAGTGCTAATTCGTAAAATGATTAAAAAATGTGATTATAAATTAAAATAACTAATTTACGTAGACAATGAAGAAATTTCATGGCTTATTATTACAGAAAAGTAATTTAATTTTCGTTCATTCTATTAAAAGTCATTTAAATTTTGTTTTAAATAAGAATATGTGTATGTAATTTTTGTTAAATATAAGAAAAGTATTTTATTTTTGTTTAATTGAAGTTAATTCTTTATTTTTGTGTTTAATAAAAGAATTTTGATTTAAATGTGTCGTTTTAATCGCACGTACGGAAACCCCTCCACAGCGTATGAAGGTACCCCCAACACTGTACATAGGTGCCCCGTTGTTGGGGCAGATTCGTACGTATTCCAGTTTTAGTTTAAATCATAATTATGGTTGAAACATCTGATGAAATTATCTGTCATTTTTTTATGTGAACCGCGGATAGTTAGACAATAAATTTAAGCTTTCAGGTGATTGATTCATGAAAAAATAAAAAAGAAAAAAAACTAAATGTGAAAACCGTACGAAGGGGCCCCACCTTCCCCTACATTTCTTAAATGTTACTACTAAGTTCTCCATTAGCGCCGCTATCAACTGAACAGATAAGATGGTGGCACTGTACTATCTACTTCTTGACACCTAGCGCCATCTATTGGATATTTACATTACCGCAACATGTATCGCCATCTATTAACGAAAATATGAACTAAAAATAGCCCAACCTATGTCGCTGAGAATCTACGTTTTTTATAGATACACTACTTGCTTACCTTACCTATTCGAATCTAACGTAGCTTGAAATAAACCGTTTTGGAATAACGAATAAAATAAATTATTGAAGGAGCCCTGAAGCCCCCTGATACTATACAAGGTTGTATTGCCTCAAGTGAGAAATCAGGCGGTCCCCATAATTTGCCGCCGGCTCACCGCGCAAACCGCCGGCAAACCCCGCCAGGAAGCCGGCGGCTCAGCTCGTGTGGCATTGCCAGCGGCTTAATTACCCGCCATAGCCGGCGTCATAGCCGCCGGCCGTGCCAATGGCATAGTGTGTAGAAGCCATAAGAAACTTTGACAAGGCAAAACGAGGACGAAGAACTCCACCGAGGCGAGGCCAAAGGCCGAGCTCCATCCAGTACCAGGTCAAAGGCTAAGACGTTCCGAGTTCCAGCGTAAAAGAAACAATGCAAAATCCAGATGGGACAAACTTGCGAGGCCGAAGGCCGAGCCTTGCGAAGCGAGCATGAAAAACTTTGACAACGCAAAACGAGTACGAAGAACTCCACCGAGGCGAGGCCAAAGGCCGAGCTCCATCCAGTACCAGATTGAAGGCTAAGAAGTTGCGAGTTCCAGCGTAAAAGAAACAATGCAAAACCCAGATGGGACAACTTGCGAGGCCGAAGGCCGAGCCTTGCGAAGCGAGCATGAAAAACTTTGACAAGGCAAAACGAGGACGAAGAACTCCACCGAGGCGAAGCCAAAGGCCGAGGTCCATTCAGTACTAGGTCAAAGGCTAAGACGTTGCAAGCTCCAGCGTAAAATAAACGTTGCAAAATCCAGATGGGACAATTTGCGAGGCCGAAGGCCGAGCTTTGCAAAGCGAGCATGAAAAACTTTGATAAGGCAAAACAAGGACGAAGAACCCCACCGAGGCGAGGCCAAAGGCCGAGCTCCATCCAGTACCACGTCAAAGTCTAAGACGTTGCGAGTTTCAGCGTAAAAGAAACAATGCAAAATCCAGATGGGACAAACTTGCGAGGCCGAAGGCAGAGCCTCGCGAAGCGAGCACGAGAAACTTTAACAAGGCAAAACGAGGATGAGAAACTCCACCGAGGCGAAGCCAAAGGCCGAGCTCCATCCAGTACCAGGTCGAAGGCTAAGAAGTTGCTAGTTCCAGCGTAAAAGAAAAAATGCAAAATCCAGATAGGACAAACTTGCGAGGCCGAAGGCCGAGCCTCGCGAAGCGAGCATGAAAAACTTTGACAAAACAAAACGAGGACAAAGAACGTCAGCGAGGCGAGGCCAAAGACCGAGCTCCATCCAGTACCAGGTCGAAGGCTAAGATGTGACGAGTTCCAGCGTAAAAGAAACAATGAAAAATCCAGATGACACAAACTTACGGGGCCAAAAGCCGAGCTCCGCAAAGTGGGCACTGTGGACCCCGCCATGGCGAGGCCGGAGATAGAACTCAGTTCAGGCCAAGGCTGAAAGCCAAGACGTTCCGTGTTCCGGCGTAAAATTAACAATGAAAAGCCGGATAGGACAAATTTGAAGGCCAAGACCATACATGTTCCCATGAATCAAATCTCAATCAAAAGTGTCGAGCAAGGCCATAGGCCGACTGCCACGGAGAGTGAAACTCGGAGCGGCTGAAGGTTGGCGCGTGTAAGCTTGCCCCTTAGTCCGAGTGTAATTTCCAAAACAACACGATTTAACAAAAAAATACCGAGCAAAGCTCGGTCATCCAGGTTCTTTTTATAATTTAAGAAAGCAAAGGAAGGCTACTTAACGAGGCAGTGTTAATCTCGCGGAGCATCTTACTTCGTGCATCGATTCTGCGATGAGATCATCCGCAAAGAGCAGATGAGAGGCGTCAGTCTCACCCAGTCCAATCTATTGTAGCGATGACATCTCCCAATACATTGGATAAGTAGAAATACCTATGTATTTAGGATAGACTATTAGGAAAACTCCGAAACGTTTTCTATTCGGCTAATCCTCAGGTCAGAGCCTAAATACCAGAGTCTCCGACCAGGGCGTTCGGACAATTATGACTTCAGGAGCTCGTTGTGGTCCGTGACAGTAGGATTAATCCACCAATTCAGGGTCGCTTAGCATGCTATCCAAATATGCTATGCTTCAAAGTCTCTTTGATTGATCACACAGATGAGACGACTCACCAAAGAACTAAGAGGACTGACATATTCTATAAGATTAGCAAGCTGAAGTAGCAGTGGGCTGGCTGGTCACATCTACTAAAGAACCGATTGATTCGAGTGGGGCCACGATTTGGCAAATGCAGCGTAGGACGCCTATCAGCTCTCTGGATCGAAAATTGCGAGGCAGATTGCTGGGTGTGGCTAGATGAGGATGGCCGAGGACAGAAGGAAGTGACATGACTGTCTTGTGGGAGGTCTGTGTTTAACAGTTTACTATTATGGGTTGATTGATTGATGTACATGTTTGAATTTTTAGGGTTACCATTAACTTCTTCGTTTTATTTCCTTTCTCTCTAGTTTTTCGTAGTATTTTGTTGTCGTAAGCCGTTTCCTCTACTGGTAGTGTCAGAATGTATTTTTTGAATTTAAGTTATTAAGTTAATTTTTATTTTACGAATCCAACGTATTTAAGTTCACAATTACAAAGTTTAAAGTTCGGATATGTATTGGATTTGAGTAAAATACGACTCAGTGAATATGAAAATTGTTAAACAATGTTAACTTCACGTAGATACCGAACATTTCTACTTATATCGAGTTTACTGGGATTTAACCTCTTACTGAGATATTCCGTACTACAATAATAAATCAATATGTATTATGTTTTACGTCTCAGTACCTGGATGACCGAGCTTTGCTCGGTATGTAGGTTTTCACACAAAAGGAGGACAAAACTTGAAAAAAAAATAAGAAAAATGATTATCAAGTCTCGAATCAGGGACTTCTGTTAACAGTGTCGTCCTATTTCCCACTTGAGCTATGACAACCTTACAGATGGTTGCGAAAATTACCGTCTTGTAGAGTAGCAGTTAAACACAAAACACGGTTAAAACGACATTTTATAAAAATGAAACCTAGTTGGATTAATTAATTGTCCCCGAAACCCCCTGCATACAAAATTTCATGAAAATCGTTGAAGCCGTTTCCGAGATTCTGATTACGTAATAAACATATATATACAAGAATTGCTCGTTTAAAGAGATTAGATTCTTATACTTCTGAGTACAGGTGAATTTGTATAACATAAAATTTAAAAAAAAACACAACTTGTCTCACATCCGATGGAAAAGGTAAGTCGAAAATGCACAAAGCAGGTAAACACTGTGAATAAATGCACAAAAAAATACTCCGTACCTCTAAATACAAAATGCATCAGCTACTATATGAATATCTCAGGGAAACAACTACGGGTGTATGAAGAAAAGCTTTTAGAGAGTAGATGAAGCGCACTCGTGCCTAGCATGGGAAGGTGGGCGTTATTATTTGTCAAGTTGCTCAGGTAGCGAGCAAGCGTAGGCCTTTGCCGTGCAGGCTTACTCCAAAGTGGTCGGTTGATCATGTTCTCACTAAATCAAAAGAGAAAACAAAGAGAAAATAGCGCAGCAGACAGGTCAGTTGTAACCTCCAGCTTAAGACACTAATTAATTAATTCTCTAACTTACAGAAATACATTTTATAAATTTGTAACTCTAACCTCCGAAAACAACGTGATAAAACCTAATTCTCAAAAGGCGCTGGAAGTTACCAACCCTCTAAAGACATAAGGCCGATTTCTGAATTGAGAATTTCACGTAAGTAAATACTTAATAACGTTTTGTCACGCTCTTTTCTAAGAAATTTGACGAGACAGCACTAGAGTTCAGTGGTTACTTAGCGAAATTCTCAATTCAGAAATCGACCCATTCTCTCTTTCTGCTGCAGACGCTCATAAGTCGACTATGTTTATGTTCTCTGTTCTCAGGACACTTTAGTTTATTATTCCTAACAAAGGATATTTTTATTAAGTTTAAAATATAATTGTGATGCTTAAAAGATTTCACTGAAGGGAAACATGGCACGCGCTCAGCGCGGATCAACCCGTGTATGTACATTTTCATGAATTACATTTTAAAAGACACTCGCGCGCGATGAATACTTCACTTTCCCCGTCTCCCGGCGAAATGTTTGCCTGCTAAGGAATGCAAAATATTTGCCCGACGATTTCGAGTACTTTATTCTTGGGACCTGTATGTGTGAGTGCTAAAACATGCAGTGAGCTCGTCTTGAGAGTAAGCAAGCAAAAGAAGGTCACACGCCGACATCTAAGAGTTCCTTTACCTAGTGGTCTTGATGGGATTCTGCTGTTAACAAATATAAATAGAAAACGCGCATGTCTAACGGTTTTGTTTGATTCTTTATATGAACACCACAAAAAAGCCCAGAGGTGTAGGCAGAGACCAGGGACTGCCACTCGCTACGATCCTGACAGATCACTTTCGCCTCATTAACATTAATTTGTTGTTGCATGCATGCACGCTGGTTGCGGGTACTCATATGGATACAACATAAATTGTTTCGTACATGTTTAGAAGCTGAAGCACAGAATACGTAATATTACAGGTACAGAAGATTCACTCCGCAAAATCAATGTATGTGCCTGTATGTAAATGTAAATTTTAATGTTAATTAAAGAAAAAGGGACTCTAGCAGCGATACAATTAGGTGCAATTCAGATCGCATGGCGCTAAAAAAGCTACATTATATTTACCTACACGTTGCCTCTCTTTCTACCGCGTAACGTTTACCTCTTCTGGTGCCTGAATTCCCACCTACTTGCCACTCCGGAGTGGTCACCGCATGTACTTACGCGTTCGATACCGTCACGCGTAGTGAAACACGCCTTTTTTTTTTGTTAACGGGGTGAAATGCTTTGTGCACCATAACCGCCACCCTTGGGGGAGGGCGACGGCCGTGTGTCGGACTCTCCTCTCCTAATAATAGGAGAGGCATACCTCCTAAAACACCCCGGGGGCCGTCCTGTCGCTCGTGCAATGGGGCGCCGCCGGATTTCGCAAGTGGTGTAACCACAACGCGAATGCGACAGCGGCGCCCCGGCGACGTCGACCTGACTCGCAAGGAGTCAGGCCCACCCTCACTGGAGAAGGGGCATGGGCCCACCACCCCCTTCTCCCGTCACGATATTGGACGGCAAGTCCCCCAACCTGCCGTCTGTGACCCTCCCTCAACCTCCTCTATGCCCTCTGCTGAACAGAGGGACAAAGAGGAGGGCCCCCACCGTGTGTTTTTTATAGAGGTTGTCTCCTCGCGGCCCGAAGGCCCCCGGCCCCACTCAGTGTGGGGTTACGGGTGCGGGGCCCATAGTGGACCCCGCGGGACATCCAGCAGCGCAAGCCACTGGACGTCCCCCTCCCTCTGGTTTTGGTCCGCGCCGGCCGAAGCCGGTACCCCCCATATCTGGAGGGCGTTCCCCTATCCGCCACCCGGGGGACGCGTCCGATGGAATACCAGAAACTCCACACGGATAGTGAAACAGGCCTGGCTGAAGAGACAATCACAAGTTTAGGCATAAAATGTAGAATAGACTTAAGTTATTCGTTATATAATATAGGTTATTCGGGTATGCAAAGTCGCAAGCAGTCTCCCTTCCTCACGTTATTTCAATATCTCGAAAACCCTATGATAAATAGATTGAGCGAAATCGCCAACCATGGGAAGCCAGCTTAAGAGAGATCTCTCTCTTAAGCTGGCTTCCCATGGTCGGCGATATCGCGGACGGACGCGGGGGGCCGACGACCACGGACAGCCACGCACCATGAGAGGCTCTTCCAACTGCATGAATATGTGTATCACTTGCTACTAGACTAGACTATCACATTTAATTTCATACGACTTAAGAGTGTATGGTTTTAAATCAAATAAAAAACTTTTTTGCTTTTCTTTTTACCTGTGTCGTCTGTCTGTGCTACCGCGGACCAAGGCCATTCTCACGGTGTGTCATGCGAGCTGGTCCGCGTCCGTCCGCGATATCACGGACCGTGGGAAGCCAGCTGTACCCCCGGTTTCCCGTACACTAACAAGCTGTTAATCTACTGTTAACAGCTGTCATTTGGCCAAAGTGCATAAAAAGTGCAGTGCGAAAAAAACGTTTGACATAATGATAACAGTAGATTAACAGATTGTTAGCGTACGAGAAACCGGCCGTTAGAGATAAGTAAAAAGATCCTCTCCATGACTGACTTGCAAGCGCTTATCGACAAGTTTCCCCTTGATTCAATCGCAGACGCCTAGAAGAAGGAGAAGACGCCTGCTTAGGAAAAACCTGGAGCCAAGCCACCTGAGAAGCGTATGATTATTAGCAATACTTATAGGTACCTACTTAAAAGTAGCTTCTAGTACTTTCCAAATTCTCTCCTAGTTATTAAGCGCCGCCACCCGCGTCTTGTGCCGTCACTGTTACGCTCTACTTGTAGAAAGGGTGTTATAAACTTGACCAGAATTCGTTTCCGGAAAAGTATTATTCAGTTGTAGTGATAAACCTTTACGAAGATTCACTCTTGCTATTTTTTTTCATCGTCCTCCATTCGCAGTGCAAAAGTAGCTGGCATGCATTAGCTATAATTTAATTTTATGACCTGATTCACTTGATTCCCGGATCTTCAATTTGATTTGCCGGGCACCCGCTGAGATTTGCATTCAAACAAACGTTTGTGTTGGAATGCAGTTTTGCTTTAGCACCTACTCGGGATATATCAGGTTAGCATATTATTATGCAATCGTACAAGTTCTGGAAAGATCTTCTTAGGGCTATCGCGATACCAATATTTGTATTTGCGCCGACTACCCGTCTCACATTTCCTCTAGCAACTCTTCACCGGCGTTTATCTGGAAGAAATTAAAATAAGCCACTAGGCCTTCACTTGTAGTTTAATGTATATCTGCAAATATTTATTGATTTATTTATTTACTAATACATGGAAAACCAACAGCTAATATATCATATATTATCATAATAATTAAATATTTCAGATATAATATTTTGCAAATATTTCAAATCTAAAATTTCATTTTAGAATAGAATAGAATAGAATAGAATAGAATTTATTCAGGTACCACAACACACATTTTAAATCGTATAACTAACATGCATAGCCTAACTACAGACAAAAACATAACATATTATGTTACTAATACTACACATAACATAACAATTACACAATTGAAACTGAAAAATAGAAACAAAAATAATCATATAGTGTTACACTCTTAGGGTGGCCTGTGTGTCATGGTAACAGAAAAGGTTTCTGACTCAGCATATGTCACGGGTCCCCATTGGAGAACTCGTGACGCTGATATTCTGTCAGAACCTATAAAGTGACGGACGAGCAACCAACGGCAGCAATCATGAGATTTATAACAACAAACAATACATATATAACAAATACCTCCATGTAAATAATATTTAACAGTAAAAGCAATATTAGATAGCAATGAAAGGACTTATGGCTAATGTGAAGCAACAATACAGAGGAAGCACGCAACAAGAGACCAAACCTTCGCTTGACTAAACATATTACACCTAACATTTATCGATCTTGAACTAAAATATGTATATATAAAAAATAAAATAAATAAACTCACGCCCGTTATCCCCGAAGGGGTAGGCAGAGGCACCAGTCTCTAGAAATGGACCCAAATATATATATATTTAAAATTAAAATAATTATTAGATTTTATTAAAAGTATTAGTGTTTTTAAGTTATTAAGTGGTGTTGCAAAGTAAGTTACTTAGGTGGAATGCATCTGTGAAGACAACAAATACTCTTTAAGTTTTAATTTAAACGTATAAATTGATTTTAATGATCTAAATGGTGGCGGGATATTATTCCAGCATTTGGTAGCTGCGTATCTAAAGCTCCCACGGAAAGCAACGGTTTTATGTGTTGGACAGAGTATATAACACATCCTGCGTCGAGTATATGCTGAGGACAGAGACTCTGTTGACCACTTAAGTTTGTCGCATAAATACTTGGGGGAACCAGACCTGATTACACCAAAGAGTAAACAAGCCAGGTGATAAATACGTCTACTTTTCATGTTTAGTATACCTCCGCTATTAAGGAAGGGGGTGACATGAGACCGAGGTGGTATATTAAAGCAATAACGGGCACATGCATTCTGTATGCGCTGAATTAGGCGATGCGTCTTAGCGTAGAGGCAGGGGCCATAGACAGCAATACAGTAATTAAGCTTTGACAGAACGAGCCCCTCACAAAGCCTTACCCGGAGTTCCTCACTTAGAAAGCCACGAATCCGGTACATAACACTGAGGCGGTAGAAACAAGTACGAGTAAGTTCCGCAACATGACTCTCAAAGCGGAGTTCCTCATCAAAAATAACGCCAAGATTTCTAGCTTCATATACCCTTTCCACTAGTTTATCACCAATGCTTACTAAAAGAGATTTTGCTGAAATGGCACTAACTTGGTGTTTGCTACCGATAATCATATACTTAGACTTGGTAGGATTAAGCGCTAGGGAATTCTTAGCAGACCAAGCAGAGACCCTATCTAGATCAGCATTTAGTGAAGCTACAGCTTTTTCGGCATCAGAAGGTGAGCAATGGATATATAATTGTAAGTCGTCGGCGTACAAATGATATCGACAGTTTTGAATACTGTGTATAATATCACTGCTATAGAGGGCGTAGAGTAAGGGTCCAAGAATGGACCCTTGTGGAACACCACGATCCACCGGAGCAACCTGTGATCTTATACAGTCACCATCACGCTTATACAAGACCACTTGCTGGTGTCTATTTGTGAGGTAGCTGTGGAACCACTTGACTGTATCAATCCCAAAGCCGTAGTATGAAAGCTTAGATAGCATGAGGTCTATATTGATACAGTCAAAGGCTCTCGAAAAGTCCAATAAAGTCAATATGGTACCCTGTCCGTTGTCACGCGCTGCCAAAATATTATCGACCACATCTAATAAAGCTGTGTTGGTACTATGCCCCTTCCTGAAGCCCGATTGACGCTCTGGAAGAATCCCGATACGCTCTACATAAGATGCAGTTTGGGAGTAGACCACTTTTTCTAATACTTTAGACAGGCATGGTAGAATGCTTATTGGTCGAAGGTCCTTGATGTTTCTGGGGTTATTGATTTTAGGGATAGGTTTCACAAGTGCCATCTTCCAAGAATCAGGAAAGGTGTTTGTCAAGATTGACTTATTAATCATTTTTGTAATGACCCCCAAAGTTGTAGGAAGTGACATTATTAGCATATCTAAAGTTAGAAGATCTGCACCTTGAGCATTTGATCGCATGTGCTGAATTATATGCGCAATGAAGGTTTCATCAACTGTACTTAGATTGAAGGTGGACGAACAGAATCTGCCGAACTCGAAGTATGTCAAATCTGATATAGTAACCTCTCCATTGCCTGGGATGTTTAGAAAATGAACATTCATATCGTCTGGGTTCTGAAAATGATCAGGGATTCTTGACGAAGCTTTAAAGTGTAAACCAACCGTTGCCTTTAAATTCTTCCATAAAGTCTTAGAGTTAGTATTTTTTATAATGTGATTTTCAAAATATGCTTTCTTTTCAAAATATAAGCACGTGTTGACCATATGTTTGAGATCTTTATAGTTATATTTTGTCTTCTCAGTGCGTTCCTTACAGAATGCACGGTGAGCTTCGTCGCGCAGACTCATCATAAGACGAACATTACTTGTGAGCCACGGCATTGTTTTATTCTTTATAGTAATACTTTTAACGGGAGCGAATATGTCGAAGAGCTCAAGAAGACATGCATTAAATTTATTACATATTTCGTTAACAGAATCTGACATTGCCAAGTTATCCCAGTCGATTAAGTTAAGACAGCGGTCAAAATCATCTTTATTGATAGTTTTTATTGGTCTTAGTTTAATGCGATGCGGTTCAAACTTAACTTTTTTTACGTTCATGTCTACTAACACCATTGCGTGATGATTGAGGTCAGGTATGTAATCAACCTGAACACGTTGCACGCTCCCAATGCGAGAGCAGATAAGGTCAATCAGGGTAGCACTAGTATTTAAAAAATGTGTGGGTTCAGTTACATGGTTCACTAGATTTGTATATCTCAGAAATTCATTCAGCTGTTTAGTATTATTTGACTCACTATCCAATAAATTTACATTAAAATCTCCCATCAAAATTATATAGTCATTGTGAGCAAAAGTAGCTATTGATTCAGTTAAAGCATCTAAAAATGTACTAACGTTTAACTTAGGTGGTCTATAGGCCGTTCCGATTATTATCTTATTAGAATTAATGTTTAGCGAAATCCACATCTGTTCGATATAAGTGACTGAAGGTGGGTGCGCACAAGTCCTGGCATTAATACTTTCCCTAACATAGAAACCAACACCTCCGCCCCTGCTGGCCACGGAGCGCGGACGCGGGACGTGTCGCAGCCGGTACCCCGGGGCCAGCGGTGCCTTGGCCTCCTGTCCCTCATGAAGCCATGTTTCATTAATGGCTAATATATCTGGCGAGTGACGTTCTAATGCTACGAGAAATTCGTCGTGCTTAGTACCTAGGGATTGTGCATTAAATAGCCCCAACTTTATAGATTTTAATTTCACCGTGGTAGATTCGTAGCAGTAATAAATTGATTAATTAATATAGTAGTGGTATTGTAATTCATACCATAATTTTTATTTATAATATAATACTTGTGAATAGAACTATTTTTATAATTGGTTGGGAGAGAAGCTAGTGAATATTTGTTTATGTCTATGTAAGCACTGTAAGTGTGAAGCTGTATAATAATGACACATGCTCCTGGTAAGGAGCCTGTAGAATTCCGGACCATGACACACAACGCCATAAACCTATGACTAGGATTATGTAACTCGGGAACCCTTGGGATAGTAAAACAATAAAATAAAACTAAATTTCTTCGTTTACATGCATTGCAAAATAGAAGGTAGTATAGAATTAAGCTAGGTTCAGAGTAAATGCAAATCCATTTTAATAAGTTGTTGAACATGAACACAACCATAGTAAGCAATATTACAATAATATGTTGGCAGTAAATCAGAACTAACAAATTAGCCACCAAAAACACGACCAATGTCCGAAAGTTCGCGAATACGGAAAGAAGCCTTGCCCGAGGCTTGACGAGCGAAGACCCGACCCTCCTTAGTCCATACGAAGCGCCATCCCCTATCTTTTGCCATTTCGCGGGTCTTGTAAAACAGCTGTCTATTAGTTTTTGTCAATCGCTCATTGACGTAGAAGCGGCGCGGGGGCCCGGGCAGGTCGCATTCCGATGTTGTGACGGTGCGCCGGACGCGCGCTTCACGTAAAAAGTCATCACGGAGCGCGCGGCGCGCCAGTCGCACGGCGATCGGTCGAGGACGCGCAGGTGGAGAATTTGGACCCTCAACAGTAGCTCTGATGGGCCCCACTCGGACGGCATGAACTAAATCACGCGATTCTAGTTGAACTCCCAATTTTCTTGCCACTAGGTTGACAAGGTGGATGGGATTTTCACCATTTGATTCCGGGATACAGGTAATCTCGACGTCATTTGAGAGAATATCTTGTTCCCTGTCATTAAGGTCGAGTTTTAACCCATCAATAGTGGCTTGGAGGGCAACTATATCTCCGGAGTTACGTTCCATCATCTCGACTCGTGACTCGAGTCCGTCGATACGGCGATTGGTGGCGTCCAGGGCGGAGGAAAAAGACGACATTTGAGATGTGAGTAGGGCCATTTGCTGCCGCGTAGCACGCATCTCCTCACGGAAGAGACGGAGTTCAATCGCAACGTCGAACTCCTCCGTAGTGTTGGTTGCCGTCGCGTTGATAGACGTATCCATACTATCCATTGACTCGCATCCGCCCCCAGATGCAACAACCGTCTCCGAGGTGGTATTTGTGCTGGAAGTTTTGTCTCCGCAGACCCGGCACACACAGTCACGATGATTCTTAGCCCCACAGACAGAGCATAGTACGCCATCTGCCATCGACATAAAGCGGCCGCAAGAAGTGCAGTTTTGAACCATGGTAGGATCACTAGATGGCGCAGCTTTTAATTTTGCACAAAAGTTTATTTAATTGTGATTTATTTACCACACAAGGGCCAAGTAAATGTATTTATTTCCACAACAAATGTTTCGCATTGATAGTGATCGAGCAAAACCGAGTCCTCTCACGAAATTACGAACGAACGGAGAGATGTAGGGTAGTCACAAAAAAATCCAAGCAGCAGCACAATCACTCCAGATTTTATCCCGCTTTTTTAAGAGGATCTGCAGCGCACTCACTCGCACTAACACTTGACCTATTTTATTAGAGCGAACAGAATAGACTTTTATGATTCACAGAACTGATCAGGCACTATAAGTATTATTAAAGATTAAATGAAGTGGAGCGTTCAATGCTATCGTTGACGCTCGCGACGTCACGAAACTTGTTTTTGTTCAATAAATGTTATATCAAAAATAAAAATAAATAAATAAATAAACTCACGCCCGTTATCCCCGAAGGTGTAGGCAGAGGCACCAGTCTCTAGAACTGGACCCACGTTTTGCCGAGTTTATTAGGTTTATTTATATGTTATATCAGAAGTGGTATATTTGAATGTTTGGTCGGATGCTTAATTTTTCTCTGTATCATGTCTAGAATACTGATTGTATTCACATGCGAAATACCTAAAATTTGGGAGAAAAGGCCTATACCCAGCAGTGGGCCGCGGTGCGCTGATTATGATGAAGATGGTGATACTTACGATTCTTAATACTAACTTCAAGCTACTGATATCACTAATATCTGTTATTAATTAAGTTCGGATTGAGAACAGAACCATACTTCTAAATTGTTGTTAGGACTGCTTTGTGAATTAAATGAGTACCTAGTTTGGATTATCAAACTTCGAAGATAGTAAACAACTGAAACATAACTTAAATAGATTGAAAAATTCCTGTTTGGGTTAAAGCAGTCTTAATATTTTGTTCTATTCTGTTTCAAGTTTGTAAATATTTACTTACTTAAATTTTATTTACGGATTCATTTCCTGACGCAGCAATAAAATTTTAACTCTTGTTTTGCGTTTTATTTGCTGACTCCCATTTTGTTATTTTTGCGGCCCGTCTACTGTCAAGGCACAAAAATATCTAGTCTACTGAGTAGGAGCCTTTCCGGTGCAGTCTGTGGAGTTAATATTCCAGTCGAATGTCTGCAGTGTCTTGTTCTTTCAGATTAAATTCAGCGGATTGACGAGCGAAAAACAAATTAGGCACTGGATTTTGGCGTGTCTCGGGTTTAAAATCTGCTGGTGTTGTGGTGTTCTAAAAATACAATTCGGCTGAGGCACTGCAAATGCAACACTGCATTTGAAGAGCGTTAATTTTATTGAATTTCATCAAGTGTTTGTACAATTACCATAGATAATCCAACTACTTAAAATCTTATGGCAGTAGTGTCAACAAAAATTAACTTTTCTATTTTATGACCGTCCTTTTCAGTTTGTTCAAATCATACTTAAAGAAGTCGAATTTATTAAGAGCTACAGCATGGTTCTTTTTGTAGAACATATTGCTAATTAAGTGTTATCTATCTATTGCTATGAGACAAGATGATAAGTATTTTCCAAAGTACTGTCGTAGGATCTGTTTTGCTGCCAATATAGAAAAAATAAAAATGCCAAACAGTATCGAATACTCCATGAATAAACATTAAACGTTTACACACAGACAAAAAAATTGTCTGACCTCACACTAGGATACCCTGTGTCGTGCGAACCAGAAACAGCGACATTACAAACACGTAAACATCCAAGACCTGTTTCTTTTGTCCCTAGCCGGGGTTCATACTCGGGACCTCTCGCATGCAATATTTCAGTTGTAGCTATTCGCAAAAAAGCAGCTTTAATAAGGCAGCAACTTATTTATTTCCGGCCAGAATTTTCCACCGTGCAGTTTGAACGGTAAAATAGAAGACGGGTAGCATTTACGTCATATTACGTCATAAGAGGCCCATCCGGGGCATGCTGGGAGAAATATGGACCAATAAATTACTACATTATCGGACCGTCTCGATATCCGACGACGAGTTTCTTCATTACTCGACGCGAAACCTCGGCTGTGCTTTCAGAGGATTTCCTTCGCGAAAATGTCCTTGTGATATTTGGTTTATCGATAACTTAGGAAAGACAGGAAAAATCTTTAGATACGCACCAATTTTCATGTTGATAAAAGATCTTATAAAGCGGCTTCTAACCGGTCTTTTTAGAAATCCGTGGAGGAGGCCTATGTCCAGCAATGGATTTCTTGTGGCTGAATGATGATGATGAAAAGATACTACGAAACTTTGAATGGATAATAATCCATAAATAATTTAGAATACTGAACATTTATTTTATTAAGCTGCAGTTTAGGCTATATTGCTGTAGACGAAGGCCCTGTTTACAATGTTCAAATAAAGTTCCAGATAAGCTATCCGCAACCAGGGCTGCCGTTTGTTCTAAATTTAAATAAATTTTCCTATATTGCGTGTGTTCGTTTATGGCTTCAAATTTAGAACAAATGGTAGAGTCTGACAAGCGAGTCCTGGGACGCGATTTATTTCGAATTCTTCATATGGCCACACTCTGACTGTCAAACTTAAGTATTTCAGCTGCAAGTAGTACAGCAGTTTGATACTCGTTCTAGATTTAAAGAAGAAAAAAACTTTTGTTTCTATTCAACATAATTTTACCTGTGTTTTAGTATGTACATACGAGTGATAATGTTTTAAAGCAAACATGAATTATTTCTTGTTTGTAAGGTCTGTCGGATGATGAAAATGTTAAACGTCAGATCGAAGACTTAGTCAAAGAACTCAAAGATGTTGAGAAAAAAGATATGAATCAGATTTTGATTATGGTTTAGCATTAATAAACGTTTATAAGTCTAAGTGGTGCATCTTTATTACCCCTGTTTTTGGTGGAGTGGAAATGTTGGTTTTGATGTAGTTAATGTTTTCGTTTTGCTTATATTTATTTATGTTTGGACAAAATTCATTGGAGACTCCAAACTAATTAAACAAATAATCAAGTTAAGCAAAAGTATCAAGATGGTTTATTCAGACGATATGCAGGGTTATCAACTAAAAGATTTTTAAATTTCCCGCCAAAGGCTTGAGCCACGACTCACTTGTCGCACTCTAGCCCTGGTTGCGGATAGCTTATCCGGAACTTTATCTGCAGATTGTGAAACAGACCCTAAAAATGTTATGCGTCGGGTAATAAACCTTTTCTAAAGAGAACCAATCATAACAACTGAGTTTGAGCAACTGAGTGCGTTCGTATTTATCCATCAAATAAAAAATCAACTTTTCCTGCACATTATTGAGGATTCTTATATCTAGCTCTAGTAATCGGTACCTCAGGACCAGCTTCTGAATTGAGTATTTCGCTAAGTAAATACTTAAGTAACGTTCTGTCACTGTCTTTTATGAGAAATTTGACTAGATAGCACTACAGTGAGGTAGTTCCTACGCGAAATACTTAATTCAGAAACAGGCTGTATGCCACCTACAGTCTGTTTTTTAGTTCATTGCAAAAAAATAAAACAGTCACGTTGACATCTCAATACAATCGAATGTCTGAATGTTGCTAGTACGCAAAAACCAAATTACCCCATTTTACTTCTAAGTAAAAATTGTTTCTGCTACGTAGGTGTTTTTTTTTTACTTTGCTCTTATGAGAAATTAAACTTTAATGTCTTTGATGTGATAAGGATTTTGGTCACACAAGTCTTTTATTCACGGTAAAAAAAATCTACCGAGTAAACCTATATATTTTATAACGGTAACACCGCGTCATTTTATTTTTGCATTGAATTAAAAAACGGACCGAGTAGGTCCTGGCCCGTGGCACACTGGTTTGCCACCCCGCGCGCCGCCGCTGCCACCTCCCGGGAGAAGGGACTACCACCTTAATTTTCTGCAGCACCGTGGGGCTTCAGAGCAATCACCGGAATATTTTAAATAAAGTAGCAGCCAAGACAAGTCCTATCACAGCCGCCAATTTTGTTCCTAATAATAAATTAAATCGTATAGTGCAAATTATATCCAGGATATTCGTCGCACCAATTTGGATGTAAAACCTCTATTTTGTATTCTGTTCACTATATTTAGGGCTGCTTTCTGAATTGAGAATTTCACTAAGTAAATACTTAAGTCACGTTCTGTCACGCTCTTTTCTGAGAAATTTGACGAGATAGCAGTAGTGCTACAGTTAAGTAGTTACATAGCGAAATTCTCAATTCAGAACGGTTTCTAGGGGCCGGTGCCCCTAGCCTCATATTTTGCCTAAATTACTGTCTTACTATCTAATTTGCTCTGAATGAAAATTTGAACGTTTTTTTTTCGTTTTTCATAGTGAATCGTTCATTTGATGTGAAATACACGATTATATTACGAAATATTCCCAAAAAAAGTCTTTTTTTTAAGTAAAAAGTAAAAACTTACTTAAAACCTACTGCATTAAAAAGAGAGAAATATTTTAAACTAACATGACCTTTAAACTCGATGTAGTTGTAGGTGTTATACAGTCAGTGCCCAAATTATTTCTCTGACTAAATTAAAGTGTTGTGAAGTCGGTTTTTTTTTTTTTTAATGGTATTGGTATTGATGGCGATACGATTTCCGCAAACAGACTCGTGAGCCTATTTCGGTTATTGAAAGTTTTCATTCATTCTTGCCACCCCAACCCCTCCAGGAATGCTAGCTTCCTAATGTCAACGCCGGCCACCCGAAGTGTAACCGGCAGCAGAACTTTCAAGCAGAACAGCTCATAGTCTTGTCACCCCCGCCCACTTCACCTCGCACTTCAGTCACTATTGAATTTCACTCATATTTCACAAAGCATCAAATTAAAGGATTGCTTGGTTTCTTGGAAACCATAGTCTGCCCATATATTCAAAAATATATTCCGTATGAAAGCATAGTCGACAGCACGTCAAACTTTAGTCTTACATTATAGTTAACCTTTAGCCTAATATTTTATTTTACTCTGAGCCTTGGTTTACACATTGACCACGGACAGATGATTGTTGTAGATGTAGCAAAAGTACGTTTTCGTGTTGTGTAAAAGTCAAATCCATATAAAAGGTCGACAGTGACTTAAAAGCTACCTAATTAATCTGTCAAAATTAACGCCCACGTGGGACGGGAAATGTGCCCCGGAAAAATTCGTAATACACTTTCAAATAAAACATATTGCTTGGCTGTCACCGCGATCGCGCTGCGGAGGTATGAGATATTGCGTCATATTTCAGGCAACTCCAGCTCTTCATAGCAACGTGTTTCGTTTGTTAGAAGTTTGAATATTGTCTGCCTCGAATTTTTTCTGTTTTTTCCTCTTATTGTTTTCCGTTTATGAACGTGGTTGCTGGCTCTCAAATTGCGGCAGTTTGTTTATTTTTTAAATTGCAAGAAACTTATGCTTTGGTTTTTGTTGTTCAAAACGTTTTTCATATTATTAGGCTTATACATTATTTGTATCTAAACTGGCTTATGACAAAGGAACTGAATGTTCTTATGTTCCCGTCTTCAATTGGTTCAAAATGAGTTATCAAGCTTTATAACAAAAAGTTCATAAATATTTAATTTAATGAATTACTTTTCAAAGTTAGGCTAAGTAGTTCTTTATTTTCTAAGTTTTTCTCATGTTTAACCCAAACGGTATGTGTTTGGGAAGTAGTAGTAGCAATTGCTAGTGATGAAAGAAAACATCGTGAAGAAATGTTCACGATGTTTTCTTAGATATATATATCTCAGCGTTTACAGTACTAGGCTGGGAGTTGTAGTAACTACTGCTAAACTTGAGTTGAGTTTAGGTGACGTAGAAGTAGAAGAAACTCGCACCAACAGTAGTAGAAGAAATATATTGGTAAATCTACAGATAGGTACAATATTGACGGTTCCTCTCTCCAGTGCAGTATACGATAGACTAAGTTTATTATACAAGATTACCTAATAATGTAAACAGACGTACCTAAAGTCAATACTAAGGTAGGTAAAGTAATTTAAATGAGTAAGGAAAATGGCAATCCACGCGGTGGACAAGTATGGTATTGTAACCTATACTTTCCCTTTCAGCGAAGGCATGCGCCTTGCAGTGGACATACATTCGTCCAAATGCTACATAAAATGCTTTTAAATTGGAAATGGATTGAACATAATTTATACTAAACGAAAGCCTTAATTCTATTTGGAATTCAAAGCAACATTATTTTATAACGCGTAATTTCAGCGTATTGGTGCCACAAAATTGTTAACGTCGCGTAATTCATTTCATGGTTCGTTAACCCCTTCGCCGTATTTATGCGACCCGTCCAGTTATAATTCCTGTTTTTTCGGTCAGAGTACACAATTTTGTGCACATTATTTAACTTCGTAAATAACATGTGCGACCGACAGAGTGAAATACGTAGGGACATAATTGTAATGACGTGCCCTTTTTAAATAATCTGGTGACATTGTAGGCGGAGGACTTGCTGAAATGTCAATAAAGATTGCGGTTTTCCTTTCAGTTTGGTTACAATCATAGATCTGTGACTGTTATGCAACGCACATCTCAGGACGTAAATCTGTAATTTTGTCTACATGCCGGAAAAAACTTTTTCTTTCACCAAAATTGATTAGCAACATTTAATCGAATTGTTTTCACGCCAACTTCCCGAGTAAAAGAGTGTTTATTTCGACAATAGCCCTAGTCCTAATCGAAAGAGGGCGTGCGGGGCGTGGAGCGTAGCGAAAATAAGTAAACTCGCTACGTGATACGAAAGTCAGATTCCATCTATTCAGCATTTACTATGATGTGGCCTGTAGAACACCACTATTCTCAAGGGTGCCTTAGTCTATCGTATAGAAAATATGAAACAAAGACAAAGTAAAAATAAAAACTTTTGTAGCTATATTATGCGCTACGCAACACTCCTGCACCTGCTAAAGCCTTAACACCAGAAAACATCATCATCACCTACATCATTCAGCCACAAGAAGTTTACTGCTGGACATATAGGCCTCCTCCATGGATTTCCAAAAAGAGTGGTTGGAAGCGGCTTGCATCCAGCGTCTTCCTGCCACTTGGATGAGATCTTCTGATCATCTTGTGGCTGGTCGTCCTACGCTGCGCTTGCCGATATGTGTAACAATATACCTACATACTTTAGGAAATTCTGTCTATCAAGAAAGAATATGGGCATTCAAATGATCACCGTTTTAGCTGAGAAGAAAACATTTGATACTATATAAATGGAATAATCTTTAAGCTTTGATTATTTTGAATATTTATACGCAATTTTACGTTATTATTCATATATTGTATACTCATGTATCAAATATAACAAAACAATAAGAATAAAATGAAATGAAATATAAACCTGCGTTTTGTGTTGTCCTCAGAAGATCAATAAGTATAAAGTACATGCTCAAAAGAATCAGATGTAAGAACAGAATCTAAGCTTTAGCTTCGATATCAACTTATAGGTCCCTTGCTAATTAGTTCTAGGTAGTTCACTCGCTATATTTAGTACATCTCAGACATCTCTGAAATTCCACCTGCGCACTCTAGTTCTTTGCCTTGTCATAAGCCTCATCCACGCCTTATCCAGTAGATTGTAGAAAGTCACAGATTTTGGTCTTTTCTTGGTTCTATGTCACTCTTTTCATGCAAGAATTTCTGGTGTCACAGTGTAGTGCGCATACTCCTCCGAAACGGCATACCTGACCGTTTTTTATCAAATTTTGTATGTATATTCGGTAGGTTTGAGAATAGATTGTTATCTATTTTTCATAGCCCTCAGTGATAAGGGTAGTTCTCCCCAATTTATATGGCGAAGCAACGTTTGCCGGGTCAGCTAGTTTGATTATAAAACCTCATCTCCCTATTTTTTCATTCCAAGCGTCACAGTAAGCAGAAAGATATCCCAAGGCATTTGCGACCCGGGAACATTAGCGCAGCTTCACATCAATCGCCAATAGAGCAGAGCACCCGGTGACTCAATAAAATCGATTCAGGTCAACACAAGTCGTATATCTTAGTCAGGTTTGCACTGACCACGCCTCAATGCAACTAGAGCCACGTGAAGTTTATAACGCTCCTGTTTCATGTTTCATGGAGCAATTCGGTTCAGTGTGAATATTTCCAACGTAGTCGTTAAACTTCTGGTGACGAGGTGTCTGAATAATATGCTTTGAAGTAATATGCTAATTTAAGTGATATTTTTTATTTATTTATTCAGATTGGAGAATCATCAGCTTACAAAATTATTCTAGTAAAGTAAAAACGTGACTAAGAGCTAATAACAGATTCTCGCCTATAGATACAGCACAACAAAAAATGTATGGACTTCATGCTTTATGTAGAAAATGCGAAAGGAGCATTATGCCTTTAATTAAAGACACCTCCATGAGCATCTTAGAAATTAGATTTTGTGTTCTATGAGGCATCCTTCAAATTTATCCCGTTTTAATATAACAGCGCTTAAGTTTATAAATATTTTTTTTTGTAAATTCGCGTTTTGTAGGGCTTACCAATGACAGCTACAGCTGCCAATGTTACAGCTTCCGGTAATTTATAATAATTGTTCTACTTCAAAAGGTCCACAATATTTTGTACGTATGGTTATATTAACACGTATAGTATTAATCATTGCCCATCAAACAGCGAAAAGAAAATATACTTAGATACGAATTAGATGCGTTGATAAAGGTCCAAGTAATAGTTTTTCGGAAATTTAGGAATAAATTATGATCTGGATTTGAACCGGAGTCTCCTAGTTTCGGGACCGCCCGACTCCCTCGATTGTGGCGAAATTTCCCTTCGTATTCTAATAATATTGTAGCAGTTTTTCATTGCCCTAAAACATGAATAAGACCACGTTTTCTAAAAATGAAGCCTAGCTAGATCGATTAATCGCCCCGAAACCTCATCAACGAAACCATTTTATTGCATACTAAATTTCATGAAAATCATTTCTCGTTTTAAGTTATTAAGTAGATAGATTACAAATGTCTCTATCTATAATATCATAGTCACAACTGAATATTTTCGACAAGTCCTAAACGAATCTTATCAAATTCTGTTAACATAAGAAAATTATTTCATTACATTCATGGCACGAGGCAGTGTGAAATAGGTTTATGTCAGAACAAACGAAGGCCTTACGCCAATATTTCGGGACTGCCTGGAATTTCTAATGATGCGGATTCTTTGGGAGCACTTGACCGTTCAGTGCTATTTAAACTTTGGAAAGTATCTGAATGTGTACCCTAATCGCGGCGTTTTCGGCCATGAAACATCTGGACACGCGACAGCGAGTCCAGCCAAGTTCGACAAAAAACTGGCGACGCAGCAGCCGTGTGTATTATTACAGGACCCACTTCGAGCTACTTTTGACCCCTTCACAACTCTACAACTATTTAACCTACGTATATGAAATTTGGCACATTTATTGAAGTCCCTTAGCTTGCCTAGAATCCAAGAATAGAATAACAATTTATGATTTTTCATGATTTTTTACAGAGAACTTGACAGCACCCACATATTATGTCTATTTTTTTGTCGGCGAAGTCGATAACGACGTCTGTTCTTAATATGGAACTTGGTTCTCATTCACATTTATGTTTTTGATGGGATCTCACTCATACCAGTATAACATTTATCCGTATCTGTTTCCGCTTCGATTGCCTCTCCAATATGAGGTTTCCCGGAAATTGCTATTAGCCATAAGGTCGTATTTAAATTGTACTTTTTCCGTTATAACTGTTATTTCTGTAGTTACTTTTTCAGTAGTACACGGTAAACAAGATCGCAACCTATGTGAGGATACTGTTTAAATGCTAATCGAATGCTTTGTCAAATCCATGTGGACTACACGATGCACATTCTGGAATACGTTGGTTCATTATTTGTTATTGCCATCTCTAAAAGGTTTGTATTGTGAAGGTATGTGGTTTTATTTTTTTTGTAAACCTTTTTTTTTGAGGGGCTAGTATGTTGTTGTTTCGTAAAATCGACGTTTTCTGAATTATATTCTAGAAATTTTTTGAGCAAACTCACTGCAATTGCAAACCAATTGGTTTGTAGAATTTGAGATCGGAACGGTCGACATAATGACATAACAATACATACAGGCACATACACTGCCTCTGGGCCCACACTAGGATAGCCTGTGTCGTGGAAACCAGAAACAGCGACGTCACAAACATGTAGATAGATAGATAGATAGATGAAACATTTATTTCCATAAGACACACACACGTACACATATCATCACACATTGAACACCAACAGCACATAACAAACATAGACAATACAGAAACATACACAAGGCATAGGTACAAACACAGTTTGACAGTATGGAAAGAGAAGCGAAACAATATTAACAACAATAATAAAAACATGGGAGCGTGTGTGTGGCAAATGCAAACGGGTTTCGACTCAGCATGTGCTGAGAGCTTAAAAAGTAAACTCCAGCGCTGGTATTCTGCCGATACCCATTGGGAACGGCGTGCCGAGCCCAGAGAAGTGAGTAGGCTAAAGTTAAAATGTCAAAATTTAGGTATTAAGTGAGCCCGTGTCCGGCTGGTACGATTTAAAAATTAATCGAACGTATTAAAGAAGAAAAATAATAATGATAATAATAATAATAAGCAAGCTTTGCATACACAAAGTCACCCGTAGTAACAAAAATGAAATTATTAATTTAAATGTAAATAGATAAATGTCCAGCTAGAATAGATTATAAAATTGTATTGTGAAAATGAATTGTAGCATAAAATTTAAGTAAAACTTAATTAATATAAAGATGTCCAGGCAATATAAGATTTTGCATAAATTAATATTATTAATAAATAATTGTATTTTAATAAAGAATAATAATAATAAAATTAGAGTCGAGCAAACATTGAAAGTCCGTAGGAAACTAGAATCGCATAACTATGTTCCATAAACTCATTCTGAAACAACTTTGTTAGGGCAGCGATTTCTGCTGGTCCGGTGATTTCTGATGTAAACATCCAAGACCTTGGTTTTAACATTAATGATTTACTTACTTTCTTCTTTTTCCTTGTTTACATATTTTATTGATATCGCACACTGAAAACATAAATGGCATTAAACAAAAATCTTCATTTTACAGTATGGCCGTTTTAAGATTTTTTTAATATTTTGGTGGGCGATGTGGAACCGTAAAAGTTGTCAGTAAAGCTTTGTGGATTAGTCATGTGTGCGATATATAGCCTGCCTCCTGCCTGCCTGCCTGCTCGCCTGCCCGTCTGCCCACCCACAAGACAAGTCCTTTCGTCCGTCCGTCTGTCACCAGGTTGTATCGAGCAGTAATAGATAGACAGTTGAAATTTTTACCGATAATGTATTTATGAATGTGCCTGTATGTAAATGTTATGTTATTTCTTTTTCCTCTTTAACAACAAATACAAATAATTGCAACAGGTTTGACATATTCACAGATTATTTAGTTGTATATTCACGTCAAAAGTCTATCTATCTATTAATAAATTAAATCAGAACGAATTAAGGGGGCTCCCATACAACAAAAGTGAATATTTGCCTTTTTTTTCGATTTTAGTAACGACAACAGGTGAAACTAAAAAATATTGCTTTACTTCGAAGACCCTAGAATCACACTTTCACCGCGTCTACTTGCAATTATTTAGTAGGTAAACTTAAATAAACAATCGACATTTGCTCATTAGAACAAATGATCATGTGAGCATCGCACTTTCAGTTATAATTATACCTACACTGCAAGTAGTACAACACTTCGGACTCATTAAAATTAGTGTCTACGGAACTTTATCATCACCGTTTTGGTTAAAATTACCTACATAAAAGTCAAGTTACACCTTCCGCAGCGTGATAGCTAGCTAGCACAGCTTACAAGGAAGAAAAATATTAAAATGCTCCGAGCGAATAGTTAGGTTTACAAAAAACTGGCCAAGCGCGAGTCGAACTATGGGTTCCGTACCATTACAAAATTGGAAAAAAATATGTTTGTTGTATGGGAGCACCCTTAAATATTTATATTTATAAATTTTTTTGAAAGTCAAAAATATAACTTAATATTTTGTGAATATTTTAACCATCTATATGTTTCCGTTATCAATATCGAGCAAAAACGAGCAAAAAAATCATGTTTGTTGTCCCCTTAAATATAAATTTCAATCAATTTTTAAGTATTTGTTGTTTTAGCGGCAACAGAAACACAATAATCTGTGAAAATTTCAACTATCTAACTATCACGGTTCATGAGACACAGCCTGGTGACAGACGGACGGACGGACAGCGTAGTCTCAGTAATAGGATCCTCTGGGTACGGAACCATAAAAATCCATACTCCTGTGTTGGCTTTGGCACGGCGCCTTCAACTCGCGCCAGTTGTTTTGCGACATCAGTATAATTTAGCGAAAGTTAAACGGCACAGAAAAGATGACAGTGCAATTATTTCTCCCTATCCTCTTTTGCATTGTTGAAGTCTACCAGCGCTGCGACGTAAATGGGAAAAGAATTCGTGTTGAAAGGATTTTATGCACTTTCGGCTTTTCGAGTTATTCGACTACGGTAAACTGAAGAGACGGATATTCATCATCATCATCAACCCATTATGTCCCCACCGAGGGGCACGGGTCTTTTCCCGGAGGAAGGTATAGGCCATACTCCACCACGGGGGCCTACTCCGGATTGGTGGAGGCTTGTAAGACTAGTGGCTGGCCTTACTGTCAGAAGTTTTCAAGCCGCTCTAAGGCCTCTGACTTGGCTTAACGACTGCCATCTATCGATGGCAGCCAGCACCAACTGCTTAACGTGCCTTGCGAAGCACGGAACCACTCGGAAAAATACCATTAACGTTAGTCATAGACGGTGACCCATCCATGGACTGAACGCGCCGTATGTTGCTTAACCGTAGTGATCGTTTAAGATCACTCAGGCAGCCCAGGCAAAGACCTATTGACGGATATTATTTAGAGGTTATTTTTGTAATTGACAGAACGTTATGATCGTTAAGGGTTGACTTGAAGAGATAACTATTGAAATAAGATCGTTATGAAACCGCCAATCTTCAGTGTATGAGAGAAGGTGCCTGCAGAGAAATGCAGGTATATATAGCTGCGTATACAAGACGATATTTTCGGCGGTCAAATACTTTGTGATAATAATAATAAAAGTTTAAAAGTTAAAAAGTATCTACACATTTTGTGACAAGGTACTTACAAGTAATTACACGATACAAGATTGTGAACACTGGCGTCTAAACTAGGCCGGGCCTGAACGGACGCCAGAAAATAAGAATTAAATTAAATTTCCATGATAAATTTACCAAATATTATGTCGTAAATTAAACAACGTTTTTTAATTTTGTTTTATTATCTGTCGTGGGTGCTGACGCTACTTTTCTTTCTAGAATCAACTGATGCGCGATAATACTACTATTACCAAGCCGTTTTTTGTGTTTGTTTGTCCGTCCGTCCGTCCGTCCGTCCGTCCATCCGTCCGTCCGTCCGTCCGTCCGTCCGTCCGTCCGTCCGTCCGTCCGTCCTTCCGTTCGTTCGTTCGTTCGTTCGTTTGTTCGTTCGTTTGTTTGTTTGTTTGTTTGTTAAGCTTCATTGCACAAAAGTAAAAAAAAACATAAAAACTTAAATAGCAGGTAAATGTCGATGAACAAAGGTGGACTTATTTCAAAAGAAATAACTTCCAGTCAGCCTAAGAACGGTTTACGTTTTACGGTGCGTTTGGTACGGTTGGTACGTTTTTTATTAGTAATATATTTAGAATTAAGTTTAGAAGTCAGTAGTTAAAAGCAAGTTTGGTGTAAGAAAATAATCGATTTTAACAAAAACACAAATTTTTGCTTATTAAAAACGTGGAATTTTATTCATGTACGCCCTAACCACATACGACCTTCTCAGTCGTATTAAACATAGAAAAAAACATAACCGGGTACCGAGCATTTTTAGGGTGCCGGTCGCCTGTGCTTGAGAGCCTGAGGATGCCTCGTGTTAGAGGCGAAACGCGTCGCGCATTGTCTCACACAAGTATTGTTGTCGGTGGTGGTGTGTTCGTGTCTTGCTTCTGCCGGTGCATTAACTAACCGCATGGTGCTTGTGGGATATTGGCGGAATTTAGCAAAGTAATTTTCTCAATTTAATGCTAACATAAAAATCGGTGAAGCCGTTTCGGAGGAGTTCGATAACAAAAACTGTGACATGAGATTTTTATATTAAGTATAGATATCTATCTAATCAAGTTATTAGCTGCAGAGACTGCCAAACGTCGTCCTCGCGCAACATTGAGCCAGAATTTATCTACCCACCGAACTCTTTTACGTGGAATAGGTAAACCATTCCGAAAATTCCCGCTTTGGGAAATCCGTACCCAGCATTTCATCTCGAGTATTCATACCTTGCGGAATTTTATACACCGCCAGATTCCATTAGTCTTTGAATGCATTTCGATTAGAGTACAGACGTCTCTATCTCTACTACATAAGAATTACATCCGCGCCGCTCCGGGTCTTAGACGTAAATAAGCAAATAGTTGGAGCTATTCCCGCGGGCTTGGAGTGCTTTTCCGAGTACGCCTATTTGTCGGAGAGCTTTATGAATAATTCTTTTATATGAGCACAGGTTTTTTTTCTGAAGATCCTGTTGAAAAATTCATATTCTCGCGATCGCACTTACTTAACGTTTTTCCGCGCTTTTAAATCGTGTCTGCACCGACAGGTCTGCTTGGTTTCCTGCGGGACGTGTGTCGGTACATTTTTTTTTATAATTCATAACGGTACTAAGTAGCTCAGTGTTTGCTGCATTTATTAAATATTCAAACGTACCTAGCGGTCGTTCAGCACCAAGGTCGACTTGAATATTCACAGAATTAATGAAATAATTTTGGCCTTGCTGCGTATTCTAGATATGTGTTTTTAATCATTTATTTTAAAAACATTGACCATTTTAAGAAACTAATTTAGTTTTTCTTATAGCTGCTACACACTATGCCGCCGGCACGGCCGGGCGGTTTTATGCCGCGCGGCTTTGCCGCCGGCATGTTTAGGCCGCCGGCACTTGCCGCTGGTGCCGCAGAGCATCATTGGCATCATTTTCTAGCACAACACTTCAATCGAATGCCGGGAGCAAACTGCCGCCGGCTTGCCGCGTAACCCGCCTGCACGACCCGCCGGCCTGCCGGCGGCTCGGCTTGTGCGGCATTGACGGCGGTTTTCTACCTCCGGCAGTGCCGGCATAGTGTGCAGGAGCCATTCGTTTTATTTATTATATCTATTATTGATAATTTCACGACAGAAGCTTGTCAGCTCTTCCCATATATTTTTACACTCTTCGCTGTCTCCAAAACATGCGCCTCACAAAATTTCATCCCATCACACAGTTTTCGCAGCTGCTACCATGCAAACAGCTAGTCTTATTACGGACAATTCTACAGAATTCCTTATTTCTGTAAGGTCGAGTCTCAGTATATTTTCTAAACTAAAGTAGATAATAGTAAATTGTCTCGCTGCTACAATATTTGTTGTTTGTGAAATATTAGTTAACGATTAATTTCTTACACACACATTCTTACATACATAAATTCACGCCTGGATCCCAGAGAGGTAGGTAGTGATCAGGGTTATAAAGTGTAATGTTAACAGGTACACCTATGTACGTCTTTTACGTCGTCGTACGTACGTCGTACGACGTACGTCGATGAAGCGAATGTGGTCTGTCAAGATCGTGACAACAATTGACAGTCCCTGGTCTTTGTTTACCCCATTGGGATACAGGTGAGCTTATGTATGTATGTATTTTCATTTTATGTATTTTTTCCATGTCTTTGTGGATTCAGTTATGTTCAGTGCCCAAAAGCTAGTTAAATGAAGTCAATTTTTTTTCATAATAAAAGCAAAATGTTTCCGTTATGAACGTCAAAGTTATTAAATTTTCAAGTTCAACGTTTCACAATTAAAATATTATGTGGGAAAGAAGCTTAAAAAGAAACTCCACGTTTTTTTTATAAAACAGTTTCAACTTAATTAACAAAGTTTTCTACTTAAAGGGCTCCAACTAACAATGTAGTTTTCAACTAATCTTACGTAAATAAGCAAAATTTTATACATTTTTTCTTTTTGCAATTTAACAACAGATTCTTTACTAAATACTTATTTTATACCTTTCGGTCCTAGTTTAATTAGTTACAGCTCTATTTCTTGCTCCAATCTGTTTAAAGGTTGTTAATGAAGATTGATAGTGATGAGATCTTCTACTGTATATTTTTTGAAGCGAACGACTAAGTGTCAACATATCAAAAATTTGGTTTTTCAATATGCCACATTTATAACACTGCATAATATTTAGCAAAGTTATACAAAACGATATGCCTAGTAAATACCATTAAGCAATTAACACAATAACACTGTTATTACCTGATTTATCCCCCACTTGCAGTTTATTTAACTAATATTTTATTTTATCATGAAAATACCATTTGCTTAAGAGATCTATGCCCCAAAAAATACCTAAAATTTCAGTGGTCTTCAAATAAAAGCGATCCTACTGCTGCCAAATATGTTCGCAACTAGGAAAGATGACGGACTTAGGCCGATTATGATCGACTATTTTATGCTAATGAGCTACGCGAAGTGTAGGAAGAAGTATGGAGAGCTGACTACGAACCTCTTTTTTAATTAAAGACAAAAAAAAGTAAGATTGCCGTTGTTGTTGATGGGAGTGCGACTAAAGAAAATAAAATAGGTAACTTATCTTCAGTCTGTTAATTATTGTAAATAAGGTATTGGTAAAGTTTTTTGGTCTATCGTCCAGTTGTTTTATACTTTTGTGTTTGTTATTACGAAACGGAAAATATGGGCGAGCGAGCCGGACCCAACGCTGATTCTGCCAAACCGATGTATATGATGCCACAGAATACATAATAGTACAACGATGCAAGCAAAGCTGCGTGCATGAGCTATTTTGAGTGAGATGTAAGTTTGAGAGATGCTGTGTCTTTGTTTACCTTTAGTCGTTCGCTTCAGTAAATAGAATATCACACTAATATTATAAACGTGAAAGTTTGTGTGTGTGTTTATATGTTTGTCAGTCTTTAGCGCTGAAACGGCTAGACGGATTTTAATAAAATTTGGTATGGAGTTAGCCGATACCCTGAATTAAAACATAGGCTACGTTTTACCGCGGGGAAATATCTTATTCCTACGGGAAAATCGATGAACCGCGGGTAACACCGCGGGGCACAGCTAGTACACTCATAAGATAGTCAAGATATTTTTTTTTGTCAAAATAAAGTATTTTTGACGTCTTAGTTAGACGTCGAAAATACTTTACAAAGCCAAGCGAAAACTAAGCCACATGAATAATTCAAAATTTCATTGCGCAGCCCTGTAGTTTTAATTAATTAATTATATATCATATTGACATTTAGTTTTTGACACTATGAATCTGATTTTGTCTTTGTTTGTAAAATTTTAATTAATAAATGTAATTGTAATTTTAATGTGACTTGTAATGAATATTACCAATAAATAATGTCTATGTCTAATTCTTTTGTAGTAAAATTATATGAATGATTTTAAATGAGCAAACAATGTTAGAGTCAAATCAATGTAAATCATTTACTTACAATGGTACTGAATCATAGACAACAACTTACTAACGATGATAAATGTAACTAGCTAATAAATCATGATGTCAAAGTTATTCCGCATCAACTGAGCTATAGCAATATCTCGAGCTGGCCTTACTCCGTACGGCCTGTGACAACGCTTTGCTTATGTATCTTTCAACGCATTCATTTGTATGTGAAAGTGCAATATTTATGAGGTGATGCATAGTTACGAGGTGTAATGTATCACACACAGGGCATAGTATTTGAGTGGCTATCTAGCGGGCCCGCCGGGCATGGAATTACTGAGTACCTACCTAATACGTAAGTAACTTTTATAATACAACTTTACTGTTCATCATCATCAACCCAATATGCCCCCACCGAGGGGCACGGGTCTCTTTCCTGGAGAAGGTATAGGCCATACTCAACCGCGAGCCTAGTCCGGATTGGTGGAGGCTTGTAAGACTATTGGCTTGTCTTACTGTCAGAAGTTTTCAAGCCGCCCTAAGGCCTCTGACTTGGCTTAACGACTGCCATGTATCGACGGCAGTCGGCACCAACTGCTTAACGTGCGTTGCGAAGCACGGAACCGCTCGGAAAAATGCCACTAGCGTTGGTCATAGAACGGTCACCCATCCATGCACTGAACGCGCCCTATGTTGCTTAAATTTCGTGACCGTTTCTGATCACTCAGGCAGCCGGGGCTACGAGCGATTCAGCTGTTACATGGAATTAAATAGATATTTTTGTAAGTTATGAACAGGTCTGTAGTCAAGACTCAGGGCATATTAGCCTCAACGAATTTTATAATGTTAATTATAATTATGTTAGGTCTAGATTAAATTGAACATTTTCAACCAACTCAATTAATAATTAGTAGCGTATACGCCTGTAATTGGGATGTACATATTATTATTTTGGTAAGTGTTAATTTTTAATGTATATTGTATTATCCTGTTGGCGGAGCAAATAAATGAATAAAATTATTATTTGAAATTTTCTTACCTTATAGTTCGACTGTCACCACAAACGAGACTAGGCCTTATGAACTTTATTCCGGAACTTTCGAAAATGTCTGACCAGGTTTTGCCGACAAAGACGAGCAATTGATGACGCCGAGCTACAATTTTACTCATCATAATTTATGCTATGCAAATCAAAGCGAAATCTGGTCGGACATCCTTCGATGAAAATCAAGTATGAAATACCGGAATAAAATTGATACTGTATAGTGACACAAGCGCTCACGTACATTTTAGCTCGAGATTAATATTAGGACGAATACGTGTGGTGTATCTCTGAAAGACAAAACAGCAATAATTGAACTAGTGACAGTGATGGGAATACGTTGCGTTGGTTTGGACATGTGGAGAGGATGAAGGATCGTAGCAAATGGTAGTTCCTGGTCTCTGCCTACTCTTCTGGGATACAGGCGTGAGCTTATGTATGTTTGTACGATGAATGGAAGGGCTTCCTCGAAAAAATCTGCGTAGTGGCGTGTGGTGTCGAAAAACCGCTCTAGCAGCGCGGAAGCTATGATTTCCTTAAATTTAAAACACAATACGCTGGCTCAGCGACCCGAAATGGGTTTGACACAAGAAGTCGCCACTAGTCCCTATCCTGCGCGGTACTTCCCACGCGTCCGCCTGGAGCTCACGCAAGTCCTTAGCCACTTGATTCTTCCAGCAATTTCTGGGGCGGCCAACCGGTCTTTGGGTGGTTGGCAGCCCCAATTATGGTCACTTAACCGTTCGATCCTTTTTTATCCTTTCGATGTCACCAAGCCAACGGATTCGGTGGGATTTTGTTTCTCCGATGATGTTGGGTTCAGAAATGAGGTCTTCAATTTCCTCGTTCTTTTTAATTTTCCAACTACCATCTTTCCTCCTCGTTGAACCCAGGACCTTCCTCATGATTTTCCTTTCTGCAACCAGTTATTTTATTTTCCTTTTTGAGTGTAAGTACATCAAGAGCGGCCTGATTATGTTTGTATAAACTCGGATGTCGGTTTTTCTGCTCAGAAGCTTGGACACCAGCAACTTGTTGAGAGCAGCTACAGCGGAGGCGATTCTGGACTAAGGTATCGATTTCCTGTTCCTTGGTATTTGTTTCAGTGATTTTGCCGCTCTTTTCAGCTTGGACACCAGCACCTTTTCGAAATACAGCAAAATAGCTCGAGTTAAATTTGGATATAGGGTTCAAGAAATGGGTGGAAATAAATTTTCGGAAACTTTAATAGGGTTTCAGAGTACTGCCTCAGTTTCACGAGTTACATCTGAGTAGATACGTTAGTACGAAGAGTACCTATTTCACGCACCATAAAGTCACATCAGCTAGAGCAGGGGTAGCAACACTCGTAGGTAAAGCTTGTTACCTATTCTACCTACATCTGATATATAAAATTCTCATGTCACAGTGTTAGTGCGTATGCTCCTCCGAATCGGCTTGACCGATTTTTGATGAAATTTTATATGTCTATTTAGTAGGTCTGAGAATAGGTTGTTATATATTTTTCTTGGCCCTAAGTGATAAAGGTGATCCACCCCATTTTTTTAAATAACAAATTAATGGCGAAACAACATTTGCCGGGTTAACTATAGTATCTATATAGAAAACTTGTATTTGAACTTCGTGTGTGATGCATAAAGTCCGATTTACTTTATTTTTATTTTTTTGTTTCTTGATGTCTAGTACTATAAGAGATACTGTGATTGTACAACACATCCAAGACATTATTTTGTAAGTTTGATTTGTATTAGCTTTAAGGTGATTTGAGAAAAGATGGTCAGAATGGAGTTTTTTTTTTCGCTGCCTTTTTCTCCACTACAGACGGCCCCAAGGCAGCGGCTAACATTATAACTTGTACATTGACATTCAACAAGCAGAATGTAAAATCTTTACGTTGAAATAAATTTTTGATTTCTGATTTCTGTGTCTTCTACACGGTTTTGCAAGAGGTGTTTTCATTTGAAAATTCTTTACTGCACAAAAAAAGATCACCGAAAAGGCGACCTCAATCAGTTGCGTTATGTTATGATATGACTATGAAAACAACAATATCAAATATACCGTCTGAATATATCATCGGGATGGGACGACTCCAGTACCAGCCCTCAGTGCTTCAACATTTCGAGGACATCGTCTTCCATAAAAGTTATATGTAAATAATACTTACATTTTGATTCAAATAAAAAAGGCATGCAGTACGCAGAAATAAAAAAAAACTATAAAAGCTTTGTCTGCCTGCTCGGCAGAGATATTTTCTGGCGGCTAACCATTTTGCGAAAAAAAAAATACCATCGTGTTCGCGGCGCAGACAAAACAGAGAAAAAAATTAATAGATTTAATGCGCGGGAAGAGAGAGCTTGCGCGTGTTTATGTTAGCGTGCGTAGAGAAACCGTTTCTCTCGTCATTTTAATACTTTGGAGTGTTTAAAATGACAGTTGAGAATAGATAAATTGGCGCTCGTGCTACGCGCGCTGGTGAGCAATAAAAGATTTTATTTTTTATTTCTGGGGAAAGCGGAGTTTTATATATATACATAGATAGATAACATTTTATTGCTCAACCGGGATAGAGAACTATTGAAATTTTCTCATATTTATTTAATAGTATATATTGGTTGCTTTATATACCTATGAAAACAGGGCGCTATGGCACTCATTAGGGGAGGGCTATGTCCAGCAGTGGACTAATATAGCCTGATGATGATGATGATGATATACCTATATTACATGGTTTTCATTTTCCCAGACTTCCCATTTTTATGGGTGTGAAAGGTAAGTAGATCTATGCTGAATTCAACAAGAATAAATATTTATTATCAAATAAACAACAGAGAATTAATTGAACACTAAAATATTAAACGTAATTCTGAAAAATTATATATTGATTGAGTAAATTAACAGTGATAAACACTAATTGCTGGTAGATTGAAAATAATAATTAGCTCTAAAAATCTGGCACAGTAACAGTGTAGATAGAAGTAGATATTGATGCGGATTACAATCTCAGAAGCTGACAGGTGACGTGCTGTCGCTTAAGTGTAGACTTGTCTGTACACATCATACATACTAGATTCAAATCCTATTAGGATAATACCTTTTGGAGTTGAGTTACGCGACGGTGATGACTAGCGGCTAACATTATAATTTCATGTACATTGACATTCAACAAGCAGAATGTAAATTCTTTACGTTGAAATAAATTTCTGATTCTGATTCTGGTTCTGCAGGGTCAGAAAAACAGTCAAATGAATAATATTAATGAGTTAATTTATTTTCTTGCAAATATCAAGGCGACTAAAATATAAAATAAAGATAGTAACTAAGGCACATAATGAGGATAAAAATAAAGCTAATCTTCTAAGTCTTTTACTTCACTCATAGCCTCTCCTTCACAATAAAAAATAAACCTTACGTTATTGCAATATAATCGGTTTTTGATTGCTCAGCCGATGTACATATATTCTAAAAGCTAACAGACTGTAGTTTTTTTCACCCTTACGGTTGTAGCCGACAGCGTGTGTAATTGTTCTCATATGAAAATAATGCATCCTAAAATAATTTTCTTAACTTAGTACTTAACTTAACAAGTAAGTACTTAACAAGGAACCATAACAGTTTCACCATGACCATATGTGTTGTCTGTCTGTCCTCGGCCTAGCTGAGACGATTAGTACTACTAGAAAGCTGAAATTTGTCATAGAAATGCGTTTTTAATGCTACACCTAAATTAGGGATGCACTATAGTGTGAGGTATTAATATAATATGACTTGGTCGTTCAATAATATTGTAAGTAAAATAAAAAATAAATAACCTTACGCCCGTTATCCCTGAAGAGGTAAGCAGATGAACCAATCACAAGAATAGGGTAGTTTCCAGGGTCAAAATATTTTAATTCTATTTAGTAAGTATTTTAGATTATAAAAAAATATTGGATACGTATTTTTTCTTTTTTCGATTAAACAAAAAATAACAAAGATATAGCCCATTGAAGTTACGTGTGACGTCACTCAGTGCTACAAAATGCAGCACGGCGTGACGTCACACGTAACTTTAATGGGCTATATCTTTGTCATTTTTGGTCTAATTTACAAATAAAAAAATACGTGTCCCTTATTTTTGAATAATCTAAAAGACGGACTAATTAAATTTTTTTGGGAAACTAGCCTATTGTCAGTCTAGGAAAGTCTATTCCATTTATTCCATTTAGGGTTCCGTTTGTGAAATATTAAGTTCCAATGCAAATTTTTGACCGTATAGAGAGTCCCCACCCTCTGCTGGCTATACCGTCGATCGCAGAAACGTAAAAAAATTCAGAGTAGTAGCACATATAACAAACTTGAAAGAAAAGCTATTACGACCAATAAGGCTTTACGAGTTAATGAATAATAGGCGATCGACTTATAAAACAAAAATTTCGTACAAAATCCGTGGATTACTTTGATGATGTTATTGTAGCAGATAAACCCAAAGAAGGTTTCACGGAACCCAACACTGCGCGTGGCCTATTACGCACTTGGCTGGTCCTAATCGCTCGTAGCCTGGGCTGCCTGAGTGATCTTGAACAATCACTAAGGTTAAGCAACATACGGCGCGTTCAGTCCATGGATGGGTCACCGTCTCTGACTAACGCTAGTGGCATTTTTTCCGAGCGATTCCGTGCTTCACAAGGTACGTTAAGCAGTTGGTGCCGGCTGCCGTCGATTGATGGCAGTCGTCAAGCCAAGTCAGAGGCCTTTAGGGGCGGCTTGAAAACTTCTGACAGTAAGACCAGCCACTAGTCTTACAAGCTTCCACCAATCCGGACTTGGCCCCCGTGGTAGAGTATGGCCTATACCTTCCTCAGGGAAGAGACCCGTGCCCCTCGGTGGGGACATAATGGGTTGATGATACTGGTCCTAATCTAAAATCGTGCTATAAGCGTAGTGTTTTTACCCACTGAGATTTTTATACTTGTTTCTGACATTAACTAATTATGTTGGTCATATTTTTTGTTTCAAGGCAACTTTTTGGGACACTGACCGACTGTATTTCAGCCTTTTCCCCCAGAAACACACTACGCAATACGTGTGGGCTTACGGTCGTGACCAAACAGTAAAAAGTGACTTTAACTTTGACCACTAAAGATCAGAGTTATTCATTGTATTATGGAGCTCCATGTGATTTACAACCGCGAGCGCTACCAATGAAAGTAAATAATATCTTCTTAGTGAATTAACATATAAATATATAGCCCATAATTGATAATCGAAGGACTTTTTACATCTTATTTAACGGCGACAGGCTTGCCACTTGTCACGTTTGGGACCTAATAAACTCGGCAAAACGTGGGTCCAGTTCTAGAGACTGGTGCCTCTGCCTACCCCTTCGGGGATAACGGGCGTGAGTTTATTTATTTTTTTATTTTTATTTTTACATCAATTTTCAGGAAAAATCGTTATTTAGGACTAAATACTATTCTGCACAGGTCCTTGAAGCTATGTTTTTGATCGTACGTCCTAAACATTAGACATAAGATAGAGCGATTACAAAGCCACTTTTTGCAAAGTCATGTATCAAAGAAGATAGGTACGTTTTTCTTTATTAGTGGTGACTGTTAACCTCATGGAGCCCATTTAATAAATCTTGCTGTACTTGACATATGTACGTTCGCAGTAAATTTATCTTCAAAGGCAATTTTCGGTCATAAACAACCCAATAGAACGAAAAAATAACCTTTAAAGAAACAACCTGTAATACTCTTATTTACATTCAAAATAAACTGCTACAAAATAAAAATAAGGGAATGTTAATGTTGTCACGCGCACACGTGGGGACAAACAAAACAATACTGCAAAGGCAAGCGTCCCATTCATTATTTGCGTCGACAGTACTACGCCCTTCCATTTAGGGCCTCTCCCAACCCAATTAATAAGTCAACACATAAAAAAATGCATTAGTAAACCTAAAATCTACAAAATATATTAACTCTAGCATCTTCCATGAACTTCCATACAACACAATTACTTGTCTTGGTTTCAAACTACGATACCCTGTACTTTGGTAACCCAGCAAGGATACAAAAACCTAGAAATACACCCAGACTGAGAGAACTGTTGTGCAAAATTACGGTGGCCAACCGAGAGAATCGACCCACGGCCCACATTGTCATCAGACATGATACCGATGGTAAACGAAGCACTCATTTGGGATAAGCGATGACTACTAGAAACCTCGATATAGGTATATTTCTAACTCTATCGCTCGCCAATATCTTGCTTTTCAATCTAACCAAGCAGGTAAGGGACGTCCACGTCTGGATATAGGATCGCTGGATCGACAATCTAAGATAGGTAGGTAGCAGGCAGTGGCTGAATAGCCGGATCCATACCAAACGATCCAACGCGCTCGAGCGCGGTGGGGATTCGGCTATGAGGATGGCCGAGGACAGATCAAAATGGCGTCTCTTGGAAGAGGCATATAGGTAGGCTTTACGTAGTAAAATAAAGCAAGATAATGCAAAGTCAATAGCAGAAAAGTAATGTTTATCGCGGTGGCAAGATTATTTCTTAGTACAAGTCTCATGGGCTAATGGGGAAAGACGTTGTATTTATAGCACAAAAGAGATAGACAAACTCACCTTGATTTGTGGCGTTTTTGTACCACGTGACACATCGTAAGTTGTATGTAAAATTTTCAGTAAAGTCAAAGATAACTTTATCTCTTTATATTGTAACAAGGATTGGCAATGACATAAAAATATATTCTTTTGCGAGTTTTCTATTGGAATATCCTATACTTAATCCATTATTTCAAACTGCCACATCGTTTTCTGCGGTTGGGTCAAATATAAAATGTTTAAATTGTAGTCTCTAGTGGTCGTAATTTGATTAAAAAATACGACCTGACCCTCCTTTAGGTCTTTTGAGAGTAACCCGGTGTCGTATCCACTGACAGACGTTACGCACTTGAGGACGGAAACACAAAATGTACACTACAGAAGATCAGTTGCCCAACGATTTGATGTTCTTTCTTGGACAGAAGACGCCTTGACGAGGATGCGCTAAGCATCTCAGTTTAGGTCCACAGTTGCACTCTAGTTCGCGTGTAAGATGGTCTGAAAATCAGTGGCAGATATGTAGGTTGAAAACTACATTTTTTTATATAGAGACGTAAATATTTATGATCGACAAAACAATTTTATAAAGTTACTGAAGGGTCAACTTCCGTGGTTTTAGAAATCAGGGAGAAGTAAAGTAGATGTATTGAGAATTTGATTGGTTGACAATTGAATTTGGGAAAAAGAGATGGCTGCTTGATATGTCACTAAAATTACCTTTATAATATACGTATAGTTGGGGGTCTTACGATGCATCTTCGTATGTGAGATATACTAAGTTAACCTGCTGGATTAAAGAATCTGTGATGAGAGCGAAATAAAATTTCTCCATACGTAAGTAAATTGAGTTTATTATGCCCACAACGACGTGTTCTTTCAGCGATGCCACTCAAAAGCAATTGGGGAACGCAGAAAGAAGCGCTCTGACATCGGTAAATTTTAATAACGTTGCCTTGACTGGTATTGCAAATACATTGTTTGAGCGCAACGCAATTTAGCTGTCTAACATGTTTTATACATATAGAGCATTTTTCATAAAAATTAAAGTACACTCAGGCAAATGAGATAAGGCCAATTCAAAGTTATGCATCTCATAAAGTTGTGCTTCTGTAAGCTAATTATCATTTCTCTGTATTTATTTAGCAGTAAACGAATATTAACATTTTGAAAATTGAAAATTTTGAAATTTCTCGTTTTGAAATGTTTGTGAAATCTCCGATATATTTTTTAAATCTTTTGTAAGGTCCACATACTTGCAATGTGGTTTTACTGTGCTTGTTTGTAGTACAACCAAAAATAAAATACCTACTGCTAAATAGAATAGACGTTCTACATTAATCGTTCGATTACATTATAATCGTCGTTATGTAGAACGACAATTTACCAGAGGTTGGTAGAATTGATTGAGTATTAAAGTGGACGAATTGAGAAGAAAATTGTTTGAGAATTTAGATAATTTATCTAAACGTATGTATGTATGGACGTAGAAACGAGAATTATTTCACGAAACTGTGACCTAGTTGGTCACAATTTCGTTGGTCCAAAAAACTCGTTACGGACGACCCAATGAAGCCTAAAGAAGGAAAGCTAAGCAGACAACATAATGAACAATGCGTTTGATCTCTATTCAAGATGCCCAACGGCTTAGTTGATTCGTTCAGCGTTGAATTATAAAACAGTCCTTAATTTTACGCTACGCCACTTTCCTACAGAACTTGAACTAAATTGCTTTATGTGGTACTGCCTGTCAACTGAACTACCTTCGAAAGAAAATTTTAATGATACCTATAAGATGTTATGACACATTTTCTGTTTGAGTTTGATTAAGTTTGACTTTGCTTGTATTTTTTTAAAAACAATGCGAAAATCGGTTGTACTTTGCGTTTTTGAATTGACAGCAAATTATTGTAATTATCTAAGTCACAATGGGATTGACGGCTGAAAATTTTGAACAGTCTGCTGCCGAATTGGAATTTTCCGTTTCCCAAAAACAACTCGATTTTCTCTATACAAATCTGAGAATTAAGTTTATTTCTGTTTAGCGAGGAAAATTGCTCAGCTCAAAGCTTTGTAGTTTGACAACAGAAAAATATTTTTGAGGTACGTATTTTGTGAGCTTTTACTAACAGAGTTTGTTTAAATGTTTAAAAACAAATATTTTTGATTTTTATCTCTTATCTCAGTGCCTGACTTGCGCGTATTTCAAAATGAGATTATTGCTACATAAAATCATAAATGTGCGTAAGTTAGAAAACTAAAAAGCAAAGTAACAGTATAATATTGTCTAGAGCAAAAAGTAATAAATATTTATCAATATCCATCCAGGCTGTTTCCCGTCTGTGTGCAGATTTTTATCTAAATCTGTTACATTATCATAAAATTAATAAGATAAACAGAAAATACTATCTATTACTTAAAAAAAAAAACTTGTACATCTTTAGCTATGAAAATAAATCTTTTCTTCGTTTTCAGGGTTCTGTGTTATACCTTTTTTTTTTGGTGTATCATAAAAAAGGTAATAATATTTAGCAAAAAAATTAAACTATTCTTCTTTTTAGGGCTCTGTAACAATTCAAATCGTTGGAACGGGAACATCCTTTATTCTGATTTGCTTTATATAATACTACAGGTTCTAGGGCCCTGACCTAAATGCTTCGGAACACATTATTAATATGTTAATTAGCATAGAGTGATTGAAGTTGTCATTTAATCATCTCATCACGTTGACGTTAAAGTTTAGTTAAATTGGTATCTAATAGAATATTTAACTATACCAATCAAACTAAGGCTAACATTAACATTGACATTCAACAAACAGAATTTGAATTATTTAGGTGGAAATAAATTTCTGATTTCTGATTTCTTCAGTGCGCGAGTTCATTTTGCGCTTAGTCTTTATATATTTAAAGTTCTTCCTGATTTACTTCACAGGCTCCGATCCAAAGCAACCGCCATCAGCATGTCCCGAGTAGACGCCGGCTGTCCTCACAAAAGCCCCCGGCAAATCGCATTACTACAAGCTTTACTCCTGAACCTAATGGAATCGGCCGTTTCGTTCCGATGTCCGCTCTAATGAAAAGGATATCGGCCAATTTACTATAATTCCACGCTTTAAACGGCTCCCGTTGCCTCTTTGTGAAGGAAAAAAGACTTTAAAATAGGTGTCCGTTTACATAGGCTTATATTTCAACTTTCTTGGTATATTCTCAAGATAACTCTCTGACGACCTCTGTGGCGCAGCGGTTAGTGCATCTGTCTACCATGCGAGAGGTCCCGGGTTCGAATCCCGGCTGGGGACAAAAAAAACCCGAGTCTTGGATGTTTACTTGTTTGTGACGTCGCTGTTTCTGGTTCCCGCGACACAGCGTATCCTAGTGTGGGGCCAGAACCAATGTATGTGCCTGTATGTAAATGTTATGTTATATTCTTAAGATAACTCTATGAGTTGTCAATGTCCTTACTTAGTTACCATAGCACAGTGTATCCTAGTTTGGGACCAAGTCAAGTGATCTTGTTGTGTGGAAGTTGTTTATACATTTACCTCTCTAATATAAATTAAACTTCTGTGCAGTCATTTTAAGGTTGTTTGAGATTGCTGAACTAAGTCGGACTTTTACGTGGCTGTTGACTGAAAATAAGAATGAAATTTCCGCAATTTAAGTAAACTTATGCGTCACCCTAAAGAAGATTGTAAGGGACAAATACTTAAGATGACTCTTACTTCCTGGCCTATGAAATTTGTTTAACGACAACGCTGAAAATCCCATGAAACTTTGTCAATTTAACTTTTCTTTCTGCCTCCGGTTCTCTTTTATTAAGTCAGCGACTGGAGTTTTTCGTCAAAAAAATGCGCTCTTAGAACAATCAAACAATAAAACAAATTGTTAGTAAAATAAACTGCGAATCGTAAAAGAATACTTTTCAGATAAGTTCCAAAGCGGAGTAGAACGTTTACCTTACATTCGAGTGGTCGAAGGTTCGAATCCCGGTATTTTTGAATTTTGAATTTTTTTCAATAAAATGATTTACAAAGACACGTGAATAATAGTAATACTACACACTAACAAAACAAAAGAAAATATCGTAAGTAGTCGAGTTTTAAGAGGTGATTATACAATATTTTTATTATAAAGATAAGTGCAGTAAAAGTATTAATAATAATAATAACGTATTTCATCATCAACCCATTATGTCCCCACCGAGGGGCACGGGTCTCTTCCCTGAGGAAGGTATAGGCGATACTCCACCACGGGGGCCAAGTCCGAAATGGTGGAGGCTTCATTGTAAGACTAGTGGCTGGTCTTACTGTCAGAAGTTTTCAAGCAGCCCTAAGCCCTCTGACTTGGCTTAACGACTGTCATCTATCGAGGGCAGTCGGTACCAACTATTTAACGTGCCTTGCGAAGTACGGAACCGCTCGGAAAAACGCCACTAGCGTTAGTCATAGAACGGTCATCCATCCATGCACTGAACGCGCTCTATGTTGCTTAACCTTCGTGATTGTTTAAGATCACTCAAGTAGCCGGGGATACGAGCGATTCGTATTTCAACTGCTTGAAATTGCCTTACCACGATGGGATACGTCAATCTGGCTGTAAGAAGAGTCTTCCCTTCCAAAGGACGAATAGGCTACATAATATTATAAGTTAGGGCTGGACAAAATATGTGCCATTCATTTTAAGTTAAGCACGAAAAGTTGGCTAGTTAGAGGATAAAACATTTGGGGAGAAGATTTATTCGAACAGCGTTCATTGTGCCACGAGTCCGTAATAAATTATTATAGGTGAGTAAACTTGCAGCCTTGACCTGAAGCCGTTTTATAGGGCTAAAATTTACAGTCTGCGGTCTAACGCCCACCGGATACCATAGATGAAAGTAGTCTTAGACTCTGCGAAAATATCTATAGTGCCTTTGAGCTTCGAACATGACGTGAACCTTCCGATCCCCTGCCAATCTCCATTGCGTTTTGAATGCTTTAGATATGTGATGGACTCACCATAACCATAATGTTTCAATATTCTCTAATACATACAGTCTGTTAGCTTTTAGAATATACCTCAACTGAGCAATCAAAAACCGATTATATTGCAATAAGGTAAGGTTTTTTTATTGTCATGTAATGTCAGTGGTATACCACGTGTTTATGTGAAATGATATAAAATAATATGTAGTGGTGGCGTAGTGGGGTTGACCCTTGCTTTTCGATCATGAGAGTGTGGGTTCGAACCACACATGTACCAATGACTTTTAGTGACGTACATTTGTTTGTTTGTACAGCAACACCATTCGCTGATAGATTGTGCCCGGATAACGGCGACAGGCTTGCCACTTGTCACGTTTGGGACTTAATAAACTCGGCAAAAACGTTGGCCCTGTTCTAGTGATTGGTGGCTCTGCCTACCCCTTCGGGGATAACGGGCGTGAGTTTATTTATTTTTATTTTATTTTTATATAAAATAATATTATAAATAATTAACATACCTTAAATAATGAACGTGAGCTATAGAATGCTGTGTGCAAGTTTTTTTTATTTTATTGTTTAGAAATACTATGTTGTGATTTATTTAAGTTCACCCTGAATGGATCACTGAGCCCCAAGATACAATTTAATTTAGTTTGGGGTTCAGAGTTACTTTATATTTTATTAACTTTGGTTCTGGTCAATAAAACATGTTTGATTTTTTTTATTTTTGATTGAGTTAATATGAGATTCTGTAAAAGACCGGCTATAAACGTTTTTGATAACTTGATTACTTTTGATACGCCATTTAGGTACAATTCGATCAATGCGGCTCTTGTAGATTATGTGCTCTCTGCTAAGTCCTATCCCTTATCTGAATTTTATGTGTTTACCGTAAACGATTCGAGAGTTACGATCGACAAACGTGTGACCTTAAAATGGGTTCCTTTTCAACCTTTACCGTGGCGAAATGACTTCCATCGAATCCAAATACGTGCCGTTTTGGTTAGGGAGGTTGCCTTTTACACTATTTGGTCTATATTAGGGCTGGCGAACACAAAACTGTCTGAAAAACGTTTTTATACGTATTAAGTCGGCTTCCCACGGTCAGCGATATCGCGGACGGACGCGGACCAGCTCGCACGCCACACCGTGGGAAGGGTCTCGGTCCGCGGTAGCACAGACAGGCGACACAGGTCAGTTGGAAGCGCCTCTCGTGGTGCGTGGCTGTCCGTGGTCGTCGGCCGTGCGCGTCCGTCCGCGATATCGCGGACCGTGGGAAGCCGACTTTAGGTATACTTACGCCAAAAGAATAGTGCCACTCGGGGTGCAGACTATGAGGGTTTGGGGGTTACAGACCAAGATTTTTGGTTAGAAGTTGGGGCGCCAACTGAGGGACCGTCGGCTAGACTGCCGCTCTGATGCATTTCTTTGTCTACCACCGTGCTGAGTACCCTTGGTTCAGCTGTTTTCCAGGGTGGTTTGCGGTTAGGTTAGGTAGATAAATAGATAGATAGAGATAGAGAACACTTTATTGTACATAAAAAAGGAAATTACACGGGTATTTCTAAGAGTACAGACGGCGGCATTAACACTGAAAGTGATCTGTTCCAGACATCTAGGTTTTTTTTTCCTATGCTTATATATTATAGGTACCTATATTTCGTGTTGACGACGAAGCATTTGGTGGATATTGTGCATGTGTTTTTTTATGGTCACGTTAGGTCATAAGTATTAACTCACTTGTCCCTGAATAAACATTTTTTGTACCATGGATATAAAATTTGGTATACATCATATTTTGTTATTAAATAATGAATAAAAAATGTCGAAAAAATTATTTGACTTCTGGAAAAGCCGGAAAATACCGTGTCGTAAACGACACGGTAGGGAAATTCACTACTATGATGTTTTACTAGGTTCACATGATGATTGATGATGAATGATTGACCTTTATGAACAATCTTAAATAAAGTTAATGAAAGATTGAAAGCTGTGTAAACTGTTTTATTACACTTTTCACAATTTTATATTATTTCACACTTTTCGCAGTATAACATAATATTGTTTCACACTTTTACAATATTATATTACGTACATAGTAGGCTGATTAGTAGGGGTGGGGTGTAGAGTTACGTCACATTTTATGAAATCTAAATTTATCAGCCACTCTTTCACATCATTGTCAAACATACATTCAAAGGAATCAATTTGTCTCATGTCAATGACTGAACCGTCTGCGTTTTGCCACATATTGTGTGTCGGCTGAATATCCAAATTATGACCAGGAACATTTATTTCTGGTTGTGCAGAATAACCTCCAGATACGCTTTCACCAATAGAATCGATGCTCCTCCTTTTAGAAAGTTGTGCTAAAGATATATAATTTTCGTCATCACTATCATCCGAGCAGTCTCCATGCTCAAATTCAGCAGGTGAGTTGGGACCCTGGGAGGTTTTGTAGTAACACAAAATCTTCGTCACCAGAGTCCTCGTCGGTAACTTTGGCGTAAAAATTTGCCGGTGGTATGATAATTATCGAGTCTGGAACTTCCTCCTCATGATTTCGCTCCAATTATTCAAGTATCTCATTCAAAGAGAGTTGTTTTAGACCTTTCCAACACCAAATAGACAGTAATTAGAGCATAGTAGTACTATGTCGTCATAGTAGTACATTTGCCTACCGTGTCTTATACGGAACAGACAAAATAACACGAAAATACTCAACTAAAATGATAAAAAATTACAGATCTTTTTACGTATACGAAGTGTATTAAAACCCAAACATCACACATACATAAAAAAACACATATAACATTATGTCAACTTACCTTGTATTACTCATTGCAATAATCGCAATATTTAATCTTATTTTGCACAAAACCAACCAACTGTTGCTCACTGTTGATACTTCGCAATAGCTGAGTAAAGCCTCGACTGTAAATCGCACCATCAAAAAAAATCTCAAACTATCCTCATAAAGATCAATTATTTTTTTAAGTTGGTGTGTCGTATACGACACGGTAGGGCCAAGTGAGTTAAAATGAAAACATCTAACTCCGCCTGCCCCCTCCGGGATAGGCGTGAGTTTATACTCGTATATGTATGAACGTTACGGAAATGAAGTTGTGGCCATAGCTTACTAGCATTAGCTTGGGATTCACATAATTATACATATAAATCTGTGGCCTGGTGCTAATAGATTTCTGATTTCTATATACATTTTTCAATACTTTGGCATCAAAAGCTGATTTTGGGCCAAATTTGACTTTGGCCCTTTTAGCACCAGGCCACAGAAATTATTCTTAGGTGTTGCTATTCGTGGACTGTCTTAGTACCAAATTTCATCCCAATTAATTCTGCCATTATGTGTGGTTGTGTGACATTTAATTATAGATTCAAGTCTCAACACCTATCTATTTATATATATATAAAATTCAAAGTCCTGACTGACTGACTCACTCATCAACGCCCAGCCCAAGCCGTTTGACCTAGGAAGCTGAAATGTTGCACAGAGGATCTATATGTAATGTAGGCAAGGAATAAGAACGGATTTTTTTAAATTCAAAACCGAAGAGGGCGAAAAGGGTTGCCAAAATTTGTATGGGAGGTATAAAATATGTTGTCTGATTTTCTTGAAACTTGAAATAAATACTCTTCAACACAATTGATTGAACACGTGTTTCGCCGTTTTTCTAAATTTAACCCTTAAGGGGGTGAACGGGGTTGCAAAATTTTGAACTAAAGTCCACGCAGACGGAGTCGCGGCCCTCGCGGGTGAAGGCTAGTTTAAAATAAATTGACATCCTACTAATTTAGAAACACCAAAGTAAATAATAATTAATAACTGTGGTGTTGCTGAAATAGTAAAAACAATATTATTTCTCAAATCTTCATAAAACATGACCTACCAAAAATAATTCCGTTCTGGTCTTGTCGACTGTACTTGTGAAGTTTATGTAAGCCTGCTATTAGTTTCACTTAGTAACAGCATTTTGTGGCCTCCTGACTCACGTTATTATACAGAAAGGGAGCTCACCAGTAGTCTACCATCAAGTGTGACCAAACATCAGATCTCGAGTCAACACACGTGCCTAAGACAAGTGTCAGCTCATCGATCATAATTAACAAACAAGACTTAATTAACTAAGAACATTATTACTTACTCCACCAACGTTACAGAACTAACTTTCTATGGAAAGGGATCTAGAGAAACTTGGCATTTATTTTATAAAATATGTCACGTACACTAATGGGAAAAATAATAAGCATAACTTAAAAAAATGTGGAACTAAATCCCGATAACTGCATACATTACGTACACTTTCAAATTATATTGTTGAGACATTTAAGTCATAATAAGAACAAAAATTATTCAGTGATAATATTTGGCATTAGTACCTTCTACGAGTTTTTAAATTTTTTTACGCTAGTCATTTAAAATCAATAAAATATATAATAAAACTAAGTTGGGTAGGTTACATATTCTATAACCGAAGAACGGTTTCAGAATAAGATAGATAGATAAAATATTCTTATAAGTTATAAAATTAAAATAAAACAAATATTTGAGGGGGCCTCCCATACAAAAAAGTTATTTTTTTGTCGTTTTTATAGATAATATTACGGATATTAAGGCTTATAAAAAAAAACGACTTAGAAAAAAAAAACCAAATGCGAGTCAGACTCGCGCACAAAGGTGTCGTTTTTTTTTATAAGCCGTTCCAGCTTATCTCGTTAGAAAATAATTAAATTATATATATATATTTATATACTAGTGCCTCTGCCTACCCCTTCGGGGATAACAGGCGTGAGTTTATATGTTTATATATATATATAAACTCACGCCTGTTATCCCCGAAGGGGTAGGCAGAGGCACTAGTCTCTAGAACTGTACCCACGTTTTGCCGAGTTTATTAGGTCTCATAATTAAATTAATCAATGAATAAATACATAAATGGACGGATGGATGGACGGGTGGATGGATGAATGAATGAATGAATCAATCAATGAATAAATAAATACAGCACAACCACTTTTCCATCAATAACGTACACATAACACAATCACTTGCCCTGGACCCAAACTAGGATACCCTGTGCTATGGTAACCAGACTAACCAGGCAAGGACATCACAAAGGAGTAAATACATCCAAACTGAGGCTATTTGTACAAATGTACGACGCCCCCCAGTGGGAATTAAACCCACGACCTATGTCTTGGTGGTTAAGCGCCTTATCGCCTAGACCAGCCATACTCGAAGTGTGTTCCGCGAAACCCTATATTTCCGCGGTAGGGGTCCTGCAAGAATTTAGAAAAAACAAAATATCTCTCTCTGGTCGAACGTAATACAGTTATTAATAAAGAATAGTTTTTTAAAAACAATTGTTTTACTGTAGGGTTCCGTCAAGTATTTCGCTTTCCAAAATGGTTCCGTCACCAAAAAGTTTGAGAACCGCTGGCCTAGACCAACGAGGCAGTCAGTAAAATCGCTCCATATGCAAATAAACACCAAGCAACAATAAAACCGTAAAATAAAATGTGAATAATTTATCTTACATGAGCGGATCCATAAATTTGGCTCGTAGCAAATGCCTCATGAGACTTCAATCAGAGTAAATACCGCCTACGCCTGCCGTTATTTTATTAAAGGATTTTTTTCAAAACATTTACCCTCAAATTTCGTTTAGTATTTGTTGAAAAAATTATGAAAAATAGAATATCAGTACTTTGAAACAAAATAACTTACAAGTATTAGCTTTGCATACATACATACATAAGCTCACGCCTGTATACTAGAGGGGTAGGCAGAGACTACGGGATGCCACCTGCCACGTTCCAGACTGATTGCTCTCGCTTCATCAACATGCATTAGTCGTTTCATGCAAGCACGACGGTTTCGGATCTGCGTCTATCGTAACGAAGCTTTACGCAATGATACGAGTAACCGTCCACTATCGGCTATCGTCAGGGCGATGGCACACCTCAGATATGCTCAACAAAATTAAAATATTTTTGAAGAACTAGTAACTAAAGCTGTTTAACAATCACTGTTTGTAGCAGCCAAAAACTTTACTATCTTTATGTTTTACTTTTTGCGATACGTTGTCGGCCGAGGACGATACCACTGGCAATTTACGCCGCAGAATTGCCATCGGAACGCGTTACACATTGGAAATTGCTGCTATTTGTTAACTTTATGCCTCCCAAGAGTATTTTGTACTCCATCACAGAGCAGATAGGAAGTGCGAGATAGGTACACATAGCATTATTTCGGAGATACGCATTAATTCTGTGCTCGTTTACTGCCTCTTCCTTCATAGAACTTTTTGTTAGATTATAATCGTGTGATAAGGACTGGGTTCTGTGTAAGAATGTACTGTAGGGCTCCATTGAGGATACAACAAGACAAACTGTCTGTTACCCTCTAGGTTGGAAACAAGAAAGGAAAATGAAAATTTGAGAAGTTACGGTTCTGACTGGACTAGTCACGTATGCGTATTTCGTATGCACTACAATTATTAACTTTATTTCGGATACACTTACATGATTTTTTGTCGGACTTTTCTGACAAAAATCTAGTAAGTATGTCGGGAATAAAGTCAATAACATACGTTAACATTGATTTCTAAGACCCACGACTAAGAACCTAAATAATGAATCCGTGACTAGACAGCATTTGTGCCAAAAAACGCCCGTTTTGGCGTTAATGTTATCTAGTATTATGATTTTTGTCTCAGATTTACGGCCTTGGATCCTAAAAATCACTGTTAATGTGATTTTTTTTCTGGGTGGCGCTTACTCAGTAGAACCCCTTAATCAGATGCCTTAACACCTTGAAAATATCCATTAGGAACCATTTGTATGGAGAGCCAATCGGCCGAAAAATTCTACGGGTTAATCAATAATTTCTAATGGTGCGTACAGACTGGTGAAACGTAAGATGCAATGTATAATGCAATGAAAGAATTTACCATATACACATTGCCGTAATTTATCATGAAAGGTAACACACAGGAAAGGCAGAATGTTGCATAGCATGTTACCTACGTTTCACCAGTCTGTACGCACCATAAGAAAGAAACACCCAAATAATTAATATTGTGTTGGTGTAGAACAACGGTTGCTTTTGTATTTACCCATAATATATCAACATCAACATCAGCCCATCATGTCCCCACCGAGGGGCACGGGTCTCTTCCCCGAGGAAGGCATAGGCCATACTCCACCACGGGGGCCAAGTCCGGATTGGTGGAGGCTTGTAAGACTAGCGGCTGGTCTTACGTTCAGCAGTTTTCAAGCCGCCCTAAGGCCTCTGACTTGGCTTAACGACTGCCATCTATCGACGGCATCTTTTACAAATTATCCTCTTTACTCTCCGGAATGAATGAATGAATGAAAATTCTTTATTGCACAATAAAAAAGATGTACATAGGCGAGCTTAATACTAAAAAGTATTTAATCACATTCAGGCTTGCAGACGTTACAGTTTTTCCCATTAAATTAGTGCAGTTAATACTATGTAAATGAAGTGGGGCTGAAGCGTGTCAGTGTGTGTATTCACTGTCATCTTGTCATGTTGTTTCAGTAACGTATATGTCAATAGCGACCGCCTTCGCACGTGTCCATTTGCAAGTGACATGAGCATAAGATTTAATTGGCTGTTTCTTTTGTATTCGATTTGAATTTATTTTGGCGGAAATGGATCTGTTTGCGTAGCTCGTAATATTTTATTACACCGACTAATTGATTTCAAGGTTTGTTTAGCTCCATTTTGTTGTTTTCTTAAGGTAATCGTCGGCAAGAGGCTGCCGCGACCCAGCCGCCGCTGCTCGGCAGTCGCTGCCGGGCAGCGTAAAGCCACTACCTGTGTACTATTCAACGCTGTATGAGTTGAGCCGCAACAGAACGCGTCTCCTTAAAATTTTATGAAGCCTATTTTCAAAGGACAAAGTATGTTACGCGCCAGCAGCGTCGAGCCTACTTGAAAGGCAACAAATCGCGTTAAGTTTATGTAAAATATCTGTAGCTAATATAAACTCTAGGTTTGTTTATTTAGGTTCATCAAAGTATAGTGTAGACCAATTATGATAATTTAATATTAATATAAAATAAAACAACATAAACTGTAATAACATTAATATTTATTAGGTTTACATTACTGCTTTTAGCACAAGGTAGATTACTTTTAACACTATCAGTTTCTTGCTCACTCTTTCGGAGTTAGCAAGTCGTCCACTTTGAATGCGGTTATTGCTTTTTGATAATATTTTACCATTGCGCTTAGAAATTGCTGTCGATTGTACTTTTTTTTTTAGAATGCATTGCTTTCGATTTTGCTGTAGGTACCAAATGCAATAGCTTGTTTCTCCGTTTCTATGTTAGACAGAGTTTTACAGAATTCACTAAGAATTATCATTTTATTGGGAGTGTAATTCTGTTTCATGATCTCAGTAATGCGTGAGAATACAGAATTTATTTCTGTTGTTGTTTCGTTATATTTTTGCATGACTTTGGTACATCACATTCAAAAAGTATTTGAAGTTATTATTGTCAGCCAACTTCATACTTTTAATTCGATCCAATAAGAATAACTAACGCTATTTATTATTACTTGATAAATATGTCACTTTCTAAGGCTAAGGTCACAGTTCACTTGTCCTAAAAATGCAAATTGCAAAGGTAAGTAAAACAAACAGTCATAGGATGACGCAGTACTATGTCTATCTCTCTCTAATGCATACAATATTCGACACAGATTACATGCTTCCTAGTGATGTTTTAGATCGAAAAATCATGTTGCGGCTCGGCGCGTTACCTTATAAAAGTGTTGAACACGAACATAATTTGGCTCTTATTTTATTCCAAAGATTGGACAAAATATGTTGCGTAAAAATTATCAATATATGGCGCTGAATAAGAACAGATTGTGTCCTCATATTTTTCGGAGAATGAGAAACAATATCTATGTGATGTCAACACTTTTAGGTGTTGTATAGTACACAGATAGTGGCTTTACGCTGCCGGGCAGTCTCCGCACTGCTTTATAGGGATTTGTATGACACACCGTCCGATGCAGGCGGCTGAGCGGCGCAGCCGGGGGGCGTGGCCAGGGCGCGACCTCGGCCGCGCCACCGAGCCGCTCCCGTAGCAGTATGGCAGCGCTGCTCGCTCGCTTTTAATGAAGAAAACTACGAATATTTAGTGGAGCTTATTGCTAAACATCCAGGGCTTTATGATTCTAACTGCCTTCCTCAGCTCTGGACGTATACAATGAATCGATTCTACTCCTCTTTGATGAAAGTAAAATCATCATTATTTCATCATCTGCTTCTTCTTTTTTTTTGCTCCACAAGTTTTCACTTTTGTGTAATTAAATTGTCAGACTCGTTATTTTTAATAATACGCAACCGAATCGCACAAGCACTGACTCCTATGCTCCTATGTGACTATACACGTGGCAGTCGGCAGTCGCCGCCCGGTCGCGCCTATATCCGAATGCTTACGGCGGCGCTGCCCAGCAGTTACGTTCGGCGGCGGCGGTCGGTCGCGGCGGCCGGGCCGCGGCAGCGTCTTGCCGAATGCTATCTTTAGATTTGAAATACAACACGTCGACGCTTTAATTATCCGTGATCCATTTTATGTATTTCACTCGACAATATTTTAAACTTACTTCAACCCTCAATAGGAGGAATTTTAATCCTTTGAAGGAGTAGTTTATTATTACGACGCGTATGTTAAATAGGTAGGTAGATATAATATTCTATTGGACATGTAAATTACATATATACACAATGATGTATAAAGATATATTGGATTATTTTTGCTATAATCCACTATATTTTTATTCGATACCAATCTCGGTCATTTACTTTTATCCAAAAGAGTTGGTGACATTCTTTCGCTGAGTTGATTCCTTTTAAAAATCAATGTGATATGCTATTGGTCAAGTAGATAGTCCTGTTTATTATTATTAACATATATACTATAAATTCAGGTTTAACAATAAAATAAATAACATAATATCATGTAATTCGATCATCATCATCAACCCATTAAGTCCCCACTGAGGGGCACGGGTCTCTTCCCTGAGGAAGGTATAGGCCATACTCCACCACGGGGGCCAATTCTGGCTGGTCGTACTGTCACAAGTTTTCAAACTGCCCTGAGGCCTCTGACTTGGCTTAAGACTGCCATCTATCGACGGCAGCCGGCACCAACTGCTTAACGTGCCTTGCGTAATTCGATAACTACTATCATATTGTCTTTAAATAGCAACAAACATTATTTAGAACATACATAAACTCACGCCTGCATACCAGAGGGGTAGGCAGAGACCAAAGACTCCCTCTTTCCACGTCCTGACAGATTAATTTAACTTTATCAACATTCATTATTAGCTGCATGCACTCTCGCCGGCTTCGGTTACTTCTATTTTCTTTATATTCATTACTAATCTGTAGGGAAAAGGCACTTCCCTACAAAGCGAAATGCCCAGTGGGAGACAAAATAGCTAGAAGCTATTTTAAAAATGCTTCGGAAAGACACCAAGTAATTTTGTGCAGTCACAATCTAGTCTAAACGACCAGTACTACTCGTACCGACTGTACCGAATGACATATCGAGTCCGTTGAACGGCGCACGCTTGCATCGCCGCATTGTAGGAGCAATATTCGCGTTGTCGGATTTCCGAATTCTAAAATTTCCGAGCTTTCCGTCGATCGAATTTCTCACATAACCTTACTGCCGGATGTTGAGCAGCATTTTAAGTAGAATCTCTATGGAGGGCACGACTGTTGCTACGCTGATGCGCAAAAGTTTTGCTCAGTCGTTTTTAGTGGCAACTGGCTGTGAATGCGACTAGGTTTGCCTGGGATTCCAACAAAGAGCAGTAGCAAATTTTACAAACCGTTGTCATATAAATTTAGTGTGTAAATTTTTTGCCTAAAACTAATTGGAAAATGAGTAATTATTGTATAGGATTTCAAGGTAAATGCAAATTTACAAAAACTGGACGAGGTTTTTGAATCTATCTGTTTGCGAATAACCCGCATTTACAAGCACACTGTCAGATAATGTATTAAACTAGCTGTTGCCCGCGACTACGTCCGCGTGGGCTTTATTTGAGTAAAGTGTTTGCCAATAAGATAGGGATACTTTTAGCGCATGCGAAAGAGCTTTCGTACTAACTTCGCAACCCCCTCTTACCCTCTTAAGGGATGATTTTCGAAAAACTACTTTACAAGTCATTCATGTCTTTCAATGAAGGAACTTTATATGGATCTAGCTGTTGCCCGCGACTTCGTCCGCGTGGGCTTTAGTTGAGTAAAGTGTTTGCGTTTGCAATTAAGATTGGGATACTTTTAGCGCATGCGAAATAAATAAAACCATACTACTCTCTCTGAGAGAAGACCTATTCTCTGCAATGGGACATATACTCGTATAGGCTGTTTACTATGGGTTGTATTTTAAAGAACTGAGAAATATTTATGAACACATGAACGGAGAAATAATAAGAACAATTGAGAAAATTTATTCAAGAGTTAGAACGACCAATATGAAAAAAAATAAGAAAGTAAGCAAGTATTTAAGGTGGTATTTAAACACATGGAAGAACAAAGAAATTCAATTCAAAAATCGCAGCGAAATGTTTAATAATCGAAGCGACGATACGAAGTAAATATGTACGAAGAACTTTTATACCTTCTAAATTTGCAACCCCCATAAGTATTGAATTCACAAAAAGGGCTGTCGGCAATAATCAATAACTTTATCAGGAACTTATAACCCAAATACAACATTTTATTGAAATAACTTTGAATATCAGAGAGCTTTCATTCTAACTTTGCACCCCCCTTGGGATGATTTTCTAAAAACTACTTCATGACTTTCAATGAAGGACCTACATACTGCATTTCATTCGAATAACTTCAAAAACGGCAGAGTTTCATACTGACTTTGTACACCCCTTTTACCCCCTGAAAGGAATGATTTCAGAAAAACTATTTTACATGTATTTCATGACTTTTAATGACAAACCTTCATATTGAATTTCATTCGAATAACTTCAAAAACGGCAAAGTTTCATACTAAATTTGCACCCCCTTTTTTCCCCCTTAAGGCATGATTTTTGAAAAACTATTTTACACGTGTTTCATGATTTTAAATGAAAAACCTTCGAACTAAATATCATTTGAATAACTTCTAAAACGGCAGGTGTCATACTAACTTTGAACCCCCCTTTTATCCCCTAAAATGATGATTTTCTACTTTCAATGAAGGACCTTTAGTCTGAATTTCATTCGAATAACTTCAAAAACGGCAGGGTTTCATTCATACTGACATTGCACCCCGTTTTACCCACTTAAGGGATGATTTTTGAAAGCCTATTTTACATGTATTTCGTGACTTTTAGTGACGGATCTTCGTATTGAATTTAATTTGAATTACTTCAAAAACGGCAAAGGTTCATACTAAATTTGCACCCCCCTTTTACCCCCTTAAGGGATGATTTTCGAAAAACTATTTTACACACGTTTCATGACTTTTAATGAAGGACCTTCATATTGAATCCCATTTGAATAACTTCAAAAACGGCAAAGTTTCATACTAAATTTTCACCCCCCTTTTTCCCCCTTAAGGGATGATTTTCGAAAAACTATTTTACACATGTTTCATGACTTTTAATGAAGGACCTTCATATAGAAACTCATTCCAATAACTTGGATAACGGCAAAGTTTCATACTAACGTTGCACCCTCCTTTTTCCCCCTTAAGGGATGATTTTTGAAAAACTATTTTACACATGTTTCATGATTTTAAATGAAGAACCTTCGTACTAAATATCATTTGAATAACTTCAAAAACGGCAAAGTTTCATACTAACTTTGCACCCCCCGTTTTTCCCCCTTAAGGGATGAGTTTAGAAATACTATTTTACACGTGTTTCATGATTTTAAATGAAGGACCTTCATATTGAATCCCATTTGAATAACTTGAAAACGGCAAAGATTCATGCTAAATTTGCACCCCCCTTTTTCCCCCTTAAGGGATGATTTTCGAAAAACTATTTTACACATGTTTCATGACTTTTAATAAAGGACCTCCATATAGAATCCCATTCGAATAACTTGGATAATGGCAAAGTTTCATACTAACTTTGCATCCTCTTTTTTCCCCCTTAAGGGATGATTTTTGAAAAACTAATTTACACATGTTTCATGATTTTAAATGAAGGACCTTCGTACTAAATATCATTTAAATAACCTTAAAAACGGCAAAGTTTCATACTAACTTTGCACCCCCCCTTTTTCCCCCTTAAGGGATGATTTTTGAAAAACTATTTTACAAGTGTTTCATGATTTTAAACGAAAAAACTTTAAACTGAGTTTCATTTGAGTAACTTCAAAAACGGCAGAGTTTCATACTAACTTTGCACCCCCATTTTACCCCTTTAGGGGGTGAATTTTGAAAAATCCTTTCTTAGTGCTACCCTACGTTATAAAAGGAACTCCTGTGCAAAAGTTCAAGTTTCTAACCTTTATAGTTTGGGCCCTGCGTTGATATGTCAGTCAGTCAGTCAGTCATTCAGTCAGTCATTCAGTCAGTCAGTCAGCTTCTCCTTTTATATATATAGATTTCATTCAAATAACTCCAAAAACGGCAAAGTTTCATACAAACTTTGCACCCCCCTCTTGCCCCCTTAAGGGATGATTTTCGAAAAACTATTTTACATGTTTTTCATGACTTTCAGTGAAGAATCTTTATTCTGAATTTCGTTCGAATAACTTCAAAAACGGCAAAGTTTCATACTAACTTTGCACCCCCCTTCTACCCCTTAAGGGATGATTTTCGAAAAACTATTTTAAATGTATTTCATGAATTTTAATGAAGGAACTTAATATTGAATTTCATTCAAATAACTTCAAAAAACGGCAAAGTTTCATACTAACTTTGCACCCCCTCTTACCCCCTTAGCCCCCTTAAGGGATGATTTTCGAAAAACTATTTTACAGTTTTTCATGACTTTCAATGAAGAATCTTTATTCTGAATTTCGTTCGAATAACTTCAAAAACGGTAAAGTTTCATACTAACTTTGCACCCCCCTCTTACCCCCTTAAGGGATGATGCTCGAAAAACTAATTTACATGTATTTCATGACCTTCGATGAAAAATCTTTATTTTTAATTTCGTTCTGTTATGACGTAGACTTATATGGCTGTATTGCTGATCTAAGCAACCTACTTAATTATTTTATTTTAATTTTTTCTAAATGCAAACCTTGCATCTGCTTCGAATCTGAACCTTGCACTCAATGTTGCATCAGCCGAGGCTTCATTAAAAATTATCGCTTTACAAAAGTTAAGTTCCATTACAACTTTGATCGGTTTAACATCGAAATCCGTGCGGAGTCAGAGTCCAAATTCGGGAGTTGTGTTTAAGGTGAAATAAAGTGTTGTGTAGATAAATTTGTGTTTTTTAAAAAGACTCCACTACGAGACACCCTAACATTGGTGTCAGAAGTGGGATGCTGGATGAGCAATCAACGTGATTCCCAGCATTTCGAATCCGGGGGTCCTGTGAGGGTCCTAGAGGTCGACGGTCAGTCTCCGCCGCCGCGCAGAGCACGCATCTCGGCACAACTACACCACTTCTCCAGCTTCTTCGAGGTCGACGGTTAGTCTCGACGGTGATCGAGCCCGCACCAGGAGCTGCAATCTTCACTCTGGGTCGACAGTAAGCCTCAGCGCCGCCTGAGCTTGCACCTAGACATCTCCATCGTGATCGACGATAAGACTCCGCTTCTGCAGCGTGAGCCCGCGTTACACGCGTCACCAGTCACTTGCATACAACGTGACTCCTGCATCGACGCCGCAACTCCCCGTCTCCTACGGTTTGCCGTTTCCAGGAACTCAACCACGTTTTGGATTTTACCAGCTATGCTGTTCTTCGTGATCCTGTAAGTGATCTTAATGCTATGCTTTTCCAAAAATCTCAGTGAAAGTGAATAATTTGAAGGATAACATCCAGTGATTTTTACGAACTTTAATTTCAATCTCAAATTTTTATTTTACCTTTGACTTTTTACAATTTTAAAGTAATTTTTGATTTTATTCGTTTTTGTCAACTTTTGAAGTAATTTTGAAATTTTTCGTTTTGTCAATTTTTCAAGTTTATATTCTATTTTATTTTAATTTTTGGCATTTTACGCTTTGTTTAATTATTTTTTATTTTATCTGAAGATCTGCTCTGACTAACTATAAATGGTTGCCCCTAAAAAGAAGGAACCTGAAAATCAGCCCTCTGAAGCTTCTTCTTCTTCTGAGTCTGTCCCAAAGCCAGACAAGAAAATGGCTGTTCCATTGACAGTCTTGACCAAATTCATCCGGCCCTACAATGGGGACCGCGAAACTTTGCCAGCATTTTTAACTAATTGCGAGAACGCAATTTCTTTAGCCAACGCAGATCAACAGAATGTGTTGTGCAAGTATATTACATCACAACTTGAGGGTAAAGCTCAGCTAGCATGCTGCCTCAGGTCTTTTGAGGACTGGGCCGATATTAAAAAGTTTTTGAAGGCCACATTCGGAGAGAAAAAACATTCAACCCATTTATTGGTCGATCTCCAAAATTGCATACAAAAAATTGATGAAGATGTGATGCAATATTCTTTGCGTATTGAAGCATGCCTTACTCGACTTCAATCTGATATACATCATAATTGTGAAAATGACAAGGAGCTTGTGGGCAGGCTTGCCGCGATGGAAGACCTCGCCCTTAATTCATTCATGTTAGGCATGAATCCGAAATTTTCGCATATTGTTAGGTGTCGCAACCCTAAATCGCTTTCTGACGCGATTACACATGCCATCGATGAAGAGAAATTGTTTAATCTGACTAAACTATCTCAACGAGCAATTCAGCAATGCTCTTTTTGTCACAAAAATGGGCACTCCGCTTCCGAGTGTTTCGTGAAGAAGAAACAAGCCCAAGGTCATGTCCATGCTATAAATTCTCCTCCAAACAACTCTCAGCCTTCAGGCAGTAATAATAAAACCTGCGCTTATTGCAAAAAGCCAGGTCATTTGATCAACGAGTGTTTTAAACTTAAACGCAAACGCGAAAGCGAGGGAGCCTCGTCATCAAATTCCCCAGCTCGAGCCGACGTTCATACTTTTGCTAATTCTGACGAAAATATTAACGTTGATTTTTCCAATGAGTTAAACGAGTAAGGGTTTCGGGACAGTGCCGACCGAAATCCCCTGTCGAACATGGCACTAAAACTTATACTGAAGTTACAAAAAATTCCCTACCTCAACCTTGCACTGACAAGTTGAGTCTTAAAAATTCTAATCTATCTCAAGGTCCGCCCTTGAGTCTACAACCTTATTCCCAAAACAATGGGATGAGTCTCAATCAAACTCTGGGTCCGTCCCAGAGGTCTTTTCAAACTCGAGGTCCGTCCTTGAGGTCTAATCAAACTCGGGGTCCGTCCCAGAGGTCTTTTCGAACTCAAGGTCCGTCCTTGAGGTCTAATCAAACTCAGGGTCCATCCCTGAGGTCTTTAAAAAACGAAGGTTCGCCCTCTCATAATTCTCAACCCCCGAGTCCGCCTCGGAGTCCTCTACCTCAGACTTGCGACGATAAGCTGAGTTCTGAAAATAAATCTGAAATTCCAATTTTTGAAACAAAAATATTTTCAAGCAAAGTGTCACTTCCTCATGTTTTTATCACGACACCACATTCATCCAGACTTCTTTGTTTCCTTGTTGATACAGGAGCCAGTATAAGCATTATCAAAAGAACAAGCTTGTTAGACAAACCAAAACTCTCAAGTGAAAAAATTAAAATCAGAGGTATTAATGATACCAATGAATCTTTTTGCGAAACCTTAGGGTCGCTTCAATTTAAATTCAATTTATCAAAAAAATGTCTTTCTTACAAATTTCATGCTATTTCTGACAAGGTCAGTTTAAAAGAATATGACGGAATAATTGGCACAGATTTTTTCCAACATTTTAAATCCAACATTGATTATGACACTAATACTATTAGCATCCAAGGTCTAAATTTGCAAATTCATTTTAATCAACCGATATACGTCATTCCGGCTCGCTCCGAAGCCGTTATCGAGTGCTCTGTCTCAGATTTCACGTTGAGCGAACTTGGAAAAAATAAGGAAGCGCTCATACTAGACCAATCAGTTTGTGACGGAGTGTACCTAGCAAACTGCATTGTTTTTGTTAAACCTAATAAAAAGGTCAATGTTTCTATTTTAAACACTACTGAATCCCAAGTGGAAATTAAAAATTTTCAAGTCAACTTAACTCCTTTGGATTATTCAGAATTAAAGCCTTTGCCAGATTCCAACGAGGTCATAAATAACATTTCCTCTTCACCTACAGACCGCATCAAATCGGTCCTTGATCTTATTCGACATTCTCATTTAAACTCGGAAGAGAGAACAGCTCTCTTAGACTGTTGCGCACAATACGCAGACATTTTTTATTTAGAGGGAGAGCCCCTTACATGCACAAATGCTATCGAACATTCTATCAATACGGGCAATGCCCCGCCTATTCATGCCAAATCCTATCGTTTCCCTGAAATTCATAAACAGGAGGTCGAAAATCAACTACAAAAAATGCTCGATCAAAATATTATCCGTCCTTCCGTCTCTCCGTGGAGCGCCCCAGTGTGGGTTGTCCCTAAGAAATTAGACGCCTCCGGCAAAAAGAAATGGAGAGTCGTCATAGACTATCGTAAATTAAACGATGTTACAGTTAACGAAGTTTACCCAATTCCAATTATTACTGACATACTCGACCAATTGGGTCATTCTAAATATTTCACGACGCTTGATCTCGTTTCAGGATTTCATCAACTCAAAATTAACAAAAATGATGCTGAAAAAACTGGATTTACAGTAATTAACTCTAATGGTACTTCCGGACACTTTGAATTTACCCGGATGCCGTTTGGGTTGAAAAACGCCCCTTCTACCTTCCAGCGGTTGATGAATACCGTTCTTTCAGGTCTCCAAGGTCTTCATTGCTATATTTATCTCGATGATTGCATAATTTATAGTTTTGATCTGCCGTCTCATATCGAAAAACTCAAACAAGTCTTTGACCGTTTCCGTCAATTTAATCTAAAATTACAACCCGATAAATGTGAATTTTTACGTCACGAAGTCACCTATCTTGGCCACACAATCACCGACAAAGGTGTTTCGCCAAACCCTGATAAAGTTAAGGCCGTTTCAGACTTCCCTACCCCTAAAAATCCGAAGGAAATAAAATCCTTCCTTGGCCTCACAGGCTATTACAGGCGTTTCATTGAAAATTATTCCAAAATCACAAAACCTCTTACATCCCTTTTAAAAAAGGATATCGAATTTTGCTGGTCTCATGAGCAAGACCAAGCGTTCAAAATCTTAAAAGAAAAATTAACTACTTCGCCGCTTCTTCAGTACCCAGATTTTACTCAACCCTTCATAGTCACGACAGACGCAAGCAACTATGCAGTTGGCGCTGTCCTTTCACAAGGTCCTATCGGCAAAGATAAGCCGATCGCCTACGCTTCTAGCACATTAAATGGTGCCGAAGGCAATTACTCTACGACTGAAAAGGAGCTTCTAGCTATCCTTTTCGCCGTCAAAACTTTCCGTCCTTACATTTATGGTACTCGATTTAAAATCGTTACCGATCACAGGCCATTAGTATGGCTATTCAACGTCAAAGACCCCGGAAGTAAACTTATCCGGTGGCGCCTTAAATTAGAAGAATACGACTACGAGATAGTCTACAAACAAGGCACATTAAATTCAAATGCCGACGCTCTTTCCCGCATGCCTGTTTGCTTACTCAATAAAAATAATCTAAACACAGATTCTTATGAAAGTTACTTCAAAAGGAAGTTTACAAACTCGGACCTTCAATGTGACACACAAATCGAAGAACATTCTCAAAGCCTTCACCTTTCCAAATTCAAGTCCATTGCTTGCCCGATGTCCTTGGATTTTGATGAGTCCATGCCTAATTGCGAAGAAATCTTATCTCAACTAGATAACGTTACAGAACTTAAAGAATCTGAACGTGAACCCTTCAAGATACAGTCAGTTCAAAAGGATAATAAATCCTTCTACTTCCTGTTTACAAAAGTCCATCATTATGATGAATTAAATTTTGCTACAATCTACAATTTATTAATCAAACTCAGAGATCAAATTATTCAAGAAAATCCTGAGGAAACAGACCTCGCCATATCGGACTTTTCCGATCCTTTCAATAAGTTATCTTATACAAAAATATACAACATGATTGCTTTTATCTTTCATAATACTAATCTCAAGATTCATATTTACAAAAATCAAATGATTTATCCAACACCTGCCGAAGTCCCTAAAATTCTTAAAGAAAATCATGACTCTACAATCGCAGGTCATCCAGGCATCAAAAGAATGCTTAATCGTATTAAAGCTTCGTATTATTGGAAGAGCATGCGCTCCGACATTGAGTCATATGTTAGAAACTGCAAACTCTGTCAAGTGAATAAGCCGCTACGGGCTTCTAATAAAGCTCCTATGGAGATCACATCAACAAGTACAAAACCCTTCGAGAGATTGGCTCTCGATATTGTGGGTCCCTTACCAGAAGCTGCTTTTCAAAGATTTAAATTTATCTTAACTCTACAAGACGATCTAACTAAGTTTTCTAATGCTTACCCTATGATCACTTCCACAAGCGAGGAAGTTGCACGAAATCTCGTTCATTTCATGTCATTGTTTGGCATTCCTAAAATGATACTTACCGACCAAGGTACATGTTTCACATCCGAACTCTTTAAACAAATTTCTCAAATATTTAAAATTAAATCACTCTTTTCATCTCCATACCATCCTCAAACAAATGGCGCGCTCGAGAGGAGCCACGCCACTCTCAAGGAGTACCTAAAATCTTTCGTCAATGACAATCAAAGTGATTGGCATTCTTTCCTAGCTACGGCTATACTTACATATAATACTACTCCTCATTGTACAACCTTGTACCCGCCTTACGAACTACTATACGGAAATAAACCTTACATACCTAACTCTTTATATGATACTTACGACAATCTTACTTACCCAGAATACATACGCGCTCTGAAATTCAGAATGAAAGTTAGTAGAGAAAAAGCTTTAGAACACATAATTAAAAGTAAAGAAACTTCTAAGGAATATTACGATAAATCATCTCGTCAAATCAAGTACAAAGTCGGCGACATGGTGTATTTAAAACAACACCATCGCCTTAGAAAGGCACTTTCCCCAGTATGGAAAGGCCCATACAAAGTCGTAAAAGTGCATGATAAGCACAATGTTACTCTATCTGTTAATCGCAGATTTATTAAATACCATACTAATGAAATTAAGCCAGCCAACTCATAAAATTTCTTCTTTTCAGTTTAATGATCAGCGGCGGTAATGCAGTCGAACCCGAAATATCCCAGATTGTACATAGTCCAGGGATTTATTTCGACCCTACTACTTCTATTAATTTTTACAATGATTATTGGAAAATTATAACGCATATCGATATTGTATCTATGAAACCTTATCTTAAAAGTATTCACGAAATTTTGCATAAGACTACTGATCTTTGCCTTAAAATTCAACCTAATGATATTATTTCTTGTAAAGATATTTTAAGCCCTATTGGCATTTTACTACAGTCTAATAATGTTAAATACGAATCCTTATCTCACCTTACTTCTGAAATCGAATCCGATCCGGAAAGAGTCAAAAGATCTTTGGAATTCGGAGGAGAAATACTTAAGTTCTTTTTCGGCACTTTAGATGCTGATGATGCAAGAAAGTACGACTCTGCAATCGAGTCTTGTCAGAAAAGCGAGACCGAATTGTTCAATTTAATGAGAGAAAATATTCACGTAGTTAAATCTACTATAAATACTTTTAACAACACTATTTTCAAACTTAACAAAAATGAGATCAAACTTAATAAACAAATTACAACAATGAATGACATAATTTCTCAAATGACTAAGACTAACGATCAGCTGATCCATATAAGCAGAATAAATAATATGCTTAATATTATAGAGAGTTCATTGCTCACTATATCGAATTTCTTAGATACTATCCTTAACGCAATTCTATTTGCTAAAAGCAATATTTTGCATCCTAGCGTTTTAAGTCCTCGTAGTATTTTAGGTGAACTTTCTAAACACAATAATTTAGTTAATAAAAGGCTAGACTTTCCAGTCTCTTTAGATTTAGAAAATATACATACTTTAATTGATATTTCTACGTTAATGTCTTATTTTTATAAAAACAAAATCGTTTTTATAGTAATGATTCCTCTCATCACTCCGGCTAAGTTCAATGTTTATAAAAGTATCGCGTTACCAACGCCGCATGATTCAAGTAATCCTCAGTCATTTGCATTAATTCAACCTTCAAAATCATATGTTGCCCTATCCGAAGATAGGCTTAGTTATACTCTAATGGATAATTTAGATAAGTGTAAAATTATAAATGATTATTTTTCTATTTGCCCTTTGGTGTCTATCTTCTCGACGTTAAGCTATCCTTCTTGCGAATCTAAATTGTTAACTGAAGTTTCTATGTCCATACCTTTAGAATGTAATTACAAATTAATTTTTGGACAAATTGATATTTGGCAAATTCTTAATAATAATAAATGGATTTTTGTGCAAAGTAAATCATCTAAATTGACAATTAAATGTGATAATGATGTAAAGGATTATCTTATCTCTGGAACAGGCACTTTAAAGCTGCCAAAAAATTGTATTGGTTATTTTAAAGCTTTACAGTTATATCCTTCAACATCTCATGATGTAGTAATACTGAATGAACTTAATGTCAATTTTAATATTTTGAAAGATGATGGTTGTAATCGCGAAAAATTTAATAAGTCCCTACCTTTGCTTACTCCGATTTCTCTCAGCAACGTTGATCTTGAATCTTTAAAGTTTACTCAACATAACTTGAATAATTTAGAAGATGAGCTTAATATCGCTCAACAACAATCACATTTCATAAAATACGGAATTTATTATTCAACCTTTACTTATATCCTTATAGCATTTGTTTTCTTGTACTTATTTTGTAAAGTCTATTCATGTTTTAAAAATAGAAATTCGTCTAGCTTTTGCATTCGAATCTACAACCAATGTCATAATAAAAAACGTGTTAATCATGAATCTAAAATAAGAAATTCTATTGAACTTACTGATGTTTCATCTGAAGAAAATATTAATCGTAAATCTGTTGAATCTCTTCCTGAGATAAATTCTTATAATCCTAAACCTAGAAAGGTCGAATTTTCATCAAATAGAAATATAAGTAACTTTTAAGAATTCTTTAATTAATTTTTCATATTATTTTTTCATTTTATTATTTTTGTCAATTTTATATTTTATTTTTTTGTAATTGGACTTTTACTCCGCTTCATCTTAAGGGATAAAGCTCCGTTTTAACGGGGGGGTTGTTATGACGTAGACTTATATGGCTGTATTGCTGATCTAAGCAACCTACTTAATTATTTTATTTTAATTTTTTCTAAATGCAAACCTTGCATCTGCTTCGAATCTGAACCTTGCACTCAATGTTGCATCAGCCGAGGCTTCATTAAAAATTATCGCTTTACAAAAGTTAAGTTCCATTACAACTTTGATCGGTTTAACATCGAAATCCGTGCGGAGTCAGAGTCCAAATTCGGGAGTTGTGTTTAAGGTGAAATAAAGTGTTGTGTAGATAAATTTGTGTTTTTTAAAAAGACTCCACTACGAGACACCCTAACAGTTCGAATAACTTCAAAAACGGCAAAGTGTCATACTAACTTTGCACCCCGCCTTTTTACCCCCTTACTTAAGGGATAATTTTCGAAAAACTATTTTACATGTTTTCAATAACATTTAATGAAGGACCTTCATATTGAATCTCATTCGAATAAATTCAAAACGGCTATGTTTCATACTAAGTTTGCACCCCCCTTTTTCCCCCTTAAGGGATGATTTTCAAAAAACTATTTTACACGTGTTTCATAATTTTAAATGAAGAACCTACGTACCAAATTTCATACGAATAACTTCAAAAACGGCAAAGTTTCATACTAACTTAGAACCCCCATTTTACCCCCTTAGGGGATGAATTTTCAAAAATCCTTTCTTAGTGCTCCCCTACGTTATAAAAGGAACTCCTGTGCAAAATTTCAAGTTTCTAACCCTTATAGTTTAGGCCCTGCGTTGATATGTCAGTCAGTCAGTCAGTCAGTCAGTCAGCTTCTCTTTTTATATATATAGATTGTATATGAGGTACCTACTAAGGAGTTATTTTTAAAGCTCCGAACACAGTTATGAATTTATCAAAGGGCCATTAACTAACAGTGTAAGAAAATATTGCTAGGAAAAGTATATTATGTATACACCTCGGCCTTATTTTTCGCAAATCCGCGATGGAGAGGCGATATGACTTTATCCTTGAGAAGTTACCTCTGCCCTCAAGCGGGCTGTATTTAAAGCTTATGGTAATTAATGTTAGTCTGTGTACTGTAGGGATCTTTTTTCACTCAAAATTAATACAAACGGCTGCATCAGCTAATTACACCTTTGAAAAGATGGTACGAGTCCATTGTTTTGTTCAGGAAATAATACAAGAGTAAAATTTCATTCCAGTGAAATGAATAGAAAAAGAAGAAAACTTATATTCGTTATACACCATGCATTTTAGGTGGTTTCAAATCCATAGCAAAATAAACGGGCCTTAACTTTATAGCTATCGAATAGGCTGGTTTTTAATATTTTGTCTCAAGCTCAAATCTATGAGCGACTTTAGTAGCCAGCCAGCGGCGATTGATACGCGGAGAAGCGACACTATTATCCGCAATTTTTTAATCACAGTTTCTGAACTTGAGACCAGATTGCTGAACTTTAAATGTATATACATAACTAGCTGTCCCGGCAAACTTCGTACTGCCAAAGTTTTCGTAATTTTTCCATATTTTCACACCATTTAAACCTGGATTTCTGAGAATTCTCTGGAATTCTAGAAATATAAAAAACCAAAAATCAGCCAAATCGGTCCAGCCGTTCTCGAGTTTCAGTGAGACTAACGAACAGCAATCATTTTTTATAAATAAGAAAAATAATTGCAATTTATACATGACATTTTTTAAAAAGCAGAACCACGATTTTTAAACCACCCAGATTATGTAATTCTTAGATAATGTTCAAAATCCAAATAAGGTGATTTAACGTAATCGTTTGCAAAACTGGCCCACTTCACAAAGGCGTGTTTCAAGTTTGCTGATGTGGCTCAGCGTTTGTCTTGGTCTCCGGTCACGTTTTTGCATCGTCAGACGGCACTTGGGTAGTCTAGAATGCTGCAAGCCCCCGACTCGCAATGGGAAGTCGTAGAAAGTCGGTTATTTGAAGTTAATTTTTGACCGAGTTTTCGGTTGTTTCGAGTGTCTTTAGTAGATATTTCCTGAGATATTTTGTCTCATTAACATTTTCTGCGGTGTGACCTCAGTTGACAATTATTAGCCTCGCTGTAGTTAGGGAAGTTTACAACCGCATTTCTTTAATTGCATAACTAATTACGAACCTTTAAAACCGGTCAAATTTCCGCCAGTTAAATTGCTTAAAATGCAAGTAAAACAATTTTGTTAAATTTTGTCATTCAATCGTTCATCTATATCTATATCTATATATATAAAAGGAGAAGCTGACTGACTGACTGACTGACTGACTGACTGACATATCAACGCAGGGCCTAAACTATAAGGGTTAGAAACTTGAAATTTTGCACAGAGGTTCCTTTTACACCGTAGGGGAGCACTAAGGAAGGATTTTTTAAAATTCACCCCCTAATGGGGACAAAAGGGGGTGCAAAGTTAGTATAAAACTTTGCCGTTTTTGAAGTTATTCGAATGAAACTCTGTATGAAGGTTCTTCATTGAAAGTCATGAAACACTTGTAAAATATTTTTCCAAAAATCATCCCTTAAGGGGGTAAAAAGGGGTGCAATGTATGAAAGTTCTCTGATAAAACTTTGCCGTTTTTGAAGTTATTCGAATGAAACTCTGTATGAAGGTTCTTCATTGAAAGTCATGAAACACGTGTAAAATATTTTTCCAAAAATCATCCCTTAAGGGGGTAAAAAGGGGTGCAATGTATGAAAGTTCTCTGATAAAACTTTGCCGTTTTTGAAGTTATTCGAATGAAACTCTGTATGAAGGTTCTTCATTGAAAGTCATGAAACACGTGTAAAATATTTTTCCAAAAATCATCCCTTAAGGGGGTAAAAAGGGGTACAATGTATGAAAGTTCTCTGATTTTCAAGGTTTTTTTCAATAAAATGTTGTATTTGGGTTATAAGTTCCTAATAATGATTATTCCGACATCCCTTTTTTTAAATCAATCCCTAAGGGGGTAAAAGGGGGTAAAACGTTATCATGAAAGTACTCTGCTTTTCAAAATTATGTCAATAAAATCTAAACTATGTAATAAATACGATGTTAATGAACACGCATTTTTTAAATATCGGTGACTTATTTACAAACACTTTTTTCAACTTAAGCCCACGCGGACGTAGTCGCGGGCAACAGCTAGTAATGTATATAAAAGGAGAAGCTGACTGACTGACATATCAATGCAGGGCCTAAACTATAAGGGTTAGAAACTTGAAATTTTGCACAACAGTTCCTTTTGTAACGCAAAGGAGCACTAAGAAAGGATTTTTGAAAATTCATCCCCTAAGGGGGTAAAATGGGGGTTCAAAGTTAGTATGAAACTTTGCCGTTTTTGAAGTTATTCGAATGAAATTTGGTACGAAAATAGTTTTTCGAAAATCATATATTATGGGGATAAAAGGGGGGTGCAATGTTAGTATAAAACTTTGCCATTTTTGAAATTATTCCAATAAAATTCAGCATGAAGGTCCTTCATTGAAAGTCATGAAAATAGTGTAAAGTTGTTTTTCAAAAATCATCCCTTAAGGGGGTAAGAAGGGGTTGCGAAGTTAGTATGAAAGCTCTTTCGCATGCGCTAAAAGTATCCTTATCTTATTTGCAAACACTTTACTCAACTAAAGCCCACGCGGACGTAGTCGCGGGCAACAGCTAGTGTTATGATAAAGAGGCCACCTATTAATTTATTTATCGTGATCCCATTGTTAGAACATAGCAGGTACGTAGCAAGCGTCACCGCTGCCATTTGTTCCTTGTTTAAATTTATACACCTCTGAAACATACCTTTGACTCGGCCGCAAAAGCAAACGAAGCTTATTTAACAACACTTTAAGAACCACCACGTTTTCAAGCTCCATAAAACGTCCAAACGTTCTCTAAAGCTGTGGGGAACCTTTGTTATCTACGCCACGTTGTGGTTCCCATAATTTGCGCAGGCAATAAAGCAGAACTACTATAACTTGTTGTTTTGCGCTCGCGATTGGAACATCGCCAACTGTTTATACATGCAGTGTCTCGTGAATAACGGCATGCAATTTGCTGGACGTTTCTGTAAAGTCTTTATTTCATTAGCGATGTGACTGGTTCAAGTTTTGCCTAATTGGTTACTGCGCTAGTCTTACTTAAACGTACAGTCGACTGCTGATCAACATTTACATTTTCATTGCAAAGTCCGTAACTTAACTCAGTAGAGATCATGTATGTCAAAGCTTTGCTGTCAAGTAAACCTTTTCTGGCTCTATGTAGTAATCATCATCATCGGCCTACGCTTGTCCACTGCTGGACATAGGCCTCTCCTATAACACGCCACTGAGCACGGTCCTCGGCTACTTACATCCAGCTGTTGCCAGCCACCCTGCGAAGATCATCGCTCCACCGAGTCTGAGCCGAGTCCGAACGGCTCCAACGATTTTCACGAAATTTTGTAGGCAGACGCTTTCGGGGGCGTTTAATTGATCTAACTAGGTTACATTTTTAGAAAACGTTGTTTTATCCGTGTTTTAAGCCAATTGAAATTTGCTATGATAAAATACAGATCTAATCTCTTTAAACGAGCAATTTTTGGATATATATTTATATATAATCAGAATCTCGGAAACGGCTCCAACGATTTTCACGAAATTTTGTAGGCAGATGCTTTCGGGGGCGTTTAATTGATCTAACTAGGTAAAATTTTAGAAAACGTTGTTTTATCCGTGTTTTAATCCAATTGAAATTTGCTATGATAACATAGATCTAATCTCTTTAAACGAGCAATTCTTGTATATATATTTATTAGGGTGTCCCAGGCTATAAGGGCAATTTTTTTTTCCAGATTGAAACACGCATACCCTGTTATTTTGTTCCATTTGACCCTAATAACTGAAATAATAAATATTATGGGAATCGGATTGTGATAACCCGTGCCGACTTGATGTCAAACTTTGAATATAAAAGTTTGTATGGAAACTATACTGGGATTATTCATCTTGGTAAATCAAAAACTGTTATTTTGATTATTGTATGATATTTATTATGTATTATATATATCAATCATTTAAAGGGCATTATTCATGAAATTTTCTTTTTAAAGTTTATTTTTTTACAGTCCAGATATACCTACTTTTCTGTGCTCTTGTATTGCTTTGGCTAATAAATATTGCTTTTGTTCCTCATCCACTGTGATTAAGCCATGAAAGTCTTGCATCAACTTAACAGCTCTTTCAGCCGTATCATTAACTGCTTTTAGCGTCTGCACCTTCAGTTTAGCGTGTTGAAACGAAGCATTAGTAGGCCATGAAGTAGGACACAGGAGGAGATCCTGTCATCAATTTTGAGTCGCCTAAAAAAGGATATGCTGTTAATAGTCATCGATTTTTTTTTTAGAAACAAAAATAAAACAACAGGTTATCTTCAATTTAATCAGTAAAAGTAACCAAACCGAAGTATGTAATATTATAGAATTATCAGACTAACCGTAGAGGGGCCCGCTAAGTTCTTCTCTCGATGGAATGTAGCGTTTACTGTGGGCCGATGCATTTTCTTTGGTCAAGTTAGCAACCATTTTTATTTCACTTTTTTGCTTAATATCATCAGAGATAAGAAAGACACTTCGCCTGTCAAATACCTACCACAAATGCTTCTGCATAACCGCTTTTGATAGCTTTGTCGACCGTTTCGTATGCTTCATAGCCTTTAAAAAGCACAGGTCCTGGTATCCTGGTCCTATCTTCATTTATCTTTATTAATTGAAGCGCATTGGCATGTGCAATATCAAACAAATTGTTTATAATTGTAACAAACTCTTGTCGACGCTGCTCAAACACGTCTTGTGTTTTGTTTGATTTTTTTTTGTAGATTTCTCTAAACTTGGTATAAAGCCAATAGTTTCTTAACACAGTTAGATAAATTTAGTCGGTACTATGTGCCTTTTCAAAATAAATAATGCACCCACGAATAGTAACATTTGCACTTTCATTGACACTTAAATTCACTTTGCGAATATTATAAAATAAAACCGCCAGCACTTGCCCATTACAGGGAAGTTTTGAACCTCTAATTTGATGTTTTACGTCCCCGACCAAAAATTTTTCCATTTTAGGACTGCGGAACTCCACTGACATGTCGACACAACGGAAAAAATGAGTTCAATAGAATGAAGAATCAAGAATCAAGAATTTATTTCAACGTAAAGAATTTACATTCTGCTTGTTGAATGTCAATGTGCATACAGTTATGTATAATGTTAGCCGCTGCCTTGGGGCCGTCTGTAGTGGAGAAAAAGGCAGCAAAAAAAAAACTCCACTCTGACCATCTTTTCTCAAATCACCTTAAAGCTAATACAAATAAAACATACAAAATAATATCTTGGATGTGTTGAACACTAGACACATTTATCCTCAGATTTAATTTAATATTAAACTACTATTTAATGCCATACGTCCTTGTCTTCTAAATAATCGTTGACTTTATAATAAGCTTTTTTGCAAAGAGTGTGCAACTCTAATATATCTTGGGGTATCTTGTTGTAGAACCTTATACAGTGCCCCATAAAGGAAGTATTAACTTTTGCAAGTCTAAATCGTGGAAATGACAATTTATGTTTATTCCTAGTATTAACGTTATGATGGCTACCAAGAGTTTTTAAGTCCTTAATATTTTTCCGAACGTACATAATATTTTCATAAATGTATTGGCTTGCAACTGTTAAGATGTTAGTTTCTTTGAAAAAATCTCTTAGCGAGTCCCTACTGCCTAGCTTGTAAATAAATCGGATCGCTCTCTTCTGCAAGATGAAGATAGTCTCAATGTCTGCTGCCCGGCCCCATAGTATTATACCATAGGACATAATACTATGGAAGTAACTAAAATAAACAAGCCTAGCAGTTGCAACGTCAGTAAGTTCTCGAATTCTTTTCACGGCATATGCTGCGGAGCTTAGTCTATGTGCCAATTTTATAATATGTGGACCCCATTGTAGTTTGGCATCGATTGTGATGCCCAAAAATACAGTATCTTCAACAAACTCTAGTTTATCATTTTCAATTACAATGTTGTTTTCAACTAATTTTACGTTAGGTAGGGTAAATTTCGTACATTTTGTCTGTTTTGAATTTAACAATAGATTATTTACTGTAAACCAATCTAGAACATGCGAGAGAGCATTATTTGCTTCGTCAAGATTATTTTCCTGTCTCTTTATTTTAAAAATAAGTGACGTGTCATCAGCATATAGCACAATCTCACACATTTTTTGTACCAAAAACGGTAAATCATTTACATAGACTAGGAAAAGGAACGGCCCTAAGATAGATCCCTGCGGGACTCCCATTTTTACAAGTGAGCCTGACGATTTAATACGATTTATTTCTGCTTTTTGAACCCTTCCTTCTAAATATGATTTTAAAAGATCTAGACTTAATTTTTTATTCCATAGTGTTTTTACTTTGAGAGTAATGTTTTGTGGTCTACACAATCGAATGCCTTTGACAGATCACAAAATACTCCTATCGCATCATTATGATCCTCCTACGCACTGAAAATATGTTTAACTAACATGACTCCAGCGTCTGTTGTATTCCGCCCTTTAATGAAACCGAACTGCTGACTATGGAGGAGTTCGTAATTATTGAAATGAATAAGTAATTGATCTAAGATAATTCTTTCAAATATTTTACTTTAATACTGGTAGGACTGAAACGGGTCTAAAATTTGTTGGATCTTGTTTATCACCGCTTTTAAATAAGGGTACTAACCTATTATATTTCATGAGGTCTGGAAATACTCCTTCATCTACGCATTTATTGAAAATCTGTACTAACGGCAAAGCTAGGATATTTATCACTGAACTAACTATTGTTAATGACATACCCCATAAGTCCTCGGTTTTTTCAAGATTTAATAATTTAAAATTCTTGACAATGTCATGGGGCTCAATGTAATTAAACGTAAAATCGTGTTCGCATGCGGGGACATTGTCCCTTAATAATGTCGCCGCACGATCAGGTGACGAGTCTAACGGAGCTGTAGTTATGATTGGGACATTAGTGAAGAACTGTTCGAAAGCTGCAGCGATACCTTCATTTGATGTTATTATTTTGTCATCAATCTTAAGTGAAATATCTCGGTCTCCTAACTTTGCTTTAACCGTTTCTCTATTTATTATGGTCCAAATTGTTTTTACTTTATTCGGTGATTGTAGGATTTTACCTTTTATATGATCGCATTTAGCTTTATGGCAGACGGCCTTAAATAATTTTGAATATTTTTTTACGTACTGTATGAAGTTGGCGTCATATGTAGAAGTCTTTTTGTCATATAATTCATAAAGTGTGTCTCTGCTCTTTCGAATACCTGACGTAGCCCATTCACTGAATCCTACTCTATTGTCCTTGCTTTTTAGATGGCGCAATTTAAAAATCTTTTTAAAACTACCCGACACCACTTAGAATAACTCTTTGTAATGATCATTAGCATTTTCATAATTTTCTTGAGTCCTTCTACTACTTTCTAGGTCTGATTTAAATGAAACTAATTTTTTACTTGTTACGGGCCGGCAGAGGATAACAGGTTCGGCCTTTTTTGTATCTATTTCAAAATGCACAACTTGACCGCTGTGGTCTGACTTTAGACAATTTACTGTAGAATAATCTGAAAAATCGCAGTCACAGTAAACATTATCTAGGCAGGTGGCAGTAGTTTTAATTATCCTGGAAGGCTCCAAAAAAATATTTGCTAGATTAAACGACTTGAAAATAATTGTCAATTTTGTATTTAAAGCGGTGTCTGCCATCAAGTCAATGTTGAAGTCACCACAGACTATGACCACAGATTACAATACAAATAGATAGGTCACTTGTATTTTTTTCTGGGGGTACGAAAGTGCTGCTTGCGGCGATCACGAACAGTACTAAAAACAAGCGCGGCAAATTTGAACTGGAGTCGTGATATTTTTTTGTTGTTTGATAAAGCTGAAAATGGAAACACTTGCAGGTGGATAAAATAAGAAGCTCTGAGAACTTCTTATCATCCACTTGCAAATGTTCCCATATTGGACCATGGTGACAAAATGGGATAAAATAGAAATAAAATACGAAACTGTGATGTCTTTTTTTGTGTTATAAATATAATTAAACCCTTTGAATGAATGTCGATGAAACAAAAATGATCTATCAGGATCGTGGCAGTCCCGGGTCTCTGTCTATCTTGTAACAATAGCTTTTTTGTAGCTTAAACACATTTAAATCCACCGTCTTAGGTTATACTGGCTACTGGCAGCATCTTCATAGTTTTGTCAACTTCCATTGGCACAGGGACAGCGTGTACATCAGTGGCAGATTGAGTCCACTGCAAATAAACAAAGACCACATGAAAACTTGTAATCAATTACCAAAATAAGAGCAGTCTTTTTGTCTTTGCAAAGTACAAACCTTATAGATGAAGTGGGCACTGCCATTTTAACAATTCTGTGTTTGCTTCCGTGAAACACATTTTCCAAATGTATATGACATCTTCTGGGGTTTGCATCTATGTTCTCGTCATCACCCACCAAACTGATTCCAACTCTTGCTTTCAAAGTTCACAAAATACGATACCGACACAAACAGTGCAAAACACAAATGAAACAGAGTCCTGTCTCAAATCACCGATGCGCTAGTCTGAAGGAACGTTAACAAATCTGAATAGCGAAGTAAATAATATTCACTGAAAAAGCAAATTACAAAATACTTGAGAAAACTCGTTGCAAAATGTTTCGAGTTTGACATTTTCTCTGTGTTGCCATGCAAATTTCTCAACATTACTACCTTCGCCATCTGATATCTGGTAATAAGAACCACAAAATGTACTTTTAAGTTCATCATCCTAGAACTTATGTAGCTCTATTAGTACAAAAATAAAAATTATTAAATGTTAAAGTTTTAGTTCAAAAACTTAAAGTTGCAATAGTAACAGTTAATATATTTTCTACCATAAACCAAGTATTGTTTTTGATGGCAACTCAAATGATGTTTTTTGTTCTGTTCGCAATGCCTAGATGGCGCCACCAAAAATTTTTTGATCGTTTGTTCTAAGAGACCATACCATGACTATGACTTTCTTATTGCTGCTAGAAGCTACCTTTAAAACATCCTCTAATATGGTTTCAAATAAACTGTAATCACTGGTAGGGGGCCTGTACAAGACTACTACAATGTGTCTAGACACACAACAACAAGACATAACAAAAACGAACACGATATAACAAGCGCTTAATACTTAGTTCGCGCGCGCCGTACTATGCAAGTACTGAAAAGTTTCGATGCAAGTCGGCACGGGTTGCCGTGATTCAATTTACGTAAAACTTTTTTTTAAAGTGTTTTTACATCATTCAAACAAAATTAGAGGGTATGCGTTGAAAAAAAAAGTTAAAATTTTTTTGGGACACCCTAATATTTATATATAATCAGAATCTCGGAAACGGCTCCAACGATTTTCACGAAATTTTGTAGGCAGATGCTTTCGGGGGCGTTTAATGAGCCGTTTCCTGAAGAACTAAAAAAAAAAAAAAATACTGCTGTCAAAGGAATGCAATTTTGGACCTCAGCCCAATAGCCATGTGTGATACGTCATAAAATAAGTCTCAGCGAGTTGAACAAAAGTTACTATGACGCCAACAGCCAAATGTTTGTCCTTTCGGAGTTATATAGTATTGAAAAAAAACTAACATTTTCAACTAAATATAACTCCGAAACGACAAACATTTGGCTGTTGGCGTAGTAGTAACTTTTGTTCAGCTCACTGAGACCTATTTTATGATGTATCACAAATGGCTATTGGGCTGAGGTCCAAAAATGCATTCCTTTGACAGCCGTATTATTTTATTTTTTTTAGTTCTTCTGAAAACGGCTCATTGATCTAACTAGGTTACATTTTTAGAAAACGTTGTTTTATCCGTGTTTTAAGCCAATTTAAATTTGCTATGATAAGATACACAGGTAAATTTCGCGTCTTTCTGCAAGGTTGGGATAGTTCTGACGGGAAAACGGGCAACCCGTGTCGGGCCGATTTCAAGAGACCCGGTTCGAGTCATGATGTATTTTTCCAAGTTCTTTTTTTTGTTGAAAAAGGATTATTTTAATTTTATATTACATATTTTATATTACAAAAAAAGTATCGAGCAAAGCTCGGTCACCCAGGTACTTAAACTTATTAGTATGGCAAATATTATTAAATCTAAAGATCAAACTAATTCCTATTCTCGGCAATCTGTTTTTTCTCCCTTCTTCACAGCTAGAATGGTATCCCAGGGGAAGTAAAAGAAGTAAGGGAAGACAAATATTCAATTATAGCGCTGCAAATTTATTTCCAATTTATCTCCATTAGGAATTCAAGGGTTTTTTTTAGCTGAAATTATCCAAATCTGTATAATAATTTATATTCATCGCGTTATGGAATAAAAATTATACTTTAAGATTTAATAAAATAACATAATCTAGATGACAGTGTAGACCTAAATTTTTTTAAGAGAGCCTTCAGTATATTAATAGAGCTTTATGAGAACCTCTCTTCATCCTTCTTATTATTTTAACGCGAGGTTTATGCAAACGACAGCTGAAGACTTAGCTCCACTAAAAGTTTGATTATTGTGCAGCCGTTGGGAGTATACGATCCTGACACATATGACTAGTGATGGGAGAAAATCAACGTTATCATTCCTTACGTTATTCTTAACTAGCTTTTGCTACTGACTCACGATTAAGTAGTTTTGTTTTTTAGACGACCTTCACTCAGTCATCTCTTGTGCCATTTTCGAAGGCATTTTAGAAGGGTCACCTTTTTTTTGTGCCGTATGGCGGTGAAGTGTTGTGGCGAGCTGTGCGACCTTTTATTTGAGCCCAGATCAGCTCAATCGCTTTGCACGGCAGTGGTACGGAGATATTCTGAGAACGCGATGATCTTTTTCTAAAGCCTGTTCATCAACTTCGTATCGTTAAAGGGACCGTTATTATTTTCGTTATTTTTGGTACGTCACTACAAAAAAATACGGTTGACATAACCATGTGACAGCGTAGTAAGGATTTTACGCACGAACATTAAATATTGATATGATATAGTTTCAATGACAATTATTTGCTAGTAGGATAAATAGGACATAAAAATATTTTAATCGAAAATTTAACGCCACTTTAAGGTTACGTCGTCCGTTCTAACATGACCTGTCAGGATCGTATACTCCCAGCGGCCGGACGGTAGGTGTACAAATGAAAGGCGCGCAAAAAAAAAGTGAATTAAAATATCAAAATCGCTGACAGGTACTTTAGAATAGAATAGAATAGAATAGAAAAAGTTTTGTTCACAAATTAAATTACACTTTACTTCACTTCCTACGGCGCTACTACCAGGGCAGGCCTGTCGCACCCTGCGTGTAGATATCGAAAGCGTAAGTAAATGCGGCGGCCACTCCAGAGTGGCTAATAGGTAGGAATTCAGGAGCCAGAAGAGGTAAGAGTTACGCGGTAGAAAGAGAGGCAACATGTTGGTGAATATTACAGCGCGGAATATTATGTGCAGCGGTTAGCGCATCTGACTACCATGCGAGACGTCCCGGGTTCGAATCCCGGCTGGGTACAAAAAAAAAGTTAACCCAGGTCTTGGATGTATACATGTTGTGACGTCGCTGTTTCTGGTTCCCGCGACACAGGGTATCCTAGTGTGGGGCCAGAAGCAATGTATGTGCCTGCATGTAAAAGAAAGAAAGAAAGATATAACGTAGTGATTTAGCGCCGTGCGATCTGAATTGCACCTAATTGTATCGCTGCTAGAGTCCCTTTTTCTTTAATTGATTTTGCGGAGTGAATCTTCTGTACCTGTACTATTATGTATTCTGTGCCCACCACCCCGGGCACTCTTCAACGTTGTCCTTCAATTTCACTTGGTCCATTGCATCTCTCGTCCATGCCGACACCTTCCCCATCTTCTTAAGATCTTCTCTATGCAGTCTTTTCCAGCCTGCCCTTCTGTCTTTTTTTTTGTGAAACCCATTTAGACATTATTTCACCCTCTCTGTTATCCTGCATGGGTTCTAGGTGACTAACCCACCGAAGCCGTTGAGATATAGTAGTACTTCACTGGGTGCTTAAATGAGTATAAAATACATTACATAAACTTAACTTAAAAAATTATAATTCAAGAAAATATTTTTTTCAAAATGCGTCCACCAACAGTTTTTATCAAAGACAAATTAGTAACAAATGATATTACGAGGTATTTAGTTTATGTTATTGCTTCTTAAGGTATTTAGTTTATGTTATTGCTTCTTAACAAAATAAGTCTTGATTTTGTCAATTACCCTCATCTCATGTACCAAAATGTGACAAGAAGATTAATAAAATACACGAACCTCGGTTTCTCGAACGCTAAAAGTCTGTTGATCTACTGTTTACAGCTAGTAGTTGTGTTTTTGCACTTTTGCCAACTGACAGCTGTCAAAATTGAGTCAGTGGGCAGACCACAAGCCCAATGGGCCGACGATATTGTAAAAGTGGCTGGAAAACATTGAACGAGACGAACACTGGACCGGATGGGTTGTCGTGAAAGAAAAGAGGCCTATGCCCAACAGTGGGCTTTATTTAATGGTTGATTAGATAAAGCCATTTTATTATCTCGAAGTGACGTCAGACAACATATCAACTGCACCAAGCTACAAGAAAACAGTCATAAATAAAATACTCTCTGCTTCTTTTCTTTATTGTTTGCTTGAGAAATGCTGCCTCCAAAGCATAGGGCCATATAAATAAAATAGTTCTAGGTAGAGTATGACTTACGTCTATTGAGTAAATTAATGTTCCCAGACTACTTCTCACGATTTCGTAGGAGCTCCAAGAGTATTAAAATTATATTGTCACCCAGCTTATTAAATAATAATATTACGAGTATGAACGTGACAAAATTAATTTCGCTTCAATGATCCTTTGCCGAGATGTAGTAATTTGCTATCTACGTGTATATTCCGTACCAAGCATAATTTTCCAGAAGTTGTCAAACCATTTTTGTAATAAAAAAAAACGTTTTAGTCTCATTGGGGAGGCCACATAAAAAGATCATCCAAAAAATTATTCTCGTGTCTTTTAGTTTGTGTATTTTAGTCTCGTGATACAAAAACGCACCACACAAATCGGGCTCTAAGTATGACATCTTTGAGCCGTTTTCAGAATAACTAAAAAAAAAAATATATTACGGCTGTCAAAAGAATGCAATTTTGGACCTCAGCCCAATAGCCATGTGTGATACATCATAAAATAGGTCTCAGCGAGCTGAACAATAGTTACTATAACGCCAACAGCCAAATGTTTGTCCTTCCTTCCGGAGTTATACTGTATTGAAAAAAAACTAAAATTTTCAATAAAATATAACTCCGAAACGACAAACATTTGGCTGTTGGCTTCATAGTAACTTTTGTTCAACTCGCTGAGAACTATTTTATGAGGTATCACACATGGCTATTGGGCTGAGGTCCAAAATTACATTACTTTGACAGCCGTAATATATTTATTTTTTTAGCTCTTCTGAAAACGGCTCATTAGAAGGACTTTATAATTTACTAACACTGCCCTTGACCTCATCTGCGTGATGAATGGATTAACCCATAGCCTAAGTGCTCTCTGAATGACCCTTCTAACAAAACTGGTGAAAGATTTTTTTGTGATTGGTTAATTTATTTCTAAGTTTATTTTTAATTAGCAGATTAAAGAAAAAAGTCTGTAGGTCTGTAAGTTTCTGTGTAGAGGATACAAACTTAGAAACAGTTTTTCGAGATTTGAGTTATCCCGTAAACTAGGTAATTTTTTTGCATCTAAGACCGTACTTATACAATAAAAACTTATACAATTCAATGCAACACACTATATTATTATTAAAATTTTATTTAATTGAAATATTTTAATCTTAATAGGGGCACTGTACACACAAACATTTGCAAGTATCGAACAAAAAGTAACTAAGTGCGAGTCGCATTCAGTTTTGTTACACTCAATCACTCAATACTTTATATTATACAGGTTTGTTTCTAAAGCCCCTAACCAACTCCAGAAATAAGTCAGTTGGAATTGAAAAAGTTCTAACAACTTTCGATTTTTTTTACATATTGCGTATTTTTCTTACTTTCAGTCAGGTTCCCTAAGGCCTCCAACAGACGAGGGACGCCACGCGCCGTCGGCCATCGCGCGACTGTCGGCGGCCGGCGTCGCGAGCTGTTATTGGAGCCCTAAGGGCCTTTCTCCACTACTCCGGTCCAGCAAACGTTAATTTCCGATCCAATTTAGAAACACACAAGAATACTAATAAGCTTCTCCACTACTCCGGCATCCGGTTTTTAACTGTCCGATAATTTCCTAGATCGGAACGGTATTTTAACGGTTCGAAGTGATCGACGTACAAAAACAATACACGTATTTTTACCGCGCATACAACCCAAAAATGTTCCCAAACTATTTATTTACATTAATAGAATGTGTGGAAAACGTCCCCTGCCTCGAATAGAAAAACCAAGGAATGTCACGTCACGTCCATTGGCGATTATAGTCGGATGAAGTGGAGAAGCATAATCCGGCATCCGATATTTTTCTCATGACTGATTCCGATTCCGACGCCGGACCGGAGCAGTGGAGAATGGACCATAGTCCAACTCATATTTAGCCAGTTTTTTATTATTCATTATTATGTTAAAGATTGTATCAGGTACTACGAGTACAATCATAATTAATTATATTACTTGCTCCATTTTTGTCAACTTTTGACAAAAGAGTACAAACCACAGACTTTACTATTCAGATATCTATGGTACAAACAAGAGAAGGGTAAAAATCCCTCTAAGGGTAAGACAAACGGATGGACGGGCAGACTGCGTAGGTATACTTACTACTAAGCCTATTAACGGGGCTAATTGGGTTTCTAATAGGCCTAGTCCATCGGGTATGGAATTCTAAAAGCAACGTCCAGTAGAACTTTCATTCATCTACATTAGTTAATTGTTTATTGTTCAGATTTCATTTTTAATCACCTTAATTTTTGAAAATATTCAATGTGGAGTTTCTTTATTAGCTTCTTCTCCACTGATGTATCCACTTTGGCAAACAAAAGAAGCCTTTGACAATCGTGCGTCAAAACGTGCTTTGACGAATCGCACCCTTAGGCGGAAAACCCTGACTATAGCATTTTTGAGTTGGAGCTTTTAGTTTAAAAAGGCCTTTAATAACAATAGTCTGTTACCTGAAATTAAATTTAAGTTACAAAGAGTTATGAGGTCTGTATGAGTTCAAAATGTTAGTATTTGCACTCCAGCTGTATGTATTGTGCAAATAACTATGTTCTTTGTGTCTTTTGGTCTCTAAAGTAACATTTAAAAATATACTCATGTATTAAACCGGTCTAATGGCGTAGCTCTGTATGGGGAACGCGAGTAATAAAAATATTATTAAAACATATCAAGCTCACTTCTCGTAAAAAGGTTGGAGACCTAAATGCAGTGCACACATTGGCCTCTCGACGAGGACTGTAGCGCTGCTCGCGCGTATACCTACTTGTAAATAAATGAAAACTCCCGCGGTATACATAATATGGACACTTTAAATGTATTCCACGTGCCACGTTCGGTGCAGACCTCGCAAACATACAGTTTTTATTTCCCGGGCCCGCCCGGGTCGCGCCGTGCGAGGCACGCTCCCATTGTTGTCACGGTCGCGGCTTAGAAAGTTACAGCTGTTCTAGTGCAGTGAAGCTTCGCGAATATTATTGGACACAAGCGGTTACACTCTAAACAGGAACCGAAATTATGCGACATCTATATTTTATTACAGTTACAGAGCCTTAATCGCTCGTAGCCCCGGCTGCCTGAGTGATCTTAAACGATAACGAAGGTTAAGCAACGTAGGGCGCGTTCAGTGCATGGCTGGTTGACCGTCTATGACTAACTAGTGGTATTTTTCCGAGCAGTTCCGTGCTTTGCAAGGTACGTTACGCAGTTGGTGCCGGCTGCTGTCGATAGATGGCAGTTGTTAAGCCAAGTCAGAGGCCTTAGGGCGGCTTAAAACTTCTGACAGTAAGACCAGCCACTAGTCTTACAAGCCTCCACCAATCCGGACTAGGCCCCCGTGGTGGAGTACGGCTTATAACTTCCTCAGGGAAGAGACCCGTGCCCCTCGATGGGGGACAAAATGGGTTGATGATGATTACTGAATTAGCCGAGGGTGTTTTTAAAAAAACACATGCAGTTAACGCTACCGTCCAATATTTAAAACCATATTTAGCCTGTGCAACGTGCATGATTTTTTATTAAATAAAGGCCTTTTAAAAATTGTTTAAATCACTTAAGTTCAAGGTGACGCTTATCTGTAAGCTACCGGATTTACCTTATGTTAGTCGTCCCATTTGGTCCTTTAATGACCTGATTTAACTCAGTTCTTTCTACGTATCAAAACAAACCAGTGTGCTGGAGATTTGAGTCTATCATTCTGTCAATCAGAGTGCCATAGAGATAGTAATTTTATAAATCATCGTCATGAACGGATCATGAAATAATCCTCATTAAATGATGATTTTAGGCGTTCATAAACTCTAGCAAATACAAATACCTACAAAGTGATTCTAAAAAAAAAAAATATGTGCGTAATTCTACATTTGAAAACTAGATTCGTAAAAAGTAACTGTCTGAGTAGCATAACACGAATGGTTTTGACTTAGAAATTAAAGCATCTTTTCGCTTAATCGTTTTATCACAAAGGCGCTATAAACACTTACAGAAAGTAAATTACTCTAAAGAACTGGAGTTCTCGCCGTAAGTCGGCCTTAACTCTGTCTTAACAGTGTATCCAACTTTTTATTAATAAGCTGTAAGTATATACTAAAAAAACATTGTATGTGGCTTCTACAGTGGATGATTTCTAGCAGTGATTCCATCCCTGACGCTCGGGGTCCTGCTGTTTGACCAAAAGTCATTTGGCAAAATTACACTTGACAAACAATGTTTGACAAAAAATGCTTTCGCCAATTGATCATTTTACTTCTAATCATTTTACAAATGACTCACTTATCCAAATGATCAACACTTAAATTTACATTTTACAAATAATTATTTTACTTAATGAACATTTAACAACTGAGTTATCAGACAAAACTACTATTGGTCTAAAAACGTTTGATAAAATGTATTATTTGACAAATGTTTCGTTTATTAATCAATCTTACGAACGGGGGGTCGGCGATGTAAAGAATACGTGACAACAGAAATATAGGTGCGACGACGCGCGTAGCGAAGCGGAGCGCGTCGGAGCGTTAGGTTCTCTATGTAATATCGAAAACAGACTCGACTTTGATGCGTTCAACATTTTGTTAAATGACATTTGGACAAATGCTTCATTTGCGAAACATATTATTTGGTGAAATTAAAAAAGGTCAATTGACATTTTAATATTCAAAACATTTAACAAATGTAGTGTTTGCTAATGGATCATTTGCTAAGTGAGTTTTTGTAAGATGATACTTTTGTCAAATGTCTCGTTTGCCAAATGAACATTTGGTTAAACGTTGTTTGTCGAATGACCATTTGTCAATAATTTTTTGGTCAACCATTAGTAATCCCTGACGCTCACATACGTAAACTAGCTGTATAACAGTTAACGCAAAATAGACTAACATGCAATGTATTTTCATCACGACACAATTTACACATTGACATATTTATTGACTCCAACTGTATTTGCAGCAAATTTTCGAAGAAGAATAGTTGATTTTTACCAACAAACAAAGGTGATTGCTTTAAATGAATCTGATCGAATTTGTCCCTGTGAACCTGAAATTGCAAGCATACGTATTATCTACGAGTATTGTCACGTGTGTCAAAAACATAAGAGGTAACATAACATTAGATAAACTCGCGATGGGTTGGCAGAGAACAAATACTTCCATTTGCCCTGATCCTTAAGGCTATATTACACAGGGGCAACACTGTGCGGCATTGCGGTATGCCACAAGGCCGCATGCTACAACGTCGCACATTGTGGCAAGAACCGTGTGGCATGGCAACACCTTGCGTCATGTGGCAAACTGTCGCAGCTTCTTCTTCTTCTTCCGCCGCAACTTTGTAGCATGCGGCCTTGTGGCATGCCGCAATGCCGCACAATATTGCCCCGGTGTAATACAGGCTTTACAGAACTTTTTCGCTTCAACATTAATTAGAAATTGCATCCACGTACACCTGTTTAATGTTTGTGTGACACAAGAGTTGTACCAGTTATCATCATCATCATCAACCCATTATGTCCCCACCCTGAGGAAGGTATAGGCCATACTCCACGGGGGCCTAGTCCGGATTATTGTAGGCTTGCAAGACTAGTGGCTGGTCTTACTGTCAGAAGTTTTTAAGCCGCCCTAAGGCCTCTGACTTAGCTTAACGACTGCCATCTATCGACGGCAGAAGGCACCAACTGCTTAACGTGTCTTGCAAAGCACGAAACCGCTCGGAAAAATGCCACTAGCGCTAGTCATAAACGGTCACCCATCCATGCACTGAATGCGCCCTATCTTCCTTAACCTTCGTGATCGTTTAAAATCACTCAGGCAGCCGGGGCTACGAGCGATTCCAGTGATGAGCGATACCAGTTATAAAAGTTGTTATATAAAACTAAACAACTAAAAAAAGTTTTGTAAAGGAATGTGTTGTAAAAAACTAGACTCTTTGGGGGCGTCACATTTCCGATTGGCACTCGAGTTAACCTTTCACTGCTTTTGTTTTATACCGGCGGCCGTAACATGAACGTCAGATGTGGCATTGGAAGCAGACATGCCTATTCAGGCTGAAATAACAACAAGGTGAGGCGACCTATTTATGTAGGTACAGTCGACAGCACATTATGTTATACACCCATGCACTCTACTCCGTTGCATTACGGGCGACTTTGCAACTAAAATGTGAATATTGACGTGCTGTCGACTGTACTATCTGGTGCCCGCGACTTCATCTGCAAAGAATTGGTGTGAATAGCTTATAGTATTAGCGTGGCGTAGAAAAGAACGAACATATCATACATTACATTATGTGTTACTTTAACACATAATGTAATGTATGGGTTGTACGTGAACGAGTAACAAATTCATCCATCCATCCATCCATCCATCCATCCATCCATCCATCCATCCATCCATCCATCCATCCATCCATCCATCCATCCATCCATGCATCCATCCATCCATCCATCCATCCATCCATCCATCCATCCATCCATCCATCCATCCATCCATTAATCCATCCATCCATCCATCCATCCATCCATCCATCCATCCATCCATCCATCCATCCATCCATCCATCCATCCATCCATCCATCCATCCATCCATCCATCCATCCATCCATCCATCCATCCATCCATCCATCCATCCATCCATCCATCCGTCCATCCATCCATCCATCCATCCATCCATCCATCCATCCATCCATCCATCCATCATCCATCCATCCATCCATCCATCCATCCATCCATGCATCCATCCATCCATCCATCCATCCATCCCTCCATCCATCCATTCACCCATCCATTTACCCATCCATCCATAAGTACTTACAAGCTTTCGCGTTTATAATATTAGTAGTAGTAGTAAGATATCTAGGTAAAACCTAAAAAGGAAAGGACGGAATGATTGATGTAGGCTCTTTTAAAGTTTTATTTGCTAAACAAGAATGAGTTGCGAAGGTATACTTTCAACAGAGGTTACTTAATGGAGTATGTGTCACACAAAATAATATTTTTTCCTGGCGAATCAAAAAAAAACCCAAGGTCTTGGATGTTTAAATGTTTGTGATGTCGCTGTTTCTGGTTCCCTAGTGTAGGGCCTGAAGCAATGTATGTGCCTGTATGGAAATGTTTATGTTTCTTTGATTTTTCTGTTTTTTCTTAGCTGCGTTTTATTTCGTACAAATCCTTGCATTTTTTCGGCCTACCGGATTCGATCTGGGCCCGATATTATATTTAAAGCGAGCTACCATTCAGCTTAATTAAAACTGATACGGACAGTTTCAATTGCATCAATTTAAATTTCAAATGGGAATCTACATTGATCCTCGTTTGCATTTCACTTGATTCCCACAACGCTTTTTTATAGTTTCATGAATCAATTAAATTGCAAGTTATAATTGTGTAATACTTTTGTGATTGAGGCAAACACAGAAATTTTCTTTGTTTATTTTTTTACTTAAAATAATTGATCTTTTCATGTATCTTTGGAGATAAAATAAATCACTCGCTGTTCTCTATCTCTTTTTAGTTTATTATTAGATCTCAATATATAATTTTGAATCGCTCGTAGCCCCGGCTGCCTGAGTGATCTTAAACGATCACGAAGGTTAAACAACATTGGGCGCGTTCAGTCAATGGATGGGTGACCGTCTATGACTAATGCTAGTAGCATTTTTTTGAGCGGTTCCGTGCTTCGCATGGCACGTTAAGCAGTTGGTGCCGGCTGCCGTCGATAAATGGCAAACGTTGAGCCAAGTCTGAGAACTTTGACAGTAAGACTAGCCACAAGTGTTACAATCCCGACTTGGAGTATAGACTATACTTTTCTTAGGGAAGAGACCCATGCCCCTCGGTAGGGACATAATAGGTTTAATTTAGGAAATCTTAATGCTTGAACTGATTAGATCAAGATCACTACAGGTGTAAATTGTTATTCAAGCTTCAGATTTGACTTGGCTTGTGGTGTGGCCAAAATATTATCAATATGATTACTTGACCACTGGCGGTTAGCGTTATGCGCCCGAAGGCTTTTTTATGCGGTATGAATTTAAGTGGACTGTATTTTTTATTTAATTTAATCGCTAGGAACGCCGATTATGGTATATCGATGCAATAGAGCAATTATAGGATGGGCAAAGGAAATCCACGCACCTTCAAAAATCCGGTAACTCCTCTTCCTCTTCTCTTCAGTCTTCGGCCCTTGGCTGCGCGGATCGATCACCCAAACGCTCCAAAAAATGCACAATTCAATAGTAGTCTAAAAGTTCACGACACTAGTATTTTTAATAGTTTTTATAATATATTTTCACGCACTCGCGGATATCACCGGTGGAAAGTATTTCACATCGGGGCGTACAGCAGTACATCAAATTTGCGACTGTTTGAAGGGCACCGATGACACGTTGCGTAGGTGCATTGTGGAAGGACTAAGGAGTTATGTGGGGGTGAAGGAGATAGGAAATCGCTCAATTAGCGTCTAATACCATGTGAAAGAAAAGGACAACTAAATGAACTAGAAAAATGCCTTCAAATCTGTTGAATACGCATTATGGCGGTAACATCACCCCCGGCCTTAAAGGGCTGCCTTTAAGAAGCTAAGAATTATGTAGAGAAAAGTGCGGATTAAATATAATATTATATGCGGGATAAATGTAATATTGTAAGCGGTTATATGTCGTAAGCGGTTAAGATAAATATAAATTTAGCGGTTTAATAAAGTGTGTAACATAAATAAATGTTATAAAAGCGTTGCACGAAGTAGCAAACTATTGAGTAGGTATGGGGCATAATTTAACTACTGGTCGAAGGTAGCTCCCCTTCGAAGTCTTTACAGTGACAACTCGCGTAGCGCCGTCCTTAGACGGATAAACCTTTTCCACGATGCCTAAAGGCCAAGCAAAGGGTGGAACAATGTCAGTTTTAATGATAACTGACGTTCCCTCCTGTATTGGAACAGAAGGAACGTTCCACTTCGCTCGCACCTGCAACTGATGCAGATATTCAGCACGCCAACGCTTCCAAAATGACTGCACCATGCCTTCTATTAAGTTATGTCTGTCCAACAAATCTATTCGTGTAACTCTAGGCGCAGGAAGCGATGACAGTGGCGCGGTATGTAAAAAGTGCGCAGGAGTAAGAGCTGAAGGCTCGGCGGGGTCACTACTATTTTTGACTAGCGGGCGGGAGTTGACGAGAGCCTCTATCTCAGTGAGAATTGTGAGAAGCTCCTCATACGATACAATTTGTTGTCCTATGACCTTGAACAAATGGGTTTTAATTATTTTCACCATACTCTCCCAACAACCTCCCCAGTGAGGAGAAGCGGGCGGAATAAATTTCCACTCTATACGATTTTCAGCAAACTTTTCTTCCAGGTGCGGGCGTAATTCGTCTAAGAATTTATACAAGTCGCGGAGATATGAGCGTGCCCCTACGAAACAAGTTCCGTTATCCGAATACATGCACTTAATGGGTCCTCGTCTGGAAAGAAATCGCTTGAACGCATTCAGAAAACTAACTGTGCTCAAATCTGTCGCAATCTCGATGTGCGTTGCGCGTGTCGTAAGACATGTGAAGATGCATAACCAAGCTTTACGGCTCCTTATCCCCCGACCACGAGTGGGGGTGTACTGAAGAGGCCCTGCGTAGTCACACCCGACATGCGTGAAAGCCTTGTCGACTTGGTTAACGCGCTGTCTAAGCGCATCCGACATAAGCGGAGATAACGGACGTGGTTTCGATTTAAAACACACGTTGCATTTATGAATGCGATAGCGTATAATGCGTCTTGCAGCTAGGATCCAGAATCTGCTTCTCAATAAAGACATCAGGTGTTCTGGTCCAGCATGCAAGTGCTTGCGGTGATAGTGATCAACTATCAAATCTATGACTTGATCGCGACGCGGAAGAATGCAAGGATGCTTAAAAGCGTAATCCTCTGCGGAATTTGACAAGCGACCTCCAACACGGATTAAACCGTTATTATCTAGGAATGGTCTTAGCTTATTTAAAGCGGGTGAACAAAGTTCATTTTTAATTAAGTTTGATTTATCATGCGGGAAATGAACATCTTGCACCGCGAGTATTAATTTATTTTCTGCAAACTCTAGTTCTGCGGCGGTTATAGAATCACCACGGGGTAATATTTTAATGAAGCGGTAAACATATACGATCGCGCGTAATAGTTTAGAGTACGACGAAAATCGTTGCGCGAGAGTGTAAAGCTGTGGGATACCTGGACTGGTTGTGACGTGCGTCTGAGCCCGTTGTTCAGGCGCGTCAGCGTAATCACTGCCATCTATTTTATTCAGAGGCCATTCACTAGGCTCTCTTACGATCCAATGAGGTCCGGTAAGCCATAGAGAATGGTCGACTAACTCACCCGGAGTAAGACCACGAGACAAGCAGTCAGCGGGGTTTTCGGAGCCAGACACATGAAAGAATCGACTCGCGGGAATATTTTCTGTCACTTTGACAACTCTATTGGCGACAAAGGTCTGCCAGCGATGTGGGGACGCGTAGATCCAACAAAGGGCGACTTTGGAATCGCTAAAAGCAAAGACATTACTAACAGTGTATCGCGGGTTTATTATGTCTAGTACCTTACGAAGCAGCTGTGACAATAAAACCGCTGCACAAAGTTCCAATCGCGCAATAGATAAGACCTTGACCGGTGACACCTTGGATTTTGCGCAGACTAATTGCACAGTATACTTTGAACCTACGCGAACTTGTATGTAAACGACACCGCCGTAAGCTCGTTCACTCGCGTCTCCGAAACCAATGACGTTAACTTCGCAATTCTCTACAATACCCAAATGGCGTGGAATGTGCAACTGATTGAGCGAAGAAAGCTCTTTACAAAACTGCACCCAAGCTTTAGTGATGTGAGATGGAGGCTCGGCATCCCAGTCACACTTTGACAGCCAAAGCTCTTTTATCAAAAGCTTGGCGTACAAAATGGCCGGAGCCACAAAGCCCATGATGTCCCATAGTCTCGCAATCGCAGATAACATCGTGCGCTTAGTGCACTTATCGTCTGGAGCGTTCACCACGAAACAGAAACAATCACGTGACCTATCGAAATATAGTCCTAGAGTCTTATGTGGGACAGAGTCGTCAAACATTTTATCACAAGACTCTTTGTGCGTATTTGGTATGTGAGCAAGTACAGCGTCAGAATTGCTAGTCCACTTAACTAGATCAAATTGGCCTAACTTGAAAAGCTCGATAAGCTCATTACTCAGGGTGATAGCTTGCGGGGTAGTCATGACAGAAGTGGCGATATCGTCCATGTATAGACATGAAGAAGCAGCAGCGGCCGCAGCGGGAAACTTATCACCTTCATCAGCGATCAGCTGGTGAACCACGCGTAATGCGTGGAATGGACTACATTTTAGTCCGAAACAAACGCGGTTAAATTCGTATACAGTAACTGGATCCTCCGTACTGAACCGATACAAAATTCTCTGATACCTACGATCAGGTTCGCGGACTCCAATTTGGAGAAACATCTGACGACAATCAGCGGAAAGCGTTATCTCAAATAAGCGGAATTGAGTAAGGATACTAAACAAGTCTCCTTGTAAGTTAGCACCTGCGTAAAGAAGATCGTTAAGTGAGTGACCTGAGGAAGACTTGCAACTGGCGTCCAAAACACAGCGAAGCTTGGTCGACTTTTTGTCTTCACGAAACACACCGTGATGTGGAATCGTATATGAAGGTTGAGTGACGTCATCAGTATTCATATCAATAGGACTTAAGTAGCCCTTATCTAAATAGTCGCGTATTACGTCATTATACGCGGCGCGGGTCTTGAGCGAAGCGTCTAGCTTTCGTTCTAAACATTTAAGGCGACTAAGCGCAGCAGAATACGAATCACCCAACAAACACACGTCATCACGAAACGGTAATGCTACTACATACCTACCAGTGTCGTCACGAACGGTAGTAGCACGAAAAAATTGTTCACACTCAAAATCATCGGGACTCTGAGCGGGCGGCGCGGTTACCTCTTCAATTTCCCAAAATCGCTTGAAGAGTGTGTCCATCGAGTCGTGAACAACGGAACAACATACAGTTGATAAATTATTGTGAACGATCTGTGACGTAGGCGCGGAACCCATAATCACAAATCCTAGCACGGTTTGAATGGCGGGCGGTATATTACTATAACTGCTATGTACCACTCCGGGCAGCAGCAGATGCGAAAAAGTCGAAGCTCCGACCAAGCAGTCGACTGGTCCAGGGGTTGCGAAATCCTGGTCGGCGAGCGGGAGTGATTCGAGATGAATAAACGCAGCCTTATCAACTGCGGCCGACGGCAGGTTATCGCTTATGCGGTCAATAACAAGCGAATCGAGATCAAAATTAATATTTGAATTAAATCGCGAGCTTATATTAAGGGTAATTGAACCCCTTACGTGTTTCTCTGAACCCCCGACTCCTCTAACAACCGTGTGAGAAGGCGTCAACCTATGCAACAATCCGAGGCGTTCACAACATTCATGTGTCACGAAATTACTTTGCGATGCGCTATCGAGTAAACAGCGAATAATATGCGGTCTATTATCAGCATCGAATACTATCGCCTGAGCTGTGGCTAGCAGTACCGTTGCAGAGACAGCTACTCGTTGCGGCTTATCAGTCGGTGTCTCAACGCGCACGGGAAGCGACGCGGCAATAGATGTAGTACATAGCGAGAGGTCGCTGCATTGCACTAACTGAGACTCGACCGCGGTAGCGAGGGGCGCTTTAGGCGCAGCGGTTGTATGCGAGGTTGCCGGAGGAAGGGTAGCGGGTTCAGAAGGCGGCTTATTATTATTAAAATGGAGTTTCAGATGGTGGTTACCAGAACATATACGACATTTGACCTTAGATGCACACTGAGCCGTCTTGTGAGATTTACTCGTGCAATTCACACAAGCGTTATTTTTCTTTATAAATTTAAACCTTTCAGTAGGTGTAAGTTTTTCAAATGCGGTACATTTATAGTAGTGATTATGAGGCGCAAAATTACACAGAGGGCACTTTTCGGAAGTCGAGCAAGTGACGTAAGACTGTGGATTTGGCGGACGATTAGTTCTAGCAGAAGGCTTATTAGAACCAAACTTCGTACTATTATTCTGAACAGTGGCGGTTTGCGTGCTCTCAAATATACTACATTGTTTCTTGATAAATTCGATAAATCGGTCAAGAGTGGGCAACTTCGTATCACGACAATACATTTCAAACGCACGTTTAGTTTCCGTGTCGAACTTTTGCGTTGCTATGTGCAGCAGTACAAAATCCAACAGGTCATCAATTTTTAACGCTTTAAGTGAACTGATAGCGACAACAAATCTATCTATAAACATCTGATAGTTAGTCGTAGACGGAGGACCATTCAACTTAAGACCGAGTGCCTCATTTAAATAGGTGAGTCCTAACTTTCTAACATCTTGATATTTATCGAGAAGTGTCTGGTATATCGCTTCATAATTTTCAGCGCTCGGAATAATACCAGCAAATGAGCACTGGGCGGTTGCTGACAATTTACCTAATAAATAATATAATTTATCAGAGTTTGTTAACGACGAGTTTTGGTGCACTGTGGCATGAAAACTAGCGTAAAATAGCGGCCAACTTTTGATATCACCATCAAAAGACACCAGTTCAATATTTGGAAGCTTAGGTTTAGCTTTAGCGGGCGAAGAGGACCGATTAGACGCGGGCGGGTGAATGAACTTCGACATGACCTGCTTGATATAACAATATAGATCTTCGAAGGAGGCATAACCTTGATACGAGGGAGTCGCTTCCGAGTCGAACTCGAGGAGTGCTTCGTTGTAGCTATCGAGGATTTGGTGGAAACTGGCACGTATGTCCTCGATGGTTACACATGAACCAAGAAACGACTCTCGAGCTTCTACCGAAACATGAGCACCTTTATCCAAGTCTTTAGCTTGATTATAAATAGCGTTAATTCGTTCATACAACGCATTTAGCTTAGCCTGTAGAATTTTCAAACGCGGGCTCTTCGGGCTACTTGAAGCGGCTGCCATATTGTCACGCGGCATCGTAAATTATTTTAATGCAAGAAAATATTACGTAGCGTAAATATTTACTTAGAAAGTTATACGTTAAGCGGGAAAATAAAGCGGGTATGATAACTGACTATACCAACATTAAAATTATATGATATGGCATAGGCAGTACGTAAACAAAATATATTATGTTACAAATGAGTACGTGAATATAAATAATATACTTATAAATGTGTGTACCTAAGGGGCGGGAAAGTAATTATAATATTTCTCAAAGGCAAACACTTATAAGAGCGGAGCGGGTCAATTAGAAACAATACAGTGCCGAAACTTTTATAAAAGCGGGTAGGCATAGACTTCGCGACGTTACTCGTTACGTAACGTGGTGAGGTGGAATTCAATTTAGAAAAAGTGAATCTCGTATTTATACCGAGAAATTATAGGACACTAATGAAATTTCAATATGTCCGGAACGAATGGACCAAAAAATGGTGTGGCCAAAATATTATCAATATGATTACTTGACCACTGGCGGTTAGCGTTATGCGCCCGAAGGCTTTTTTATGCGGTATGAATTTAAGTGGACTGTATTTTTTATTTAATTTAATCGCTAGGAACGCCGATTATGGTATATCGATGCAATAGAGCAATTATAGGATGGGCAAAGGAAATCCACGCACCTTCAAAAATCCGGTAACTCCTCTTCCTCTTCTCTTCAGTCTTCGGCCCTTGGCTGCGCGGATCGATCACCCAAACGCTCCAAAAAATGCACAATTCAATAGTAGTCTAAAAGTTCACGACACTAGTATTTTTAATAGTTTTTATAATATATTTTCACGCACTCGCGGATATCACCGGTGGAAAGTATTTCACATCGGGGCGTACAGCAGTACATCAAATTTGCGACTGTTTGAAGGGCACCGATGACACGTTGCGTAGGTGCATTGTGGAAGGACTAAGGAGTTATGTGGGGGTGAAGGAGATAGGAAATCGCTCAATTAGCGTCTAATACCATGTGAAAGAAAAGGACAACTAAATGAACTAGAAAAATGCCTTCAAATCTGTTGAATACGCATTATGGCGGTAACAGCTTGTTTTCATAATATTTTTTTAAATAATATTTGTTTAACGAACTCTCCTTCGTTAAGTCATACGGAGGTTAGTGTACTTTCTGTTTGTATTGTACTTATGCTGTTAGGTTAATATAATTGGTGTGGCCAAAATATTATCAATATGATTACTTGACCACTGGCGGTTAGCGTTATGCGCCCGAAGGCTTTTTTATGCGGTATGAATTTAAGTGGACTGTATTTTTTATTTAATTTAATCGCTAGGAACGCCGATTATGGTATATCGATGCAATTAGAGCAATTATAGGATGGGCAAAGGAAATCCACGCACCTTCAAAAATCCGGTAACTCCTCTTCCTCTTCTCTTCAGTCTTCGGCCCTTGGCTGCGCGGATCGATCACCCAATCGCTCCAAAAATGCACAATTCAATAGTTGTCTAAAAGTTCACGACACTAGTATTTTTAATAGTTTTTATAATATATTTTCACGCACTCGCGGATATCACCGGTGGAAAGTATTTCACATCGGGGCGTACAGCAGTACATCAAATTTGCGACTGTTTGAAGGGCACCGATGACACGTTGCGTAGGTGCATTGTGGAAGGACTAAGGAGTTATGTGGGGGTGAAGGAGATAGGAAATCGCTCAATTAGCGTCTAATACCATGTGAAAGAAAAGGACAACTAAATGAACTAGAAAAATGCCTTCAAATCTGTTGAATACGCATTATGGCGGTAACATCACCCCCGGCCTTAAAGGGCTGCCTTTAAGAAGCTAAGAATTATGTAGAGAAAAGTGCGGATTAAATATAATATTATATGCGGGATAAATGTAATATTGTAAGCGGTTATATGTCGTAAGCGGTTACGATAAATATAAATTTAGCGGTTTAATAAAGTGTGTAACATAAATAAATGTTATAAAAGCGTTGCACGAAGTAGCAAACTATTGAGTAGGTATGGGGCATAATTTAACTACTGGTCGAAGGTAGCTCCCCTTCGAAGTCCTTACAGTGACAACTCGCGTAGCGCCGTCCTTAGACGGATAAACCTTTTCCACGATGCCTAAAGGCCAAGCAAAGGGTGGAACAATGTCAGTTTTAATGATAACTAACGTTCCTTCCTGTATTGGAACAGAAGGAACGTTCCACTTCGCTCGCACCTGCAACTGATGCAGATATTCAGCACGCCAACGCTTCCAAAATGACTGCACTATGCCTTCTATTGATTTTTGATTTTTAAAGTTCTTTATTTAACATAATTCTTTTAACAATGCTTAAAACCTAGTGTACATTTTATCCTAGGCAAAAGCGAGCCTCATTTGGCAGGTTTATCAGGCTAAGTAGGTGAGCCTATTATAAACATTAATGCATGAAACTTACATATTATTTTTTATACATATTCTTATGCTCACGTCACTATTTATATGAACATTACAACAAAAGGTTATGCGCACTTTGTAGCAATGCACATTTATGATATACCAAATTGGGTACGTATAATTATTTAATTATATTTGAGTTTATGTTCCAGAGGACTGCATCATGTGATACTGTCCTCTGGAACATAAAAATACACGTAGCTAAGCCTATCAGATCGCCTCCCAAGTGCCACTTAAGTAGTTATCTAAACAGAATTTTCTTGTTTCGGTGTGTTGAAGGCTTTTCAAGTCCAACGCAACCAAATTTACACTTATCAAGCGGCACAAGGAGTCCCTGGCTATGTTAGTCGAACATACTGCACTTTTAACAAACATTGAGGGTAGGTAACAAGAATGCGTTGCTGCCGGCAACAGGCAAGCAGACTGAGCACCCAGGTAGTGAGCGCGGTACGATGCGAGCGGCGAATGACGCAAGCCGGATCGTAGGCATATTAGTTGCTAGGCGTATGCGACTCAAGCGCGTAGTGATGGGGTAACTTTACAATATATTTGTATCGATGTTTAATATCGCAAGGTCGTGTATTACCTATGCCTGCAATCAAGTTATTTGGGTGGCTACTATTATTACTTGTTAAATAAAATTTCTTAGTTAATTTTAAAATAAATTCAAATAGCTTAGGAAGTTTAATGAAGTCATGTAATTTTGACAGGTTTGTTCGAAACGGTGTGTTAAATGCGATTTTAAGAGCTCTGTTTTGAATAACTTGTAGTTTGTTATGATTCGTTTTTGAAGTACTACTCCAAACAGGACAACCATAGGTTATACATGGCCTTATGAGTGTGGTATAAATTTTTAATTTAGTACTACTACTTAATATTGCTCGCCGATTTAGTAGGGGACTTAGGGCCTTAAAAGCGTTAATTCCTTTGAGTCTAGTTTGTGTTACATGCTCATTCCAGTTGAGCTTCTTATCAAAGTGAAGGCCAAGATATTTAACAGACTTACTCCATTTAACGGAGTGACCATCAATTATTAGTCTCCTTGATGGTAAACGACGTTTACGAGTAAAAATTATTGCTTCGGTTTTAGTAGTGTTAAGTTTGAGCTTCCACTCTGTAAGGTACTCTGTTAACCTATTAATGGCCAGTTGTAACCGGTCAATTATGAGGTCGGTATCATTAGAGGATGTAAAACAAGCCGTGTCATCCGCAAAGCACGCTAAACTAGTCCGTGTTTGTATAGGAATGTCGTTAAGGTAGATCAGAAAAAGATGCGGTCCCAATATGGAACCCTGTGGAACACCTGCGGGCACAGTACGAGGAGAAGATGAGTTTTCGCCTATGTAAACCTTAAACATTCTGTCTGATAGGTAACAGTCGATAATGTTGATCAAAGCTGGAGGAAAATTATTATTAATTAGTTTGTGGATAAGGCCCTTGTGCCAAACCGAGTCGAAGGCTTTTTCAATATCCAACAGAAACATTCCTGTGGAATGGCCGATATTGAGATTGTGAGCAACGTTTTCGGCAACTCTAGCTAGCTGTTGGACAGTTGAATGTGCACTGCGAAAGCCGAATTGTTCATTTATTAGGAGGTTTTTGGTAACATTCGATAGTCGTGAATTTATGAGCTTTTCAAATAGCTTTCCTAAACACGGTAATAGACTAATAGGTCGGTAGTTTATGGGGATAGACTCATTTTTACCAGGCTTTTTAATAGCTATCACTTTTGCCACCTTCCATGCAGACGGAAAATACGCCAATGCGAAGCAACAATTAAATATTTTAGTTAATAGGACTATAATTTTTTGTGGAATATTTTTTATCAGGCAGTTAGCAATTTGGTCATATCCCGGAGCTTTACGTAACTTTAGTTTGCGAATGTGCTTATGCACTTCACTTGGATGGACCAGTTGAAAAGAAAGATCGTGCTCGCATGACTGGAATTTGGCTAGTGATTCGTGGACCATATGGTCGGTATTTTCACACGGCCAGTTCGCCGTGAGGCACATGTTCTGTTGAAAGGCTGCAGCAAGTTCCTCGCACTGTTCCTTGGGGGTAACCACAGTGGCGCCATTACTACCTATAAGAGGTGGTATTATGGTGGTATTAGAGGAACATTTTATGCTCTTAGCTAATCGCCACAGGTCTGTACCAGGATTGTCAACTTTTTGTAGTTTATCCCTCCACTTTTTATCATTATGTTGTTTAATGCCCTGTTTTATGTTCTTGTTGAGAAAATTTATTTGAGTGTGTAGGATTTGGCGCAAATTAAGATTTTGTTCTAGTTGGGCTTGTCTACGTAGTCTATTTCTAAATGTTATTAATCTACGGACTCTACGTGGTAGTGGCGTAGGAGAGTGTTTGACAGTTATCAATGGTACAGTCGCGTCTCTAGCTTGCTCTATGCTGTAGGTGAGATTAGCAATGCAATCATCTATTTCTTCTCTTGTTTTAAATACAAGCGAAGAGAGTGTTACGTTTTCGTTCAGACAATTGCGGTAATCGGGCCAGTTGGCTTTTGCGTAGTTATAACGGGTAATAACTTTGCGTTCACAAACAACCGAAATCCGAAAAGACACCGGTAGGTGGTTAGATGACAGTGCTGGGATGGTACGTATGGCTTCAATGCTATTTGTATTTTTAGCTAGGACGAGATCAGGCAAGGAAGGGCACATATTGCTATGATAGTGTGTTAGAGTGGGATCTGCAGGTGCATGGATAACATAGTCATGATCAAGCATGTGATTAAATAGTTTGGTTCCATGAGGATTTGCATTTCCAGGGTACCAATGCCCGTGCTTGGCATTTAAGTCACCCATAATGATTACCCGACTATCAGTTTCAAGAAGCGTGCTAATATCACTAGTTATAAGATTTAAATTTGGGGACTGATACACAGAAAATATGGTGATATTGTAGTTCATGCAATTTAATTTTATTCCTATTACTTCTAGATTTGTTGTCGTAGGGACAGGGATTAGTGAATGGTTTAAGTCATTTTTGACAAGAATAGCGACACCTTGGCCCCTACCACTACAGTGTTTATCAGATCTGTAACAGTCATAGCCTGGGAAGCGTAATTTAATACGTTTTGTGAGCCTAGTTTCATTCAAAGCTACAATATCTATAGAAAAATCGCTTACCAACCGTAGGAGCTCAGTCTGCTTGCCACTTACGCCGTCGGCGTTCCAATAAAGTACTCGCAACTCACGTGACTTAGACATATCGCTCTAAATGGGTAAGGATCAATACTACCTTATCTAACATGGTGTTGCATTCATCAAACTGGCTTTTAATTTTCTTTATTATCACTAATATTTCTAACATTTCCTTTGTGGCATTATCATCTAGGGAGCTTTTACAATTATCCTGTGGGTTTACTATGCGCTGTGGGTAATTAGGTGTATTAGTCCATGTCTTACGGTTTGCTGACTGAAGGAGAGATTGTGGTATCCGTAAACCAGGGTATTCAGTTTGTGATTTTATAGCAGGAATCTCCATTTTAGGTTTGCTAGCACCTGTTAGGTCAGAGCGTCTCTCCTTGAGACGATCCAGGTACTTTTGACGTTCAATACATTTCACAAAATTAGCCGGATGTTCCTCGTGGCAATTACAGCATCGAGCTGGATTTGATCTATCTTTTTTAGGACAATCTTTTGTGGCATGTGGTTCCGTACATTTCACGCATCGGGCTGGAAGGTTACAATTGCGTGATGCATGGCCAAAATTTTGGCATCGAAAGCATTGTGTGCCAGCTGTGGCGTTTGACTTGTAACGTCGAATCTCCACGACGCAGTTTCCAATATACTTAATTTGACGAAATTTAGACAAATCAGTTCCCGCCGGTAGCTGTGCCAAGAATGGAGGGCACGGCGTAGCTGGATTCGTTGGTGAGCTTAGTTTGGTTATGGTAACTCCTTTGAAACCAATGGCGTTAAGCTCGTCTACGAGTGTGTCCTGAAAGTATTCAGGTAATCCGCGAATGACCACTTTGGCCCTTTTTTCATCTCTACGGGTGAACGTATGGTAAGGTAAATTTTCGTTTCGAAGACCTTCTTTTATAGCTTCATGTGCCTCGGGTGAATAGCACTGAACAGCAACTCTGTTACGACCTTTGTACTGAAGATGAAATTTTTTATCATATTTTTCGATCAGATCCTTGATTTTACCATGAGTCCAATCTCCTTGCATTTCGATGATTATAGGAGGAATCCGGCTTGGATTTTTCCTTTTTGTCACAGCATTACGAAGTGGCTCCGGCATCTGGGTGTGTTGATCTACAGCGAGGTGACTGTAGCGGTTAGAAGTAGAAACACCAGGTCTGTCGTCTGTGCCTTTTGGAGTAGCTGGTCTTTTAGGTTGCTGCCAGTCATCTGCAGTCTCATCACGTGGCCGTTTATTGGCGAGGCTAGAACTGGACGAGGTCCTACTCAGGTATCGTTCCATTATGACACGTTGACTATCGACGATATCGATATTCCCAACTATCGATACTGTGCCCCATCACTATTTAGAAGAACAGGTAACCAGTAGTTTGCTCCGCGCGATAACTACGTGTTGTCAGAACGAACACTTAGCGAGAACTGCCCGAGAACTGTTATGCCTTCTATTAAGTTATGTCTGTCCAACAAATCTATTCGTGTAACTCTAGGCGCAGGAAGCGATGACAGTGGCGCGGTATGTAAAAAGTGCGCAGGAGTAAGAGCTGAAGGCTCGGCGGGGTCACTACTATTTTTGACTAGGGGGCGGGAGTTGACGAGAGCCTCTATCTCAGTGAGAATTGTGAGAAGCTCCTCATACGATACAATTTGTTGTCCTATGACCTTGAACAAATGGGTTTTAATTATTTTCACCATACTCTCCCAACAACCTCCCCAGTGAGGAGAAGCGGGCGGAATAAATTTCCACTCTATACGATTTTCAGCAAACTTTTCTTCCAGGTGCGGGCGTAATTCGTCTAAGAATTTATACAAGTCGCGGAGATATGAGCGTGCCCCTACGAAACAAGTTCCGTTATCCGAATACATGCACTTAATGGGTCCTCGTCTGGAAAGAAATCGCTTGAACGCATTCAGAAAACTAACTGTGCTCAAATCTGTCGCAATCTCGATGTGCGTTGCGCGTGTCGTAAGACATGTGAAGATGCATAACCAAGCTTTACGGCTCCTTATCCCCCGACCACGAGTGGGGGTGTACTGAAGAGGCCCTGCGTAGTCACACCCGACATGCGTGAAAGCTTTGTCGACTTGGTTAACGCGCTGTCTAAGCGCATCCGACATAAGCGGAGATAACGGACGTGGTTTCGATTTAAAACACACGTTGCATTTATGAATGCGATAGCGTATAATGCGTCTTGCAGCTAGGATCCAGAATCTGCTTCTCAATAAAGACATCAGGTGTTCTGGTCCAGCATGCAAGTGCTTGCGGTGATAGTGATCAACTATCAAATCTATGACTTGATCGCGACGCGGAAGAATGCAAGGATGCTTAAAAGCGTAATCCTCTGCGGAATTTGACAAGCGACCTCCAACACGGATTAAACCGTTATTATCTAGGAATGGTCTTAGCTTATTTAAAGCGGGTGAACAAAGTTCATTTTTAATTAAGTTTGATTTATCATGCGGGAAATGAACATCTTGCACCGCGAGTATTAATTTATTTTCTGCAAACTCTAGTTCTGCGGCGGTTATAGAATTACCACGGGGTAATATTTTAATGAAGCGGTAAACATATACGATCGCGCGTAATAGTTTAGAGTACGACGAAAATCGTTGCGCGAGAGTGTAAAGCGGTGGGATACCTGGACTGGTTGTGACGTGCGTCTGAGCCCGTTGTTCAGGCGCGTCAGCGTAATCACTGCTATCTATTTTATTCAGAGGCCATTCACTAGGCTCTCTTACGATCCAATGAGGTCCGGTAAGCCATAGAGAATGGTCGACTAACTCACCCGGAGTAAGACCACGAGACAAGCAGTCAGCGGGGTTTTCGGAGCCAGACACATGAAAGAATCGACTCGCGGGAATATTTTCTGTCACTTTGACAACTCTATTGGCGACAAAGGTCTGCCAGCGATGTGGGGACGCGTAGATCCAACAAAGGGCGACTTTGGAATCGCTAAAAGCAAAGACATTACTAACAGTGTATCGCGGGTTTATTATGTCTAGTACCTTACGAAGCAGCTGTGACAATAAAACCGCTGCACAAAGTTCCAATCGCGCAATAGATAAGACCTTGACCGGTGACACCTTGGATTTTGCGCAGACTAATTGCACGCGAACTTGTATGTAAACGACACCGCCGTAAGCTCGTTCACTCGCGTCTCCGAAACCAATGACGTTAATTTCGCAATTCTCTACAATACCCAAATGGCGTGGAATGTGCAACTGATTGAGCGAAGAAAGCTCTTTACAAAACTGCACCCAAGCTTTAGTGATATGAGATGGAGGCTCGGCATCCCAGTCACACTTTGACAGCCAAAGCTCTTTTATCAAAAGCTTGGCGTACAAAATGGCCGGAGCCACAAAGCCCATGATGTCCCATAGTCTCGCAATCGCAGATAACATCGTGCGCTTAGTGCACTTATCGTCTGGAGCGTTCACCACGAAACAGAAACAATCACGTGACCTATCGAAATATAGTCCTAGAGTCTTATGTAGGACAGAGTCGTCAAACATTTTGTCACAAGACTCTTTGTGCGTATTTGGTATGTGAGCAAGTACAGCGTCAGAATTGCTAGTCCACTTAACTAGATCAAATTGGCCTAACTTGAAAAGCTCGATAAGCTCATTACTCAGGGTGATAGCTTGCGGGGTAGTCATGACAGAAGTGGCGATATCGTCCATGTATAGACATGAAGAAGCAGCAGCGGCCGCAGCGGGAAACTTATCACCTTCATCAGCGATCAGCTGGTGAACCACGCGTAATGCGTGGAATGGACTACATTTTAGTCCGAAACAAACGCGGTTAAATTCGTATACAGTAACTGGATCCTCCTTACTGAACCGATACAAAATTCTCTGATACCTACGATCAGGTTCGCGGACTCCAATTTGGAGAAACATCTGACGACAATCAGCGGAAAGCGTTATCTCAAATAAGCGGAATTGAGTAAGGATACTAAACAAGTCTCCTTGTAAGTTAGCACCTGCGTAAAGAAGATCGTTAAGTGAGTGACCTGAGGAAGACTTGCAACTGGCGTCCAAAACACAGCGAAGCTTGGTCGACTTTTTGTCTTCACGAAACACACCGTGATGTGGAATCGTATATGAAGGTTGAGTGACGTCATCAGTATTCATATCAATAGGACTTAAGTAGCCCTTATCTAAATAGTCGCGTATTACGTCATTATACGCGGCGCGGGTCTTGAGCGAAGCGTCTAGCTTTCGTTCTAAACATTTAAGGCGACTAAGCGCAGCAGAATACGAATCACCCAACAAACACACGTCATCACGAAACGGTAATGCTACTACATACCTACCAGTGTCGTCACGAACGGTAGTAGCACGAAAAAATTGTTCACACTCAAAATCATCGGGACTCTGAGCGGGCGGCGCGGTTACCTCTTCAATTTCCCAAAATCGCTTGAAGAGTGTGTCCATCGAGTCGTGAACAACGGAACAACATACAGTTGATAAATTATTGTGAACGATCTGTGACGTAGGCGCGGAACCCATAATCACAAATCCTAACACGGTTTGAATGGCGGGCGGTATATTACTATAACTGCTATGTACCACTCCGGGCAGCAGCAGATGCGAAAAAGTCGAAGCTCCGACCAAGCAGTCGACTGGTCCAGGGGTTGCGAAATCCTGGTCGGCGAGCGGGAGTGATTCGAGATGAATAAACGCAGCCTTATCAACTGCGGCCGACGGCAGGTTATCGCTTATGCGGTCAATAACAAGCGAATCGAGATCAAAATTAATATTTGAATTAAATCGCGAGCTTATATTAAGGGTAATTGAACCCCTTACGTGTTTCTCTGAACCCCCGATTCCTCTAACAACCGTGTGAGAAGGCGTCAACCTATGCAACAATCCGAGGCGTTCACAACATTCATGTGTCACGAAATTACTTTGCGATGCGCTATCGAGTAAACAGCGAATAATATGCGGTCTATTATCAGCATCGAATACTATCGCCTGAGCTGTGGCTAGCAGTACCGTTGCAGAGACAGCTACTCGTTGCGGCTTATCAGTCGGTGTCTCAACGCGCACGGGAAGCGACGCGGCAATAGATGTAGTACATAGCGAGAGGTCGCTGCATTGCACTAACTGAGACTCGACCGCGGTAGCGAGGGGCGCTTTAGGCGCAGCGGTTGTATGCGAGGTTGCCGGAGGAAGGGTAGCGGGTTCAGAAGGCGGCTTATTATTATTAAAATGGAGTTTCAGATGGTGGTTACCAGAACATATACGACATTTGACCTTAGATGCACACCGAGCCGTCTTGTGAGATTTACTCGTGCAATTCACACAAGCGTTATTTTTCTTTATAAATTTAAACCTTTCAGTAGGTGTAAGTTTTTCAAATGCGGTACATTTATAGTAGTGATTATGAGGCGCAAAATTACACAGAGGGCACTTTTCGGAAGTCGAGCAAGTGACGTAAGACTGTGGATTTGGCGGACGATTAGTTCTAGCAGAAGGCTTATTAGAACCAAACTTCGTACTATTATTCTGAACAGTGGCGGTTTGCGTGCTCTCAAATATACTACATTGTTTCTTGATAAATTCGATAAATCGGTCAAGAGTGGGCAACTTCGTATCACGACAATACATTTCAAACGCACGTTTAGTTTCCGTGTCGAACTTTTGCGTTGCTATGTGCAGCAGTACAAAATCCAACAGGTCATCAATTTTTAACGCTTTAAGTGAACTGATAGCGACAACAAATCTATCTATAAACATCTGATAGTTAGTCGTAGACGGAGGACCATTCAACTTGAGACCGAGTGCCTCATTTAAATAGGTGAGTCCTAACTTTCTAACATCTTGATATTTATCGAGAAGTGTCTGGTATATCGCTTCATAATTTTCAGCGCTCGGAATAATACCAGCAAATGAGCACTGGGCGGTTGCTGACAATTTACCTAATAAATAATATAATTTATCAGAGTTTGTTAACGACGAGTTTTGGTGCACTGTGGCATGAAAACTAGCGTAAAATAGCGGCCAATTTTTGATATCACCATCAAAAGACACCAGTTCAATATTTGGAAGCTTAGGTTTAGCTTTAGCGGGCGAAGAGGACCGATTAGACGCGGGCGGGTGAATGAACTTCGACATGACCTGCTTGATATAACAATATAGATCTTCGAAGGAGGCATAACCTTGATACGAGGGAGTCGCTTCCGAGTCGAACTCGAGGAGTGCTTCGTTGTAGCTATCGAGGATTTGGTGGAAACTGGCACGTATGTCCTCGATGGTTACACATGAACCAAGAAACGACTCTCGAGCTTCTACCGAAACATGAGCACCTTTATCCAAGTCTTTAGCTTGATTATAAATAGCGTTAATTCGTTCATACAACGCATTTCGCTTAGCCTGTAGAATTTTCAAACGCGGGCTCTTCGGGCTACTTGAAGCGGCTGCCATATTGTCACGCGGCATCGTAAATTATTTTAATGCAAGAAAATATTACGTAGCGTAAATATTTACTTAGAAAGTTATACGTTAAGCGGGAAAATAAAGCGGGTATGATAACTGACTATACCAACATTAAAATTATATGATATGGCATAGGCAGTACGTAAACAAAATATATTATGTTACAAATGAGTACGTGAATATAAATAATATACTTATAAATGTGTGTACCTAAGGGGCGGGAAAGTAATTATAATATTTCTCAAAGGCAAACACTTATAAGAGCGGAGCGGGTCAATTAGAAACAATACAGTGCCGAAACTTTTATAAAAGCGGGTAGGCATAGACTTCGCGACGTTACTCGTTACGTAACGTGGTGAGGTGGAATTCAATTTAGAAAAAGTGAATCTCGTATTTATACCGAGAAATGATAGGACACTAATGAAATTTCAATATATCCGGAACGAATGGACCAAAAAAATGGTGTGGCCAAAATATTATCAATATGATTACTTGACCACTGGCGGTTAGCGTTATGCGCCCGAAGGCTTTTTTATGCGGTATGAATTTAAGTGGACTGTATTTTTTATTTAATTTAATCGCTAGGAACGCCGATTATGGTATATCGATGCAATTAGAGCAATTATAGGATGGGCAAAGGAAATCCACGCACCTTCAAAAATCCGGTAACTCCTCTTCCTCTTCTCTTCAGTCTTCGGCCCTTGGCTGCGCGGATCGATCACCCAATCGCTCCAAAAATGCACAATTCAATAGTTGTCTAAAAGTTCACGACACTAGTATTTTTAATAGTTTTTATAATATATTTTCACGCACTCGCGGATATCACCGGTGGAAAGTATTTCACATCGGGGCGTACAGCAGTACATCAAATTTGCGACTGTTTGAAGGGCACCGATGACACGTTGCGTAGGTTCATTGTGGAAGGACTAAGGAGTTATGTGGGGGTGAAGGAGATAGGAAATCGCTCAATTAGCGTCTAATACCATGTGAAAGAAAAGGACAACTAAATGAACTAGAAAAATGCCTTCAAATCTGTTGAATACGCATTATGGCGGTAACAATAATACCTATGTGACTTTTCTGAAATTTGGTTTGTTGGTAACAACTAGCAGTCAAATCTTGAGCTTGAATAACAATTTACGTCTCTAGTGATCTTGTAACTAAATTTTCATGATTTTCTACAGAGAACTTGGCAGCACCCATATAGATCTCAATTTTTTTGTCGGCGAAGTCGATAACGACGTCTATTCTTTATATTGAACTTGGCTCTCATTCACATTTATGTTTTTGATGGGATATATTATTACATGCTTAGCCTAAAGCTCTAGCTGTTTAGCCTATGGTTATTCGTCTTAAGAGCGACTTGCAATCTCAATAATAAGTACTATATAATTCCAAAAATGAATTAAGAGAGAAAAAATCAAGAGCATTTTCACATGCAAAAATCCAATTTTAACCGTCAATGCTGCAGTAGCAATGCGCAAAAACAACCCTTTGACGCTACTGCGTTCACGCGCCCCGTACATTGACACCTTGCCTCTAATTTCCGTGGGGCCTGACATGTGGAAATTGAGATTTCAAACTGACAACAGGCTTGCATGCCATGTCACATGGCTTTTTTCGCATCCCTGCACTCCGTGTCTATCAATGAGCGCATCGCTGCGTTATAGACAGTATTTTGCCCCCTGGTAGAGTTGTTTTCGCTTTGGCAAGTTTGGAAGTTTAACTCCATTAGGCTCCATGTTTGCGTAGTTAAAAACAAAGCTCTGGTTATGGAATTGTTGGGAAAAATGAAACTGCAAAATTACTTGATATTGTCACCCGAAACATTTTCCCCGTCTATAACACAGAGCCAGACACATACACGTAAAGTTTGGAACCTTTATAACCCTTCCATTTGTGTAAGTAGAGAAGTGCATTTGTGCGGAACCCTCTAATGTTCTCGCCTAATGGGATGCTTTCACACCAAATTCACCGGCGAAATTAAGGACTTGATGTGACCACATTTAACGGGCTCACCGAACTGACGCACGTACTCATACCAACCCACCCCTTTGGAGCGTGTGACGGATTATATTAAACAAAATATTTGCACATGCACTCATATTATTTTTTAATTTTTGATAGGTTATTAATAGGTTTAATTATTTAATGGACAAAAAGGAAACAATTATAAGAATTTACATGTAAAATAAAGACGTAACATAAGACTAGAGCTGGTCTTACAGTCAGAAGTTTTCAAACCGCTCTAAGGCGTCTGACTTAGCTTAAAGACTGCCATCTATCGACGGCAGCGGGCACCAACTGCTTAACGTGCCTTGCGAAGCACGGAGCCGATCGGAAAAATGCCACTAGCGTTAGTCATAGACTGCGACCCATCCATGCACTGAACGCGCCGTATGTTGCTTAACCATAATTCAATACATTCGCGAAAAGTTTCATCAAACTTAATTGTGGAAGCCAATACTAAAAATGCACAGCAAAAAAGACACACAATAATAATAACATTAAGAAAATAAGCCGCCCCGAGACACATCCGACGCAAAGGTACCCATTACGCTGGCAGCGTTACCTAGCTGCACTGCAAGAAAAATCCTCTGTATAATATTTGGCCCCAGAACGGCAGTCATAAAAATAATTTGAAATTAGAACTTAGTTCCGGAAATATTACGCACTTTTTTTCCTTTTTTAGGGTCGGTAACGGACGTCCCAAGCGAACGTAGGTACTTCAACTAAATAAGTGACGCATTAGGAAAGGGCGAGACAAAAAGTACCCGATGTTGGCGCGCGAGTATGCAACGTCTAATGAATGTTGATGAAGCGAAATAAATCTGTCAGGATCGTGGCAAGTGACTGTCCTTAGTCAATGTCGCCCTCTCCTTGATACAGGCGTGGGTTTATGTTTCACTTATCTGCAGTAGAAATGAAAAGTATGTGTGGTGTTACTTTGATACGCCCCATAAGAATGTTGCGTTGGTTCAGACATGCGGAGAGGATGAAGGAAGAAAGACTGATGAAGCAAATATATCGAGTGAATGTGGGCGGAAGGGCCGGTAGGGAACGCTGTAGGCGTCCTAACTGTGACCAAATAGGGGATGTATGCATGCAACAACTAATGAATGTCGTTCAAGCGAAAGTGATCTATCAGGATTCTGGCAAGTGGCAGACCGTTGTTATAGCTGACCTCTCCAGGATACAGGCATTTACAGTTTCAGATTCCTCATCAACCCATTATGTCCCCACCAAGGGGCATGGGTCCCTAAGGAAGTTATAGGCCATACTCCACCACGGGGACCAAGTCCGGATTGGTGGAGGCTTGTAAGACTAGTGGCTAAGGCCTCTGACTTGGCTTAACGACTGCCATCTATCGACGGCAGCCGACACCAACTGCTTAGCGGGCCTTGCGAAACATGGAACCGCTCGGAAAAATGCCACTAGCGTTAGTCAAAGACGGTGACCCATCCATGGACTGAACGCGCCGAATGTTGCTTGACCTTAGTGATCGTTTAAGATCACTCAGGCAGCCCAGGCTACGAGCGATTCGAGCGAGTTTCAGATTATGTAATTGTTGTAGTACTGGCTACTAAGCAATCGAAATTGTCTTTTATAGTTTTTGATTTAATAGTTTTTATTTTGTATTGACACATTCTTTTTATTTTGACTTTCTGTGTTGATATTTCCTCACTTGTAAATAAACATTATGAGAGAGAAGACCTCTTCTTTAATTCTAATACGTTATCAGCACGAGAGCTCTGGTTGTGATTTGTGATATATATTTTGAGCAATAATAGATATTTCCTTCTTTTGTGACCGTAAAAAGAAAATTAGTCGCGTAAAATGTCACATGAAAATCAAATTGTGTCACATGAAAATCAAGTTGTTTCGAGTAATGTTTCCAAGTCAAATTCTTCGTTAATACCTACATTCTGCTTAAATAATAAAGAGGGTTATCCTACGTGGAAGTTTAAAATGAGAAACTTTCTCCTTCACGAGGATTTGTGGGAAACAGTAGATGGTTATCCAGAAGATGATACCACTCCCGCCTCTGTCAAAACAAGGAATGATGTTGAAGCTCTTGCAAAAACTTGCTTAACAGTGGACGGTACAGCTATCATCCATGTTAGATGTGCGAAAACTGCATCGGAAGCCTGGAAATCTTTGCAGAAAGCTTTCGAAGATAAGGGTATGGGACGAAGACTAACACTAGAGCGTAAGTTGTACAGCTTAAGTTTGTCAGACTTCGACAACATAGAGTCGTACATAAACGCTGTGATGGCAACCGCTCAGGACCTGGCGGATATCGACAAGAAGATCGATGATGCGTCTCTTGTAGCTATACTCTTAGGAGGTCTCACCTCGAAGTATGAGCCTCTCATTATGGCACTTGAAAATAGTAATGTTGATGTGACCACCGATCTCGTGAAAACAAAACTCATGAATGTGATATCTAAGAGTGATACAACACCAACAGATTCGGTTTTCCAGGCGAAAACGAAATCAAATTCTAGAAGAAAAGGAATTACATGTTCTGATTGCAAGGTGCCTGGACATAAAAGTCCAGACTGTCCATTAAAAAAGGAGAAGGAGACAACCAACGTGGTAAATGAAGTGGTGTCATCTTTTACAGCCTTGAATACTTCTGGGACATCCACTAAGGACGTTTGGTATGTAGACTCAGGCGCCACTAAGCACATGACATCTAGAAGTGACTGGTTTCAAGACATTTCGCCAATAAAAGCAGGAAGCGTTACTGTCGCAAATGGTGAACGTATTCACCGTTGTGGAATAGGAAATATTTCTATTAATACACCTCAAAATGTAGTGAATCAGATTACAGATGTTGCCCTTGTGCCAGATTTAAAGGCTGTTATCTGTACAGAAGGCTATTGAGAAGGGTTTTATATGTGTTTTTGATAAAAGTGGATGTAATTATTATAAAAATAATACTTTTTGTGTTACAGGTGATTCTGTTCTCCATGCCTCACCCTGCAATGGATTGTATGTTCTTGATGGTTCTACAAATGTGTCAAATAACGGGGATATTAATTACTTAACCCAAGATGTGCACTCTGGCTGTCAGAACAACTACCAACTTTGGCATAAGAGATTAGGACATTTATGTCGCATTGGCATGACCCAACTGAAGAATCACGAGGTAGGCGTAGAGTTCACTAAAGTAGACAAAAATAAATGCATCGCTTGCGTAGAAGGTAAACAAGCACGAAAGCCGTTTAAGAAGGTAGCCTTTAATAGGGCAACTTCTTTATTGGAATTAATTCACGCTGATTTATGGGGGCCGTGTTCTACAACCTCCTTTCAAGGGAATAGGTATATGTTAACCTTGGTTGATGATTACACGAGAAAAGTATTTGTTTATTTTGTTTCGTCGAAGACACAGGTGAAAGACAAGTTTTGTTCTTTTCAAGCTTTAGTTGAAAACCAGTTAAATTTGAAAATTAAAGCGCTTAGGACAGATGGCGGTACATAGTTTGTTAATGAAGAGTTTGATGATTATCTTTCTTCAAAGGGAATCTTGCATCAAACAACGACGCCGTATAGTCCACAACAGATGGGAGTAGCTGAGCGGACTCACCGATCCATTACAGAGAAGGCGAGGACGTTGTTAGCTGAAAGCTCACTACCGAAAGCATATTGGGAGGATGCGTTCAAAACAGCCGTCTACCTAAAGAATAGATCTCCTCATCGAGCCTTAGGTGGACAAATACCCTACGATAGATGGTGTGGTCGTAGAAGTGACCTCGCTCATCTAAGAGTATTTGGGTGTAGAGCGCTTGTCCATGTACCTTCGTGTCAGAGGAAGAAATTAGACTCAAAAGCCGAAGAAGCTATTTTCGTTGGTTATTCCGAAGATCCCAACTCGTATATTTTTCGCGATCCTTCGAATCCACGAAGAGTTCTTAAGTCTAGAGACGTAACCTTTTTTGAGAATAGGTTCGCTGCGTTAAAGGAATCGCAGGATAATCTTGAGGTACAGTCTGACTCAATATTATTATTTGAAGATGATGAGACCACAAGGAGCGATGCTACTCAATATTTTGATTGTGTGGAAAGTAACAGTTCTGCTGATGGTCCATCTTTACCGGATAATATAGTAAGTACAGATGTAGAGTCAGCAATCTTGGAAACGACTCAAAATAGCGAACCGGAAGAGGAACGAGCTTCTCATGAGTCCACTGAAAACAGTGAGACAGAAGAGGAACATGCTCCTGATGAGCCGATTCAGAACAATGAGCGTAGGTACCCCTCAAGAAATAGAAAGCCACCAGATTTCCTTACATACAATGTGGCAGCGGTCGATTCGAATGAGCCTACGACATATTATGAAGCTGTGCATGCTGATGACGCCGATAAATGGCATCGCGCTATGGCTGATGAGCACAACTCATTGATGATGCTTCAAACGTGGGAACTAGTTGACAGACCGAAGAAAAAGATTATACCATGCAAATGGGTTTATAAAATTAAAAAGGATGGTTATGGAAATACCATTAAATATAAAGCGAGACTGGTAGTGAAAGGTTTTAATCAAGTCAAAGGAGTAGATTATGACGAGACGTTTGCGCCAGTGATTCGTCATTCCTCTCTACGCACTTTATTTGCTTTAGCTGCAGAAATGGGCCTAAGAATGAAGCATCTGGATGTCGATACTGCATTCCTAAATGGGGACCTAGAAGAGGAAATTTTTATGGAGCAACCTCTTGGTTTCAGAGAAAAAGACAAGGAGGACAAGGTGTGTTTACTGAAGAAATCGCTATATGGCCTTAAACAGGCGCCGCGGGCTTGAAATAAAAAGTTAAACGATAAACTTTTAAAAATAGGTTTTACTGGAACTCCTTCTGAGCCCTGTGTGTATACTAAACTTTTTGGTCAAGAACTCGTCATTATGGGCATTTTTGTCAATGATATTATTGTCTTTTTTCAATCAGATTTGACATTTGACATCGTCAAGAAAGATTTGTCGAAATATTTTTCTTTGAAAGATCTCGGAATATTAAAATCTTATTTGGGATTGCAAATCGACTGTGATACTGATAGTATCAAAGTGAATCAGTCAAATTACATTATATCCCTCCTGGATAAGTTTAATATGGCGGAGTGTAAAACTAGGGACACTACTCTAGCTCAAAATAAACTAGAAAAGAAACGTGTTGACCAGGTTGGTGAGTCTTATTCTTACCAAAATTTAATAGGATGTCTTATGTATTTGACGGTAAATTCACGACCTGATATTGCATACGCAACAAGCTATTTGAGTCAGTTTAATACGTGTTATACAAAAGAACACTGGAATGCTGCAAAACGGGTTCTGCAGTATCTAAAGGGTACTATGAACTATTCGTTGGTTTACGGAAGAACCGGAGAACCTTTAAAAGGTGCCTGTGACGCAGATTGGGCCAACTGTCCAATCGACAGGAAGTCGTACACAGGGTACATTTTTAAGTTAAGTGGAGCACCAGTTTCCTGGGAATCTAAGAAGCAGCCCACGGTTGCTCTCTCGTCTACAGAAGCGGAATACATGGCACTTGCGTCTGCCACAAAGGAAGCGTGTTACTTACGTCGCTTTATCTATGAGATAACAGGTAAATTGTCTCCAGTTAGTTTAGCTTCTGACAGCCAAAGTGCCATCAATCTCGTTCGCAATCCTATACACCATAGCAGGACGAAGCATATAGATACCAGATATCACTTTATTAGGGAGAAGGTATCTGCTAATATTGTAAATCTAAATTATTTGAAAAGTAGCGATATGCCCGCAGACGTCCTAACAAAGCCTCTCGGGCCTATTACACATAGGAGATGTACAGCTAGTCTAGGTTTAATAAATTAATTATTATTATTATTGCTTTTTCGGGACAATCTCGATTGAGGGCGGCTGTTGTAGTACTGGCTACTAAGCAATCGAAATTGTCTTTTATAGTTTTTGATTTAATAGTTTTTATTTTGTACTGACACATTCTTTTTATTTTGACTTTCTGTGTTGATACTTCTTCACTTGTAAATAAACATTATGAGAGACAAGACCTCTTCTTTAATTCTAATAGTAATGTTATGTTTTGTTTCACTTATAAGCAGCCTAAAAACGTTCCACTAAGGGCACAGGCTTTCTCTCGAGGAAAAAGAGAAAGAGAGAGAGAGAGTTTGGGCTTTAGTCACCACGCATGGCTACCGCAAATTGGCGATTTCAAGTGCTGAGGTATTGAATAGTTCAGAGACTCAGGACGTTTTCTTTTCCCGTTACCGAGTGGTTCTACTACTGTAACCTCACAAATGTTTATATCTCAGAAAACTATTTGTTCACATTTTTTTATGTAATTAATTAATTCCAAAACTAAAATTATTTCGGAATTATAAATACTGTTTTTTGACTAACAAGGAAGTCAATTTTGTTTGACTTCCCTCAGGAACGAATAATACAAACGCAAACTCCATATTTTTATAGGATTTCATTAACGAGCAAAAAAAAACTTGCAGTATTAGACCAGATACATTTTAAAAAGATAGATTTCTGAAAATGCCTTTGCGCTTTACACTTAATACTAAAAGCCTCGTCCATATTTGCTTACGTATTGCTACGTTTGTCAGCGGAATTAGAGTGTGAAGGGATAGGCATTTGCATATTTTTCAGCTTACTTTACATTTCGGACTTAACTTAGGCTATTTGGTCGGAGGTCAGAGAACACACACCTGTAGCTAATAAGTCTCTAGAAACTGACACATGTTTTATTAATCACTTTTGCATTAAATAAATCGTGTTTTCATAAATAAAACTTCATACTTCTGTATTATCGATTCAAAACTTTGCAAGTATTAAAATTTTGCCAATCATTATTTTTAATTTACATTCTATGTTTAAGTAGACGTCAAGAAGCAATAAAGGTTATTTTTTAAGTGCGCTGTGCCGTGATTGGTTGCACGTGATATTCGCTGTCCCTCTCATGCGATTCAACGTATGGAATTGGGTGAAGTTGTTGTTATGTATACTTATTTGTACATCGTGATGTGCTGTCGATTGTACATATTTGGCAATATCGTGTTATTTAATTTAATCGATTTTTTTCAACATGTTGAATACCTTCCCTGACGACAATGAAACGCTATTAACAAACCAATATCCAAAATGCCTCTCGTTCATTGACAGTTGGATTAGAGCAAAATAAAGGATGTGATGAATTGATGTTTCGGCAAAATTGAAACCGAGGCTCTGTTTAAGTGAATACAATAAATTCTCCGTGACATCTGTTCGTTTTGTGACAATAAATAATAGGTTCACCGCCTTCGCTTACAGAATTGGGATGTCTAGTCACCTCTGAGATAACACAATCAAAATCCGATTTCAAACCGTCCTCAAAGTTTGTCACGACAAAGTTGGAACATGATTGGTCGAACTTATTTCGTAGGAGACAACTATTTGATACTAAGCGTTGACAATAAGTCTTAGTAAGTTATATTTTAATTGTAACAAAGCATGTGACAGCGTTTGCTTTGAGTGGAATAATGGTTTTGGATACAGGTACATTTTTCAGTACATTTTTGTTGTTTTAGAATAATTTTTCAATTCTTTTGTTCACTTTATCATATTGGTCAAATAGAATAGTCATTGTGAGTCATTTGCAAGTAGGTAATTTATCTTTTTTATTGTTTCTTATGACCTCTATAGCACTACCCTTTACTCTTTCCACATCACCCATGGTTAGCTGGTAGAAAATACTTTATAGTATTAAGCTCGCCCTTGTACAGAACACTGTTTATTGTGCAATAAAGTATTTTTCATTCATTCATTCATTCATTCATTTATTCATTCATTCATTCATTGTGTACATTGCACCATGAATGCTTCAAACCTCATTGGAATGTCGGATTTTAAGGCCGTGTATATTATAAAGCTAACTGCGTGCAACTTCAACTATTTTTTTCTCTGACCAAATTCTTTAAGCAACCATCTTGGAAACATTGCTTTAATTTAGGGGCAGCTCGATGTTAACGCAAATCTGACGGTTCAAGTTTTTCAATTTGATTTGTTAAATATTGTTGGCTTGAAATTTCAACATTACTGTCCGTTAATAAATTAAACCAGTTTTTTAGAACCTCAATGTTCCTTAATCATACTATTAAAAAATCACAAAGCAATAGCTCGAGCAACGTTGTAAGTCTAATACAAAATCGTGCACTCGGAAACTCAGCCTTTGCAAAAGCGTGCGCGTACTAAGTCCTGCCCAGGATTCAAGAATTTCTTACATTTTTAATATCTATTCAGGATCTCTCACAGAACATCAATTCGATTCCAACTGGAATATGGATTTCAAATCATATTAACAGTAAAAACTTTGTGGAGCGTGGCTCTTCCAATCTACTGTCTAAATGATTGAGTTAAATTCTTTAGTCTAAGGCTGCTACTGAAGATAAGTTATTTGCTATTTCTGACACGTTATGATGCAAACATTGAGTAAAGTAGTTTTTAGGTTTTTAGTTCACTTAAGTACTGGCCTTAAGCTAAAACTAAGAATCCTTAAAGTGAATTTTCATATTAGATAATACATTATTTTAGCACTTGTAATCACGTAGTAATTAAAAATGAGATCAATAGGCTATTTGACAATGTGAAAAAAAAACAGTATTATTTCTAGGTATTCGTATAAATTGTGAGTCTTAAAAGCGCTTTCAGGCATTTTAACTGAAAAAAAAACAATTATGATTTGTAAAAAAAACACAAGATAAATTTTGATAATTATGAATCAGCAGCCATTGTATCGAAAACGTCCTGGATTGGCCAATTCTAAGATGACGTCACATGCCAGTAAAAAAATAAAGCCTAGATAAAGCAACCTTTTGGGATGGCTAGAAATAAGGTTGCCACTGAGACACCATTGGCTTTGACCTTTGACATTGATTGAGGTATATTACATCTCTGTTTTTTTGCTCGGTAGATAACGGTGATAAACATAAAAAACCTTATATTATATCAATATATAAAGAAACCAGTCAATTGTGAGCCTGATTTTCTCTACGGAATGTTAGATTGTTTTTGTCTAAATAAGTAATGCAATTTTTATGATCGAACGGAATGCTCCGTGCGCGAGTCTAATTTACACATTGCCGGTTTTTATTCTTATATTTTTTTAATGGCAACTAGGCACGCTCGTCTCTGACATTTCTCACGGTACAGCTACCTGTGTTATGAGAAGTATCAATAAGTATGAATGCAAGTGAGAACTATAGACTGCTCTAATTTTACAGCAGTCCATGGTTTCTATCTAAGCGGTAACTGGGTAGACGCCAAGGTAGTAGAGGACGTAGACACTTAATATTCAGATCTAGTTTACGCCAATTCGTTATTCTGTTGAGCTCCTAGAATGTCTTCGAGTTCCTACATCGCCAGCGGAATAGAGAGAGGAAATAACTTGACGGATATTGTCAGACGGTGGAGCTCACTGTTCAACGTTTGTCATAGCTTTGGCGACAGAGATCTATTATATTCGATTACCAGCAACCGCATTGGAAATAGGTAAAGAAGGGAAATAATGCAACTTTATGTAACTATGTAAAATATGTAACTTTGATATTAAATTTATTTGGCAAGAAGATACCTGTTAGGTGGCCTCTAGACCTACAATATAATTGCACAATACTTAATATTGCACAATAAAATAAAATTGAAAGGCGCTTTTTTTTTAATATTAACCCTACACGGTCAGTTATATTGCACAATTCGAAATCGTTTAGGGGGCCCGCCTTACACTGTTTTAATATCTTATAGATTTAAAATATTAGGATATAAGATAACATACATAAGTGTTGCCATGTAGTTTAGGTTTCAGTTGTAAGGTAACAGCTGGTCTTTAAGCTAGACTAGGTCTATTATATAGATATCAGCTTCTTAAAGAGAACCTGAAGGGCGCATTAAATAGTTTCCTTTTATTTATTAATGGGTTTACTTCGTAAATATCTTGTGTTAGTATTTAATTCTGCTTTTTCTTTTTCTGCTTACAATAAAGAATATTGGGAATAAGGAGAAGGGAGTAACATTAAGGGTCTGGGTTCGAACCACGCATGTAACAATGACTTTTAGTTACGTACATTTGTTTGTACAGTCCACAGCACATCATGGTATACACCCATGCACTCTACTCCGTTGCATTACGGGCGACTTTGCAACTAAAATGTGAAGATTGACGTGCAAAACAAATGACTAAACTATGCGTAATATTTTTGGTTGGAACATTTTTGATTGGTGCAAATAAAACTAGAATTCAGTCTCTATAGTCGATAATTTTGTAGCCTCCGTTTGTCACAAATTAGTTATAAAAAAAGTCCTTCAAGTCAATTCTAATATCCCACATTCTAAGTCGATTGGTCTATCAATTTCTCTGGACCATTGCACCTCCACATTTATAAAAGTTTGAACTAGCTATGAATATAAAGGCAAAAGCAGAGATTAGCTGTGAGCCGGATGCCAATTGTTCCCAGACCAGTTGTGGCCGTAACCGGAACGGGTAAAGTATTTACATTAGTCTGAATACTAAAAGATGCTGGCGGCGGGTCTAAGGAGTTACTCTGAAGCTAATTTTTGAGTGGGTGCGAGATAATATCACTTGTTTTTCTCTGGCTTATTACATTGTAACAATTGTGTTAAATATATTCATCACCATCAACCCATTATGTCCCCACCAAAGGGCACGGGTCTTTTCCCTGAGGAAGGTATTGGCCACCACGGGGGCCAAGTCCAGATTGGTGGAGGCTTGTAAGACTAGTGGCCGGTCTTACTGTCAGAAATTTTCAAGCCACCCTAAGGCCTCTGACTTGGCTTAACGACTGCCATCTATCGGCGGCAGCCGGCACTAACTGCTTAACGTGCCTTTCGAAGCACGGAACCGCTCGGAAAAATGCCACTAGCGTTAGTCATAGACGGTGACCGATGCATGCACTCAACGCGCCCTATGTTGCTTAACCTTCGTGATCGTTTAAGATCACTCAGGCAGCCGGGGCTACGAACCACTCAATAAAATTGAGTAGAAATTAATGAAAAAACTTCATTAAATCCCAAATTTACATAACACAATCTTTTTTTGAGCTTGTCGATGGAAAAACAATTTTCATTTAGTCTACCAGGCAGTTATGGTCCAGGGACCTAGTTATACGCACTAAATCCTGTTGGAGTCCTGACGTTTGCTATTGCAATCAGCATGGAATTTTACAGTTAAATGATGGGAGTCGCTCAGGATTTGGTGCGCGTTATACAGCTGCTGAACTTTGCGACGCTGGAACAAAATAAAATTCACTTTTGTAAAAATTTTCACACGAAGTTTTTCCAATGATTGTATTTTGATTTTGTCAGCGTGACATTGAGAAAGGCGAATACAAGTTACCTCACCAAATCAAGGATGACATTTTTTTGAATGGGAGACAGATGAAAAAATGTTGTTAGAAATGGTTCGTGCCGAATTTATTAAGTGTCGGAGTAAGGGTCCAAGTGCGATTTGTTATTCTCTTAATTACTTCTAGTCCGTTTGTTCCGTCTCCAAAGAATCTTGATATTTCAACTAAACGTCTGAACATTCTCTCAAGACCTGACTACAAAATAGATCTCCACTTTAGTACAGCGCTGAGTCGAATTTAGATAAAAATTCACTTTTTTGAACTAAAATTTTCGTAAGCACAACACATTGTTAACTTACCCGTAAGTAGACCCGGACTAAAAGTTTACAAAAAGTCACTTGGTGTTTTATTCACTGTTTTTATCATTCACAATACGAGTATATCCACAAATTATTTGAGAACCGGTTAGGTTATGTTTGGTTACAGTTAGCTATATTCAATTCACCAACAAAAGTGAATGTTGTAAAGCCTTTTTGATGCTGTTATGTAATGAAACTAAGACACCTAAAACTATGTTAATCCAATGAATAAATTTGTTTATTATAATAAAAGCAGTTAGAAACTCACTAAGTAACTTTTTTTCATAATAAAACTCATCACTTTCGGCATCAGCTTCATATTAACAAATTCGTTACTAGGTCCCGAAAATTGCATCGCATAGATTATTATTAAATTAGGTCCCGAAAATTCCATCGCATAGATTATTATTAAATTCTACTATTTTTGATTTCGAATTGTTTAGCCAAATTGATTCACGTCTCCAATGAAACATATCACCGATAATAAATTAAGAACCTAATTCGATAATCAACACGTGGCAGATTAATACGAAAATCGATCATCAGGGATAATAAATTAGGCCGCGCCGATATTTATCTATTTTGCTAACTCATTGACGGATCGTAAATTATTGCGGGATCATAATAATATTAATGGTATGAATTATAATGGATGAAATGTCGCAATTTTTTTTCCTTCCAAATGGTGGTACAGTTCCTGGAACAGACTTGTGACGCTCTCATGTATTTGAATAATATGAGGAATATGACACATAAAAATAAAATACACACATGCAAGATTCCAGTATATGACTACGCTGGAAATAACTCATTGTCAATCAATTAAGAAATGAAAAATTAACTTTATTTCGGTTACACTTTCTTGTCGTTTGTCAGAGACGATGAGAGATGAGTCCGACAAGACGGACGGGATGACGCTAGCTTCGTCTCTGCTCACCACGTTTAAGCTCTGTGAATCAGAGCGAAACCTGGTCGGACTCATCCGATATAAAGTCAAGTAAGTGTATTCGGAATAAAGTTAATAATGTCTAGTGCTTACGAAAGTGTTAGTTCAAAAATTGAAACAAATCTACATCGCCCGTTATTTATAATCTCAATTCAAATTAAAATTAATCTAAAGTATTTTAGTTGCATGTTAAAAAGTACGAGTGGCATATAAACAAATATTGTTATAGTATATTAATTATTCATACACAATCCGTGATAAATGATTTCAACACATAAAAAAAGATACGAGATCTCGGTATAATAATGGATGACTAGCTATCGTTCACTCAACACAGATCCAATAGTTCAAAGAGGTCTTAAAAATCTAGGCTTTATCAGCTGCGTTGACCCTGAAAATATCAGTTCAAAAAATATAGAGGTATAGAGTTACCAAACTCTATAAAAATTAATAAATAAAATAAACAAGTAAATAAATTATGAACTGCAAAAAACTGCAGGCAGATGCTTGATGCGGCAAGCTGAAGACAGGGCGCTGTGGCGCTCATTAGGGGAGGGCTATGTCCAGCAGTGGACTAATATAGCCTGATGATGATGATGATGATGAAATTATGAACTTATATTTTTTACTGCGCAGAGTTTGATGAGTAATTAGCTTTTTTTAATATAAAATGATGTATTTTGGTCGAATAAACGGACATTTCTGATGAGGTTAAGTAGGTACCTACTTCAATTTAACATTAACCCCTCAGGCCTAGAACATTTTTCTTTCACACCTAAGTTAGTTATTCAAACAGTAACATTTGATTTTATCACAGTTTTCAAAGCATAAAATCAAATCAAATCAAATCATTTTTATTTCCAAAAAACTTATGTGCTAATGACATTAAAGCACTTAACTTCATGTGGGTAGGTAGGAAAAATGTTGTCACTAACTACAAATAATTGCGTACTGGTGTTCGTCGCACTAGGCGGACCTGTTCGCGAGAACTATTACAAAAAGAGATTGCTATGAATTAAACTGTTATCGATCTCAAATTCGCCAAGCTAAGTCCGACCAGCCTACATTGCTGTACAATATTTACACGAACCCATACAAGCCCAGCTAGTCATGACTAGCTGTGCTTGTATGGCATGACATGTCATAGTGCTGAACATTTTCAGAAAAAGATACTGAAAAAAAAAAATTATAGGTACATCCAGCTAGTATAGGACGGCCTAGGACAACCTGGAAAAGATCTATAGTCCAAGAGGTCCAGTCAATGGGCACTAGCTGACCTGAATACGGTAGTTGACAAAATGTCAAATATGTTACTTTTAAATGGGTGGTATTTAAACGCACATCAAAAAAACTTCTTTTTGTATGCAAAAATAATCCGAATTCACATCAAAAATACTGATTGAGTAGCAAAATTTTCAACTCAAAATATTACTAAATTAACATCAATTTATAGTCGTGGCGTACCGCTATTTATCTTAATGTTAAGTTTTTTTATTAATGCATAGCTAATAATTACTAATGCGCATTAAAACAATTAATTATTTTATTTTTAAAAAACGACTTCTATTTTCATAATTACATACAGCAGTTTATTTAAATGAAAGAGCATTCTATTCGACATGTCATCTTATTATTTATGAAGTACAACAAAGTGAAGTACAACATGTAATCAGCAATAAAATATAAAATTACATACAAACTGGTAACTTCAAAATTTTTATTGAATTATGTATTAGGCGGGTCTTGCTATGGCGGGGCGTCCACACTTCGTTTTTTGCTAAGTAGGCACGTTTAAAGGCTTCTGCAGGTGGTGTACGTACTTCAGACGGATCGCAAGCCCGATGACATGCTTGCATTTAAGTTCTTAATAAAATTGGGGCAACTACATTTTCCGTTTATCCAGGCTGTTTGTTGTGTGGGTAAGGCAACTCCACAATATGCGAAAGCTTTATTGTTAAAAACGTTAAGTGCCCCAATATTGATAAGATAAGATACTCTCGTGTTACTTGCTGTTGAGCTTGCTGTGGATGTATTTAGTACGGATTATCCGTCTCCTTCGCTCTCACGCACAAGGTATACGGTTAACTCGCGGCACGGCTTAGCGCTATCTCACTTGCTGCATAGATAGGAACAGTTTGCTGTGACAAAAAAGCGCGCGAAATAATTTTTAATTAGAGTTTCGATTACTATAATCGATTACTGTGAATGATTTCAAGAATTATTATTGAACATAAAATCACTCTCATCGAATGATGGATTCAATCAAAGTGAACAAAATCTACGGAATAAATTATTATATTGTCAATAGTTTACAATAAAACAGAATATTAACTTTAAAATCGATTCTCGTAGATTCTCGTTTACAGATCGTTTATTACTTTTTATGTTTGTCAAATGTATTTAATCTGTGCTGACAGTAACAGCTCCCGGATTTCAATCTATGATCATGATGGTTCCCTATATTGCACGGACCGAGAATTTACGGCACGAGAATGTACAACCCGGGAATTCGTGCCCAAATAACCATCTATAACTAACGCTAGTGGGATTTTTCCGAGCGGTTCCGTGCTTCGCAAGGCAAGTTAAGCAGTTGGTGCCGGCTGCCGTCAATAGATGGAAGTCGTGAAGCCAAGTCAGAGGCCATAAGGCAGCTTGAAAACTTCCGACAGTAAGACCAGCCACTAGTCTTACAAGGCTCCACCTATCTGGACTAGGCCACCGTGGTGGAGTACGCCCTACATGCATAGGACCGAGGGGCACGGGCTTTTCACTGAGAAAGGTTCCTCAGGGAAAAGCCCCGTGCCCCTCAGTGGGTTTATAATGGGTTGATGTATCGCTCCTCTACATCTAAACTCTGAACATTTGGATCGACTTGTCTAGTGTAAGATCCAGTCAGATCAGGACGTCAATCTATTGTGACTCATAGCCTCGATAATGTCACGCACTAGATCGAGCGTGCAATGGCTGCGAAGTGAATGATTTACGCTTCATGGAAACGAGGCACCACTCTGTCGCGTCTATGGCTGTACACGGATTCTCGCCCGTACCAATTTTATACAGCCTGATATGATAACGCACGACCCGAGAACGTACGGACGGGAATCCGTGTACATGTGCACGGATTCCGTGGCTGTACATTACCGGGGCGTACGTTCTCAGGATGTGCATTCGCGGTACGTACATTATCTTCTCCCATCATGATCACCGGACTACCTACCTACTCGTCTTGTATCGGTTATCGTTTGCGTATTTTAATTATATTCCTCGACCAGTGCTTTCGCTCTACGGACTTCTAGTATATTGTTTAACTTGTACGACTGCGGCATACCGACTTATCGATGTAATACACTGGGCCGACGAGTTTTAGAGGATGAAATGACACAAATCCTTGTCTTCCATGTCTTTTTATCTATTTGTGAGTTTCGTTACATTTTCCCACTCAATACAATAAGAACTACAATTAATGTAATAAATAACTGTCTATCATATGATCATAGTTATAAAATCAGCTGTTAAGTACCTAAAGGTTATTGTCAATTTGTTGCATAGCCTCACTTTTACTAAATCTCTTTTAACTTTGCTCTCAGATTGCTAAAATCCGCAAAATTTTCAAAGATGGTTTGACAATATATAAGCTGTTTATTGACACCACTCTCGTCTTTTTACATCTGGGCCCAAGAATGTATGGAAGCGTTTCCGTCTCCTTTGCTAAGCATGTTCTCTTAGAAATCAAGACAAATATGATGAGCAAGTTTTGAGGTGCTTATTTGGAATATACGCTACGCGGTTAGTTATTTTGCTGTGAGAATGAGATAATTTGCTGCGCACTCAGTATTTTTGATATGACTGTCGTATTTTTGTAGCAACAGAAATTTATTTGCCTCGCATTAGAGGAAAAAAGTAATGTAGTATTGATGAACATATTCGAATTATCTGGGGTACTAGTTTTGCTAAACATTTAGTTTATTTGTTGTGAAGTAATTTAGTTGATGTAAAAAAGGAAATAAGTGATGAAAATAATTTGATGTGCAAATAATAATTTCCCCTTTTGGAACAGAATTTTGTATGAAAATAGCGGTTTATGACGTCATATTTCAGAGCACTCCTTTTAAGTTTCATCAATTTAAAAATTTTAATAACTAGTAATTGGCTAAAAGAGATACATTTTCCGAAGTATTTTGTAATTTTTGTTTTAATCGAGCATATCAAATAATTTATTGTCGGTCGTGTCAACTACCGAAGTGGAAGCTGCTGCGAACGACTGTCAGAAGTAAAAATCTGTGGTTAAGGCCCTATGCCCCCTTGGAGTTAAAGGACCGATGAAGAAGAAGACGACCAAAGATTTAACAAGTTTAAGATTAATTGTCATTTTAAGTTTTAAGTATATCCTCTGCCTTTGAGAAGTGCTTTAATGGACGTTACACTGGAATTAAAAATTAAAAGTATTTGCTAAGAGTTCGGAAGTTTTTTTAATTAATTAATTACATTTACAAACAGGCACATACATTGCTTCCAGCCCCACATTAGGATAACCCGTGTCGTGGGAACCAGAAAAAGCGACGTCACATACATGTAAACATCCAAGTACAGGGGTTTGTTTTTTTTTTTGTCCCCATCCGGGATTCGAACCCGGGACCTCTCGCATGGTAAGCAGATGCGCTAACCGCTGCGCCACAGAGGTCGTTAGGCGGAGTTATAAGGGTGACTATAGTTGTTATGAGAGCACTATAAGTCATCATCGAGCACTAAAAGACTGTGCGGGCTTCCGCGGCAGCTTACTTTTAATGGCATCCATTACACGGCCAGCTAATTAGCGTCGCGCCGGCTTGAAACACTTCCCAATTAACTTGTGGTGGGAAATAAAACACCTCCACTTACATTCGGAGCGAACATTTTACTTACATTTGAGATATTCGTTTGTTTTTCTGTTATTTTCTGCCGTGAGTTAACTTCCCGTGTGCAATTAAATGTTCTTTAACTATTTTCATCTGCGATCCAACGGTTAAGAGCTTACTGCCAATCAGGAAATATATCTGGGAAAGACTGATTTTATCAATGCTTAAAATGCTTAGTAATAAGTACAGGTACCTAAAATATTGGTATTGTTACACCAATAAATAGTATTATACCCATAAAGATGTGAGTAAAGTACTGCTAACACAAATACTATTTTACTCAAATTTTTGTACAATTTGTAACTATTGTAGTTGCAGTGCCTAATTCTAGCAATATTGATAAGGAGTGGTACTATGATAAGATAAAAAGTATTATTATTTATTGCGCACTGGAAAAAAATATATTTATAAAGGTTCATGGTACAATTGGTTGCCTTACTAAGTACCCTAGTATTAGTACGAGTACGATTAGAAGTAGTAGTAATACGAGCGAACAAAGCGTTGTAGAGCGTTCTGTCATAACATCAAATTCAGTAAAATGTGCTAAAATTTCACGTTATTAATAATCACAAAAAATATTACATTCATTTGCAGGAAGCTTCGTCAGACACCATACTTAAATTAAAACAAAGCACACAAAAAAAAGTCACAATTAGAAAATAAGCCGCCCCGGGACACGCCCAATGCAAAGGTACTGCAGCGTTGGGCGTTACTCCGCTGGCAGCGTTACTCCGCTATATTGCAAGGGAAATTCTTTGCTTAAGATAACTTTGCATAACCCCAGAGCAGTCTTAGCCGCTTTACTCCTTTGAAAGTGGTTCTTCAGTAGGTACGTAATAAATAACCCTTGCACTACAAGCAGTGGTAGAGGAGCGGTACAACGCCAACTTCTCATCGGGAGGTCGTGGGTTTGAATCCTGGCATGTAGTAATGACTTTATTAATTAATATCAGTCCAAGCTCCCAAGTTGTAACTATGCATTACCTACTACATTCTTTTGGTCTTTCTGTGAAATATTTTGCTCGTTATTGAAAAGTTATTAATCATAATTGAGTTGGCTGCAATGTCATACCGAAGTTTTTCAGCTTATTTTTTACGTTAAGCTCTTTTGTGAAAAGCACTTTAAGTGGTCCATTTTATTAGTCACTCCTCACCCCTTTTTACGACTTAAGCTAATGGCTCTTTCAAATTTTGATAAAGATGTTTTTGCCTTTAAAATAAAGTTTCGCTAAAATCTCTTTTTGATTAAGGATATTGTAATCAGTTGGAGCTACGCAATTTTTATTTTACCTTAAATGCCAGAAAATACTAAGAGACGATGCAGTTACTGGTAACCTATCAGGAGACCTAGCGCTTAAGTGGTTAATTAATCAATTTATTAATTATAAATGGTTTTACGGATTCATTTACTTAAATTTTGTCGGAAGAGTCCGACCAGGTTTCACTCTGGTTCCTAGGCTTCTCTTAACCATCTTTGATGCGTAATGCTTACGAATGTTTTATTTAGCAACTTATTGAAATAATAGCAGTTGGTGTCGGCTGTCGTCGATGGCAGTTGTTAAGCCAACTCAGAGGCCTTAGGGCGGCTTGAAAACTTCTGACAGTAAGACTAGCCACTGTCTTACAAGCCTCCACCAATCCGGACTTGGCCCCCTTGGTAGAGTATGGCCTATACCTTCCTCAGGGAAGAGACCCGTGCCCTCGGTGGGGGACAAAATGAGTTGATGATGATGATGATGATAGAAATATTGTGAAAAACAAAAGCATAGTTAGATCTAAAACAACCGCATAATAACTTCTAACAATCTATTTTTAACACCCAAATAACAAGAAAACCAAGGCATAGCTGCCCGGAATTCGACCCGAAAGTTATGAGGCATACAAAGAATAACTCTTACCATGAAGAGATCCATTCTTTTCTTATAACCTTATAAGGCATCCGAGGGCAACCCTAAAAAGAGTGTGAATGAAAATAAAAGCGATAAATAACTGGGAAAACCCTCTGGGCGGATGTGTGTGTCACATTCACATCGAACGTGAATAAATCAGGAAAGGCGTTAAGGTAATGATTTATATTCAGTCCTCCCCACGTAGCGGAAGTACTAGCCCTATCCTGCCTACAACGTGGTGGATGCAGTGTATTATATAAGTGTACTAGCTTTCGCCCGCGACTCCGCCCGCGTGGACTAAAAATGTTGCAACCCCGTTCACTCCCTTAAGGGTTAAATTTAGAAAAACAGCGAAACGCGTGTTTAATCAATTGTGTTGAAGATATTTTAAGTGTTAAGAAAATTAGACGACATTCTTTATACCTCCCATACAAATTTTGGAACCCTTTTGGCCCCCTTAGGGGTTGAATTAAAAAAAAATCCGTGTCAAAAATAAAAAAAGTCTTATTCCTTGCCTACGTTATATTATAAAGACTCTCTGTGCAAAATTTCAGCTTCCTAGGTCCAACGGCTTGGGCTGGGCGTTGATGAGTGAATGAATCAGTCAGTCAGGACTTTGAATATTATTTATATAGATATAGATAATGTTTCAAATCTAGAATTTACCTGTAAAATAGTGATCTAATTTATAGAAACACGATTTGTTAAGACTTGTATAAAGTTTTTGGTGGATGTTAAGCAAAGAAAAGACGTAACCACCGACTAAATGAACTGTAAATCTTTGTGTAAGACTTCTAATGTATTAATTTGTTTCTCAGGTGTGTACAATAAAAAGTTTTAATCTAATCTGTTTTGGAGAAGGGCTTTAGTGGAATTGTGGTAGCGTTTGATGTTTTCATATGGTGAAAAAAGTCCGAAAATTTAAGTTAATTTAACTCAGTCTAATTCAAATATTTCTTCTATACAGGATTAATTTTTGAGACGGGACAGGTATCTTATTCGTTATACATAGTTACATGAAAACGTTTATTCGAGACTATCTATAAATTTTTCAAAAAAGATATTCAGACAAAAAAAGATACACGAAAACTTTTTTTGTTGCCAATCTATCTTGTTTATTATAAGGATCAAAAGTTTCTACTGCATCTATTGAGGTTTGAGTACTAAAAATGTCAGAAATTGCGAAAAATGATTCCCACACATTTCGGTAAAAGAGTCAAACTTCTAAATTAGCCAAACTTTTTGTTATGGGTAGATCCGCTATAAAGACTGGCTGAAAACATTAAAAAATAAAAAAATAAAAAATAAATAAACTCATGCCCGTTATCCCCGAAGGGGTAGGCAGAGGCACCAGTCTCTAGAACTGGACCCACGTTTTGCCGAGTTTATTAAAAAAATTAAGTAAGTAAAAAAAGTTTTAAATTTCGAATTCGATTCGGATTCTTGGGTTATTTCAGGACATTCTTATGTTTCTACTGAGAAAATTCTAGATTGTTAGTTTTAATGTATGTATTTTTGTTAAAATGTCTACCCTTAAAGTAGCTGCGTGTAATATAGTATACGCTGACTTTAATTAATTGTGTAGCGGAAACAAACTACTTATTTCCAATTTTTTTTACCTGAAACTAATTTTAAGACCCAGTCCTATAAGAAAAAAAATACTGGTGTGTAATCTGTGGCAAAATTTTGGTGTTTCACTAATTCGAACGCAACGATGCCGAGGTATCTCAAGCACTTCAAGGTAAAACATATTTTATTCGTGAATCAAGTATTATTCTTAATCAAAAGTCATGTGTTTTGTAATCTTAGATATATTTTTGCCATGTTTATGCCAAAATATATAACAAATATGTACATTTTCTGGTCCTTCACGGCCTTGAACTTTGGTGTATAACATAGTATACACTGCACCAGCTCCAACCAAGTAACCTCTTTTGGCTATGTATATAATTTTATACACTGCACTACTTACTAACAAATAACTACGTGTATTATTCTATACACTGCTACTGCCGTCGTAAAAAATATTTTGGTTATCTCGTATGGTATTTTATGCACAGTTCCCTAGTTTCATAGTTTTTTGTTATTTGCTTGCTTGATTTTCCTCTACACTTTATTTTCTGCTTCATTCATTTCATTCTTTTACAGCCTCAACAACGCAAACGGTATAGGCGTATATTGGAGCTTGACCCTGACAAACAAGCTATATCTGACGCTGGCGATAGCACAAATGATGAAGAGAATATTTACAGCCGTTCCTCTTCCCCTACTCCATCGATTGACTCATCACTTGAAAGGCTCTAGCCCAATTCTATCCAGTTCTTCAGAATAGGAAATTTATGTAAATTCTCTATCTATGCTATACTTCGTTGAACGTGAAACATCATCCCTATTGATCCCGATCTCGACTACTACTCCACGCGATATCAATGTGATTTGTCCACCCATTCACCAAACTTTAGAAGACGAGACTCCATTGAAATCTATACTAGCAGATGTTTTTCCGACCAGCACGCAATGCAATTATAATACGATGCCATCCATATCATTGCCACCTTCTCTACCTTTTGTCCAACCATCAACCAACGACCAACAACAGTCTCAAGAAAACGTAGAGTACCAAATGTCACATAACGAAACCGTAACAAAACGGCAAAACATTGAAACACTGAAACTTAACTTCGAAAGGAAAAAAGCAAAAGGTAGGAATATTTAGGAGTAGTGGTCATGCCATCGTTCAAAGATTATTGGAAAGAAGATATGGGTACGAAAAGATTCCTGATATAATGTCAGTTAAAAGAATATTTTTAACTAACTGGTTTTCGTCACTCAAATTGGTTTACTTGCTCAGGAATAATTATGGCTTGTACAGGTTGGGGACGATGAGAGAAATAGGCTTCGGGATGCAAATGCTCTTTTGCTGTCTGACAAGGCTTTTCGAAAAAGGGTGTGGCTTGTACACTGAAACCACAGGCAACAAAAACAAAATTTCAGCAGTAAAATGGTTCGACAATAAGCCGCCGAGTTCTTATGTAGATGCTTATCCAGTCGACAAAGTCAAGAGATTTGACAAAGATTCCAAAGAGCGTATCGATGTAGCATTCCCCCAAATTGTGAAATATTGTAATCGACACATGGGTGGAGTTGGTTTGGCTGATATGTGGATTGCCTTATACCAAATCAACATAAAACATACAGGGATATAAAATGCAAATTTTGCAAGGAAGGGCAAGCAAGTGCGCATTGCAAGACATGTGAAATTAATAAGTACCTACATTAATGTTATTTTTCTAAAAGACACCATTTTGTTGAACTTCATAAAAAATTATGTGTTTCCAAAAGTTCTTACATTTTTTTATATTCTTCCTTATAACAACTGGGTTCATAAGGAATATTTAGTTTTATGTGCCTTTTAGAAATAAAAAATAATAATTCTATTATTAGAGTATTTATTTCTGCAACAAATTAAAACATTTTCTGTTGTATTTTCATATTACTTATGCACCTCAAAAATTATTTTCGACATTATCATCTCCTAAGTATAGCTACAAATACTACTACTTTAGCAACTTTGTATAAAATACTATACACGTTAATCACGCGACATTTTTCAGCAAAGGGGGCAGTGTATGATATAATATACATACGGTTTCTCGAAATCTAACAGTCAGGTATTTTTTTCTTAATTTTTTTTAGCTTCAAAATAGGTTAAATAATCCGGAAAACTGAAAAAAACACCACTTTTAAACATTTTATCATCCTGTGACTTTAAGGGTTAAATCGCCAACGCTTGGACTTAATTGAAGCGTATTTTGTAAACATAGGAACACGGAATCTGCATTGGTTTGGTACGCGAATAAGTATACATTGCGACAAGTACCATCAAGAAAGGTGATTACAAACCTTTTGAAGAATCTTGAAGAAAATGGTTTGTTCAAAAATAAGTTAGTGGGGCAGCCTCGTGTACTAAACATAGACACGGAGATTGCTATTTTAACCTGCTAAATGGCAGCAATATTTGTTTCTCTGGTGTGTACAATAAAGAGATCTAATCTAATCTGTTTTGGAGAAGGGCTTTAGTGGAATTGTGGTAGCGTTTGATGCTTTCATATGGTGAGAAAAGTCCGAAAGCTTAAGTTAATATAACTCAGTCCTATTCAAATATTTTTGAATTAATTTCTCCACTGCTCCGCTCCGGCTAACGTTAATTACCGATTCGATCTAGAAACACACAAGAATACTTATAAGCTTCTCCACTACTCCGGCATCAGGTTTTTAACGGTCCGATAATTTGCTAGATCGGAACGGTATTCTACCGGTCCGAAGTGATCGACGTACAAAACCAATACACGTTTTTGCACCGCGCATACAACCCAAAAAAGTTCCCATACTATTTAATTAGATTAATAGAATGTGTGGAATCCATCCGTCCATCCGTCTGTCTGTTTGTCAAGTCAAGACTCTTTATCTCTGGACTGACTAAAAGCGTGAAATCCGTGAATATTATTAATTTTTGATTGTGCCATTCTCGGAAACTGACCATTATACTCTCGTATCATAAGTAACTATCTTCACTATTTAAAACGAGTATCGCTACACTACTGTACTTACTAAAGTTTTTGTTTTTACTCAAAGATATTTTCTAGTTTTACGTCAAAAATTTAATTTCCATTCGGAGTCCAGTTTGTTCGAAATTGTCTAGGAACTTTTTATGGTCCATCATTAATTTTAAATAACCCTTAAACACTGTCAAACAACTCCTTAAGTTGATTACGTTCAAGTTTGGACGTAATCAATACTTTGCGCTTTTATGAAGTGCCCATTGATGAAAAAAAACCAGCCAACTGCAAGGTAGGCTCACGCACGAAGGGTTGTGTACCATTATCTATACAAAGTCAGACGTAATTATATGACTAACATACAGGGTGTCGATTTGTACAGTTAAATCCGACACAGGGGTGGTTATTTATATTATGATACTAGCTGTTGCCCGCGACTACGTCCGCGTGGGCGTTAGTTGAGTAAAGTGTTTGCAAATAAGATAGGGATACTTTTAGCGCATGCGAAAGAGCTTTCATACATATACAACTTCGCAACCCCCTCTTACCCCCTTAAGGGATGAGTTTCGAAAAACTACTTTACACGTCTTTTATGACTTTCAATGAAGGACCTTCATGCTGAATTTCATTCAATTAATTTCAAAAATGGCAAGATTCATACTAACATTGCACCCCTCTTTTATCCCCTAAAGAGATGATTTTCAAAAAACTATTTTACGTGTGTTTCAAGACATTTAATGAAGGACCTTCATATTGAATGTCATTCGAATAACTTCAAAAACGGCAAAGTTTCATACTAAGTTTGCTCCCCCCTTTTTCCCCCTTAAGGGATGATTTTCAAAAAACTGTTTTACACGTATTTCCTAATTTTTAATGAACAACTTTCGTACGAAATTTCATTCGAATAACTTAAAACGGCAAAGTTTCATACTAACCTTGAGCCCCCATTTTACCCCCTTAGGGGATGAATTTTCAAAAATCCTTTCTTAGTGCTCCCCTACGTTACAAAAGGAATAGAATAGAATATTCTTTAATGTATGTACACCAGGAATTACACATGAGATTTGACAATAACATAGTACAATACAATTGGCGGCCTTATTACTAAAAGTAATTTCTTCCAGACAACCATTGACGGAAAAAAATAAAGAAGCTGAATGATGGGTACAAAAATTCAAGTTTCTAACCCTTATAGTTTAGGCCCTACGTTGATATGTCAGTCAGTCAGTCAATCAGCTTTTCCTTTTATATATATAGAAAAAAACATTCATAAATAAAAATTTTTTTTTAGTGAAAATCACCTAATAATGATGACTCAGCTTCTATTGTCAGTTAGTCAGTCAGTCAGTCAGCTTTTCCTTTTATATATATAGAAAAAAAATTATAAATAAAATTTTTTTTTTAGTGAAAATCACCTAAAAATTATGACTCAGCTTCTATTGTTTGCACTTGACGGGTCTGGCGGGGGTTTCGCAGGGCGAGGCGGGAGTGTGCGCCCGCGCGAAAGGCGTTAGGGAGCGGCTCGAAAATTTCTGACAGTAAGACAAGCCACTAGCCTTACAAGCCTCCGCCTATCCGAACTTAGCCCACTTGGTGGAGTATAGCCTGGAGTATAGGTGGAGTATAGGGACATAATGGGTTGGATGATGAATGAATGCAACTGATTAATAGTAATACACTTTCATAAAAACTACATAAAAATTAATACATTCTTAGTAGTTAACCACTTTTGCGCCCGATCTACTCGATGGTTCAGAGCAGACCAGTCTACCAACGCTTAAATAATATTAAACTCATCAAAACGGAATCATCCGGCCTGAAAGCCCGTAAAAATACTGTTAAGTATTCACGGGCATACGCTGTTAAGGTAATTTGCAGGACACGTTTTAAAAAATATATAATTAAAATTTTAACGATGTTTTTTCTGTTGCGGTGAACTCCATAATGGCGCCCGGCAAAAGGTGGCCAGCGGCACCGGAGGTAGGAATAAAAAGTGTGAAAACAGGTTTTTGTGCGTCCATTTAAACGCCCAGACTGGTTACCGGATATACTTTGTGCAAAGTGGAATATACGGAAAGGCTGCGACGGTGGAGGAAAATAACGACCAATTGCGAGAAGGACTAGCGCAGTGAGGGTTCTACCACATAATTAAGGGATCCGTTTGGGAAATACTAAGATTTACAGCGCAATTTTCTGTTAGAGTAGGGCCCCTCTACTCGGTGCTCGGTGTAAACGGCACATATAATGAACTTAAAAGGAAAACTATCACTTCATAAGTTATCGAGTAATAGGCAAATTATAATTTATAAAAATTGTCTTACAAACACAATGTAAAGAAGTACGTAACAAACAAAATAACAGGAAAAATTCGTTCAAATTCCAAAACTATCACGACTTTATGAGTTATGGACAACTTGTAATTTGTTAAAATTGTCTTGGAAAGACAATGTAAAGAAGTACGTAACAAACAAAATAATAGGAAAAGTTCGTTCAAATTCCATTAAAAATTCTTGTGATGAATGTGTTAGTCCTGTAAAATAGGTCAGGTTTTTTTTAATAAGTTTTTAATAATAAGACTGTAAACTCATAAATACATAATTGATTAAGTAAAATATACAATAATATTTATAACTTTCACGCAACACAATTACTTGACCTGGTCCCAAGATAGGATACCCTGTATAATGGTAACCAGACATTACAAACATGAAAATACACCCAGACTGAGGCCATTTGTGGAAACAGTCGAACCCACGATATCTGTCTTGGTAGTTACCGCCTTAACGACTAGACCAACGAGACGGCAATATTATAGCTTCATTCATTGTTATAATTTGACTTTACACCGTTCCACGAGTGGAAATCCTACGAAAGCAAAGACCCGCATTGCATTCGTCAAATGTGCACGGCTAAATATAAGCGAACACTGTCCGCTTCATAATGTAGGGCTATGGCTATTGAAAGTCACACGCATTGACCAATGGGCTCATGTGAACGATTTTCTTTGGGAGCTCGTTTCGTACAGTGGAGTATAAATTTTATACTTTTTATATCATAAAAAATTTGTTACTCATTATCTACAATCACTCACGTATAATGAAACGGAAGATCTAATTCAGATTTTACGATGACACCAGGTCTATTAAAGTTTCTTATTTATTTCATAAGCAGTTAAACAATCAATGTATTACTATTATTAATACTGATAAAATCTATGTTCATTACATAATTTTATTTGTCACGATCTCACGGTGTTTGTTATCGATTTCCTCCGAAACGGTTTCACCAATTATTTTTTTCGTATAATTATATTTATACATATTATATTATGATATAAAAAAAATCGTATCACAGTTTTTGCTATCGAACTCCTGCGAAACGGCTGCATCGATTATGTATCATGAATTTTTGTGTGCATATTTGGTACATCTGAGAATTGATCGTAGGTTAATTAAAATGGCAAAATAACGTTTGCCTGCTCATCTAGTTTACATATTTTCAACGTTTTGTGTTCGCACTTACACAAGGACTTGAAAAAGAAATGAGGCATGTGCATTTGCCACTCCCCTCACATAAATTTGACTGAAATTCTGTGAAAGTTTAATTGTTGCGCGAAAGCTAAGTCCTTGTCTGTTTTGTAAACAAAGGAATTCGGTAACTATTGACTTGCCAAGAAGACAACTAGAAACAAGGACTCTTCATTTCAGTTCATCGTTTTGATTGTATGTCTCAGCAACAATTTATAACTTTAATACCCTTAACCCTTAGTCTTTCATTATATTCATAGCCCCTTAAGTGGCACCATGAGAGATTCAATAAGGAAACAATGTTATCTGCCCGATGCGAATGAATGCCATAAAAAGTGATAATAATTACCAGGAGACATGAACATAGACATCATTTATTGATAATATTAATTACAAATCACATTACAATTATTGTTTAATTAATCTACTTTGAAAGTACTACAATCGACCCATAGGGTAAAATACCCTATTACTGAGACTCGGCTCCGTCCGTTCGTCCGTCTGTCTGTCACCAGGTTATATCTTATGAACCGTGATAGTTAAACAGTTGAAATTTTTACAGATTATGTACTACTGTTGCTGCTATAACAAAAAATAATGAAAAACAGAATAAAGTAAATATTTAAGGGGGCTCCCATACAACAGAAATGATTCTTTTGCCGTTTTTATAGATAATGATAAGATAATAAAATTTTATAGATTAAAAGAAGCCTTCGTGCGCGAGTCCAACTCGCACTTGGCTCCTAACTCATGACAGAAAGCAATTACACCACTTCTTAGTCATTAGAAATCTGTTGAAATTCTTTCTCCTGGTTGTGCAATAAAGTGTTATGTATCTATCTACATATGGTTATCTAAAACTGTTGAAATTTCTCTATGTATTTGAAAAAGTGGGGCCCCTCGTAACTTATGAGTACCTACGATAAAGAATATTCTTTCTATCTATCTATCTGGCTCGTGTGACCCGGCACCGGTGATCGCCACCTTCAATTCCTATATTTTATTAAACTCCCTGGTCTCTGCTTACCCCCCTGCGATACAGGTGTGAACTGTCGAAAGCACCGTCAACTAAGATTTATATCTTTGATAGAAAAAAGATTAAAAAATACATTCTGTGTCGCGCGCCGCAGCGGGTAACGAGTGTTCGATCGGTATCTTAAAAAGCCAATCCTAGGCGCTTAAAGGGGTTCCAATTGGTACAGTCGACAATACGTCAACGTACACATTTTAGTTGCAGAGTCGCCCGTAATGCAATGAAGTAGACTGCATGGGTGTATAGTAAGCTGGGCCGTCGTTATATGGATTTTTTTTTTTTCAAGATATCTTAGTGAAAGGGGTCTCAAAAGTTGCGTAGCACTATAACTAATATAACCTCATTTTTTTATTTACAGATACATAACTACTTTTGGCCCTCTACCGGAGCTTAAAGTTTGGATAAATTGGTTGTTTTTTCATTAAATTAATAAATGAAAATTTCATCACAATAGGTAGAAGTCAAGCTCACAATTATAACGGATACAAAAATCATATTAACAGTTGAAATGCGACTGACAGTGTCAGGTCACGCTCCGGGTCAAATCTCGAAGTATTATTATAGAGTGCGTTCCATTTTACATAATAGAATTTGCAGAGTTAGAGTTTTTCTTTTATGAAACGAGTTTGTAAGAATATAATAAGGGTAGTTTAAACCTCTTATAAACTATGAATTATTATTCAAACGATTTCAAACTTTGATGAAGAAACTGATAAAAACGCTGTAATTTTGAAATGTTTGGTATCTGGTAGAGGGCCAAAGTAGTATGGGATATTTTTTAAAATATTTATTACGGTAAGTAAATCGCAACTTTTGACACCCCTTTCATAATCAAATTCGGAAAAAAAGTTTGACGGCCTAGCCTAGTGTATAGCATGATGTGCTGTCGACTGTACCTTTCTAAGCTAAGGTCTAGCTAAGCTTTCAAAGACTCGGCTCAAAGCTGGCGACAGCTAGTTCCGATATTACGTGTTAACTTTCACCGCCTTTGAATTGATTCATAATAAATGCCAAGTCACGTCTTTATTGTTCTTGGACCATGAAAAATTCTGTTCAGGAAAAAAACTCCGGCCGTTACGTAGCCATTAAATATATTACAATAACACTCTTCCGCTTTCAAGTCACGTAATTAAGGTTCGATTGTCAAAATTCAAGAGTCTCAGAAGAACAAAATGCTTAACAAAACTTGTATCAAAAGGCATTTAGCAAGAAAAAAATTAAAACTGTTGACATGATGCTATTTAATTTTGTCATTGCCGTCGAAGTTTTCGACAGAGTGTATGCCTACATGCCTAGGCGTACACTAGCGACACGCGACAGCGTCAGCTCGGCGACTAGACGCGACGACAGGCTCTACGGCCAACAATTTTCATATATTTTCTTTGAAGCTCCGCACACTTGGCGTCAGAGTCGCGACGACAAGACGCCAGAAGCAAATGACGACGCCCGCGTCTGACGCGGCGAAAAGACGCGGCGACAAGTCGCCCTGTTTGCGATGGCTCTAAGACAATTATTCTTATGTCTGTCAAAGTTTTTACATGTAATAGGGAAAACTTTGAAATGAACTAGGTGGTTGAAAACTTAATTGTGAAACTGGATTATGTAAGAGTTGCCTTAAGAAAAACGAGTAGAACCCTCTTTTCGGATGCGCATGTACCTACACATGGATTTTGTTAGAGTCTGTAACAAAATCGGTCTGTTTGTAATGTCGCTGTTTCTGGATCGACACAGGGTATCCCAGTGTGGAACCAGAAGCAATTTATGTGCCTGTGTATAAATGTTTATGTTTGTATAATCACCAATTGGATTTCAGCTTTTTTTTGTAATTTAGATATTTAGTTACGTCCTACTGCAGAGGAAAGGCGTTCTCTCAGAAAGGGAGAGATTACTCTCTCCTTAACTAAAAAGAGACTCTCTTTATTACTTTTTCTCTTGGTTAATAACTCAATGACCAAGCGGGCCCAACGACGGATTGGTATTTTCAAACGCTGAGGTATGTGGACACCTCCGACATAACGGCTTCCTTCCGCACGATGTTTTCATTTACAGCGAATATTATATTATACGAAACTTGGTAGGAGTCTTCCGACGAAATATCAAGTAAGTGAATATAAAATCAAGTTAACAATTTATTATGTTAGATGCTACTCGTATCAGAAACACTTTCGACGCCCCGTCTCTCTTGATATCGTGAGATTTCGTTAAGGTTATAGCAAAGTAAATTTTATGAATAGTTAAATTTCTAGTAATTTTACTACTAATGAAATGTTCGCTCTCTCTTGACGTACTTAATGAATGCCGTCTTTGTAACTTTGTCAGATGCATTCGACAAGATTTAGCTTTGATCTGGAGTGTAAAGCTGGCCGCACACGCACGGTTTCCTGATCAGGTTTCCTGATCAGGAATTCCGATACGGAATTCCGTGAGTGTAGCGCATACATCCGGTTTTTCTTATTAGGTTTTTTTCTTGCCAGTATTTAGAGTGACATCTTCGTGAACACACGTTTGGACATGGATGACGAAACATTGATTGCCATTTCACTTTTACTAGTGCTATGTAAGAAAAAGCGGAATCATCGTTATCGGGTACACCCATTGAACACTCAAAGAATTAAAAAGAGTCAATTCCATCTCAAAATAGCACAACTAAGAGCTCACCCAGAACAATTTCAAAAAATTTACATCCAGATTTTCAATTTCCCACATGCATGAATATTTTTCAACCGCTAATATTAGATTTTCTGGTTCGCTCATTTTTAACGGAGTTTCATACAAAACCCGTCCAATCAGCACGGCGCTCGCGCGGTTCTGAACGAAAATTTCCGTTCGTGTGCGGTCGGTAGGTAATACAAAATGTATAGACAAGCTGCGTTCGGGATGACGTCATCAGGTTTTTTTCCGTTCTGCCAACCCGAACGCGCGGCTTTCAATTCTGAATGACATTCGGTTATTTTTCCGTCCGGAAATTGTCAGAGCGTGTGCGCCTAGTTGAATATTTATATGGAAGACGTGCATTCGGGTTTCCGAATCTGAGTTCCTGATCAGGAAACCGAATCAGGAAACCGTGCGTGTGCGGCCAGCTAGTGCCCACATCGAAAGTTCGCCTCTAAGAATTTAATAACACGATAATAACGTCCATTCAACACAATAATGTTACGCGACTACTTTCGCGTGGTAAAGATTACCTTCCACTCTGATAACGGTTGGATTGAACTTGGCGTAATCGGGATTAGTGTGGTAAATAAAATCGTCACCTTAAGGTCATAGCACACATATCAACTCGGAAAGGGTTCGAGCAGCTCCTGTACGTCAACTCGGCTACGGCTAGGCAACACCGCGCTTACGGCTCGCCGACCACTGGTACTTACCAGATTGCTCTAAAGTAATACTTGGAGTGGACGAAGAGACGTTAGCTCGGGTACGGAGAGACGTAAGCGCGGGGACGACGAGCCGTAAGCGCGGGAACTGCAAGTTGACCACGCACCGCATCGCGGTTCGGAGCCAGTTCCGAGGCGAGGCGATTACGTTACGATTCCGATTAGTGTGCGTTGCATTAGGGAGTTCCATACAAACAATGCTGAACGGCTCGAGGCGATACGGTGACGATCCTTTTCCGAGTTGATATGTGTGCTGTGACCTTTAGTGGTGAACAGAGCTATTCCAGACTTGTTCCGAGCTCCGTGGTTCCGAATTTCCCAGGTTCCCAATTTAAAAAAAGAAGTGCCTGGAAAAAATATTATTTTGTTGTACCTCCTCCATATTTTCCGATTTCCACGTGAATTGTAGTTTTTGTATGACACCAATACATATAACAAGTGGTGAAAAATTTTATGCAGCTAAAATTAAAATCATTCTTTATCTTTCCATTTAACTCCTTTCACATCTGAATGAAAAGCAAACTGCTAGTTGAGCTTTCACTTAGATCTCTTCACTAATACAATCTCCATTTAACGCAGAGTAGGGTGGTGTTCATAACTCAATTCGCTCAAAAGTGTGGCATAGCTCTCTTCACCACTAAGGCGACGAAATATTCCTTTTAAGTTTCTAAAAAGGATACCCTGTGGACCTTAAAGTAAATATTTAACAGGGGCAATAATTAAATGTAGTGAAGTTCATGTTCGAATCCTATTTCATAGCCCGAGACAGGGACATTTTTCACTGTTCAGAATCGTCTAGAGATTCTACTCGATAAATTTACATTAACTCAACGCAGTACAGAAAGGCCAATGCGCTGTACAAGTCCAATTTTTTCACTAGGAAATTTTGGTTGTGCAATTATATAAATAAAGAAGAGACATTTTCATCATCAACCCATCATGTCCCCACCGAGGGGCACTGGTCTCTTCCCTGAGGAAGGTATAGGCCATACCCCTCCACCACGGGGGCCAAGTCCGGATTGGTGGAGGCTTGTAAGACTAGTGGCGTGTCTTACTGTCAGAAGTTTTCAAGCCCCCCTAAGGACTCTGATTTTTTTTTTTTCACGCTGGGTAAAATGCGTTACGCATCTCCTCCCGTCGGGGGACGGAAGGAGTATGTGAGACTCCCCGGGAAAGTGGTTCCCGGTATACCCACTAAACAACCCAGCGGCACTCCCTCTTCGCCTTGGTGGCGGGGGTCTGGGAATCTGGCACTTCTTCCAGTCCCCCGCCGGCGATTGCCCGCCTAGACACGGCGGGCCCCTCAAGGCCTCTGGCTTGGCTTAACGACTGTCATCTATCGACGGCAGCCGGCACCAACTGCTTAACGTGCCTTGCGAAGCACGGAACCGCTCGGAAAAATGCCGTGTACACATGCAAACGCGCGCTTACTGCGCGTTTGCATGTGTACACGTCAATCAGACCTCATAGTTCTTACAACGCGCGTTACAAAAGCGCGCGCTTCAAAACGCCTAGTGTGTACCCGCTTTAAGGCTGACATTCAGAAACGAATCCTAAGTTCACGCTTAGATCAGTCTTAGCAAAATAAACTAAAGTCGTACTTAGTAAAGCGCCGTAATTTTCGTATTCACAGTACTTAAGAAAGTCATCTATATTGTATATATTTTTTTAGTGATGTAGTTCTTACCGGTTTTTTAAATTTGACATTGCTACACGAGAGCAAGACAACATCATACAATTTTATATATGTCAGAGTGAATAAAAAAATCCCACAGATAATGCTCGTAGAATATAAGCGAAATGACGTTTGGAGTAGTCTGTGAACAATAGACTTAGAAGTGACAGTTCTAAGTTCACGTAAAGTCACCGATATTGACTACTTACACTTAGCTAAGCACCATTTCATACTAAACTTGCTAAGATTCGATTCTGAATACGAAATGTTTTTAAGTACGTGATTTTGACATTGCTGAGACCAGACTTTGCTTAGTTTTCGTCTCTGAATGTCAGCCTAAGACTTCCTGCAAATAAGAAATGAAATTATATGTAGATAAAAAAAGGGTACACTTACACTTACAAGGTATTATCTTTTCACTGTGAAAAACAATCATCATCAACCCATTATGTCCCCACCGAGGGGCACGGGTCTCTTCCCTGAGGAAGGTACAGGCCATACTCCACCACGGGGGCCAAGTCCGGATTGGTGGAGGCTTGTAAGACTAGTGGCTGGTCTTACTGTCAGAAGTTTTCAAGCCGCCCTAAGGCCTCTGACTTGACTTAACGACTGCCATCTATCGACGGCAGCCGGCACCAACTGCTTAATGTGCCTTGCGAAGCACGGAATCGCTCGAAAAAAATGCCACTAGCGTTAGTCATAGACGGTGACCCATCCATGGACTGAACGTGCCGTATGTTGCTTAACCTTAGTGATCGTTCAAGATCACTCAGGCAGCCCAGGCTACGAGCGATTCTTATCGCGATATCTTATAAAAACAATATTGTTAATGATTTATAGACACAGAACATATTTGTAAATATTCGTGATTTCCGTCCTTTTGCTAGAAACTGTAAATCCAAAATCCAAGTTGTTGGTACCATGTCGTTGTTGACGAATGTTTTCTAAACTAGCAAAATATCTTTGTAAATAGTGGTTAGTATGTCCCCATAGAGCCATCGCAAACAGGCGACTTGTTGCCGCGTCAAGTCGCCGCGTCAGACGCGACGTTGTCATTGGCTTCTTGCGTCTTGTTGTCGCGACTCTGCGATTCCGACGCCAAGTGTGCGGAGATTCGAACAAAATATATAAAAACTAGCTGAACCGGTAAACGTGGTTTTGCCAGGTAGGGGCATGAAAAATAGATTCTCAGGCCTACAGATTGTACATAGAAAATTTCATGAAAATCGGTGAAGCCGTTTCGGAGGAGTATGCGCACTAACATTGTGACATGAGAATTTTATATATTAGATTGACGGCCGTAGCCTGTCGTCGCAATTAGTCGCCGAGCTGTCGCTGTCGCGTGTCGCTAGTGTGCGCGTACGCTTAAAGTTCATCAATCGAATTCAGAGTCACGTTATAAGAGGAACGTAAAACTGAACCACTGCTGCGGAAAAGTCATAAGGAAGCTTCGACATAAAATGCATTAAGCCACCTACCCAGGGTAAGTTAAGTTTCGCTATGTCTCAAATTTACCTACGTGATCTGCTAAAAAGCCACTCCATAATATGATAGACAATAACGGTACAGAAGTCTCAATTTTGTCTTGGATGTTTACATGTCTGTGACGTCGCTGTTTCTGGTTCCCACGACACAGGGTATCCTAGTGTGGGGCCAGAAGCAATGTATGTACCTGTATGTAAATGTTATGTTATGTTATGGTTCTTGCCAATTCATTCCGTCAAAAAGGTCCAATTAACAACTTTGGTTCTAACGTAAGTTCAGGGCCATATTCAAACTACAACGAGCATGATACTATTGCTGCTGCTGCTTATTAGATAAACGTGTCATAAAAAACTACTGTGACTTTTGTTATAATTATACCATAAGTGATATAGTAAAATGAAAAAGAAAGAAATGAAACCATAAGCCGGTTATCTAGCATTTTGATCAATCAATGCGCAAAATAAAATGACTGTAATATTAGAAATATATTTTTCATTGAAAGCTTAAAAGTATATTTTTTATATAAAAAAATTGTTGTTTTAATGAGCTATTTTACTTTTCAAAGCAAGATGTTTTTATTTCATATTACACAGCAAAATAGTGCTTCTATTTTATTGTACCTACTAAAATTCAACAGCACTCGATTTCACAGTGATTTCAAATTATATTTCTGAGAGCGTGATGCTTATGTCTGTTTTTCTTTATTGTGCCATAAAGAATAACAACAACAACAAAGTTGAAAGTGAGTCTTAAAATATATTATACACGTAATAGGGCAGTGCTAGTAGAAAAATCTACTCAATGTTGGTTTCTGACCCAACTTCAATATATGTAAGTTCACAACAGTGAGTATAAAAAACTACTTTACTTTTCACTTTTTTAGACTAATTCATATAAAATGTCATATAACTAATACAATAGAGATATCTGATGTATTTTTTATTCAATAACCGTAAATTATATATATATATATAACAGACATACATGTACATATATGTAATATTTATATATATATATATTTGCAGACTCAATGTCAAATTCAATATAGCACACTTATTTAACCTGATCCTAAATTAGGATACCCTTATGTTATAGTAACCAGGCAAAGACACTAGGAAAAAATTAAGATCAGGAAAAGACCTTTTACACCCAGACCTGGGGTCATTGGTGCGAATAACTACAACTACAATCTGGGAAACGTAGACAAGTTTAAGGAATGCATAGAGAGCCTATCGTTTTCTGAGGTCATGGGCGAGGTTTCCGCAAATGATGCTTTTAATATATTTCATAACATATTATGTACATTCTTTAGCATATGTTTCCCAACGGTTAAAATAAAAAGAGGCCAAAAAAAGAATTCCTGGGTATCTAAAAGTCTAAAAAAGTGTTGCCAGACCAAACGAAAACTCAAACTAGATTATTATAAGAGCAAATCTGATAATAAAAAAGAACAATATAAAAAGTACGCGAAATTACTAAAGCATTGTATAATCTCGGTGAGAAAGCGTAAAAACAAAATATACATAGAAAATGCGAGAAACATAGATATAGCTATGATATAGCGACGTCATTTAATAATTTTTTTACAGATTTAGTTAAAAATTCAGGGCAGTTTGAAAACAATAATTGTAAAACAATATATAAAACAAATCTTAGTAATAGTAACAATCAGAGTATCTTTTTTCAACCGACTGACCCTTTTGAAGTCAATAAAATAATAATGTCCCTCCGTGATACACACTCAGTAGGCTTTGATAATATCAATACTAAGCTACTCAAATCAGTCAGTAGACATATATCAAAACCTCTTTCACATATAATTAACCTTTGCTTGGAACAAGGGTGTTTTCCTGAAAAATTAAAATGTTCTATTGTTCTGCCTCTACACAAAACGGGGAATAGAGAGGAATTAAACAATTACAGACCAATAACTTTGATACCCATATTATCAAAAATTATAGAAAAAGCTGCGTATAAAAGAACCATGGATTTTCTGGAAAAACATGATATTCTGTCAATAGAACAAAACGGCTTTAGACAAAACAAGTCTACGACGCTAGCTAGCTTTAACCTGGTAAAACAAATAACGTCGAGCCTTAACGACAGGATTCCAACCGTAGCCCTATTTCTAGATCTCAGCAAAGCTTTTGATTTCGTTGACCACCGCATACTACTAAATAAACTTGAAACAGTCGGTATAAGAGGTTCAGCATTAAATTTTTACAAAAATTACTTACTTCAGCGAAAACAAATTACACGGGTTACTAAACTAGTAAGTGACACAAATACGGTGGAATCTTTTGACTCCTCAGCAAAGATAGTTACGCATGGTGTTCCACAAGGAAGTATCCTTGGGCCATTGTTGTTTTTAGTCTACATTAATGACCTGCCAAAAGCGTTAAAGCACGAAAGCGTATTATTTGCTGATGATACAACAATAATAGTTAAGGGAAAAAATATCAATACTTTTGAATCTGACATAAATGAATCTTTAGAAAATACAATAACATGGCTAAAAAATAATAATTTAATAATAAATACAGAAAAAACTAAAAACTATCCAATTTGTTACAAAAAAAAAAATCAAATTGAACTAAACGTAGCAATAAAGAATGACAAAATACAGCAAGTAGACAAAATACAATTCTTAGGTATTATATTGGATGAACAATGCACTTGGAAATCGCAAATCGAAGCTGTATGTAATAAAATAAATAAATTCATATTTGCATTAAGTAGAATTAGGCAAATAATATCAGTTGAAACGGCGCTTTTAGTTTATCACAGTTACGTCTGTTCCACCTTACGTTACGGAGTGGTACTATGGGGTAACTCAACCGAAAGTCATAGAGCTTTTGTAGCACAAAAAAAATGTCTCAGGGCTATATGGGGCATGTCTTGGAGAGAGTCCTGTAGACCAATATTTCAGACATACAACATTTTAACTTTTTATGCCATTTATATATTCGAGGTCAGTAAATTTGTCAAGGGAAATATGCAACTGTTTGAAAAGTGCGATAACCAAAATAAAAGGACAGTAAGACATCAAATATTAAAATATCCAAGGACAAATCTAGAGCTCCATAAACGCAATAGCTATTGCATGGCAATAAAAATATTTAATAAACTGCCTAAAGACATTAGTTCTCTTCCAAAAAATTAATTTAACACAGCACTGTATAATTGGTTAGCCCAAAAATGTATATATACAATGAAAGATTACTTTGCATTGTGATTTTATGATTGTTTTAACTCGCTTGTGATGAAATATTTTAACTTATTGGATTAATTTTTTTGTGAATGTTTTTTATATGTAATGGACGACGCACAGTTTTCTTAAAGCGAACCTTCTGTTCTTTCATATATGCAACTACGTGCACACAATAGACTTAGACTCCGGTTTATATATCACAACGCTGTTCAAACTCCAGATTGCGGTATCAGTTTGCGCCGAACTTTAGGAAACATACCTTAGACGTGTTACAAAACAAATGTGCCACAGTTTGTTTGTTTGTGCAAAAAGAATAATGCGAAAAGGAATTCCAAAACACAAGTTGAACGTGGAAGTTGTAAGGTTTTGTTGGTCCGCTTTATTCCGTTTCAGAAACTCACACGTTTATAAATCGTTTTCAATTGTTATTGTTGTTGTACATAGTTGCCACAAAAGTAGAAAACCACCCTTCGTGATTAAACATTAAACATTAACATTTACAGGCACATACATACATGGCTTCTGGCCCCACACTAGGATACACTGTGTCGTGGAAACAAGAAACAGCGACATCACAAACGTAAACATCCAAGACCTGGGGATTTTTTTTTGTCCCCAGCCGGGGTTCGATCCTGGGACATCTCGCATGGTAGGCAGTTGCGCTAACCGCTGCGCCACAGAGGTCCTCTACTAATTACAGATTCATTGATGCCGGCGTATCGGGCTATGCTCAGTATTGGGTACTAGGTATAGCGCATTTTGTGCGCTCTATTCAGTGAAGTTAAAGATTAATTTGCAAAAAAAAATATGAAGGTTGATCACGGGATTATTTCTAAAAGACTAGTAATAATTTCTGTGCTCAAAAGAAAACAAAAAATTATATAAATATGAACATGATTTTTCTTAACGCTCACTCACTGCATCATCAAAAGTCTAAGGGCCTATTTCTGAATTGAGAATTTGCACTAAGTAAATACTTAAGTAACATGCTGTCACGCTCTTTTCTAAAGAAATTTGATGAGACAGCACTACAGTTAAGTAATTACTTAGCGAAATTCTCAATTCAGAAATGGTCCGTGAGTTAATGATTCTGGACAGACTTGAATGTCCTATACTTGAGATTTCCTTAACGTCCATAACTTTACAAATGTGCAAACTTAGAAAACGAAGTCATAGATACATGCCCACATTGGGAATCGAACGTGGGTCTCCCGTTTTCAAGTGTTGTACCACAAAAATATGGATAAAATATTACAATTATCAAAATTAAATAAAGTATAGACATTCAACATTTTATTCAGAAATATACCTACTTTTACTTTGGGTAGTATCGTTCAATCAACAATTATTTACACTATAATAACAATTTTAATACCTTCCTCAGGGAAAAGAGCCGTGCCCTTCAGTGGGGACAAAGTGGGTTGATGATGAACAATTTCTTTTTTTGTTGCCTGCGAAAATATTTAATGTGTCTGCACTAATATCTAGTATAATGAGTAAATGTTTGTATAAAGAGGAAATGTTTGTATGTTTTGAGTAAAGTGTTTATCCGATATCAAAAATTATTTCATCAGTGTGAATCCGTTTTTGACTGCTAATTACTAATAATTATGTACGATTGGGCTGTCATTCGAAATTCCAATCAACTAAATTCAAAACTAAAGTAGATATTTCAAGACTTCCAATAGCAGCTTTTCGGTTTGGTACCAAAATGTGCGGTTGCAAAGATCCTAATTTAGAACATCACAGATTGGAGACTTCCACCGAATCAGGAAACTTCACTTTAATTTCCGACAAATATCTTTGGTTGAACCTATTTGCTGAGAGTCGAGCTTCGTTTCTGGGCGGAATCTTGCATTATCATCCTACTTTTTACTGTTCTCTATCATTGTTAATTGGATGCTTCCTCTCATTTTTAGTAACCAATATAAATTAATGTCTTCGCGTCACTATTCCATGAAATGCCTTTTTAACAGACTTCAAAAAGGGGGAGTATTTTAGTGCGTCGGGATCTTTTATTTTTAGGGTTTTATCAAAAAGTAAAAACCGGAACCCTTAGGGCCTTTCTCCACTGCTCCTGTCCGGCAAAGGTTAATTACCGATCCAATTTAGAAACACACAAGAATACTAGTAAGCTTCTCCACTACTCTGGCATCCGGTTTTTAACGGTCCGATAATTTGCTAGATTGGAACGGTATTTTACCGGGCCGAAATCATTGACGTACAAAAACAATACACGTATCGAGTTGAAATTTAAAATTATACACTTAAATCTACAGTCACATTTAATGAACAAATTTTTTTATAGTAATGAGGCCGCCAATTGTACTAAGATTTATAAAAAATCTGTAAATGTAATTTTATAAGTACAATGGGGAATATTCTATCTATGTATCTATCATATTGCGAGGAAATCAAAATTCTTAAGGTATTTTCCGTTGACCTAGATTAAACTTGGTAATTAATATTTGGTATTCATATACAAATACAGAGAAAAATTTTAAAACTATACATTTGTAATACAATCTTTAAAAAAAAATTGTCTTTGAAACTCGGAAAAAAAGCGAAACTTCGAATCCAATTTCAAATATTTTATATTGATAACAAAACAAAATGTTTACTTTATAATCAAAGTTGTTAGTTAAACAATTAATAGATTAATGTGAAGAGGAAGCTAACAAAAAACTCCAAATTTTATTCTTTTCAAAAAAGTTTTAGAAAGTTTTAAACTTAAACGGCCTTACTAATAAATAAGTTATACTCTCTGAATAGCTATTTTACGTATATCAATTTATACTGGTTTAATCGCATTTAGCGTACAAATAACCACTTTGTCAGACCTCGCATAACGGCTGTATACACAGCTCATAACATTTATTAGTAAGGCCGAAAAATTATGAATCAAGGATGTCTTGAAAGCTCTCGTCTCAGCAACTCGCCATAGATCTAAATTTTTGTCTTCGTAAGGCATTTTGACTCAAGAGAGCCAAGCAACCGAGTCCAAAATTTACATTTCACTTTTTGAATTAATGAGATGGCCCAGATATTTTAAACTTTGGTGTAAAGCCTTTTCACTATTGCCGCGTCGAAGCAACCAGATGGTATAAATTTAGGGAGGCCTGAATATAAATCATTTTAAGATACAATTTTAGCTTGTTATTTAGCTGATTTGCTTTTTGTTTCAAAAGTTATTTCTCACCCGACTCTGAAATGAAAACGAGTTTAATAATTTCGCAGTTCATGTATGTTGTTTTTTATAGCGTTTTTTTTTATCGTTTTTATATTTTAGAGTAGCTTCAATGCTCGAGTTGAATTAGAAATGCATAATATTGTAAAATCTTTACGTCACCTTAAGTTACATTGTACTATCACAATTTTATTAATTTATTGTGTATGTATGAATGTATTCATATTCGTAAATGTTTAGAAAATATTATATTGTATTTTTTTCTGGTTTTGTATAATTTTACTGAAAAGATCGTTCAAAGTTTGAAATCTACGTTGTTTTACACAACAATATTTGAACGTCTTGTGGAAGAAGCCAAAGGAACTTTATGTCGCGACTTTGTGTATAAAAGTTATGTCGGCGAGTATAATTCAAAACTTTCATCTCACACCTTGGAATCTCACCTGTACCTTAAAATCCAAGAAATGAGTTTCCCAGCAACAAGTCTTTGTAACAGACAGCTATAAACGCGAAACGACAAGACAGAATGAAATGAACTCGAGCTCATACCTCGTTTCAAGACGTAAAACTGACACCAAAGGGATGTTTCTTAAGTTAAATATTACAAAGTGAAAACACCTAAGTATTTATGACCAGCTCTTGCTTTTACACAAATACTGTTGATAGAAAACCAAAAAGTTCAAAAAGACAACTTTTGTGTCAAGGCCACGTGATAGGTATCTAGTGTTTCTTAATACGTTGGTTTCAACCGTTTGATTTTGCGCATCTGGTTTTTAGATATTTTGATTATTTGTACCTATCCATCTGTACATATCATCATCATCATCAACCCATTATGTCCCCATCGAGGGTCAAATCTCTTCCCTGAGGAAGGTCCGGATTGGTGGAGGCTTGTAAGACTAGTGGCTGGTCTTACCGTCAGAAGTTTTCAAGCCGTCCGTGAAAAACGACCACAGTAAAGTTGAGCATAGGCCGCTTCGCCGTCACGCCAACCTCGTCAGTCCCCTGCTAGTCTCGTTCATTGTCTTCCTGCCGCCTTTTCTAATATTAGCAAGCCATCAGGTAAGGCGATTCACTGAACGACGGACAGTTTTTGACCACCACTAATATTATTTGTAGTATAATGCCCGATAACTTGAATAAAGACTTTGCACGGAAACATTTCGGGTCTTATTGTTTTCTAAGTTACCTACATCATCATCCTCAACCCATTATGTCCCCACCGAGGGGCACGGGTCTCTTCCATGAGGAAGGTACAGGCCACACTCTACCACGGTGGCCAAGTCCGGATTGGTGGAGGCCTGTAAGATTAGTGGCTGGTCTTACTGTCAGAAGTTTTCAAGCCGCCCTGTTAAGGCCTCTGACTTGGCCCAACGACTGCCACTTATCGACGGCAGCCGGCACCAACTGCTTAACGTGCCTTGCGAAGCACAGACCCGCTCGGAAAAATGACACTAGCGTTAGTCATAGACGGTCACCCATCCATGAACTGAACGCGCCCAATGTTGCTTAACCTTCGTGATCGTTAAAGATCACTCAGGCAGCCGGGGCCACGAGCGATTCAAGTCGATTCGAAGTTACCTACATACATTTGTGAAGTTATCAAGTTACAGTAGCAATAATTTTACTTTACCGTTAACAACCGCTAACTGTGATGTTAAAAATCGTGAGGAAACCCGAGTGTCTAGAGTGTTCACATTCCATACGCTTGAATTTGCTAATCCGTAGTGGCTAAGGCCAATCTCTCTCCCTCTTTCTCTCCCTCTCTCTCTCTCTCTGAGAGAAGGTCTGTGTCTTAGTGGGACGTATGTAGGCTGCGAACTCAATACGACTGCGCAGATTTTTATTCAAGTAATCCTTTGGGCATTATACCACGTAGAAACAAAGGACATTTAATTAATTGGTCTCTCTAGATTAGTATTGACGATTTCACTTCTGAGGTAATCCCAGTATACCCCATGTGACAATACAGTACATCACAGTACCTATGTAAGCCAGCTGTGCAGGGTTGATGAATAAGCATCATAACACACTCAAAAACTTTCGAAGATTCAAACTTTATGGATTTGTTCCTAGATTTGCCGATCGCTGAAAATTCTGCAGCGAATTACATTTGCTAGCAGACTAAAGTTATGGTAATCGGGCTATAAGTTACAGGATTTTGCTAGTAAGCCTCTCAATTTTATTGGAAGATAGGTTGGGTACTTTAAACCTTTGCTCTTAATAGAAAATTGAATTTGTCCTCCTTTTAATTTAAACGGCGAATAAATTTCCTACAAAATTTCGATATTAATCGGCAGGTATTTTTGAGAGGGATTTTCGTCTTCGTTGTTCAATTAATTAATTTGTGAAAAGTGACATTGAAGGCTGTTTGCATATATTAATATTTAATAGTAGATGATTGAGAAACTCCACTTTGTGAGGCCCTAACTAAATTTACGTCCAAAAAGTACCTACAATGTAAGAAATTAAAAAACACTACAACCTCATAAAATGGTCTCGCAATTCCCGTTATTCTGGCCAGGCCTAGAAAAACAAACACAACACAGAGCTGGAAGAAGATTTGCTGCAGCAAAATTGCATATTTGCCGCGAAGCTACATTGCCTGGCGACGGAAATAAACTTGCCTGCGAGGGTGTAGGCGCAAACCCCTGCAATTTATAGATCTGACGTCCCAAATAAAATAAATACAGAAAGCCGAGTAACCTACTCAATGTAATTTTTAGAGAAAAAATGTCCAAAAATGACAAAAAGTCAAGTAAGTGTATCCAGAATAAAGTTAATAATGATTGTCGCAAGCTACCACAATGTGATCAAACAAATATAGCAATAGCTGATAAAAGTTCTCGTATCAAAAATGATTTAAGCATGCAGAAAATAGTACATTTTGAAGTGAGTAAGCCGAGCCTTAAATCCAGGAGTATTCAAGTACGGGTTGATTGATAGATTAAAGTGATTTGTTTGGTGGTCGTTCGTTAATATAAATATATGGAATTGTATAAAGACATCATAATTGTAAAAGAAACTGTATACCTATAATTATATTCTATCCACGACTCATGTCAGTCTACGTACTTATCATCATCATCATCAGGCTATATTAGTCCACTGCTGGACATAGCCCTCCCCTAATGAGCGCCATAGCGCCCTGTCTAGAGCTTATATCCTACGTTTTTATATCCGAAGAAAATATTGGTCAAGTCATGGGCGTTCTGTTTCTTCGTATTGAGTCTAAACTAGGTCCGAAGATCAATGTGCTGTCTGTGGCGCAAGGAATTTTAATTCCTCTCGTCCGTATAATCGTCGATTTATTTTCCCGATGCACGATGCACCTTTGAACAGACGGAATAGAGAAATCTATGGTTATAGAAAGGAAAAAGAAGCTACAATAAAGAGATATTATAAGACAGAATCAGAATCAGAAATTTATTTCAACGTAAAGAATTTACATTCTGCTTGTTGAATGTCAATGTACATACAGTTATGTATAATGTTACCCGCTGCCTTGGGGCCGTCTGTAGTGGAGAAAAAGGCAGCGAAAAAAAAAACTCCTCTCTGACAATCTTTTCTCAAATCAACTTAAAGCAATACAAATAAAACTTACAAAACAATATCTGGGATGTGTTGAACACTAGACACATTTATCCTCTGTTTTTTTTTTTTAATTTTATTTATTTGTTTACAAAGCCAACAGCACTAGTTAAATAATATAAACAGTTATAAATAAAATTTATCATAAGCCAATTACGGGCTTATTTTATGCTAACGTGACTTGAAGACAGGCACAAAGTCTACAGAGGAAAATAGGTAAAAGGAAATAAAAATCAAACAAACTAACTTTGAAATACAAAAATCAAGCAAACAGAATACTAAAATTAGGTGTAAAAAAATAACTTAAATTTAATATTAAACTACTATTTAAAGCCATACGTCCTTGTCTTCTAAATAATCGTTGATTTTATAATAAGCTTTTTTGCAAAGAGTGTGCTTAACACAATTCTTAAATCGCGTTGGAGGTAACTCTAATATATCTTGGGGTATCTTGTTGTAGAACCTTAAACAGTGCCCCATAAAGGAAGTATTAACTTTTGCAAGTCTAAATCGTGGAAATGACAATTTTAGTTTATTCCTAGTATTAACGTTATGATCTGTGATGGCTACCAAGTGTTTCGAAGTCTTTAATATTTTTCCTAACGTACATAATATTTTCATAAATGTATTGGCTTGCAACTGTTAGGATGTTGATTTCTTTGAAAAATTTCTTAGTGTGTCCCTACTACCTAGCTTGTAAATAAATCGGATCAGTGTAACCTAATGCGTAACTTTGATGTGATTTTCAAGTTTTTCACAATATTTTTACGGTTTTGCAAAATCTTCTAGGGTTCATGACCGTAAAAATTTAAGACTTGTTAAATAAATAAGTAAGATCCGACGAAAAAAACAAACAACCTAAAATACTTTAATATAAGGGACGGTGCGAGGTTTCTATTTGCACATAAAAGTTAGGCTTTCTTTATTTAGGATTAAAAACAGATTTTTCAAATAATGCTATGACCAAGAGATAACATAAACATAAACATTTACATACAGGCACATACATTGCTTCTGGCCCCACACGAGGATACCCTGTGTCGTGGGAACCAGAAACAGCGACGTCACAAACATGTAAACATCCAAGACCTGGAGTTTTTTTTTATCCCCAGGGGAGGGCCTGGGACAAAAAATTGGGGAATAGATAAAGAACGCTTTATTGCACAACCAGGAGAAAGAATTAAAAAAGATTTCTAATAATTAAGAAGTTGTATGCAATTGGCGGTCTTATCGCTCCAAGTGATCTCTTCTAGACAAAATTTATTTAGTCCCTTTCAAGGGAAGAAAGTGCGATTTTCAAATACTCTTATTTGTACGTAAATGTTATATTTGACGGAGGAGGACGAGAATTACCATGTTCTTCGTCCATGGCAATGCTTAGTGGGCGTACTACGGGGTATGTCGGTTACAGGGAAACAGGTGGAACTTCTCAACGCTGATTTATTTGAATGTCGCACAGAGTTTCAGCAAAGTAACACTACAGAACGCGGAACAGTTTCTAAGTGACTGGTATACTCGACGGCCGGAAGCAAAGTGATGCGCCCGGGCTCGAGCTCCCACTCGTAGACTCTGTTAAACGCCACCAGGTGGCGCTGGCGTTCTGGCATAGCCGGTGGTAGTCTAGTCAAATCAGCAACTAGATCCGACACGGCCGTCCTGCTGACACACGACCTCGTGTGCTAATCTGGAAAGAAATAACAAAGGACAGTATCCGTCTCGGTCATTCCTGACGTATCATCAAGCTCCGCTATTACTTTCTTTTTGCTCGATTGCAAACAACTAACTTTCATGTCAAGTCATTTATTATTCTTACTATTCTTAATTCACAATGAAATCAATTTGTTTACTTTGTTTTATTTACAACAGAAAAGTTATTCAATCTTTGTACAAACTATTCTTACAACTTGCTCGGCAGAGACATGTACCACCCAGAGACAACATCACAAACAATATCATAATCAACCTCACAATCAACATCGAATCAACTAGGTCTGTAACTAGACCACACTGAATTAAGCAACTCCTGTCACCACGGCCCTCACCAGCCGACCAGCAATCACATTGCTTTTATCTTACGCGCCTAGCGCACATCCACACAAGGATCACCACATGCATCACCACGTGACTGCACACACATTACGGTCTTCCGACCACAACCTCCGCCAGAGTCAAACGCGCACTGCGCACCCACGGACTACTTGATTTACACCAAGAGACGCCGATTTCCAACGGGCTACAGCTACGAAATAACCACTGGTACGGTTGACAGAATACGGCTGACAAAGAGTTCTTAAACAGTTTCCTCATCATCACAATCAATCTGTTCTAAATCAATTTCATCTGGTACATGCCCCTCCGGCATTTTCCTCAATCTGTCATGCGCGTACTTATAAATTCGCTTAGAATTCAAGGCTTTCAGAGTGTAACGATCACCATCTAGTACTTGCACAACTTTAAATGGACCCTTGTACTTCTGATCTAACTTTGTTTGATTCCGTTCCTCATTTTGCATCAAAACTAAATCACCGACTGAAAATCTCGTGAACGCTGCCTTAGTACAATCGAACCGCGCCTTATCATACTGCGCTGCCTGTTGCATATTTTCGGATGCTTGCTCACGAATGTCTTGTAAGTCAACATCATTTTCCGCGTCACTACTCATTAGAGCTAGCGGTCTAGCAACTTTACCAATTAAAAGTTCAAGAGGTGAAGCCTTCGTAACGCGATTTATAGTGCAATTTATTGCAAGCTGAACCTCACCAAGGGCGTCTTGCCATGACCTGTTACTCGACTCTACCGCGGTTAGCATGGATTTTAAAACGCTCATCACTCGCTCTACCTGCCCGTTTGCACGTGAGGAACCGGTCGCGATTAGGTGAAGGGTAATGTTACTATTTCCGCAAAAATCTTGAAACTCCTTACTAGCGAAACATCTGCCCTGGTCAGCGATTATTCGAGTCGGCGCACCGAAGAGCTCTACACTTTCCTTAACAGCCCGGATGCTACTTTTAGAGTCTATGTTCATCGAGTGGTGTAAGAGAACAAACTTGGTGAACGCGTCTATAAGAACAAAAACGTACTCTTTGTTATCATTTTTGCCGCTTAATTTCCCTGTCGCGTCAATATGGATGGTATGCCACGGTACAGTCACCTTAGGTATGGGATGCAATTCCGCCTGAACCTTTCCTGAATGGGGTTTCGCTACTTTGCATGTCACACAATGTTCTACAAACTTGTTCACATACTGGGCCATGCCTGGGAACCAATAAAAATCAAAAAGCTTTTCACGTGTCTTTTCGGCTCCTAGATGCATAAGAGACTCATGAAAGTTGTTGATTACGGACCATCTTAGTGGCCGGGGAAGAAAAGGCAAACATTTTGTTTTTCCGCAGACATCCTATAGGGTCGCCGCTGTACGGTGCGGTTGGGGTTTATTAGACGAATCGTAAGCTTACCCGTGGTCACACGCGTAGTAGGTAAACCCGTTATGAAAAACTCTGAATAACGGTCTAAGATCGCTAATAACTCTGACTTCTGAGAGCCTATCACATCCGTATCGATCGCGTTTAAAGCGGGTCGCGGTTCACTGTCACTCTTTATCGAATTAACAACTGCTACTCTGTCTAACGAAAACTCAGTTTCACTCATATTCACTGAAAAACCTTGTTTTAAAATCTCACGACCTGACATGATATCGTAGTGTATGTACTTGTCGGGCAAAACGTGCAGCAGGATCTCTAGAGGATGATCATTAATCGTTACACAACACAACATCTGTTCCGTGCTGAATACTCGCGATTCGCCAATACCGGTTAAACAAACAACATTGTTTACTCTTTTTCCACTAAATTTAGGCGCATAACGTTCTTTAATCAACGAGCATTCAGCACAGCTATCGTAAGTAAACCTGTACAGCTCACCTTTGTGCACCATCGTGCCTGTAGGGGGTTGCACGACACAAACATCCACACGCCGCTCGGTCCGCGCTGCAGGCGCGCCGCCGCCGCTGCCGCCGTCCGCTCCGCTCGTCATGCAACGCGCCGCGATGTGGCCGGGCTTGCCGCACTTGAAGCACGTCAGGGATCTGGTCGCTACTGGTTGCTGCACCGCTGCTTGGCTGGATGTCGACTGCATTGGTCGCCGCTCCTTGTTCACGGCACTTCGGCATTCCGATCGTTTATGTCCCACTTTACCGCAGATGAAACACTTGAGGATGTTCAGTTTCATTCGCTTTGTATCGGGCGCACTTGGTGTATCGTCGCTGGAGTTCCACTTGCGTTTTAGGTGGGACAACGCATGAAGCTCTTGCTGCAACTTGTCTCTTGTCGTGATGTCAGTTGTAAACGCGAGGCGCTGCAATCTTGAGTCGAATTGGGAAATCTGCGCGAGAACTGTAGCCACAGCGATTTGTTCCTTGTTTACATCTTTCCATCGGTTCATAAGTGACGTCATCATCCGATTCGCATACGCAGGTAACGTTTCCTTGTCACTCGGATGGTCTTTCTTGAAATTTATCAAACTACTTGCCAAAGTTTCGTTCGCACCAAATCTCGTCATGAAAAGTGTTTTGAACTCACTCCAATTCATGCCATGGTATGCAGTATGGGACAGCCACGTAGACGCCGAACCCTTGAGCGCCTTGCTGATGGCCAGGATGAGGGGTCCACCGGATAACGGTTTTTCGGCAAAACACAATTCCGCCGTTGCGCACCATGACCTTGCGTCTGTGTCGGTCTTGTCGGGGTCAAACTCAGGTAGGTCCACTTTGGTACTCGCCTTCGATGACTGCAAAGCGTCGATGAGCGCTCGCATGTTCGCATTCTGAGCTTCAAGCAGAATTCGCCAACGGTCACTTTCACTGTCTCCGCCGCTACCATCTTGATGCTGAACCGACATTGATCCCACGACTGATGACGGAGGAGGACGAGAATTACCATGTTCTTCGTCCATGGCAATGCTTAGTGGGCGTACTACGGGGTATGTCGGTTACAGGGAAACAGGTGGAACTTCTCAACGGTGATTTATTTGAATGTCGCACAGAGTTTCAGCAAAGTAACACTACAGAACGCGGAACAGTTTCTAAGTGACTGGTATACTCGACGGCCGGAAGCAAAGTGATGCGCCCGGGCTCGAGCTCCCACTCGTAGACTCTGTTAAACGCCACCAGGTGGCGCTGGCGTTCTGGCATAGCCCACCGTCTAGTCAAATCAGCAACTAGATCCGACATATTTATTCTTAACTGAACGTGTTTGGCATTTGTGCGCCTTTTTAACAAGTATTTGAAATTATAATTCTCATAAGGAAATTAGGTTTATGCAATATAAATGAGCATGTTCGTCTCCATTTTATGGTCGTTAGAGAAGGTTAACGTTTTGAGAAATTTTTAAAATAAAAAAATACTGTGCTATAAATTGCTGAGGCCGATGGCTGCTTAGTACTATTATTTATGATTATAACATAACAACAACATAACATTTACATACATACATTGCTTCTGGCCCCACACTAGGATACCCTGAGTTGTGGGACCTAGAAACAGCGACGTCACAAACAGTAAACATCCAAGACCTGGGTTTCTTTTTTTTGTCCCTTGCCGGGATTCGAACCCACCAAAATCACCAAATCACTTAACTAATATTTTTATACACCAGGATTAGTTTTGGGCTGTAACTTTCCCGAAGGCAAGTGAAGACTAGGCCTAAGATGTTACGTTCATGTCTGCTAAATTTGGCGTCACCACAAATCATGCTGGGACATAAATTACTGACCTCAATGCTTTTAGAAAGAACGGAGGAATGAGAACTCCGTTTTAAAAGATTTATCAAGGCTCGTTCCCTTATTTACACAGAATTTTATTCAGCCCTTTAGCTGTTGTTAGGGATTGTGGGAGAAATTTATCGCGACCATATTTCATTTGGTCCCCATCAAGGGGCTGTCGCCTTGAGGATTCTTTCGCAGGCCCTAAACACTTTACAAAAGAGCGATAACTTTATTAATTAGGCTCTCTAGAAAGATTTTCATAATTTATTTTTTACATCGAATAATTAAATTTAACTCTGGTTTTACCGTTGTAAGCCCCAAAGGTGACTGACATAGCCTATAAAAATAAATGTGGAGTTTCTTTGTTTTTTTTTTTCTCGGCATAATTATTTAATTTTAAATTAATTAACAAGTTTGACTTTCATTAAACATTTTGTTTTATATTGAATAAATCAGATCCAGTATATTTTTTTATTTCAACGTAAATAATTTTCATTGTGTATTGAATGTCAGTGTATTATAGCCGCTGCCTTAGGTACGCTTTGTAGTGGACAAAAATACAGGGAAAAATGCTGTGGAAGGGCAAGAAGTGACATTGAATTGGAATTTACATCTTTGCTAACTAACTATGTATCTATCTTCGAGGAAAATTCTCTCTTCCTGTGAGCGAGTGCTGTGCGATGTGACAGGTAATCAGATGAAGATATTATGACACTTCAAAATTTAAAGACAAATGTTTGCTGTTTATTCAGGGTCCAGTGGTTGGGAAACATTGAACAGTCACAGTTTCTGAAAGCGATACGTAAAAAGAGCGCGGAGGGCGCCGTTGAAAGCGCAAGCGCTGCGGTTTTTTGTAGACTCTGAATTGAGGAGTGGACAACGCAGCGCTTTTGCCGTAGAACCATCAATTTTCAGTGAATTTTTGTTGGCTGAAGTACGTCGTCGATTTGATTATCGTTGCGGCATTCGGTATTATGCGCTCCTGAATAAGTTGAGGGTACTCTTTAAATTTTAATGGCACACTTGTAGCGATTTGGTTGTTTTTTTAATAGTAACTTGTGAGCTGGCTTTTGGAAAACACAAATAAACGGAGTTGCAGTAATATTAACAAAAAAATCTAAGATTAAAAAAAATAACGGTTTCAATACACTAAAACCGAAGAAAATTTAAATGAATATAAAGTTCAAATTCAATGTACGTGTTGTAGAAATATATTTTAAACTTTATTCCGGATACACTTACTTTACTACTTGACAAAACGTGAAATAAGTATATCCCGAATAAAGTTAATAATTTAATGTCTAGTGCTTACGAAAGTTTCAGTGTAAAAATGTATTTTGGAATCGGTGCCCAAAACATAGGTGCAGGGCCTAGTTGTTAATGCATTGTTAATGCATTGTATTACAATGACAACTTCATGAACATGGCAATTTAGTTTCATTGGCGCTTTAAATATACGCGCGCACTCAAATCAAACAACCTAGGCGTCAATGGTATGAAAAAACACGTCACGTGGCCCAACCGTGTAACTGTCATCGAACTATAATGCAATAACAGGATTGAGGCCCTGGTCTTGTAACTTGGCACCAGCTCCAAACTTTCCTTTAACAACACCAACATCAAATTTTAAGGTCATATTCGTTTAGATTATATTTTATTGTACACAGATATTTTACCAAGAAATTTACGTTTGGCAATATTTGTTCAGAAGAAGTAGGTCAGTGTTAAGAAGTATTCATTTCATTTTTAATTATATATTTAAGAAATAGGTAATCTGAAACTAAAACGTATCAGCCAACCCTTCCTTGGTGTATCCTTTTTTGCGTAGTGTATTTGTAAATTACGGAAGTAATGATGGTGTGATGTCCTCCACGTCGTAGTCCAATTAGAAAATATTCAAATTAGAAAATAGCTTTAGTTTAGTTTTTTTATATTAATATTAGTTTTAATTTTGTAAATACTATGTAATTACTTTTCTGCTATGTTATATTTTAATATTTGATTTGTCCTGATATTATAATAAAATTGTAAGTCAGTTTCATTATACATTCGAATAATTTTATTTTAAATTGTAATGAGATCCTTTATGGCTACATGAATTCGACGACACATAAACCTTTACTCATCTGCACCACACACAGTCACATACTTTCAATGTAAAAAAATGCAAAGTTCATTTGATGTAGCCCCAGTATCATCGATTTCTGTTAACGAATCACTCAAAAAAAAGCAAAGTCACTACAAAAAGAATCCTCAGGAAAGAAAGACATCTAATTAATTAACCTGTAATGTACAGGCTTCCGAGTCTTATCTTTTAACAATTTATTTTTCGTTTTCCCGTCAGCCAGCGTACCCATGGTTCCTTGGCTGTAATATCTGCCAAAGCAGAATAACTCAGTCAGGGTTAAAGACTCCACTGGATCCGCATGCGTACAGCCTGACACCATCAGAAGCCTTCAGTGCTGTCCGGACCGCCGTATCGCGAACACGCGTTTCTCCGCGGTAATTCCCCGAATCGGCACGCCGCGAGAGCCATATTCGGCTGCAATATAGCTAGAAAAAAAATTAAACTGTTATTTGTAAACAAAAAGTGATAGTCTGAACTCAGTGATTTTTTTTGTGTGTTGCACTTTTAGAAGAAGAAAGGAAAAGAGTGTACTGAATGTAAAGTTTTTTCAAAAGTGAAATGTGACGACGACGGCCTTTTGTTAAAAATGTAAAAGAAAAGGTAGGTAAATTATTATTTTTAGTTCATTGATTAAGGTTTGGAACTTTGATCTTGGATCTGTCACGCGCCAGGCGTAGGCTTCAATTTCAATTAACCCCCTAGTAACTTGAGTAGCAATTTATATTTTAGATGGTCCAATAACAAGCTCCTGCACATTTAAAAGTTGATAGATTGATTTTCCGTCTCACTGACTAAAGCAAATTTTAGTATTATTATTATTAAATTCTTTATTGCACCAATTTTTGTACAAGGGTGTGCTTAATGCAGGAAGCATTGTCTTCCAGCAAACCTCTTTTTTTAAGAGACTGGCGACAGGTAGTGCAAGAAAAAATACCTAAATAGATGTGAGATATAATAAACTTACATAAACATACGGTAATACATTAACCTAGATCTATAGGAGGGGCGGGAGGGTAAATATGATAAACCTACATAAATGATATTATACAAATAAATAAATTACAATAATACGTATATACATAGGTATACTTATACATAACTACATATGTATATGTATGTACGTACAATATATACGTTAATCCTTAATTATTTATTTTAAAGAGTTTGATAAATAGATATAATATTCTTTATGACGAGTTCTTGTACTCGTAACGAGTCATGCATGATACGACTAGAAACTGACAGCTCCTATGATCTAGGTTGACGATATTTTTTCGTGCATGACGTTCATCCGGTTTCTTTTTCCCTTCTTTTTATTTTGCTTTAAAAAATAATTAAAGCTGCCCAAACTGTAAAACTAATGATGCATAATGAATTTCTCAACTCCATGTTGAGTCCAGGGTTCAGAATGAAGATACCGAAGTTGCTTATTGGTGTGGATTTTGCCCACAATTTCGATTTGCTGTAGCGTTTTATGTATGGGCTAGCTGCTAGCTTGGGATCTGGATATTTTTTTATCTATGATGATCATCTGTTATTAAAATTATTTAATACAATTGATTGCACAGTGTATTGTGAAATAAATAATTATTAACCCCTCAAACTCTGAGGCAAGGCACGTTAAGCAGTTGGTGCCGGCTGCCGTCGATAGATGGCAGTCGTTAAACCAAGTCAGAGGCCTTAGGGCGGTTTGAAAACTTCTGACAGTAAGACCAGCCACTAGTCTTACAAGCCCCCATCAACCCGGACTTGGCACCCGTGGTGGAGTATGGCCTATGCCTTCCTCAGGGAAGAGACCCGTGCCCCTCGGTGGGGACATAATGGGTTGATGATGACAAGCTCTGAGGACCCGCCGGCGGGTCCAATGTAAACTACGGCGCATTCCGTCAGACCCCGTAGACCCGCCGGCGGGTAGGTCCGCAACGTCACTTTGAATCGAATTTTGAAGATGATACCACAGTTGTGTGAGCATGTTTTATTCTTTGAAAACTGTTTTAGGACTGAAGGGTTAAAATTATTTATGCACGAAACACATGTTTACAAAGACGTATTTAATGCTAAATACCATTTTATACCAATCTTTTATTTGCGGATAACGGGTCTATCACGATCGTCTTTGATTATCCGTAGTTATTATCGTCTTTAATTAGTGCCTAGGATAAAAACATAAAGGACTGACTGGTGACATGATAGTTGATCCGACATTGACTTTACTAGTTCGATGGTTTTGACTAATTAAGTCATTAACGACGACTTCTGTGGCGCAGCGGTGAGCGCATTTGCGTACCATGCGAGAGGTCACGGGTTCAAATACCGGCTGGGGACCAAAAAAAACCCCAGGTCTTTGATGTTTACATGTTTGTGTTTTCGCTGCTTCTGCTTCCCACAATACAGGGTATCCTAGTGTAGGGTCAGAAGCAATGTTTGTGCCTGTAAGTAAATGTTTATGTTTACCTACCAATGTACATCGAATTGCCATAGTAAGCCATGAATTTTAGGTTCTAACCAGATGGGCTGCATTTCAACTGCAAAGTTGCGGATCATGCAAGTTGTGATAATTCGCTAACAAAAACATAAACTACATACATAAACTAACGCCTATGTCTATATACATACATAAACTAACGCCTATGCCCCAGACGGGTAAACAGGGACCAGGGACTGCCACTTAAGTACCACGATCCTGACATCTGTCAGGATCATCGACATCGTTGAATGTACGCACGACGTTTGGGTACATTTTGTCTTGCCTTTTGCAATTGGTCAAAGCATGGGCGGACGTTAAGGCGACATTGCCTATGACTTTAGCAAGTTGAAATGGGTCTAGGCTGCACAAGGAGCATGACGCGTGTGTTTGTAATGTAGTACTATAATGTCCAAATTTAAAAGTCGTGACTTAAAAGTCATCATCATCATCATTCAGCCACAAGAAGTCCACTGCTGGACATAGGCCTCCTCCATGGATTTCCAAAAAGACCGGTTGGAAGCGGCTTGCATCCAGCGTCTTCCCGCCACTTGGATGAGATCGTCTGTCCATCTTGTGGGTGGTCGTCCTACGCTGCGCTTGCTGATATGTGGTCTCCATTCGAGAACTTTTCGGCCCCATCGGCAATCAGTTCTGAGTGCTATGTGCCCAGCCCACTGCCACTTCAACTTACTAATCCGACTTAAAAGTCACAACTTTTAAATTTGGACATTGTTAAAACATTTGGGAGCATAAACACATAGTACATAACTTAGGTACGTCGTCATCCTCTAACCACAAGCAATTGTTCCATGAAATAAACTATTTGTTTGGCTTTGTGTAGGGATGAAACGTTTCTTGAATGGAGTACAGAGGTTTGAAACAATGTAAATTACTCTAACGAAATAACGCTTTGCCGGATTAAATCTATTGAGGTGGGATGGAATTCCCTTAATTGCGACCCTGAATTCTGAAACTTTAAATTGGAATCTCTTGCTGAGTGAAGTTTTTAATCTTGTTGGGAATAATTGATTAATCAAATTAGTCACTTCATAATCTAGAAGGTATCCGCGCTTGAAACTGAAATTGGCAATTCTTAGAACAACCTGGTTAGAAATTGTGTTTTAAATAACTTTTGTTTTATATAATTTCCAAATTATTGTGCATTTTTCACACACACTATTATGCATTTTTTGTTGGATGCTCCACTATACTTGAGCCATTACAAACGTGAGTCATAAAAGTGCGAGCGAGAGTTCAGATATGCATTATATGCCTCCTATATCCTCGTGAGGCCCAATGTCTTCAAGTGATCACAAGATCAATTGTTCTTTTCAAGGTCGGGCCTTACCAGGCTATGTGTAAGAGAGAGGTCTGATGCAAATGTTTATGACTCAGTTCGCAAAGTGACATTTACAAAAAGTGTCATTTTTATTGAACCACAGCAGTGATCAAGACTTACTTATCAATACGTGACATTTTCTTACATCCGACGTTGCTAAAGTCGTATCAAAATGGGTACATTTGCTGACAAGATTTGTCGATTTTGTATTTTATTTTATTTTATTTTACAACTCTATCGAATCAAATGGTAACATTTACACTACTTTATCATATAGTTATGATCAAAAGGTGTCATTTTATAAATACTTTATTAGATATTGGCTTTATTTTAACGTCTACATAAATACTTTTAAATACCTAATAGTCTAGCTACTAACTGACACATATGTATATGTACAATAAAATAACAAAGTAATTGCATAGATCAAGATGAATATTTGTTTTCTCGATTTACTCAGAAACATGAAAAGTGTAAATGACACCTTTTGTTCCTAACCTCCTCATTTGTATTTGTAGTATAACACAATATCCCAAACTTCATAGTCAAAACTATTTGCCCGACTACGGCAGAGCCCAAAAGGAGGGTGTTGTGTTTGTTAGCAATATCGCCCATACTGCCATGACAAACGAATCAGCGTCAGTTTTGTTGTCAAAACAAAATTTTGGTTTTTCACACTCACATAACATTAAATTTACTTTTTATAGACATTTGCCACTCAAGAAACTCAAGAACGACTTCACAGTACCATTATGTCCTAGTCGCCACACAAGTGAAAATCATAGAAAATCTCTGAACGGATCACTTTGACCGTTCTCATATGTTAAAAGTCATACGGTCCATATACATGAGCAATATAATACTCTTATGCTTTCTAATCTCTTAAAAAGGACAGAGGCAAAAGGAAAAAAAATATAACATGAGTTAATACAGAGCAAGGAATTGTGGCCGAGCAAATATATAAAAGCCGCTGCCAACCGGTCTTTTTGGAAATCCATGGAGAAGGCCTATGTCCAGCAGTGGACTTCTTGTGGCTGAATGATGATGATGATGAAATATATTTTTATTGTAATGCCTGGCAGATTCGTCCGAAAATCAGACCTGCCGAGACCCGAAATACTTCCATACGTCAAAGTCGTAGGTATGGTATGCTTTCAGATTCTGAAAAAGAAAGAGAAAATTACGCACGCATGTTATATGCCTATTGTAATTTACTAGTCTTTACTTCTATTTATTTATACTTTTATTTCACTTACATAAAAAATTGTAAAATAGTAATGCGGCAGACTTAACAATAATAATAATAAATGCTTTTATTTCAGAATACACAGTTCCAGCTTACAAAATACATAGATCATAATAATTCTTATACAGATATAAAGTAAAATAAAATAGAAGAAATAGGTATACGTAATTACAAATGATTTTCGATTTTTGTCGCGCTGAACGGAATGCCAATGTCGGTACAGTGAACTGCCCACATCCTCACACAGACACGACAGAATCTTATTCTTGGAGGCCCGCAGTCGGCTGCAAAACGAGGCAACTCTGTTACGGATAATAGCAAAGAAATCCGGAACCCTGGCCGACGCGAACATCTGTGATGCACTACAGAATCTAGGCAAACGCATTAGTATAGGTCAGTTATCTAAAGCTGGCACGTTCACAGTACTCACACTTATGCAATTTCACTGTACAGTATGTTTAAAAATAAATTATTTTGATTCAAAATGCGACTCTAGTTTAAGTGTAGACTAGAGTTAGGTTTTAGTAAGATGGGTGCGTTGTAGATAAATAAATACACATATACATATGTGTTACTTGTTATAATTTAATTTTAGCAAATTCGAGCGAAAAGTATTAAAAACTAGCTGTGCCCCGCGGTGTTACCCGCGGTTCATCGATTTTCCCGTAGGAATAAGATATTTCCCCGCGGTAAAACGTAGCCTATGTTTTAATCCAGGGTATCGGCTAACTCCATACCAAATTTTATTAAAATCCGTCCAGCCGTTTCAGCGCTAAAGACTGACAAACATATAAACACACACACAAACTTTCACGTTTATAATATTAGTGTGATAAGGTGGAATCAGTGGTCGCAAAATAGTTATAATTTTCAATAAATTTTCACATGAATTAAAATAATTTCACCTAAGAACATCTTTAACAAAACAGAAAATAATTATCCCAGAAATCCTCAACAATTTGATTATGTAACAAAGGGTCACGGACGCTCAGTGGTCAGTTACTGGATGAATCAGCCGTTTTCAGATGAACTAAAAAAAAAATCTAATGGCTGTCAAAGGAATGCAATTTTGGACCTCAGCCCAATAGCCATGTGTGATACATTATCAAATAGGTCTCAGCGAGCTGAACAAAAGTTACTATGACGCCAACAGCCAAATGTTTGTCCTTTCGGTGTTAAATTGTATTGAAAAAAAAACTAACATTTGTCTGTTGGCGGCATAGTGACTTTTGTTCAGCTCACTGAGACCTATTTTATGATGTATCACACATGGCTATTGGGCTGAGGTCCAAAATTGCATTCCTTTGACAGCCGTTAGATTTTTTTTAGTTCTTCTGAAAACTGCTCATTATCCTACCTTTTTTTCTGTACCAGTAGCAGTTCTCTGAAGTCCAATCACAATCAAATGCAACAGCCAAAAAAAAAGAGGAAAGACCACAGAATAAACTGGCATTTCCCATTAGAAAAACAAAAACGCTCTCTTGAAAATGCCATTTAATGACTAATAATGAGTCGTTTTCAGAAGAAAAAAAAAACGAATGGCTGTCAAAGTAATGCAATTTTTGACCTCAGCCCAATAGCCATGTGTGATACATCATCGAATAGGTCTCAGCGAGCTGAATAAAAGTTATTATGAAGTCAACAGCCAAATGTTTGTCCTTTCGGAGTTAGGTATATTGTATTGAACATTTTCAGTTCTTCTGAAAACAAACATAAACAAACATTTACATACAGGCACATACATTGCTTCTAGCCCCACACTAGGATACCCTGTGTCGTGGGAACCAGAAACAGCGACGTCACAAACATGTAAACATCCAAGAACTGGATTTTTTTTTTCTCCTTAGCTGGGGATCGAACCCGGGACCTCTCGCATGGTAAGCAGATGCGCTAACCGTTACGCCACAGAGGTCGTCAACGGTGGCGTGTAAACGGCTCATTTGGAACTACTTTTCTTAGCTGTCAGAAAAATCCCTCATTGAAACGCACATACGGTTGAATACCAAAAAGATCACGCTGTATTTATAAACAGTAGCAAAAGTAAAACTATAACTGTCCCCTTCACACTCTTAAGCTAGACCGCGCGCAAGAGAGACGGGCAGACTTTTCATGATGCGCATGCAGTACACGTCACGCCGCGCGCTATTCACAGACACTACATAAGCGCAACGTGTAAATGTGTTGAACGTGCCAGCTTTACTTAACTGACCTGTATACGGAAGGCGTCATTATATTGCACTCTCAATGTACTGCCTATTAGTTTATTTCCGTCATATTAGTTCCAATTTCGAAATGAAGTGTCATAATAGTTCCGATATTTCTATTACACAAATAATTATATCCGATTCTATCCGATAGTAGCCGAGGTATATTCTAAAAGCTAACAGATTGTACCTGTGTTCATGAAGAAATGATTCTGATTCTGAAAAGTCCCTGCCTCATATTGATATTTTAATAACCTTGCATATAATGAAGTTATTGTAGAAAAAAAAATGTTCCTTAATCATCATCATCATAATCAGCCGGCGTCAGTCCACTGCTGGACATGACCTCTCCCAAGAAATGCCACTGACCTCGAACTTCGACTCTTCCTTTCCAGTCAATGCCCACCGCTTTAAGAGTGTCGTAACGTAACTCCATCAGAACATCGATTCTGTTAATAAACAGTAGTGCAGTGACAACTACACCGATGTGGTGATTTAGTTTCATCGCCCCTTCAAGTCTACGCACGACTACGTATCGAACCTTCTAGGGGTCAATGGTATGAAAACACGTATCGTGACCCGACCGTCACGCTACTATAATGCACTTGTGGCGAGCACATGTCAACTCTGCGCGCGCACTATAAACTCCAACATTCCTGCATCGCGCAATCAAAGTTTACCCATTGACATACCATAAATACAACGTCCAACGGATTACAGTAGGACCGGCCGTCCCCAGGCATACGATCTGCCTGGCGGGAAATTTCCCTTTATAGTGGAAGAGCATGATTACCCGCTCTTCCCTATAGTGGTGACCCCTGACAGAACACTGTCAACCTTCGTTCGCTCTCGCAGCTCACTCCACATACAATAAGTCTCATGCAAGCCAGCATGTACATACTTGTACATTCTTCCTCTTCCCTCTCACTTCATCAGTTCCACTACAGTCAACGCACCGACTGCTGGTTCTGATGGTGATATCTCTCCCTACCCCTCGGCACGGCAGCCACACAGCAGCACGCGCTGCCAGTGGTACAACAGCCTTCATCGGTTCCTACCACATGCGCGGTATCCATAGGTATTGTCGCCGGTGAAGTGACTGTTAGCCGCCGAACACCCCTCAACCGCTAGTCGACTCACTGACACAGCGTCTCCTGGCACTTGCAAGCTTTAGAGCACAGACTTCGAATCCTATCAGACCTAGCTATGCGTAGCTACGGTCTTGAAGGGGAGTGATGTGGCGAGCACATGTCAACTCTGCGCGCGCACTATAAACTCCAACATTCCTGCATCGCGCCATCAAAGTTTACCCATTGACATACCATAAATACAACGTCCAACGGATTACAGTAGGACCGGCCGTCCCCAGGCATACGATCTGCCTGGCGGGAAATTTCCCTTTATAGTGGAAGAGCATGATCACCCGCTCTTCCCTATACACTAACAGAATAGCGTCTGACACATTAGAATCACATGGCTCACTGACGGAATCACTAGAACTAGTCTTGCCCAAGGGATATTCAAGAACTATCTTAGTGGCAGATCACAGTGCGTGAAGTTGTCTGATGCTCACAGTGATCGTCTACATGTAGAGTACGGTGTTCCACAGGGTAGCGTCCTCGGACCTACCCTCTTCTTAATCTACCTAAATGGACTGTGCAACTTACGGATAACTAACTGTAGTATTTATACATTTGCTGACGACACGGCCCTCGTATTCAAAGGATCAACCTGGGAAGATACGTATAAAAGTGCTCAATCGGGTTTTAATATAGTTACAAAATGGCTCCACAACAACCTCCTGAACTTAAATGTAGGTAAAACTAAGTACATTAAATTTTCAATACGTAATCCGAAAAATTTTACATCTGATCCCAATCTCAAAGCTCATTCAATCAAATGTCTCAACAATTCGTCGTCTGTAGGATGTGCATGCCCCACGTTAGACAGGTTAACTAATATAAAGTATCTAGGCATTATCCTTGACTCAAACCTGACTTTCAAACTTCATATCTCCTTACTTGCTGGTAGAACCCGTAAGTTAATGACCATTCTTAAAAGATTAAGAGAAGTGGCCGATCTCAAGCTCATAAAGACTATATATTATGCCCTATGCCAATCGGTAATCTCTTACTGTATAGACACATGGGGGGGTGCTGCAAAAACTCATATCCTACCCCTTGAAATTTCCCAAAGAGCTGTGCTAAAAGTGGGATTCTGTCTACCACGGCTTTATCCAACAGAAGCTCTATATCAAACAGCTGAGGTGTTGACGGTTAGGCAAATATATATTCTAAAAGCTTGTCTCAAAATTCATTCCCAACTCTCAAATCTAAATCAAGATAGAAGAAGAAAAGATATTGCTTATAAAATTCCCGCTTTCAAAACATTTTTTGCTAACAGATTTCATTGTTTTCTTGGATACCATCTATATAATAAAATTAATCGAATTCTAGACATACAAAATCTAAATTCATTCAGATGCAAATGTTCAGTTACTAATTATCTACAATCACTCACCTATTATAAAACAGAGGATCTACTCCAGATTTTACGATGACACCAGCTCTCTTAAATTTTCAGTCAAATTATTATTATTATCTTCGATCTCATCTCTTTCCCATCAGTAGGTGATAATATATTACATGTTAGCAGTACACAAATACCTACATGTACTTATTCATAATTATTATATAGGTACTCAATTACTGAAATATCAAGACGCGTTTATAAATGTATATATGTACGTATATGTATATATAATATAGTATTATATAATTAAATAGATGTATATGTACTTTTATAATATCATATATTTATATTCAACGCACGACACTGTCTTTACAATTAATGTTTTTTGGTTACACTTGGGAAACACTGATGTCTGTAACACAGGTTATTACCTAGCACAGGCATCAGAGCAAATCAAATAAAATTATTGTAAGCTACATACATTTTCTGTGAGCTCATTTTATTGATAAGCAGTTGCTTTTATGTTAATTTTATTGTAAAATTACGTGGTGTTGGGTACAAATAAATTTTTCATTTTCATTTTTTCATTTTCATTTTCATATCGGTCCTGCGGCAGACATGATAAATTGTTACTTAACATAACGTGAACTTACACGTCAATTCCAGATTAATAAGAAATTTTAATTGTTAACAGTAACATTTACATACAGGCACACACATTGCTTCTGGCCCCACACCAGGATACCCTGCCTCGTGGTAACCAGAAACAGCGACATCACAAACATGTAAACATCCAAGACCTGGATTTCTTTTTTTTTTGTCCCCAGCCGGGATTCGAACCCGGGACCTCTGGTGTGGTAGGCAGATGCGCTAACCACTTCGCCACAGAGGTAGTCTACTTTGTTACTTATAAGTGTTTATTTAGTAATCTAATTACAAACAATTGGCGAGTAGGTGAAACTTATTTTAACGCAGCGTAGGATGACCAGCTTGGTGGACCGACGATAAAAGGCAGCTGCTCTTCCTTGCAGCGGCTGGATGAAAATAAAACAAAATGTAGTGGCGTGGCATTCCTTGGAGTGGACTTATAAGAATACATAACATGAACATAAACATTTACACACTAGGATACCCTGTGTCGTGGGAACCAAAATCAGCGACCTCACAAACATGTAAGCATCCAAGACCTGGAGTTTTTTTTCTCCCCAACCGGGGATCGAACCCGGGACCGGGAATAGATAATCGGGAATAGATAGTCTGTATGTAAGTGTTTGTGATTATAGATAGAGAACATTTTCTGTATTAAGCACGCCCTGGTACTCATCTTGGTGCAATAAAGAATAATAATAATAATAAAACTTTATTGTTCTTAGAAAAGGAGTTAACACAGATTTTCAATCTAAAAGTACAGACGGCGGGCTTATGACCTAAAGTGATCTCTTCCAGAAAATAATAATAATAAAATATGTCCAGCAGTGGACGAGTTGAAGCTGATTGATTGAAACCTTGGCTTGCGATTTTCAATAAAAGCAGTTCAATGAGATAGAAAAGCAAAGATTTTGCTTTTATAAACCGAATTGAATGTTCCTTCATCATCGTGAGCCTGTCAAAGAATGCAGTATTGGGGTAAAATTGCAGTAAAATCCAAATTTTACTTCCTTTGACCATCTTCTTCCTGTGGCTTCAATATTTCAAGCAAAAATTCAAAGACAAGATAACGAGGGCAAAGTTATTCTTTTCCAATAAATAAAACCCGCGATAAGCATGAATTTATACTCTAGCCTGTAAGGGTTTAAATTTCAAAAGACAAATCGCATTATCTCTACGAACGCAATCCACTGGATTCGGAGACACCCTCGCTTTATTTTAAAGGCCTTTCCAATATTACCAAAGTTTATTTGACACCCTAATAATTAAAAACGACCGTTGCTGTAAATACAATATAGTCATCATCATCATCTATAGATATGGATAAATATCAAATATGGGTAAATAAAAATAGAAGATAAAAAAGAATCGCCCATAGCCCCGGCTGCCTGATACAGCTTTAAGTTAATCAAGCAGATTTTGCTTACAATAGGCACTTAATTATTTGCACGTTGTGATAACTCGTAAGTAGCTTGTGTATTTAGGTTTAAGTTGTGTTACATGTCTATTGGAATGTTTTTTTAATATACAGGCTGTGAGTGATCCAAATAAAAAAAAAATATACATAAAAAAGGACACACACTTTACACAGGTGTTTCTTATTTTAAGAGTACAGACGGCGGCCTTATCACTCAAAGTGATCTCTTCCAGACAACCTTTGGATGGACTGGAGCTAAACATTAGAGAAGGAAGTACAAAATAAGTAAAATTAAACATGCCTAACTAACCAAGTTAAATTATATAAACTATCAATACAAACATAAAAATAATATACATAAATAAATAATAATGTAAACAATATGTATTATATATAAATAATAATAATAAATAAATTATTTATTTCAAAGTAGTGGTTACAAAAATAGAAATAACATAGAGTTCAACCATTCGGTGTGAATAGAAGAACCCAAATGATATTAGTTGGTATCTGGTGCTATAGCTAGGTTATCATCTAACCTGTATTTATAACACACAGGCCCGTTCCTCATTGCGAGTCTGTCTTATTAAGAAATTTACAGAGGTGGTGTGAAAAGATAGATAGATAGAATAGAATATAAATACATAAAATTATTTATCGTGCACACAGGACACAAATAAAACCACAGGAATAGTGTTTTTTTTTTTTTTTTTTTTTTTTTTTAGTAAGGTATACTGCCACTATTGATTATGTGGCATCCTTTAGTCTTTTATTGAAATATATTTTAAATTTAATAATGGTACATACTTTTTGCTATAAAATAAATTTCTCTTATTCTAATGGGTTTATTGTCGTGTACAGGGTGTCTTCTCTTTTTATCGTCCTTGTGTCTTCTTTGTCTTTTGGTCGTCATGTGTTTTTTTTTTTTTTTTTTTTTTTTTTTCCCATTGATCGATTTTTTTTTTTTTTTTGCAAAACCCATTCACATTATATAAGACCTAAGGTTACCTTTTGTCTATGTTAAATATCAAATTGTATAGAATTAAAATTACAAAAAAAAATACAATAAATTACAATAAAATATCATTACATTCAATGTCTTATAGTTAAAATTAGAATTACATTGAGTTAATAAAATATAATAAAAATGCCAGATTATCCTGTTGTTAACAGAAGGTGTGTTCCCCGGCGCCTTATCTCTGTCTACTCCCTCGAGTAGTCACAAGCAAGGCGCCGGGGTCCCATAATGAATGGCAGCTTAAATCTACCCCTCTCGCTCGGCCAAATTAAATTTGTACAATTTGTATGCTGACGACCTCTGTGGCGTAGTGGTTAGCGCATTTGCTTACCATGCGAGAGGTCCCGGGTTCGATCCCCGGCTGGGGAGAAAAAAAAAAAAACTCCAGGTCTTGGATGTTTACATGTTTGTGACGTCGCTGTTTCTGGTTCCCACGACACAGGGTATCCTAGTGTGGGGCCAGAAGCAATGTATGTGCCTGTATGTAAATGTAAAAAAAAAAAAAAAAAAAACGGTATTTGGGTCGCCCGAGTTAGACCCGGCTCCCATTCGCCTTTGAGGCCGCGCGCGTCACGCCCAGGGCGAAGGCGAGGAAGGCTTCTCGACTCTTGGAGTTGGCCATAAAGGCGGCGAATGCCTCGCACCTCACCGCCTCTCCCAGGAGTATCTCGCAATCGGCCCTTGCAGCTCCGAAACGGGGGCACTCCTCCAGCAGGTGCTCCAGCGTTTCGGGAGTCTCGTCATCACAGATGCAGGACGGACTCCCCGCGAGCTTGAACCTGTGGAGGTACGCTCGAAAGCCGCCGTGCCCCGTCAGGAGCTGCGCCTTGGCATTGCACATTGTGAACTTGCCAAGGACTTTGTGGGCCGATGCCACGTCCGGGAAGAACAGTGAGGTGACGCGGCCTGTGGCAGACTCACTGTATCTGGTCTGCCACTTTGCCACCGTCTCCCGTCTCACCTGCAGTTTTGCGTGTGAGACGGGATACAGGTCGTAGGCTGCCGCGTCTTTGCGGGACAACGCCGCCCTCTTGGCCAACTCATCCGCTCGTTCGTTGCCGGGGATCCCGACGTGGGCCTTGATCCAGTAGAACCGGATCAGGCCCCCGTTTTTTTCTATGTTCGCCAGCTGGCCGTGGATCTTCACGGCCAGCGGGTGTGTGGGCGAGGTGCTCCTGAGCAACTCCAGAGCAGATCTGGAGTCGCTCAGGATACTCGCCCTGATGGGAACGGGTCCCCCGGCAACGAGGTCGAGAGCCTTGGAAATCGCCACCATCTCCGCTTGGAAGACGGAGGCGAATCCCTCGAGCCTGAACCCCCTGGTGCGGACTTCAGCGCCGTCTCTCCACAGAGTGACCGCTCCCCCCACCTTACCCTCGATCTTGCTGCCGTCCGTGTAGGCCCGGGGCCAGTCGTCGGGCACCTTGCTGAGCTCCTCCACGCTGGCCACCTCCTCGAATTCGACCGGAGTCCTGCGAGCGGGGTGTGCCAGCGTGAACAGGCTGCAGCGGCTCTCGACGTCCCGGCCCGGGAGCGAGGCGAGGGGCCTCCCCCTTTTCAACTCGTAGAGTTGAAGGGCCTCCTCGGCCCTTAAGTCGAGGGGAAGGATCCTCGCCAGTAGGACGGCTGCTGTGAGGGAGGTGGTGCGATGGGCCTTCGCAATGCGGATCGCAAAGGCCCTGGTCACTCTGTCGAGTACGGCCCTGACGCCCGCGCGCTGCGCGACAGGTGCCCAGACGTTGGCCGCATAGAGGATGGTCGGCTCTATGACGGTAGTGTAGAGCAGCCGGACGATATCGGCATTTAAGCCCCAAGTCGCCCTGGCCGCTCTAGACACCATCTGGAACCTAGCCATGGCTTTGCCGCAGACCCTGTTGAGGTGGCTATGAAAATTGAGGTTCTTGTCGATCGTTAGACCCAGTACGGTGATCTCGTCCGAGAACGCGATGTCCTCCCCTCCAAGACTCAGTTTGGGTGGGATTACATCGCGCTTCCTGGTGACCACCATAGCTTGGGTCTTCCGAGCGGCGAACCTCATCTTAGCCGCCTCTCCCCACTCTGACACGGCTTCCAGCGCGGTGTTTAGGATTCTTCCAAGCTCACCCGCAGTCTGCGCCGCGGCGATAATTAAAATATCGTCCGCGAACGCCTGCAGGTGAGCTTCGAGGTCCCCACCTCGCCGGAGCAAAGGGTCGAGTAGCAGGTTCCACAGCAGGGGACCGCACGTCGAGCCTTGGATGCAACCTTTAGAAGTAGGTCTGTCTACTTGTGCTCCAGCGTACCTGACTGTGACCTTTCTTTCGCTCAGGTAGCTGCACAGAAGTCGGTAGACAGACTGGTCGCATCCTGTGGCCAGGATCTGGTGTTTTATTCCCGGCCACCACGCATTGTCAAAGGCCCCCTCGATATCGAGGGAGACTACTCCGACAATGCGTTTTTGCCCGACGTGATCTCTGATGAGCTGTACAGCGTCATACAAGGCGTCCTCCGTGCTGCGTTGCGGCATGAAGCCATATTGGCGCGGGCTCAGTCCTCCGCCCACCCCGAGCTGCCAGAGCAGCCTCCCGGCCATCATCTTCTCCAGGATCTTCCCCAGGACGGACAGGAGCCCAATTGGCCTGTATGACTTAGGCCGCGTGTAGTCATCTCTGTTGGGCTTAGGCAGGATTTTGACTACAGCGGCCTTCCAATCCTTGGGGAAGTATCCTAGAGATAGGCAGGCGTTCATCAGGGCAACAAATACATCATTTCTTGCCCGGATGGCCGCACTGCAGATGTCGGCCGTGAGGCCGTCCCCCCCGGGCGCCTTTTTGGGGTGAATGCCCTTCAAGACGCCCGAGAGCTCGTGTTGGGAGAAGGGAATAAACTCCCGCGGCTTGGTACTGGCTTCATCCTCCATGCGGGCAACGGCCTGTCTGACACGGGCATGAGTGTCGGACTCAATTTGAAGATCGTCAGCCGGGTAGAATGTGTCCGCTATGAGAGCTGTGGAACCTTCGGCGTCCAGGGTGCGTCCATCCGCGCCGCTGAGGAGGGTGTCCTCCTTCCGACGAGCGGCGCATCTTAGCACCCTGTATATGCCGTCCCACACGCTCTCATGCTCCTGCTTTGTGCAGAATTCTACCCAGCTGGCGGTCTTGGCCGCCTCAATGGCGGCCTTGTAGTCTTCCTTGGCCACCAGATACTCCGCAACCACCATATCCTTCCTGCGGCGATTTGCGTGCCGGATTCGACCCCTCAGCGTTATGAGCTTTCGCTTTTTAGCCTGAAGCTCAGGGCTCCACCAAATCACCCGTTTAGGTGCCTTTGGTGGAGCCAGCAGAGGGATCGAATCCTCGCACGCCCCATGGATCGCCGCAGTGTACCTTCCAATGGCCTCCTCAAGACCGCTAGGCGTCTCGATAGCCTCGATTTCGTCGACCGTCCAGTCCCCTAGACGGTCGACGAACGAGGCCCGAAAAGTATCCCAGTCAGCCTTCCCGACGTGGTATCGCCTGGTGGATCCGCTAGGTTTGGCTGGTTCCGTCTCGGGCCCCGCCCCCACCTCGAGCGTGATCGCCCGATGATCGGGAGCGGAGGGGACGAGGTCCGGACGGACTCTCCAGCCGCTCACTCGGTGTAAGAGCGCCGACGTGGCGAGGGTTACGTCTACAATGCTGGTGAACAGCTTATCCCCCCGCCAGATGTAGAACGTCGGCGCTCTCCCCTCATTGAGAACCTGCAGATCCACCTGGGCTGCGAACTCGGAGAACAGAGTTCCCCTCTGGTCCTCGCGCTCGCAGCCCCACCAGAGGCTTTTGGCATTGATATCCCCGCCGAGAAGGACTGCGCTGGTGCCCATGCGATCCATGAAGGCCTGGATGTCGCGTAGATAGGGGTTGAGGTCTTTATCTCCCTCAAGGTACACCGAGACCAGGCCGATCTTCTGCCGTCCCATTCCACCACCACCGCCACGACGTTTTCCGTGATTGTGGTGGCGTCCTGGACGACAGAGAGGGCCGGGTTGATTATTAGGATGGCCGACTTGACCGGTTTGTCCGCGGTGGCCGTCTTTTGTATACAAGTATACCGGGTGTCCACTCGGCCCACCGACCCAGTGTATGGTTCCTGGATCAGTACGGCCGAGTAGCCACCCTCGACGGCCACTTGGACGGCCTCGTGGAACGCGGCGCGGCAACGGCCGATGTTGATTTGCATCAGCCGTATTGTGCCCCGCCGCGCTCCCCGCTGCCGCCCCACGGGGTCTCGGTCCTTGTCGGCCACCCCAACACCCGGTGCGCCTTGAGACTGTGGTGTGGCCAAGGTGCCCGTATCAGCAGTATTTGATGGCCTGCCGCGCTATAGTATCACAGCGAATGCGCTCAGGGCAATCGGCGGCGTATGCAGGGTGCGAGGATTCCACTCCTGGTGCCTTGGCGCAGTGGCAGCACCGCGGCACCCCAGCCCGCGCCGACGGGGGACAGTCCCTGGTCTGGTGCTCCCCGCTGCACTGGCCACACCTGGCTTCGGCGCGACAAATTCGCGCCGTATGCCCGTAGCCCATGCAGCGGTAACACTGTACCAATGGGGACTGGTCCACCGCCAGCACGACCTGGTATCCTATTCTCATCCTCGCTCCCTCCACGCGCCGCCAGATTTCGGGGGTCACCTCTAAGATGATGTTGCAGAGTGCCTTGTTTCTGCCGTTTGTGCGTCTCAGGACCCGGGCGTCCTCTTTTTTGAGGGCGATGCCCGCCATCAAGTCCCTGTTCTGGGACTCGATGGCGGCCATCACCTGGAATAGTGTTACAGTACACCAGCGAGATAGTGACCATTTACCATAGTCTTAAAAATGAGCAGTGACTTGGCTTTTCGCACCTCTACCGGTAGGTCATTATAGAGGCGGACTGCTTTGCACTGTGAAGGAGCACCTGTAGAAAATGGTGTGATGAAATAGGATTTTTATGAGAAGGTTTTGGGAGGAGCGAAGAGTAAGGATGTAAGAAGAGTGAGACATCAAAGCTTTCTTTTAGATAGGAAGGTGCTGCTGAATGCAATAGAGAAAAGAGAATATGTGCGTATTCCCACGGAGGCGGATTGGGAGCCACTTGAGCTGTAAACGAAAATCGGAAACGTGATCATATTTGCGCAAACCAAATATGAACCGGATGCAGACGTTTTGAAGAAGCTCAAGTTTATTGAAGGAAATAAAATTTTGTTTTAAGTAATCTAGCTGATCCGGCAAATGTTGTTTCGCCATTTTTTTTTTCACTTAGGGCTATGAAAAATAGATAACAACCTATTCTCAGACCTACCGAATATACATGTAAAGTTTCATGGAAATCCGTGAAGACGTTTCGGAGGAGAATGCGCACTAACATTGAGACACGAGAATTTAGATTTAGAATTTGTTTAATTAATAATATGGCTATGGGAATCGAACACGCCATCATAGCGTAGGATAACCTAAAACTAATTTTACGAAAGTTTTAGTTCAAAAATAAGGTATCCAAGTTCAATACCAGAGCAAGTGATCGTGTTGTGTTGAAGATATCATCATCATCAACCCATTATGTCCCCACCGAGAGGCACAGGTCTCTTCCCTGAGGAATGTATAGGCCATACTCTACCACGGGGGCCAAGTCCGGATTGTTGAAGTTGAAGATTACGATGCAAAAATTGTTTATCAACTAACGGCTTCTCTAAAATGGGTGACTAAGCAGATCCTGTTAAACAACGACGCGTAAAAGAAGGCTTAGGGTGTGAAAGGCATTTGTAGATCCCGTTTATCTTTGAACGCGCCGTATAATGTTCAAACGAAATCTTTATCCCAACAATTGTTCTGCTACCCATCGGCCGCCAAATCACTGACCTTTAACAGAAAATAAATGAAAAGGGATCGAAGCGGAAAAAGGTTCACGAGCGGAGTGATCAGAGTGGAAAGAGCGAAGCTGAAGCTTCCGAATCACGTAAATTTAATATTTCTCAATTGAACATAAATCTATACCAACGGATTAACTCCTCCGGAGTTCTCAGAATTGTTTCGGACTCTACTCGAGCGATGCTTAGCATTCGATGTGCGTTCGCAGTCGACTGTTATCGACGGTACTTGTTTTAAAATTACATGACTGCCTTCTTGGTCAAGCGGGTTCCATTCCCACCGGACCTCTGGGCTCATCATAAATCCATTATGTCCCCACCGAGGGGCACGGGTCTCTTCCCTAAGGAAGGTATAGGCCATACTGCACCACGGGGGCCAAGTCCGGATTGGTGGAGGCTTGTAAGACTAGTGGCTTGTCTTACTGTCAGAAGTTTTCAAGCCGCCCTAAGGCCTCTGACTGGGCTTAACGACTGCCATCTATCGACGGCAGCCGGCACCAACTGCTTAACGTGCCTTGCGAAGGACGGAACGTGCCGTATGTTGCTTAACCTTAGTGATCGTTTAAGATCATTCAGGCAGCCCAGGCTGCGAGCGATTCCAAATATATACATACAACCATAAAATGTATACAACCTCTTGGGGCAATTTGTTTAGAAAACCGGAAACATACGCATGTGATTTCACAGGAAAAGAAATGGTTACTGATTTAGTCAATTCCACAAGGCACACTAAAGTGAAAGTATGAATAGACACACAAGCCAACAGAGAAATTGAATAGATACGAAAGTTCGGGGATACAACCTACCGAAAATAACTTTTGCCACAAACAAACAGGGTGGACATGGACATTACTTAGTTTATATAACAGTTTCTTCACGCTAGTATAAAATATCTTTATTTTAAAACCGAAATACAGAGCTATTTTAGTTCAGTGTCAGTTGAAATGACAGTCAAATGTCTCAATGACATTGCATAGGTAATATCTTATCGTAATCTTTGCGTTAACTATTTAAACACTGCGCATTTAAACACAATAGCGTCTTAACTGATTACGACCTCTGTGGCGTAGCGGTTAGCACATCTGCTTACCATGCGAGAGGTCCCGGGTTCGATCCCCGGCTGGGGACAAGAAAAATAATCTCCAGGTCTTGGATGTTTACATGTTTGTGACGTCGCTGTTTCTGGTTCCCACGACACAAGGTATCCTAGTGTGGGACCAAAAGCAATGTATGTGCCTGTATGTAAATGTTTATGTTTATAACGGCTTGTATGGTTTTAAATGTGTATGTTTGTTGATCTCTCAGAATAAAAATTCTGAGAGTAGGAAAACCTTTTCGAAATGCACTTACGTATTTAAAACTGCTTTATATTAGTCTGTAGCTGACTTGAGTTTGCATGCACTGTCTGGAATCCATTCTTTAAGCAGGTAGAAACATCATATAAAAAAATGCAACTTAGTAGGAAAAATGTTACAATTTTTTTAGACAATGGGACAAATGATTAACTACAGTGGCTAAGACCATTAAGTAAACTTTTTAAGGCTAAAAACATTAAAGTTATAAAATAGTTATTATTTTCTGGATATTTTCATAATATTTCGATTTATTGAAATATGGTATTGAACTCTGTTTACGCCTGCCAAAAAGTACGCAACCTCCTTGCTACTTCAAACGTATTCTTTTATAAATAGGTAGATAGTGTTTTTTTCCTGTGTAAAATTATATTTGCGCAAGCAACACGCTTTGTCATTAAAATGTTTCTATTATAAAAGTCGAAGTATTTGAAGAAGTATTTGCAGAAGAGATAAATGTCTCAGCTATTGCATGATCATTGTATTTTGCAACAAAAGGAAATAGTAACTTCACACCGTAACATCAAACATAACAAAAGTACGTTAGAATCCGACAAAAGAGGGGTTGTATTTACTTCAAGCTTTTAAATGGAACACTTCGCGAAGTTACAGTAAAAGTTGGAATCAGTTCCAATGATTGATGGCTGTTGCGAGTTGAAGTGAATGCCGATTATATTTCAGGGAAATTTACCGCCAACGTTTCCGATGTGTTTCCAAACAGTTTTAGAGCAAATGTGAAAACCAGTTTGTTAGTTCGCGAATCAGTTACCGTTCGTTGGATCTGAATTTTTTTCCATCCCTCGATTTGGAAGTAGGTCCACCTGCATTAATTTGACGACCTCTGTGGCGCAGTGGTTAGCGCATCTTACTACCATGCGAGAGGTCCCGGGTTCGAATCCCGGCTGGGGACAAAAAAAAAACAAGGTCTTGGATGTTTACATGTTTGTGACGTCGCTGTTTCTGGTTCCCACGACACAGGGTATCCTAGTGTGAGGCCAGAAGCAATGTATGTGCCTGTATGTAAAATATTATAAATGTTATATTATTTTATTAATCAGCCAAAATACCATACCGCACTGACTCTTTCACTCGTATAGTTATCAACTCATCACAGAATCTCTGGACATAATATTGGGTAGATATTAAAGACAGAAATTTTGGGAAGTCGCATTTTAAGATAATGTTTTTTTACCTCACTATGAATTCAAAAAGAGGCCGTGGTTCACCTTTAGATAGCATGAAACTCACGTTTAACTTTTTTTAGGTTTTTCGAGCCTTATCAGAATTATTCCAGATACAGTTACAAGATTTTTTTCAAAATAATCTAACCAGTTTTCGCTGTGATTGGCAAAGCTCAATCATGGTGAGTGAGACGGAGCTCAAGCCTAGCTAACCTGTGTTTCCGAGAAGTTCACGTACCTCAACGCTTGTACTTGTAATTCCACACCTCCAAAACTATAGTGACTGAACTCAACATTTTCAACTTTTGGGAAGTGAAGAAAATGTATCCGGCGGCGGATCGATTTTTATCAATAAATTTAATCATATCTTTTTAATCTTAAATCGAAAGTGAATGATTTTTTTAGCATGTAAATTAACTTTACTGCTTTATGCAGAAGAATATTTTCTAATTATAACTAGTAATCATGTCACCTTCGCTTGAGCGCGCTCTGAGCGAGTTGCTCAAGAAAAATACAGACCGAAATATTTCTCCATCTCTCTCTGACCAAATAAACTCGGTTTTTTAATATAGACATGAAAGAGTGCCTATACCATTTTGAGTCATTCTGAGTACTTAACTCATTTTACCCAAATTTTGAGTTATGTCACTTTAGTTCTGGAGGTGCGATACCTTGATTAAGCCGTACTCTCTTTCTGAGACTAGGCTTTTATCAAGTACCTTGCTGAAACGGTAACAGGCTGCGCACGTTATTATTTAAATTTTTATTTTATGCCTATAAAACTTATACATTCAACGCTTTTAGCAATAAGACCGCCAATTGTATACGACAAAACTTAGATATGTAAGGTTCCTAATGTATTTATTTCTTTCAGGAGGGATTAATAAAAAGTTCTAATCTAGTGTACATTATATGCATTGTATTAAATACACTTCTAATGCAAACTAATAAATTATTACATCCCTTGGGATCAGAAGAATTTATGCATACGGTGAGAACTTAAGAGCCCGAGAGAAAGCTGGTTAATATTAATAAGGTCGGACTACTTCTGGGTAAGCTATCACCAGATTTAACCGTTTTCGGCCGGATAGAACTTCCGCCTTTTAGAGATATGTGGTTAGTCCTATTTCGCTTGTTTACGAGTAGTTCGGGTAGTCAGTGGCAACCCGTCAGAATACACTTACACTTAGGCGTTTATGAAAGTATCAAAAACTTAAAAGTAATATGTCGCGTCCGATATCCTCAACTGCACAAAATGACCTTAATGTACAGTCTTGAGCAATAATAACATAATAATTATACACTGTCAACGTACACATTTGTATATATACTTTATTGCACACGAGACATTGAACAGCACATTACGTAAAAACCAAGATGTACAAAGGCGAGCTTATCTCTGTAAGAGATTTTTTTTGTACTGCATGTGTATTGTCCTAAATTATGTAACCAATAATGGTTGTCGTACACTTCTTTCTAGCCCTTTGCAACCGAATAATTTTTTTTCTTAAATTTAACTATCTTGGCTAAAATACCTTGTTTTGGTATGCCATAGATTCCAAGAAAAATAACCAAAAAAATCCCTTTACTGCTAGTCCGGCTAAAAAGTAACTGCACGATCGTGCAACTACATTTTTCCAGCCATATTTTATGACTAAAAACTAACTTTGTATTTATAAAAACATTCTACAACGCTTCCTACACACATTCAAACTTAATTATTGTAAGGCTTCAAACAAAATATATTAATTATCGGTACTTTACGTGAAGCACGTTTACCGCCAAAATAAGCAGAAATCTCTACCAGCGGCTCGCGAGCCAATCTGTGGCCAATGGGTGCCGACAAGTGAGGCGCCGCACCTTGCAGTATTTTTTGTAGGTAAAACAGATAAATGCACGATCGATCGATGCCGGTTGCGTCCCGAAAAGTTAATTTGTATGGATTTTTTTTAAATTATATGCACGGTTGTGATAGCTCGGTTGCAAAGGGCTAGATTGTTTTAAGTTACGATTTTTATAAAATGTGACAGTGTTTAATTGTTTATGTAATATTGTTCGTATAGTGCCTGTTGATTAATGGGCATGCCCTTCATTCCATCGTGCTTCAGTGATAAACACTTCTGGCGTCTACTGTACTCATAATATGCCGCCACATTTAACCGTGCACACGTCCCACAAAAAAATTAAGCAATGTAAATTCAAACGCTCGCACTCAACACGGATCACGCGCGGGGAAATAAAAAAAAAAGATACCCTTCACCGAATCACCGAGAAAAATTCTTAAACACTTTTGGCGTCAATAATTTATTCGAGGGAATCTCTGCGAGCGTCGAAAACGCGGGTCTGACGAAATGCTATTTTTCATGAGTCCCCCCCGGTTCCTGAGGACGGTTTATGCCCTGAGGACTGCTATTTATTGCCGCCATAAATCATTTAACGGGTGCTCTTATCAACCTGGCTGGGCCACATCCATGGTTAATACTCACTTACTGATCCTTTTCGAGTATGCTCTAATTACTTTACTGGTTTTTCTTGAATGTGGATTTTCCCTTTTCTCTTAGGCTCGTTGAAGGGTGTTACACAATAGGACGAAGGCGGGCCGCAGGGGACGTGTACATACGTATCCAAGATGGGAATAATACTTAGATAGACAGAGAACACACAAGCACAACCAGGATACAGAATTATTGTAGTTTTCTTGTATCTAAGTAATGGTATAATTGGCGGTCTTATCGCTTAGAGCGATCTTTTCTTTTTTCATTTTTGAGTGTTAAATATCTTCAAATTAATATCTTATCTCTAATATTTAAAATTCTCGTGTCTCAATGTTAGTGCGCATACCCCTCCGAAACGGCTTGGCCGATTATGATGAAATTTTATATGTACATTCGGTAGGTCTGAGAATAGGTCGGTTGTTATCTATTTTTTATACTCCTATCTGGCAAAACAACGTTTGCCGGGTCAGCTAGTCTAATATATAAAATTCTCATGTCTCAATGTTAGTGCGCATACTCCTCCGAATCAGCTTAACCGAATTTCATGAAACTTCACATGTATATTCGGTAGGTCTGGGAATAGGTTGTTATCTATTTTTCATACCCCTATCTGGCAACACAACGTTTTCTGGGCCAGCTAGTAATCTTATAATAATAAAATATTGTCAGTCTTAAAATTACTGAAGATCAAAGTGTTTTTATTTAAAACTGCAAATAACTTACGATTTAATACATTAGCGGACGTTCATATTATTATGTGATCTGTTGTTATTTTTATTGTTACCAAAAGGAGCTATAGCATCCACTCTCCAGGAAAGTGTTAATGGTCGTTCAGGTTAAGCCTTGTAACGTAAATAAAAACAAAAACAAACAAACATTTACATACAGGCGCATACATTGGTTCCGGCCCCTCACTAGGATACCCTGTGTCATGGGAACCAGAAACAGCGACGTCACAAACATGTAAATATCTAAGACCTGGGGTCCTACAAATATCGTAGATCTTGGACCGTCAGCAAAAAAAAAGTTAACTAAATGTTAAGTAAGACTCACGTTAAACATTATCATCCTGTTGAATTAAAACTTTAGTTGCCTCTTTTTGAAAGTGGTTTATTTGACAGACGAGTTTTGTATAGAATCTAGAACCATTTCTCACACTACACTGAGCTGAAAAAGAATTACTGCAGCCCTAATCTGACAAGTTTCTTCGGCAGTAGGATTATAAGACATTCTTTAGCAAACTTTTTTTCGCTGACCGTACAAGACTTTTATATTTAGATAAAAATATATTGAACTAACTAGGCTTAGGCGACTTAAGACTGATGATAGAATTGAATTGTATTGAAAAATTCTATACTGCACAAAAATGTGTTTGTACAAAGATGAGCTTAATTAAGTAATGTCTTCCACACGCATTTTTTCCGTAACGGTGTGCTGGCCCCAACACTGCTGTATGATAGCGAGTTTTGGGTACGGCAGAAGAATAATGAAAGTAAGATTAATGCAGTAAGAATGAGGTCCTTGAAAAATATGGAAGTGTGGTTATACTCTGCATAACAGAATACGCAATAGTTTGATTAGAGAACGTTGTAGCCTGAAAGAGGACGAGAAACACAGTACAGCGTATTAGCTTTTAGAATATACCTCTTCTACTATCGGATAGAATCGATTTTATTGCAATACGGTAAGGTTTATTTTGTATTGTTATTTAAAACTTTACATAACTTTTCAAAATAGCGAAGAAAAGTTTTATACAGAGCAGGAAGTTGTATTACACTCGTGTGCTTTCGGAAAAAACCAAAGCCTGCTCTAGAGCCCGAGGTATATTCTAAAAGCTAACAGACTGTAATAAATAGCCATTACGTACTGCGTTCTTACTTTGGATGCAAAAATAAACTACTCGGTGGCATTTTTTGCAGTAAAAAAATTATGGTGGCTGTAGATCTCCTATAGATCTCTATAGATCTCTATAGATCTGTAGATCGTGGTTGAGTATGGCCTATACCTTCCTCAGGGAAGAGACCCGTGCCCCTAGGTGGGGACATAATGGGTTGATGATGATGATGATTTTATTTAGACAGCATAATTTAAATATGTATATTGTACAAACCTCATTAAATTTGGTCTCATATTGGTCACGTATGCCGTAGAGTAAGTGAGAGCCGGTCCACTGTGTATATTAATAATGTCAGGATCATACATAGGACGTAAGATATGAATCTGTTGTCAAAAGTGAGTGAAGAAGGTTGCCCGTCAGTAGTCAAAGCGTCCTTTCATGAGCCAGTTTTAGAACCTATGTTTTCAAAGGCTTCGTGGGTCGTAAGTTATAAGTATAACTAACTATATCATTCAGGTTCATTACAAAACCCGTTATTGAAATAAGATAAAGCATCAAAAGCGATTACACAATAGTGATGAACTTAACTACAAGTAAAAACAATATTATTTTTTACTGTTATATATAATAATATTGATTTGGCAATATATTATAATTTTGAATTTAACCTTGACAATGTGAAACTCTTCTGAATCTGTGATGCGCACATAATATGTGTACTTTCGTTTCATAAATGTAACTTTTGTGTTCTGTAATAAAGAGCTAAAGAAGTAAAAAAATAATTATGTTCTCTTTTTGAAACAAAAAAATACAATAACATTTATAGATTAATAATCAGTAAATGAAATTAATCAATAATCCCAACATAATCAATGCAAAGAAATGTAAAATTATTGACATAAATTAAAATGTAACTTAATATTTTTAATTATCAACCATATTTATTACAACAAGGATATTTTGTATCTCTTACAGCCGATCCACAAATGCAATCGCCCCAATGAGAACTAAAAGCGCAAGCGCCCTTCGCCGGAAGCCAACGCGAGCGCGTTCGGAGGACTGTCTAGTGTGTGAAGTGCTGTGATGGTGGAAGGTGGCGGTGAAGCATGACCACGTGGATGGCGCTGTTCGGGCTTGTGTGGCTACTGCGGGTGCGCGGGTCGCTCTGCGGGTGCGCAGCCTGCAAGCGCGCGCGGCGCGAGGCGCTCCCGCCCGACGAGCGCGGGCCGAGCCCGGCGGAAGGCGCACCCTTCGACGTCATAGCCCTTGAAAGCTACACCAGGGACGTCACCGTCCAGACCGACTTCGAAGACGACGAGGGCGACGGAGAAGACTTGGACAAGATCGAGTTGCAGATCTCCGAGGAATGTAAGTGTCTATTTACTTTTTTAGTAATAGCTACTTGTCTCAACCAACGAATGTGGGGCGAGTTCAGCGGAGCCACGTCCTTGGAGGTCATAGCCCTCAAAAGCTACACCAGGGACGTCACCGTGCAGACCGACTTCGGAGACGATGTGGACAAGATGGACGGAGGAAAGTCAGTGTTTATTAATTTTTTTAGTAACAATAAGATCTTGCATACGATAGCATCACTAGTCCCAACCAACGAGTGTGTGCCGAGTTAGATGGAGCACGCACCGTTTGACATCGTAGCTAAAGCTACAAGCTTCGAAAGCTACACCAGGGACATCACCGTGCAGACCAACTTCGAAGAATTGGATTTTATTTGTTTATTTGTTATTGAATTATTTTATTATATTTGGATTTGGATTTTACTTACTTACTTTTTATGAAAAATGAATGCGTGAACGAAACAAATAAAACATGAGCATTATTATAATTCAGATAAAAAGTAAGGGTCACCCTTCAGACCACAAAATATATTTCTGTAATGAATGACGTCGATTAATTGCGGCGTTCCTGCTTGAAAGAAACAAACCGACATCACACTTTTGCATTTAGCTATGATAAATAATAATTAAGGTTGCTTTTATGTCTCGCGCACTGACCTTCTAACATTAATTTTACTGATTAAAAATAATAAGTGTATTTTTAATAATTGTCGAGGCATTGGCGAAAGTGTTAATTTATAAATCTTTGCCAAAAATAATTTATCGTTCAAATTGTGAAGTTATTATGCATCGAATATTTATCTTATAAGCCCGTCTTGTGACTGTTTTTGTGGAATCAACTTTTTATAAATGAGATCGCTTTTGATGTTTAGTTACACTTTGGGGCGCATTAATCAAATAGTAAAGAGCTGTAATCAACATTAATTCTTTAAATTGTATTGGTTGTTATGCTTTTTCAAGTACTGCGGCCATGGTATATATCATCATCATCAACCCATTATGTCCCCACTGAGGGGCACGGGTCTCTTCCCTGAGGAAAGTATAGGCCATACTCCACCACGGGGGCCAAGACCGGATTTTGGTATATATTGGTATATACACATGCAGGAAAACAATAAGCCAGTATCAAAAATGCAGTATATATACAATACATATAGATTGTGTACGTACATACGTCACACTGTGGGGCACAAGCCTTTTGTGAGAGAGAGGGTATGGGCTTAATTACTTTGCGTGCCACCGCAGATTGCCAATCTCAAGCTCTAAGCTATGAGAATAGAAGTACTAAGGCGGACGAAGACGCACGATACAGAAGCTATTCTGATTAAAACCCAGTCAAAGCGTTGGGGACAGTGATCCGCATGAAAGACGACCAAGACCAGTCGGCTTCCCACGGTCTGCGATATCGCGGACGGACGCCAGTTCGCACGACACACCGTGGGAAGGGTCGCGGTCCGCGGTAGCACAGTCGTCTGTGGCGGTTCGCCCGTACCGGCGAGCGTGGTGCATGGCTGTCCGTGGTCGTCGGCCGGCTTCGGCCGTCCGCAGAATCGCGCACCGTGGGAAGCCAGCTTAAAGCGGTCTTCTACTCTCAGCTATCACACGGAGTGCGCAAATTCACCGGACAGCATCTCTGCTGTGAAGGCGTCCTTTGGGACATTTGACCGCCACGGGCATAGCCCCTGAAAGCTGGGAAGACATCACACAAAAGCGCAGCGTGTGGGGTTCTACAATAGAAAATCAAGTAAAAGAGTTCGAGAAAGCCCGGCTCGAGACAGTACGTGTATTTGTAAATGCGCTTAGAAAGAGTGCAAAGCTTTTCCGAAACACGCTTATACCATACACATAGAACAATTTTGGCAAACTATACTGCGGTCGTTACAGCCAGACGGATCACAGTGGGGAGGATATCCTCACAAATTCACAAGTGTATGAAACTGTAAGTGTAACTTAGAATTAACAAAAATATGAGAACAGCTTTTTAATGACCTTGCTACTGCCGCTTCTTTCTTCAATATTACTATTTTTAGACCATATTATAAAAACAAACAAACCGCGCGGGAGCGGTAAAGCACGAACTCTATTTACAATAGTGGCAACATCAGAATGTAAAACAATGTTGCCGCCATAAAAGTATGGTAATAAATCTATGTCCCGAACAAGTTGAGTGCAATAAAATAATCTATACTAATTTTATAAACAGAAAAAGTTTATTTGTTTCTGTGTACGTGGTAATCGCCAAAAGTAGGTACTCAACCGATTTCAAAAATCTTTTCACCAGTATTTAGAGTGGACCTTCAGAGATACCAGGCCGTTGACGCGAATGAAGTCACGGACACTGCTAGTTATAATAACACGAGACAAATGAAATCTAAGACAGATTACACTAAAATACTTGAAACAATAATATCCTAACCTAGCATATTAAAAATTCAACGATGCCTAGTAAGGTAATATTCAGTACAGTACAAAAACGCTATTATTTGTAAAAGCCTACGCAGCGTTTCAACTCGGAGATTTCATTTGATCTCCACCGAGGAATTAAAATTCATAAGCAAAACACGAATAAAAGTTAAACAGTTAGCAACATTCTAAAATCCCTTTTTTTGTGTAAACTTCGGTAGGTTGGGATGAAATGTTTGTCTGCAACTTTTTTCATAAAAAGACCTTGTTTATTTGCAGCAAAAATGGAGTAGGTATTTCTCGAAAGGAAAGTTACTGCCGTAATCAGTTGCGTTATGACCTTGAAAAGAGCAATAAAAACCATTGTTATGGTGAGCCAATCGACTCACCAGAAATTCTACTGGTTTAAAGTACTTAAACAAATTGCTAAATGAAATAATAGCACGCCCGTTGTATTCATATTTAACAAAAATAAGATATATTTTTTTATTGTATACTAGCGGTCCCGGCAAACTTCGTACAGCCAAAGTTTTCGTAATTTTTCCATATTTTCTCACCATTTAAACCTTCCATGGAATTCTAGAAATATAAAAAACCAAAATCAGCCAAATCGGTCCAGCCGTTCTCGAGTTTCAGTGAGACTAACGAACAGCAATCCTTTTTTTTATATATAAGAAAGAAGAAGAAGATATAAATAAAAGAGTATGGCCTATGTCTTTCTCAGGGAAGAGACCCGTGCCCCTCGGTGGGGACATAATGGGTTGATGATGACGATATAAAAGAAAAAAACAAATTTTCCTTACTATCTTAACTTTACAGACCCACCTATCTTCTTTTTTTACTTATCTTATTTTTCTTTTTTCGGTGCCATTTCCTATCGGAGGTCGGCTATCGTGACGGCTACGTTGTCCCATGATGTTGTGGCTTGGTACAGTTTTATATTTCTCGTGTTATGTCACTCTGCACGATTAATTGCAGATAAACCCAATATCGTCCGTCATCTTTGAAGTTTAAATAACAGCTGTGGCAGGAATGCATCGTGAGTTTCCACGTCGTGACGTTGTGCCGTGCATCGTGGTACGTTACAATGTCGCGTCATATTTTTTTACGATGCTCGTTCGTCGTAGATTAAATTTCCACGACGCGACAGCACATCATCGTATACACCCATGCACTCTACCCTGTTGCATTACGGGCGATTTTGTAACTAAAATGTGAAGGTTGACGTGCTGTCTGTACATTTCCACGACGTGACATCGCATCGTGAAACTATGCCGCATCGTGGTACGACGCGACGTCGTATCGTGTTTATGAGTGGGAGCCCCTAGGTGTACGAACTCAAATAATAATAAATAGGTACTTCACATCCTCTTGTCCTGGTCCCAAACTAATATGATGCTATGGTAACTAAATAAGGACATCGCAAACACGAAAACATACCCGGACTTAGGCCATTTCTATAAATATACGTTGGCTCCCAGCGGGAGTCGCTGCCACAAATTCCCGGCATTGTAATTAGAAATAATTCCACTATAATTAGCTACGAGGCAACCAAATGAATTTGGTTCTAAATTCGTCGGTATCTTTTTTAGGGTTCCGTACCCAAAGGATAAAACGGATCCTATTACTGAGATTCCGCTGTCCGTCCGTCTGTCACCAGGCTGTATCTCATCAACCGATAGTGCTTTTTCAAATGCACCCGGCCGCCGTCCGGTCGCCGCGGCGCGCCGGCCGGGTAAAGTAGTAATGTATGAGCTCCAACGACCGGCCGGTCGTTGTGCATGTGAAAGGTCGTTTTAGCTCGATATTTATAACGGCATCAGGTAGGCGCTTGAAATATTCACAGAATATTTAGTTATACTTTAAAAACCTTGAACACTTTATAAATAAATAATTAAATAAAAAATAAATAAACTCACGCCCGTTATCCCCGAGGGGGTAGGCAGAGGCACCAATCACTAGAACTGGGGCTCACGTTTTGCCGAGTTTATTAGGTCCCAAAGGTGACAAGTGGCAAGCCTGTCGCCGTTATCCAGGCACAATTTATCAGCGAATGGTGTTGCTGTACAAACAAACAAATGTACGTAACTAAAAGTCATTGGTACATGCGTGATTCAAACCCAGACCCTCATGATAATATTATCTAATAATAATTTAATTAATATTTAATAATAATTTAATTAAAATAAATACAAAACACTAAAATAAACGTGATTTTTGGCCGTTTTCATAGATACTGGTGCGGAACCCTTCGTGCGTGAGTCTGACTCGCACTTGGCTTATTTTTTATTTATGTTCAGCTACAACTTTTATATTTTTTTCCGTCAGAAAGGTACAATGGAGGTACGATCGGTTGAATATTTTCTTATTTTAGTGCATACTATTTTATTAATAAGTTTTCTGTTCGAGAAGTTTGCCGGTATCTGTTTTTACTTCTAGCATGCATGTAAAACTATCAGACAAAGTTTGGAATAATGACGGATATTAAAGCAACCGGCATGGTGTACTTCCATGTACGATACGCCGTTTTCAATGCACAAACATATTTCAATTAATTCAGCGTTGCACCTAAACTAATGCGATTCTGTGTTTAAATTAATTGAAAGTCAGGATATTTTGCAACATTGTGTCCTACAGTCTGCAAAATACCTCTATTGTGGTTATAATATTGTTTTGTTCAACAAATTATAATATGAATGTATTTCGAAGCCATGGGTTCGATTCCCACTGGGGACCGCTGTGCTTTATTTCTTACAAAATAGCCTTACCCTGGCTGTCGTCTTTTCTTACTTGTGAGGATCTAGTCTGTATATTTACTGTATAGTATTTCTGTAGCTTTATAGTGGACAACATTTTTTGTTGTGGTAATAATTTACCAAAAAATTGTTTGCTCATTTGACAACGTAAATTAAGCGCTAATTTTAAAGGAAAGCATTGTAAGGTAACCTAAGTGTCGAAGGTACAGGTACATACCTCAGCGCGTAATATTGCCAATCCGCGGTAGACACGCGTAGTAATTAGCCCATACTCACAATTTGAAAGAAAACTTGTGACTTCCAGTGAGATATATATTATAAGGACCGAGAAAAAAACGGACAAGAGCGACTCGCGCTCGCCCACAGAGGCATCCGTATTCGCAGTTTTTCCCGAAATTCAAAGACATTTTTTAGTGATTTTTCCTGTATTTATAGTATAAGACGATATTACGTGGCAAATTTTTGTTATTCTAGGTCAACGGGAAGTATATATGAATATTGTTTCTCTTGGGTGTCCAACTGTATGCGTATATATCTTTTACGTTAAATTAGAAATTTGATTATTTTTTAACAGTTTGAAGGATAAAATATGGTCTTAATTTTAATCTCCACGAGTTTCTGAGATAAAATACTGACCATTGGGCGGAAAACAAAGTTATGTTGGAAGGGTTTTGTTTTTTCGGAACCCTAAAAAGGATTTTAGAAGAAATAGGGCGCATTGAACCTATTGAACCTTGTAAAGGCTGAGTATCCGCGAACGCAACGGTGCGGTAAAGACTCGGCGCGTTTAATAGAGCAAGGTCGGTGGTCTATGACTGTTACACGTCCCATCTTTTCCCCACCCTCGCTCCACGTGCCCTGTGTTTGGCGCATACCCTACGTGTTTAAAAAGCATCACGTGCAACGCGCGAACTGTAATTGCAAAACGCAAAATCATTTTAAAGTGGAGTGGACGCACAGCGCGTCAATTAATTTTCGGGAACGTACCTAACCTAATTGGATAGAAGTCCGCTCGGAGTAGTAAGGCCGTTGTAGGTAGCAAGTACGTACCGAGATTCGGTGTAACATAACAGATGTCCTTACACCGGTAAAAAGAAACAACAATAATTGTACGAATCCGCTTCAAATAATATTCAAAAGATAGGTACTAAAACTATCTTTTAAATATTCAACAACTTTTTTTTGGTATTATTACACCGCCATTACAGTTTTAATTAGATAGGCAATGGTAAGAAACTGGCCATTCATTACGGAATACACACTAATCTTAATCGAGCAAAATAGAAATGAAACCACCAACCCGGGTTTGGCCCCCGTGGTGAAGTACGGCATAGGCCGTATAGGTATAAGTTATAGACCTTCCTCAGTAAAGAGATCTGTGCCCGTCGGTGGGGACATAAAGAGTTGATGATGAAGGAATGTAACTATGTAGTAGGTATTACATTAGATTAATATGTTATTAACTATGATTATATTTAATTTACAAAAGTATTAATAAAACAAAAATGTTTATAAGTTTGCCAACAAATGTATAAAAACATAATTATTATGTCACAGGTAGTACAAAACCAAATGAACACTTTGCGTAGAATTTCAGATTAATTCTTTCCGACTCTTTGAGTTTATGGCTCTCATTTGTTTCGCTTTATGAGATTCTGGTAGACCAAACTTGCTAAAGAGACAACAGAAAGATGAAGAACGCAAAACAATTACGGGACCAGCCGGTCCCTCTGATAACATTTCTTGTTGTCGAGTGCGAAAGTTCATTTTGCCTTTCTTGTTGCAGCCAACGTCGGCAACGACGACGCCGGCCGCGAGCAGAGTGCGCCGCAAAGTCCAGGAAATGGCAGACACGTCGCAGGAAGCCTGCAGGTCCGCTTCACAATTATTATCACGACACAACTGCCAGTTTGTTCCCCACTTCCACCTCTTTCAAAGGGCCTTTTTTCAACCTCCTTTTGTGTGCAAGACTTTGTTTGGAAAGCAGGCTCCTATCTTCGCCGCCGCCGATTTAAAACATCATTACAGGTCTCGCAACGCCTCGATAAACTTATTCAACATTAGGCCGGGTAGACAGTCTTTGCTCTTGATGTTTGCTTAAATTATACGACCTTTTCTGGGAGTGTTTCTGACTTTTAAATCGGTTCGGCATTGCGGGGGTGCGGTTTTCATTACGATTAGTTTCCTTGTGTCAGCCCGTCTAGAGGAGGGTCGTCTAGAGATTTTTGGGCCGATATCTGAATTGAGAATTTACACTGAGTAAATACTTAAGCTTAATCCCTGAGTAATCTTAAACGATTATGAAGGTTAAGGAACATAGGGCGTGTTCAGTGCGTGGATGGGTTATTGTCTATGACTAACGCTAGTGGCATTTTTCCGAACGGTTCCTTTCTTCGCAAGGCACGTTAAGCAGTTGGGGCCGGCTGCCGTCGATAGACGGCAGTTGTTAAGCCAAGTCAGATGCTTTAGGGCGGCTTGAAAACTTCTGACAGTAAGACCAGCTACTAGTCTTACAAGCCTCCACCAATCCGGACTTGCCCCGTGTTAGAGTATAGCCTATACTTTCCTCAGGGAAAAGACCCATGCCTTTCGGTGGATACATAATTCGTTGATGATGATGAAATATTTAAGTGACGTTCTATCACTTTCTTTTCTAAAGACATTTGACGAGACAGCAATAAAGTTACGTAATTACTTAGCGAAATACTCAATTCAAAAATCGGCCCTTAATGTCAGTACTGTTAAATCCTGTTTATTAAATAGTGTTTAAGTTATAAACTAAACTAAGTAAGTAAGCATAGGTATATTAAGCGTCTATAAGTATATGGGCATTACACGTCTCACTATAGGGTACAGGGTGTCTCTCAGAAAGAGAGAGAGAGAGAGAATATGGGCGCTGTGATATGTGAATAGCTCAGACACTCCGGCTTCCTCACGATATTTTCTTTCCACAGTTACCGAGTGTTGCTACTACATTATGGTATAACTTCCGTATTTTATCATTTGTTTCAATACAGCTTGAATCGTTCTGTACAAACACATACATAAGCTCATGCTTGTATCCCAGAGGGGTAGGCAGAGACCAGGGACTGCTATCTGCCACGATCCTGATAAATTGACAAATTGTTGTGTAACCATTCAAAATATTAATTATTTCTTACTTACTTCCGGTAGCGTTACCATTTATGGGTCGTGGGCTTGGCGACCTTCTACCAGTTGGTAAACTTCCCCATCACAATACATGCAGATGTCTGCTTTGGTCTGTGGCGTCCATTTGGTCATAATTTTTGCTCCCCTAGAGTTAGCCATCCACTCCAAGTGTCCTATCCAAGTGCCTATCTTGGTCTCTGTGACTTGCAGAATCTTACAATGGGCCCGTGATTGATATGTGCTTTCAGTTCATGTATGAACCATGAACCAAGCTGGCGGTTCGCCTTCTTCAACTGGTCTGATTTTTTTCTGAGCACTTTTATCTTGGTCATCCAAATCTAAATATGATGAAGTTAAAATATCCAGACAAGATGGTAATGCAATATGGTCTGAGAAAAACTACGTCTTAGATCGCCGGACATTTCCCTAAGCTAAAAGAGATGACGCGTGGGCGCGTAGCTTTTTATGATTTGTACAATCTGATCACGCTGTCCGTTTTGAGCGGAAAGCTTAGGGAGGCGCGTACTGACCACCGACGGAGTTTTTTAAGTAAAAACTTCTTTAGAAAGAAGGAATCTCGCTGTCACTTGCCTTGATCAAACTAGCTACCTTGTGATATTGTATTTAAAATAGTACGCAGCACAAAATCCGGATTTACTCGCCCTTGCAGTTAGCGACTAGAATACCGTTTCCAAATATTTCAGCAAAAGCAGGTTTTTAAGGAATTTACTTTTGGCGAAGCAAAAAGCGACATCGTTATTTAGATTGCTAGATTTTTCCTGCGACGCTGACGCCTCGCAAATGATATTTATCCTCTTAAGACCTGTGGTACACAGCTTTCAATAGTTATTTTCAAGGTCAGGACTGAGGAGGTTAACATTAACTTAGTAACTATATATCATAGGTATATGACCGAAATAGTAGGTACATATCCCGTTTGGCAACGAAATTAATTTTTATTCAGTGAAAGCGTACGCTTACGTACGTAAGCGATCAAAGACAAATCCTTGGGGCTTTATCCTGTAATGTCATCAGGGGCGAGAGGAGTTGCCGTTCGTTCATCTGTTTCGCTTGTAGCTCTTTGTACTGTGGTAACATTGTGTTTGAATATGGCATTATTATCTCCCAAATTTAAACAGCGACTGTAGTATTCTTGGTGGACCGATCGGCGGATATATCAGCGGACCTCGGCTTCGCCTCGGCCCACATTTCCATGTTCGTCCATCAATGCCTCTTTTCTAGCCGCTGCAGTATTTTTACCCTGTTAAACAGCCTTTTAATTCAAATATCATACAGCTAATACATATTAAATACCTATATATAAAATAATCGCTCGCTCGTAGCCTGGAATCGCTCGCAGCCTGGGCTGCCTGAGTGATCTTAAGCGATCACTAAGGTTAAGCAACATACGGCGCGTTCAGTCCATGGATGGGTCACCGTCTATGACTAACGCTAGTGGCATTTTTCCGAGCGGTTCCGTGCTTCGCAAGGCACGTTAAGCAGTTGGTGCCGGCTGCCGTCGATAGATGGCAGTCGTTAAGCCGAGTCAGAGGCCTTAGGGCGGTTTGAAAACTTCTGACAGTAAGACCAGCCACTAGTCTTACAAACGTCCACCAATCCAGACTTGGCTCCCGTGGTGGAGTATGGCCTATACCTTCCTCAAGGAAGAGACCCGTGTGTGGGGACATAATGGGTTGATGATTATATAAAATAATATATAAATATTATTAAGACATTTATTGAGAGTTTTGACCGTTAAGACGTTTACCTACCAAGACAGAGATCATGGGTTTGATTCCCATTTGGGGTCCCCGTACATTTCTACAAATGACCTCCAGTTTGCGTGTTTTTACATGTTTTTAATGTCTTTGCCTGGTCATTATAGCACAGAGTATCCTAGTTTGGGACCAGGTCAAGTGTGTTGTGTGCAAGTTATTATTATTTTTAAATACACTTTGACAGCCAACAAATAATCGTTCTAGTCGATTTAGAAATGGACAAATTATCAAATGTTGCTGTAGATAGATAAAATATTCTCTAATGTACGCAGAAATTACGTCTACAATTTTTTTTATAAATTTAATAAATCGGAAATTTATTTCAACGTAAAAAAATTACATTTTGCTTGTTGAATGTCAATGTACTCATAATGCTAATGTTAGCCGCTGCATTGGGGATCGAATGTAGTAAAGAAAAAGACAGCGAAAACAAACTCCACTCTGACCATCTTTTCTCAAATCACCTTAAATCTAATACAAAATTTGGTACGCATGTTCATCTACCTAAGAGGGTCAAAATTCAAGACCCATGAGTGCAATCAATACTTGCAATGTCAAACATTATGAAGTACCTACAATTGACGACTATAATGAGACTAGCTTTCGCCCACGACTCCGTCCGCGTGGCTTTTAGTTCAAAATTTTGCAACCGCGTTCACTCCCGCAACTCCCGTTAAGGGTTAAATTTAGAAAAACGGAGAAACATGTGTTCAATCAATTGTGTTGAAGAGTATTTATTTTAAGTTTCAAGAAAATCAGACAACATTTTTTATGCCTCCCATACAAATTTTGGCAACCCTTTTCTCCCCCTTAGGGGTTGAATTTCAAAAAATTCGTTCTTATTCCTTGCCTACATTATATACAGATCCTCTGTGCAAAATTTCACCTTCCTAGGTCAAACGGCTTTGGCTGGGCGTTGATGAGTGAATGAATCAGTCAGTCAGGACTTTGAATTTTATATATAGATTATAATGACAAGAACCTCTTTGTTCAATTTATGAGGGTTGGTTATAATAATTAGGAAGAGATTCTCTCTGATTCTGGTTTACAATGTTTAAATAGCAATTTTAATTAATCTACTTGCGGCATTCTCCCTGTTACAATGAGCGGGCGTATAATAATTAATAAGATCCCCTAATTAATATATTTTCACTTAATAAACGATTACATTTGACGCAATACGAGAGGTCCTGGGTTCGAATCCCGGCTGGTGGCAAAAAAAACCTCAGGTTTTGGGTGTTTATGATGTTGTAAGCTTTTAGTCCGGATTTACTTACGGGTGACGTTATATCGGAAGAGTCCGACCAGGTTTCGCTCCGATTCGCAGAGCTTAATCATGGTGAGCAGAGACGGAGCTCGCGTCGTCGGTTGCTCGTCTCACACTGCGGGCAAGCGCGCGATTAAGCTCTGCGAATCGGAGCGAAACCTGGTCGGACTCTTCCGATATAACAACACCCGTAAGTAAATCCGGACTAAAAGTTTACAATGTGTTGTGCTTACGAAAGTTTTAATTTATGATGTTGCTGTTTTGGGTTCCCACGACACGGTAACCTAGTGTGGGCCAGAAGCGATGTATGTGCCTGTATGTAAATGTTTATGTTTTTATGTTTAATATTGTGTCTAAAATATATAATAGCTACTTTTATATTTGCTTAATATTTTTTCATACTTTGAATTTTTTGCTTATATAACACTACACTTGTAAGTTCTAAAAAATCCTCCACACGCCGACTACGGGTCCCGTAGAAAGAGGGGTTTTTATCTGCTTAACCGGAGTAACAGTTCACTGGGCGTGGCCCTACACGCCCTTGGCTGGTGGTCAGACAAAGGGTTGCCGCTTGATGTTTATATGTTGAAAAGATCTACGAGTATCCGAATCGTAGCAAATGATGGACCCTGGTCTCTGCCAATCCCTTTGAGATACAGGCTTGAGTTTATTTGTGTATGTGTATATGTATGTTCAATGAAAAAATCCGAAAATATACAACACTTTTAAAACAAAACCAACATTGTTGGGGCAAATTCTTGTGGTGCCCCCTGTCAATAGTTTCTTGCTGCTATCCATATAATTAAAACATTTTTAAAAGGGATGAGATGGTTATTGTCAGTAAAAATATAAAAAGTAAAAAATGCGCCTGCATACAGCCTAGTAATTCTTAGTAAGTTTATCAAATGACTATAAAAACCGTTTCGAAACCATATTGGTATTGGTATTGGTGACTGTTTGGGTTTCCGCAACTTGACTACAAGTGAGCCTATTTTGCGTATAGGAAGGTAACATCCAAAGAGGGAGTTCAATCCTGCCACCCCAGGTCCTCCAGGAAAGCCAGGAGCCTGCGAGTGACACTGCACGCCTCCTGCATTGCCCCCGGACTCCCTAGGATAATATCCTACAATATTATTGTAAAAAGATGTTTATTATAGTGACCGTGACCTGTGAGAGCCCCTGTTGCTAGGCGGAGTTGTGCCTTGGTTAGGCAAAGGAGGCTTCGGGAAAGGCGCGGTTTCTGCCTGGCATTGCTGCTCTAGCTTGTCTGCAGTCCGTACGTGACGTCCAGTCATGGTTGTGTAGCCTGGTGGTGCGTTGGCCTAGCCATGTCTTCAGTTGGCAGAAGGGTAACGGGGCGATGGGTTTGGATCCCTCTACCGTAGCTTCGGAGCCAGCTCGAGCGAGCATATTCGCTGCGTCATTGCTCCTTGAGCCACTGTGTCCTTTGATCCACTGTATTTTTTCGAAACCATAACAATCGCGGTGATACAGCGATAAAACACCGATCTTACATTCGGGAGATCGTGGGCTCGAATTCCGGCATGTCCTTGTACTTTGTTTTGTAAGTTATGTATATTTCTGATGTTATAGTATTTATTGCACACAAGAAACCAGAGACAAATAAAAGTATAGTGCCCATTTGGCGCATTACATTTTTGGTTGAAGAAGTGGCGGTGACGTAGTGGGGTTGACCCTTGCTTCTCGATCATGAGGGTCTGGGTTCGAATCACGCATGTACCAATGACTTTTAGTTACGTACATTTGTTTGGTTGTACAGCAAAACAAATAAATTGTGCCCGGATAACGGCGACAGGCTTGCCACTTGTCACGTTGAGACCTAATAAACTCTGCAAAATGTGGGCCCAGTTCTAGTGACTGGTGCCTCTGCCTACCCCCTCGGTGATAACGGGCGTAAGTTTATTGTTATTATTTTTTATTTAAATTTTTTGTTCCTCTTGCGGTGGAGACTATGAGAGCTTGGGGGGTACAGGCCAAGACTTCTGTTAGGTTTACTAATGTATTGCCAAAAATCGTTTCCCAAAGTATTACTTCCCAAACTATTTTATTCCCAAACAAGATTATCACTTGGCAAAAAAACATTTCTCAAAACAACTTAAAGCAAATAAACAGTTAGCAAAAATTATTATGGCAAGTTATTGTTTACAAAATAAATACTTGGTCAAAATTCATTTTACCAAAGAGGCAACAAGAGGCAAGGTAAGAACGCATCAAAGTCGAGTCTGTTTTCGATCTTACATAGAGAACCGAACGCTCCGACGCGCTCCGCTTCGCTACGCGCGTCGTCGCACCTATATTTCTGTTGTCACGTATTCTTTACATCGCCGACCCCCCGTTCCATTATTTGAAAATAACACTTGCCAAAATAAAACGTTAGCATAATAAACGTTTGTCTTAATAAAACTTGACGCAGTAAAATTATGCGAAATGATAATTTGACCAAATGAATAAAATGCGAAACGAAAACTTGCTAAAGTTTCATTTGGGAAATGAAACTGATGCCATAAGTTTATTGGGAAGTAAAATTTGGCGAAAAATACTTTGGCTAAACGGCGATATCCCCTTCTGTTAGGGAGTTGGGCCGCCGTTTGCGGCACTGCGGGCTTGGCTGTCGCTCTGGGGCATTTCTTGGCCAAAGGATTTCTTTGGCGGTGCAGCGTGGCAATGCTGCCAGCGTACTGGACCTTAGGTCCAGGTGTTTTCCGGGGAGGTTTGTTAGGTTAGGTAGGGTTTTTTATTTTTGTTTTTTTTTTTGTGTGGCTTAATTATTCTATTGTATCTGTGTTGTCGAAACATTTGATGGATTTTGTGCATGTGTTTTCAGTTTTTAGGAATAATTAATGTTAACCATGTTCATGATAAAATTATAATTTATTAATTGCAAAGTCGCTCATAGCCCGGCTGCCTGAGTGATCTTAAACGATCACGAAGGTTAAGCAACATTGAGCGCGTTCAGTCCATGGATGGGTGACCGTCTATGAATAACGCTAGTGGCATTTTGCCGAGCGGTTCCGAGCTTCGCAAGGCACGTTAAGCAGTTGGTGCCGGCTGCCGTCGATAGATGGCAGTCGTTAAGCCAAGTCAGAGGCCTTAATAGGGCGGCTTGAAACTTCTGACAGTAAGACCAGCCACTAGTCTTACAAGCCTCCACCAATCCGGAGTTGGCCCCCGTGGTGGAGTAGGGGCTATACTTTCCTCAGGGAAGAGACCCCTGCCCCTCGGTGGGGACATTAGGGGTTGATGATGACGAATTGCAAAGTAGTACAATGTTGAAGGAAAATATAGTGAGCACCTGAGTTTCTGTTGTACTCAGCGCTAAATTGTCGAACCGCTATGGGAACGCATGGATAATGGATATTAAACCCATTTCTCTCTTTTTTTGAGAAGGCCTGTGTTCTGCAGTGTAACGAATAAGAAAAGCTCGCTAAAAGAAAAACAATGAATAAGGCTCAGACAACAAGATGATGGGTCGTTACCACTTTACTTTGATGTTCACTTAGTTGGCATGAAATTTCAGAAGCAATTGAGATTTCAGCAACATAATTGCCTACCGATTAACTACAGGAAAAGGAAGCAGGGTTAGAAAAATCGGTCGACGCCTCAGGGGTCGTGGGTATGATCTTCGTTCCGGGGCATACCTGATGAAATGAAATGAAAAAAACGTTATTGTAAAACGGTTACAAAAAATCGTTTTGTCATGATTTTATTGATTCTATTATAATTTAACATTAAAAAATTATTTTAGGAAGACCGGTAATTTATATAATAAGAATTACCTTTTTATCGGATTTGTCAAAAAATGGCACCAGGGCCAACCAATAGCATGCGCTCGCCTTTAGTCTATAAAAGGGAGGGCTTGACGATAAACCGTCAGTCTTGTTCTGGCGCTGTGATCAGGCGGAAGCTCTGCCCGATTTAAGAATTTATATTTATAATTTATATTAAAAGTTACATTACATTGTGAATGTTGGAAGTGATTTTACAGTGATGTGAGATTTGTGAAGTGAATCGTGTTGGTCGTGATAGTTACTAGCTCCGAAACTAGGATACCCTGATGCAGAGAATTTCCCTAGCGTAACAGCGTGGGAACGCTGCCAGCGTCATGGGAACATTTAGATTGGGTGTGTCCCGGGGCGGTATTTTTTGTTGACTTGTTGCAAGGCTTGTTTGCTTGATGTTGGGTTGTTTGTTAATTTTGATTGTGTTTGTAAATGTATTTTGTTGTTATGTGAAATACATGAATTAAATCTCTCGTAGCCTGGCTGCCTGAGTGATCTTAAGCGATCACTGCGGTTAAGCAAAATACGGCGGGTTTAGTCCATGGATGGGTGACCGCCTATGACTAACGCTAGTGACATTCTTTCAAGCGGTTCCGTGCTTTGCAAGGCACGTTAAGCAGTTGTTGCCGGCTGCCGTCGATAGAAGGCAGTCGCTAAGCCAAGTCAGAAACCTTAGGGCGGCTTGAAAATTTCTGACAGCAAGACCAGCCACTAGTCTTACAAGCCTCCACCAATCCAGACTTGGCCCCAGTGGTGGAGTATGGCCTATACCTTCCTCAGGGAAGAGACCCGTGCCCCTCGGTGGGGACATAATGGATTGATGATAATGACATGAATTAACTAGTGAATGAAATGTTAAATCGTTCTTAGATGTAATAAATACTACAGGATGAATTTGAAATAGTTATTATTAACTTTATTTCGGATAAGTCAAAAAGTCAAGTAAGTGGCTTTTTGTCAGAAGAGTCCGACCAAGTCAGTCAGAGACGAGCAACCGACTACGCGAGCTCCGTCTCTGCTCACTATGATTACGCTCTGCAAATCAGAGCGACACCTGGTCAGAATCTTCCGACAAAAAGTCAAGTATGTGTATCCGGAATAAAGTAAACAATAATAAGATGAGTCGTTACCACTTAAATTTGATGTTCACTTATTTGGCGTGGAACTTTGAAAGCAATTGGGAATTCGGCAACATAATTGCCTACAGATTAATTACAGGGGGAATTTGAAATACTCGTAGTTACTTTCTCTCTACGACGAACATGTAATCTTGCTAGCAAGCTGTAGCTTTTTAGAAGCGAATTAGGAATTCTACGACTGCAGTGCAGGTACGCCAATAAAAGTGAATAAATTGTAATGTACATTTTACTAACATATTTCCTGGATCTTAATATAGTCAAATATTCCACTGGTACATAGTGAAATAAATAGCCCCCGCTGGAAGGAATGCTTTCTAGCGGTGACACACCACACTTCATTTACTCGTAAACCTGTATCGTACATATTTTTGTATGTTACGTACAATAATGTACATTTTCCGTACATTTTTTTAGCATATAAATTAATCATGTATTACGTTGTGACTCCGCTAGATAGCATGATACATTTAATCATTTGCTTTTAGACTTTGAAAAGAACAATTAAAACCAGTTGTCTAATTATGTTTTCCTTCGACATAGTACTACTATAACATCACAAATGTGCATAATTTACAAAAAAAAGTCCTTGAGACATGTCGGGATTTCAATCTACGCCCTCCCGAAAGTGAGATCGGCGTTCTATTGCTGCGCTATCACCGCGATTGGTATTGTTTCGGAAAGGTTCTTACAGTGATTTGATAAACTTACTAAAAATAAGTAGGGTGTAATTAGTTGCATCATGACTTTGAAAAGAAGCCTAAAGAGCCTATGGGTGCATAAAAAAATCTACAGTTCAACATAAAATAACCGGACGAAAAGTAATTCACCGTGAAAATGGGCTTAAACTAACGTCGCACTTATCGCCATACAACGCCGGCTTGGCGAAAGAGTCTCAAGACTGAAGTGGAAATGGGCAGGACACCAGGCAAGGCGGGAATACGGCAGGTGGACCAAGGCAATCACAGAGTGGCGGCCGAGAACAGGACGACGGTCAGTGGGCAGACCTGCGGCGCGATGGTCCGTGGATGCGAATAGCGAGAGACCGTGTGAAATGGCATTTGATGGAAAAGGCCAGCGGGCAGCGGTGGGCTGATGATGTTGATGATGATGATGAACGTCGGCTTAAAACTGTAGTAATCTTACCGTGGTTTCTAAAATTTGGTCAGGAATCGCTTCATAAGTTCCTTAACAACTCCAATGCACACTGTAGATCTTTGTGATCTAATTTGTAAATAGACCCTTTTGTATTTCCTCAATTGTGAATTACAGCTCCTTCCTACGTTTCTAAATGTTACGTAACTGTGCTAGCAGTAACAATTATACATACAAGTCATGACATAACCCGCACGCAGTCTCGTCTCTGTTTGAGTATTAAATTAATTAGCATGTATTAAATAAAAGACTGGCTTACTACGAACGTAAAGTGAGGTCTTACTATGGTGAATTTATTTATTATGTAAGTACTCTTAAGCAAAGCTGAAAATTTAGGCCAAATTTTTGTAAATTGCATAATAATAAATGAACTCGAGGTCAAAATCTTTTTAATCATTGCAGAGTAAAAACTTTTACTTAACGGGCCGTACGGGAACCAATGAGTAAAACTAGCGCCGGGCTTTTCCTCGTGGTCCTACTGATTTGTCCTACTAGTAGGACCACGAGGGAGACCTATTTCTGTCTATCCTACTATGTGCCTTTAGCAGCTGTTGTCAATTATTTAAGTCTCCGTACAATCTCTCATGTCATGTTAAGGCCGTTTTCACATTTAGGCGTCAGTAGCACGACAGCAGCGCGGCAGCAGCGGATGCCTTCACATTATAAAAAACAGCGGCGCTGCCGCCGCGCGGCTTTGATTAGTGTGGCGTGTGGTATTAGTAGATTACAAAAGGTTCATCTTTCGGTGTCGAACTCACTTATTTTGCTGTCTGTAGATAAATACGTGAGCTTGCAACGCTAGTTCGGCGCTTACCACGCGCTTACTGAATGCAGTGAGCGCACGTGACTGCCACGCGCTACTTCCGCGCTGCTGCCGCTCTGACGTTTATAGTATGAAATTATCAGCAGCGCGTCTGTCGCGCGACATACGCGCGACAGACGCGCTGCTACAGTCGCCTAAATGTGAAAGCGCTCTAAAAGTAATATTTATTTGAAGTCATGGAAAAGTCATATTTAGAACCCGTGAACCCAAGGTGAAAAACCTAGGACTAGATAGCAATTAACGCCGTAAACCGCCGTTTACGCATAAATCCTATCTAGTCCGAGGTTCGTGGTTCTCAGTTCTTTATTGTGGATCCTGAAAATTCCTGTTTGTATGTTTGTTACGCTTTATTGCAGAAAAGAAACATACTGTCTACATGATTGAAAGATTGTCAGACATTCTTTGCAAATTCGATCTGTAAAAATAGATATGATAGTTTTTTCTTGGTGGCGCTAGTTTTACAAAAAGAAAAAAACACTAAATACTAATAATACAGTAGATAACCAAATGGCGCAGAACATTCTGCTAAAACATATGTGGATACCATGAACATTTCTATCCTTTTACTGTGGACGCTAATTAAGCCAGCTTGCGTTACGTTTGAGTACATTTATCTAATAGTTTCCGATGCGCTCTGAAGTTTCACTAAGTTTAATATTTCTATATTTAATAAAGCTGTTCCTGACTTATTGCATTTAAAGTCATGCGATCAGAACACAATGACATCGAGAGTAGATGGAGCAGAGTTCTTAACAGTTTTCCGTTGTATTCCTGAATAAGTAGTATGACGACGCGAGTCACGCGTTTTGTAGCGCCAAAACGTTCAGAATTTGACAGTTAATGTACTGAAAAGTCGCGTCTTTTGTCGTTATGGCGCACGACTCGCGTCGTCGTACTACCTAGGCTGGTCTCACCAACATTATTCAACGCCGTCATTCCTTTCGCAGCTCCCGTCAGAGCTAGACAACGAGTCGGTATGGGAGACTGCCGACGTGACGCTGGAACGCGGGGCTGGCGGTCTGGGGCTTAGCATAGCGGGGGGCGAGACAGGCGGTGACGTGAGCATTACCCGCTTGGCGGACGGCGGCGCGGCCAAACGCAGCGGCCAGCTACATATAGGCGACATATTGTTGCAAGTAAGTGGATTCTAGGCTGTCAACGTTAGCACTTTAGACTTGATAAAACAGCCGTTTATAACGAGGCTACGAGACACTAGGTTCAGCTGCAAAGATGCGATACTCAGTAAATGGGATTCTATGGTATGGGAGGTATGTTGATGCCAATACATTGTTTTAAATTTAGAAGAAGCTGGATCTTAGCATGCCGAAATACACTATCTGTTACGAATTAGTTTTAAGCTACTGTAGTGATTTTTAGGTTTATACTTCAAAATGAAAATTTGGTCAATAGTGCAGCATTGGAAAGTGCATTCAATATCTCTGCGTGGTAGATGACAAATCAATATAGTATTCGTTGAGTTTCTAATACGTTTCGAGCAAAAACAAACATTACGCTTGGGCTGGTTTCCCAAGCGTAATGTTTGTTTTTGCCCGAAATTTTCATCATTATTTCGTCATTGTAATCAATAATTTACGTTACCATTTGTCATAACACGAGAAGCGTACTGAGCTTGGGTTTCATATTTATTCATTCATTATTCAAATTTGAAAACGAAGGCAGGAATATTACCATTGAGTTTGTAACTCGTATTTCCGGCAATAGGAATTGTCGAAAGATAATTTCGCTGGAGAGGAAGTTGTGTGTCTACGCCGAAGGAATATAGGGAAGGTGCTAACGGTTGTTAAGCCTAGACGAACGTAGATGTTTGAAACAAGTTAAATTTCAAGGTTTCCTAAATTTACAGAAGAACATTACGTGTCAATTGAAGAAAATACAAAGTAAACAGCTTACTATGTGCTGATCCTAATACCTGTAGAATTAATGCTAACAACGTAATTTGACTTCTGAACTCTTTTTTGGTAAACACATAATCATCAAGGTGCCGGCGATTAGGAAACAAATCTTATTTTTCGATGTGTATAATTTTCCAAATGATTATCAGGTTGAACTCTTGTAAGAAGATTTTTTATTTTACTAATTCTTAATTTTCCGAATTTTTCATAATCCTAATTAAGGTTAGGACGAATGTTGTTTTTTTTACTGTAAAAAGTACAGTTGTCATCTACAAAGAAGAATATTTTTATCTTATCTTATTCTTATCCATCCAAACGAATACAAAAAAAATCATTCAAATACATCCAGCCGTTTAGGAGGAGTTCAGTGATATACACACATACCTACTCGTACAACAGTATTATTTAACTTCGTGTTTTTATGTGTTCATTTTAAATTTTATTTCCTTTAATTTAATTAATTGGGATTTGGATTATATCCAAAAAGTGCATTTTGTTTGACTGTACTTATTTCGAGAAATGCGAATTCGTCCTAACCATAATTAGAAATAGAATAAGAAAATTCGTAAAATTAAGAATTAGTAAAATTAAGAATTTTTGTAAAGAAGACTTCATCCTGATAATCATTTGGAAAATTACACACATCAAAAATAAGAATTGGGTCCTAATCGCCGGCTTCGTTATAGTAATATAATATTGACTACAGTTCATTTCATTACCGGTTCAAAACAAACAAGGCTCATTAATCACATTACACCCTCTGGGTACGGAAACCTAAATTTATATCTATATGTGATATAACGTATATAACAAATTAAACGTACATACATACATACAAGCTTACGCCTGTTTCCCAGAGGGGTAGGCAGATACATGGACTGCCTCCTGCCACGATCCTGGCAAATAACTTTCGCTTCAACGACATTCATTAGTCGCTGCATGCACGCACGCCGGTATCGGGTACTTTTTATCTTGCCCTTTGCTACTACATCACCTATTTGGTCTATGTATATCCACCTGGGGCGTCCCTTACCGGCCCTTCTACTCACTTCGTCAGCCTTTTTTCCTTCATGCTCTCCATATATATCTAAACCAACGCAACGTTCCTTTATAAATGAAAATGTTGTAATACATTAAAAAGTCGGCCCAATGTAATTCTTTCCACCGACTTGTATTCATGACAAGATTACCATGAACGAAAATTCCCTAGTGTTTTCTACGCAATTCTGAGCCAACATTGATTTTGGGGTTCTTTTACGATGATACAATAAAAATCATAAGTGCTGTATCGTGGGAAAGTTTCGTAAACTTATTTACCTCCAGACAACAAGCCTGGCTCAATAAAATATGTCACCGCTATATCGAGCAGATAAAATACGCATCCTGCGGAATAAAACGTGGCCTTTTATAACCGTAACACGAAAAAGAAATAAAAACTTATAAGGCAACTTTCGAAAGTAATAACAGCAAAGTTTCTTTTTTATCGCGCGACGCTGAAAAAAAAACCTCTTCATCGAGTTACTTAAGCGACATACTCCTTAGAGGCTTCGCTCTCTTCGTTTTTAATGAAATTTTATGGTGTGTTCGAGATTTCACTTGACAGTTTTATGGTTGGCCGGCGGGAAACGTTAAAAAATTTAGTTTTAGAACGGCCCGCGGGGACCTACTCACACGTCGTAAACTCCAATTTGTGAAGTTGACGCTCGCGGATGAGTTGAGTAACTCGAATGTAACTGCAATATTCAACACTTTGTGCTTTACACGCTCGCTCCACTTAGTTTTGGTACGGGAGCTTTTGTTAAAAACAATTATCGGTCAATTAGCTGCGTGAACTTTGCTTGAGAAAGGCTCGACGTACATGTTTAATAGCAATAGAATCATAGTAAAGTACTCAACAATTAGTAAACATAAGTTAATACAACCGCCTGCAAATTATTACTATGAACAAGAGATTATTTGACACCTAGAATTTGTAATAGCTATCTTCTTTTGCTTGATAAAACTAAAGTTTGTAAAGCCATACTTAAATATAAACTTAAAGAACTAATGATAAAATAAAACAACTACACCTATGTACTTGAAACGAATCATAAATCAATATTATTAAATGTTGTTTATGTATATAAATAATATACGTATTAAATAAGTAAGTAATATATTATATAGAGATAGAGCCTTTTGCCAACAAACTGCTTTGCAGTTTGGCGTAATTTTGTAGTTTATAGTATAAGGTTTTTGTTTTGTAAAATAAATAGAAAAAAACGTGTTAAGTGTAATGTTTGTTTGTAAGCAGAGCGCGTGGAAGCCAAATTATTGGCTTATGCTAGGTTTATCTTGTCCTGCAAAGAATTCGCTTTAGCGCTGTGCAAAATTCATAAACGTACGTGATGTTATCTGTCAGAACCGACATATGGCGTGCGGAATATTACTTGGATGGAGAATTTCGCTTTGTATTTTGCTTCTTGCATAGCTGTCGATTTTATTTTTATCATATATTCTCTGTTTTCTAATTTTCATAGCCCACTTAAACAACTCTGCTCGCACCCGGCAAAAATAATAAAATAAAAATAAATAAAATAAATAAACTCTCGCCCGTTATCCCCGAGGGGGTAGGCAGAGGCACCAATCACTAGAACTGGGCCCACTTTTTGCCGAGTTTATTAGGTCCCAAACGTGACAAGTGGCAAGCCTGTCGCCGTTATCCGGGCACAATCTATCAGCGAATGGTGTTACTGTACAAACAAACAAATGTACTTAACTAAAAGTCATTGGTACACGCGTGGTTCGAACCCAGACCCTCATGATCGAGAAGCAAGGGTGAACCCCACTACGCCACCACCAGCCAACAGGCCAACCAGGCAAAAATAATATAATTCAAATATGGACTTTAAATATTGCTCTTTAAATATATTTTACATTGGCATCGGCAGCGAGCAGACAGCTCGCTGTCAGCTGTTAGCTAATATATCTAATATAGCTAATATATCTAATTAAAGCCGATATTTGAATTATATTATTTTTGCTGGGTGGGAGGAAAGTCGTGTAAGTGCGCTATGACCTTAAGTCTACGTATACTTATGTATCTGCGGAAAAAATATGTTGGAGTTGAATTAGTGCAAGATAAAACCAACCATAGCACTTCGGACTTCGAATTCGTTTGCCTGTACTTAAAATTTAAGTCAAAGCTAATAAAGATAATATAAACCGAGCCATTAAAGCTAAGCATCCAAATCCAGTAACCGCTGCTGTGGCGCAAAACGTAATTGCGTTGGTTCGGTCTATTCCTCTTTTGTCCCATTCTCACATGAAAATATTTCGTAGCGTGTTTCATAAAAGTCCTTCGCACCCTTCGTGTAAGAAAACGGTAAGTGATTTCGGCCAACTTTTCAAGAGCTTAAAAAAACTGTCTCAGATTGTTAAAAAAAATCCTTAAAATACCATGTTAGGAACAATAGATGGCATTTAGCAGCGGCGAAATGACAGTGTTTCCGATTTTTCGGTATGTTATGTGTACTGTGAGACAAAGTTGAACTATACGGTTACTTAAATATTACACGAAACTGTAACAAAAGATGCGGGTGTAAAAATGGATACTGCTTTGTTATGATATTTTGTTTATCGCAACGGTTGCGTTAAGTGTAGTTACTCCATTATTCATGCTAAAAAGTTAGGCTAGTCAAAAAGTGTAAGTATCAGTTACGTAGTTTTTGCACGAGAAATTCATTTAAGTAATCTGAAATACATACTTTATGCGTGTTAAAGTATCAACGTTTTGCTGGAGCTTTTGAATAAACGTGTATTTTTATTGGAAAAATATTCAAATAATTAAGTGTATCATCGTAAACTTCTATTTTACTGTTCACAGCTTACCATGTACAAAAATTGTATTTCAATACTTTATACATTTATAATAACTAAAGAATAAGATCGAATCGCTCGTAGCCTGGGCTGCCTGGGTGATCTTAAAACGATCACTAAGGTTAAGCAACATACGGCGCGTTCAGTCCATGGATGGGTCACCGTCTATGACTAACGCTAGTGGCATTTTTCCGAGCGATTCCGTGCTTCGCAAGGCACGTTAAGCAGTTGGTGCCGGCTGCCGTCGATAGATGGCAGTCGTTAAGCCAAGTCAGAGGCCTTAGGGTGGCTTGAAAACTTCTGACAGTAAGACCAGCCACTAGTCTTACAAGCCTCCACGAATCTGGACTTGGCCCCCGTGGTGGAGTATGGCCTATACCTTCCTTAGGGAAGAGACCCGTGCCCCTCGGTGGGGACATGATGGGTTGATGATGAAAGAATAAGAAGGTTGCTGCGTTATTTTAATATTAATTGATTTCAATTATATTCGTACGTTTCCGTAAAAAACGTGCTGTAGAAGCCTATCATAAGTAAAATTAAATGCCGAAAAGTTAAAAAACGGGCATTTTCTGTCAATAATTTAAACACAGAAAAAAGTTGCTTTGTTATCGTTAAAGTATTGTGACTCTAGTCTGCTAACGAAATTTTATGAAGTAACAGTCTTTGTACACGTTCATCATTACCTTATGCCACCTATCTTATCGTGAGCAGTCATGCGGGGGCCGAAAAACTAGGCGGCGATACTTCGACCCATTGATGTGTCTGCCCCTAAGCCTAATCAAAGATGTACTCCACGAGTTCGATCACACCCTTTAGGGACAGGTGCCTGAAGTCCTCTGGTATAGGGTAAGCCATTCCAAGAATCCCAGAAGACTTATTCTTCTTCGGGCAAGGACATTGCAGTCACACAGTAGGTGAAGGTACCACCGACTCCACTTCAAAACCGAATGCCCTGCAGGTGTTGTCTTGATACAACCCCATTCTGTGGAGTTGTTTTCTTGTTGAGAATTGTCCCGTCAGAGCACCAGTAAGTGCCCTCGCGCGACGTCGTACTTCCTGTATTAGTATAAACTTCGCTGAGCCTGCGATTTCTTCACCAATTAAGATTTTAAAACTTTGCAGACCTTCAGTGGCTACCCATTAGCGTTTGTGCGGTTTGATACGATACGGTTTGATAAGCTACGATACCACAATATTAATGGTGCTCAATGAGAGCCCAACGCATGGTTCAGGACCTTGCAAAGGCTGCTCAGATCCCTCTCTCGCCAGCTCTTTAGCTGCCTCATTTTCCAAGTGCCCCCCGTGGCCAGAAACCCAGACTAGTTGCACCCTGTTGTCGCAGCCCAGTTTGTATAGGGTCGCGACGCAGTTAAAAACCAACTTTGAATCTACCACGCGAGTTTTAGGGCCATGAGCGTTGCTTAGCTGTTGCTGAAAATACGAACAGTTTTGTTTTTGCTTATATTCTTTTAGGCACAGGCAATCGCATAGGTTTCTGCTTGAAACACTGTTGCATATTGCCCCAGACTGAAACTTCCTTCGAATTCCTGTGCATAGAGCACCAGTGCCAGAGGGCATTTCGACCCCTCGGTAAACCATCAAATCGTGTCAGGTCCAGTAGTTTTCAGACCATACCTCCTTACCAGACCATACTCATCTCTGGTGTGTGGATACTTAACCTAGTTCTCGGCCACCAAACCATACTGCCGTATGTCAGTATAGGCCGAATATTAAGTATTACACCTAAATATTTGACACTTTATACCAATTCAGTTGTCTCTCGTAAATAGTCAAGGTGCTTAAACTTTTTAAGTGCTGTTTACGTGTGAAGGGTACGATCGTCGTCTTTGTCGGGTTTATGGATAATTTACTATCCATGCACTCCTTTCTACTTTGTTAAGTGCTCTTTGCATGAATTCCAAGACTGTAGATGGAAATTTGGCATTGATCAGTATTACTAAATCGTCCGCATATCCTATAAAATAGAATGAACTTTTATTTAGATCCTGTAGAAGGGTCCTGGAGGGTTGACCACAAGAGACCATAATGTAGGGGGAAAGAACCTCGCCCAGTGGATATACGGTCTGTTGGCGCAACTCCATGGTCAATGGCCGCCTTTTTGATGATCTCAAAGCTGGCACATATTTTTTTTATTCTCCACTGCATATTCCGCCTTTGAAACTACGTAATGTAGAGCAGTCTCCGTAGATTTACCTTGTTGATAGGCACACTGTAGTTAATGAAATGGCCGTTTTTTGAGCGGGCCTTCTCTGACGTTGGTCTATTAATTTTTCTAGACTTTTAAGCAGAAAAGATTCTGAAGAGAGACTGATCGGTCTGTAAGATTTAGCTTTTTTATAACATTCTCTGGCCGTTTTTGGTATGCTTATCACTTTTAGTACACTCCAGATTCTTTGGGGTGTAACCAAAGGCAATGCATGCTCAAAAGAGTCTGCACATATATTGTCTCGAGATTTTGACTTCTTTCTGATGTAGGTTCGGTTAAATACAATCAGGACCAGGCAATTTGAAGGGTTGGAAACCTCCAAGAACACCGCATAGGTTTTGCTCATCTACCATCTTGTTCGCAGCACCCCAGTCTCACTTGCATGTGCGCGCGTTAAGGTCATCACTTCCAATTGGTTCTTTGTAGCCTTTATTAACCAGTTTGCAATCTGGAAAATGAGTCCTGAGCATAATGACTAGTGTGTCTCGACTAGATTCCGTTACCTTACCCTCATCATTTCTGGCGGTGGTGAGCTGCTGCGCCCTAGTCGTGGTTAGGGCTTAGAAAGTTTTATACCTTCCAGGGCTACTGCCCTGTACTATACTACCTACTTACTACTGTAATTGCTTGACTATGATTTCTCCATGATTTGCGTTTAGTTTTACGGATCTCACGGTTGAAATTAGTCAAGGCACTGCGTGTTTCTCGTCTCAGCGATTCTCCCTTTTGCCCAGGCACTTTTTCACGAGGCAGTTATTTATCCATGCTGAGCGAACACCGTGGACTATTTTGTAAGCTTCAAATTCTATATTTAGTATAGGATTGAGCTTTCCTTTAACAGTAGTATCCCTTGGTCATTTTGATAAGATATCTAGTTGGTTTGATGTGCGTTTCTCCTTGTCACGCATTGAACAGAATGTTCAATGCAGTATCTGATGCAGATGTGCTAATTGTCTGATCCACTAATTTCATAAAATGTTTCAGTGACGTTTTTACTAGCCCGATTAAATGCCAGCGTGATGTCGATGACTTCCGCTCTCATTGGGTTGGTAAATGTTGGTTTAGTACCTATGTTGAAAATTTGTAGAGGTGCACTGACTATGAAGTCAATGGCCTCTTACCTCTTCTCTTCACACCAGTGCTAACCATTAGCGTCGATGCCTAAAAATAAGATACAATCTTTCTCTACTGTACTACAATGGTTTGTTAAATGTCTTACCGCAGCCGAAGGGGGGTACGACAAGGGCGCTGCACGCTTCCACTTTGGCAGTGGGTGCAGAAATCAAGAGCTCCTCTAATAGTTTAAAGTAACTTGTATTGAGTCCCGCACGGAAGCAGACCCCTACGATTTGATTTAGTTGGCAGAGTTCTGGTTAACTAGGACAATGCACCGTATGGTCACCTGCGTTTTATCTTTCTGCGAGTTCGCCAGCTCCAGGTTGTAACGCTGCATTAAAACACCCTAGAAATGTCCAAAGTGGCCTCTTGGGGCCTTCCTGGTCTTCCAGGCCAACGTCACAGGTTTGAGCAAATCCTTAGCGTTAACCACCAGTACCTTACTCGTACCCACCCACTCGCGAGTGCAGATCTAGACTTTGGTTTTAAAATCTAATGCGTCTACAGGTAAGTTTAGAAGGTTACCGATCTACGATTGTCGTTCTAATATAATTTAACTACAGTTACACCAAAACCATTCACTTAATATCTATGGAAAAACAAGTGTTCATTATTATACGATTTGAAACAAACTATTTTAAAGAAGTAAGTGCGACTACGCATCAGGTATTTTGAAAACTGCTTGGAGAAACAATGTAACGATAGTAACGCTGAACAGTCCTGAAACAAGTTTCGTGCAATAAGTAAGTAAGTGGACTTGTAAAACATGCCTTCGCAGTAGTATCCAAGAACAAATGCTTATGTTTATTTACTTCTATAGAGTTATTCTACTTCTTCGTGTTAGTTAAGGGTATGTGTGTTTATGGCTTTATACTCAGGGAAATTTGTGAAATAAATTAATGTACTTATGCATACATCATTATAACGATGGAAAACAATTTTTTCTTTTTTCGCAAAAAATCACATTTTTTATGACAGTACCCTTATTTTTAAGGTGTATTATAATACGCACGATTTTTTGCAATAATAAAAAAAATTGGCGCAAGTTGAGTTACGCGACTTTTACATGGGGGGTGCGCTGTAGAGCGTAACATTCCCATAATTAACTTTCATTACAGAACCAACTCTGAAATTGTAAAATAAATTAACTGATTCACATATTGCGCTACTTGTCTGTTTATTTTGTTTCTGTGATTGTTGCTGCAATAAATATGTTTCTTTGTTTCTTTCTTTAGATTGGCTCAAACTCATTAGTTCAAGGCTCCAGGTCGCTCAACGAGCAATGGACAGAGCTCTGTTAGGAGTTTCACTGGGTGATCGTATCAGGAATAGGGAGAAGAACCCGTGTATCTGCAGTAGAAGTTTATTGATGATGGTGATGATTATTATTTGCAGAAGTAGATAATATTCTTATATTAGATATAAGAATATTAATTGAACTAAAGTCCACGCGAACGGAATCGCGGGCGAAAGCTAGTATTCTTATAAGAACGTTATTTATTGATCTCCGGAAAAAACCCACAAAATATTTACAAAGGTGAATAGTACAATTGGCGGCCTTTTTGCTAAAAACAATTTCAATAGACAACCTTACGATGGGAAATTGAAATTTAGTAGACGGGTACTTTATACACTTACGTATCTTTACTTAAAGTATTATTATAAACGTGTAGATGAAAAAGTTCAGTATGGCATAACAGCACATGGATGCTATGTAAATATTTTTTAATAATTTTACACAAAATGGACAGAAAATAACATTTCACGGCGAGTTCGATATATTTTGCATTTTTTATAATATTAATTAATTATTGAAATTTGAAACACAACAAATTACAGTAAAAAAAACCTTTAAAATCAAAAAACGTCAGTATTAAGTTTATTGCATTTAGGTTTCACACCATATTTTGCTTAGTTGCCGTGCATTAGTTTCTAGAAAAATATCCAAAAATACTGCTCAAGACTTATCTTCCCTAAATATTCCATGCTGCTAGCAGCGTCCTCCCTCTTCACCGCCAGAGAAATCCTTTACACCTGGTATAGCCTGATGTAAAGAACAGAATTCACGAAAAATAGTAACTAAATATTTGCTCGCGATATGATTATTTTACTATAGTTTTATTGTGGCAACATTGTTTTACATTCTGATGTTGTCATTATTGTAAATAAGTTCGTGCTTTCCCGCTCCCACACGCGGTTTGTGGGACCTTATAATATTGTCTAAAAATAGTAAATATCGGTTTTAATTTATCATTAGCCCCGAATATATACAGTTCACAAATCTACAAATGTGTGATACAGTATTCTTCCAATTATGTGTTTCAAATGTAGGATTACTATGAACATATCGGTTACCTAGAAGTTTCGGAATGAAAAACAAAAACAAAATATGGTCGTAAAGGAATAGGCCCTTAGCCTTTTACGGACTAAAAATAATCAAGTCATTTTCTCACAGGTTAATGACATCTCTATGGAGGGGGTGCCACATTCGGTGGCCGTAGAATCCCTGCAATGTGCCGGAAACGTTGTGAGATTGGTAAGTTACATTTTATTCTGTTAACAAACAGAAAAAACTATTACAAAACAATAAATTGATCATGAGCTGTAACAGGAAATACAAATCTCCAAAACCTCATCGCTTTGATTACTAAGATTTTCACTTGGTGCATTAAACATTAGTTAAATGTATTTCTTTTGTTTAAGCTTGAAGTGAAAGAGATGAAACAGACCAGTGGTTCCTTAGATACGGTCAAATGTCTGCGTTTATAAAGTAAATGAAAATGTACTGAAGCTTACGGTACATTTCTTTTATTCGCACTCTGACGCGAGTAAATGCTTGAAAGTGTGTTAAGTTCCCTTGTTGATGAAGTGAAAAGGTTTTGTCAATATCGTAGCAAAAGGCTAAGCCTTATATTTACTCTGCGATGGAGGCATAAGTTTATAGAGGATTATTTCCAAAATGGTCTATTATTAAGGTACTCCAATTGTGTTTGTGCTAGGCAACAATCTTTATTCCTTGTAAAAGCATTGTCCCACCCAAAAGTACGCCCATTATTTTTAACACATTATACGCATGATCTATGAAACACTTATTTCAAGGCGGAAATCCGAAAACATAAAGGAGACACAAAAGTCAAAGATAATTATGTTTATAAGCCTGAATAATGTCTTTGTAAATTCGGCGTTGGAAATGTATATCACTTAATGGTGCACTAATAAAGGAAGCTATTCTAACAATTGTTACGAAACTACGCTGCAGTTAGTGCTGTATAAAATATAAAATTATTTAATATTACAGAAGAGTAAAGTCCCGTTTGAGAAATTGCAGGCATTCGTAGCTAGAGTGCTACGCCGCTACGACGCGTAGCGTGAATCGGACTACGCCGTAGCTCATAGCGGTTACTTTTATGCTAAGCCCAGTTTGATTTATGGGTTTCATGACTAGATTTTATTATATTCCAACTTCAGTTTGGACCTTATCTAACTTGCACTCAGAATTCTCCGTCTGTAAAATTTACTAGAAGTTTCACGTCCTGTTTCGGGTTTAATAATTCCATATTATTATTATTGTCGAAATAAAATTTGAAATATTACAAGTACGATAATTATTGAAAGTGTTTTTTTTTTTTTTAATTAGTACCTGATTAACACCCTGAATTCGACAAAAATAATAAAATGTACTTATTCAAATAACCAGTCCTTATTCTGAGCACAAATTGAAAATCACACATGACAAAGTTACAATGACATTACTACTTTTTAACCTTTTTTTTTTTAACGGGGTGAAATGCTTTGTGCGCCATAACCGCCACCCTTGGGGGAGGGCGACGGCCGTGTGTCGGACTCTCCTCTCCTAATAATAGGAGAGGCATACCTCCTAAAACACCCCGGGGGCCGTCCTGTCGCTCGTGCAATGGGGCGCCGCCGGATCTCGCAAGTAGTAGACCACAGTGCGAATGCTACAGCGGTGCCCCGGCGACGTCAACCCGACTCGCAAAGGAGCCGGGCCCACCCTCACTGGAGAAGGGGCATGCGCCCCCCCCCCCCCCCCCCTTCTCCCGTCACGATGTCGGACGGCAGGTCCCCCAAGCTGCCGTCTGTGACCCTCCCTCAACCTCCTCTATGCTCTGTTGAACAGAGGGACATAGAGGAGGGCCCCCACCGTGTGTTTTTTATAGAGGTTGTCTCCTTGCGGCCCGAAGGCCCCCTGCCCCACTCAGTGTGGTGTTACGGGTGCGGGGCCCATAGTGGACCCCGCGGGACATCCAGCAGCGCAAGCCACTGGACGTCCCCCTCCCTCTGCTTTTGGTCCGCGCCGGCCGAAGCCGGTACCCCCCATATCTGGAGGGCGTTCCCCTATCCGCCACGCGGGGGACGCGTCCGATGGAAGATCAGAAACTCCACACGGATACTTTTTAACCTAACAAAAAAAAGAGGAAGTTCATAACTTGACGCGTATTTTTTTTTTTATTATGTTTTACGCCTCGATGCCTTCCAATAAACCTTATAAGTAGCCTAGAAACAACAAATAACACTGCCAAGCTTATTCCCTAAGCAATTAGCACCATTTTCCCTTCGCAGCGCGTCCGTCGAGCCCGCAGACCGAGAGTGGTAACACTGTGGCGAGGTGCGAGAGGACTAGGACTGGGTATCGCAGGCGGAGCGGACGACGCAGCGGGTGGCGGGGGCGTTTTTGTTTCGCACATCGCGGCTGGAGGAGCGGCGCATCACGACGGGAGACTAAGGCTCGGGGATAAGATATTAGCTGTTAGAGATGAGGATGTAAGTAGTATAAAAGTAACAATAATCTTTAATTTTACTGTCACACGAATCACTGACAAAAATGTTGACTGACAAAAATAAACAGTTAATTTGTTTTCCACTCAGGGTATAGAAACGTCGTTAGTCGGCGCGACGCACGCGAAGGCTGTGGCTTCATTACGAAGTGCAGGGGAGAGAGTTACCTTAGTCGTACTATCTGCCGCCACTATACATCCTGTGTCAAGAACCGCTCCACTTTATTCAAGTAAGTGCGGCCTTATTTCTGATCTATTTTTAATAAATACAGATTTCACATGCTTTCAAATCTACATTTTGAAAGCCTAAAGCAAACACTTTTCATGACTTTCAATAAAATATTAATTTTATTGTTGTTTTAGGTCAAACAAAGATAGTGTTACCTTTCCATACAGTTACATTAAAAAAAAAAATTACAGACACAACTGTTTCTGTTAAGTGTCAAATTATACTTTTCTGACAAACACTTCCCTCACCAAAGCACTACCCTTTGTTTTCATTCGTTATAACGACGCTAAGTACGATGTGTCGTTTAAAGAGTTTCACTAGGGTGAAAACACAGGGTAGGGTCAATGTACTCTTAATGTGAATTACATTAGCCTCCTTATGGTAAAATATTTCTTGATATAAACAAAATATTGATAAGTCCGTTCGATTTTGAATCTATACATAGACCCATGCCCAGATGGCCATACAATATTTTAATTTACATATCTGTTTCTACAATCAACGCTAACAAAACAGGCTCCTGTTGTCTCGCACTGAGTCCGAGCAATAATATTTCCTATACCACGCTTGTAATTATTGTTGGAAGCGTCAGCATTTTTTTCCGAAATACGTGCTCAAAAAACCCTGTTAGATTCTAGCTAAGACTTTTATGAAGTTTCTTAGCAAGTTACTGTCTCAAACAGAACAGCATGTCAGGATTTATTTTAATTTCAGTGTTTTGTTGATCATAGCATAGTAGGTTAAAATTAATAGCATATTTATTGTATGTATAGACGCAGTAGTTGTTACAGCAGCTCCTGTTTATTGTGTGCTAAAATATCAGCTCATGTCATCTACCGCTTAAATTCAGTCAGTGTTTGGAACTCCAATTTGTAAATATATTTTTAATTTAGTGTTTTAAAGGTTTTGACTGAAAACACTACAGTGTTATTTTTAAATAATATATTGAATAGCTGCAGTCAAAATAATCAAGGGCTTAAGAGACACTGTGTTTTTCAAAAATTTCTACCATAGAAAACTGTCAAGTGAGTTGTTCATGATTTTTTCTTCTATGCAGTGCGATCGCAAGCCACATCATGTTCGACACTCCACGAGCTATTAGAAGAGGAACCAACTGACATACCGAGGTTTGTAGCAACTTGTCTTGTCTTGTCTTGATCCCAAACTGAGATACTTTGTACTCTTAAATGCATCTTGTATCGAAAACGATGCAACGTAATTTCATCGATCCATCGATGTTTTTCTTCGTTTGTCCGGGCACACTCTCAATATAATCTTATTTGTGTATTAATATTACTTATTATTTATTCTTTTTATCCGATAATATTACGTATTTATTACTCTCACTACCACTGCACATCTTATGGTATCTAAGTAAATATAATATGGTATTTCCTTCTTGTTCACATTAGGCGCAAATTAATAAATCAAATACACGTACATTACTAACCGCAGTATGGACCCGACTGAAAATTAGCGTTGCAACTGATCTCTCGGTTGCAACATTATGCTGAGTCGGGCCCATTTTGGGGACTCAATACTTAAAACTTCCTGACATTTTGTTAGATATTTAGATTTCTGTAAGTTTGTCTTTGTGTTAACTGTTAACTACTTGTATTTACACCGTCACCCGTTTGTGTTTTCTGCTGATTGTTGTATTATGTTGCGTGATTTTGTGTTTTTGAGTATTGTGTCGTCAAATAAATATATTTTTCTTTCTTTCTTTTTCTTTCTAAACTTCGTTAAAATGCTAAAAATGTTGGTACAGCTACTTGTGTTGTAGGTTATTTATAGAATGCAGTAGTCTACTTCCGTAAAATGCTGGTTTCACATCCGGGCAGTCATGTGTTCAATGTTGACATGTACCAATGTCCTGATATTCTATTTTACATGTTTGTGAATTAATAGTGTATGAAAACAACTCGATAACTTTGAAAGAAAACTAACCTTGGGGTTAACATACTTCAGTGGTTAAAATTGTCAACCCGCTGTGGCGACAAATAAAGTTGGACGTAAGGATTCGGTTATTATTGTCGTAATCCTGATGGATATTAAAATCTATACCGCGTTCTATATTTTAAAAATAGATTAGAGGTAACAATGTACCATAAGCTCTTTGCCATCGAGTAAACACACATCGGGTCAAAGGTTTTCCTGTTAACATTCACTTTTGCACTAAGCGACCTTTACTTAAGGTAGTGAACCTTTTCACTTGTAACCGAACCTCAAGCATTTGCCGATACCTAAGGGGCTCCCTCCGGTTCACTAGGGACAGAGCGCTTTTTGCAAAAATTTATAATTGCCTTAATGTGTCGCACTGAACAGCAAACACACGTAAAGCCAAACAATGCTCCGAACATTTATACGATCATTCTAACGAGCCCTCTTGTAAATGTTCGTTATACTCGTAACAAAGATGTCGGACGACGGAAAAATGACAAGACTGCTCGGCTTGGCAAAAACTTTGAAGAAAAATTACTTTCGGTTTTCTAGAATTTTCGGTAAAACGATCTCCGATGTTCGCTAAAATATTTGTTTTGTGAGCTTTTACCTGCTTGTAACATTTTCTCATTAAAAGTCAATGCTCGCCCCGATCAGCAGTTTTAGGCGCAATATTTACTTTCCATATGAGCGACTACTTATTTTGGCAGCAAGTCAAGTACTTACAAAAGCCATTCGTTTTATTATCACTAGTGCTTCATACTTCTTGGCACAAATTCTTAGTTGCTTACGCCTTCCTTCCTAAGAGACATTTATGTATTAATTTCAGGATACATTCGCTATACTTCTCTGCCATATGTTTTTGCGTACCTACTGTTTTTTTTAGTAAGGAAAGAAACGGTGCCGGCCTTACATTCTGGAGGTCATGGGTTCGAATCTCGGCATGGCTCAATGAAGTTATGTGATGTTTATAAGTTAGGTAGGTACGTTGGGAAAGTTGTACTTCAGCGCTCGAAATTCCCAATCCATTGTAATACAAATTCAGAAATCTACGTAATTTAGAAAAAGTAACGCTGGAATCAATCTCAAAACCTCTCGAATTTTAGGAAAGTTCTCAGGATTGTTCTCTAGAACAATACATTTTATTACATGTAAGTAACATAATAGATAATTACTAGCTGACTCGGCGAACGTTGTTTCGCGTTTTCAATAACAACCTATTCTCAGACCTACCGAATATACATATAAAATTTCATCAAAATTGTTCCAGCCGTTTCGGAGGAGTATGCACACTAACACTATGATACGAGAATTTTATGTATTAAAAAAAAAGCATTAGCTATTTATCTGTACTGAAGAATTAGACGTCACGCGTCATTAATGTTTTGCAAAAAAAATATTGCCAGCAAGGAATATCTCACAAAGATTAAAATATTAAGATAAGAGTATTTATATTTTTAAGTCTTATATCATAATAGATACGTATCGCCAGGAAAAAGACAACTCCGATTATTAACTTTCGATCTTGATTTATCCAACGCAAATAATCATTACTTTTATTACATTTCATATTTACCCTTTTATTAACAATTCCTCGTAGAGCCATAAAATACAATACAGAATCTGTAACGTTTACAGAGGCCAACAAAATCAATCAATTACTTGGGTGAGCCCAACGCACATACCATCGTTATTTTATTAGGACGTCTACTTTTCTCATAATGGCACAAATGTTTCCCATTCTCTTGAATCGAACAATAGCAGGGGAGTAAGCAATTACATTCCACGTGCTATAAGCACATAATGCGACTGTGCTGCTAACGATGTTTTTCGCTAACAAGGCGAAGGACGTGGGTCTTGGACATTTTTGCGACAAGTTGGTAGGTTATTGGGAAAATTGGTAAGTTAGAAGCAATCTGGAATATGAGTTTTTTAATTCTTTTTTTCTCTGGTGTCAGAAAAGAGTTCTAATAAAACGTATGCCAGAATTAGATCATTAAATAATTATGGATATCAATAACTTATTTAAAAAATTGCACGAAAGCGAGTATGTATGTCGGCACACACATACTCGAGTTAGACAAGTACATACTTAGACAAGTATTCAGTCATATTTCCTAAAAAAGAGAAATTGTACTTAAAAGTTAACAGAAGTAAGTACCTATTTGTTATATTTTCACCTTGACCACCAATTTTTACAGGTTAAATTACAAAAAAGTAACAAGACTTTCATACATTTATAAGTTATATTACACTATAGTACATTTACATAGATAGATAAGAGATAAGATTTTTGTATATTTTTCTATTATAAATGTAGATCAACGAAGAAATGAATGCGTTCTATCAGGATCCGTGGCAAGCGCAAGGCTCTGGTCTCTCCCTACCTCTCCTAACTGTGATACAGGAGGCGTGAGCTTATGTTATTATATACGGGGTGTTCCAAAAATGACACGTCACAGTGACACCGGAGGTAGACTGACCAAAAAGAATCGAACCAACCTAACATGACCTCAGTAAAAGTTGCACGGTTTTTGAGATATGGCCAATTTAAACTTGTTCTAAATTTTCACTTTTTTTAACAAGTTTAGTGCTAGCATTAAGTAAGATAGCCCTCGTGTTTGGTTTGTTTTATTTGTATTCGGTCACGAACTTACTAACATAGCGTAAGTGCTAGCATAGCACTAAAATTGTTAAAAAAAGTGAAAATTTAGAATAAGTTTAAATTGGCCATATTTCGAAAACCGTGCAACTTTTACCGAGGTCATGTTAGGATGGTTCGACGCCTCTTGAGCAGGTTGACCTCCAGTGTCACTGTGACGTGTCATTTTTGGGACACGCTGTATTAGATTTAATAAATGGAATAACAGAGATTATTCGTAATTTTGAAGTAAACGCTGATAGCCTTATTAATTATAGTCCCTCGCCTTTTTGGGAGTGTATCAAGCAATGCATTTTTTTTGCACAATTTATCAAATAAATTATTAGCCTCCTTAAATGGGTATTTCAATAATCTAGTCCTTACTATACAGGTACGTTTCAACGAAAAATTGTAAAAAAAGTATTTATTTAACCCGTAGTAAGGGGTTAAAAGCTGAAAAAAGTTTAATTTTCCAACCCATTTCATTTTATAAATAATTAAAACTGGTAACAAAAGAAAAAAAACAAGGACGGTCTTAGAACTTCTGGTTCTTCACATTTAGAGCCATCGCAAACAGGGCGACTTGTCGCCGCGTCAAGTCGCCGCGTCAGAAGGGACATTGTCATTTGCTTCTGGCGTCTTGTCGTCACGACTCCGCGACTCTGACGCCAAGTGTGCGGAAATTCGAACAAAATATGAAAATTGACGGCCGTAGCCTGTCGTCGCGTCTAGTCGCCGCGCTGTCGCCTGTCGCGTGTCGCTAGTGTGCGCCTAGGTTTAGTCGCGCAAGTGTTCTGGCCCCAGAGTTGGCCGTGTGAGGAAACGCTTGACGGTAATCGGCAGGCAGTCGAAGAAAAGTTACTGTTGTTTCCCTAATTGGCACCCAACTAAGGGACTGTTATTTCCGCGTAAATATTGTTCGAGGACGCTTTGTACCACTTCTATATTTGTTAGCTAAATATGTTTCGTCGTAATTTTGATTATGTTACGTATTGTGTACCTACGTCAAAATCACATCAACCTTCATAATATATTACGTGACACTATTTTTTATTTTTTATTTTAGAGCGGTGGTGGCGTAGTGGAGTTGACCCTTGCTTCTCGATCATGAGGGTTTGGGTTCGTACCACGCATGTACCTATGACTTTTAGTTACGTACATTTGTTCGTTTGTAAAGCAACACCATTCGCTGATAAATTGTGCCCGGATAACGGCGACAGGCTTGCCACTTGTCACGTTTGGGACCTAATAATCTCGGCAAAACGTGGGCCCAGTTCTAGTGATTGGTGCCTTGGCGTGGTGATTGGCGTGAGTTTTTTTTTATTTTTTTTATTTTTTATTGTTTCCAAGGGATAAAACAATTGGAATTAGGATTAATCTAAAGTTAACTTAAAGGAAAACAGAGAAATATCTATTTGTTGTCGATAATAACCCCGTTTCTTGGTGGTCATATTGGCATGTCATACTAATATGACCAGAGAGAATAGCTTGTATTGGTGGTAATATTATTTTTATAAACATCCGCATATTTTTATAAGCATATTTGCTACATACGTATTAATAAAGTACAATTCGCAAAAAGTTCAAAACAACGGTTTTATTAAATTAAACGAAGCTTTTCTAAAAAAAATCGGACGCAAATCTCATCTCATCATTATACAAGTATGACCACCACTACAAGCGATTCTCGCTGGTCATATTAGTATGACATGCCAGTATAACCACCAAGAAAAAAAGGAAAAAAATTATAAGTCATATTTTAGTTCGCATAACAATGTTTGCTGGGTCAGGTAGTTTTTTTATTTAATGTATATTTCCAACCAATTTGAAATACACATTAAATAAAAAAACGAATCGAGAAATGTAGATAATACTTCAAGTGAATTTTCTTTTGTGACTCTTTTGAACCCAGTTCAATAATTCAACGAATATATTAATATAATTCAATTTTACAGCTGTAAAATTACAAGATTTACTTTTTAAAAATACAAGCCCCGTTCTTGCCACTAAAAGACAATCAGATAACGTATAAAAAAAGTAACCGGCTTATAATACCTACTTACATTCTTTAGTTTTTTGGTCCAACAGTCGTAGAATATTACTTTCATTTTCGCACATCAAACATATTCCAACCCACTTTGCCAAATCGTGTAAATACACAAAATAAATCAACGCACATTGACCCATCAAAAACCTCTCTGTGCAAATCCCCAACTAAAATCGAATCCGGCGGTTTGTTGAACATACCACGTGAAACCTGAAAGGGCATGTAAATAACTCTTTTGATCCTTTCACTAAATATTTTACAGCCAAATAGTTTGATTTGAGGTACGAAAATAAAAAAACGTTCATGGTTTAGACTAATGAAATTACATTTCTACCTGGCATTAATCACCTAGTTGTAGTTGATAAATTTCCGTTAAATTAATATAAGATAAGAATATTATTTTTTTTACTTGAGAAAAAGACACAAACTTAAAATATTTACAAGGTTACAGTACAATTGGCAGCCTTATTCCTAATAGCAATTTCTTTCATACAACGCTATGATGGAAAAATAGTCAAGAGAAAGGGAAACGGGTTGTCGGAGCCGAAAATGAATACTTACAATAAAGTATTAACAATACACCTACCTACATAAACCATTATATATAAATGTTATGATAAATATTCATAAATAAGTCTTAAGTATCAACAGAACGTAGTAAATGTGAAGAATGCTGCGATTAAATCTAATCTCTTTAAACGAGCAATTCTTGTATATTATATTTATATATATATAAAGCTACAATGCGGTATACTCACTGATTGATTCATCCATACGTTTTCTCGGAAACGGTGGGTTTTCGAGAAAAACTTTGTATGAAAAAAGTGTAGAGAAGGTGCATATTACAGCCATCCTATGAAGCCGATTTTTGAATTTCGAACGCCTTCTCTCATACAAATATGCTATCTCTGTTGTTTATTGACCGATTTTGACCAAATTTTAATAGAATGTTCTTTAAGTGATCCAATTAAGAAAAAAAAAATTTGTTGTTCGAAATTCAAAATGGCGGCCGAGCTATAGCCTCCCGAAAAAAGGCGATTTTTTGACCTCTGCGCAAAAAAGTCGGCAGCCAACTGGGCGCATGCTGGAGACATGCTCTTAACGGCATCGGGTTGTCAAAAAACCCAGGTATACCAAAAAAATCCGACATCTTGAGATTTCAAGATGGCGGCTGCGATATCAATGATCAAAGTTGACAAATTTTCTATGGAGATTTTTCACTGAAAATCCACTTTCAGTACTGATTTCAGTACAAAAATGGGACAAACTTGCGAGGCCGAAGGCCGAGCTCTGCGAAGCGGACACGAGAGACCCCGCCGCGGCGAGGCCGAAGGCCGTGCTCCGTCCAGGCCGAGGCCGAAGGCCGAGACGTTGCGTGTTCCGGCGTCAAGTGACAACGCAAAAGCCAGACGGGAGAAACTTGCGAGGCCGAAGGCCGAGCTCTGCGAAGCGGGCACGAGAGACCCCCCGCGGCGAGATCGAAGGCCGAGCTCCATCCAGGCCGAGGCCGAAGGCCGAGACGTTCCGTGCTCCGGCGGAAATATAACAACGCAACAGCCAAAATGGACAAACTTGCGAGGCCGGAGGCCGAGCTCCGCGAAGCGGGCACGAGAAACCCCGCCGCGGTGAGGCCAAAGGCCGAGCTCCGTTCAGGCCGAGGCCGAAGGCCGAGACCACACGTGTTCCTACGCGTCGAATCCCAACCAATAGTGTCTAGCGAGGCCCTAGGCCGAGCGCCGCGGAGAGCGAAGCTCGCAGCGGCTCGGGGTAGGCGCGCGTAAGCGTGCAGGGGCTCGCCCCCTAGTATATTTATATATAATCAGAATCTTGGAAACGGCTCCAACGATTTTCATGAAATTTTGTATGCAGGGGTTTTGGAGGCAATTATCTAATCCAATTAGGTTTAATTTTTATAAAACGTCGTTTTAACCGTGTTTTAAGGCAAATAAATAACTGCTACACTACAAGAAGGTAATTTTCGCAACCATCTGTAAGGTTGTCATAGCTCAAGTGGGATATAGGACGATATCGTAAACAAAAGACCCTGGTTCGAGACTTGATAATAATTTTTCTTTTTTTTTTTCAAGTTCCTCCTTTTATGTGAAAACCTACATACCGAGCAAAGCTCGGTCATCCAGGTACTTAATAATTTAATTTGGCTTTGGTGTTACGAATAGAATGGCACTATTACCTAAAGGACGAATTTCAAAAGGATTCTTGTTAATTCATTAGGAATTTAACAAATTTGAACAAAGCAACGAAGTTAGTACTTCGTTAAATACAAGGATTCTCAGTTAATTGCTAATGTAGCTTAGATAATAAATAACTCTTCTCCGTTATGAGTAAAGTCTACTACTATAGAATAACTTGATATTGATTAGTGCTTTCAATATCAAGTAATAGGCTGTTTGGCCAATTACTGAGAGCGATCTCATATTGTTTGTTGGTGTTCATGGAGTCCCGGTAAACCAACCAATGAACGTAAGAAAGAATGCATGACAGACGCCATTTTTACTAGCATGTGACGTCATCATAGAACCGGCCAATCCAGGCCGTTTTCGATACAATGGCGGCAGATACCAATTATCAAATTTTATCGTGTGTTTTTTTACAGATCATAATTGTTTTTAATTAAAAAGCCCTAAAGCGGTTTTTAGACGCATAATTTATACGAATACGTTTAAATAATACCTACTGTTTTTTTTCACACTGTCAAATAGCTCACTGTACAGTTTTGCTTCAGATTTGTATGTAGCCTATATAAATAGGTGCCACCGCAGTTCCAATATCCTCACTCGGAGAGAGACTGCCAATCGCAGATTAGCAATTCAGCTGAGGTATTTGAACACTACCACCAGTTAAAATTATATCTTTAGTTGCTCACTGCCTGAGCTTACTGCTGTTTTCATAAACAAAGATAGATAGGAATTTTAGCTTATTGTTTTTATCTACTCTTTGGAGGGCTGGCTGTTAACAAGTGATAGGCCACTCAATACAATATCGTGTTGACAACTAACTCACGTTTAGTCGAATTTATTAGGTCCCAAACGTGACAAGTGACAAGCCTATCACCGTTATCACCGTTATTATTTATGGCCCAGTTCTAGTGATTGGTGCCTCTGTCTACTCCCTCGGGGATAACGGGCGTGATTTTTTTTTATTTTACTAACTGTCAGCTATCTTTAGATAGGTTATTGGGTCCGGGAATATGTCAAATTGCGTATAATGGATGATGACGATAGTGATGATTCACCTCTGACATTTAAGTTTACTCATGATATTTTCCTTCACGATAGTGAGAGTTAATAATATTACAACATCGAAAAAGTATGTGACTTTGAAAACGAAATTAATCATTGGTATATACCGGGATTCCAACACCCAAGCTCTCTAATGTGAGTTCGGGGTTTTACCGCTGTGCTACCACCGTCTGCAGCACAGTAGTCGTAGTTGTCCAAAAATATTATTAAGGTTTTAGTTTTTGACTAAAATTGTTTACTAAGTCCCATAAAAAATTGCTCTTATAAAAAAAATAATTTTTTTAGAGCGTAGGCCGAATATTTTCATATGAGCTGTTTTTCAAATCATACAGTGTTTTGTTTTTTTACGACCTAATACCTATAATACGAATGCATAGAGACACTTCTGCGTGAGTAATACAACGCCTCTAGTCGCACGTTTTCTTCCAGTAGATTTATTGTAAAGTTTTGATATTTTTGCGCCACAAAACGCGTAACTCGAACTGTCATAGGTACTAACTACCCATGTTGAGGTGCTTTATGAGTAATGTACACTTTGATTAAGTGCCATCGCAATTGGGGATGCAAAGTTTTTTTTATGATTGGATTTTATTTTATATTCTGATAGTAGACGTAATTTTAAGAAACTAATTTCATTTTTTTCGTGATTTTCGAATGTGAATTTCGTTTATCATTGCTAATTAATTAAAATAAATATTATTCGGCGTGACGTCATATGCTACTTACTGTGTGTGTAGGTGAGTTCGCGATTGCATTTGCGTGTGAATGGGCCAAACCATCTAGATTGTCTGTGGTTTAGTGTAAAAAAAAAATCGTGTTTACAGCGCCACCAACTTATATGTTCAGGTGGGCAAAATTGTAACTAACTAATTAATTGGAAATCCGGTTCCCCATTTTTTGTTTTATTTATTCACTTACTAAGATTTATAGATATGATTTTCATTAAAATTGAAAGACGGGTTAAAATTTTCTCATTTTTCTAGTTAAATTTCTTAAATGTTACGTTATTACTAAATTCTCCACTAGCGCCGGTATCAACCGAACAGATAATATGGTGGCACTATAATATCGATGTGTTTGACAAATGAAGTTGACAGACCATTGGTAGATTTTCACAGAATAACCTACTACAGACGATTTAACATGTGACGTCACCATAGAGGTCAAATGAAGGGCATTTAAATATTATTATTTACTGAAAATAAGGCTCATCTTTTAAGATAAAAATCTCTTACACAAAAAATACTGTAGTTTGGATGCTAAGCTCGAAATGGTTTTCGATTCAGGCAGTTCACTTTTTTTTTTGCATCTCGAATTAGGATTATAGATTAAAAAAAACTTATTGCCTTATTGGAAAACTCTGTACAGGTTGCTTACCACAGATATCTTACTATTAAATGCTCTGGGGGCTCATTATGTAATTTTCGCAACGGATATTCATATGTACGTCTTAAAAAGTCATTTATACCACTACTGTATAGCACTATCTTTTTTTAAGACCCTATGTTAGAGCGAGACAGTACTCCGTACGAAGTCGGTTTTTGTGTTGACGTGACTTTTTAAGACGTATGAATATCCGTTGCGGAAATTAAATAATGAGCCCGCTGGTTAAGTGTTTTTTTATTTTTCCGCACAGATGCGTCCGTATGGTCCGCTTAGTCCGTTCCGGCTCCCGGCTCGGCATGGACATAGTAGGCGGCCTAGGAGGCGAGGCCGAAGTGACAGGGACCGAAGACGATGCCTGCGGAGTGTTTGTATCGGGCGTGGGCATGTCCGGGGCTGCGTACGGCATGCTGCACCGCGGCGACAGGATACTGAGCGTGGACGGGCGGGATCTAACGAGGGCTACACACGAGCAGGCGGCTGCGGCATTAAAGGTTGGTGGTTCTACGTTTCTCCCATCAGACGTTTCTCCCATCATACGTTTCTCCGAACTACTACTTACTAACTACGATTACATAAAGTTAGTTGATAATTATGATTACAAATTACATGAAGTAATCATAAAAAGTAGTTAAAAATGTTGATCACAAACTAAACTACAGATTGAAGTTATTTTTTACATAAACATTTACGTAAAAGCACAAACATTGCTTCTGACCCTACAGTAGGATACCCTGTGTCGTGGGAACCAGAAACAGCGACGTCACAAACATGTAAACATCCAAGACCTGGAGTTTTTTTCTCCCCAGCCGCGGATCGAACCAGGGACCTCTCGCATGGTAAGCAGATGCGCTAACCGCTACGCCACAGAGTTTGTTAAAGTTGCAATCACGATTACAAGATTACTTTTTTGAACTACATTTTTTTAATAAACTAGCGTATAAAAAATAAACAGGCGCGCGACTTGTTCATGTATCGACTTGTCGTTTGCTACGTTAAAGCGCACTAATGAGTAAATTGTTTTTTTTTTATTACGTTTCAATCAACGAAAATATATTAATATCTAAAACATAGATACTTTTCCACGCCTTCAAACTATTAATGTCTTCAAACCCTGAAACAAACACCAGTTTTTTTTATGTAGCCAAATTCCAAAATATACACATCAACATTTATGGGAAATATAAGTTCTTACAACTCAACTAATCAGTAATCATAATGTAGTTATGGTTAAAGCAATTACAGAAACCAAACAACTACTTCATGGAGTTATGTGATTACTGTAGTTAACTACGCTCTACACTGTTGTCTATACCTTTATTTTAACTCCACCGCTACCAATGTGACCGAATGTTCAAAAATAAGCGGGATTCGGATGTGTCTCGCAAAGCCTTGGAGACAGGATATTGAGCGTTGACGGGCGGGACTTAACTAGGCCACGCGGATGCAGTCGGTTGCGGCGTTAAAAGTCGGTGTTTCTTCAAAATTTACATCTCAATACCGTTCTGTCTACCTTCATTGTCTTCATTGCTGTTTCATCGTTCACTGCAACGAAAATATTGGTGCAAATATTGTCTTATGTATTGCACTATTTGTTCCATATTTTTAAATTCGCAATCACTACACGATTCCTTTGCAAACCAATACCCACCTGTTAATGTTTGAAAAAGAAAAAAAATTTTACGAGTTCAAATCAAGACATGGGAAAAACTTAGTCTAAAGCTGGCTTCCCACGGTCCGCGATATCGTGGACAGACACGGACAGCCACTCACCACGAGAGGCTCTTCCAACTGACCTGTGTCGCCTGTCTGTGCTACCGCGGACCGAGACCCTTCCCACGGTGTGTCGTGCGAGCTGGTTCGCGTCCGTCCGCGATATCGCGGACAGTGGGAAGCCAGCTTAATACATAAAAAAGCTTTTTACTCGTAAGTTACACTAGCATCCAAAACCGGCTTGCGTGCATATTACGACTAATGAATGGCGATGAAGCGAAAGTGATCTGTCAGGATCGTGGCAGAAGGCAGTCCCTGTTGTCTGCCTACCCTTCTGGGATACAGGCTTATGTATCGGGTTGGAATGTTTTTACGTGACCAAAATTACAAATTGAGTGACGATATACACTGTGCACTTTAGGTAAAAATACATCACAAGATAAACCTATCATTAAATACATTTTACATCTCTCATATTCGGTAAGTAGGTCCTTATTACCCCCAAATGGGGCTTGTAGGTGACCAATTAGCGCTCTAGAATCAGAATCAGAATCAGAAATTTATTTCAACGTAAAGAATTTACATTCTGCTTGTTGAATGTCAATGTACATACAGTTATGTATAATGTTAGCCGCTGCCTTGGGGCCGTCTGTAGTGGAGAAAAAGGCAGCGAAAAAAAAAACTCCACTCTTACCATCTTTTCTCAAATCAACTTAAAGCTAATACAAATAAAACTTACAAAACAATATCTTGGATGTGTTGAACACTAGACACATTTATCCTCTGATTAAATTTAATGTTAAACTACTATTTTAAGCCATACGTCCTTGTCTTCTAAATAATCGTTGATTTTATAATAAGCTTTTTTGCAAAGAGTGTGCTTAACACAATTCTTAAATCGCGTTGGAGGTAACTCTAATATATCTTGGGGTATCTTGTTGTAGAACCTTATACAGTGCCCCATAAAGGAAGTATTAACTTTTGCAAGTCTAAATCGTGGAAATGACAATTTATGTTTATTCCTAGTATTAACGTTATGATGGCTACCAAGTGTTTCGAAGTCTTTAATATTTTTCCTAACGTACATAATATTTTCATAAATGTATTGGCTTGCAACTGTTAGGATGTTGATTTCTTTGAAAAAATTTGCTTAGCTTGTAAATAAATCGGATCGCTCTCTTCTGCAATATGAAGATAGTCTCAATGTCTGCTGAGACTATGTAGGGTAATAATGTAGCTAGAATAGCCCTAGGGCGGTAAGTAATTTAAATAAAAATTCTTCACTCTTTCAAAAAGTTCGCGTACATCTAACCATCATACTGGCAATAGACATCATCCATTCAGCCCAATGACAAAAGAGGTCGCTTCGCTATTCAGCCTTGTCTTCGTATGAGTATTATAGTCATCAATTTTAAATATCGAACGGTGAAGCTCAATTTCGTTCTTGAAAAAAATAATTTAAAAAAAAAGATGAAAAAGGCGGGAATTGAAAACTTTTACTTATGTTGTTTGTTTTTGGGATTTTTTATACCTAATTACGTACTAATTAGAAAAAAATATGAGTTCTGCAAGTGATGAAGATATAATATCCACTACCGATTCAATGAAAATGGAAGCTGAAGCAGCAATTAACAATATTTTGCCTGAAAGTTCTAAAGAGATATATTTGAAAACTTACGACGAGTTCATGAAGTGGCGAAAAGAAAAACGAGTAATTTTTTCTACTTACCTGACAATCGAGATGTAAAGCAGAGTAGTTAGCTCGGGTGTACGCATCAATTGCACCCTCGAACTATAAATATCTCGGGCTGCAATTGATGCCTTACAGCCCTTGGCAACTAATCTACAATTATTTTTGAAGTAAAACTTTCGTTAACACTAGAAATTATTAACTTCATCCTAGTGTAGGACCAGAACCACTGTGTGTGCCCGTATGTTTGCTTAGGTCTTGGATGTTTACATGTTTGTGATGTCGCTGTTTCTGGTTCCCACGATAGAGTGTATCTGTAGAGGGCCAGAAGCAATGTATGTGCTTGCAATGTATGTTATGTTATTCCGGATACATTACTTGACATTTTGTCGGAAGAGTCCGACAGTCTCTGGTCGTCATAATTGGACTCTGCGAATCAGAGCGAAAGCTGGTCAGTATTCAGTAAATGGTTATTTTACCTCTGAGTCGGATGAAATCAACACCCAGTATAACTTTATGGTTTTAAGGTGATTTTCACTAAAAAAAATTTTTTTTTTTTTGCTCCAGTATCATGTAAATAACTACCCCTGAGTAGGAGGAAACTGTACAAATCAACACCCTGTAGTTCTGTAAGCTATGCAGTGCAATGCTATGTACCTTCGAAATAAATCCCATATTGTACAGCACCTACCAAATGGGTCGAAGATATTTAACCTGTAGAATTTTTGGTGGTCCGATCGGCTCACCATAACGAGTTTTTAATTATTTTTCTCAAGGTCATAACGAAACTAATACCCTTCAAGCCCCGAGGACCCACCGGCGGGTTCTTTAGGCCCCGTAGACCGGCCGGAGGGTCGGTCTTGCAACTGCAGTTTGAATCGAATTTTGAAGACGATATAGACCACTGTATGAGCATGTTTTATTCTTTGAAAACTGTCTTAGCTGTGAAAGAAAAAGTGTTAAAAGACAGTAGCGGCCTTATCAATAAATAAGTTATAACCTCTGAATACCTATTTGACGTATATCAATTTATACTGGTTTATTAGCATTTAGCGTACACATAACCAGTTTGTCAGACCTCGCGTGACGGCTGTATACACAGCTCATAAACTTTATTAATAAGGCCGTAGGAGTTTAGGAGGGTAATAAAAATAAATAAATCTAGGAAACTTCTCATAATCGACAAAAAAAAATTGGTTCTCTTAATAAAAAACTCGTTCTAGTTTGTTTAGAATAAAAATAAATAAATAAAGATAAAAAGCATTTATTGTCTCATTAAAATAGAATTTAGAACAAAGTATATCAATGACTGTGTCGATGAAGTGAAAGTGTTTGTCAGGATCGTGGCAGGTGGCAGTCCCTGGTTCTTGCCTACCCCTCTGGGATACAAAATTAAGCTTCTGTATGTATATATGAATACTGATTATAATTACAGAAAAAATAAAAGACAAATGGTATTTTTTTGACGATTTCTGGGAAAATCTCTAAAATTTCAAAAAAAAATCGATACTCGAAAACTATCAATAATCGCTGAACATACAAGGGGATATTTTGGATAGGTCTCAGTACGGATTATCTAAAAAAAAAGTCACCCGATTGGCCATCCTGTATATCAAGACTAAGATTATGTGACAGTTTTCTAAGAACTTGTCTTAATAGAACGCGACGTGACTGAGCAAGCAACGAAAATGGAAATTACCATTTTAACGAGATCGCAATTCAAGACTTAAGATGAATAAGTAAGTATTTGATCTTTTATCGTATCAAAATTTTAGTGATGTATCTCTAAATCGTTACAATGATACATAAAGAAAAATAATTTTTTTTTATCTAAAGCGATCATGTCTAAAAGTCAGTTCCATATCTCCTGCCGCATTGTATGTAATTAGATCAAAAACTCTTGTTTGGTATCTCTGTATATATTGTTACCGCTAATGTGCGTAAATAAGAGTGCAGATTAACTTGTTAAGCTCTAGATTATCTGGTTGGATCTGTTAAAGTGGAAAAAAATATTTCAGTTCTAATATTAACCAGATATTATTAACTTTATTCCGGATATACACTTAAATGACTTTTATATCAAATAAAGTTTTAGTTCAAAAATTAAATTAAGTTCTATAAACATCCTAGGTGATTTGTCGAGTAACGGTCAATCGTACGGTTAAGGTAATAAAACAGATTCCTTGCTTGAATGAAAATTCCTATTCCTTGTACATATGTATTATTTTTTTAAAAGCTTAAACAAAAATAACACAATAAAACAATGGAATAATAATAATAATAATAATAATTTACATTTACATACAGGCACATACATTCCTTCTGGCCCCACACTAGGATACCCTGTGTCGTGGGAACCAGAAACAGCGACGTCACTAACATGTAAACATCCAAGACCTGGGATTTTTTTTTTGTCCCCAGCCGGGATTCGAACCCGGGACCTCTCGCATGGTAGTCAGATGCGCTATCCACTACGCCAGAATAGAATAGAATAGAGGAATAGAATGTGTGGCGAGCACAATGACATGTTAACTCTGCGCGCGCACTATAAACTCCAACATTTCTGCATCGCGCAAGCAATGTATTACACATGACTTATAATAAATACAACGTCCAACAAACCACAGTTGGACCGCCCGTCCCCAGACATACAAACTGCTTAATATAATTAATAGTAATTTTACTCTTATCTTACTCCACTACATCTGCATTTCCAAAAGTTTTGGAGTGCTATGGAGAAAGCCAACTTCAGACCGAATTCCGCAACAAACGTTGAGAACCTTCGGCGGCCACCTGAGATAGTCAAGTTGTTTTCGCGCCAATTTAAGGTAGAGCCTAGGGCTGGTACTCGGTGCTCCGGCCGTCGAGCCGTGCCTATGTCTAGCCATTGCGCCACTTATTGACAAAGTTACGCTCTAACACGTGTTCGAGGTCGTCAAAGGAATACAGCGTAGTAAATCACAAGGCTTCGACGGCCTAAGCATTGAACACTTGCTTTTTGCTAGCGAAGCTGTTCAAATGTATCAATTTTAGCTATTTTAATAAGGTACCTAGTTACCTAATCTGCAAATTACCGCGAACTAATACGCATATTAACGTATTCCGTATTAGAACGATAACATATACAAAACATATCACTGAACGGATTGCGCTGAAATTTGACATACAGAGAGATGTAATAATACGGACATCCGCCTTCCAAAATTTACTCCATAATGGGATAGAACGAGGGTCATAAGCTAAAAGCATGTTCAACTTATTTGCAACCACTCTAATCAGCTTAAGTCTACGCTGACAAAGTCGCGGACAAAGGCTGGTTGAAGATATTTGTTTCAGGCTATCCCATAATTCACTCAGACTTGCCTTTTTGCCTTGCATGGCTGAGAGCCTTATTAGGGGTATAAAAAGTAAGTCTGAAATTTTAACATGGCAAGCAATCAATGAATCGATCGTAGCCTGGGCTGCCTGAATAATCTTGAACGATCACTAAGGTTAAGCAACATACGGCGCGTTCAGTCCATGGATGGGTCATCGTCTATGACTAACGCTAGTGGCATTTTTTCCGAGCGATTCCGTGCTTTGCAAGGCACTTTAAGCAGTTGGTGCCGTTTGCCGTCGATAGATGGCAGTCGTTAAGCCAAGTCAGAGGCCTTAGAGCGGCTTGAAAACTTCTGACAGTGGCCCCCGTGGTAGAGTATCGCCTATACCTTCCTTAGGGAAAAGACACGTGTCCCTCGGTGGGGACACAATGGGTTGATGATGATGATGATGATGAAGCAATCAATACTGACTTTAGTTTGGGCCTCAAACGTAGTCGTTAACCTGTGTCAAATAGTTAACCTGCCTGCCAAGTGAGAAAATTCATACGGAGCACTGTGGTTCCACAGGTAAGCCTTTAATAGTGTTATGGTAAGTGCCAACAGCTTCGCCCGTCCATCCCGTAGCCACAATTCGGCGTCTGGCTGTCGCTTCGTAGATTAGTTCAGAGCGTTCCGTCCGGTTCACTAGCCCACCAAGGGCAAAAATCGTTTTATCACGTCAAAGACAGTTAAAATCTTCTAATATATAAAATTCTCGTGACACAATGTTAGTGCGCATACTCCTCCGAAAAGGCTTGACCGATTTTGATGAAATTTTGTATGCATATTTGGTGGGCTTGAGAATAGGTTGTTATCTATTTTTCATAGCCCTAAGTGGTGAAACAACGTTTATCGGGGCAGCTAGTAATAAAATAAAATTAAACTACTTATAAAGGCAAAGTCTAAAAAAATACCTACGTAGCACACACAATTTTCACTTGGAGGTAAAGTGGGGTTATTTCGTTTTTACGTATTAGCAGCACTCAGAAATTGACAGCATTTGGCTTGATGTTGATATGTCAACGTGACAGTTTTTTTTGCAGTGAATAAAAAAAAACGTTCGTTTAAAAAAAAGATATGTATTTTTTTCGTTCGTGGCGCTAATAAACAGTATCCAGGGTGGAATTTTGTAATACCGCCTGAAGGAGAAGTACTCTTAGTACTGTAGATAGAAAATTTTACTCAAAGAAAATATTCCTTAATTTTTGAAAAGAAAGAAAACTACATTCAAAGATTTTTTTAAATTCGCTTGCCTCACCCGGTAATCGAACCTACTAAAATCTGTGAAAGTTGCACCCTGTACTTTTTATTGCATCGATCGTTAGGGTCAATTATAAGGACGAAATCTCTCTAACAAACTTCATAAATTAAATGAAAGGAAAACAATGAAATCTTAAATTGTTTTAATTATTTACTGGTAAACTAACTAATTAATTGCTCGAAATGGGCTCCACTTTCTTGGATACACAAATTTACTCTTCTAACGAATTCATTTCTGGTAACCTTTAATAACGTGTTGTGGTGAATGTTATAATTGGTATTCTGTACTTCAACTCTCAACTAGTTGTTTACATTCTCATAAGATTTAATGTTTAATTTGATTTTTTACATATCTAAGTTATGTTGCATCTAAGAAAGGAGTCTACATTACAAACACGTGCAAATTGCAATCGTCTTATCTAAATAGTAATTCGTCATTTTAATGGATAAATGACGTCAATGATAATTATTAATTAATAACATAAGTAAACATAAAGAAACGAATCTTTGAGTAAAAGTGCTTTAACTTGACCCATTGAATAAATAATTTAAGATTTCATTGTTTTCCTTTCATTTAATTTATAAAGTTTGTTAGAGAGATTTCATCCTTATAATTGACCCTAACGATCGCTGCAATAGAAGTACAGGGTGCAACTTTCACAGATTTTAGTAGGTTCGATTACCGGGTGCAGCAAGCGAATTTTTAAAAATCTTTGAATGCAGTTTTCTTTCTTTTCAAAAATAAAGGAATGTTTTCTTTGAGTAAAATTTTCTATCTACAGTATTAAGAGTACTTCCCCTTCAGGTGGCATTACAAAATTCCACCCTGTAGAGCCCCTTGAAAGAGAGTTCGAGATTTATACTATTCATCAAGATACTTGAGACAAGTTCAATAACAAACAATATGACACGAGATTTTTTAATATATTAGTCTAGCTAACCTGGCAAACGTTTTTTTCCCGTATTAATAAGCCTACGACCTGTGTTTCAGCTACCAAATATACACAAAAAATATATATAAATGGGTGTAGTCGTTTCTGAGGAGTTCCATACCAATCACCTTGATATACGTTTAATTATTTGTCACTTTCAAGTAGTTTCCGAGTAAAATTATTAGAATATTAATGCTTTATTGAATTTTTTAAAGAAATTTCTGCTGAGATAAGTAGGTATATTTATTTAAAGTAAAATAAAAAAATAAAATTTAACGCCTGCTATCCCCGAGGGGGTAGGCAGAGACACCAATCACTGAATGTTTATTTAAAGTAAAATATAAAAAATAAACCTTTAAATCATTTCTAAGGTCGGTATTTAAGTTTATGCTTTTCCAAACATAACAGAAATAAATCTGCACTGCCCTCAATATAAAAAACGATATTTACAATTAAGAGCGCCTTATTAACTAAAAATTGTCAGCCCTACATTCTATAGGTCTAACACTTTTTACTTTCTGGGTTTCTTTAAAATTTTGTTCATGTTTTAATTTCAATAACATTTTGTCTACTTAAAGGTTTCTAAATAAATGAAAATTTATTTTTTGAAACGGTTACGATACGATTGTCGTTTTCAAAGGCCACATTCGAGGAACAATAAAAAAACTTCCTCTTAAAACAATCACTTGACCTATTACCAAAGTAAGATACCCCGTGTTATGATAACCAGGTAAGGACGTTACAAAGACAGCGGCTCCCAGTGGGAATCGAATCCACGACTTCTGTCTTGGTATAGAAGCGACTTAACGGCTGGACTAGCGAAACAATCTTGTACGGTATGATACATCGACGAAACGCTGCAATTCCAATTAATCGGAGCAATAGTACCTACCTTGTAATCTGCTGGATCCCATCCATTGCGTAGAATATTCAAGCCTTTGGTAAATGGAAGTTTGGCTCTGTACACACAGTAAATATATGTTACATCCTTCATTGTCTCCAGTTCAAAGCAAATTAGTGAGAGTATTTTCATTTGTTGTAATGCATACATTTCGGGTGATTTCAAATATATAGCGAAATAAATGTGCCTGATAGCAGTTATCAAATACCAATGTTAGGCTGTGTTTTAAAAAAGATACGTTTCAAAAATATCTCGATACCATTTTAAATCTATTAGAACCATAATAGCAATTCATAACGTGGGTGCCGCGGGGCTATAGGTAATTATTCTGATAAACGGAGAGGCGTTACTAATAGTTGGAGTTTTTTTTAAACGAGATTTCCCAATTCCAATTTCAATTTTTTCAATTCAATTCAATTTTTGGGGTCCGTACCCAAAGGGTAAAATGGACCCTATTACTGCGACTCCGCTGTCCGTCCGTCCGTCCATCCGTAGGTTCGTCCGTCCATCTGTCACCGCATCTTATGAACCATAATAGTTGGACAGTTGAAATTTTCACAGATGATGTAGGTTTGTTGCCGCTATAACAACAAATACTAAAAAAAACAGAATAAAATAAATATTTAAGGGGGTTCCCATACAACAGACATGATTTTTTTGCCGTTTTTATAGTTGATGGTACGGAACCCTTCGTGCGCAAGTCTGCCTAGTACTTGGCCGCTTTTTTTTTGGTTAGGTAGGTATATACTCAACTTAAAAGTAAATCTAAACATGCTATTTTTTATAATTCATAACCGCGGCTATCTATTTATCCACCCAGAAACAGCGTTATTTACTCAAAGACCTAACCTCTAGCGGAGATTGGAATTTTATCGTAATTCAATAAATTGATTAGATCGTTTACCTACGGCAAGACTGATAAATGCCCTCCTTTGATAATATAACAGCGATATTGTGCTATTGGTAAACTAGAGGTTGTAAGATGTCTGCAAGAGATCACTTTTAGATAAGGCCGCCGTATGTACTCTTAGATTAAGAAATACCTGTGTAATCTTAATCAAACAGTACAGACTAATAATTTATTTATTTAAAAAACATACAGCTGGAAAGTGGAGTCTTAGTAACCCTTAACCTTTGGTTACGGAACGCAAAAAAGGCTCGACCTCCTTGGATTTCTTAAGCGAAATTTCTAAGCCATGTTGGTCAATGGAAATTTCTGAGCTCTATACAAACAAAGAGCTTTTTTTTATTAGAAAAAATTAGGACTTTGTTCTAATTACCTAAGAAGCGAATGGGGCGACACTGCGGGGTATGGCGTGATCGGGAAAGGCCAATACTTGTACCCAATAGTAGGCTGATGATGATGACCAAAAAAGCACAGATAGAAAAAAAATAACTAAATGGTATCAATTACAGAAGTGAGAAGAATTCCTACTTTAGTTTAATTTATGTATAAAGTATCTTGTACAGTCGACAGCATGCCCTCCTTCACATTTTAGTTGCGAAGTCGCCTGTAATGCAACGGAATAGAGAGCATGGATGTATAGGATGATGTGTTGTCGGCTGTTATGTACTACTGTTGAAAAGGCTTTTTCCTAATGCGAATATTTGTTTCTTACCAGTGACCCTTTTTTGCTGTAGGTACTTTTAAACCATATTATTCTGTCGTTTCTCTCCTCCACAATACGACCTAAAAGCTTTTCCATACCCTTATCTGTAGACCTAACAAGGTTAGGTACCTATGTTTTAGAATATATTTTTTTTTAATATTTTGTTTGCTCACAGAAATTAGTGTTTGTCATTATGTAAAATTGATTATGAAAGACGAGTTAATTAAACGAACGAATAACAAGCTACGAGGTAGGTAAGGTTTGTGGTTGTGATCGTGATTATTATCTTTCGTTTTCAGGATGCTGGGTGTTAAAGCGTTACTCAATGAATGTCAAACACATTTCTTGCACCGCATCGGGGGTAGCTCTCATATACCTTGAGGAATCTTCTTATAGAATCTTATACGGTGCCACATAAAGGACGTATTAAATTTTGCAAGTCTAAATTGTGGAAATGACCATTCATGTTTAGTATCCTAGTTTGGGACCAGCCCTTATATTACGTAACTTTCCACTCTATTGAGTTAAGTATTTAGACCACTTGAAAGAGTCAAAATAAGAATGTAAATGACAGTACGGAGTAGGAGTATGAGATACCTACTGGGAAAAAAGTCCCAGAATGTAACAGTGTGACAGAAGGTGGTGTGACATACCGGGAACAAAAGGGCTAAATCAGACAACTCTGACAGTTTGGAGTAGGAGTATGAGATACCTGCTGGAAAAAAGTCCCAGAATGTAACAGTGTGACATAAGGTGGTGTGACATACCGGGAACAAAAGGGCTAAATCAGACAACTCTGGCAGTTCGGAGTAGGAGTATGAGATACGTACTGGGAAAAAAGTCCCAGAATGTAACAATGTGACATAAGGTGGTGTGACATACCGGGAACAAAAGGGCTGAATCAGACAACTCCATACAGTTGAGCTTACGTAATTGCACCCCAGGTCAAGTGATTGTGTTGTGTGGAAGTCATTATTATTATTTCTAGAATTAATATTATGATGGCTACCAATGATTTCGGAGACCTTAATATTTCTTCCAACGTACATAATATTTTTAGTACCTGGGTAACCGAGCTTTGCTCGGTACTTTTTTTGTAATATAAAATATGTAATATAAAATTAAAATAATCCTTTTTCAACAAAAAAAAGAACTTGGAAAAAAAACATCATGACTCGAACCGGGTCTCTTGAAATCGGCCCGAAACGGGTCGCCCGTTTTCCCGTCAGAACTATCCCAACCTTGCAGATAGACGCAAAATTTACCTATGTATGTTATCATAGCAAATTTCAATTGGCTTAAAACATGGATAAAACAACGTTTTCTAAAAATTTACCCTAGTTAGATCAATAAAACGCCCCCGAAAGCATCTGCCTACAAAATTTCGTGAAAATCGTTGGAGCCGTTTCCGAGATTCTGATTATATATAAATATATATACAAGAATGACAGAATACGCAATAGTGTGATCAGAGAACGTTGTGGACTGAAAGAGGATGTAGTGACTAGAATTGAGAAAGGAATGTTGCGTTGGTTCGGACATGTGGAGAGGATGAAGGAAGAACGACTGACGAAGCAAATATATCGAGCGAATGTGAGTGGAAGGGCCGGTAAGGGACGCCCCAGGCGAACATACTTCGACCAAATAGGGGATGTATTAGCAAAGGGCAAGATAAAAAGTACCCGAAACCGGCGTGCGTGCATGCAACGACTAATGAATGTCGATGAAGCGAAAGTGGTTTGTCAGGATCGTGGCAGGTGGCAGTCCCTGGTCTCTGCCTACCCCTCTGGGATACAGGCGTGAGCTTATGTATGTATGTATGTATGTATGTATATATACAAGAATTGCTCGTTTAAAGATATTAGATAAATGTATTGGTGTTAAAATACAAGCCAATACATTCACCGACACTTTGATTTCTTCAAAGAAATCTCTTCCATGCTATACTCATTCTTATACTATTATTTTAATGATCAACGAGCCAACTCATGTCATTATTATCTATGGATTATTTAACCTTTTTTACAATTCAACTGATATTTTTTTACTCAATTTGTATATATTGATAGTGACGTCCATTGTTACTGCAACTTCACTAGTTCATGCCAGGTTTTCAGTCCTAATTATCTATCCGTAGTACTCCGGCAACGCGGTGACGATAGCGGCGCAATACCAGCCGGAGCAGTACGAGAGGCTGCGCGCGCGCATCCGCGCGATCAACGCCTCGGCCGCCGCCTCGCCCGTGCCCCACTCCAGGCCGCAGACGCCTCACTCAACCCACGTGCCCGTGCACCCGGATTTGCACGCCGTCTATCCAAGGTAAAGTAGCCTTTTCGGAGTGAACTTATTATAATAAAATCAGTGTCAAAACTGGAAAACACTCCCCCAGTACGCGATCGTACGCATGCGTGAAATCGCTCACCGTACAAACATCAACGGCACCCAGCAACTACTTTTGGTGAGTGTCGAAGCCTGCATCGAGCTTTGATAACGGCCTTAATGGGTGATCGCGGAATTGGCGATGATGATCACCTGATGGTGGTCGATGATCGCAGCTGTTCACAGGATCGGCACACAGTTGGTAACCGCCGTCCGTACTACTTGGATTTCAAAACTGTAGCAACAGACGCGATTTATAAAATTTTGAAATTATGATCGTGAGAAAAGACTGTTGAAAAACAAATGGAGGCCAAGAAGGTGTTGAAGGTTATCTATACATGAAGTATATGAATCTATCGTATAGTATTTAAACGCAAAAAACGAAATTGTTCGACGATAACGTGGACATGCTAAGGTGTATTTTTGACCAGTCACGCGTCCTACGGACTACAGTAGTCCATAGGCGAAATTGTTTTGTAGCGTCCGCCGGACTACATAATTTAGTCCATAAGCGTTCGTTCGACTTTCAGCAATGCTTTTGAATACTAAACTAGTTTGTGATTGGATACCAAATAATATATGTCAACAGCCAATAGGAACTATCCTTAAGCTGGGTTTCTAGAAGAGTGATCAAATGTTAATCTCATATTAATCTCACGTCAAGCTAATTTCTTTGATTAATCTCTTGTTACATTTGAACACTCTTTCCGAAACTGAGGCTTAGTGTGTTAAATTTTTTTCAACCAATAGAATGCACAAAATTTCGAAATATTCAAGATTTCATGTGACACTGTGCTGCAAGTCTGCCATTACGATGTGCGCGCGTGTATGCGGCCATTTTTATGCCCGTTTCGTAAATGGATGGATGCAATCACCCACCATTTCCAAAGGAAATGCCCGAAAAACCAACACTCACGTATCAACTCATTCAGTGTTGGCATACTTTGACCGGAAAAGCCGGAAAATAGGAGTGGGATTGCGAATGAACTTTTGTTGGATATATATGTCCGGAATTGGGTATTTGACAAAATGTCAAATGAGTTACTTTTAAAACGGAATTTTGTATGAAAATACTTGCTTGCTTGTGACGTCACATTTCAGAGCACTCTTTTTATGTTTCATCTATTTAAAAATTGAAATAACTAGGAAATGATTAAAAGAAATAAATACATTTTCCGAAACATTTTGTAATTTTTGTTTTAATCGAGCATCTCAAATAATTTATTGTTGATAGTGTCAAATACCATATTGTATGTACCTCAGTAGGCATTATTGCCAGTGCTCGTAGAAATATTTCCAGAAACGTTTTAATCTTTATTCCTGCTTCAGACAAGAAATACATGTCCGTTACTTAATTTTAAGATTGACACGTTGGAGTCAAATGAAATCCCTGAATTATTTTACATTATTTTATGTATTACGTATTACAATTTATGTATTACAAAATATTTTTGGCAATTCTAATACCCGTTTGACCAATAGTAATTTCATTTTGGACTGAATACAAGTGGCCTTGCGTCGTAAGATATATTTCCGAAAATTACTGTAGGTACGTATAACATTTTTTGATCATTCGTATAGGGAATATGGTATTGGGTAATACCCACTATGTCAATAACCGATATGGGGATTAAGGTAAATTAAAAGCTGGTAGTCTCGATTGCCTTGTTGGTTTAGCGGTTAATACGCTTGACTACCAAAAAAAAGAGGTGATGGGTTCTATTCATACTGGAGGCTGTCGCATTGAAAACGTCCCTCTTTTTTTAAAGTCTGTTAAAAATGGCCTAAGTCTGGGTATCTTAGTTTGGGACTACAAGTGATTGTGTTGTAAATTAGTTATTTATATATTCTCGCTCGTTTTTATAGCTCTTTGGCCTGCGAGAACTTTAGGGAACGTTCGAGGGACTTTGTTCGCCAAGAAAGTTTTATTTTAATATTCTATTCCTTTGATCGACTCGCTTGATTGGACGTGGAAAGCTGAATTCAGTTAGTACTTTGTGAACATCTTCTTTTGTACAGTTTGCTAAGAGTTGCGCTCTAGCTTTGAACGCTCGTAAGCTTGTTGACTCGACAGAAAATGTCGTGTAAAACACCAAACGAAAAATAATGAATAAAAAAGCAGCAGCACAATCGTTAACACTTTTTTTACCTACGCCGGAAAAAGCCAAGCATATTCTACCAAAACACATTTATCAAGCGTATCATTTTATAAAAATAAATCAAAAGGCCGTTTAGAGCACCTGCACCACGTTGCACCTTTTATTCGCATCAGATTTTTGTATATTATGTGAAGGCTTTTGGGGCATTAAATTCTCCGAAATTTACATACAGGCATATACATTGCTTTGGGCCCTACACTAGGATACCCTGTGTCGTGGAAACCAGAAACAGTGACAAACATGTGAACGTCAAAGACGAGGGGTTTTTTTGTTCCCAGCCAGGGTTTGAACCCAGGACCTCTCACATGGTAGACAGATGCGCTAACCCCTGCGCCACAGAGGTCGTCAAATTTCACTTACGTTACTTCCAAATTTACTTCGATTTGATTTGGTTTCAAGTAACGTAGCTTAGTAAGAAAAGGCGTGATCTGCAGTGCCGAGTTGCCAAGTGACAAAAACGTATCCACAACTGGTTCCCTGACACCAAAAACTAATATCTTGCTGTGATGTGAAAGCCCAGTCGTGAACGGGTGCATGCACAAAACATGCAATATCGTACGGTCGGCAACTATGCTCACTGGACCGTAAACAAACTTAACGGTTCCGTAATGACACTAAACTTGTATGGCTTTGTTGGTTGAACGTGAAATTTTGCATCAACGCTTTAAGCTTCGTTGGGGTTGAACGAGAATGGCCAATTTATTCAGATTCAGATTCAGATTTCATTTATTTGTCAGCAAAACGGTACATTCATGTTGATGTTAATATGATTAATTTCATTAGCACAGGCGTGATGCACCAGCGCAGCTGGTATACAAATATTTAATGTCAACTTAAAAACTAACAATACAAACAATTTACATATCACCTAGTACATACAAATAAAAATAAAAATTTATAATTTAAATGTCAACTCGAGCTTACAACATGTCACCAAAATGATAATTACATCGCGAAGAATTCGTTCATTGAGTATACAGGCTTTTGAACTAACCATTTATATAGAGCTGAGGTGAACGGTTTTTCTGGTAGACTACTTATATTATTAGGTAATTTATTGAATATTTTCACTGACATGTACCAGCTATTGCGTTTGAACAGTTCCAGGTTAGGGTGTGGATAATTTAATGGTTGGTGTCGTGCTGATCTTTTGTCTGTGTTGTCTCGTCTTTCAAACAAATTGATGTTCCTTTTGACAAATTTACTGACCTCAAAAATGTACAAAGCGTAAAAAGTCAAAAGACTATGCTTCTGAAAAATTGGCCTGCATGACTCTCTCCATGACATACCCCAAATGGCCCGAAGACATTTTTTTTGTGCTATGAAAACTCTGTAGCTCTCTGTTGAGTTTCCCCATAGTACTACCCCATAACGCAAAGTGGAGCATACGTAGCCATGGTACACCAAAAGGGCAGTTTTTATTGACGTGATCTGTCTTATACGTTTTAGAGCAAATATAAATTTATTTATTTTACTACACACGGCTTCCACTTGCTGTTTCCAGGTGCATTGTTCATCTAGTATGATTCCTAAAAACTTAATTTTGTCTACTTCTTCTATTTTATTATTTTCATACTCTATATTCAAATGTTTTTTATGGTTTTTCTTCGTAGTGAATTGAATGTATTTGGTTTTATCAGTATTTATATTTAAATTATTATTTTTAAGCCAATTAATAGTATTTTTTAGAGCATCATTTATGTCATATTCAAATGTGTCAAGGTTTTTTCCTTTAATAATTATAGTCGTATCGTCAGCAAACAGAACGCTTTCGTGTAGCAACGTCCTTGGTAAGTCGTTAATATATATGAGAAAAAGTAACGGCCCAAGGATGCTACCTTGTGGAACGCCAACTGAAATTGTCCTTACTGAGGAGTTAAAGTTCTCCAGAGTCTTGATTTCACTAACATATTTTACTATCCGTGTAATTTGTGCTCTTTGATATAGATAACTCTTGTAAAAATTTAAAGCTGGTCCTCTAATGCCAGCTGCTTCAAGTTTTTTTAAGAGAATGCCATGGTCTACAAAATCGAACGCTTTGCTGAGATCGAGAAATAATCCTACTGTTGACATTCTGTTATTAAGACCTCCCATTAAGTATTTTACTAAATTAAAACTAGCCAACGTTGTGCACTTATTTTTTCTAAATCCATTTTGCTCTATCGACAAATAGTCACATTTTTCAAAAAAATCTATGGTTCTTTTGTACATAGCCTTCTCAACGACTTTCGACAATATTGGTATCAAAGTGATTGGTCTATAATTGTTCAATACTTCTCGTTCACCTTTTTTGTGTAATGGCACTACTACAGAAAATTTGAGCTTTTCTGGAAAACATCCTTGTTCCAGGCAAAGATTAACTATGTGGGCAAGAGGTCTGCTTATGTATTCTCCAATAGTTTTGAGCACTTTTGTGTTTATGTTATCGTAACCTGCGGAAAATGTGTTTTTGAGAGACATAATTATCTTATAGATTTCTGAAGCATCTGTTGGATTAAGAAATATACTTTTGTTATTGTTATTTAAAATATAATGATCCGCGGTTTTGATTACCGATTTTGCAGTTTTCTGTACCATGTCGCAGAAAAAGTTATTAAATGCCGTTGCTATTTCATTTCCGTTATTAAGTAGGGTTGCATTATATTTTACTTTTTGTATGTCTTTTTTATTTAGATTGTTTCCCATATTATTATTTATAATATTCCACGTGGCCTTACAACAATTTTTTGCATTTTGTACATACATTTTGTTGCTGTGCTGTCTTGCTGAATCAATGCATTTTTTTAACAATTTAGTATACTTTCTGTAGTTTTGTTTTTTGCCTTCAGATTTACTCTTGTAATAGGCAAATTTAAGTGTGCGCTTTGTCTGACAACATTTTTTTAAGCCCTTTGTTATCCACAACGATTTAAGATCTCTTTTGAATTTCTTAACTTTAATTATTGGGAAACATAAATTGTGAAATAATATTATGAGATCATGAAACAACCCAAAAGCAACATTTGCAGAAACTTCGTTCACAACTTCTGAAAAAGAGAGATTTTTTATGCATTCCTTGAACTTGTTTAGATTATATTGACTATAACTAAAAATATTTTCAAACCAATACTCTGCCTTAGTAGATTCAGAAGTTGTTTCATTAAAATGCAAGGTCTGAGCAGTATCAGGATCTGATAGACCAAGATTATGGATTTTGCCTTCAGTATCCCTTAAGTTACTCAAAATGTTATCTATGCACGTATTTTTTCGAGTTGGGTCCTTTATGTGAACAGATAGACCATACTGCAGAAGCAACTCCTTCAGACGTTTCGTTTGTTTACTTTGCCCATTGAAATCTATGTTAAAGTCACCGCATATAACAACCCTATTTTTTGTACAATCTAGTCGCTCGAGCATTGATTCAAATAATTTGAAAAAAATATTGATATCAGAATTTGGTGTTCTGTACAAACATAATACCTTTACGTTTATACGTTTCAATGTGACACCACAAACCTCAAAATCCCTCTCAACGGCAAGATCTTTAGCTTCAGAAAGCTCCACGCATTGCAAATTTTGCCTACAGAGTATACACGTTCTACTCACCAACTACTAGAATTTTCTTTTGAGTCAAGTTTAAGTTTTTATTTTCCGACGGCTGTTTATTTTTAACGCTTAGCCCCTTTTCAAGGTCGGTATCGGATACCTGAGTTTCCACGTCGTGTTTTTCGCTGTCTCCAACTTTTATTTCGATTTTCTGTTTTGGAGTACTCTGTAGTGCGTCTGTGAGTGACGGGCGGCGTTTATTCCTTCTCCTGGCCAATACTGGACTTGTACATACTTCTTTCAGAGTATGAAGCTGTTCCTGCTGTTTAATAAGTTTGCTTCGGAGATCGCCGTTCTCTAGAACTAAATTATCTATTTCTTGCCTTGCACTTTCCAAGTTTATTTTCAATTGGCTTATTTCCTCTCGTAACTCGTCTATGAAGGCCGTGTCAGGAAAAGTGGATAAGTCTAAGCTACGTACATTTACTTCTGAATGCGTTGAGCTTAATGAGTCTTCATCTTGTAGCTCACAGGATTGCGATCTTACTGTGTTTTTTTGAGATGTTTTTTTTGACGAGTCCCGTCCTCGTCGTGATGTTACATGGCTTGGGGGGGTGCTATGAGCGGAATTTGGTTCTATGGTGTGCGTACATGTAAAACATTTCCAATTTTGCTTTTTTTTATCTCCATAATTCGGAATAGTTTTTCTGGTATTTTAGCACAGTCGAAATCGAATATGTTCTGGCAATTTGTACATTTCAGTGTGTCAATCTGGTCCACAACTCGTGTACATTTGGAACATTTAGCCTGTTTACGTTTTCTTTTCTCCATTTTAAAAAATAAATAATTAAAAAACAGTACTTGGCCAAGAAAATCCCGAGTATAGGCTCTTTACAATGACATCAATGCAGAGTAGACGCTCTTTAGTAAGCGGCGATTTATAAGGTTCTTGAGATCTTGTTACCTAGCCGGTAGTGGTGATATTCGCCAAGCGCCCGTAGCAGTGCTACGCGGACGTAGCGGCGGCGTAGAAGCGTAGCTCGGTCAGTGACCTACCTAGCTTCGGCCGATGTCGGTGAATGCCGGCGAAGCTCGGGCTCACGCGGGTCTTGCGTGGGAGTTGACGTAGGTCAGTTAACCCTTAACTACTCGCATAAAGAAAATCACATAACTGCTCGCATGGGGTCCTCAGTGACCCCAATTTGGTTTTGTGAATTTATAATAAAGTATTAATAAATTAAAATAACTGCTTAGAAATTATATTTCTTCTTTATTCATATTAAAGCTTCAATGAAACTATTTAATCATAAACTAGTAGGAACACAAAAAAACACAAGCTTAAAATCTTCTCTTAAAAACTATTTATGGCGTACCTTGAGATAAAAACTGAATTATTTTTTTATTTTTGGGAACTAATCTGAATCACTATTATCAAAAGCTTGATAATAGACCTAACAGTGGTCATTGCCAACAAATTTCGTGTATTTTAAGCATTTCATGGATACTTTCCGATCCGTCATTGGAGGACATGTGCTACATCGTCCACGCTTGACTGTCGATGATGAGGCTAGTCGATTCTCCATGTCATGCACCTCCAAAAGTCGTTTATTTATGAATTTTGGGGTTGCGGCTACATTCACTCGATGCTTCTAACGATCTTCAACTAGCTCTAGGGCTGTCGTTGTCTGGCGGGCTGTAAGTTGTCGCAAGAAATGACGTCTCACATAGGTGAAAAATATAATAATAACTACACTCAAAATTATTGATTCAATTAACTATATTCATAACATATGTACGAAAATGAAAGAAAACCGTTATAAGTTCTATTTGAAAATACCGTAAATAACAAAAATACTGTCACTCGACTCGGTCGGAAAAGTTACGTAACTGCTCGCGTGGGGTCACACTCAAGAGAGCAGCGACGCCTGCGCACGCTCCAAAGTCCTGTCAAACACTAAAATGGCATCTTTGGCGCGAATAAGAAAGCTACTAAATGGGACAGCCACATATCCACAGCCAAAGTATATTTTTTTGGCGCTCAAAAATGCGCTGACCCCATGCGAGCAGTTAAGGGTTAATAAACGGTTTCTTTGCCCAGAAACACGCTTGTATCTTCGGATCCCGTGGTGCTATTTTGATTGTACTTTCATCATTTTGTAGCTAAAGACTTCGGCTAAGCACTGAACTGGCACACAATACACGCACTGAGTATTTTACTACTATCTCTTTTAAAGAAACGCGGAGCGTAAACATATGGTACTATCTAATTCGCGTCGACCGCGAGCTTATATATTTGGTACAGTAGACAACAGCTTAACCTTTTTGTTTCAGTTGCTAAGTCACCCATATAGACCGTAACGCAGTGAGTAAAGTACTATCGAATGTACCTGCGGTCGATTTTGGTATGATTGTTGTATCGTATATAATTTTGATTGAATATACATTACATTTTACTGTACGACATACAAATAAGAAAAAAATGCTTGCAAAATAAGTGTCTCCGGTTCTTTAAGAATCAAAAATAATCTAAATAACCAATAAAATTATTTAGTTGTTAAATTTAGTTGTTTCCTTGAATTCCGGATGTTTGTTTTAAATGCATGTGACAAATAAAAAAACAATTTTACTGAGATAAACAGATATGACAATGTCATGACAAGAGATAAATATTGCGCGCAATTTGTACAGAGTTTTATTACTACTGGATACAGCGTGATTTTAAAAATGCGCGCATCACAATATTTCCACTTCACAAAAAGACCAGCGTTGGTAAAACTGGCTACTTTTCAGAATATCTTTTTCACGATTTGTCTATTTTGCAGAATATAAAATTCAATAATGTGACTTCTCTTCGCATAATCTCCTCCACAACATTACCCTTGTTATTAATTTGTTTTTGGTAAACTCCTTTTTTTTAATAGATAAAGACTTTTTTTTAACTTACAATAAAATTAAATATTAACAAAAGATCATGAAGATTGATGGTCTTTATTATACGTTAATCAGACTCAAATTTTAGCTTTTATAAAAGCGGTGTCATATTTTAGCAACCTCTCAACCAATTTATGAAATTTAAAAAAAAACATAACACAAACAATATTTGTTCCGAGTGCGTCATGTCTCCAAAACTAGGATACCCTGTGCTATGGATAGATAGCTACTATCGAGCTTAGGAAATAAAAATGTACACATTATGTATATACCAATTTATACATAATATTTTGTGAATAGACCTTAAACCAGACTGTTATTGGCCATTTTTTTAGCCAGAAAAGGCAGTATTGTTCGATATTTTTAGCGAGTAGATGTAATACTATAAAAATAAAAGTATTAAGGTGAACTTAATTTTAAAAGCATTATTTTCCACTTAAACCTTGCTTATGGTATGTTAATGTTAATAAAAGCTTTTCGGTGAAAATCTAGATTTTCTCGGACAGAAATTAAGAAAACGAACGACGCGCTCAATCCAGAATAAGGTTTTCGTAATTCAAACCGAAACAATTCTGCGAACGAAAAGTAATCTAAGCCTCACGTCAAAATGATTGTGTGCCCTACACTTCATTTCGTAGTCTTAAAAAAACGGTTTCTGAAGTCAGGATACGATACATAGATCACCCATTTTGGCTACTAATCTTTGACAATAGAGATCTCTCGAGCAGACTCTTGGAAAGTCATTGGAGCGTAACTTTTGCGAAAAACATTTAGATGAATAATGCTAAGGTGTATTTTTCTTTGACAGGTAGCAGACACGGTTTGGCTGTGAAATTGACCACAATGGGAACTGAACATTAGCTTTGAAGATACCCGAATAAATTGTACTATAAATAAACCAATATCATTCATGTAATGAAGACTTGTAATATTTTATAATCTGAAAAGGCACATTATTCTTCAATGCGGTGGTTTATTTTTAATTATTGTAACGTAAAAAAATATTAATGAATCGATCTTTTGCCATTTCAAATTGTTTAAAGCTATAGCTTATGGACCGGTTTCTGAGTTGAGAATTTTCACTAAGTAAATACTTAAGTAACGTTTTTTCACGGTCTTTTCTGAGAAATTGGACGAGATTTACCTACTAACTATTTACTTAATGATAATTCTCAATTCAGAAATCGGCTCTTAATGTCTTACTTCAGCCGTATTGACGCAGAATTTATTTCAGAAGGACGCTTCAGTTTGTTTTAGTTTTCACACTGTTGAATTTAGAGAAAATTCTTACATTATGTTATACGGATATTATGTACAATAACATTTCTTGTTTAAGAATACTAACAAACCTATTAATCTCCTCTAAGCGATCCGTTGATAACGTTCAAGCTTACAATTGAGAATTAAAATTTGATAGTTCTTTGATACAACAAGTATATACAACAAAAATGTATTACAAAAATGTCAAACGATTTGACTCATTTGTATTGTTACAAAATTGTACATTTTGTTACTTAGGTTACTTTTTAAAGTCATATTTATTTATTAATATAAATATTTAATGTCAGTAGGCTTATTTATTCATGGATCGCTTTTAGACACGGCCATAAGCAACAATAAGGTGTATGTTTTATAAAACCATTATTTGTATACTGTGTAACTGGTTGTTTGCAACAACAATAATATTTTGTCGTTACGTTAAAATATTTTCATGTCACAAAAACAGGTTAGTCATAAGAATATATCTAATAATACTACCTTAGCTGCTTTTGACAGCTTATGACAAAAATGTACTATGCTTTTTTGTTATGAGGTGTTAAAAAAACAATTATTTTAAAAATGTTTTTGAACTGTGATACTAAATTAATGTTAGTAATATCAATGTAATATGGTAAAAAGTGAAATTGAATACACTTTATGAAACAATGTTATTTGGTTTATTATTGACATTACTCGTTGGTTTTAAATTTCCAGTTGTAGATTTAGTCGACCATTGTATGTCTGTCTGTCGGTCACCAGGTTGCACCTCATGAATCATGACATCTAGATAGTTTATTTATTTATAGATGATGTTGTAGCTTTAACAACTTTTTATAACACTTCTAAAAAGCTCTTAAAGCGACAAAATTCCTTCCATAGCACGCTGAGGTGCCCAACCCAACCCATATTATTTGTATCTGTAGTCTGTACTTGACGTCTATTTATTGCATTACAAGTCTATTTTCTTAAAATAACTCACAAACGAATGAAAAATCATTAAACATTTAATGCAATTTTATACTTGTACGACGAATAACGAAGGTACTTGTAAGTATGAATAAACAAAGGTACATAACGTCCCTTAGCTTACAACACCGCTCAAGTCGAAAATTGGCGGTTTTCACATTTGAATGCCATTAGATGGAGCTGCTCATTGCGCGTCTAAGCATTGGTCACACCTATAAAGTTGGTAAAAATGACTTAAGCGGTGTTGTAAGCTAGGGGACGATAAGTAAGTCAACAAATAAGTCTGATTACTGAGACATACTATTAGTAAAATTTAGTAAACATTTTCTATAGCCCATAAACCCACAAGACTTAAAACGAAAATCACCAAGATTGTTTTAAAATCGCGTTTCAAAGAAATACACTGCAAGTAAATTTCCGTAAAAGTACATTGTTTTCCTTTTTTAATAAGACCCTTCAGTATGAAAAGAACGTCGGCTTCCAGAGCCGTGCGTGGGTACCCAAGCATGACTTTAGGTTAACAGTTAACTGGCCTTTTACGATCAAAAGGAAGTAAATTAACTTCGCGCAGCCCATATAGCACTTTCTATATTTTTGTTTATACTGTGATCGCCGCTGCTACATTTTTATACTTTTCGCCTACGACGTAGTGAAATTTGTAAACAACGGTTCATGAGACAGACTGACAGACAGTGGAGTCTTAGATTGAAGTGTACACATGCAAACGCGCAGTAAGCGCGCTGGATGCTGTTTGCATGTGTATACTTCAATCAGACCTCATAGTTCTTACAACGCGCGTTACAAAAGCGCGCGCTTCAAAACGCCTAGTGTGTACCCGCTCTTAAGCCTGGTTTTCACAGACCCAGGTACTGACCACCCAGTACCACCCAGACAGCAAACTGTACATTCTGGTGTCTATACAGTACTGTCACTTTCTCCACGTGTTCTCACTACAAGGTCTGCATAAAGCATGATTTGCACAACAAGCCCGCAACTGATCGGTCAGTACTGGATCAACTTATTTTCACAGACCCATTAGCTGCCAGGCATAACATACTATAACATAACATTTACATACAGGCACATACATTGCTTCTGACCCCACACTAGGATACCCTGTGTCGTGGGAACCAGAAACAGCGACGTCACAGACATGTAAACATCCAAGACCTGGGTTTCTTTTTTTTTTCTTATCCCCAGCCGGGATTCGAACCCGGGACCTCTCGCATGGTAAGCAGATGCGTTAACCGCTGCGCCACAGAGGTCATCAAACAGTAACTGTCCTTCACTGACCGCCAGCTACTGGGCCTGTGAAAACCAAGCTTTAGTAATAGGTCCCTTATCTTGTGGGTACGAAACCCTAAGAAGAAAGTACGGTATGAACAAAAAACAAATATGTCCGCAGATCTCAACGACTCGACACAATAAGGTTAATTAACTTCTACAAAAAAACACAGGATCACGACCCTTACATTATTATCCTCGTAGTTTACTTCAATAACAGTAGAACAAACATAAAACTCTTTAAATCCTTTCGTAGCAGCTCTATATTACTTTCTAAACAAGAAATAAGCAATAATAATCAAAACCCGCCTTAGACGCCTAAACGCTTAAAAATGCCTTAGGGCGGCCTGAAAACTTCTGACAATAAGACCAGCCACTAGTCTTACAAGCCTCCACCAATTCGGACTAGACCCCCGTGGTGGCCTATACCTTCCTCAGGGAAGAGAACCGTGCACCTCGGTGGTGACATAAATGGGTTGATGATGAAACAACATAAGGGATTCCACTGATTGTCTGACGGCCTCCTTACGGTATCAGGCAAACTTGAAAAACCACGAGGGGCGCACTAGTGGGCGTCAAACTGCTGATGATGATTTTATTAGTTGCAGTTGTTGACTTAAGCGACGTCTTTGAACTAGAAAGCTATATAGCGTGCATTGGACTATACACCCATGCATTCTACACTGTTGCATGACTTTGCAACTAAAATGTGAAGGTTGACGTACAAACGCTGACGGAAACGTTCGTTAAACGATTTTAGTAAATGTATGTATCTACCAGTCCAATGATTTCATTCCATTATAAATGAATGAATGAAAATTCTTTATTGCACAATCATAAAATAAAACATCTAATCTCTTTAAACGAGCAATTCTTGTATCTATATTTGTATACTAGCTTTCGCCCGCGACTCCGTCCGCGTGGACTTTAGTTCAAAATTTTGCAACCCCGTTCACTCCCGTAACTCCCGTTAAGGGTTAAATTTAGAAAATCGGTGAAACACGTGTTCAATCAATTGTGTTGAAGAGTATTTCTTTCAAGTTTCAAGAAAATCAGACAACATTTTTTATACCTCCCATACAAATTTTGGCAACCCTTTTCGCCCCCTTAGAGGTTGAATTTAAAAAAATCCGTTCTTATTCCTTGCCTACATTATATATAGACCCTCTGTGCAAAATTTCAGCTTCCTAGGTCCAACGGCTTGGGCTGGGCGTTAATGAGTGAATGAATCAGTCAGTGAGGACTAATCAGAATCTCGGAAACGGCTCCAAAGATTTTTATGAAATTTAGTATGCAAGTGGTTTCGGGGGTGATTAGTCGATTTAGGTAGGTTTCATTTTTACAAAACGTCGTTTTAACCGTGTTTTTAGGCAAATAAATAACTGCTACACTATAAGAAGGTAATTTTCGCAACTATATGTCAGATTACAGTAGCTCAAGTGGGAAGTAAGACGATACCGTAATCAGAAGACCCTGGTTGGACACTTGACAAATAAATTTTTCTTTTTTTTTCTAGTTCCTTTTTTTTGTGTGAAAACCTATTATCAGGAGCCCTTCATCAACGCACCTAATTCGTATCCAAGTACCTTTTGTTTCTAAAAGAAATACGAAAAAAAATCAGGACAATGCTCATCAGAGATTAAGGCCCGGTTTCATCAAACTCTGTTTGTTAGTGGTAAACGCGGCATTTATAAATCAGCCGTCAAAACTAACAAGGATGTTAAAGCAATGTTAAAATGTTCATGTCCTATGAGCTAAATTTAACAGACCATTAGTAAATCAAGCATTACGTGAATGAAACGCAAACCAGTCATTCAAATTCCTGTCAAACGTCAAACATTTGCGTCTGTGGAAGTCCTAGACGATACTTAAGTTGTGTATTATTGTTGCCGTAATATAATACAATGTGATAAAACTGGTACCCACGATACGGGGTCTCCTAGTGTGGGTGCCGCCGGAAAATGTATTTACTTTTAAGTTATGAGCAATAGACGATTTTTTTACTTCTTTTACTTTACTTTACTTGTGGTTCAACGCTTTTGAGGTTTTGGAAAGATTGTTCTGGTTTGTTTTGTTGCGATTTTGTTAAATTCGTGCGTTTTCTAAATTAAATTACAAGGGATGTCTAAAAAAACACGATAACGCAATTTTTCTGCTAACGAATAGGATATCCTCACCCATTTAGTGTCAAAGAACAAAGATGTAGTGGAAAATAAAAAAAACAGACGCCGTTACGACTTTTATGAAACACGAAGGATGGCTGCAGAAGTCCAGGGCCTAGATTCTGTCAATGCATTGTAGTACAATGACAACTGGATGAACGTGGCGATTTAGTTTCATTGCCGCTTCAAGTCTACGCGCAAACTCAAATCAAGCAATGTAGGCGTCAATCGTATGGAAAAAGAAGTCGCGTGACCCGACCGTGGATCTGTCATCGAACTATAATGAACCAACAGAATTGAGGCCCAGGTCGTCGTATTCGTCAAAGTAGTCACGCTGTGTTTTGAAAATCTTAGGACGGCGTATAAAGTGCTCCAAATTATCCAAATTTTCTAAAACATCTTCATTTTCAAAAATAATATTGTAGGCAGCGTCCATTTTGACAGTTTTGACGGAACTAAATCGACTGTTAATGTTTTAACGGACCTCCAATGCCAGGATTAGATTTGATGCTTTGTTAAAGAAGTTAACGGTCCATTAGAGCGTGGTGGGACACTCGACAGCATTTAACAGTCCGTCAGAAGATGTAACAGACTGTTAGACCATTAACAGAGCTTGGAGAAACTGGGCCTAAACTTTGTTATTTAGAACCATTGAATTTAGAAGGGAATTCAATGTTTAGAACAATAATATTTTTTTTGTTATTTTTTAAGGCGCTGTTTGATGGACAATGCTTGAAACCATACTTTTTAATCGTGTCACAACCCAAATTATTGTGGCATTTATTCGAAGCAAAACAAACATTTTTTTAAAGCTGTGGCATTGGTGCAAAGCTCGAATTAATCTCAGAAACAGCTCCAACGATTTTCATGAAATTTAGGATGCAGGGAGTTTCAGGGCCAAGTAATTGATCCATGTAGGTTTAATTTTTAGAGAATGTTCTTTTATCAGTGTTTTGGGCAATAAATAACTGTTTATTAGAATGCGAAGGTAAATTTCTCTTAGCTACAACTTGACACCTAGCGCCATCTGTTGGAGATTTATATCAACCCAACAGGACATGTATCGCCATCTCTTATCGAAAATGGGATCTAAAAATACCCCTACCTATGTCGCTGAGAATCTACGTTTTTATAGATACACTACTTGCTTGTCTGTTATGCTACGTTCACACGCGCGCGTTCAACTCGACATTCAACGCCCGAGCCCGTAAACGCGCTTGTGAACGTGAATGCCGCGAACCGGGCGAGTGTCGGTTCTTTGGCAAAATTCAAAGGATGAATGTGCGGGCGCCCGGTGACTGTTTTCACGCGCTCGGGCAGTCAGTCCAGCTTTGCCAGAATAATACAAAACTAACATTTTACGTTACTTTTGACCTTCTTATGTTACCTCCATGTTACACGACTCAATATGTTACTTTTGTGTTACTTTTTAGATTTTCTAGCAAACAAAAAAATACCGTGAATCAAAACGCATCCAAAAATCATATTTTTTTTGTTCGTCATGTTGGCGTATTTGATTTTTTAGACTTTTACCAATAAAAATAAGTTAAGCCAAAGGATATGGCAGCAACAACACCAAGATCCTCGCTGCTCGCCTTGCTGGCACTGACTGACACGACGGCGTGCGTGTGAACAGCTTTAATTTTCGCTGGCCTGGGACGGGCTGCATGCCGCGCAGCCCGCCAGGCAGCCCGCATAGGCGGCACGGCGAGCATTATCTGTTCGAAGCTACGTTAGTAGCTTGAAATAAACCGTTTTGCATTTATAACGAATAAAATAAAATTATTGATGGAGCCCTGAAAACCCCCTGATACTACACAAGGTTGTATTGGCTCAGGTGAAAAATCGGGCGGTCCCGGAAGCATAAGAAACTTTGATAAGGCAAAACCAGGACGAGGAACTCCAAAGAGATGAGACCAACGGCCGATCTCCATCCAGTACCAGGTCGAAGGCTAAGACATTGCGAGTTCCAACGTAAAAGAAACAATGCAAAATCCAGATGGGACAAACTTGCGAGGCCGAAGGCCGAGACTCGCGAAGCGAGCACAAGAAATTTGCCAAGGCAAAACGAGGACGTGGAACTCCACCGAGGCGAGGCCGAAGTCCGAGCTCCATCCAGTACCAGGTCGAAGGCTAAGACGTTGCGAGGTCCAGCGTAAAAGAAACAATGCCAAATCCAGATAAGACAAACTTGCGAGGCCAAAGGCCGAGCCTCGCGAAGCGAGCACAAGAAATTTGCCAAGGCAAAACGAGGACGTGGAACTCCACCGAGGTGAGGCCAAAGGCCGCGCTCCATCCAGTACCAGGTCGAAGGCTAAGACGTTGTGAGTTCCAGCGTAAAATAAACAATGCAATATTCAGATGGGACAAACTTGCGAGGCCAAAGGCCGAGCCTCGCGAAGCGAGCACAAGAAATTTGCCAAGGCAAAACGAGGACGTGGTAACTCCAGCGAGGCAAGGCCGAAGGCCGAGCTCCATTCAGTACCAGGTCGAAGGCTGAGACCAAGAAACAATGCAAAATCCAGATGGGACAAACTTTCGAGGCCGAAGGCCGAGCCTGCGAAGCGAGCACGAAAAACTTTGATAAGGCAAAACGAGGATGAGGAACTCCACCGAGGCGAGGCCAAAGGCCGAGCTCCATCCAGTACCAGGTCAAAGGCTAAGACGTTGCGAGTTCCAGCGTAAAAGAAACAATGCAAAATCCAGATGGGACAAACTTGCGAGGCCGAAGGCCGAGCCCCGCGAAACGAGCACAAGAAACTTTGACAAGGCAAAACGAGGATGTGTTAACTCCACCGAGGCAAGGCCGAAGGCTGAGCTCCATTCAGTACCAGGTCGAAGGCTAAGACGAAGAAACAATGCAAAGTCCAGATGGGACAAGCTTGCGAGGCCGAAGGCCGAGCCTGCGAAGCGAGCACGAAAAACTTTGATAAGGCAAAACGAGAACGAGGAACTCCACCGAGGCCAAAGGCTGAGCTCCATCCAGTACCAGGTCAGGTTCCGGTGTAAAAGAAACAATGCAAAATCCAGATGGCACAAACTTGCGGGGCCGAAGGCCGAGCGATAGAAATCAGTTCAGGCCAAGGCTGAAAGCCAAGACGTCCCGTGTTCCGGCGTAAAATTAACAATGAAAAGCCGGACGGGACAAATTTGCGAGGCCTCAAGCTCCGCGAAGCGGGCGGGCAAGAGAAACCTCGCTGAGGCTCCGTTGAGGCTGAGGCTGAAGGCCGAGACCATACATGCGTCAAATCTCAATCAAAATGTCTAGCGAGGCCCTAGGCCGACTGCAATGGAGAGTGAAACTCGGAGCGGCTGGGGGTTGGCGCGTGAAAGCGTGCAGGGGTTTGCCCCTTAGTCTGAGTGTAATTTCCAAAAAACACGATTTATCAACAAAATACCGAGCAAAGCTCGGTCATCCAGGTACTAAAAATGTAACTGACACATACATCGCTTCTGGCCATTCACTAGGATACCCTGTGTCGAAGGAACCAGAAACAGCGACGGCACAAACATATAAACATCCAAGACCCGGGGTTATTTTTTTCTCCCCAGCCGGGATTCGAACCCGGGACCTTTCGCATAGTAAGCAGATACACTAACCGCTACGCTACAGAGTTCATCAAAATAATTTGTACATAGGCGAGCTATCGTTATGAAATGAAAGAAGGCCAATAGACTGAGGAGAATGAGGATGACAGTTAGGTACTCATTATTAAACAATCATAAAACAAGTTATAACGTGTGAAGTAAGGTACTTCTACACAACCTTTGAACTTTAGAATCCTATTGCACAACTAAACTATTCAACTCCGACGATGTCTACAACTCCACTACATGCGTACCAACTTTGCTCATAGCCTTTCCTGAAATGACCGACAAGCAATTCTCTGGTGGCACAAACGTATCGTACTGTCAACGTTCCACGTCCCAGCTGGGCTTTCGATTTGGAACTTGTGCGTGCAAATTTGAACGCTATTGATAGAGATAGAGAACATTGTACATAAAAAAGGAAATTACACAGCATACGTTTTAAGAAAAAATAATTTCCACACTGGGATTACATACACATCATTCCAACAATCTGCGTTTGAAGGACTTGCTCTAGTATCAACATTGTTTGCTTTTAACTTCCAAGATAAGGCCCCGATTTGAATGAAACTTTTGCAGACATATTGTAATTACATACATTACATGATAAAGCTTTGCAAAAGTTTTGTATTTTGGAAATTAAAACCAAGGTTTCTATACAAATCCAATGCTACATTACTTAAGGGTTATGTGTCCTTTTAATGAAACTCTCATTATTAAAAACCTACAATCTGTGGCCCGTTTCAATGTGACATACTTGTTGGGTTTTTTTTTTTACTAAAGACTTCCAATTATCAGTCATTTTCACCCAACGTTCTTTCACGACACGATTGGCAAAAGAAAGAAATTACTGAACAATGTAGGTAAGTTTGTAATTATAATTGTCACTTTATATTTAGTATTGACAAGAAAGGACATACTCTGTCCTTTGGATGTAACTCTCAGGAGAAGGAGATTGCCAGACGAATTCAGCTAGGATGGGCTGCCTTTAAAAAGCTGGACGATGTCTTTAGAGCCAAAATTCCACAAAGCCTAAAGACAAAGGCTTTTAACCAATGTATCCTACCCATCCTTAACTACGGTGCCGAGACTTGGACACTCAAGAAAGCCACTATGAAGAAGATCCAAGTTGCGCAAAGGGCTATGGAGCGGGCCATGTTAGGCATCACACTCAAGGATCGTGTGCGAAACGTCGATATTCGACAAAAAACTAAGGTCGAAGATGTACGCACACGAATTACAAAGCTGAAATGGAGATGGGCGGGACATTTGGTTAGGCGGGAAGGCGGCCGGTGGACTAAGGTAGCCACTGAGTGGTGGCCAAGAACGGGTCGACGGTCGGTGGGCAGACCACCAGCCCGATGAGCCGACGACATTGTGAAAGCGGCTGGGAGACATTGGACGAGACTAGCACTGGACCGGAAGGGTTGGCGTGAAAGAGAAGATGCCTATGCCCAACAGTGGGCTCTATTTACGGGCTGATTAGATAGATAGATTGACAAGAAATCATTCATAAACTCTTTATTGGATGTTATTATTACTATTTTAAATGGACATAACAATAAGGTTTGACATGAACTTATTATCTCGGGTTGCTTTATATTGTAAGCAAAATACCGAAGATTATACATAGTGTAATAATAATAATTGCTAATAGGTTAAAATTGCATCTTGTCAAATGTAAATAATATAAATGCAAATGCTGGCGTGTTAAAATGTTAATTACTTAAATTGTAGAATTAATGTTTTCTTTTCTTTTGACATTGTATGATTTATTGGTAATTATTTTTGGAATTAACTTTATGGTGTTTGAAGCTTTGACATACTTACTTGGACATTTTCGTTTTATTATTAGATTTATTATTTGAAAAGACATTTTATTTAGGTAGGGATCACAATTTTGTACGCCTAAAGACAAGACATAGAGAGACTATAATATTTCTATAACAGCTTGTAATATTTACCTATGTTTACAAATAAATAACTTGATTGATTGATTGATTGATTGATATAACACCATAAGTCCATGGTACACTACTGGGTAAGTAGCAATGAGTTTATTTTTATTTAAGTTTAGTAGTACGACTTAATTTGAAGCAGTAATACCAACTTCAAAGTTCACATTAACATTTCTTGATAAATACCGCGAGGAAACCTGAATTTATAAAGTGTACACATAACGCATCGTTTAAATCGCCAATCGCCGATCTCTCTGAGAGAGAGACACTATTCAACAAATCGCCGATATTGAGCTAATTTTCTATCTCTCTGAGAGAGAGAGACACTATTCAACAGCACGTGAAAAGGCTGATTGAGTATATATAAATGTATAAGACAGCGTCTAATGGATGTCGGTAATGCAATCAAGCACTGTTACCAAACAAACACAGTGACTTTGATTAAGACAAAATAATTTTCATCTGAATCCTTTAAAACACGCAAAGTCAGTTGGTTTCCAATTAGGACGTCACCAAAGAGACAATACTGCGCTGTGAGAGCTAGACGAACCTGACGTTATCATGTCGGCTTCCTTACCCACCGACGCGCCCCATTGTGGCAAAGTAGAACTGGAACAAACTGGAAACATAGAGAAAAAAGAAAGAGTGCTACAGTTCTGTAACACAATTCTAAGCTGTGTCTATGTTGTACAAAATACGGCTTACAGTGATCTTCCGCAGTAAAGTCCCTTTGAAAAACATCTTTCGTGGCATCCGCCATTCTTTTCGTAAGGCTTTTCATTCGGGAGGTCGTGCGTTCGAATCTCGACATGGACCGATGATTTTGTTTTCTAAGTTACGTACATATTTTGTGAATTCATAGTAGCAATACCAACTATAAAGGAAAACATCGTAAGGAAATCCTAGTATCTGAGTTATTTACCTACCTTCCTAGACAAATACCTCTTGCTAGGTATAATGGTCCAACTATGAGGCCAAGTGCTGAAATATTATCTTATGAAATTATTGTTTATTAAAAGGCTGAACTTACATATAAACCTAACTACACAAATACTTAGAACTCGAAAGACATACAAAATGAGACATAGTTTTTAAAAAATATTAACAGGATTATAACAAGTGACAATATTATTTAAAACTTTCGTTAGCACTACACATTTTTATTATTGCTATCATAACTTATTGCACATAAAACTTTGTCTTATAACACGATACTACACAAAAAAAGAATGATCAATGTAGTCAATTTCTCTACTTCCTGAGTTTTCCAACTTCGCTTGAAGGCATTCCTGAAATGACCAGAATTTCTCAAAGCACGCCAAAGATACGCCGATTTCTCTTGACATTTTTGTAAAATCTTATATTAGTAATTTGTATTTCCAATTCGAATACTTCAAAGAGGTTCCACGTTCAGAATTATGTCACATTTTTCCTAAATCTCTAAAAAATTGCCTTTAAAATCTGCAGTTTCTGAGACATAATATCAATATGATATTTCTTTACTTTTGTTGTGATTGTTCTGAGTATTATTTCAGGTTTGAATTTTCTAACTTCACGGCTTACGTACTCTACCGATACTAATCATTTATCGCCGACAAGTTTTCCTTTTTTATGTACTTACATAGAAAAATGTTTATTTCATGCATTATTTGTCAAAGCAGCCACCGCAAAGCAGACAAACGTTTTTCTTCTCCAATTTATAAAGATAGTAAGCATCTTAATCTTTTTAGCCGCTTAAAGAACAGCCTTGTTGATCTGGACTAGGGTAAATACAAGTCTTTGTTTTATATTAATTAATTTCAGCTCAAAGTAACAAGACAAGGACCAATTCCGATCTTCATTAACCCGATGCTAAAGAAAATGTCAGATTATACTCCTCCAAAATGTAAAAAACGTCTCCTTTGTAAATAAGGTATTTTTGGACGAGAACTTTCGAAATTTCTTGAAATATTGAACTGTTTATACGAATAATAATGATTTTAACTAAACAACCGTTAATTGGCTTTATATTTTGTTTCTAATTAAAACTTATTACTTTAAAAAAGTCGTTATTTTGTTCCTATTCATGTTCTTATTTAAAAAAACACTCGTAAAGTAAACAAATCATCGAGAAACTGGCAGTTAGATACATTTCGAATCGCTGAGACAATGAGAGAACTAGTAAGTAAAATAGAATTGACTTTGGTTCTTTGTCACCTTTATTAGTCCTCAGCTGGGCACAGGTCTTCTTTCAAACAGAGATTAGGCTTAGTTAGCAATCCCAAGATTTCCTCACAAAGGTTTTCCATCGCCGTTAGCAAGTGGTATTGTTACAACAACTTCACAAATCTACGCCACTTAGAAAACAAAGTCTTACCAGGATCATACCAGGATTTGAAGACGCGAGCTCCCGAGTAAGAGACTGGCATCCTACAACAATAAGACGGCACAATAACAAAACAAAACAACCAAAAAAAATATAACTACAGAAAATGTATCAAAAGTTTTCAGCCATATGCTGTCAAGCCTTCAGCGTTGATTTTCATTCAGTGCCAGGATATAATCCGCGAGCGCTATAGACGCAAGCGCTGCTTCTATACAACAAAAATATCTTCCCAAGCATGAATTTTAGATAGATATGGATAGAGTAGAATAATTTTAGAATTAGGTATATTCAGGGAAATATGCTTTATTTAATTTACCTTACACATAGATAGACAAAACTTTAATGCACAACTAGGATAAAGATTATACGGGGTTTCTTATATCTACGTACCTTATACCTTTATAATGTACAATCGTTTGTAACTTTAGTCAATATTTAGCACAATGCTCATTGTCATATTTTCATGAAAATTTTATATTACCTTCATTTCTACCAGAATATTCCCGCGCCCGCCATCTTTAGAATCAGTTACTTCAATGTTTTACTCGACAAGAACGGCGCTGAACTTAATCGTCCGCCGGAGGACGTCCGAAACAAAGGCTTACGGTAGTAAAATGTAGCCTTATTTAAATTAAATCAACTAAGAGCCGGTAACAAAAGGGGCGGCTGCCTAACCTAATTTGGTGTAATTAAGATAAGTTATATTAGCAGGCAGATTTTCGTGACGTCGCGATCAAAGTTCGCCTGTCAGCGCTGTCGAGGTTCGCGGAGTTGAATGTTTTATTGGCAGATTGTTGGAAGTTCTATTTAGTTTGAATTAAGAAGTGGTGGTAGTTTGCTCGTGGATTCCTGACTCTCAGTATTTGATTTTCTAGTTCATATTTAATGAAACCAGGCAGCTTAAGCTAAGGGCCGGGACACATAAACACGATGCGGCGTCGTTTCACGATGCGACGTCGCGTCGTGGAAGTGTACAGTCGACAGCACGTCAACCTGCACATTTTTGTTGCAAAATCGCCCGTAATGCAACAGGGTAGAGTGCATGGGTGTATAGGATGATGTGCTATCGACTGTACGTTTCCACGGCGCGTCATCGCATCGTGAAACGACGTCGTATCGTGTTTATGTGTCCCGGCCCTTAGACCGACGCAATACTCTTAAAATGGAAACATTTCATCAAACTCTTGCCTTTGACAACTTAGAATATTTTTAACATATTTACCAGAAATTATTTAATTTCTCTAGTATTGTAAGCAATATTCTTTGTTTTCAATAATAGCACTGAATTAGGTTAGGTATTAGCTTCTATTGTGCTTAATACAATAAATAGAAAAAACACTGATTAAATGGAATAATATATTACAAAGGCTAGGTTACATAGGGCAATGGTTCATTTGATATGTTACTTGAAGCGAGTTAATTTCCAATTAATTCGTATTGAATACTAACCTGTAAAGGTTCCCAAAATCATCGGTCGGAGACTCATTCAGGATTTTTAATTTTCAGGAAATTTGCTCTCGATCAAAAATATTTAAAAAAATTCATATAATCAAAAAAATACCTAATTTAAGTCTCCTTAGACCAGCGACGGGTTAAATACAGAATGCCAGCAATATAGTAGGTTAATAGCAACGCCGCAAGTGTATGCGTTATGGTTTCTACACACTATGCCAGACCGCCGGCATTGCCGGCGGGTAACAAAGCCGCCGGCAATGCCGCACAAGCCGAGCGCCGCGGCAGGCCGGCGGGGTGTGCCGGCGGGTTGTGCCGGCGGGTTGTGCGGTGAGCCGGCGGCAGCTCCCGCCCAAATTCTCAGTTTTCTTTTGAGTTTTTTGCTAATTAAAATTAATATTAAGGCCGCGAAGGCGATGTCAACCACTTCCTTGTCCATTGTTAAAAACTAGGAACACAAACCGTACAACACTACTGGTCTACCCGGCTGAAAACTTGAAAATTATGCCACAGAGACAATGATGCTCTGCGGCAGCCAGCAGCAAGTGGCGGCCTGAATAACCCGGTGGCATACCAGCGCGGCAAAAACTCGCCGGCCTAATGTGTAGCAGCCATTACGTTCGTACTTCATCTACGCTTGTAAGCGTATCTGTATGTGTGTAACCGCACCCCCAAGACGCTGTATGAGCTTCTCTAGCACTACCTCTTACTTTTTTCACATCACCCATGGTTAGCTGGAAGAAATTTTATTTTATTATTGTGCTAGGATTCAGGTTTCTTCGAATAACATTTACATACAGGCACATACATTGCTTCTTGCCCCAAATTATGTTTCGTGGGAACCAGAAACAGTGACATCACAGACATGTAAGCATCAAAGACCTAAGACTTTTTTATCCCCAGTCGGGATTAGAACCCGGGACCTCTTGCATGGCAGGCAGATGCACTACCCACTGCGCCGGTGAGGTCGTCAAAAATAAATCACACTAATATTATAAACGTGAAAGTTTGTGTGTGTGTTTGTATGTTTGTCAGTCTTTAGCGCTGAAACGGCTGGACGGATTTTAATAAAATTTGGTATGGAGTTAGCCGATACCCTGGATTAAAACATAGGCTACGTTTTACCGCGGGGAAATATCTTATTCCTACGGGAAAATCGATGAACCGCGGGTAACACCGCGGGGCACAGCTAGTTCATTAATAAATATTCCTGGCATTATGTCCACTGTGACTGTTAATTTAAGTACATTTTTTAATTCATATTTTTATTATCTTAAGCAAACACTACCAATACCTACCGTACTACATCGTAGCCAAAACTTACAGTAATCCCGTCTTTAGCGTATATAAAATCTTTATTTACAAACTGTCAAAGTTTATCTCAGTGTACAGGCCCAGTGTAATAAATTAAGTCTTCTTTAAGCCATCCAAACTCTTTGCTCGACGCGCGAACTGAGAAAACAATTTCGTATTATCTTATCAGTACATTTTCGCTTACTTGGCGTCTGAAATTTGCTTTGACTTGAGACATAAACATCTCAATAACAAGATATTTGTTATCTTGACAACAAAGATTTGTAAAGGTATAAGTCTCTACACACATTTTTTTATATTTCTTTAACTCTCGGCCGATTTCTGAATTGAATATTTACACTACATAAATACTTAAGTAACGTTCTGTCACGCTTTTTTCTGAAAAATTTCACGAGACAGCACTATAGTTAAGTAGTTACTTAGTGAAAATTCTCAACTCAGAAACTGGACCTAAGTCTATTATTTTTAAATCAAAATCTAGACACGCGATAGCGAGTCCAGCCAAGTTCAAGAAACAAGGAACTGGCGACCCAGCAGCCGTGCGTAAAATTACGTTACCTATTCCAGGTTTCATTTCACATCCATTCCGACTTCACCTTATGATGAGATCATGAACTGACAACTTTGTACTTGCCAATTATATTTCATTTTGTTCTTTCTATTTTTATCACTAATCATTGAAATAAAACCACAGTTCATCGAAGTCGAATACAATTTATTAATCTACACCAAAAACTTGATGTCAAATAGTTTGAAGTAAAAAATGTCAAATAGTGCAGTTTTAAGAGCCGTATTGATAAAGCGCTCGTATTTTCCTCTCTAGGCCTTAAATATGGATACCATAATTAATGGTTTCAGAGCAGAGGCTTAAGAGCAACTTAAGTTTGACTTGGTCCCGCATAGTTAAAACGATATATAGGTAGGTATCGAAGAATTTTAAAATTTGTGGTAAGAATAAAATAAAAAATTGTATAAGAACATGACAAAGCCAGCAGCCCAAATTGCGACAAAAATTTTTGGCAACCTCCCGAGGAGGTTTGGTGGGAAGTCTTGTTTTAAAACCTAATTGTCTTTTGCACTCCTCCGCTAAAGTTTGAGAATTGTCGTAGATGACTTTGAGCTGGGGCCACGAACTTACTCGTCAAAATGGCGTACCGGGCGAAGAAGGTTTTCTTACACCTCCAAACAAGTCTTATTACTTGAACAATGTTTAGAAAAATGGGAGGTTTTAGTTTGTCAATCTTTTATATGTCAATACCAAAATTCGATTTAGTAAAGGGTGTTTTTTTTAGAGGTTAGGTTTTCAAGATGAAATAAAACGCATATAATTTAATGGTATGGCCAAGAATTTAGGTTTATTATAAAGATAAGGGTTTGCCATTATGTTTTAAAAATGATTTCGGACAAGTGGCCGCCGCGGCTGGTTCGAATAAATTCCAGGCGAGAGGCCCAATTTTCGACCACTTTTTGCAGCAATTGGGGCCGTATGTCAGCAATAACGCGCCGAATATTCTCTTCCAAGACGTCAAGCGTCTCGGGCTTATCTGCGTAGACAAGCGACTTCACATAGCCCCACAAGAAATAATCCAGCGGTGTTATATCGCACGATCTTGGAGGCCACTCCACAGGTCCACGACGCGAGATAATACGCTCACCAAAAGTTTATTTAATCGAACGAAAATTTATTCGAACCAGCCGCGGCGGCCACTTGCCCGAAATCATTTTTAAAACATAATGGCAAACCCTTATCTTTATAATAAAGCTAAATTCTTGGCCATACCATTAAATTATATGCGTTTTATTTCATCTTGAAAACCTGACCTCTAAAAAAACACCCTTTACATAGTATTTTTTGATAGATTCTTATTCCAAACTTGGGGAATTTGGTTCAATATAAAATTATTATCAACTCCATTTTTTCTCTGGCAAAGAAACTTCTCAGTCTTCTCACCGGAACAAATACAAAATCAGGCAATCAAACCTCTCCGAGACATCCAACGGAAAGGATTCCATGAGGCTGGCATCATTACCGCACTGCGCACCGAGGGAAACACTTTGCCTCAAATACGCCCTGCCTTTTAAATAAAGACAAACCCAAGTTTTTGTTATTTTGTGGAGAACCCTAAGCCCCAGTGGTTTATAAAGCACGTGATATGAAAAAAAATGATGCTCATAAATTGGCTGATCTAAAGTGGAGCTTGTTGTCTCAATAGTACTATTTAACATTTTTTGCCATTGTGATGAGTTTAATTTTGATTAATCTGTTCTGAGGGTATCCGCAACTTAATTGTCCATCACAATAATATAGCGAATATTTATGGTATATTTCAGTGATGGCATAAATTAATAATGTTTAAAACAACTATTCCTTTATTGAAAACTATGTATTGGAAAACAAAAATATTTAACATGTCCGTTATTTAATTACGCATCAAACCCTCAGACGAATTTTATCAAAAACTTACTCATTTTATCATAATCGCTAAAAAAAACTTGTGGGAGCAAGATGCTCCACATATAAGAAGCCTTAAGGCATTAAAATCGGCTGGGGCTGCTGCTACACTCAAATATAACATACACATACAGCTGTAAAACCCACGTAAAATGGCGCAAATCCACAGATGCAACTGGCATCCCAAAACAAGCAACGAGCCCTCGATCACGAATTAATTGTGAAACCATTAGATTAGTGATAATTTTATAATGACCTTCTAAATATTTTCTTTTTGGTTGATGAAGCAAAAGACGTCTGTCAGTTTTATATTTAAAATTCGGGTTGGATTTTTTTTCAGGATCGTTTGCCTATCGGGGATGATCATCAGTTTATGTATATTAAGATTCTTTTTCTATTATTTTTTTTCCATCTTTAGTCTCTACGAGTATTAGTCCTTTGTCACTAAGTAGTCACAAGTACTGAAAACGTAAGTACCTATGTATGTATTATTCTAACAAATATTAGGCACTATGTAAAATGTCATAAAGGAGCGGTGCAAACCAACCTTAATGAGTTACGTTATGACATTGTACTGAACAGTAAAAAATCTTTGTTACGGTGAGCCGATGGACACATTAAAAATTGTACAGGTCAAACATAAAACAAATTAAATTTCGTAGTCACTGCTAGTGGAATGGACATTTAGGGAACACTTAAAATTTGACGCTCAAGGCCAAATCCACTAAGATTAAGCCAAACTCGTGTAAAGTAATCCAACATAAGTTTGCGTTATTACAAGCTTCAGTTCACATCAAGATCGTCCATCAAACTGCTGAAAGTAATAAAGGACGCTATCAAATGTTACAGTTATATTCAATTGAATCGTCACAATTTTTTCGTTCATTGCCCTAAGAGAATTACTTCTTTCTCGGGAGCACAGACTTAAAGAAAATATAGGATCAACAACTAAATACTGGAAAAACGTAGAAATGGTTTATTCTCAGAACAATTAAAGGTTTGATACAAGCTATTTTATTTGTCATTTGTTTCTTTTACAGATACATAAGAATATTTTTTATTTCTTATCTTATATTGTGGCACATAATTTCATACATTTACACGAGCTACTCCCACACAAATATACACAAGGACGTCCTATTCAATCCTTCTCATCTGTCTGTTCTGTTCTCATCTTCTCAGTCCGCGGACGTTGGCATTAATGTGACTATACTTTTGTAGAACTAAATATAGGAAAATAATAATATGCCGTCTTGTGCTGTGAAAATCCACAAAAACTATTTCGGAAAACTTAATAAGGCTCAAGGAATTATCTACTAATGCGTGAGGTTTTCTGATTCTTTTTTTTATTCTAATAATTAAATTTTGTTATGAATAGCAATAAAAAACAGATACTAAAGATGTTGCCAGATTTTTTAAGGAATATTTTCCGTAAAAGCAGAAAATTTTGTACTTTTAAAATTTGTTAAATCAAACTCGTTATTTTGTAAGAGTCTTTTCAAATCCTCGTAAATTCGATTACAATACAATTATCATCATCAACCTATTATGTCCCCACCGAGGGGCGCGGGTCACTTCCCTGAGGAAGGTATAAGCCATACTCCACCACGGGGGCCTACTCCGGATTGGTAGAGGGTTGTAATACTACTGGCTGGTCTTACTGTCAGATTTCAAGCCGCCCGGGCGCACCCTGAGACCTTTGACTTGGCTTAACGACTGCCATCTATCGACGGCATCCGGTACCAACTGCTTAACATGCCTTGCGAAGCACGAAACCGCTCGGAAAAATGCCACTAGCGTTAGTCACGGACGGTCACCCATCCATGCACTCAACGCACCCTATATAGCTTAACCTTCGTGATCGCTTAAGATCACTCAGGCAGCCGGGCGTGTACGGCGATTCGCGATTCGAGTAAAGACCCTTTTAGTAAATAAATATGTTTGAGCATCGGGAGTCTTAAAAAAGTTCTAGAGTAAATACCGTTTGCTATTTGAGCGATTTCTGAAAACCATCTCATATTTTTTGTCGGTATTCATGGAGTCATCAGAAAGTGGTCCTTTTAAATTGTTTCGAGTGTTTCTTCTAAAAAAGGCAAACGAAAAATTACTTTTAAAATAAGCCGCCAAAACGATGTCTTGGGCAATATGGCATCGCACAGGAATTATGACGTCACTTGCCAGTGAACCAACCATTAAACGTAAGAAAGAATGAATGACAGACGCCATTTTAACTAACTGTTTTTAATACAACGGCTGCAGATACATATTATGTTACGTTTTTTTACAAATAATGCTTGTTTTTTGTCAAAATGCCTTAAACTGGTTGGAGTGTTAGAGTCGTCCTATAACGACATTTCAAACAATCGCAGGACTCCCGCACTGTACGAGAAGCAACTGTTTTGTTTCGAACGCAATCTGTTTTTCTTTCGCCCATGCCTTTGAGTGTTTTGTTGCCTCTTCGTCGAAACAAAAGCAATGCTTTCAAGAAGTTTGCTTTCGCTTAGTTGTTTTCTGAGACAATAACTTGTGCTTAATACCTTTATACACTTGGCCACTCTACAGAGTTCGCTCATTGATTCCATTTGGCTGTCAGCAAACTTTGAGTCATTCACAGTTAACTCGTTGTTTTCCACAAAGGAGTCTTCAACAATGTTTATGGTAATGGCAATTTAATCCGGTTGAATGCATTCGAACTTAAAGTTGAGGTCAAAGTTATGGATCATTATTTGCCGAAGAACTTGCTTCAATATCTTGGATAATATCTTGGTCTTGGACGTTAACATATTTGTGACGTCGCTGTTTCTGGTTCCCATGATACAGGGTATCCTAGTGTGGGGCCAGAAGCACTGTATGTGCCTGTATGTAAATGTTATGTTATATCTATCCTTTATTATTTTCCTCCTATGTACCCTATGTAAGCGGTAGTAGCTCAGTAACTAGAAAAATGGCCTCGGAAGCAAGAGGCCCTGATTCGATTCTCGTTGCGGGCGTGCACCTTGACTTTGTTTTCTAAGTTATGTATATTTGCGAAGTTATCGTGGTAACACCATTCATCATTATCATCATCATCATCGGCCTACGGTTGTCCACTGATGGACATAGGCCTCTCCCATTGCACGCCACTGAACACGGTCCTCGGCTACTCTTATCCAGCTCTTGCCAGCCGCCCTGCGAAGATCATCGCTCCACCGAGTCTGTAACACCACTCGTTGACTGTGAAAGAAAACATTGTGTGGAAACCTGAGTGTCTGAGCTATTAGTCTACTTCAGCACTTGAAATCGGCAATCTGCTGTAGGCACGCATGGTGATTAAGCCCACAGTCCCCCTCTGAGACAGGTCTATGCCGTATTATCATCAACCTATTATGTCCCCACCGGTACAGGTATAGTCCCTTGGCATAGTGTATTGGTGCTATGCTTTATAGTGCTACATAACATATACCTATACTTCAGGGTACAGGCTTTCTGATTTCAGAGAGATCAGAGAGAGTTTATGGGCATAATTACTTCGCGTACCTTGGAGTGCTGAGAGTACCCAATATGAAGTGCTGAGATAATTATGTGAAGACCATAGGGCTCCTACACGCTCCTCGGTCGCTCGGTCGCTCCGGGTCGTGCCGGGCGGCGGGTTTCGCGGTAAGCCGGCGGCAGTTCGCTCCCGGCATTCGATTGAATGCCCGAAAGCTGCCCGGCAGTGCCGCCGGCATAGTGTGTAGCAGCTATTAGATACCAGATGCACCGCAACTCTTCACCCAACAAAAAAAAATAGTTAGAATAATAGCAAATATAGTATCTACAGACAGTTGTAAACCATATTTTATACATTATAATCTACTTACCTTACCATCTATTTACATATTAGAAATCTCAAAATTCGTCAGACAACATAAAGAAATTTTTACAAAAAAAGAAGATGTCTCTATAAGACCCATAAGACACAAAAATAAATTCTTATTACCCACCTCTCGAATGCAATTATACTCTTCCAGTACATTGATAATGGCTATTAAAATTTATAGCAAACTCCCAAATTACTTAAAAGAATTAAATAACGACAACAACTTCAATAAAGATCTAAAGAAAATACTAATATCAAAATGTTGGGATACCGCCGTTTAGCCAAAGTATTTTTCGCCAAATTTTACTTCCCAATAAACTTATGGCATCAGTTTCATTTCCCAAATGAAACTTTAGCAAGTTTTCATTTCGCATTTTATTCATTTGGTCAAATTATCATTTCGCATAATTTTACTGCGTCAAGTTTTATTAAGACAAACGTTTATTATGCTAACGTTTTATTTTGGCAAGTGTTATTTTCAAATAATGGAACGGGGGGTCGGCGATGCAAAGAATACGTGACAACAGAAATATAGGTGCGACGACGCGCGTAGCGAAGCGGAGCGCGTTGGAGCGTTAGGTTCTCTATGTAAGATCGAAAACAGACTCGACTTTGATGCGTTCTTACCTTGCCTCTTGTTGCCTCTTTGGTAAAATGAATTTTGACCAAGTATTTATTTGGTAAACAATAACTTGCCATAATAACTTTTGCTAACTATTTATTTGCTTTAAGTTGTTTTGAGAAATGTTTTTTTGCCAAGTGATAATTTGCGGAAAATAGTTTGGGAAGTAATACTTTGGGAAACGATTTTTGGCAATACATTTAGTAAACCCAAAATGTTATTATACCATAGAAGAATATTTTAAAGATAGTATAGATGAAACAAGATAAATAATTGTATAGATAGATAGATAGAATATTCTTTATTGTACTCACAAATAACATTTAAATATAATCTTTTAAATAGAATAACTAAAATTGCATGATTATTAATTCAATATTTTCCAATTGTAAGTTAATGTAATGCATATTTCAAATAGCACTTTAAAATGTTGCGTGCCCTACAGGGTCCACAAAGATCTCATCAAATAACTGTTAAGTTAAATTGTAACAACCCTACAACTTGTGGAATGCAATAAAGTATTGAGTATTGAGTATAATTTAATATATTTTATAAAAAAAATTGTCATATAGGTTCATAATTACATAATGTGATTTTCAAGATTTCTAAGCTTTAACACATTTCTGTTACGTATGTAAATGAATTACCTATGATACGTGTATTATTAGTTACGTTTGAGACCTTCTAAGCTAATGTAATATGAAATATCTGTGTCAATGTGCTTACTTAATAGCAAATAACAACAGTGAGAACGCTGTCCTCAAAATTGTTGACTAAATTTGAAAGATTAATATTTTGCTCACGAAATATGCGGGTCAATGACCAAGTCTGGGAGCCATAAGTGAGGACGGGCAGGATGCACATGTCAACGAGTCTCCGTTTCAAGGAAAGCGGAAGGCTTCCTTTCAACAAATCCTTCATGGACCAGTAGCACTTCCAGGCGTTTTCGATACGGTGATTGATTTCCTTGCCTTGCCTGTTTTCGAAGCTTACTATCTGGCCCAAGTAGATGTACTCGTCGACATAGTGCATCTCCTGCCCATCGACCTCAACTTTGCTTTTTCGACCGTTGGTCATGACATTGGTTTTAGACCTGTTCATAGAAAGTCCAACCTCAAGGCTTGCAGCACTAAGCTCTTGCAACATGATTTCAAGCTCGGATGCATTCGAAGCGAACAGGACAATATCGTCGGCGAAGCGAAGATTTGATAATTTTCTGCCGCCGACTTCAATGCCTCTATTTGCCCACGTTTCTGGTAACGTTCTAAAAACCTCTTCTAGGGTTGAAGTGAATAGATTTGGTGAGAGAGGGTCGCCTTATTTGACACCTTTTTCTATTGCAAATGATGGTCCTGTTGAATTTAATTTTATATTTGCTGTGCTGTTACTGTATATTAACCTTAGTAAGTTTATGTATGTGCCATCAATATTTTGGTTGCTTAAAGAATTAAATATAGCGGAGTGTGATAGGCTGTCGAAAGCTTTAGAGTAGTCGACAAATGCCAGAAATAATGGTACATTATACTCGTGGCTCTTCTCAATCACCTGATTTAAGGCTTGTAAATGGTCCATTGTAGAAAAGCCAGGACGGAAACCTGCTTTTTCTGGTGGCTGTTGTGAGTCTAATTTTGCCGCAATATGGTTTTGAATGCCTTTAATAAAAAATTTGTAAATGTGTGAAATAAGGCTTATAGGTCTGTAGTTTCCGACGTCAGTCTTATCCCCTTTTTTGTGCAGTAAGATGATATTGGCGTGGCAGATCTTGTCAGGAAGAATGCCTCTGTACATAATAGTGTTGCATAGGTTAGTAATGTGCGGCAATAGAGACACTCTCCCCGTTTTTAACGCTTCTGTGGTAGTACCATCTTCTCCTGGACTTTTGTTATTTTTCATAGTTTTGAGTACTCGGTTTACTTCTAGACCGGTTATAGGGGAGATGGTATCTGGATTAGGACTAGGACTAGTGGGTGGTGTGGAGGATTTGGTCTTAGATATATCAGAGTATAGATTCTGGTAGAATTTTGTGCAGATATCTATTATTTTCTTTCTACTTCGGTGCTTGACTCCTTGTTCGTCAGTAAGACTAGTTATCCAGGATTTAGCACGAATAGCACCTTCTTTGGCTAATCGGAGAGATGTGTGATTTTCTATAGCCCATTTCACAAGATTAGAGTTCAGAGACCGGATATCGCTTCGAATGCTACGTTTCACCTTTCGATCCATTTCATTATAAGATGGTGTGCTCTTTTTATGTGTTTCTCTTTCATCTATCAGCTTCAGTGTCTTGTCTGTTAGTTTGTTTCTATTCTTCTTTGCTGGCTTTATTTTCCGAGTTGCTTCATCAATTGCAGATTTAATATTCTGATATTGTGATTCAGGATCGTTGGTGTCGGTTTTTAAATATTTAAAATAGTTAGTTATTTTTAAGTTAAATGTATCAAAATGTTGGTGCAATGTCTGTATATTAAGTTTAGTGGCTCTTTTTGTAAATAAGTTTTTGCGATGGATTTTAATATTGAGTAAAATTTTGATACGCAGAGGGCGGTGATCAGAGCTAAATTGAAATTTATTTATTATCCCCACATCTTGTATTATTGTATTGATTATTTTATTACATCATTATTATTATTGTATTATTTGGTCTGAAGCTAACGCAAAATCTATTTCATTTTGAGTTTTATTATCTGGGGAAATCCAGGTCCAACGACGTTGCGGCTTTTTAAAGAAGAAGCTGTTACTTATTTTTAGGTTTTGACCAAAGGCAAATTGAAGCAATCTTGCACCACGCTCGTTTCGGCATCCGAGCCCGTGCGGTCCGAGAATATTTTGGTTATCCAATTCTTGCCTAGGTCCGACCTTAGCATTGAAGTCGCCGAGGACTATATTCCAGGTACCTCGGTGATCGTCACATGCTTTGTTGAGAAGGTCGTAAAATTCTTCTGTTTCGTCGTCACTATGCGATGTTGTTGGGGCATAAGTTTGAACCAGGGTCAACGTTTGAGTCTTAGATATCTGAAACTTTAAAACAGCAATTCTATCTGAGTAACCCACAAATTCTATGATGTTGTTCTTCCATTTCTTGGCAACCAGAAAGCCTACTCCGTACAGTCCGCTGGTTGTACCATAGTGGAAGAAAATAGAATTTTCTCGTTCTGCTATCTCTTCTCCCAATCGTCTGACCTCCGATAAGCCCATGATGTCCCACCTAATGTTTTTGAGAGCATTGTCTAACTCAATTAACCGATCGTCTTTCATGAGTGTGCGGACGTTAAAAGTGAAAATATTGAGCCTATGGGTTCCAGTATCCTTTGTGCATGCTGTGGTCGTTGAACGGTGGAGCAATCTCTCCCGGGGATTCTTCGCACCCCTTGCTCCAGGGCTCCTCCGACTACCGTCGTCGCCGGAGTCGCCGCTGGAGACGCCGGGAACTCGGGGCCGTGGTTGAGTTGTACTATTCATTAATATTCATAGATGGGGGGTTTGGGCCATATACCCACCGCGCTGGTCCAGTGCGTGTTGGTGGGTGGGTTTTTTGCCAGAGCCTCGTCTGTTAGTCAGCAGGCTGTACCACGTGCAGGTGAGGTTGACTTGGCCTCTTTGAGATGATATTTAGAGCCCCATACAGCCCATTACTTATAAGCGGTTTTATTAAAGACATTACTTATAAGCGGTTTTATTAAATTTATTCCGGATATACTTCCTTGACTTCCTCGTTTCTCTACTGAAAAGCCAACTTTGTAATTGTATTGGAACCCTGAAGCGCGAGTTCTATCCGCTTTTGTCCAGTTTTTTTTTCAGCTTACACGAGACCAAATGTTTCTAAGACAATCTGAAAGTCACAAACGATGTCACGAAAGAACAGTCCAATCGACAATAATATGATCAACATCAGCCCACTGTTGGGTATAGATCTTTTCCCTATCACGCCGTACCTCGCGCTCTCCCGCAATTCGCATTCACGGGCCCCCTGCCGACCTGGCCACTTCATCCGATCATCGGGCTGTTAGTCTACCGACTGATTGCCTCCCGCTTCTCGGCCGCCTCCGTCACTGCCAACCGCCTTTAGCTGGGTCCCCACCGGGCGCACGCGATCTCGCGGCAGCCTTGCAAGCCAAATGCTCGGTCTGTGTGGACGTGCCTCAGGGTCGTTCAAGCGCACGTTGCCTCGGCCCAGCATGCCTCAGGGTTGAGCCGATTGTTGTCGGTAAACAGGACGCGCTCAAAGGCGCCTTAAGGCCTGGCCAAACCAACGCGTCCAGCTCGCGTCCGCGGTAGCGATCAGTTGTTGCGTACGAACTTGTAGCGACGTGTTTACATCGAGGCGTCCTCTGTTTGGCCGCGGCGTCCCGGTGCAGCGTCTGCACGCAGCGGTGGCGATCAGATCGCGCTTGTTACGTTAGGACGCTGCACGCAGCTATTTTTGTTGGGAAAAACTGTGTTTTTTAGTTTTTAAAGTATTCATGATGGAACCGGAAGTAATTATAAATGAGGTTCACAAATACCCATTGTTATATGATACGTCTCAGGCTGATTATAAGAATACGAGAAAAAAGGACCAGGTGTGGGACGAAATAGGAAGGAGACATGGAATAAGTCAGTACTAATATTATGTTCAATGAGAGCAGCCAAAATTAAAACTTCTTCAATTTCACTTTCTGTATCAGAGAGCATTGTAGTTAATGACGTGACTCCAGCCCGGTGACCGCAAGAAAGAACGCGACAGTGTGAACAACTTTTGCACGCGCAGTTATCGCCACCGCGCACGCCACCGCGCACGCCACCGTGCACGCCACCGCGGACGCGACCCGGACGCCTTGGTTTGGCCAGGCCTTTAGTGTGCGCTGTGCGGTGGGGACGGTAGTGCGTTTGGCTCGCGAGTCACGAAGCTTTCGTTGATATTATTTCGTAAATATGGACACTCAAGAAGCCTCGACAAACTTAATTAAATTATTTGCTTCACACACGACGTTGCAAAATCCTAGAAAAATATTTTTTAATTAAGCAGTAAGCCGGTAGCCGCAGCAGCACGACTATCCATTTTAAATTACTCGGTGGAACTGATGGCTCGGGGTGGCTCGGCTTGTTTCGCGAGCCCCGCCTCGATGTTTCCGGTAAATTACGAGGCTGCCTCGCGAGCCAGCCTCGGCCGAACCGCTCGTCCGAATGTGGGTCGCGAGCTCATTCGCCCGGTGGGCCCCGGCTATTTCAGACTCTAGATCCGGTCACCAATATCGTCGACCCTCGACAACTTTTAATTACAATTACATTTTAGGTTAAAATCCCCTTAATGAAACCAAATAAAATAGCACTCTTGTAGCAAAGCCAAGAATACCGGCCTCTGGGAAAATACCTTTAGGCGTGGAACTACCGACAGACCTTTGAACTCGGTAAATTTATTCAAAACTACCCAGGTAGCCGCAGCGTAGTTTTACCAACAATACCTTTCGGGTACTGAGGCCATGTTTCTTATTGTATCGCCAAACACGCAGGACTTCATATTTCAACAATAGCCCTGCTTTATTACGATTCATTTTGCAATTTAATATTGTTTTATTACAAAGCATGGCTTTGTAATAAAGCCTAGGTTTACAAATATTCGCGCGTGGATTCGATTTTGTTATATCAAACGAAAATATATCGTCTGCTTACTGGTCAAACATAATATTTTATCTATTTTGCCCCGAAATTTTAGATAATGTTTTATATTAGGTATGAAATAATAAAAACACAAATATTGCACGTAAAAGAAACCGCAATTTGAAAGTTTAAAATTAAAGTTTCTCTGCACTTATTTTCAGCACTTATGTGGTTTAACCGGTAAGCAGACGATATAATAAAGTTGAAACCGCAAGTATTTGACTGTATCAATTTTAAGTTTGAAAGTACGGCCTGAAACGATCTTGAGGTTCAGTTTGTTTGTTCAATATTTGTAAACGAAATCCCCGTAGGCGCTCTACATAGGTATACATAGAAGTGCTATTAAAATGTAGTATGTACCTAAAATTATTATTTACTAAATATTACATTATTACATATTTCGCGATTTTTTCATCGAAATTAACATTTGAGAATAAAGTGCTGAGAAGCACTGTATAATATATTAAAGTTACCTCCATCGTGGCTTAAGATTCTCTTTGCAAAATAGGTTACCTTAAAATCAACGATTATGTAGAAAACAACAATGTCTGGCATTAAATAGTAGTTTAATATTAAATTTAATCAGAGGATAACCGTGTCTAGTGTTCAACACATCCAAGAGTAATCTTTTTTAAGTTTGAAAGTTTGTTAATTAGGTTAAAACTGTTCTGAAAAGAATAAATGTGGTATTTCTTTGTTAGTTTCTTCTGCATGTAATCTATTAATTATGAAACTAACGACTTTGGCGTTCATAAAGCAAATATTTAGTTTGTACTATGAATAAAATATTTGACTTTGACTTTGAGTTATGTGCATAGCACAAACACTTAAGTTTCCACACGATTTTTCTTTACCGTTAGCGAGTGGTATTGCTACTATAACTTCACAAATGTAGTTAACTTAGAAATCGAAGTCATACATAAATGCCAGCACTGGGAATCGAACCTGAGTCTCTCGCTTCCGAGTCCATTGTTGTTCCCACTGAGCTACCACCGCTAATGTCTTTGGTACAGTCAACCCTAAATCCCGTATTTAGCCCTAATAAATGACGCAAAGAGAAGGCAAGCGGCTGCATTTCTTTACTCCTCCCCCACCACTTTCAACGCAAATTTTATTTATCATCATCATCATCAACCCATTATGTCCCACCAAGGGGCACGGGTCTCTTCCCTGAGGAAGGTATCGGCCATACTCCACCACGGGGGCCAAGTCCGGATTGGTGGAGGCTCGTAAGACTAGTGGCTGGTCTTACAGCCAGAAAAGTTTTCAAGCCACCCTAAGGCCTCTGACTTGGCTTAACGACTGCCATCTGTCGACGGCAGCCGGCACCAACTGCTTACGTGCCTTGCGAAGCACGGAACCGCTCGGAAAAATGCCACTAGCGTTAGTCATAGATCGGTCACCCGTCGATGGACTGAACGCGCCCTATGTTGCTTAACCTACGTGATCGTTTAAGATCACTCAGACGACCAGGGATATACGTCAGATTTTTTTATACAGTAGTGTTTGACTGGCAACATTTTTAAATACAAACTATATTATGTGTCCCAAGTATAAACTTTTGGAATTTTATTACATTTGGGCACAATGAATGTTTACGATACACGAATCTATGCCAAGGTAATATTCTATTCGTTGACGACCCATAACTATAGAAGTATCATAAAATATTGTGGAATATTATTATGAGTCTACATTTTACCCGAGTGAAGCCGGGTTTTCATCTAGTGTTATCTTATATCCATAGTAATAGTTCAAGTCTCTTTGTCAACAAACTATAAGGGTGCAATATCTTAATATTATTACCAGAAATCAAAATGTTGTTTACGCACATGAATGTATAGGTAAACCTTAGTTTCCGAGCTGGGCTCAAATTCCAATTTAATACTATCCAATCCAACGGATTCAGTCTACATTCAGCATAAACAATTTGGAATTAATTATCAGGACCTTAAAGCTTGCAAAAACAACAGCGTAATAATAGCCAAACAATTGGGTAGTTTACGAAATGTCGAATAAGTTACTTCTAAAACGGAATTTTGTATGAAAATACGGAATTATGACGTCATTATTCAGAGCACTCTTTTTATGTTTCATCTATTTTAAAATTGTAATAACTAGTAAATGACTAAAAGAAATACATTTTCCAAAATATTTTGTAATTTTTGTTTCAATCGCGCATATCAAATAATTTATTGTTGATCGTGTCAACTATACAGGGCGTCCCACGGCTATGCCACATGGAGGGAAAGTACCTATAATATTGTAGATGGAACATTTTACTGAAAGAAGACATTATTTTAATTTCAAAAACAATCTAAACTGCATTCACAGATTTTTAAATAATTACACGGTTGAACCGGGAATCGAACCCGCTACACGAGAAAAAAAAATACCCTGTAGCTTTATCACACTGAACGGTAGGCTTCATCATAAGGATTATTTTTTGGTAAATAACATACTATCGGAAATAAAAGGAAGACCATGAATTTTAACATTTTTAATACAAAATTTATCAAATGCTCAAAATGAGTCCCCTCCTGTTGAATACAAAGTCGCACTCTTTTGATTATTTCACTCCCTGTCGATCTTTTGATACTTCTCAAGTGGGTACATTGATTAGTAATAGGTACCTACTTATGATAATGTCAGTTGTATGTCCTTACGGCAATGTTAGCTTTTAATTTTTCTGAACGAAATTTCACTCCAAATGTTAAAATTCATGGTCTTCCTGTTATTTCTGATAGTATGTTATTGAGCAAAAAATAATCCTTATGGTGAAGCCTTCCGATCGGTGTGATACTAAAGCTACAGGGTATTTTTTTTTCTCGTGTAGCGGGTTCGATTCACGGTTCAACCGTGTAATTATTTAAAAATCTATAAATGCAGTTTAGATTGTTTTTGAAATTAAAATAATGTCTTATTTCAGTAAAATGTTCCATATACAATATTAAAGGTACTTTCCCTCCATGTGGCATAGCCGTGGGACGCCCTGTATACCGAATTGAAAATATCGTGCAAATTATATTTCCCGCTATACCTACTATCCTCGTCCATAAACAACGCAATTAATTATCGTTGTGCAGATATTGCCCGGAATGAAATGGGTTTCATTATATTTTCTAAGATTTTGTTGTAAAACTGCAGATACAAAAATTTTAAAGCTAACTATAATGTTGGTTAGTTTTCTGCACAGACTGCTTTTCAGTCAAGCAATTTTTCTTTTTCAGTATAGTGTGTAACATTCCGAGCAAAGGCAAATATTTCCATCAGCAATAGCGGTTTATTAATAAATATGTAGCTGTCACTCAACACAAAATAATAAATACTACAATTGTACCCTCAGGCAAGAATGTCTAAATTGATACATTATGAAGCATTTATACGTCTGTATTTAGAAAGTATTTCCTTATTTTTCCACACTCTTGACACACAGTGTAATAAATTCTCCGGATACCAGTATAGAGTGATGACAAATATATCTGGAGTTAAGTCGGTTGAATGCATTAGTACTAGATCTTTAGCTACCGATCCTAAACGGCGCATATGAACATAATCACTAGCAAGCATAAAAAAGCTACTGAAGATCGTAATATTTTGGTAGTTATATTCAACCAAACCTTTGTGCATTCGTTGTTTCTGCAAATTACTCTGAACCACAAAGTTAAGGATAGACATCTGTCTTGCGTCAGGGAGCAACGATTAATTGGTCTTTGACAGCGGACGAACATGACGAGAGTGAAAGGGTTTTTGGGCAGAAACTGCTCATAATAAAGTTCCTTATTGTATATTTACGCTGACTGAATGCAATTTCAAATAACAGTATTCAGAGGGAAATAATGTTGATTGGGGCCGTGCGTCTAACTAACATTGGATTGACATTGCTTATATAAATAAAAAAAACTAAAAAAATTAACTCACGCCCGTTATCCCCGAGGGGGTAGGCAGAGGCATAAATCACTAGAACTGGGCCCACGTTTTGAAGAGTTTATTAGGTCCCAAACGTGACAAGTGGCAAGCCTGTCGCCGTTATCCGGGCACAATTTATCAGCGAATTGTGTTGCTGTACAAACAAACAAATGTACGACGTGTAACTAAAAGTTATTGGTACATGCGTGGTTCAAACCCAGACCCTCATGATCGAGAAGCAAGGGTCAACCCCACTAGGCCACCACCGCTGTCTGTCTGTCATTGCTTATTCATAGAATAATGTTGAATCTAAATAAAATATAAAACTTATCACATAAATTAGAAAATCATACATTGTACATTTTCATTGTAGTACATTGCATTGACAGAATTATATATATATTTTATACGATAAATTAGAAGTTTAATTTAAAATTTACGTTTTGAAATGTCCGGTCTAGGTGTTTAGTTTTATCAAGGAGAATTAATTCTCCTTGGTTTTATAAAGTCTAGAATTCTAAGCATAAAATTACCGATATAAAATACCCACATTTTATACGTTTAACCTTTCTATCAAAACGAATGTGATGAAATTTATATTCAACAGACTGTAATGAAACGTCCTTTGTATTACATGTATATCAGAATATAAAATTGAGTAGACAACATGCCTACATTTCATTCGGCTACCCTTTCTATTAAACGGAACGTGATGGAATGTCTGTTCAATACGCTGTAACGATCTTTTGTATAGGTACTTCTGTCAAAAACTGAAACACAACTTGATACTTGGAAGCAGTTTTGCTTTCCCTCGTCATTTCCGCCAACGAATCTATCAATATCATTGAGTTAACTTAGTTTCCTCTTGTTCAATCGCGTGGATTCGGCTACTTCTACTTTTCCTTATTGGTTTTCCGATGAACTGAATCGTGATCTCACTACGAGGTTAAGTTTTAGTCTCTTGTAATATTATATTGTAATATTAGTATAGTTTTACTCTATACTGTACTTGAGCCATTACAAACGTGCGGACTGAGTCCTAAACATTTGTATCAGACCTCTCTCTCTCACATATATAGGAGGCATATCAGGCATATCGGAACTCTCGCTCGCACTGTTATGACTCGGTTCGCACGTTTGTAATGGCTCAAGTATAATATTATAACGAGGGAGAGTTTGTATGTTTGTATGTAGGGGGTACTCTCTGAAAGTACTCAACCGATTTCAAAAGTTCTTTCACCAGTATTTAGAATGGTCTATCAGAAGGTTAATCCGCTGACGCAAACTAATCCAGGTGCTATTAGTGAATTCAAATGTATTTATTCTGCCAAATATATCAATAGGGGCTAAATCTGAACTAGGCCTGGTGCCATTCGTGCAGGTGCTATTCAGGCGGGTGCTCAAACTGGACTACCTCGCCACGGGAGGGGCACTGCCCGGTTTGAAATCGGTTGAGTACTTTTGGAGATTACCACATATTTACAAACCTACAAAAACATAACATATCATTTATATAACAGACACATACATTGCTTCCGGCCCCACACCAGGATACCCTGTGTCATAGGAACCAGACGACGTCACAAACATATAACATCCTAGAATTCAGTGCAGTTAACTTTGATAGACCAACTATCAACCTAAAAATATCTTTCACCAGCATCAGTGACATAAATTTCAATATCCTACAAAAAAAGGAAGCTCACCCTTTGTATGACGTAACTTTCCACACTATCGCTTTATGCATTTAACCTCCTAAGTCCTGACCTTGAAAATAATATAATAGAATGGTTTTCTATTGTTATTTTCAAAGTCAGGACTGAAGAGCTAATCCCCGGTTCCAATATCCATAAAACGCTTCGTTTTTGCTTACGATCGGTTACAATTCCTACGAAATTTCTACGAACCGTCAATAAATTGTAGGGTAAAACGGATCGTAGCCGGTAGGCGTATATTATAGGAACCGGGCATTAGACAACTCCAACTCAAAATATGCATGTATTTGACATTTCGGTGTAGACTAAATTAGACAAATCCATACAGTGGAGGATTTACGTAATTGCACCCCTGGTTATCCCTAAAGTTTCACGTATCACCACCCTACGGCCTCAAGTTGAAATAGTTGCTGAAGTCGTAAAACGACGCCGAAAGTCGAAGTTATCGAAGTATCAATAAACGACGTTTTATGGAAATAAAAGGCCACCACCTTATGGCAGCAAAATAGTTTGTTTCGCCCACTAACTCGAGTAATTCATTGGAATGGCTGAGATATTTATTTAGTTCTTAAGCTGTTAGATCAGTGGCTAGATAGAGTCTGTTCAATCGAGCAAAGATGAACGATTCCTTTCATTGCCAACAAAAATAAAAATTTGACTAACGAACACTAACTTTATTTCAGATACACGTAGATACGTGTATTTTTGTTGGAAGAGTCCGACCAGTTCCGTATGGTCTGGTGAAACCTGGTCGAGTTTTTCCGTCAAAAAAACACTTATGTGTATCCGAAATAAACGTTGCACCACTTTTTGTAATTCCTATAAGTGGCCATTGAAATTAAGAAATTGAAGCACTGGTTCTTGTAAATATGTTTGGCTTGTGAATTAGCAGAATAAACACAATCAAACACAAATAATATGTTTTACAAGTTTATCACTATTTCTATAAAAACTTTTCATAATCGTTGCCTACATTTGTTATTTCTTTATTTTTCTTACAAAAAGATTTGGTAGCGCTTATAGTTGTAGGATAAAACGAGAAATTCGTTTCACTTGACTAAGCGGAGATAAAACGGTTTTCTTCAGCATTAGATGGGTTGGACACTCGAGATAAGAAATTGTTGGTAATTTCTCATACAAAATAGGTTGTTCCAATGCAGTACTCATTAGAAGTCAACAAACGGCTACAAATTAGATACGGCGTATTAGCAAAGTAGTAGTACCAATGACTTTTAGTTACGTACATTTGTTTGTACAGCAACACCATTCGCTGATAAATTGTGCCCGGATGACGGCGACAGGCTTGCCACTTGTCACGTTTGGGACCTAATAAACTCGGCAAAACGTGGGTCCAGTTCTAGAGACTGGTGCCTCTGCCTACCCCTTCGGGGATAACGGGCGTGAGTTTATTATTATTATTATTTATTAAATTAGGGATCAAAATATTCCGGTTTTTGAAACCAAAATATTCTAATATTTTATGAAAAATACTAATTACGAATAACTCGTAGCCTAGGCTGCCTGAGTGACCTGAAACGATCACTAAGGTTAAGCAACATACGGCACGTTCAGTCCATGGATGGGTCACCGTCTATGACTAACGCTAGTGACATTTTTCCGAGCGATTCCATACTTCTCAAGGCACGTTAAGCAGTTGGTGCCGGCTGCCGTCGATAGATGGCAGTCGTTAAGCCATTAAGTCAGAGGCCTTAGGGCGGCTTGAAAACTTCTGACAGTAAGACCAGCCACTTGACTAGTCTTACAAGCCTCCACCAATCCGGACTTAGAGACCAGTGCCCCTCGGTGGGGACAAGATGGGTTGATGATGATGACTAATTACACACTGCTATCTCAAGAAGAAAGGGCATAACTAACATTTTTACCTAAATTGAGTTAGATACATAATACGATATCAAAAGATGCAAAAAAAGCAAATCAACCTCAGCATAATTATATTTAAAGCATCATAATTTGTATTGAATAATTCTTTTACGCAGCACAAACATAACATACCATATTAATCATGAGCCAGCCCATATAAAACTATTTCACAAAGTATTTCTCAAGTTCTTAAAAGTTCGGATAGCCATAGTTTTCTGCTAACATGGGTAACAATTTATTTTTTTGATGTTTTGAAGAAGCAAAACGTGAGCTAAACCTGAACTTAATAGAATAATGAAGAATAGTCAATTTCTTGAACATCTGCGTCAAATTTTAAGTAGTTTTTTTAACACATTGGCGTGTGGACCGCTCCAAGAATAGTACCTGCATCTTTCCTACCGAGTTGTCGTAAAAGATGACTAAGACATCTTTAGATATGAGACTCCAGATATCTCACGGGGATACGGAGCTCGTTAGCACTAATCGGCAATCTATTCAGGAGAGAAAAACTCTGAAATTAAACCCAGAACAAGTTCCGATACAGGCACTTACCGATACTGGCGATTTTTCGCTCATGTGGGAAAAGCCAATATTAAGTCGAGATAGTGGCATAGATGATGTAGAAGTATTATGTTACTTAATACCGTCTCAGGCATTGCAGCATTCGTGGAGAGGACACTTAACTTCACTGTGTCACGCTGAGGATACCAACAATGAGAGTGGCAATCACCTGTCATAAGTCCGCACACATAGGCGTAAATCCGTGGGCCAAGGGCCGGTCTTGAGAATGGAAGGCTTTCTTGTAGACCCACTGACCACTTTCCGTCAATTTAAACCAACCAGCCCCCAGTCACAAGGTACTGGTCTTCCTCTGGGTCATTTTGTGGGTGCGCGGAACACTAGAGGTATCAGACAGCGACGCTGTGCAGGTAGCAAAGAAGGAAAAATATTATAAAACGCATACGTCCATGCACCTTCCTACATGGAATGTTTGCAAAGTACAAACAGGCCTTCTAGATGGAGGTGGGTGGATCTCCTCGAATTGTCGCTAATTCGTCATTGTTGTCATTAATCTCTCACAGTTCTCAGCATAACAGAAATGTACTAAGTATACAGTTATTGTCGTTACAGTATGTAAGATTGTCAGTCAACTCCAACAAATATAGAAATAAAAATATCTTTAACAACCTGTTGCACTGACAACATATAAGTATGATACTTCCAAGGACAATGACGCCGTCAATTTGAGTGTAAGATGGCATAGTCTCAAAACTTAAAATAACTCTGTCCCAGTCCTACAATAAACACGCGATGAAGATGAGAATATTTTATACGTGAATCAAATTACATCTTCTGGAAGGGCAAGTGTCTAGATGAAGCAAGTCAAGATGGGAATGGTTTCAGAATCAGAAAATGTTTTCTTAAATGTTATTAAAAATCCACAAGGTGTATTGGAGAGAACCTGCATACAGTTGCCGGTTTTGTGACGCTTATTGCCCGCTTACGATCCGATCCTCAGATCACCTACCTAAGCCAAAGAAGAACTGTTTATTCACGAGCGTACATGCTCAAAACATACTGCATAAACCATCTCCAACAGATGCAAAGATATATTTCTTTTATTATTATTCTTACATTGTGATTAATAAGAAAATCGACTTAGAATTTGACGCAGATGTTAGGAGGAATTGGGCTTCTTTGACCTTAAAATTTCCCATGAAATAAGTAGCGCATCGACGCGAATATACCCTAGTGAACCATGGAATTGAAACCAAGAATGTCAAAGAGAGACTGGCACTAAATAATTGAAGCAAGATTAAACGTAAGTACTAAATCTAGGTTGGGAACTAACTGGCCTTAATATCTAAATAGTCTTGGCCTTTCTTGTGGACTTAAAATCTAGACTAAAGCAAGAAGTCCACTATAACTTGTTTTTGTCCCAGGGAGCCGAGAATTAGTCATGAATTAAAGTACCTAAACGTAGACGTTCCAAGAAATAGTATTAGACGAGATATACACGTTCATTAAGCTTTGGCAAAACTGAAATAAAATATGTTTTAATATGAAGGTCACTTTAATGTTATTTCATAAATTTTCCGGAGCAAATGTGTATTTCACACATTTATAAGCTCGTCATAAAATACTGAAATAATTCTAAAAATAATGTCTCTAACATTTACAACCGTACTCCGCATTGTGAAAAAAATGTAAGAGGACAATAAAGTAAATCCTGTTTTAGCTACATGATACGCTTAACAATAGTTCAAGTCGAGTAATGTCAACTCAATAACAAAACGTTAAGCAAGTAAATGGAATTAAATGGATGAAATATTTTTCAAAAACTAATCCAATTCCTTAATAATTCGATTAGCTACCTACTTGGAATTGCATTAGGAACGTCATCACAAATTAAAATTACGGTCAACATTAGCTCTTCTATAAATTTATCTAGTTTATTATTTATTTATTTCCTATAGTCTTAAGTACTTTTATTCATTTTAGTTTTATATTAATAATCTCTTTAAACGAGCAATACTTGTATATATATTTATATATAATCAGAATCTCGGAAACGGCTCCAACGATTTTCACGAAATTTTGTAGGCAGATGCTTTCGGGGGCATTTAATTGATCTAACTAGGTTACATTTTTAGAAAACGTTGTTTTATCCGTGTTTTAAGGCAATTGAAATTTGCTATAATAACATACAGAGGTAAATTTTGCGTCCACCTGCAAGGTTGGGATAGTTCTGACGGGAAAACGGGCGACCCGTTTCGGGCCGATTTCAAGAGACCCGGTTCGAGTCATGACGTTTTTTTTCCAGGTTCTTTTTTTGTTGAAAAAGGACTATTTTAATTTTATATAACATATTTTATATTACAAAAAAAGTACCGAGCAAAGCTTGGTCACCCAGGTACTTTTAGTTATGGGCGACTTTGTAACAAATTCTAATGGCTTGTCTTATGTAGTGAGTGACTGTATGTAAGTGTGCTAGTGTGTGTGCGCTGCACTGTGTGTACTTTGAACGGTCTTAGATCAGCAGAACTATCGAGTGCAGAACAAAACTCAAGTCTGCTTAGAACAAAATAAACTTAGATGGGCCTAAAATATAGGGTTATTCTCAGAACTGCATTATTTCTTTGGCGCATTTTTTTCCATATTAACTCAATAAAAAATAACATAATTGTAGTAGATGCTATCAAAACTTACAAATATTTAACAATACAATCTTCCTATATGGATGTATGGCCTATACCTTCCTCAGGGAAGAGACCCGTCCCCTCGGTGAGGACATAATTGGTTGATGATGAACTGAATAATCTTCAGGGGCCAATGAACGTTCAAGAATTATAAAAGAAATTATGCAGTTTGAGCCATTTTCTGAGAATCACCCTATAGGTTACAATCGTAGGTACAATTAAACGAGGAAATCTTCTTGCTTGCTAACATGGCTGCCTTTCACGATTCAGTAAACTCAGTGAGAAGACACAACGAGTTTGGTGTTGAAAATCGTGGAGAAGAGATATTTCTAGGCCAAGCGGAGCTAAGCGCAAGTTTACGTTCACCATGTTATTCCTACTGAAATAGTTACGTAAAGGACTCTGAAATTTTGTGGTCACCCTTTGGATCTCTAAACCTTGTTAGGAAATGTTACGTTGGAAAATTTAAGCCTGGAATAATAAGTCTCGTTACAAAGCGTGGGTCGTCACTTTATTTTTGCGAAGAGTAAAGTAATCTATGAGGAACATACACACTTTTATATTGGTTTTCAACATTCCGCATCAAATGTTAAAATTCATGGTCTCCCTTTCATTTCTGATGCTTTGTTATTTAACAAAAAATAATCCTCAATATCATCATAATGAAGCCTTTCGATCGAAGCTACACGGTATTTTTTACTAAAGGTAGGTACCTACATCAAACTTTACAAGCCAAGTAACATCGTAATTTCAGGGCGAGCTGTCTGTATTCAATTTTACCCTAGTCACTCCAGTCTGGGAGAAGTGGTAGAAGCCATCCCTTCCAAGGAAGTAGCATTTAACCTAACTCAGTGAAAAATTAAATTAGTGTTTTTCCTATTAATCTGTCCCTGATTGCCGCCAGGCGGGTTTGCTGAGGTTTCATTCTGAAAAGACGAAGTAAGAAAAATTGGTTGCCGAAATATTACAAGGTAAATATTGTATAGACCATCCCTTAATTAATAAAATTATGTTACGTTTACTGACAAAACTGACAAAAAAAAGCACAGCCGGTAAAGATGAAAGTTACCTAAAACTAATTCTTTTTCTTTATTTTTTGCTATAAATAGCGACGACTTATAGTTTTTGCGTGTCACCTTACCATTTAACAATCTTAACAATCTGAAAAAGTCCTGAAAATATACTAAAACATAAATGTTTTAACAATTAATGTTTTTGGTGTTACTTAGTTTTATAAGTTTATACTTATGTATTGTTACGATAACGTTGAAATAAACTTGTAATTATATAAAAATATTATTTATTTATTAAAATTTAAACGAAACAATTTACAAAATATATTCATTGCAGAAACCCTGCCAAGCTCTCTACAACAGAAATATTGAGTATTTTTTTTTTTATTCAGTGATTTTTAGAAAGCAACTATTTATCATTTCAATAAAACGAGATAAGTTTGATTTGGTAAACTGACAAAAACACATTGGACCTAAAAACAACTTTTTACAAGTTGTTTGTTACGTAATGTTCGGTTTAATGTCTCGTGTGCAATAAAGTACATATATCGCACCCCCCATGTAAAAGTCGCGTAACTCAACTTGCGCCATTTTTTTTTATTATTGAAAAAAATCGAGCGTAGTCTAATACACCTTCTCAAAAATTTTCATGAAGCTAGCGCCAAAAATAAGGTCACTGTCACAAAAAATGTGTTATTTTGCGAAAAAATAAAATATAGTTTTCCATCGTTATAAAGATGTAAGCATAAGTACGTTGATTTATTTCACAAATTTCCCTGGGTAAAAAGCCATAAACACACAAACATATTACTAACACGAAGAAGTAAAATAACTTTATAGAAGTAAATAAACATAAGCATTTGTTCTTGGATACTATTGCGAAGGCGTGTTTTACAAGTCCACTTACTTACTTCTTGCACGAAACTTATCGCGGGACTGTTTTGCGTTACTATCGTTACGTTACAAATCGTTACAAATCGGTACAAACGCGAATGGGCAGCCATTGAAGAACTGCAACATTCTAAAAACTTCATTGATGAAGAAATCGCAGGCTCAGAGTTTATCTATACTGCGGCGAGTACGACGGGACATTCTTAACAGGAAAACAACTGCGCAGAATGGGGTTGTGTCCAGACGACACTTGCAGGGCATGCGGTTTCGAAGTGGAGTCAATGGTACACGTATCTACTGTGTGACTGCCATGTCCTTGCCCGAAAAAGAATGAGTCTTCTGGGAATGGCGTACCCCAAACCAGAAGACTTAAGGCACCAGTCCCTAAAGAGTGTAACCGACCTTGGAGAGTACATCTTCGACTAGGCTTAGGTGCTAGGTCATAGGGCAGACACAACAGATCCCACTAGTGTCGCCGACTAATTTGTCGACCCCCGCACGACTACTCAAGATAAGATAAAGGGGGCATTAGGTAGTGATTAAAGTGTATGAACACTATTACTTCATTAAAGTTTGTTAACAGACTGGAATCACAATGCTTTAACGTTAAAAAAGGTAAAATTTTCTGTGTTTAATTTATTGATAGAAAATTTCCGTTTTTTTACTTTTGAGCACTTCATTTTACTTACTTACGGCTTATACAGCTTGTTTTGTTTTTTGCACATATATAAACATAATCTAAATCAGTTAATATTAAAAACGCACCAACTTTAATTATTATAAATATATAAAGTACTGACATACAACTTTTGTACATAACAAGCTGTGAACAGTAAAATACAAGTTTACGACGATACGCTTCATTATTTGAAAATGTTTACAATAAAAAAACAAGTTTATTCAGTAACTCCAGCAAAACGAAGATACTTTAGCATGCATAAAGTACGTATTTCTGATTACTTGCATGAATTTCTCGTGCAAGAACTACGTAACTGATACTTACACTTTTTGACTAGCCTAAAATGGTAGCGTTAAAAATGGAATAACTACACTTAACACAACCATTGTGATGAAAAAAAGATCATAACAAAGCAATATCCGTTTTTACACCTGCATCTTTTGTTACAGTTTCGTGGAATATTTAGGTAACCGTATAATTCAACTTTATCTCACAGTACATATAACTCAACGGAAAATCGGAAACACTATCATTTCGCCGCTGCTAAATGCCATCTTTTGTTCCTAATAAGGTATTTTTAGGATTTTTTTTAACAATCTTGGACAGTTTTTTTAAGCTCCTGAAAAGTTGGCCGAAATCACTTACCGGTTTCTTACAGGAAGGGTGCGATATTATGTATATATTATTTTATTATTATTAAAACACGACATAACTCACTCTTTTAACAGTAGCTTGTATTAAAATTCACAAGTTTGTGAACCTTCAAACGTGTGCGGTAAAATACACTATGCAATCATTGGCATAACTCGGCCCGTATTGACATTTTCTGTCTCAGAAGAAACTAACCAAGCTAAAATTGTTACTTCTATCGGTCGTATACAGGGTGTGTCGTAAATAATGGATAATCCTGTAGCTGCTGACTGGCCACATAATCATCTATTACATATCCCACTTTTATCGTCATTTGGCCATACATTTTTTTTTAAGAAAATTGAGTCAAAGTTACATAATCCGGCAGAAATTATCTTAAAATTATGAAAAAACTATTTATTCTTAAATAATTGTTAATACTATCTTATTTTATTCTAATTCAAGTGATAGTACAGATATTCAGGAATTAGAAACAGAAAACAGAACCAAAATACCTCTTTATTTGTGGAAATGGTAGCCAATTTTGTAAATATAGCAATATTTCTTTTGAAAATTACAAAAAAAAAAATTGTTTCAAATGCATGGTTAAATGACGATAAAAGTGGGATATGTAATAGATGATTATGTGGCCAGTCAGCAGCTACAGGGTTATGCATTATTTACGACACACCCTGTATATCCATTATGACATGGCTTTCAAAAGCACGGCCCACCTGTCCGGGCACATTATACTTACATAAATAAGAAGTCCAGCAGTGCGTTCAGTAGCAAAATAACAACGTTCTCATGTCGAAATTAAATTCGTCAATTGAGTACCTCGGTAAGAACAATACCTACTTTTTACGGAAAAAACATCGTCCAAATCGATGAAGATTTTTTGTTAAATACTGTATTTTATGCCTATAGTAAAGATGCATTGCATTGCACCGTAATGGGCTAGTTGCCCTAAAAAATTTTATTAGTCCGTCTTTTAGATTATTTAAAAATAAGCGACACGTATTTTTTTATTTGTAAATTAGACCAAAAATGACAAAGATATAGCCCATTAAAGTTACGTGTGACGTCACGCCATGCTTCATTTTTTAGCACGGAGTGACGTCACACGTAACTTTAATGAGCTATATCTTTGTTATTTTTTTGTTTAATCGAAAAAAGAAAAAATACGTGTCCAATATTTTTTTATAATCTAAAATACGGACTAAATAGAATTTAATTATTTTGACCCTGGAACCTACCCTATTGTTTATAAAAAGACAATTTCACTAAAATACTCCACATACAGTTAATCGAGGTGTATTACAAGAATTCGTCCCGAATAAGAGGAATTCTTGTTTATAATCACGGACTCCATCTTGAGAGTATTTAGTGGGATCAACTTTTTATAAATAAGAATAAGGTACCTAATCTTTATAATATCTACTCACATAATTTGAACCCAGATCAGACGTTACAAACGTTTGAAATCACGGTGAGCAGAGACGAAGCTCGCATCGTTGGTTGCTCGTCTCAAACTGCGAACAAGCGCACGGCGCCTGCTGCCTTCCCGTCATCAATGTCGCTGGGCATCACGGCACAGGCACGGCTCACGATATCTTCGCTCTTCGCAGTGTCTTTTTAGATTTCCACTTTCACCGTACTTTCGTAGAACCGGTTTCCAGGCCGGCGGTAGAGCCCAGCCACTGTCTCTATTGAAATTGAGGTGGCGACTTATTTCAATAATCTCGCGCATTTTTCGTGGCACAAAAAAAAACTTGTCATTGGACAATACTTTTGCCTTATAGAAGCGGATAAAGTGACGAGTGACCTGGGTCAATGCGTGTTCTGCTAAAAACACCCGTAAGTTGATCCGGACCAAAAGTTTATGATATTTGTAACTTTTCACCAACTCCAATTTGAACCACCTCGAATGGCTTATACTACGTGGCGTTACTGGTAGCACTTCCTCAGTAGCACCTGAAGTAACACTATCGGGAACCTAGCTACAGATTTATTTATACGTAGATTGAATGAAAAATAAAAGTTGACATTTATTTTTTGAGAGTATCAGCCCAGTCTTGAGTGGTGCTCCTAACGGAATGAGACCCGGCGGATTGAAATGAGATGCCCGCCGCCCTTCAGTGCAAGGAGCGCATAATACAATTTGCCGGAAGTGGATTAGTTTGCGATGTAATTTTTTTATTTTGGGGTACTTTTTGCCAAATAAGAGCCGGCACCAACTGCTTAACGTGCCTTGCGAAGCACGGAACCGCTCGAAAAAATGCCACCAGCTTTAGTCATAGACGGTCTCACATGCATGCACCGAACGCATCCTATGTTGCTTAACCTTTGTGATCGTTTAAGATCACTCAGGCGGCTAGGGCTATGGGCAATTCATTTTATTAGTTTGACATTAATAATCAAATTTATTTTTTCAAGTTTAAAATATATTCTATTCGATAATGTAGGTCATATATATTTGCCTCAGTCCTTTGCTAATACATCTCTGTTAATCAAAATACAGGATGTATTAGCAAAAGGAAAGACTAAAAGTACCAAAAAGTTCGTGCGAGCGTGCAGTGACTAATGCATGTTGATGAAGCGAAAGAGGTATATCAGGAAATAGCAAACTGTGGTATCTACCTACCTTGGATCAAGGCATGAGTTTACGTAATGTGTACAATAAAGCATGAACCAGGTAACATAATTATGCGGTTAAGCATAAATTTCGAACTTGCTGAACAAATTTAACTGTTATCATCTGAGTAAGTAGAGTAAGAGTTGATTTACCGTGCACATGTAAAATATAAACAAACAGGTAAGTAATAATGCTCTGGAGGATGATGAACGACGTATATTCAACGTCAAACTTCACGAAATCTCGGAACAAGAAGTTGTAAGTGGATTATAGAAGGTTCATTGAGCTGCTAACGCATTTTTGCAAATGCAAAACATGACTCTATGAGCGATTTTCTGACAGCTCCTAAAAAATGGTTTCAATCTCGCTACTAGATGGCGATGGTTTCTATACGTACCTCAGAAGATTCTTCTGAGATACGTACGTAGTTTTTTTTTATACAGCCAAGAGCCCTTTATTGATCTGTGTTGGTACGTCACTGTCATCGTCACCTGTCATGAAGGTACTGGTAACTGGACTTTAAAACTTACACAAAATATCGGCACCCAAGAGATTTACGAAAATAATGGAAACCGTATCGCCAATACTGCGCGGTACAATTTTAAAGTAAAATAAAATTCGTTCGAAATTCAAAAATCGGCTTCATAGGATGGCTGTATATTGCACCTTCCCTACAACTTTCTCATACATTTTTTTTACGTAGCACCTACCGTTTCCGAGAAAACATATATATGATTAATCAGTCAGTCAGTTAGTCAGTGAGTATACTACCGGATTGTAGCTTTATATATTAGTAAAATAAGTATAATTAAATTAATATTTAAGAGCTCCCATAAAACAAACGTGATTTTTTGCCGTTTTTTCTCGATATTAATATAACACAATATAATAATGTACACAGAATGGTTTTTTTTATTACCAGTCCACCCACCGAAGGAGCTTTTCAAATTGCCGATGTAACTAATTTGCTTTTGAGCTGAAGACTCAATGCCATTTATTTCTCTATCTGGAAAAAAATTCGTCCTCTTCTCTACATAAATTTATATATATTTTTATATTAACAAAGCGGTCCTTTCACATCTTGCTCTTATGTAATACCCTACGCTTGCTTGTGCTCACATTCATGATTTAATCCCGTATTTTGCCGTTGCTTGAATGCTGCCACGCGGATCTGCGAGACGATTAAGCCCATAATCCAGTATGCCTATCTATTTTTAGTGCCTCCATTACATAGGAAAGATTATACAGAGTTAGCTAGACTCGACTAGTTTATATCTCTATAGTATCTGCTCTTATTGTGTAGCATCTAAGCATAAACGCGGAGTTGTTAAAGATTTTTTGTGTAACGAGCTATAGGGTAGGTATTTACAGAGTAGGTAGACAATAGTCAGCGTCTATTATCGTATTTTGGTCATGCAAATTATATTGTTATTTTTAAAATGGCAGAAAAGGAAACCTAAGATATAATGGGCTGGTAATAGAGTTCCTTTTATATCAACAAATTTTTATTTACCTGATAGCAGTATGCTACTAAAATGGTTATATAATGCTGGTGAGACCTGAGATTCCCCCACTTAGTCTCGTATGAAATTAATTAATAAGTAAAAAGCTCAGCGAAAATAACTCTGTAAATTATTTGTTATTATTGAATATTACTAATTTGATGGTCGCAAATAATATTATATTGAATACAATGGTTTTCAGCACAATCCGTTACAGAGCTGTTCTTACGACATGGCTTCCAAATGAAATATTCTAGATATTAAAGTTCAATACATTTTTGGGGTTCCGTGCCTCTAAAAGAAAAAACGGAAGCCCTATAGGATTTCTTTGTTGTCGCGAATCCATGGAGGTATTAATTTGAAATTCAAATCGTATGTTGTGTATAGTTCCATGCAGGTGTAAAAATAAATTTTTCTAAGTTAACTTAAAAAAAAGATACGAGCGTTTGTGCCCCCGTGTTTTCGACACAAAAGGCAAGCAAGATTTACTTTTCGCTTATCTAGGAGAACTATGAAATTTGGCAAATAATATCGTCATATTACAAGTAAAATTCAGAACTATACATTTATAGTCAATCTTTAACAATTTATTTTGGGAAAACCTCGGAAAAACTGCGAGAGTCCATTCATGAAATATTTTTGACGTGTTCCTTCTAAGCACCTACGTTTTTTTACGGAGCCCTCTGTAGGCGAATCTGACACGCGTTTGTCCGGTTTTCCCGTGGAGTTATGTGGATTTCTGTATGAATTCCGTCTGTATTAAAATTTCTTTTCCTGGCAGAAGATATCAGTACATTACCAATTTATTAATCTACTGCTAACTGCTATTGGTTATCTAGAGTACAAAGGAAAAAGGTACTGTCGCAAAACAAAGATGTAACTGTCAGATTTAGACCGCTTCAAAAAGTTTTTTTAAAAGAGAATCCGGATCCCCTTTAGGCCTGGTTTAAATTTCCTTTATTTTCATGCTTTTTTAGCACGCTTTCTATAGAGCTAGAATAGAGACGACAATTTATTTTTTAAGTCACAAGCAAATAATATAACAGTAATGGTTGTTTGTATACTATCTATTAAGGTTTTTTGGCAAGTAGTTAGGTAGTTTTTTATAATATATGGTGCGTAAGCTTGAATCGGCATACGTATAATAATATGCCGTCTCAATTTTATTGTTTCTCCCTGGAAAGCATGCTAAAAAAAGCATGAAAATAAAGCAAATGTAAACCAGGCCTTATTTTCTAAAACGTTACTTATTCTCTGGCGTACACACAGTGCCTATGGGTAGTTTGATTACAGATAATGGGCGGCAAGCGGACGCCGACACTCGATAGGAAAATTCTGCAGTCAAAGGCTATTTGATCAACATGAAAGCGATGCGAAATATGGAAGAGTAGGTGTTGGAAGTTAAATAATTCAACTTGGAACTTTTAGGGTTGTCACGCAAAAATGTACTGTATTGCTTGTGAATAAGATGCACGTACATGCCAAAAATATACAATTTTGGATTCGGGTAGTTATTGATACAAGGAATAAAGATAAATACATTTACTTAGTTGCAATTAAAATCTCTGGAACTGTATGACAATAATAATATTATGTGTTCGCAAATAAATGATTTGAGTTTGAGTTTAATTTCCGCAACTAACACTTGCAAACGTTACAAAGGTTGATGTAACTTTACGGGGACTATATACGATTCTACACTAAGATTCCTAAAGATATTATGTTACATTTACGTCCGATTCCGCTCAAAGATGTACTAAACACACAGCAAGCAAAAAAAGACTACTATAAAATTAGGAATGATTTAAAAGACAAATATGTCTGGTACTTAAATTATGCAAATAACATGGAGGATTGTATCTTGTGTTCAACATATTTATGAGCAATAACTTTAGCTTGAAAACTCTATTAATTAAGTTAACACATCTTTTGAACAGAATAAGTGTAGAGTTGTTAGTTTTTTTTCCACATAATCAATGAATTCTGAAACCCCCTAAAACCAAAGCTTTGACGTTTTTTAAGTTAGCATTTTGTTTTAATACTTAATAAAAATATGTAGTTGTGTTTGATTAGAACTTGAATAGCTCATCCACGATGTCCCTGCTATTCTACGTTTACATTTAACGCTGTTTATTTATTATTGTTACACATTTCTATGAGCGACAGAATTAGTACGGGTAATTATTAACCTTTACAAATTATTTGTGTCCTCTTGTTCCTATACAGCAAACAATATTCGGTTTCCGGCCCCCGATGTAGTCCATTATCCTGTTATTGTTCTACGTGTCGGGTTTCCTAAAGAAATCACAGTTTTGCGAGGAAAGGAAAAATGTTGTTGACATTGAAAGTATCCCTTTTTGCTCAATACTCAATGCTCACCACTCAATGCGGTAAACGTGGCATAAACTTCAAACAATCCTAACGTCCGTCTGCAGTACTTGATCCCGGCCTATGCTGATCTTACGTGTGTGTATACTTTGGGTGATATTCTAGATCTACTCTATTGAGCTCTCTCTGTATATTATATAGATTGTTTGTTACCTGTTTTACACTCCAATAAAGAAACAAAGAAATAAATCCAATTACTGGTTGTTACTATTGCATTTAAAAGGATTACAATTACCCCACATAACATTTGGGTTACATTCACGAATTAAATGACTAAGCCTATCCTAAATAAGATTCCAAGATTCGACTACGTTCGCGTTGTAATTGGCTTAACCTAAGGCCGACGCCCACCTTAAAGATCGTTTCTGGAAAAAAAATCGGCCATTTAAAACTTTATGCGACTATTTCATTCTTTAAAATTGTTTAACATTATGGTATTAAGGACTACAGCTGCAGTGCTCGTCCCACAGTGTGGAATCGAGGTAGATAACAAACATTAACATTGACATACAGGCACACACTCACTTGACCTAGTATAAAAGCTTAATATTTGCAGGCAGACAGTACAGACACAGATACAGGTATAGATATTGCATCATTTCGATCTTTACAACATAACGGACTACTCAACAAATAATTTGAAGTCACGACGACGATGTCTACTCACAGCTGTGCTACCATCAATCCACAAATAATATTGTTGTTACTAAGCAATGGGCGTTGTCCTAAATATCGACAATACAGTTAAAAGTTACACTTTATTAGTAATAGTCACTATATTTTTGTGCTTTTCTAAATAAGTATAAGGCTAATTCTAACGTTCATTATTTGGCCACAAAAAGTCGAAAAAAATATACAAACAGAACTCTTCTTTATTTTGGGACATATAAATTTTTGTTTACACGGTAATAAATCCATTACTGGTCATAATTGAAGACGCGTGAGTGGATGAGTGATAAGTGCATTTTTTAGATTTTGAGTAAATTGAAGTTAAATTTTTACTTTTATTACTATTTATTTATTTATACACTAAAACATGCAAAATCGCAATAGTATTAGTTTGCCAAACTGCTAATGCAGTTTACTAAAAATTTTTCCGGCACAAAAAAAAAACGATAACCGAAAATACGACATTGTCACCTTTATCCCTCACGTCTTCAATTGTTCTTAAACTTCACAAGCAACTCTGTCCACTATTGCTCCTTGAGACCCGGCAACCTGTTTTAGATTATATCATTGGTTCAGCAAGCCGGCGGGCGTCCCACGCTGCGTCCACCGATTGGGATCTCCACTCGAAAGCCGTCGTTATTTATTGCTCACATATTCCGTTATTGTATTGAACCGAAGTGGCAATTTGTGCCAAGGGTGTTACAGTATTGTGTGATTGAAATGTAACAAAACAAAGCAAACAATACGCCGTTTACAGACCACAGCTGCTGCGGCCCGGGTTTTCTTATTTTCATCTCCGAAAGGCACGCGATGTACGTAATTCGCTGTTTCAATAAAACTACAGCATGCCAAAACCCGGTATTTCTGTGAGCCCCTATAAAATTTTCTATTGGAAAGAAAGAAAGAAAGAAGACTTTTATTAGAATTGTGGCGTAGGTACCTACGACTACGATATACGTCGATTCAGAAACGGGCCCTAAGTAATTTTATCGAAAGTCAATTAAAAACTCAATGTAAGTTAAATATAACGAACGAATCTACGACCAAATTCTCCAAAAGCAAGCTTATACGCTTTTGTAACTTCTAATAAACAAATGAAATATTCCTTGTTTTTTACCATAATTCATTATTATGAAAAAAACATACATTGAACACGCTTCTATATCTACACGAACATATTTATACCCCTGATGACGGACCTCGTGAAACGATTCAAAGTCGAAGGAACAGATTTTTTTTCTTTTGAATTGCATTATATTGAAATAGATTAAATTATAATATCAGTATTTAACAGTCGTTGTTCTAGATGAATTTTCTCTCCCGTTTTTGCGCCAGGCTTTCCTTATTTTTTATTTTGTATCGACTTCTTACTCGTATCAAGGGTAAAATATTTGTGGACATCCTGAAAAACTCCGCAAGGAATAAATTGCTACAGTAGCTGCACACAATACGCTCGGCTATTTAAGAACATACATAAAATGCGCTTGGCAAACGACGCCCCGGAACTTAAGATCTCAATTGTCTGTTGTGTTGAGTTTTTTTATATTATTTTGGCATTTTGCTGCGCTGCTAATACATTTTTGTACTTATTTTCTATTTGTGAAAAATATACTTATGTATTTTGTGTTAGGTACTTTACCACAGCACGACTGAAAATTCATTAACAAACAAGCAACCTTCACATTAATTACGATCTCGACGACCTCTGTGGCGTAGTGGTTAGCGCATCTGCCTACCATGCGAGAGGTACCGGGTTCGAATCCCGGCTGGAGACAGAAAAAACCCCAGGTCTTGGATATAAACATGTTTGTGACGTCGCTGTTTCCGGGTCCCACGACACAGGGTATCCTAGTGTGGGGCCAGAAGCAATGTATGTTATGTAATATGTTAATTAATCTTAGTTTTATTATTAATAATAATGATTTCCACACAACACTTCACTCGTCTTGGTCTCAAACTAGGATACTCTGTACTATAGTAACCGGGCAAGAATAACCCAGCCATGGAAATAGATCCAGACCACCAATTTCATTTACGGTTTTTCTACTTCGTAGAGGCACAAGATTTTTAAGTATTGATGAATTTAAAAAATCATGTGTCCAATACAATATACTTCTGGTTGCTGAATTGAGAATTTCGCTAAGTAACTACTTAACTGTACTGCTGTCTTATCAAATTTATTCAGAAAAGAGCGGGACAAAACGTTACTTAAGTATTTACTTAGTGTCAATTCTCAATTCAAAAACCGGCCCCAAGTTAGTTAATGATTATATTGCCATTGAATTTATTTTACTTGTTTGTAATAAAAGTATTAATAATAATAATATTAGTAGAGAGCATTGGACGCGAATATATTAAACTGGTTTTGATTTTAAAACTAAATAACACGAAATGTACATCAGAAGAGTAGGGATTCGGGGTACTTAACGAAATATTTGTGTAATTTAAACGTTTACGTCCAACAAAGTGCTTTTTATCTTTACCGGTGAAAAGTCCTCGAATAAAAATTGTTGTCATTATCATCATCATCATCAGCTTTTCCTCGTGACTTTCTAAAGTCGGCTTCCCACGGTCCGCAATATCGCGGACGGACGCGGACCAGCTCGCACGACACACCGTGGGTAGGGTCACAGACGTCTGTGGCGGTGCGCCGTACCGGTCGTGGGTACGTGGTCGTCGGCCGTCCGTAGAATCACGCACCGTGGGAAGAGCTTCGTGCGTGGTGCGTGGCTGTCCCTGGTCGTCAGCCGTCCGCGTCCGTCCGCGATATTGCGGATCGTAGGAAGCCGACTTAAGCTTCAACTTGAAGGTTAAGTCGGCTTCCTTCAAGGTCTTGTGCTGCACGCATCCAGCGACTCCCCGCCATCTGGTGGGGGTCTGCTCACGCTGCGTCGTCCGGTCCGCGGTCGCCAAGTCAGAACTTTCTCGCCCCAACAACCATGAGTTCTCCGATTTCCGTTCTCAGTATCCCGCCTACTGCCATAAATACTGTCAGTAGTTCAAGTTACTCGAGTTCTTTTGTACATCGCCTCGTTTCTGGTTCGATCGCGCAGTGAAACCCTAACATGTCTCTCTTTATTGCTCGTTGGGCGATCTTGAGCCTTATAGTCAGTGACCAGGGCCTAGAATCTGCTAATGTCTTGTAGTACAATGACAACTTCATGAACATGGCGATTTAGTTTCATTGCCGCTTCAAGTCTGCGCACGAATTCAAATCAAGCAATCTAGGCGTCAATGGTATGAAAAAACACGTCGCGTGACCCGACCGTGTCTCTGTCATCGATCTATAATGCAGTAACAGAATTTTGGCACAGGTCTCACATTGGTTATACACCCTGTGTGTGTGAGACACTAAGGTTTGGACGTGAAATGTGTTTAATTTTCCCAAATGCTGCCCATCCGAGTTCGACCTCTTTCTCGAAGTTGGATTTACCTAACTGGACTGTTTGTCCTAGGCATACATTACATAGTGGTCGACAACTTTGAGGTCAGAGCCACCTACGTGAATAAGAGTGGTCGCTACATGGAAGTTTGACATTATCTTAGTCTTCGAGGTGTTTTCCCTCCTAACTAGAGAGTGGTATTTGCTAACACAACTTCGGAAATATAAATATACGTATTGGAATAAAAGGCAAACCGGAATGTAATATCCTTGGCGTTTAGACGGGCTAGGCTGTTTAATAAAAATAAATAAATTTCAAGCTTCGTAGGAGGTATTTAGTTCCGAAGCTATTGTCTATTAAAACTTGCAATTTGCCCTTAAAAATCATGTGTGGGTTACAATAAATTTCGCTGTCTTATAGCTCTTAAATATAAGTAATGGCGAAAAACCACTTAAAGTCTTAAGCGGAGCTGACGCCGTAGGTTCCAATTTGGTCTAATGCCAAATGATATTCCCCGATTGAAAACTATTTTCTGGGGTGCCAGTGGCGGAAAATAATGGCGGTTTCAGTAGGTAAGTATCGTAGGTACCATTCTATTTCGCAAAATATAAATTACATAGGCCGCTTGTGACAGCGATGATACATAATCATAATATACAGGGTGGAATTTTGTGATGCCACCTGAAGGAGAAGTACTCATAATACTGTAGATAGAAAATTTTACTCAAAGAAAACATTCCTTTATTTTTGAAAAGAAACAAAACTGCATTCAAAGTTTTTTAAAAATTCGCTTGCCGCATCCGGTAATCGAACCGACTAAAATCTGTGAAAGTTGCACGCTGTACTTTTATTGCATCGATCGTTAGGGTCAATTGTAAGGATGAAATCTCTCTAACGAAATTCATAAATTAAATGAAAGGAAAACAATGAAATCTTAAATTATTAATTCAATGGGTCAAGTTAAAGCACTTTTACTCAAAGATCAGTTTCTTTATGTTATAATAAATATTAATCATTGACGTCATTGATCCATTAAAATGACGAATCACTATTTAGACAAGACGAGAGAGAGTAGAGAGATAATATGTAAAAAAGCAAATTTACATTAAATCTTATGAGAATGTAAACGAGTTGAGAGTTGAGGTTCAGAATAAGATTTATAACATTCACCACAACACGTTACTAAAGGTTACTAGAAATGAATTCGTTAGAAGAATAAATTTGTGTATCCAAGAAAATGGAGCCCATTTCGAGCAATTAATTAGTTAGTTTACCATTTTTTAAAAATAATTACATCATTTCAACATAACATAACATAACATTTACATACAGACACATACATTGCTTCTGGCCCCATACTAGGATACCCTGTGTCGTGGGAACCAGAAACAGCGACGTCACAAACATGTAAACATCCAAGACCTGGAGTTTTTTTTTTCTCCCCAGCCGGGGATCGAACCCGGGACCTCTCGCATGGTAAGCAGATGCGCTTACCACTACGCCACAGAGGCTTAAGATTTCATTGTTTTCCTTTCATTTAATTTATGAAGTTTGTTAGAGAGATTTCATCCTTATAATTGACCCTAATGATCGCTGCAATAAAAGTACAGGGTGCAACTTTCACAGATTTTAGTAGGTTCGATTACCGGGTGCAGCAAGCGAATTTTTAAAAATCTTTGAATGCAGTTTTCTTTCTTTTCAAAAGTAAAGGAATGTTTCCTTTGAGTAAAATTTTCTATCTACAGTACTAAGATTACTTCCCCTTCAGGTGGCATTACAAAATTCCACCCTGTATACATAAACGTAGGTACGCTTCTAAAGAGGTAGTCTGAGTCCAAGGTTTGCCACTTGCAACCATCCTGAAATAGAGATATTCCAGGATCGTGGCACGTGGCAAACTTGTTTACAAACGGTTCGCCTCATAAACAATAATTTATAAGACTAGTAACTGTATGCCTGTCGGTTGTGGGTCGATTACTAGTACTTTGTACAGTGATGCTAAGCCTTGCCACTGAATTATTATATGTGAGGTTATGGGTATGGATTTGTATATAAATGTACAGTCACCCACAGGTCACTCTTAGGGCCCTGCCTCACCGGGACGCCATGGCCACGTCGCTAGCGACCGTATCCAACAAGTTAATATTGAAATGTATGGTGCCTAACTCACTTGGCGACGGTCTGGCGACGTCACCATTCAATACAAACTGCTTGGATACGTAGATGGCGTCCTAGTGAGACAGGGCACTTACATTTGAGGTGCTAATTATGCAACATAATGTAATATCGTATCGTAACGTAATAGTTGATGTGCTGTCGACATATCACACTAATATTATAAACGTGAAAGTTTGTGTTTGTGTTTATATGTTTGTCAGTCTTTAGCGCTAAAACGGCTGGACGGATTTTAATAAAATTTGGTATGGAGTTAGCCGATACCCTGGATTAAAACATAGGCTACGTTTTACCGCGGGGAAATATCTTATTCCTACAGGAAAATCGATGAACCGCGGGTAACACCGCGGGGCACAGCTAGTCATTTATAAATCGTTCCTATGATTTGAATTTTCTATGTTATTAACTTTATTCCAGATACACTTACTTGACTTTTGTCAAGTAGGTGTTTCTGTCTAGTGCTTACAAAGTGTAAGTTAATTTTTTTTCTATGTTAGGTATTTGAATTTGAAATTGGAATTATATTAATAACAAGAATATTCTACGCCCTCGAAGTAAGACTTTCGTAAGCATTACACATTAATCCGTTGCGTTATGGCCATAAAAAGAAAACTTAAAACCATTGTTATAGTGACCCGACCAGCTTAACAAGAATTCTACAGGTTAAACAAGTAAGTGATACCGGGCTTGAGTCGATAATATTTTTTAAATCTGGATTTTGTGCCCATATAATAAAACTTTTTACCATATAACTTTTCTATAACACAGTCACTTGTACTAGTTCCACGCCAAAGTGACACTTAATAAGGTATCCTGATAACGATATCACAAACATGGAAAGAAACACAGACAAGTATAGCGGTATTCAGTGGAAATCCAACGCACCACCTCCAGTAGTCAACCATGCACGCCTCTTGAACAGAACAGCAGTCTATTTCACAGTAAATTTTACATAAGTTGCATACTTATTTTGTGTGATCTTTAACTAATTTACTTGTGACTGTGTGGAACTAATATTTGCTTTGTGTGTACCGTTCTTGTTTGACTGAGTCAACAGAAGTTTTGACTAAGTACGTTCACTGAAATCCCACTAATATGATGTGGAAGTTCGCGAAGTTGTTTGGTTTTAGATAGGTACGTGGTTGTCGAGCTCAGTTTGAATCGCAAAGCAACGGATGAAGGATGAATTTTTGGCTCTGAGTATATTCCATTGAAACTAAAATATTGCAAGTTTGCATGCCGTTAGGATTCCTCCATTAAAGTGATTTGAAAATTTCACTAATCTCTGAAACTGGCCCTCTATTTATCTCGTCATCACAAAAAAATATTTCTATGAGACGAAATATAAAAACATTCTTTTCTCCAACATGCTTGGAAATTTGAGCATTATTTCGACAACCTTCTTCGAGATAAATTGAAATTGCTGTACTGACCAATTACACGCGAGCAGCGGCCGGAAAAAGTTCTATAAAAATTCATAACTGTCGTGTTTTGCGGCCAAATAAATTACATACTAAACTCATATTATTGATTTAAAAATGGAACGATCTTTTACTCCGAACAATGACAACCAAGGAGGTAACTTATCATACTTTTTTTTTTATTTCGAACTGGCTTGCGATAGAAAGCTGGATACACCTATTAAAAAAAAAGAAAACTTTAACGCGGCAAAAATTATTGTTGTTCGTTCGTGGTCTGATTTTTCTTTGATGGTTCTGATTTTGAAAGTTTATTGAATTTAACAGAATGAGTTCAAGTGATGAAAATGACTGCGATGTACTTATTTTAACGCCACCTGAAATTCAAGAGGCGGCAAGAGCCGTAATAGAAAACTTGTTACCGCCAAAATCGAAAGAAAAAGTTCTGCCTTAGTAGGTAGGTACTACTTATTAGAAATCAGAAATTTATTTCAATGTAAAGAATTTACATTCTGCTTGTTTTAATTTCCGCGCATTATTTGAGAAAAATCATATACAAGCCTTGGCCACAACTAGGCAACTTAAGAATATTAATTTATAAGTTAGTTATATTTTTTTTATCCCTACTTATATATTTTATGTTGTACAAAAAAAAAAAAAACAGAATAAAATCACAAAAAAATATCAGAAATTTCATACAAAGAGAAAGTACAAAATTGTTTGTTTTAAGGGATCTTTCAGCAGCGGCCGCACCGGCTGTCCATAATGTTTTTTTGCTACGGCGTATATTCACATTTTTCAAAAGTATGCTTGGTATTTTACATATAATTAAATATTAAAGAATTAATGGGGATGTATTAGCAAAGGGCAAGATAAAACGTACACGAAACCGACATGCGTGCGTGCAACGACTAACGACTAATGAATGTCGATGAAGCTAAAGTGATTTGTCAGGATCGTGGCAGGTGGCTGTCCCTGGTATCTGCCTACCCCTCTGGGATACAGGCGTGAGCTTATGTTTTTATGTAACATAGAATTACAAAAAAAGAAGATTTGTTTTTCATTGTTATAGCACTTACCCATTTTGCTGGCATAAAGTAAGCATTACTCCGTAGCCATCTCTAATTCGGCTTTCATAATATGTATCTGGTACACTTAGTAAGGTCATTTATAGATTGCAGGTACTTTAAGTGACCGTTTCGATGGGTTAAGGGGTGTCTGGGGTCGACATAAATTCCGATGTCGGCATTATTGCGGTGTCCTTGCTCTGACGAAGGTTCGGTGAGAATTGTTAAGGCTATCTCTGGTTGGATCGCGGGCGCTTCTCGTTTCCCCGTAATATTTTTTTATTAGACATAAAAAGTACATAAGGCACATGTATAAATAAACTTCCCTAATTTATCTCGCTATGGAATTTTTTTTATATCTACACTACAAATAAAGTGGTTGTAAATCAAATATTGCACAACCAAGAAATTTAAAGTTAAGACAAGATAAGAATAACCTGATGAGCAACAACATGATATAAGCAAACAAAAAACACAGTATTATACATATTGAAAACGTTTTAGTTAGCAACTTGAAGACAGAATTTCAAATATTTTTTTGTATCTAAGTCGGCGGTGTTATTGCTTTCTTCCAAACAACCTTTTATATACATATATGGCCAAATTTCAGCGTTTTGGTACTAATCGTCTCTGAGCTAGGTCAGGGATAGATTGTTAGATAGAGACATGGCAAAACTATAGGAGTTTTATGTTGACTACGAAACCCTGAGAGGGATGGAACATTACGTCAAAAGAGAGCTCAGCGAGTCATTAAAAAGTCTAAACGCCAATCAATAACTTTGTGATATAGGTAGAGTAATAGGTGTGATATAACTTTGCATAGATAGAGTAATTTTGCGTCGAGGCAAGGTTTGTTCGTCTAGGCCGGTGAAAACGCAGGTTTGAATTCAGCTTTAATACAGAATTTGTATGTGAATTTTAATTAATTTTACAAATTGATTACTGCTATACAAATTTGATGTAGTCTCGTAGTATTAGTGTACTAATCGAGGAGTAAATATCGTGTAGTTAATTTATTTTCTAAATCAGTTTTTATTTTATTAATAAAAAAAAATGAAATGAATCTTAATTTTAACTTTAACGGACTTAATTAAAAACTAAAGGAGTCACAATTTGAGGCAAGATAAGATAAGATAAGAATATGACCAACTTAAAAAGAAATGTCTAAACGTAAATGTCGTAATAAGTCGGGCCTGAATTAGGATTCGCGACCCAGAAATTGTCCCCGCTCTATTGTTTACGCAAACACACCGCAAGCTTAGCGCTCGGCGAGTGGCGAAATTTTTAATTGAACGGTGAAAGAAATTAGGGTTCGAGGACAGAGGTATAATAAGGGCCCCAAAGTTATTACAATATCGCTTTTGGAGCATAAGGCCACTGAATAAACATAACAAAATGAGTATAGACCTGTGGTAAAATCTGGTGACCTAATTACAGGGCGTTAAAACGGAATTAAAAAAACACAAAAGATAAAAACCGGCCAAGTCCGAGTGAAGATCGCGCACGAAAGGTTCCGTACCATCATCTTTACAACATTGGACGGTACATTCTATTAATATAAGGGGACTTTATTTTGTGTCATCAAAGTTTATATTTGTCATCAACTTGTATCATCTAATTAATAGATCTATCGCCATGAAATATTTTCATTCTCAGAAAGTTAAAAAGTGTCGCCAGGTACAAATTACCAAATTAATGTCAATATGTACGTAGAAAAAGAGATGAATTATCTATATAGTCGTAGTTCATGCATTGAATAAAAAAATTGTCCTCAAAATAATAGGTTTATTCCAAAAATTACAGCTCCGTACTCAGAATAGTAGATCTGTCATCAAATAAATGAACTATCGTCCGCAGACTGAGATTTGTTTTTATTTGGTATTTTGTCATCAGTACAGTAGTTACAAATTATTTCGATCAATTCTCTAAATAATATTATTCGTTACCAATTTAATAGTTCAGTTCACTAATTTTATGAAAAAATGTTCAAAGGGGCGAATCCAAATTTAGATTTTATGATGGGTATCAACCTTGTTGGTATTAAATAATAATAATTATTGTGATTTTAAGTAATTCTGTGTTTCATTTATTATTTACAATACATTCATACTACTTACTTATATCTAAATAATAATTCTAAATTAATACATATTTACAGAGTGTAAATAAAACTACCGCAGATGCAGATATACCTAGAAACAACAATAGGTACAACCTGTATACAAGTACCTAATTTAAGATAGTAGTTAAATTCATAGGTACAAAAACATTCTTTTTCTGGATCTTTATGATTCTTTTAGGTTACTCGTACATATTTAATTTTGTTAATGACCGTTTTTCCTTAATTTGATTATACAGTTATCAGGACAAACCTATTAAAATAAGTACACACGTATTTATTTAATACTTGATAATATATCCCGATGATTATATGTGATTTATTATGAAATTGTTTTTATATTGTTTGGCGACTACACTTTGATGACAGGTCTATTATTTTACGGACAAACCTTTAAAACATTCGAAACTTAATAAATTGATGATCGCTTAAATCATACCATTAATATAATTATATTAACAGCATTTTGTTGTATTGAGAGACAAACAGAAAAAATGACAGACCGACAGTGGAACCCACGGAAAGTGGAGTCTTAGTAATAGGGTCCTAAGGGACCCTATTACTAAGACGGAACTTTGGATACGGAACTGGGAATTGAACTCACCACCTTTGCATGGTGATCGACGTGATACATTTAGACAAATCGTGCAGTCATTTGGTGATGAACCAATAAGCAGAATCTCAAGTCGTAGCCACGGATCAGCAAATGGAACGTGGGTGTCCGCCAGCACTCAAAACCGACGATCTGAATCTGATCTCATAGCTGAGAAACGGCCGATTTCTGAATTGATAATTTCGCTAAGTAACTACTTATATCTATTGCTGTCTCGTCAAATTTCTCAGAAAAAAGCGTGACAGACTGTTAATTAAGTATTTACTTACGTGAAATTTTTAATTCAGAAACCGACCGTTTGAGAAGTAAAATATAAGTAATTTTAAATTCGCCCTTATGGTCTATTTTAGATTAATTTTTTTGCATTCATTTTATTAATGAAATTGATGCGATTGACATCTTATTACGAGTTCATCTTATTAATTTTATTAAACTAAGCAACCATTCGGAAACTACCCCTCTCTGAAGCCTTTCCTTTCTTTTTGTTCAATTAGTGGTAAGCGTCGCTGGTTGTACTACTACTTAAAATAGCTTATTGTTACCTAATGCTGCTGTAACCATTTATTGTACAATTTTTGTTTACGTAAATAAATTAAAAAATAAATAAATAAGAAGAAGCGTGTCTTGCAGGGGCTTATATCTGATGGATTAAATAACATTAGGAATTACTATCGACAACATTTGTTTAGTAACTGCGTAAGGAACTCAGTGCTAGAAAACACATACACTCTGACAAATGCAAGCATTAATTTTGACAACTTATTAACTGTTTTCGTAGCATTCAACTTAGAATTCAATTGACGTAACCAAAATGCAAATAGGGGTCGGCAGCCCAATTATGAGCGATCAAATATTTAACGTAATTGTCTTTGGCAATTCTAATGCAGCACCATCAAATTGGTAGGTAGGCCTAAATGAGACGGTTTCGATCTGACATTCAGAGTGCGAATACTGAGTTTTTTCATTCACTCTCGATAGTGAGAGCGTTTGCGATTTGCATAGGAGTGACAAAGCGCGTCACCTTGTTGTCTCTTTGTCACTCCTATACAAATTGTAAACGCTCTCGCTATCGAAATTGAATGAAAAAACTTGCACTAAGCACTCTGATGGTCAGAATATCTTTAGCATTAAAGCATAATGTACACAGTAAAGCTCATCTCACTTTCAATTCTACTAATACTCGTAGTCATTCGAATGCAAATAGTGCATTCAATTCAAGTTAATTTTTAAATCTCAGTAGACATTTTTATATATTTATTTATTATTAATATTACTTTCCATCGTATCCACGGATTATTTATTTACACTTATTGATGATAGTAATACTTTACAATTTGTATAGCTTACTAACAAAACATATTTACTATAATATGCATTAATTAATTACAACAAACCCATGCACAATATCCACCAAATGTTTCGTCGACAACACAAATACAATAAAATTTAAGCACACACAAAAAAAGAAAACAAAACCCAATAGTAATTAATTTCATTCTTTTTGACGAAGCTGAATGTGAATTTTAATTATGTTTGTAATGTAATTTTTTTTTTATGTCTATGTAAATCATTTATATCTACTAAATAGTAATTGGTTCTGCATTTTGAAATTTGTCCATTTGAAATTTCTTCACTGTCATAACCAATTATATCTAATACACGATGCTTCATAATATTATTTCTAATTGTTCGTTCCCCTCGTGGTTGCAGGCCTCCCTTATATCCAATTCAAGACACGGCTGCGCTGCCCGGAGGTAATAGAATTCTCTCCCAGATTCATTATTCTTTTTGAACATTAATCAGAACCGCCTTTGCTTACTTTACTATAACGGGAACGAATTGGCCCCGTTTTCATTACCTTGCCGGAGACGCTGTATGTCTCGGAATGCTAAATCTTCGAAAAGGATGAGGATCGGAATGGAAGCCTTAAAATAAGAGTTACAAATCTGAATGTCATCACTATGTTCATCATCTACCCATTATGTCACCACCGAGGGACACGCGTCTCTTCCCTGAGGAAGGTATAGGCCACACTAGACCACGGGGGCCAAGTCCGGATTGGTGGAGGCTTGTAAGACTAGGAGCTAGTCGTCTAAGTACAGTGACATTCAACAAATAGAATGTAAATTTCTTTTTGCTTAATTTTTTTTTATGAATTCTGTAAATAAATTGACAAGAGTTTATTAAAGTTAAGGATAGTGCACCGAACATTTCATAAAGGCACTTTACACTTTTAAGTTACAGGCAACTTTGCAACAAAACTCGATCCGCTGTCGGCAAACTTTGCAAACTTAACGACTTTCACACAACAATATTATTTTGTCCTGGTCCTAAATTAGGATACCCTGTGCAGTTGTAATCAGGCAAGGATCATCATCAAATTGATGATGATCAAACATCTAGTCTTTTTAACTTTCTACGGCAAATTATTACTGGACTTGTTTACAAAATCATGGTTTAATAAGTCTTTGACAAAGGGGAAAACGTAAACAGATTGAATAAACCGCCTCTGAGGGTTTTTTTAGGGTAATTATCTAATATGTAAAATTCTCATGTCCCAGTGTTAGTGCGCATACGCCCTCGGAAGGGCTAGACCGATTTTCATATTATGTATATTCGGTAGGTTTGAGAATAGATTGTTATCAGTTTTTCATAGCCCTAAGTTATAAGGGTGGTCGATCTAATTATTTTAAATTATAATATAATCGCTACAAATAATTTATGTGGCGAAACAACGGTTGCCCGGTCAGCTAGTTATTTTATAATAATACCGTTATTCTTCTTTTGTATAACGTATTTATAACGTATAAATATTCAATATAAATTGCAAGCCGTGCCTGCGCCTTCGATTGCGATTCACTCATAGCTTATATCTACCTTGAAGGTCCGTTCTAAATACTGGTGAAGATTTAATGAAATCGGTTCAGTACTTTCGAAGCTTATTCCCTAAACGCAAACTAACAAATATATGAACTTACGAACTTTTCCTTTTTATAATATTAGAGTAGACGAGTAGACGAGTTTCCAACTTTCTAAAGCAAAGTTGAAAATTCTCTGCAGACTAACCACACACAGGCGAATTCAGAAAAGCGAGTTACAATAATGGACAACACTTTTGCAATAATGCCAATCGGTATATTTCGATAAGCAGAAGTGAATTCGCTAAGTGAGCATACATTACTTAAAATTCTTAGCTGTTGTATCGAATCCTTCATTTTCCCGAAACAGAAGGTTCAATAAAATGCCCCATGAAAAATAACTGATGCATACCAAAAAGATTGTTTGGGTATTAACGATGTAGTTGCATATCAAATTAATTACGATTATTCCGTAAGCAAAAGTCATCTTCATTCATTTTACCGTTTCAATAACGCGATAATCATCATCATCTTCAACCTATTATGTCCCCACCCAGGGGCACGGGTCTCTTCTACGAGGAAGGTATAGGCCATATTCCACCACCAAGATTGGTGGAGGCTTGTAAGAGTAGTGGCTGGTCTTACTGTCAGAAGTTTTCAAGCCGCCTCTGACTTGGCTTAACGACTGCCATCTATCGACGGCAGCCAGCATCAACTGCTTAACGTGCCTTGCAAAACGGGATAATGCGAGACCAAAAGTGGAAAATACGATAATAATCAAGCCAATGCAAGAAGCAAGGAATGCAAAGTAAAAACCTTAGCTCGGCGTGCCGTATTAATCCGCACCGGATTTTTAATAATTTCAATATCCTATTCCCGCTTCGGTGGGTTTCAATTTACGCAAGGAGACCCAGATTATACCTTCCGAAGTTTTCAATTATCGGTCTCCTTAGATGAGAAGAGGTGCTCGGAGCATTTAGACTGGTAGCTACATTGCCCCCTTTGTCATATTAAAATGAGATCGGAGTCGGACGTAACGTCGTTGTAACAGAAAAAAATACTTACGCAACTTGGTATCTACATACGTATTACCGCGCATCTTCAATTTAACCCCTTACAAAGCCATATTTGGCTGCTGAGGTATTGTTTTTTTTTTCACGTAGCTACATATTTTTTTATTAAAAACTAAATTTATATTCAATTCGCCCATATATTTAAGTTTCTGAACGTATTTTTTTAGAAAAAAAGTTTAGGTATATTTTTGAGGTTGTGAGGTAAAATAAATTCAATAATGTTAAGTATATTTTTTTAAGTCATTGTTTATTGTTAATAAGGGCAAACAAATGCTATTTTCACAAAAAACTATTTTTTATTCATCTCTTTCATAATTCATGCAATAAGGGGTTAAGTGCGATCGAGACTAGTCGAATTATCAAAATTACAATTTTTTATGAAAAACTCAGAACTAGGGTATACATTCGCAAAGGTTAGTGCATAGTTGACTGTATTTACACTTTGACCCAAAAATCACAAATATTTAGTTCGCAGAAGAGCGTTAGTAAAAATCCCTATTACCAGGGCCTAGATTCTACTAATGCATTGTATTACAATGACAACTGCATGAACATAGCGATTTAGTTTCATTGCCGCTTCAAGTCGACGCGTGCATGTATATCAATAATTCTATGCGTCAATGGTATGAAAAACCTAGTCAGGTGACCCGACCGAGTATTGTCATCGTAATACAATTCACTTACAGAATCGAGGCCCAGACTTTTTACAAGCAACACACTCTTGTTTTACAGGCCACTACATCGGCTAAAACGCGGCGCTTTTATCGATAAATTGAGAGTGTTCTGTTTAGTGCACAGCTTCTACAGGCAAACTATTCTGCGACGTGAAAGCCTTTTAAAAGGTCACCCCTGATAAGATACTGGTGTTTTTTTCTGTATTATTATTAGGTTTTCGTTTTTGTATTATTTCATCATCAACCCATCATGTTCCCACCGAGGGGCACGGGTCTCTTCCCTGAGGAAGGTATAGGCCATACTCCACCACGGGGGCCAAGTCCGGATTGGTGGAGGCTTGTAAGACTAGTGGCTGGTCTTACTGTCAGAAGTTTTCAAGCCGCCCTAAGGCCTCTGACTTGGCTTAACGACTGCCATCTATCGACGGCAGCCGGCACCAACTGCTTAACGTACCTTGCGAAGCACGGAATCGCTCGGAAAAATGCCACTAGCGTTAGTCATAGACGGTGACCCATCCATGGACTGAACGCGCCGTATGTTGCTTAACCTTAGTGATCGTTTAAGATCACTCAGGCAGCCCAGGCTACGAGCGATTCAATTTTGTATTATTTGACAATTTTGTAGAGCGATTTTGTATTATTTGATTTACGAGAATTGTTTTATACATACATAAGCTCACGCCTGTATCCCAGAGGGGTAGGCAGAGACCAAGGACTGCCACCTGCTACGATGGCTTCATCGACATTCATTAGTTGTTGCATGCACGCACGTCGGTTTCAGGTAATTGTTTTATAATGTTCCAGAATGTGTGTGTATGTGTGTGTGTGTGAGTGTGTGTGTGTGTGTGTGTGTGAGGGTGTGTGTGTGTGTGTAAGAAGTTCAAATAAATTATTTATCTATCTATCTACTTTTCTTTTTACAGTATTAAGTTTTACACTCGCGGTCATATTTATAGAAAATGTATATGTTTCCTCTGAAATACTCCTAAGAGGCACTTTAAATAATCTGTGGTTACATTTTTACCTTTGTCACAGACCAATTTAAGCAAAATCTAGTTGAGCTTGCCCAACGAGGTTTCCGTTCCTATTCGTAGTTTTTACTGATTTTATCGCGATCTTCTAAGACAATTGTTGAAATTATTTCGTTAGAAATGTATAGTTTTTAGACTTTTCCTTGTATTAGTGTATCAAAATATCACTTGCCACATTTCACAGTTCTAGGTTAACGGGTACTATGAATTTTCATTCCCTTGAGTGTCGGAATGCACGTTTTTTGCGGCATAAACGATCTTATTTTTTTAACGTTAATTTAGAAATTTTATTCTTTCATAGCATCAAGAGATTTTACACTTGAAGTATTGAGTATGTGGTAGTGTGGTTTAATTTCAGCTTGGTACCTTCACGCCCTCCCGAGATAAAGGGTATTGACAGACGGATAACTGGACGGACATGGACGGGTTCCGTGTTTTTCTATTGAAGTACAGAACCCTAAATAGCATTTACTTATATAAGTAACAAAAAAAACTTTTCTAGCGCGATGCAGGAATTTACAAGTTTTTTACTCGTAAACGCGTCTACAAGCTGCCTACACCTGTACCGTTTAATGGAATATCTCCACTGAGTGCTCTGAGGTGACATCGACTTCATCAATTTTTACAACATCGGTTCGGGCGAATCGGGAGATAAGCTGGCTCGTTAGTAATACCTCCGTTCACTAGTGGCGGCTGCGGCAATGTGATGGACAGGCTCTACGTGACTTTTATTAATGAACCAGAAAAGGTGAGGCCGTTTTCTTGTTATCTGTAATCTAGCATAATTCTGAGATTACTCGACTACTAAAATGTAAAATTATTTTTCAGAAGTTTGGGGGTTATCATTATTAACTTTATTCTGGATAGACTTACTTAACTTTTTGTCTTCGCTCTGATTCGCAGAGCTTAACTTCTTCAGTCCTGACCTTGAAAATAACAATAGTTTTCTATTAATCATGGTGAGCAGAGACGGACCTCGCGTCATAGGTTGCTCGTCTCTGACGAGGGGTTATCTCGTTTTGTGTTGTTTTTATAGCACATTTAGGCTGATCACCATTTTTTTTAATATGGCTTAATCAGTTGTATTATGACCTTGAAGACAACAATTAAAACCCACAGTTATGGTGAGCCGACCGGCCCGCCGAAAATTCTAAAGGTTAAACAACATGTAACTAAAATTCTTTAGACAAAAGTCGATTTAAATGGCGACTTAAGTGAGATTTTAGAAGTGGTGCAAGTCGGCTTTAATTAGAATCAGTATTTTAAGCTTAGTCTGGTAAACATTGTTGGTGCAGCTGTTTTCCAGAGTCATGAACTCCGATAATATTTTATGAATAAGCAGCTTGCGCAAAAATAGACATAATATCACCTAACAATCGTGAATAATCGGAACCATCATTATTCTCATCAGAAAAGTTAAGGGTGTGAATCATCACACATTCATTCACAATCATCAGACCAGCTCAAAAACACCTAAATGACCTGTAGGTTGATCTGGACTGAAAGTTTAAAATGTGTTATGCTTACGAAAGTTTTAGTTCAAGAAATGTAGCTAATTCTGTGTGTATAGATTTATGTACTAGTAATTTATAAGATAAGACAGATCAAAATCTATCTATATGTATAAAGGAGAAGCTGACTGACTGACTGACTGACTGACTGACATATCAACGCAGGGCTAAACTGTAAGGGATAGAAACTTGAAATTTTGCACAGGGGTTTCTTTTGTAACGTAGGGGAGCACTAATAAAGGATTTTTGAAAATTCATCTCCTAAGGGGGTAAAATGGGGGTTCAAAGTTAGTATGAAACTTTGCCGTTTTTTAAGTTATTCGAATGAAATTTGGTAATAGGTTCTTCATCTAAAATTGTGAATTATGTGTAAAATAGTTTTTTTTTAATCAATACTTAAGGGGGAAAAAGGGGGGTGCAAACTTAGTATGGAACTTTGCCGTTTTTGAAGGTATTCGAATGAGATTCAATGTGGAGGTCCTTCATTAAAAGTTATAAAAAACATGTAAATAGTTTTTCGAAAATCATCCCTTAAGGGGATAAAAAGGGGGGGGGGGGTGCAAAGTTAGTATGAAACTTTGCCGTTTTTGAAGTTATTCGAATGAAATTCAGAATAAAGATTTTTCATTGAAAGTCATGAAAGACATGTAATATTGTTTTTCGAAAATCATCCCTCAAGGGGGTAAGAGGGGGGTGCAAAATTAGTATGAAACTTTGCCGTTTATGAAGTTATTCGAATGGAATTCAGAATGAAGGTCCTTCATTGAATGTCTTGAAACACATGTAAAATTGTTTTTCGAAAATCATCTCTTAAGGGGATAAAAGGGGGGTGAAAAGTTAGTATAAAACTTTGCCATTTTTGAAGTTATTCGAATGAAATTCAGTATGAAGGTCCTTCATTGCAAGTCATGAAAGACGTGTAAAGTAGTCTTTCGAAAATCATCCCTTAAGGGGGTAAGAGGGGATTGCGAAGTTAGTATGAAAGCCCTTTCGCATGCGCTAAAAGTATCCCTATTTTATTTGTAAACATTTTACTCAACTAAAGCCCACGCGATTTCTGAGTAGTTTGAAAGCTGTGATTGTCTAATTTAGTGATTGAAAATGGGACTTTAAAGTATATTATATACGTAGTTAAATAAAAAACTGTTTCGAGTTCAGAAATCTAGTTGAAAAAAATGTGCCATCAATGTTTGACCGTGCAACAGATCAACAAAAATAATAACAATAATAATTAAAATGAAAATAAACTGCCGTTTTTGGCAATAATTAAGGCTTTTCAATTAAAAACAGTAACAACCCATAACATACACTGTATCAGTTGAATAAAACTATCATTATCATCATCAAAAATAAATGTGGAGTTTCCTTGTCAGTTTATTTTCCATGTACCTAATCTATTAATTGAGAAATTAACAACTTTGACGTTTATAAAGTAAACATTTTGTTTGTATTGTGAATAAAAATATTTGAATTTGACGCCCACCGCAGTTTGTCATATTAGATTTTGCCGATTGCGTATGAGTTGCAATTCTGTTTGGTACGCAAAATAGAAAACTCATTTACGATTTTCGCTCCTCACAGTTAAACAAGGCTCTTTGTGGAAGCGTAGTAGATTGCACTAATAAACTGAAGAGAACAACAAGCAATGTTTAGTTAGCCTCTCCAGGAAAGGAAACTCAATTTGTATGAGTGCTGTTGTAGCTGGTGCAGCTTAGATTAGCATAACGTTGATAATGCTTGCTCCACCTACATCGAATATGGGATCGCTTTCGTAGTGCTACTTTTAAGAGATTAAAATGTTTTACTTGGTTTTTGTGCAAATATCATGCTCCAGAATTTGATAATTGGTGCACAATATATACCTACCTAAAACATGAGAAAGGGTTTTTGAACTGAAACATTTGCAAACACTAAACATTATTAACTATATTCCGGACACACTTCACTTTTTTTCGAAACAGTCTGACCAGGTTTCGCTGTGATTCGCAGAACTTAATCATGGTGAGCAGAGACGGAACTCGCGTCATCGGTTGCTTGTTTCTGACTCAGTCTCTCTCTGTCTGTCTGTGCAAAACCTGGTTGAACTCTTCCGACAAAAAGCAAGTTAGTGGATACGGGGTAAAGTTAGTAAGAAAGGGTTGACTATCAAATATACACAATTAATCGTGCATGTGACATGATGGATTGATAGGCCACACACTAGGTACCCCGGGACAGGACATGCCTGACCAGACAGGCCCTCACATACACGCCCTTGGGCAACCGAAAGAGGGGACGGCCTAAGACAACCTGGAAAAGATCTACAGCCCAAGAGGTCAAGTCGATCGGCACTAGCTCGCCTGAATTGGAAGCTGCGAAGTGGAAATCTGTGGGTAAGGCCTTATGCTCCCCTAGGAGTTAAAGGACCGAAGAAGAAGAATCATGCATGTATTTCGGGCTCTGTGGCTACTCTGATAGAACCCTTTTGTTTCATCGTGTCTCATTCATCACGGTAGAACAGTTACTGTTCCTTCATTTTGTCAAATCATAGAATCTTAATTAATGTATGTTCTCCGCAGTCTCACTAATGCAATTACGTAAATAAATATGGAAAATACCCCGAGATACATAATTTTGGCATTGCACCGTAAGATTTGTGAAGCGAAAATTTTGTTTCACCATTATTAAGGTAATGATATAATGATCTAGAGATTCAACTGTTATTATATACAAATACAAGTTTAATAAGATAATAATGCCGCCTGTTTTCATCCCAGGAGCGATATCTCCTCTGTACAGGAGTACAGGTCTCTGATAGAGATTATAGTATGGATTTAATCACCTCGTTTACCCAACGCCGATTGTCATTATCATTAACTCAGTTACAATCCTTTTTTTCTCGGCGAAAAATATTTTTCTTTTTAATTAACGAAAATCATAAATTTTCTACATGCAAAAATACTGGCAGTTTCACCAGTTACAAAACGCAAGCTTCACGATAAAAAAAGAAAATATAAGGCCAGGTGTCGAAATTGACACAAAAGTGTAACGCCGGCGGCTAATTACGCAACATTTTAACAAGTTCGTGAGTTTTTGAACTCTGTAGTCGCATTATGTTAAAATTTGGCTCGTAGGGCTTAGGTTAATCAGTCATATTAATAAATCTTCGCAGGCGGCAGCTGAACCATAATATTGTTAATGAAACAGCCTGTAGGGCGAGCGCTATATGAAATTTCCATGAAATTGAATATTTTGTGACAGTACGACGCTACCTTTCGGACGACACGTCTATACATAAGCGTAAATTATGTCTCACTAATAAATATGTAGTGTGGTTGATCCGCCCTCTATGCATCCAATGTTTAACTTGTAACTTGTAGTGTTCCGTTTGGTACGTAAGTATATAAAAAAGAAACCCAGGTCTTGGATGGATGTTTACATGTTTGTGACGACGCTGCTTCTGGGTCCCACAACACAAGGTATCTTAGTGTGGGGCTAGAAGAAATGTATTTCCCTGTATGTAAATGTTATGTTATATTTTTCTTAGTTAGTTCTCATTCTCTATTTTTGCTGTTACAAACGTTACTACAGTCAATTTTCTTGCATAATCACATCTAACATTACTAAGTGGGGTGCGCACATAAAGGTTGCCAAATATAGAACGTTTTAACGCGAAAATAGCGCTTGTTTAATAATATTTACCATGTCATTTAATGAAGATAATGTAAAATACTTAAGGTGTCCTCCTCAATAGAAAACTATTGTAATTTTTAAGTTCAGGACTGAAGAGGTTATATTACGTAGGGTTATGTAATATACCTATGTGAATTTGTCACCATCATTATCATCATAGTCAGCCGATGTCAGTCCACTGCCGGACATAGGTATCTCCTAAGACACACCACTGAACCCGATCTTCGGCTCTTTCTTTCCAGTCACTGCCCACCGCTTTGCGAATGTCGTCGTTACGCTACGTTTGCCTATTGCGGTCTGGACTTTAGACCCAGTCTACTACCTCAACGGTTATCGGTCCCTATGTTAGTATAAAAATAATTTGCGTGAAAATTGACACAATCACGGTACAAAAATTACCCGAAATATAAATTGCCGCCAACTAAGCGGAATCGCGTGTGAACACCACGCGTCGAAACATTAGTAATTCATTGCCGCATCGCGTTCGCCATTCGCTTGTTTACGTGAAAAATGTCGCCATTTATTTAAGCATGGAACACGTTAATGTTACGTCGTTGAAGATGTTTTACTGGTTTCAACATGAAAGAGTCACAATGTGACACGTGGAACGGCTGGTGACAATAACACTTTTGTTGCAAATTCGCCTAAAACATAACCAATAGTTGACGCACTGTCCACAGTAGTTTCAGTCGACAGTACGTCAACCTCTACTTTTTTATTGCAATTTGATTCGAATTATAACTGGATAGAGTGCATTTGTCAAAAGGTAGATGTTCTGGCGACTATATCTAATCTATATAAGGCTATATAATCTATATATCTCCTTAGTGACCGACAATATGGTTTTCGCCAAAATCGGTCTACTGGGGACCTTCTGGTGTACGCCACGCATATATGGGGCGAAGCCATGGAAAAGCACGGAGATGCTCTAGCTGTGTCGCTCGATATCTCCAAGGCTTTCGATAGGGTTTGGCATGACAGCCTCATAAGCAAGCTACCTGCGTACGGAATCGCGTCTGGTCTGTGTTCTTGGATCTCCGACTTTCTGAGGAATCGGTCAATTCGTGTCGTTGTGGACGGTTGTTCGTCGGACTCGATGACGATTGATTCGGGTGTTCCTCAGAGGTCAGTACTCTCCGTGACACTTTTTTTTGCTGCATATCAACGATCTGCTCAAGCCCGGTACATTTGGGTACGCAGACGACAGCACAGTCACGGAGAGTTACGTATCCAACGCAGGAACCAGTAACGCCGAGATTGAGTCTCTCAGGGAAGCCATGGTAGAGCGCACGAACGAAACCTTGAGGGCCGTGTCCGTTTGGGGCGATGCCAACTTGGTTAAGTTCAACGCCACCAAAACACAGGCGTGTTTATTCACTGCAAAGAGGAGTCCATTTACATCGACTTTTCAGGGTGTGTCCGTACCGCTAACCAATCACCTGGAGCTGCTGGGTTTGGACCTTTGTTCTTACCTAAACTTCGGCCGTTGTATTGAGTCCAAAGCGAAAACTGCTGCCAAGAAGCTGGGGATCCTGTTTAAAGTGCGGCGGTATATCACACCGGGACAGCTCTTAAATCTTTACCAAGCACAAGTCCGCTCGTGTATGGAATACTGCTGTCACCTCTGGGACGGCTCGGCCAAATATCAGTTGGCTGCTTTGGACTCCGTAGAGCGTCGAGCTCGTAAGCTAATTGGTGATGCTCCTTTGGTAGAGGCCAAACTCCAAAGCCTCGAACACCGACGGAAGGTAGCCTGTCTAGCGGTATTCTACAGGATACATTTTGGAGAGTGCGCACGGGAATTACATGATCTTATCCCGCCATCTCCTTTCCATCACCGGACATCCAGGAGAGGGGAGCGACTTCATCCTTATGTTGTACAAACACCTTTTGTGCGCACGAAGCGTTTCGCTTCGTCTTTTCTAATGCGCACCGCTAAGGAATGGAATTCGCTCTCTTCCTCTGTTTTTCCGAAAAGGGAAAATTTGGGTGCCTTTAAGGCTAGAGTGAATAGGCTCTTACTGAACCAACGAGGAACAACGTCGGCTCCATCTTCACTTACCATCAGGTGAGATTGGGGTCAATCGTTGGTCAGTTTATAATAAAAAAAATATATATATCCTCGTAAGGCCCGACCTTGAAAATAAAAATTCATTTTGTGATCACTTGAAGATATTGGGCCTCACGAGGATATTATACCTACTACGGTTTACCCAAGTTTTATATTTTGAATACTTACAAATTCATAGTACGACAAAGCGTAAATCTTAACATTTAAGTAGAATCATTATTAACTACGCTTCAGCAACAAAATAACAACAACACAATTTTTTTATCACTCCAGAGCAGAAAAATAGCCAATTTGTCAGGGTTGGTCAGGGAGTTTCTTTTCTTCTGCCTTTTTCTCCACTGCGAATTCGACCCGAAGGAAGCGGCTAACATAGTACATTGACATTCAGCAAACAGAATATAAATTATTTATGTTTAAATAAATTATTTTGATCAGAAATCAGAAATTTATTTCAATGTAAAGAAAGAATTTACATTCTGTCAATGTTCTTATAATGTTAATGTTAGCCGCTGCCTTGGGGCCGAATGTAGTGGAGAAAAAGACAGCGACAAAAAAACTCCACTCTCGAAATCTCAAGTCAATCACCTTAAATCTAATACGGTATGGATATCTACCAAAAACCTCAAGACCTATGAGGGCAATCAATACTTGCAAAGTCAAACATTATTTATAGTATTCTTAAAAATGATTGATTGTTTACCATAGTGGCGTTCAATGAAGAACAGTGGTTTCAAAACTACAGTGGAAGAAGTGGAACCCTTGCTGCTACTATCTTATAATAGCCCATTTATTTACTTATTACCGTATTATAGAGTGACACATTCAAGCAAAAATATGACTTAGAGCATTTGGGATATATTACTCTTTAAGCTTTTATTTACAACACAAAAAATATATTTATGATACATTTTTTTTAAACTCACGGCTGTGTTCCGGAAGGGTAAACAGAGACCAAGGTCTGTCACTTCCCTTGATCCTGACAGATCTCTTTCTCTTTCGCATGGTACTTAAGAACTGAGCCAAGTTTTCCTGTTGTGACTGCTAAGAAAATCTAATTCAAGGGCATTGGTTTCATATTGTTATAAGAGTACGATGAAAAAAACAGAAAAAATAATAGGTTCGACGTCAAAATCTAAGTTATGCCAACAGCGGAGTGTTTCCCCGCGTGATAAGCAAGGCAACCGATACGATTTATACACAAAAGAGTCGACTAAAACGAAAGGGGGCGAGAGCTCGCCACTGCGTTGTCAGTATATCGGCTTTCAAAGGATAAATTGGTACAACCCTGGGAATAAATTCGGGAGTCGGCGAAAACAGGACGTCAGCTCTATTTGTTGACTTTTTTAAGTCGATTCGCGTCCGTGAGAAGTGTAACACGCTGCGGTGGAATAGAATTACAGATTGTCGAATCCTCCCCCTTACTTTTCATGTTATGTGGTTCACATTTGTCGCTCTTAAATATAAGATTTGTCAGAAATAGGGGCTTTTTAAACCTTTTAGTTGTACGAAATATCATTCAACTTAATAAAACTTCAGAACGCATCGGAAATGGAATACGTATTTTGATCTGATGATGAGGGATGATGATGGTTCCGACCGATTTCGGCCATGGCGACCACTTTGATCTACTTAGTATGTAAAAGCATTCAATTGTAGCACAAAATTTACTAAGAGAGGAGAAGGGCTGAAGGCCAAGTTCAGCCTCAATATTCAACTATATCCTATACCTTCCTCAGGGAAGAGACCTGTGCCCCTCGATGGGGACATAATGGGTTGATGATGACTCAACTACTAAGGCATAGGTCGTGAGTTCAATTACTACTGGGGGCCTCCATGCATTTGTACAAATAGCCTGAGTCGGTGTATTTGTGTTTGTAATGTCCTTGTCTGGTTACCATAGCTTAGAGTATCCTAGTTTGGGACTAGGTCGAGTGATTGTGTCGTGTGGTTAATTATTATTTGACCATACCTGTAATGTCTCTTTGGGCTCGCAGTTGACATGCCAAACAGTTAACAGCTAGGGTTCTCCTTTCTTAGTTTTTATACAAACGGCTTCGGTCGGCGTGTATTTGCATGTTTACGGTGTTCTTACCTGGTAACTAAAGTACAGACTACCCTACTATGTGACCAGGCTGAGGATGTTATTATTATTTTCTTTGGAATAACTATATTTTTTTACTATATTACTATATTATGTTACTGTTTGTGTTACTGTTACTGCTCTCGATTCGGACTTTTTAATCATTCGAAAAAGTGTGAAAGCCTTAGACACTCCTTGAATCGTCCGTAACGGACGCGAAGGCCTATGATGATGTTGATATTATAGGGAAGAGCGGGTGATCATGCTCTTCCACTACAAAGGAAAATTTCCCGCCAGGCAGATCGTACGCTTGGGGACGGCCGGTCCGGCTTAATGATATCGGACGTTATATTTATGCTATGTCATGTGAAATATTCTGCTTGTGCGATGCAGGAATGTCGGAGCTTATAGAGCGCGCGCAGAGTTGACATGTGACATGCGCCACAGTTATTAAGTCGCACTTTTTTCAATTATTTCCTTTACGCAATAATGCAGCTCTCAAAGCGATTATAGCTCAAAAATACTGTCTGCTACACTCTTTCTTTTTTTTTCTCAAATTCTCGCGTAATATTTCAGCATCATTGAAGCCGACGCTCGTGTCAACGTAACAGATATCACCGCCTAGGTATTGAGCCCTATGGCAGTGGTATTACGCAGCCTATTACGCGAGGCGGTAAACCGGAAAACCGAAATTGCGTAGACGGTACATTGAATTTCCCCTATAACCGGACGTATAGACCCGTAAGCGAAATACATATGCGCTGTAACCAACGTTTCATCGAAAGCGAATAATGTACGGTAAAATATGATCGCTTTCAAGGTTCAATATCAAGAGTCGGTTGCAGAGAGTTCTTGTAAAATTGTATACTTTATTGCAGGCCTCAAAGGTGCACATTAGAACTACACTAATAATACAAAGGAGAAAGGCAAGACGACCTCTGTGGCGCAGTGTTTAGCACATTTGCCTACCATGCGAGAGGTCCCGGGTTCGAATCCCGGCTGGGGACAAAAAAAAAAGAAACCCAGGTCTTGGATGTTTAAATGTTTGTGACGTCGCTGTTTCTGGTTCCCACGACACAGGGTGTCCTATCGTATCCTAAATGTTAAAAATGTTTAAAATAAATGTTAAAAAAAATTATTCAGACGCCCAAGATTTCGGTATACCTATGATGAAGGGAAAAATCGCTGGCAAGAGACGCGTAGGCCGAAAAAAAAAGCCGGGTTGAGAAGTCAACGGGAGTGGACTGGTATAGCAAATGCTGCCGAGCTCTTCCCTGTTGTGAGAGACAGAGAGAAATATGCGGAGCTGACTGACAACCTTCGATAGTTGGTGAGACATCATATTAAGAAGAAGAAAAATAATAATACAACACTAATGTGTCATTATCATGTCGCAATATGGGTGTTCGGGAGTGCGGTCGGTAGAAACAAAGAGGGGGGTATCCAGAGACAATTGATAATAATTTTATTTACGTGGTAAAAGAAAGGCACATAATAATATGTGCCTTTGAAATATTTTATGATTGTAATAGATAATATGGAGCATAAGATAATCCGGGTCGTGAAAAACAGAAAGAATGACTTATTAGTTATGTTTTATGTTTATATTATGTTTTGTAAATTCCGAAATAAGTGGCATGTCAGCTGGAAATAGTACTTTGATGAGAGGTCTATGACTAAGTTCATTTGGTTAGGACTCTAGAATCAGAGCCACCCCGAATACCGTGGTTCAGTAGTTCTAAGCTTAGAAGGCAAATCATTGTAGCTGCACTAAGAATGCGTAGTGGACATGTATCTTCTAACAAGTTCGCTTACCTAATGAAAAAAGTTAATTCTCCTAATTGTACAGAATGTGGAGCAGTTGAGGATGTTCAACACTTGCTATTGGAATGTACTCGAAACAGTAGCAAAAAAAAAGAACTTCAAGTTAATTATAAAATAAATTTCTTGGATGCAGGAATCTTGCAGAGCATTCTGTCTGAGCCAAACTGTAGCGCGGCTAAGCTTTTATACGCTTTTAGTATTACTGCTAGTACATAATAGTAATTAGATTTTAAAATATTTTGTTTGGTGGTGGTTTAATTAAAACTGGCAAGATATGCGACTGCCATCGTCACTTTGTGTACAAAAGTACCTAAAATAAAACAAGATCACCTCGTTACAATCAACTTTGGTCCGGATACTTTTTTGTCGGAAGAGCCCGTTAAAATTGTATTAATAACTTTTACATCTCTCATATTCGGTAAGTAGGTCCTTATTACCCCCAAATGGGGCTTGTAGGTGACCAATTAGCGCTCTAGGGTAATAATGTAGCTAGAAAAGCCCTAGGGCGGTAAGTAATTTAAAAAAAAAAATCTTGTACATCTAACCATCTTACTGGCAATAGACATCATGCATTCATCCCAATGACAAAAGAGCTCGCTTCGCTTTTCAGCCTTGTCTTCGTATGAGTATAATAGTCATCAATTTTAAATATCGAACGGCGAAGCTCAATTTCGTTCTTGAAAAAAAAAAAAAAAAAAAAAGATTAATGAAGGCGGGAATAGAAAACTTTAACTCTAAATATTGTTTCTTTTTGGGTTTTTTTTATAATTACGTGCTAATTAGGAAAAAAACATGAGTTCTGCAAGTGATGAAAGTGATGAAGCTGCACTCCCGATTCAATGAAAATGGAAGCTGAAGCAGCAATTAACAATATTTTGCCTGAAAGTTCTAAAGAGAGATATTTGAAAACTTACGACGAGTTCATGAAGTGGCGAAAAGAAAAACGAGTAAATGTTTTATTCTTGTAATGCCAGTTTTTTACTACTTACCTCACAATCGAGATGTAAAGCAGAGTAGTTAGCTCGGGTGTAAGCATCAATTGCACCCTCGAACTATAGGCGCCCTCGCTGCGCTCGTGCGCCTAAATATCTCGGGTTGCAATTGATGCCTTACAGCCCTTGGCTACTAATCTACTATTAATTTTTATCATTAATAACTGCTTTCTTCTGCGAACTAAACTGTTCACTCGTGCAGCGCAATAAGCCCTTAAGGCTTTAGGTTAGATCAATTTACGTTATTTTTATCGGACGAGTAGGACCAGGTTTCGCTCCGATTTACATTGTGTAGTGCTTACGAAAGTTTTGTTTCTTAGATTGATTTCCACTATTTTAAAAAGGTATGCCGCAAACTGAATCGTAAAATTATTTTACTAAGGCCGCAACATTTTAAATAAACAATTTAGCGATATCGCACACAGTGGGGTACATGAGAAAAAAATATTATTGTTTGGAGAGGTAGGCCTGGGTCAGATTTGCTTTATTTCCGTGCTTTTTAGCATGCTTTCCATAGAGGTTGAATAAAATAGAGACGGCAAAAACATAATTATGCGGATTTATAGCTTTTACAGCCAACCATTAGTGATTTTTTATTTGCTTACGTTCTTGTAAAAGGAATTGGCGTCACTATTGTATTCTAGCTCTATGAAAAGCGTGCTAAAAAAGCATAAAAATGAAGCAAATGTAAACCAGGCCACCAAAAATATTGAATATTTTGTTTAATCGTAATATTAGCATAACCAAAATGTTCATATATGTTCCAAAAGTCAGCTTTCTAGTACTAAGCATCACTAACAAAAGCTACGGACAGACAGTCGGACAGATGGATGGCAAAACTATAAGGAATCTCTTTTGACTACGGAACCCTAAAAACTCTATTAACAAAACACATTTCTGCGTGCAAAAAGATGTAAAATATGAAATATGTCGGAAAATATGGATCACGGTGCTGTTTCCCCACAAACTGCCTACAACGTTGGTCAACAAACCATAAACAACGTCCAAGTATGGACAAATGAATCCGCAACGAAGCACTACAAGAGAAAATCTCCATCATCTATCACGCGGCGGCTCCATGTCATCCACAATGGCATTGCCGTCACATTTTTTAGAGAGAAAAAAAACATTCCACATCCCCATTTCCAACGCCGTTTGGAGCACCGCAAAGCTGACGGCAACTTTTGTTAATATTCAGTGAGGCTGCCTATAAGTCTATAAATTATTTCACTTCGAAGTTTGTTCTAGGCACCGTTGTATATAGCGGAAACACGGAAATCGAAGAATTTTGTCGAATCGAAGAAAAATAAAGTTTTACACCGATTTTACTTTTATTTTTTATTTTTTACAAAAACAAAAACGTTATTCAATTATAGAATTACGCCAAACTGCAAAGCAGTTTGTTGGCGATGCGCTCTATCTCTGTATATAACTAACTTATTTAATACGTATATTATTTGTAACATACATAAACAACAAAATACATATCAATGATTCGTTTCAAGTACATTATTATGTTTTGTATGTGTTTTCCTGGTACAATAAAGAATATTCTTATCTTATCTTATCTTACATAGGTGAGCGAGTGAGTATTTTGCTGGTTGAGCATTGAGTGTTATCTATCCATCTATTTGACTTGAACGAATTCTTATTTGTCTTGCGTATTGCAAAGAGATAAGCTTTGTGTTCGCTTAGTATTTCCTAAAAAGTAGAAAGCGCATTAAAACCGAATTCTCGTGACAGAACTCAGCGCAATCAAAACTTTGATTGGAAAGTTTAGATTGGGCTCGGATTACTAATTGGGCTAAAAGCGGAATACGCTACTTGCCTCGTATCAAATTTGACGCGATAAATGGATATTTCCTGTAGTATCTAACGTAATAAACCGAAATATATTGAATTTGCTAAGTAAATATGCAGGATGGCTGCAAAATTTGCAAATAAAAAAAATATTTTTCGCTTTTAAATCAGAACGGTGAAAACACTATCCGCCATCTCGAAAGCACCTTTGGTTGTAAACTAACATCTGTCAGTCGTGCGTGCGTAGGTTCTATTGTGACTCATACTTCTTTCGTGGCACGAACTCTACCTATGTTGAATGTCAAACTTTGTTTACAAACGTAGAGGACTTCAAACCATAGACAAAAATAGCGGACCTCGTTTTTGGCTGTTTAGCAAAGCAACGTTTCAAAATAATGTTTTTATTGCTTTTAGGTCCTCAAAAAATATACTAAAATATTTTTTGGTCTAATGGAAGAGATATTTAGTATTTAAGACATACTTGAAAAAAGAGTCAAGTAGCGGATTGGGTGAACAAACAAGCGCTGGCAAGCGTACCCACACGACTATCCGATGTTTGGTCGTTGCAAAAACAAATTCTCAGCTCTAGGTAAGCGAATACAGAAGGTCTGGGTTGCCTTTGTAAAATTATCTCGACTCTACCATACCAAGCAAGAGCAAAAGTATAAAATAACTACCTAACCCGGCAAACGTTACTTTGCCATATTAATTAATTAGCCTTCGATCTATTTTCGCTATTTTTTTTAGAATCGCTCGTAGCCTGGGCTGCCTGAGTGATCTTAAACGATCACTAAGGTTAAGCAACAGACGGCGCGTTCAGTCCATGGATGGGTCACCGTCTATGACTAACGCTAGTGGCATTTTTCCGAGCGGTTTCGTGCTTCGCAAGGCACGTTAAGCAGTTGGTGCCGGCTGCCGTCGATAGATGGCAGTCGTTAAGCCAAGTCAGAGACCTTAGGGTGGCTTGAAAACTTCTGACAGTAAGACCAGCCACTAGTCTTACAAACCTCCACCAATCCGGTCTTGGCCCCTGTGGTGGAGTATGGCCTATACCTTCCTCAGGGAAGAGACCCGTGCCCCTTGGTGGGGACATAATGGGTTGATGATGGATCTATTTTCAGACCTACCGAATGTTTATAAAAAAATCATGTGATGGGTGAAGCCGTTTTGGAGAAGTTCAATAACACACGAGATTTTATATAAAGACAAAAATTAAAGGTACTCGTAGCTTGAAGGGAACAATTGCGAAACCTGTTCTTGACGACCTCTGTGGCGCAGCGGTAAGTGCATCTTCCTACCATGCGAGAGGTCCCGGGTTCGATTCCCTGGTGGGGATAAAAAAAACTCAGGTCTTGTTCTATCTTCTTCTCCCCTTCTTCATTCCCTGTATTCAATTAATGGTTACAGTCGATAAAATACTAAAAACATCGCATACTTTTTACAAATGTGGGTGCAATGGTTTGAAAGATAATAAAATTCAGTTTTAAATACAGTTTCGTTTTTTTATACTTAAAGTAAAGCCAATTTAATAGGCCACAATTGACATGTGTCAGTCCTAGCTTCATAGTGAGGTGACCTGCAAAAAAACATCGATTAAATCGAATGAATCGATACGGACTTCAAACATTTGTGAATCGAATGCAGCTATTGTGAAAAAGTACGTATAGGTACTGTACTTTTAATTGAGTTCCATTGAAAATCAAATCAAATAAACAATTATTAATCAAAACCTTGTCCCATTATTGTCTAACCTACATTTTTATAACAAAATAAGACACGTATATAATTTAACCAAGAAAAAATGTGAGTGGTTGACCAAAAAGGGACCTGGAGGGATAGGAAACTGTTATTTTTTTAATTTTATTTTTTTAATCTGTTATATTTTAGCTTTGTTTAGGTCTAACCAGAATATTTTTAGGTTATTTTTTTAAGATTTTTTTTGTGAGCCAAGCCGAGTCGAAACCTCTCTATACACGAAACTTCAAACGCGATTTTCTCGAAATGAATTATTTTCCCTTGAGGTCCCTTTTTGGTCAACCACTCACAAATGCATTTGTTCACTAGAACTAATAGAATTATAACGACTGTTGTCATCGTCATCACTGCTGTCCGCTCTCAGAGATATAATTAATTCTTCTTCGATAATGTTGTCTATCTCACATCTCGTTCAAAATTATCGAAAATTATTTTCTTTGTCTTCTCGACGACTTTGCCAAGAACATTCTACGAGTTTTTTTTTTGCTTAAAAGTGTAATAATATAATGAAACGGGGCTCGGCCTTAAAAAGAAAAATAAGTCTAAAAAATTTTTACAAAGATTTGCTCTCGGCCTCAACACGAAAAAGATATTTATAAAACACAACAACGATTTAACTTTGGCCTTCTAAAAAGAATTACCTGTATTGACAAGTTGTCTTCGGATACAGAAAAAGGAAAAACGTTAGACCTGACTGCACGGACGAAAGTCCTTTGCCTATTCTGCTATTAGCAGAAAAACAAGATTAAAAAAATATATATATAATGAAACGGATTTTGTTTCTATTTAATTATTTTTGTATTTTTTTGATTATTAAAATAATAATATAATTATGTTTTTCACTTCTCATGCTATAAACATAGTTCGTCTTTATGTGATGCGTACTAGTTGTACAATCTACTAATAAAATTATCACAACGTGGAATCATGTATGGCTATACATTCCTTTACAGGTAATCATTGCATTCAATTCAACTTTTTGACATATGATTCCTTCAATTTTTACGGTAACATCCCTACTTTTTAAAAACAAAAAGGGTTGACCGACATAACCTTGTGATGTAGTTCAGTTTTTTAGGACAAACATTGTTTATGAAGTTTAGAATGGTTTATTAGTCAAAGTAAATTGTAATAATGCCTTCTTTTGACATTATTACAATTAATATGTATTATTAACTGAAAAAAGTGAAGCAATTGTGCAGTTCTAACTTTGAAAAAATAAATAATATTGTGTGCCCTGCGTTACAAGGTTACGTTGATGAATTTTGATGAAGTGTCAAATGTGACCTATTAAATTGGCTTCACTTTAGGTTTCAAATTTTTTCAATCAAAAACTAAATACACGATAAGAAAAAGTATGCCATGACAGTAATTTAAATATTTATAAAACCTTTATGAAAAGTGTAGTCATTTTGCTACTGTGCGGTCGCTGGGACTATACGATCCTGACACATGTCTGTTTCATATGACTGGTGATGGGAGAAAAGCAACGTTATCATTCCTTACGTTATTCTTAACTAGCTTTTGCTACTGACTCACGATTAAGTAGTTTTGTTTTTTAGACGACCTTCACTCAGTCATCTCTTGTGCCATTTTCGGAGGCATTTTAGAAGGGTCATCATCTTTTTTGTGCCGAATGGCGGTGAAGTGTTGTGGCAAGCTGTGTGACCTTTTATTTGAGCCCAGATTAGCTCAATCGCTTTGTACGGCAGTGGTACGGAGAGATTCTGAGAACTCGATGATCATTTTCTAAAGCCTGTTCATCAACTTCGTATCGTTAAAGGGACCGTTATTATTTTCGTTATTTTTGGTACGTCACTACAAAAAAATACGGTTGACATAACCTTGTGACAGCGTAGTAAGGATTTTACGCACGAACATTAAATATAGATTTCTTCTTATTTAACATTTAAATCACTGTGCAAAATATAACATTGATTGTAAGTTTACACAATGATATAGTTTCAATGACAATTATTTGCTAGTAGGATAAATAGGACATAAAAATATTTTAATCGAAAATTTAACGCCACTTCAAGGTTACGTCGTCCGTTCTAACATGACCTGTCAGGATCGTATACTCCCAGCGGCCGGACGGTACAATAATAGAACATGTTACATTGTGCGAGTGAGACGACATGTCAGAACAAAATACAAAAATACAAAATATTTGTTTCAGATTACGGAAAATAACATAAAATTTGCATTGAGCCCTCCACTAACATGTTAACCTTAACATGTATAAAAAACGTCCAACAGCCAGTCGGACGTTTTGTGTCCACCTCACGTATACTTCAAACAAATATTCGCTCAAATGTACATAGGTAGAGTCTCCGGTTACGATACAGGAAAATTTGCCCCGCTAAAGTGGTTTTGGGAACGTGGCTCAAAGATTTCCCTCCATTTAAGGGGAACCATGCAGTAAAACTATTGATTGCGTATGACAATAGAGATTGTTAGGTCCCACGACAGAGTATCATAGAATAGCATTTATAGCAAAAACGGCTATTTTTGGCGTTCATGCAGCTTAATCCTTAATTAGTGCCTTAGCCTTAGTGCCCTGCCTCACTAGGACGCCAGGGCACTTAGCTTCACGGCCATTGGTCGTAAAAACCGGCCAAGTGGAGTCGGACTCGTTAGTAATGATGTCTGTTGTATGGGAGCCCCCTTAAAAAATTTAATTTTAATTTAATTATTAATTTTTAAAGTAAATACTTATAACGAAATATTTTGTGAATATTTCAAGCGTCTACCTGTTGCCGTTATCATTATCGAGCACAAAAATCAATTTTGTTGTATGGGCAACAACAGAGCCTCAATAATAGGGTCCGTTATACCCTTTGGGTATGGAACCCGAAAAATATGTTTTTTCATTTGTAGCGCTGTCGTTACTGCATTATCATCATCATCATCATCAGGCATATAACGCCCACTGCAGGACACAGGCCTCATTCATGGTTTTCCAAAAAGACCGGTTGGAAGCGGCTTGCATCCAGCGTCTTCCTGCCACTTGGATGAGATCGTCTGTCCATCTGGTGGCTGGTCATCCTACGCTGCGCTTGCCGATGTGTGGTCTCCATTCAAGAATTTATCGGCCCCATCGGCCAAAGTTCTGCGTGCTATGTGCCCCGCCCACTGCCACTTCAACTTACTCATCCGGTGGGCTATGTCGACGACTTTCGTTTGTCTATGGACCTCATCATTTCTGATTCGGTCTCGTAGAGAAATTCCGAGTGCGTTATTAATTCGTTTTTCGTTTTGTGCCTCGCTGACTGCCACTTCCACTGAGCAATTCTTCGAACTATTTTAGTGATTCGGATCACTGTTACATCCCCTTAAGTCGCGATGTTTCGATTTATCCATGTAATGAAATAGGAATGTGATTTTGTAGATACCGTAGGCTACATTTAATACGACGTTATTTACTGAAACTGGTCTTGTGGTTACAGGATACATTACGTGATAAAGGTCACGGATTCGACGCCTTCTGGGGGCCGACATCAGGGTCTCGATTTTGTTAGTGCGTTGCAGTTCAATGACAGATACATGGTTGGATCACGTGACGTGTTTTTGCATACTATTGTCGCCTAGATGGTTTGATATGTGTACGCGCGTAGACTTGAAACGGCAATGAAACTAAATCGCCACGTTCGTACAGTTGTCATTGTAGTACAATGCATTAATAGAATCTAGGGGCTGGTCTTGTCTTACCTTGTGAAATACATTTTAATTTTTTTTAAGACTATTTTGGATTAATTTGACGGAAGTAAAAAACTTCTTGTGGCTGTTTGGTAAAAGTTATTAGAATTTATTTCTTATATTTTTTATCATCATCATCATCATCATCATCGGCCTATGGTTGCCCACTGCTGGATAGTTTTTTTATATTTCTGTATATTCGTAGCGAAATATATTTGCAATGTTACTGAATCTTATAATATTTTAATAGATCATGTGCTAATGTCCCCGCGACCAGTTCGCAGTTAGCCAGTAATGTTCCTACTGTAATTTGCTGAAACAGGTCCCAGGCAAAGACATACGTCTTGACGTATCTAAAGATTTTTACTGACAGATGCCATTTGTGTACGAGACTGAGTGCCCCGTTTTTCTATCTGTTATTATATCACTCTTGACTGCCAAAAGAGAAGTGGTAGTTTCGATCCTTTTGCCGTCCGCCGCATATTTTTTTATGGACAATACGACAAAAAATATTTTGTAGAAATAAAAAATACCGTTTCTAGATTAACCTCTATACTACGTAATTTTTTACTTCAATAATTTATTCGAAAACCTATGTGTGACGGTACCACAACAAGCAAGTTTCCTTAGCTCGCCGCGTTGTCGCCGCCAAAAAAAAGTCAGTGTCTGTTTGACAGATGACCAGTCAGTAGTAGTTTCTTTTTTAACTTGGCAATGTGAGGCAGTGACACAATATTCATACAGAGCTATGTCACTTCCGGTTAAATAATTTATTTTTCTAAAATCCTTATCTTATTAAATATGTGTCCAGAAAAAATCGAAAAGATACGGGTCTTTTTTTTTTCCCCTCTACTCAAAAATGATTTTAAAAAGGCATGCATTTTTTTGTCGCATTGTCCATTGTCTAGGTTCATATTTGTTTACAGTGCTTGTCTGTTTACGAACTCACAGGAGAAGTGGTTGTAATGTGTGAAGGTTATTATTCTGGCAATGATTGATTATATTATTATTACTATTATTGTGCGACGGCTTCCAGTGGCAGTAGGAATCAAATTCAAGACCATTATCTTCGTATTCAAACGTTTTGCCGATACACCAACGATTCAACCATATTTCAACACGTAACACACAGATAGATCTGTCTTGTTAGCGTGAATCCTCTAGGGCGACATAAAATATGTAATTCGATCGGGATCATAGTACCAATGGACTCCAGTCTCTCTGGGGACACCTAGTGCTGAAAATGTATAGTCGACGCAATCTAAACCTTTACATGTGCCCTTTTTTCAGTTACAATTAAGGCCACTGCAACGAACACGTATTGATTCGTCAGCTGGTTAATATGTTACAGTCAAAACTCATAACCGGTCAAAACCACTTTTGACTGCAAAAATCAGACAAAAGTGCTTTTGACCAACGCCCTCAGTTAATAACCGTTCTGACTGATTTTTGCAGTTAAAGTGATTTTGACCGATACCTTTAGTTAAAAACAGTTTTGACTGGAAAAATCGGTCAAAAGTGGTTTTGTCTAATTTAAAGTCAGACTATTGGTCAAAATTCATAAAAAGTTAAGGTGGTCAGTGAAAATTACCAGGAAAATTATCAAAAAAGTGTTCTGAAACTATTTTATGATGTAACGTTTAGGCACATAATATGCTTACGTTTATGCATACAAAAATGCGACAGGCTTTGTGCGAGACCTGTGAACTGCAAATACGCAGATATACGAGCTGTTATTATTGAATATTATTAAATATTCAAAATCAAAGCAATTTTGACTAACATTCTTAGTCAAAACCACTTTTAACTGATACAATTTAGTCATAAGCACTATTACCCAATATTTTGCAGTTAAAAGTGTTTTTAACATAAAATAACATAACATTTACATACAGGTACCTACATTACTTCTGCCCCCACACTAGGATACCCTGTGTCGTAGGAACCATAAACAACGGCATGTAAACATCCAAGCCCTGGGTTTTTTTTACCAAGGGCATCGGGCAAAACTACTTTCGACTGCGAAAATCAGTCAACACGATTATTAACCAAAGACATCGGTCAAAACTACTATAACCTGATTTTCGCAGTCAAAAGCGGTTTTCACCGGTTATGAGTTTTATGTTTCATTGTTGTGGTTAGTATAATTATTAAAAACAATATTATACATTCGACTTATTAAGTTTGCTACTGAACAAAAAGGTATCCCTGTTACTAATGTCAGTAACTTACTGGACCGAGGAGAACTTTCCGTTTCACCCGGGGAGTCTAGGTAATACTGTAACAATATTAGTATTAATTAAACTCCATATCGCTACTATTTCTAAACTAAATTAAACACTGAAAATCACACAAAAGGGAAAACTTTTCACTCCATGATATATACATTTCGAAGCTTAAATAATGTAAAATTACAGCCTTATATTGAGATTGGAAAAATGAATGTAAAATACACCAGGGAAAGTTGTTATATTGGCTGGCGATAACAGTTACACTTACTAATTAGATATGTCTGTCTAACGCGAGCATTAGATTTTCACTGTCTCCCTTATACTGTAGGTATTACAGCCGGTACCTGTTACAACCGAACCCAGTTTCCCCTACTCAACTAGAAACTCTCATGTTTTTATTTTATCGCATTACGGTTGCTTTAAAATGAAATTCACCGACGCTTTGAAGAAGCGTTAGTCCTGGACTACAAAGTATAACTTAAGTTTTTAAATTCAAGAGAGACCGACCAAAAGGTTGTACAATGGAATTAAGAGGATGATATATGAGGTTCTCTCTCGTTTTATGCTAATTAAACAAAACGAACAAGAACTGTAATTTCAGTTATGCAAATTCTTATTTCAAACGCTTTGTTTGCCTTTTCAGCGATTTGGTTGCATTTTCGTTTCGGAGGGAGCGGGCAGCCAAGCGCTTGGGCTAAGAGCCCACTATTGGATTCTCGTGCAACCTCCGAACACTGTTCTGAGCGTGCCACGCACCAAAATCGAGGCCTATGATGAAATAACCCATACATACACGATAAATACACGTCTCTATGTGTGTTCGTTGGTAAGCCTATTGACAGATACACACTCAAAGATCCTTATGCAGTTCCTCTCTAAAGGTTGTTCTAATTTCAGTTATTATTATTTGCTTTGAGGGTCTACTATCGAAACAGGACATCGATGTGACGTTTGGAATATATGATAGTTATTTTACAGTATAAGCAGCGTCGCCACATATGTAGAATCGCTTAGCCCCGGCCACCTTAGTAATCTTAAACGATCCCGAAGGTTTACGAAGAAAGAAACCCAGGACTTGGATGTTTACATGTTTGTGACGACGCTGTTCCTGGTTCTCACGACACAGGGTATCCTAGTGTGGGGCCAGAAGCAATGTTGTGCCTGTATGTAAATGTTATGTTATGTTAAGCAACATGGGGCGCGTTCAGTGCATGGATGGGTGACCGTCTATGACTACCGCTAGTGGCATTTTTACGAGTTGTTTAAATAAATATTTTTTTTATTTTTTTATTTTAGAAACCTGAACAAAACCAAATGAATGTTGGTTCTACTCAACTATTTGGGTAAGGTACAAATATGGGTCTACCTTCTTTTTCATACTTTCCGCTACCGCTCTTCCAACGAAAATGTAGCCTTACAGTGGTTGATTCATTTATGAATGTAGTTTAATTGCAAAACTAAAGCCGAGCTGTTGAATTAAGTTTCCTGTTTGAGTAGATAGTTTCGCACAAAAGGATAGTTTCAACATCTTTATCACTTTGCTTAAGCGGCACCTAGAGCTAAGTAAAGTTTGGTTGCCAGATTGTTTTGTATTGTACACTGGCTTTGAAATAAAATGAGCCGCTGTTCGAAAACCATGACGCACTAAGCAGTTCCACAGAGCTAGAAGGATTGTCCAAAATGGAACATGGAATTAGTAAATACTAATATGACTTTGAATCATTTAAGCCTTAATTGGTTTTGCATCTGAAATACAGCTCCCAGAATGAGAGAATTGAGATTTTAGCCTTTAGCCTCCCAAATCAGAATATTTTTTTTATTAAATAACATTTTTATTAAGACAATCGTTTTAATAAAAACCGTTACGAGTAAAAGCGCCAATTTAAGCAGTGAGGGATTATTGTTATTAGCAAAACTCTTAGAATTTAGTGAAAAATTGAATCAATGTTTCGTTGTTTTTTTTTCCTTTGTTGGTTTGTCTAGCCGTTAAGGCAATTAACAGCAAGTCAGAGGTCGTGAGTTGGATTCCACGGATTGAGAGAGTTGGATTTTTGAGTCAAATATCTACAGTATTAAAATAAACCTATAAAATCAATCTTTGCATACTTCATTTTACTCTCCTGCGATATAACTTGCTGCTACTTACTAATTAAGAAAACATTGGTATGAGTAACTTATCATGTAGCTTGTAGCAAGTTGGCGGTCGCGCGCTTCGAAAGCGGTCTGGGCGCGAGAATTCGGTTTTGTTCCACACAAATTACAAGGCAAAGTTCTCCTTTGAAGCCAGCCACTGCACGGCTGTTCTAGTCAAATCACCGCCGCAGATTTCTGACCTAACTTCCTAATTAAATATGAGCCAAGTATTCTTTCCCTAATGAAAATTTAAACTACCTTGACCGGTTTAATTAAAATTAACGCTTGAACATCGTAGTTATGATAAATGCTGAAGTTCTACCAAACACCTTTTATTGAAATAAGCTCGGTGTTAATTGTTGTTATTTCCCGATTTGTTCATAGGTATCACATGTTAGAAGCGATACCACTGATATAACTGGCATGTACTGTTGACTTTGTTTTCTAAGTAACGCAGCTATGTACGTACGTATATACAAAGAAAACAAACCTATAAACCTATATGTACATAGGTACAAATTTTGTACCAATCCGGACTTGGCCCCCGTGGTGGAGTATGGCCTATACCTTCCTCAGGGAAGAGACCCCTGGCCCTCAGTGGGAACATATTGGGTTGATGATGATGACTAATTTTGTACGATAGCGAGCTTAATACTAGATAGTATTAATATCACTCAAACTGTAATAACTTTCTAAGTAAGTACAAGTAGAGATTATTACCGAAAGGCTAGATAAAAAGTACTCGAAAACGGCGAGCTTGCATACTTCAACTAAGCGATTATTTTTGTAGTCATATCATATCATATTTTCCCTAGTCTCTGCCTACGCCTCTGCGATACAGGTATACGCGTCACATTTACACGTCAGGTACTTACTCTTAATTTTTCGTGTATCCTCTGACATTGTAGAAACGTGTGACATAATCCCAGCAACGGTACTCTCACCTTGAAACTAATAAGTACATAACTAATTAAAATTTTTAATCATATTCCCAGTTACCACAGGATTTATTCTTTGAGGCGAGCGTTAGTGACATAAGCTTGGGATCATAAAGTTTCAGGTAGCATTAAGGCACAATCCTGTGAGAATGAAACCAAATTATGTAAACGTGTCCCTTCCTTCCGAGCACTCCAAATTATCCTTTATTCCCACTCTGATAAGAATTACTAAGTTTGAATTCAAGTGAACGCAGAAGTTGGTAGAAAGAAGACCGAAATGACGTAGCTCATACCAATGTTGATCCACGTAGGAACTTTACTGGCCAATGTATTACTCGTATTATGGCCTAAACTTTTCATTGTTTCGATTTCACAATTTTTCATTGTAAAGTAGACCACGACTGTGACAATTTATAGTCGTGATTTATCTACTTTCCAATGAAAAAAAAATCTAATTCTACTTCTTATAATATCCTCATCAAGCTAGGCCGCAATCCATGAAACAACAATTCATAGTTTATTATGACAGTCCTATATACGTTGTGTAGGTAGCCGATTAGTATGTACAATTAGTCTTTTTGCTTCTTATTCTGTAGCTTAAATGGTTCTACTAAACTAAACCAACTTAACCATGAATTCTATTTGAATAAAATGCGACTCTGGAGACATCTCATACAACACTTTCAGATTAATGATTTTTTTAATCCATTGTTTACGATTAAGATTATTGCGACCTCGATGGTTCTTTGACTGATTTTACGCTCTAAACGGTACCTAAAATCAGATAGATACTTTTTGTTGTATGTAAACTAGGAATCACAAGATTGGCAATTACAAATAATTCTCGGATCAGATTCAGATTGTCTAAAGGATCAGTTCATGCTATTTCTATTATCGTAGTTTGGATTCCTTTGCTTTTTTTAGGTCATAGTGGCATGTTATTATAACAACTATGTAACAGAGATTTTTTTTTTTAAACATTTACATACAGGCATATACATTGCTTCTGGCCCCACACTAGGATACCCTGTGTCGTGGGAACCAGAAACAGCGACGTCACAAACATGTAAACATCCAACACCTGGAGTTTTTTTTTTTTAATTCTCCCGGGGATCGAACCCGGGACCTCTTGCATGGTAAGCAGATGCGCTAACCGTTACACCACAGAGATCGACCTTCGAGATAAACTTCGAGATTTCAAGATTTCAAAAAACATCACGAAAATCCGTAAACTTAGCTAACCAAGGCCGAGACCAACGTTACATTGAGCCAGCTTTTTTCAATTACGTTTCCGGGCTCTTCGAGCCTTCAGCGACTCCACCCTAAATTGAAATGCGGAATACTAAGCAGGTATTTACCGCCATTTAGGAGGCCCTACGATTCCCGATCCCTCTTTTATTAGCAACGTTAAACCCCTCAAAGACAAAACTTGCCATCCCATTGGAATCGGAATACATAAACACGACATAAAAAGGGCTGATATCGAAGACGGATGAAACAAAAAACACAGAAAAAATAAACCGGCGCAAAGACGAATACGAGAAACGGGTACGAATTTTCCAGCAAATTACTTTCGAAAAAAATTACGTGTGAAGTCGTTTTCTTCCGTTTGTGGTGCGTACATACGTAAATAAAGAATGGCTGGTTTTCGCGACAAAGGAACCAATTCGGAATGAAAATATTTCACATTTTCCTTTCAACGGGAAAATGAAAAATTCACACTGGAAAATAAAGGTAGTACTAAAAAAAAGTTCTTTTACAATAGTGGCGTGAATGCAAAAAAATATCACAGCGAAACTAAATATGGACTATTTATCCATGGACCGTTTATGCATTTATCTATATTTGGTTTGATTGGGTCCCACTGCTGGGCAAAGGCCTCTTCTTTAGTTTTTCCGCCATTTCCGTTTGGGCCGTTTCATTCTGCGTAAACCGTCGGTCACATGGAACCTAGGGCGGAGGAAAATTGCGGCACCACGACCACCCCGCGCAACTGGTCCGTCGTGGCTAAAGGAAAATAGTGGCGCCACAGCTCTTGTCTCAGGCCGCTCGGGTAAAAATATCAACTTAGTTCTTCTGAAAACGGCGCATTAGCGGTATATCATGCCAAAAAAGTTTAAAACGGCATTCACATTAGATTTTTTTTTATTTATCCTAAAAAGTACCTAGTATACTTATAACAAAATTATTGATTCTTTGTTTATGAAGTGAAAGTTACAAAGTGCTTACGAAAATTTTACTTTCAAATATTGAAGTGTCTTTCATAGACTCCATAGAAAAACTCATAAAATAAGCAAAATAAAACCATTTAGTTTTCTTGTGTTTTCATATATCATTCATAAATAATGCAAAATATCGAGTTGCTGTAATAAAAATAAAATAAAAATATAGATAGTCAATAATTTATTGTAAATTATAAAGAAATATTAGACACTTATTACACACACATATATTAGACGCAGTTTTTTTATAATAAAACTCTAAAAGTTTTCATTTAAGGGGTAGAGAAAGCTTTAAAACATTATTTTAGGAGATAACTTAAACATTTTTTCAGTCATAAATTCATATAGTTAGTAATATAGTGTTCAAGAAACTTTTTTTACTTAGAACACGGAGAAGAATACAAATTAGTCACCGTGACGCAGTAAGCATTTATCGCATTCATTTATAACATTGACTCTTAGTAGACAGGTCATTTGAGTTAGGTACGGATTTTTTTTACTCAGATCTCATCAATAGTTAATCAATCATACGTTCAAAACTCCACCAATCCGGACTTGGCCCCGGAGTATGGCCTATAACTTCCTCAGGGAAGAGACCCGTGCCTCTCGGTGGGGACGAAATGGGTTGATGATGATGATGTTCAAAATACAAGAATTCATGATCTATTAATACAATACATCAGTTTTTATTATATGGGTCAACAAGTAGGATAAGTCCATCATAGTAAGTGCATAACCCAAATGACCTGTCTACAAATGGGTCAATGTTTCATTAACCATGCGTAATGCGTATGTCTATGAGCTACATAAGAGTCGTTCAGTTGTAGTTAGAGCTGTAAAGGTTTTTATGCTTGACCGGTGCCGACCTTGCAAAATAAGTACATATTGTACGTCCGTGTGTACCACTGTTTGTTGCGCGCGGCACGCGGCGGCTGTGCGCCGCGTCAAACAGTTTAACAATTCAGAAAGCTATTGAAACTATCAAAAGAACGATGATGTTATCTTGGATGCAGTCCTATTAATCCGATACGGTAACACTTCACTTAAGTCTCGAGGCTAAAGGACTTATAGTAGGTAAAATTAAAATAATAATATTCGTAAACTGAGCAGTTCCCGAGCATTTTTAGATTGCTGTACTCGATATAGTAATCGATAATTCACAAAATCAGTACATCTACGAGAAAGTCATAATATTTAGTAGCCACGGTCAGGATATTAGGTTCTTTAAAGAAATCTCTTAAGGATTCTTTACTGTCTCGCTTATAGAACAATACATTTTATTATGGCACATTTTCTTTTATTTCAAAAAAGCATGGTTGCTCCTTTATCTTAGCAATCATGCTTTTGATACTCAAGATATTAAAGTGTTTTGTTAGTACCAACGAGACACTGGACTGAGCGTACACGTGCAACGTTATGGCAAACTTTAGCTCTGCTTGGTCATGCACCATACGTCTTCTAAGTACCAGCTTACCGCAGCTCAGTTGCGGTAGCCATAGTCGTACGTCCACCTAGGTTTCAGTGTAGAAACAGCAACGTCTTGTAAACTTACTGCGGTCCCGTCATGAACCGACCGCAGTTTGAAAGTGTGGTGGATTTGAATTGAAACTCAAAACGTGTCACCACACTTTGCTGCCAGTCGTGAAGGGTTCGCTGCAAATCACAGTTCGCAATTTGTTAGATAGACAAATCATAGATTCGTACTTCGTGACACACACACACACCCCGACAACATTGATACAATATAACACGATAAATATAAAGCAAATTTAGACAACAAAACACGGGTTTATTCTCCACAGTACTGATTTGCAGCGAGGGCCTGGTCTAGTGAATCACGGAACATCGCATCATAATCGTATTCTGTACTACTCCAACTGTGTTCTATTTGAGAAGTAATTAAAATGGTTAGCAATTATACAGGGTTACAGGGAAAGTCGTACACAATATTAAAGGAGATCATTATTTAGGTCATTTCTGATGGATTTTATTCTATTATATAGGGTCCGAAAATTAATCGTTATGGAGATATTGACTGTTAAAGATTTTTAAAAAATATCAATTTTTTTTGGCTTTTTGATTGATTTTTTCTCGGTCATAAAGTGTTTTTTTTAATGTATTTAGTTAAAAGGCATGTCAATTGATAAAAAATTATCAGCAAAAGCTGCACCTACTACTAACAGCTTTAAAAAACAGCTCGGCAACGGTTAGAATAAAATATTTTTTCTCGAAATATTTTTCACATTGAAGCTCTTAAAAAAAATTTTACGTATGGAACTTATTCTGCAAATAATTTAAATAACTTCTACAACTCTTTAAATATTCAAAAAGGTATAACATTTAATAGGTATGTGCATGAAATTTTAAAATAATGTTATTTGAGTAGGCTCTAGTCGTAGTACCGACATAACTGAACTTCGATACAAAAAAAATCTTTTTACTTCCTGGCACCTTTAAACTATGTAAAAAGGTCAGATAGGCTTTATTGTGCTCTGGAGACATGCTGTCTCAGGTGTTCAGGTACCTACCTATTTCAGTATTTCTTTTTTAGAATATTCTATCTATCTATTATTTTTGTGTTAGTCTGCACGTGCTCTGCAAATGATTTGTGTCTTAGAAACTTCTACGTCTCTTTAGGTATTAAAAAACGTATATCGTACTTAAGATGGCAAACGGTAAATTTTTAGTTGAGGTAAATACGTGCTCTTTGATAATTTCCCGTAAAACGCGATTTAGTTTGGATTTTTGTATTAATTTATCTTCATTCTGTGACTTGGCTTGGATTTTGAACTGATTCACCTGATTCACCTGACCTGAACACCTGAGACAGCATGTCTCCAGAGCACAAAAAAGCCTATCTGACCTTTTACATAGTTTAAAGGTGCCAGGAAGTAAAAAGATTTTTCTTGTATCGAAGTTCAATACGGTATTTGACACTATCAACAATAAATTATTTGAGATGCTCGATTAAAACAAAAATTACCAAATGATTCGGAAAATGTATTTCTTTTAATCATTTACTAGTTATTACAATTTTTAAATAGATGAAACATAAAAAGAGTGCTCTGAAATGTGACGTCACAAGCAAGTATTTTCATACAAAATTCCGTTTTAAAAGTAACTTATTTGATATCCTGTCAAATACCCAATTATGTCGGTACTACCACTAGAGCCTACTCAAATAACATAATTTTAAAATGACAACGGCAAATGGTGTACCGCCCTATTAAAAGAATGTTTTGGGGTTATATTTTCCCAACTTTAGTATTTCGCAACGAGCTCTTTTTTCAGTTTTTCAAATAATTTTTTTAAGTTGGGGGAAGAAAATGAGAAAATAATTAAATAAAACGCAATTTAGAAACAGAAACGGAACGCCCCATCGATTGTTTTATCTTGCAAGCTCAGAATAATCTATGCATTTAAGCCAAGAAAAAAACAACTGTCATGTCAAAGCGCTGTCAAAGTGAAAATCAGTAGTAGGTGTTCTGTGGAACTGCTTCGTACAAAAATAAAAAAAAAGAAGATACTTGCCATCTCAACAACAAACTTGTTATGGCAGAATGCTAGGGGTGCTATTATAAAATAATGTATTGAATTAAATTTTTAATTTTTTAATTTAAGCGGTGGTGGCGTAGTGGGGTTGACCCTTGCTTCTCGATCATGAGGGTCTGGGTTCGAACCACGCATGTACCAATGACTTTTAGTTACGTACATTTGTTTGTACAGCAACACCATTCGCTGATAAATTGTGCCCGGATAACGGCGACAGGCTTGCCACTTGTCACGTTTGGGACCTAGTAAACTCGGCAAAACGTGGGTCCAGTTCTAGAGACTGGTGCCTCTGCCTACCCCTTCGGGGATAACGGGCGTGAGTTTTTTTTTTTTATTTTTTTTTTAATTCAATTTAAGTCTCGTCACTCTTCAGGAAAAGACATACTTCGTTTTTATTGCAACTGAAAGATTTAATCGTGGCAGAGAAGCAATAATAAGTTATTGCAACTGCATTGTAGGGCTGAGAACTGTGGGGTGTTGCTCCCATGTGATGGGTATCATTTGGTACCTGGGCTATGCTCTCTATGAGGGAGTGACGCGACCAGCATATGTGCATAGGTATGTACGTGTGTGTATATTAGAATGATTTTGTTTTAATTATTTGTGTAGGTTAGCCTCCAAACTTCTTAAAAAAACAACCTTAACTTAGGACTCCCAACTTTATAAAAAAAAGAAAATTAATAGAACGAATTCTAATACAATGATCTATTAAATGTAAATATTTCATGTTTCAACAAGACTTTTTGTAGGTGTACGAGACTTCCACTGAAGCCTGCCATTCTCCTTTCATGCACATACCTATTAAATGTTATACCTTTTTGAATAGTTGAAGAGTCGTAAAAGTTTTTAAAATTATTTGCAGAATAAGTTCCATGCGTAAATTTTTTTTTAAGAGCTTCTATGTGAAAAATATTTAGAGAAAAGCATATTTAATTCTAACCGTTGCCGAGCAGTTTTTTAAAGCTGTTAGTAGTAGGTGCAGCTTTTGCTGATATTTTTTTATCAATTGACATGCCTTTTAACTTAAACATTAAAAAAAACCTAACATTAAAAAAACACTTTATGAGCTCTATTCTGAGAAAAAATCAATCAAAAAGCCAAAAAAATTTGATATTTTTTTAAATCTTTAACAGTCAATATCTCCATAACGGTTAATTTTTGGACCCTATATAATAGGATAAAATCCATCAGAAATTACCTAAATAATGACCTCCTTTAATATTGTATACGACTTTCCCTGTAACCCTGTATAATTTGGTCAGCAACAAAAAACAGCATTTAAGTAATTTGGTCAGCATACAAAGATTTTGTTTGCAATAAAAAAAATCAGGCAGCAATCCTGGTTCCGCAAATAATTTTGAAAATGGCAAAAAATTAAATTATAAATAGGCAGCTTACAATAATATGAGGTGGCATAATAAACATTCAGTCCGCAAAATAACTACTTGATCAGCAAGATTTCTGATTGATCAGCAGATAAAACATGTCTCTAAGCAGTGTATTTGATTGGTATGCATATTTAAAACATGGTGAGCAAAATAACTAATTAGATTGCGTTTTTGTTGAAAAATCGGCAATGTACGTTAAAAGTGGGCGGAGCAAGTGCAGAAAATTTTCGCTAAAATTAATTATAGTTTATTAAAAGTTTTATAGTTTATTAAAATTAATTATACTTTAATTATAGTTTAAGTACTTAGGTACCTACTTAATTGTATTAGTTTTTTTAATTTATCTGAATTATTTTTTATAACAACAAAAAAAATTTAATTTACACTTTTATAAATAATAAAACATACCCAAACAAACACATCCACTCAGAAAGTAAATAAATTAAATAATCTTTGTAAGAAATGCGTCCATTTTCCGCATGACAAGTGAAGTATTTTTGCTACGTTTATATATGCAGCACAAAATTAATTTTTTTTGCTTACACTCTAAGTGCTTACCAAAATTTTATTAAACAGGAGCAGCTCATTGCAGTTCATATAATTAATATGCTGTAGAAAATAATTACAACCATCCAGAATGACATAAATTGATGATTGATTTTGAAATGGTTGCTGGCCTTGAGTTTCTGATCAATTAGCTATTTTTGCTCACAGATGATATTTTTCTGCTCACAAAAATAGCAATACTATGCTAACCATTTAAATAACACCCGTTTTATTTCACCAATAAACAGAAAAAAATGATAATAATCACAATAAAATATAATTTACGAGTAGAAAGTTCTCAGTTTGTAATATTCTTATCTTATCTTATCTTACCATCAAAAGGTGAAGTCGGAATGAATATCAAATTAAATCTAGAAATGGATGACGTAATTTTAAGTTTTGGTTTAAAAATTATAGACAGAATGAAAGAGCTATAAAAAAACGGTTACACCGTTACAAAATTAGTGATTAGAGTGCACGTCTGTAGAGGTTGCTGTGCTATCGACTGTACATAGTGGCGGTCACATGTTTTCGTGATAAGCCATCAGTCTTGCTGAATCATGGTTAATTCGATAGGCTACGTCATGTGAAGCACTAAAGTTGCTATAAGTTGCTAACCTTGCCTGCTAGATTTCAGAACATCCGGTAAAACAACACTTACATATCGGCATTCTATCTTATTCGCACCGAAATCTGGGTGGTCTGAAAGTGGCGGTTATGGCATCTGTTTAGACTATTACTTGAAAGGGTTTTTTTTACCAAACTAGTACGTTGTATGTAACTTGTATACGTCCAGTATAGGGCACAGACCTTCTTCAAGTACACCAGAATGTTAGTAAACTAGTACGTTATGCTTCTAAACCACGGTTAGAATGTCTTCTTACAATAAAATAAGACACGAATATTCTTTATTGTACACCGGAAAAAACAAAAATCACAAAATTCGTACAAAGGTGCATGTAGTTAATTTATTTTTAAGTCTTTCTCCCAAGCTGGAGCAGCTGGCTTTGAAGTTTTTTTAACAGTTAAAATAAGCGTTACAAAACAAAAAAAAATGGAATTATTTAGCATTGGACAAAAGTAAAGATTTGTGGCAACAGGATTTTTTAATTTCTTTTTAAATGCCTATACTTTTGTATACAAGCAATTTTGTTTATTTTTCTGATAACCAGTATGACTCGCATTTTCACCCGATTCCGGTTTGACGTCGCGTTTTGGGACACCCTGTATAAACGTCCTACTGTAGGGTACGGGCCTTCAAAAAGAAAATACAAGCTTAATTACCACTTGTCCCCACTGAGGATTGGCAATTTCAAGCGTCTACGTAAACACCTCAGGCACTCATTCCTCGCGACAATAGAAAACAATTTTCTTCATTTATTATTACCTTTTCTATTTATGAAACAACGCCCAAGGTAACATAATCGAAGTGAATCTCTGTTAAAGATAAAAGCTGCTATTTTTGTTAGCTTTTTTCTTAAATTAGCTTTTATTTCCTTATTATCAATGCGACACGGTGGCAGGGCACGATGTCTCGTTTAATTTGAAACAATTTCATTTCATTTTTGCCCCGGCAAGTAAGGATCTTGATCTCTTTCGTTGAGTCACGTACGCCCTTTATGCTCACGGAGGGAAAATGTTTAATCTGTGATAGAGGATTATTAAAAGGTTTCTCGGAAAATAGAAAGACATCGTAGAAAAAAATCGTTTAGGAACATTTCGCCTATCTATATTAATAATTTCGTTCGGGTCTACGGTAGACTCGAACGATATGCACACCAAATGAAAGAGCGTAAAAAAATAGTTGACCTGAGTCGACAACATATGGGCGGAAAATTTGTATTATCGAGCAGCATCAATATAAAAATTATTAAATTCAACAATGGCGTTGCTAAGTAAACATGTCAATGTCAACATTGTTGTGTTAGTGTCACAAGTTTTCATTGTGAACTGTTATGGCCGGTTTACATTATTTTAGTGTTTAGGAGAGTGCTATAATACAATTAGAGAGGCAAGTGCATTAGTACATACATTACTAGACGTTCGAGTGAACGTTTATATTTCTTCCAGTAGAGTGTAACTTCGTCGACGTCGCGAAATATGCGCTATCCTACTCAAAATACTATGAGTTTTAATGGAACACATAAGTAGGTAAGTTTGATAATTCGAGTTATTGAAAACAACACGCACCCGTCACGGGTCACTTGCGCACTCTCCTAAAGTTCTCACTAAATTTTTAGTTCATACACAGATAAGTAACGAGGATAGTAACGCGCTCAGGTGTTACTGGATAGAACAATAGAAACCAATTCTATTTTGATTCTAATTGAAAGGCAACTAGAACCGTACTATACCGTAAAACGTACTAAAGCAAGTGGCGCTTACACGTTACTACAAAAGCACTCTCCTTAAGAAAGAAAGAAGGAAAGAAAATTTATTTATTTGATACCCAAAACAAAACAAAAAAACACACACACACAGAATGCGTACAATAATAAAAAGGGACCTCTCGCATGGTAGTCAGATGCGCTAACCACTACGCCACAGAGGTCGTTAAAGGTTGAGCCCCCAAAATGGGTCCGATTCAGCATAATGTTGCAACAGAGTGTAAAGTAAAGCACTCTCCTAAACACTAAGATAATCTAAACCGGCCCTTTGATCTAATTTGTTAACTTCATGGTGTGTGGAATACCGTGGCATCCAAAAAGGTTATTATAATCTGTGCCAACTGAGAAGGTGTAGTAAGTAATCTGTGGTGTTTTTCATTGGCGGGAGCTCAGAAGAAGGTCCTTCTTCTGAGGGCGGGAGGGAAGACAATAATTTGACATTGAGTTTTGAAAGGGTCTGAAAAATAATTGAAAAAGGAAATCAAAGTCATAAATTGATCTTTATTGTTTTGCTTAGTTAGGTACCAATAAACTTATTGAAATGAAAAAGCCACTAGATAAGAAAAATACCAAAAACTAAAATGATGAAGAAAAACATGTGGTCAATACAAAACTAAAAGCTGTAAAGCCAAAGAGAGGGAGCTGTTTTTAGTTGACTAGCCAAGTGGATTCTACGTCTCATACGTCATTAGATTCACTAGCTGTTAACTAAATTCAATGCTGTTAAGTTTATGAAGGAAGCTCATTTAGTAATTTGTGATGAGGTACCCATGACAAAGTTATGATAAGTATCCGATTTTCGCCTTGCATTCCTTCGAGAGTAGCCAGAACATGTCCAAAATAGCAAGATTGGCTATCCGTAATAGTGTGCTGGTTCCAATACTGATGTAGGCATGGTAGCGAGATTTGGGTATGGCAAAAGTCAGAAGAATCATGAAAGTAGGATTAGTGCAGTACAAATGAGATCCTTAAGAAATATGTGTGGTGTTACTTTGAATGACAGAATACGCAATAGTGTGATCAGAGACCGAGGATGTAGAGAAAGAGGATGTAGTGAGTGACTAGAATTGAAAAAGGAATGTTGCGTTGGTTTGGAGATGTGGAGAGGATGAACGAAGAAAGACTGACAAAGCAAATATATCGGGCGAATGTGAGTGGAAGGGCTGGTAAGGGACGCCCCAGTTGGACATACTTTGACCAAATAGGGGATGTATTAGCAAAGGGCAAGATGAAAGTACCCGAAACCGATGTGGGTACATGCAACGACTAATGGATGTCGATGAAGCGAAAGTGATTTGTCAGGATAGTGGCAGGTGACAGTCCGTGGTCTCTGCCTACCCCTCTGGGATACAGGTGTGAGCTTATGTATCTGAATGTATTAAGAGATTTATATCTATATAAGAGATATATATTTATATAAGAGGCGTCACCATATAAAAAAACATAGTGGAATATTATTTTGCGTCTACATTTTACCCGAGCGAAGCCGGGTTTTCGTCTAGTTAATACTAATCTCCGTCTAAGTAATACTGTCTCATCGTCGTAATTCTTCCTCATAGCGTTGATTATTTGCACTTTCCATTACCTTTGTACGGAAAAGGCAGTATGTATTGTAAGCATGGAAGCCGAATTGTTGAAGCTAAATACAGGGTGGCATTTTCACCAGTACAATAAATCAACATACGTAACACTAAGTCCAAAATACAAACACCAACATCTTTTGTTACTACCCCGTTGGTACAAAAATACCAATGTCTGAACTTATCCGCAAATCTTAAAGAAATATGGACTCATTACGCATGAGCACAACTAAACGCACGAACTGGCAACTGCGCGCGGCTTGCGGGAAGGAAAAGAAGCGGCGGCGGCGGCGCAGCCAGTAGGTATGTGACGTAGCAAAAAAAATCTTACTTGATTTCAATTCTTCCTTCATACTTGCACGGGCTTAGGACCGTCACCGTGGAATGCTTGCACTGGTTGGTAGTGGTATGAATTTCCACACCACGTACTGGCTAACGCCGAAGTGCGCCGTGCGTACCGCGTCGTTGGTGCTCCTTCTGGGGTCTTCCTCGAAGAACGCGAATATCTGTTCCTCGATCTCCACGGCCAAGGGAGGTCTCCCTCCTCGGCCTTGAGCGTGCGCTGGTGCAGTGAACTGTCCGTAGTCTAGCAAATGATGCGTCACTCTCATGAATGTCCTGGTGTTGAGTATTTGAGGTTAAATAAAACCGGCATTTATCAGGCGGGGCAAACTTTCTTCAGCGTATACCCGCCGAGCTGCACTGTATTTTCCCCACTGAGAAAGTAACTACGAACCATTTCGTAATACTCGCGGTTTGTAAACATCGTGCGCGCGTAATTTTCGACTGCAGGAAGTGCGGAAACGGCGCACGTGCACTCACCTAGGTCAATGCGTGCGGACTGAATGAATGACCGGCCAAATCGTGCGCCGGCCAGCCCGCCGCCCGCTCACGCACCCCACCCCGCCGCCCTCTGCCTCGCACCGCGATAACACCTTGTAATGGGTGTCCATGAGTTACAAATTGGATGAATGATAAATTAATGAAATAGAAAAAAAAAATATGGTAATTTTATTCGATAAATGTAATCTATTATCGATACCAATGATATGGTAAATTTTATTGTACCGGTGAAAAAAATCAGGCTGTATTGATGTCATTTTCAGGGATTTGAGACAAAATATAATCACTTTATGAATGAGTCAGGATTTTTGAGGATTGTTAATGCATTAATATTGAATGATTTGCGTTGCATTTAATTCAGTTATCTTCTAAATATATAAAAGAAGAAACTGACTGACTGACTGACTTAGAATCAACGCAGAGCCCAAACTACTGAACCTAGGGGGTTGAAATTTGGCATGGGAGTTCCTTAGGGAGCCTAGGGGAGCACTAAGAAAGGATTTTTTGAAACTCACCCTCTAAAGGGGTAAACGGCGGTGTTAAAGTTTGTATGGAGGTATAAAAAAATGTTGTCAGATTTTCTTGAAACTTGAAATAAATACTCTTCAACACAATTGATTGAACACGTGTTTCACGGTTTTTCTAAATTTAACCCTTAACGGGAGTGAACGGGGTTGCAACATTTTGAACTAAAGTCCACGCGGAGGAAGTCGCGGGCGAAAGCTAGTTTCGTATATTACATTACAATGATGGTAATATCAATTTGGAAATAATTTGAAATGAATCTCTTCTTATCTTAGATTCTACTTGTCAATACAGACATTTTTCACTAAAAGAAAACTGACGGAACTGCTGATATTACTTTTCTCAATATTAAATACCTTTTTTCGTGGCGAGATTGTAAAGGCTTGGCAAATACCTCTTATTACTTACACTACTTACTATTAGCTCTCACTTTCTGTCCGTAAATATTTTATTAACAGCAAATTTAATTTAAGCTATACCAAATACATATTAGGAAAGTCCCGTTTGGTTCGAGGTTTTTCTCTACTCGTAATGCACTGTGTAAAGATCTTTCTATTACTGACTCTCCAAACAGTTGCATAAGTTAAAAGTATTTATTTAGATTCTAGGAATACTAACAGTTATTTCAGGGTATAAGATACCTTACGTTTATATCTATGACTTTCACACGAGAGATATAGACAAGACATAGGTGATAACCACCCCTGTGTCGGATTAAACTGTACAAATCAACACCCAGTATAGTAGTACTTACATCCATAATTAAGTTGCGGACACATTTTACCAAAATACAGGCATTAGGCAGGCGGATTAATAATTATTAGCTTCAGAATGTCTATTGCCGTGAAATTTAAATTATCGGAGTTGTTATACCATACAGTGAGAAGGAAAAGGACTTGAGGATTATTATGTGCATAAACTCACGCCTCTATGCCAAAGGGGTAGGCAAAGACCAAGGACTACCACTTGTAGACAGCAAGAAAGTATTCTGCCATCCTGACAGAACACTTTTGATCTATCATTGCACCACAGCTGGTGGAATGAGCCAGAAAATATTCTCAGTAGCTTCTCTGAAAACGTTACGTACGGAATTTCCTACCAGCTGCGACCTCTTTTGCTCCCTATACTCGACTATGCCAATGCCAGCTATCTAGATCTAACTGAAGAGTAACTTCATAAACTTGATCGCCTCCTTGAGCGAACGTTTCCGAATACCGCGCTAAACTCAAGTGGTTTCCCATCCCTCTCCGTAGGAAAGCTTAGATACATATTTTCACTGTTTAACTTAGTGCTGTTCAATCTAGCCACACCTTCTTACCTCAAAGATCGCTTTACATTCCTAAGTGACCAAAGTAACATAACATTTACATACAGGCACATACATTGACAAAGTTTGATGCTAAAGACACCGAGTCATATGACAAAGTTTTTTTTCTATCAGCTCATTCACTATAATGGCAGTTCAGCTTCAGCTGTGGAAGGATCTACCGGTCTCAATAAGGCACTCCTTGTCTCCAACTATGTTCAAAAGTATCTATGCATCTTTCTCTCTAAGCTTTATTATTTTCTTTTCTATGTAGGTATATAATATTAATTCTATGCTCCTCTTACATGTATAAGTATTATAACCAATTTATGTAGTATTATTATTATTATTATTATCTATAACAACTATCTAAGTAAGATTTATGAAGGTATTTGTAAGTTTATTATTAAGTATAAGTACCTACGTTTTATTCGTAATTGCAACAACTACTTGTCTATCTTGTTCCTTCGACAACTTTTTTTTCACAAGGTTTCCTGGAAGAAATTGTTGTTGACAATAAGGCCGCCCATTGTACTTTTTTAAGTTTCTTGTGTGGAAGAAAAAAGTGGAATTATAAATACTACGTGACGTAGCTACAAATGTAAGAAACCTGGTCGGACTCGTCCGATAAAAATAAACGTAAGTTAATCCGGACGATAATCGGGACGGTAAGATAATCCAGTTGGAAATTGGCGACAAAAATTTCTTTCCAGTGTACATTAATACTTTCCTCAGGGAAGAGACCCGTGCCTCTCGGTATGGACATAATGGGTAGATGGTGATGATGTTCATTAATAAGTTGCATTAAGATCTTGAAAATAACAATTAAAAACCGTTGTTATAGTGACCCATCAGCCCGCCAAAGATTCTACACGTTAATCTGTCGAATTTTGACATCGTCAATACTTTCTGTTCCATTAAAAGCATCGTTTTGAAGGTTGGCGCGCGTAGGCGCGCAGGGGGCTCGCCCCCTAGTTCTGTTGTATAAGAATACAATAGAATGAAGCTCTATTTCCTGCACTAAGATTCCCTATGTAATGAAAACTAAACATACATTGATATTTTACTTTTAAACTTGGAGCGGGTTCGCTACTTTAGCGTGCTCAGTGCTCATACTTCAGAGATATCAGGTTAGATTTGCTCTGTCAATCTTCATCGTGCTACAGACACCTAAAGCTTTCGAGAGCCTTTGGAGAGCGAGTTGATCCCCTTGGAACCGCTTTGTCCATGTTTCGCTGGTTAGTCACGTACTAAAGTAAATATAACACTTACCGTTATGCCGGTAAGGTTGAGATTTAAGAAAACTGGAATTCTACCTGAGAGCGTGAAGTGTGGTATTTTGAGACGTAAAGCAGGTTAACATAAGGTTAAAAAGGCAACGGTAACTAATCATAAACGTGTATTTATAGAAATTGAATGTGATATAATGTACCAAAAAGTATTAAGTAAATATTGTTACTTTCCTACATTATACTTTACTGTAAGGGTGATAGTTTTTATACCTTTTATAAAAAAATCTCAACTCAGAAAACTCTCAGAGTTGAGAATTTTCTCTAAGTATCTACTTAAGTAACGTTCTGTCACGCTCTTTATTAAAGAAATTAAACGAGACAGCACTATAGTTAAAGTAATTACTTAGCGAAATTCTCAATTCAGAAACCGGCCCTAAGACTGTCGTTACGTCAAGCATGCTGTCTCGCTTGCACAGTTTATTATTTTAATAATATGACTAAACTTTTCGATATATATGGTGTAGTGTTTTATGCACAATAAGGTACCTAAATTACAGGAATTTTAAATATGTATATATTTTTTTAAGAAAATTCGTTTCCAAAATTTATAACTTTGTACAGGATGAGAAAAATATGTCTCGGAGATTTTCTTTTTACACTTAAAATTGTGTGAGCAGCAATTTGCATAATAATATTTGAGTTTATTAGCGTGCATTTCCATTTTGCAATGGTGTCCAATATTCAAGTAGAACTTAGTCTTATTTTGAAAATATTTACGGAAGCAAATTTCGCTTTACATGCATGGTTGTCATCAGACCATAGGCTTTTGACATTTTTGGAGATGTTAGGTTTCATCCAGATGTCACCAATATTCCTGATATCGTCAGTCTATCGCTGTGCGTAGGGTTCTTGTACAGATATAATCTATCTATCTAATCTAATTTCTTTAAACGAGCAATTCTTGTATATATATTTATATATAATCAGAATCTCGGAAACGGCTCCAACGATTTTCACGAAATTTTGTAGGCAGAATGCTTTCGGGGGCGTTTAATTGATCTAACTAGGTTACATTTTTAGAAAACGTTGTTTTATCCGTGTTTTAAGGCAATTGAAATTTGCGGGCGACCCGTTTCGGGCCGATTTCAAGAGACCCGGTTCGAGTCATGATGTTTTTTCCAAGTTCTTTTTTTGTTGAAAAAGGATTATTTTTATTTTATATTACATATTTTGTATTACAAAAAAAGTACTATTATATAAACACAGCTCTGTGGGCTCGTGGATTCCCGAGGATATTTTTGTACTATACACGGCAGGTTTAATGAAACGTTATTAGGAAATTCCACCTTGTGTCCCCGTGTGATGCTCAGAGGAACTTCCCTTACTAAAATAGATTAGTTTCGTGACTATTTTAAGCTATTGTGCTATTCTCAGTAAAAACTTTTGTTAACTACAAAAGTAGTTTAAGCGTAGAATTTGTAAGGTTTATTGTTGCTTGTTACATAGTCAGATTCCATTAAAATACAGTTTAATAGTCATAACAAATTGTTTGTAGAAATAAAGGCCAACTTAAACTGCATTTGAAGCGTGTTTCAAGGAATCGTGCTTCTATAAATAGGAGAGTTGGTGAATAAATCATGAGATTAACGTGAAATATAAAAAAGACAGCTATACGATTTTTTTCAGCGGTTGTAAATAGACTAAAAATGCATAGATAGACGTGTCAAACAAAGTAATATCTTAAAGTGTACGAGTGTAACAATAATATGTGAATTACAGTCAATTACTCAAAGGAAGTAAATAGACATTGCAACGCTCGTACTTGCCTCCTGTTCACACTCTTTTTAGGTACTTGCTGGTACTGGAACATTCCAGACTTTACTTGTTAGATATATCATCATCATCATCAACCCATTATGTCCCCACCAAGGGGCATGGGTCTCTTCCCTGAGGAAGGCATCGGCCATACTCCACCACGGGGGCAAGTCCGGATTGGTGGAGGCTTGTAAGACTAGTGGCTGGTCTTACTGTCAGAAGTTTTCAAGCCGCCCACTTCTGACTTGTCTTGACGACAGATAGATGATTGATATATAGAAGAAGATGCTTAAATAGATTTAACATAAGCACGAAATTGTATTGCGACCAGCGCGAGTCTTTATCTGAATAATACCGAAAGTCACTTAGTATTTTTCAATAGTTATTTTATCTGGTTTTTATGTCCCAGTGATTTTTTACGTTGAAATAAATTTCAGAAATGAAATTAATCATATTTCTTTATTATTCACAGAATATTTAGTTCTGTATTTACTTTAAAAAGAAATAACTAACTCACAAAACATAATAATATATATATCTATATAAAGGGGGCCCCCATACAACAAACGTGATTATTTTGCCGTTTTTTGATCGATATTAATAACGGTAACAGGTCGCTTGAAATATTTTAATGTTGAATAGATGTACGGAACCCTTCGTACGCGAATCCGACTTGCACTTGGCAGGTTTTTTGTTTTTAATGCACATCGGTACAAAGATTTTTGAACGAGCTCAACACGAAGTTGATGGAAAGTGTATGATTATTCTATGCCTTGTCATTCTACGGATAGTAATAAGAAGAAATTGAAAAACGATGGCGCCCGCGCCCCTCGGAACGTGACCTTGCTTCAGCACGGCCCTACTTATTTCTAATTTACCTTAATTGAATACTTTCGCGGCAGAGAGCACAGTATAAAAAACTTGAGCATACGTTTTAGAACTAAAGACAAACAGCCTCCATGTAATTCACCCTCTAATACATGTCATGAGCCTATTGGTAAAGTTCCAATATGTTGTCTGTCAATAAAAACCAAACTACGTTTATATAAAAATGACTCCTTGAGGGTCCGCCTTAATCACCACGTGTGGCGATTTTAAGTGAAATATTTACACCTTAGACACTCAGGTTTCCTCACGATATGTTTCATTTACGTAGTAAGTGATGAAGTTACTAAATAGATTTAGATATCGTTTTATTTGAACTACTACAAACTGATCCAGAAGGCAATGCTATGCCGGAATCAAATCCAGGACAACTCGATTTAGAGCCATGCGTAGCCAGTACCACCGCTTGATGTAATATTCGTAGATCAAATCAATACATCTGATGTTCCAATGAGTCATGTTAGCCTTAAGTGTATTTAGGGTAGGTAGTTTTTTTATGTACTTTAATCGTGAAATTTAGAAGTGAAAATTAACCCAATCTCAATGTTACACTCTCAACCTTGACTCGCAACTATTTAGTGGTTAAGCTTCGTTCCGCTTCTGCCCCTTATCGGTTTACGTCCCATTTCGTGAGACTGGAGCGCAAGGTACAAAATAAAAAGTTACGTATGGTTCGCTGCACCTTTGCTGAGACTATGATGACCATACCATTCTATACCATATTAATTTGGGTCTTAGACTAAATGTAAGCAACATTTCAGTACTCTTTAGACTATTTTAGTCTTAGTGTAAAAACCGAAATAACATTTTTTTACAATGAAAATAGTATAAAGAGTACTGAAATGTTGTTTACATTTTGTCTAAGACCCAAATGAATATGGTATAGTGCCCTTACATAAACATGACATCATTTATTTTTAGTACTATTTAGGATTCAGTATACAGAGGGTAAAAACGGGACCTTATTACTAAGACTCTACTGTCTGTCTGTCTGTCATACAACAAACGTGATTTTTTTGCCATTGTTTACTCAATATTAATAACGGCAACAGGTAGACGCTTGAAATATTCCAATATTGCATTGATAGGCAAAGGCCCACTAGTGGGCAAAGAGCTCCTCTTTAGTTCCCCATTCCTCCCTGTTTGTAATCACCTTATATCAATCCGGTAGGAAAGTAATGTGGGCATCCCCAATTTCCACTTAAGTCATACACGTTTGACATACCCGTCAAATGGAACCCAGTCAGTGGAAATTTCTGTCCACCTATCTGGGCACATCTCAACGTAGCAGTCACAGTTCCAATGTCGAATATCTTGGTTCTCTTGGCGCAGTACCGATAATATTGTTATGTTTACTCCATCAGCTCCAAAACTCACAGAAATGCTTCAAGAACTAAGCTTCGCGAGCCTTAAAGTGGGACGAAAGATGATTCATCTTTTGTATATGACTTCAGAATATGACTGGAGTATGGCCTGTACCTTCCTCAGAGAAGAGACCCGTGCCCCTCTGTGGGGACATAAATGGGTTGATGATGATGATTGATATGACTGATAGCACGAAATGTGGGGTCGAGGTACAAGAATCAAAGTATGCCCACGAGTATCTACACTTACTTTGGCCAGATACTTTCGTTCAAAGACAGGCAGGATATGTAAATTGATCGCCGCACCTACAGTGCCTGCAAGAGTTTTTGAGCCTTAAAAGAGCTAATGAAGAGGAAGATATATAGACTTAATATAAATCAGATTCTTACAAAATATACATAAAAGAAAAAATATATATAAAAGAAAAAAATCTGAAACAGAAAAATAATCGCGCAAAAAAGCCTATTGAATATTGAGTTAAACCATTAATACTGAATGACCTTCTGTAACTTACTACCTAGCTAAGCATAGTCCGTCGGTTTATCTAAAACAGTGCATGCCAACATGGACCATTAAACTTTGAGCTTGTGTTTTCATAATCTGCGGTAGGAATTTAGATAGCAATACCTAACTGTTGGATAGTTAAGACTTGTGGTGTTGTTTTAGGTGCTTGTTGTTGTAAAATAATCACTAATTCTACAGTAGGGGAACCTGTTCAACCTTGGACATAGTTGTACCTTGGTCAATCGTAAATTTTTCCCAACTCACACGCTTTTAATTAATTTTGTGTAAGGCATCTGAAACGTCATTTGCTACCTCAAGTGTGAAGTTAGTTCCGAAACACCGGCTGCGAGTGAGTGCGTCAAAAAACGGAAAAATAGTTTTACCAGTGCAAAAAGTAAGTAATTGTTTTAATAACTACAGTTGTGATTTTTTCTCTTAGTCCTTTCATAGTCTTTCTTAACGTTCTATTTAATTCAAGACAGTATCAAAACTTGTAGCTTATATCGTACCTAATACTCTAAATACAAGATTTTTTGTTAAGACATAGGAGAGGCTTATGTCGTTCGGTCGGTCGGTCGGCCCGTCGGTCGGTCGGTTCGTCGGTCGGTTGGTCCATCGGTTAGTCGTCGGTAAAGATAAATCTTTTTGAAGAGAAACGCAGATTAGAGCTCGATGCTAAGCGAGACGAGCTCAAGGCCCGACCACCTGCGGCCATACACTACAACTACGTCGGAGGGGCGCTAACGTGCAGCAAATGTGGACAAAAATTCTTCGCCAAAATTGGCTATATCAGCCACTTGAGAGCACATGCGCGTATATATATATATGTATATAGTCACCGGTTGAACGGTCCGTCGGTCGATTTATTACTGAATATTTTTATTTGACTCCAAATAATAATAAGTTGTGCCAAAAAGCTACAAATGTCACAACTTCGTAAAATCATTTACTAATTCTTTATTAAACTGTTGACATGAAATGCTTTCTAAACACAGGTTAATTTTATTCTACTTTTTAGTTCCGAAACTCAAACGGTGTTGTTTACTTTTTTTACATTTTACATTTTATTGTGGTTATACTATTAATTCAGTGTTTTTATTACTGTAGCTATATATTATGTTGAATCATAACCCAGAGTTTTAAGTTGTGATATAACATTTGTGGCAGTAATGTTTGACCAGTTGTAAATTGTCACAAGACAACTCTGTTCAGAACAAAGTTGTCTCCACTTTAACCTGCCTTCAAGAAAGGGTTAAGACGGTAAAACGGATCACCTCACCTTACACCTCGGACAGGTGTGAACCTGATGACCTGAGACAAAATACCTATAGGGTGCTTATAAACTAAAACCCTTCTGAAATATACATAGAACAATATAATGTATTACAAACGTTTAAGGAAACGAACCATACTTGGGATGTATTATACGGTGATGTATTATAATTATAAGATGATATCTAAGAAAATTGTGGTTTTTTATTATATATTCGCGGCCCCCACAGGACAGGCGCGGCCCAGGTGGGGACCACTGCTTAACTATAAGTCTTATGTTAAACTGAACTGTATACTAGATTTAAGGACAACGTCTGTAACAGATTTTGGGGACAAATAAATCTCATTTCATTTCATTTCAAAAGTAAAGTAAAAAGGTATTTCGAGAACAGATTGACTGATATCGATGATTTTTTTGCTGAGGCTGTACGAAGCTTGATACATCATCAGGGCTTAGATTCTGGTAATTCATTGTAGTACAATGACAATAGGGTAGTTTCCAGGGTCAAAATAATTTAATTCTATTTAGTCCGTATTTTAGATTAGAAAAAAATATTGGATACGTATTTTTTCTTTTTTCGATTAAACAAAAAATAACAAAGATATAGCCCATTGAAGTTACGTGTGACGTCACTCAGTGCTACAAAATGCAGCACGGCGTGACGTCACACGTAACTTTAATGGGCTATATCTTTGTCATTTTTGGTGTAATTTACAAATAAAAAAATACGTGTCCCTTATGTTTGAATAATCTAAAAGACGGACTAATTACATTTTTTTGGGAAACTAGCCTATTGTATGAACATTATGATTCAGTTTCATTGCCGCTTCAAGTCCGTGTATCAATAATTCTACGCGTCATTGGTATGAAAAAATCCGTCACGTGACCCGACCGTATATCTGTCATCGTACTTTAATGCACTAACAACTAGCAACTAACACTAACAAAATTGAGGCCCAGGTCAGCTAGCTATAGAAACAATACATATTTTGTCTTTGTGTCCGTCAACATAGCTTTCAATTTGATGACCAATCTCTTAACACCCTCTGGAGCGCCATCGCGGCTCCTAAAGATTTATGTGTGTACGTATAATATGGAACCTTCTTTGACTCAAGTCTAAACAATTTATTGTTTCAAACTATTATAGTACCGGTACCTACATATTGATCTTTAGATTTTAATTGTAAAGTCTCCTGTAAACTCATAAGATTAGAGTGTATAGTGTCTCAAAACTTAACGATAAGCCGAAACGGGACAATAAGATAGAACGGGAGTCGTCTTTAGAAAAATATTTCAAAAAATCCATACCATGGAAATAAGAGGAATTAAAAAAACACGAAAATTTTATTTGAAATTTTTTCGGTTACTACGAATAATGTGTGTTGTTTTTCGCTATTCAAATATTGTTACTATAACTCTAAATATCATCCATAACTACAGTAATAAATAGTAACATAATTGACCCAACTTTTCTTAAAATAACACTTTTGTAGTACAAAAACTCGACAGTTTTGAAATTTCACTAATTTGACACGGCCTCCTTTAAAAGAATTCTCTGAAAAGAGCGTGACAGAACGTTATTTAAGTATTTAGGTACCTACTTAGTGAAATTCTCAATTCAGTAATCGGCAATGTGTCCTTAACATGACCGTAGTGGTTTAAGTAATTTGCCCGTAGGTAGAATTCCAGACGGTCCTAAAAGATTTAGAGATTTAAGATGCTAAAGTTGGATACAAAGTAATTGAGTGCTCTCACCGAACTAATAAGACTTTCGCAATTTAGGCACATAAATCTTCATTAACACTGTAAACTCTGTAAGAAATAGTTACTAAAAACTAGAGTGAAAACAAAAAGGTGGACAAAAAGTTGTAGAGAAAAAGTGTTGCTGCAAACTCGACGACACTAATTTTGCAAACTAAGGTTTTTCCCACCCTCCGGGAAGCGGCAAGAAATATGTCTCGGATAGAAATTGAAATGGCTTTAAAATTGCACTTCTTTATTTCTTCGGTTTTTTTAAGTTTACTCATTACATCGGAGGGTTTGCTTTTAGAATACCTTTGAATTATTCACGCGACCTGCGACTATTCGCCGCCTTCAATTTACCTTTGATATTCTTTGTTGTTGGCTAGAAGAGATCTCTTTTAGAGATAAGTTCGCCTTTGTAATAATACTATGTAATTATTTTTCAAATTAGTGGCCATAGTTTCTTGCATTTTGTTCGACGAATTGCGTAGCTTTACGTCAATCAGCATTCTAGGCGAGCATTTAGCAAATGTTTGACAATGAGTAAATTGAATCTCCCTATCCACGGATAATATGTTATAAACTTTGAAACCAATATTATTAATACCATTAATAGTGCCCTCGGCTTAAACATATAGAATGCCAGCCGAATACTACTTACCGCTGTTAATATTCAATAAACATTATACTTTTGCATAGGTACATACATTTACATTTTTTAAGTGATTTTTATTTTGGGACACTTTGACACCACGATGTTATTTTACTTTGTAGCATGTCTACCATAATATTTCCATTGTCGCCTCAGTGTGCAAGCCTTCATTACCTTGAAAGCTTGCAACATTGTCAATTTATTTCGATGAGTTAGAACCAAGGTATTATTCTCGTTAGCACTATACAATACACTCTTCCGAATACGCTCTCCACTCACAATTTTTAAGCTGTGCGAATGAGAGAGAAACCTGGTCGGGTTCTTCCGACAAAAAGCAAGTAATAAAGTTAATAAGGTATTCTTCATCATCATCATCAACCCATTATGTCCCAACCGAGGGGCACGGGTCTCTTCCCTGAGGAAGGTATAGGCCATACTGCACCACGGGGGCCAAGTCCGGATTGGTGGAGGCTTGTAAGACTAGTGGCTTGCCTTACTGTCAGAAGTTTTTCAAGCCCCCTTAAGGCCTCTGACTTGGCTTAACGACTGCCATCTATCGACGGCAGCCGGCACCAACTGCTTAACGTGCCTTGCGAAGCACGGAACCGCTCGGAAAAATGCCACTAGCGTTAGTCATAGACGGTGACCCATCCATGGACTGAACGCACCATATGTTGCTTAACCTTAGTGATCGTTTAAGATCACTCAGGCAGCCCAAGCTACGAGCGATTCATTCATAAGGTATTATTATGTGTCCCTTATTCTGAGTTCATATTTCTTTTAATACACCCCACAATGGCGTCCTATTAAACACGTGGAGGCATTGTTTCATAACATCTTTCATTACCACCCCTAAGTCGTTATTCCATAAGAAAACAGTGTATTAAGGGTGAATAATACGGCGAAATTCGTGTTAAGGGTGATATTAGCTTTCTCGAGGACGCTTTTGTTAGAGCAAATTACGAGATTAGACCTCCTTTACATCTCCCAGAGTTATTAGTTAAAGGTTGAGGCGGGCGACGATATTGCTCTTTGTGGAATGTAGTCTTGGGTGAAAGGGGCTTAATTATCTTGGGTCTTATATTCAAGCTTGCAGAATGCATTATGCTTTCAATAGCATCAGGACATTCGGTATTTAAGTCGGTTGTTGTCAGACAAACTAATATTTTTTTTCAGAAACAAAAAGACTGTGTCGTGATAAAAATAAATCGCGTGGGTACATGAAGTAAACAACTGAAGAGTGTAACTTCAGTATTTATTTTCACGAAAATTACAGAAACATAATATGTAATTCATATGTTACTGTTTTGTAATCTGTATTGTTTTGTCTTTTAACCTAAAGCACCAACTGACTCCTACTAGTTATCTAAGCTGAAACTATAGAATCAATGAATATGGATAATATCTAGTCCTTATGAAAGTTTTAGTTCAAATATGGATTAGGACATTAAAAAGGCTCCAAAAACCAAGCCGAGAAAGTATTTCATTCAAACGGGCATCCATATTAGACGTCAGTCGGTTGAGCCCTTGATTGTGGACCCGAAAATAGTACATAAACGGGAGCAATCCAATACCTTTTGAATCTTAAAACCGGTCATTATCCACCCATGTTCTCCACGTAAAGCTCTACCGAAGATGGATCGGATAAGAGTATAATCGTAACCCAAATACATCAAAGGGGCCCGGGTGTATTTGTGTTGCTTATGATTGATGAGGCGAGCGACACTGGTTAGCAAGCGTTCTCGCCGAGATATTGATGATTTTTATTCAATAGGGACATTTTTATTAATAAAATGCAAGCGTGATGTATTGACAAAGTAGAGATTGGAGATAAATTCTTTGCTCACTGAAGATTTGGGATGTTGTCTACTCTGATAAGAAACTAATAATAAAGAGGCGTTGCTCGATGCAGAAGTAATTCGTTACGATGTTACGCTTACGCTCCATTGGTTCGTTATGACAAAGCGAATTGAATAATCGACATGTTAATTACAACCCCAATTCGAAAATCAAATAATAAATCTCGCTGGGGATTTTACAAACTCAGTGGGTGTTTTCATCCCGTTTCCGTCACAATAACGAATGGTGACTTCGTAAGAAACTAATTTGAATTAACCGAAAATGTATTCGTTCTGGCCCGTTGCCCAGGCAACCAATGCGCAATAAAACTACTCAACCAAACTCTGCTGTATGCCTGAACTTTTATTTTTGCACAGTTTTAAATTTCATAACCGAACAAAATACAGAGATGAACTTAAATTGCATCGGGAATTCGGGCTCCTACTTCGAACTTGTTACTTATCCGTGTTACACCGGATCCGGGGTGTGCGGGCGCAACTTTACAAGCTAAACTGCCGACCTAATGGGGCTTCTAAACGGCCCATGTTTTGCTGCAATTTGTGGCCGCACTTTCAGTAAATCATTTTCCGGCCATCACAAAAATGTTTTATGGCAACTGATGGCCGAGCAATCTATGGCTGGGCCATGGGTTGCAGTATCTCTGCAATAATATGGCTCACAATGCAGACTCCTACATGAACTACAAAAATGCCATGTCATAACCATAGAGAGCGACTGAAACAACAAAATTATTAGCTGGGCAATGTTGCATAAATATGGTTCGGCAGCCTATAAAAGCAATACCGGCCATATGTGGCTATACCAAAAAATGTTTAGGTTCATGGCCGGGATATTACTGCAATATTTCGTGAAATATCACGAAATATTGCCGGATACTGTATCGCAGCCACAAATTGCAGTAAAATAGGCCCATTTAGAAGTCCCATAATAGAGACGTTACAAATATAATCTCGACCTACTAGCGACGTTACAAACTAAACTGTATCTTTTAGGGACGTTACAAGCTAAACTACACCTACTAATGACTTTACAAGCTAAACTGTACCTACTAGCGACGACGTTACAAGCTAAACTGTATGTACTAGAGACGTTACAAACTAAACTTTATCTACTAGCGACGTTGCAAGCTAAATTGTACCTAATAGCAACGTTTTAAGCTAAACTGTACCTACTAGCAACATTACAAGCTAAACTGTACCTAGTAGCAACGTTTCAAGCTAAACAGTACCTACTAGCGACGGTACAATCTACACTGTACGTACTAGCGACGTCACAAACTAAACTGTACCAACTAGTGACGTTACAAGCCAAACTGTAAACTACTAGCTACGTTACAAGCTAAACTGTAAACTACTAGCGCAAACGAGGCGGGGCACGTGCGGCCAATGGGTGGCCAAAAAGAACGAAAGACGAACGTGTTTTTTTCCACATGCAATTTTTAACTTTGTAGTAGGTATTAAAGAATTATTTTAGTTAGGAATCATGCTGGCTTCACGTCGCCCTAGCCGGTATGATGCTAGTCGTTTGAAATTGAAATTGCAAAAGTGGTGCTGAATTAGAACGATCTTATTTATGACATCACGATTTCTTAAATCACTCTATAAACACCGATAAAATTAGTTTATGGTGGAGACTTTACATGAGTTAATCTCAGATTATAAAAACTACCACCGTGTTTAAGATGTATCGTCTTTTTTAAGGCCGAGTCTTCAAACGCATACGTGAAGCCAATATAGTTCGCAAGTAGAGGCAGCAGAGCTATCGAATTGCGGCAGAGAAGTTTTAACGTATCACTTTTCGAATAATAAATCGTTAAAAGTTACCCGGAGGAGGAGAGACCAGCAGTTATTCATCTATTCTGTGACTGAGATACATTGAATTTGTTTGTCGACATTTGTTGGTCGGGTATTTATTTTTCTGTCTATCTGTGTTCACTTGAAATACGACCAATGGCTGTTACGAGTAATCAGGACTTGCATTCATATGAGCTCAATGAAAATGTGCAATGAAAAACTAGACAAGTTCGAATAAGACTCAAATAAGAGTTACTAACAAACTTTACTATGGCATTGTTAATAGTGAAAATATTTGTAATCTGATTAAATCCATTGCGTAACGACCTTAAAAAGAACAATTAATTAAAAACCATTGTTATGGTGAGCCCATCGACTCACCAAAAATTGTACAGGTTGATTCGGATTGTAAATATTGTTTTCCAATTTTTTATTTCTATGTCAAAGGGTTATTAGATTAGAGTGGAAGTTGAAGAATTTTAGTCCTATTCGAAATGGTATTACGTCTGAACGGTGTTGATGATCCGATTCTCACTATCTGGTAGACATCTACTATAAAACTTTCGTTAAGCTTAAAATAAAAAAAATCTTATTATCCAACATAAGCTCAACTGACTCAGTTGAATTTAAAACTTCAGTAGCTACACCAAACACTTATCTAGAAAAAAAAAAACCAAACGAATTAGTTTATTTTTATTTCTTTAATTTTAAGGGTTACGTAAATTTACAATATCTTTTTTTACGCTAACTTTCTAAGACGTAAAAAAAAGTTGAAAGAATACGGATAGTTTGATACTCAATTTACGCAAATTTCCGTTGACGATTTGTTGATATTTTATAATGGTTTAATACTACAAGTACTGCAAAAAATAAAATAAAAATAATAGCTGGCCGACACAGCCGCCTAGAATGATTTTAAATTATTGAACATGAATCGGTACATTTTTTTTATTAGATATCCGTCAATCACTACATCACACAAAAGGGTAAAAATAAATAGTGCAATTGGTAATAAGCATTTTAAATAAAAATAATTCGCTTAATAAAGGCGAGAACGATTTTTCACATTAGAAATAAATCTTTGCAATTCATAAAATTCTTTATTAAGTTACTTCAGAATCTTTTAGCAATTATTTCTCTGTAGATGCACTTATCCAGTTTTTTTGTCCGAAAAAGCTGCAACATCCAACTTGGGGCAAACGTCCGTAATTGATTAACGTTCGCCGACGTTTCGAGCAGATTAATTCAGTTACGGAAACGGAGCAAAGTGAATTGAGAAAATGAGTATTCTCTTTAGCACCATCGACTTACAAATGGCACCAATCAATAAGCCGAAACAGAATCGAACAGCACTTCAAACATCAATTGATAGCCGGCACCTCGGGCCCTTTTCAAATGCAGCACAGAACTTGCAACTGGCACATCCTAGTAGAGAATGTTCGGAGCTTTGCATTAACGACTTAACGAGAAAACTTTGGCTTGAAAAGACGCTACAAGTCGACGAGGGATATAAATAATGAGGTGTATGTTTAAGGTGGTTTATGGAAATAGGAGCGAATGGCTTGTTGGTCTGGCAGTTTCCACGGGGACCACCGTACGTTTACACACCCTCAGTGTGGGTATATTTCCACGTCTATTATGTCTCAGTCTCAGATTGGTCTCAGTCTCAAGATAATTTTATTGATGTATAGTGTGGAGTAGTTATAGGTTTTGTTAAAACTAAACAGTTTACAAAACAGTATATTACCTGAAGTTCATACGCTTCTAATAAACAAAAAAAATTTTTTTTTCAGCTGGATGATTTACTAGCTAAATGATTTAGATACTTGTTCGCACAAACAGTTTGCCATATATGTTTGCAACGAATACAACAAAATATATTAACAAGTTAGTGAATCACTTTTATCCCCATGAAAAAAAGTTATCAATTAACGTTTAGTACAGAAATAAAAATATGTATATGAAATCTAGCGAATTTTCAGTCTACCATTTATTTACTTGTTAAAATAATAATCATCATCATCATCAACCCATTATGTCTCCACCGAAGGCCACGGGTCTCTTCCCTGAGGAATGTATAGGCCATACTCCATCACGGGGGCCAAGTCCAGGTAAGTGGAGGCTTGTAAGACTAGTGGCTGGTCTTACCGTCAGAAGTTTTCAAGCCGCCATAGGGCTCTTGGCCTAACGACTCCCATCTATCGACGGCAGCCGGCACTAACTGTTTAACATGCCATGCAAAGCACGAAAAAATGCCACTAGCGTCAGTCATAGAACGGTCACCTAATCACGCGCTGAACGCGCCCTATGTTGCTTAACCTTCGTGATCGTTTTAGATCACTGAGGCGGCCGGGGTTACCAGCGATTCTGCGAATAAGGCTAATTAATAAATATGGCAAAACAACTTTTGTCCGCTTACATATGTGTAATGTACAACCGAGACTGAATGTCCGACTTATCAACAGCCTTTCTTTTTTCTGTGTTTACTATATCATTTTTTTTGCAAAATTTTGTGGGATATAAAAACGATATCACTTTTCTAGTATCTCTACTCTCCGATACTGTAGTGAGTAGCAGAGCTTGATAGTAAGTTTTATGGGAATATAAAAGGTTTTTCGTGTATTACGGAAAATGTCCGAACGCGAGTTGTGCAGTGCCGGTAGTAGGTGTAGCAAAACCACTCTTGGCCGTAATTTCACCGTGTGTTCGATACAGGACAGTGATAAAGTGGCGGATAAGAACCGGACCCTGAGCGGGTTATAGAAAACGATTGCTGGCAAAATCTAACACACACATACATAAGCTCACGCCTGTGTCCCAGAGGGATAGACATCGGGAATGTACATTGCTGGCTTATAACACAATAAGGATCAAGATACGTGTCGACACCTATGGATATCGCCTAAGATGCTACCTATGAACTAGTGTAATATGGCCGGGGTCGCCAGCCAGGTAAAAATTAAATGCAACTTAAAGTGAGACTGGTTCCACTTACATATGTTTCATTTGAGTCCTTGTCTTTAGTAGCTACCTATTTTGTAAAAAGGATACGCTTAACATTAACATAACATAACAACATAACATTTACAAACAGGCAAATAATAATAACAACATAACATTTACAAACAGGCTCATAATAATATATCTACAGCCATGTGATTAGTACAATAGCACGACAATGACAATGACAAACAATTCAGTAAATAAAACTGTCGTAACCACTGGACATTATTAACTTTTTCCGGATACACTTACTTGACTTTTTGTCGCAAGATTCCGACCAGTGTGCTTAGTGCGAGTTTTTTTAACTACTCGATCGCGTTAACGTAAACTCATATTCTATAGGAGTGACAAAGCGCGCCACCTAGTTGTATCTCTGTCACTCCTATACAAATTGCAAACGCTCTCGCTATCGAAAGTGAATGAAAAAACTCGCACTAAGGGCCCAGAGTGCGTATACTGAATTTTGTCATTCACTTTCGATAGCGAGAGCGTTTGCGATTTGCATAGGAGTGACAAAGCGCGCCATCTAGTTGTCTCTTTGTCACTCCTATGCAAATCGCAAACGCTCTCACTGTCGACAGTGAATGAAAAAACTCAGTATACGCACTCAGGTTTCGTTCTAATTCGCAAAGCTTGAGGCCCTTTCTCCACTGCTCCGGTCCGGCAAACGTTAATTACCGATCCGATTTAGAAACACACAAGAATACTATAAACTTCTCCACTACTCCGGCATCCGGTATTTAACGGTCTGATAATTTGCTAGATCGGAACGGTATTTTACCGGTCCGAAGTGATCGACGTACAAAAACAATACACGTTTTTGCACCGCGCCCATACGGCCCAAAAATGTTCCCATACTATTTTATTTACATTAATAGAATGTGTGGAAAACGTCCCTTGCCTCGAATAAAAAAACCGAGGAATTTTAATAACGCACTGCGTCACGTCCATTACCGATTATAGTCGGATGATGTGGAGAAGCATAATCCGATATTTTTCTCATGACTGATTCCGGTTCCGACGTCGGACCGGAGCAGTGGAGAAAGGTCCTAATCATGATCAGCAGAGACGGACTCTTCTGACAAAAAGTCCAGTAAGTGTATCACACTAATATTATAAACGTGAAAGTTTGTGTGTTTATATGTTTGTCAGTCTTTAGCGCTGAAACGGCTGGACGGATTTTAATAAAATTTGGTATGGAGTTAGCCGATACCCTGGATTAAAACATAGGCTACGTTTTACCGCGGGGAAATATCTTATTCCTACGGGAAAATCGATGAACCGCGGGTAACACCGCGGGGCACAGCTAGTTAGGAATAAAGTAAATAATTCTGTGAATAACTTTTGGACCACCTTGACTACCTATGTATGATATACTTTGTTTGTCAATTTTGATTTTTTGTAGACATACTCGTAGACCTAGTACATTTTGCGTGTTTGATTCAAAGTAAAATATTTGTGATATATAAATATTTTATGCTTTTTTTAGCTGAATGTAGAGTACATAATATGTATTTACCAACTTATATATCTACCTACATACGTTCGTTGCACAAATAAAGGATTTTGTATTTATAAGAGTCAATCGTTTTGTGGCGACAAAAGTGCAGAATTTGATAATTAATGTACTGGGAAGTCGCGATTTAAGACATTAAAAACTCGCAACTAACATCATCATAATATCCGTGCTGAAAATACAGTGGCCTCGATTTTGTTTGCGTGGGATTCAGATACGAAGCATTCGAAAAGCGACATGCGCCTATTTGGATAAGTAAGTAAATAGATAAATACTTATTCAAATATAAACGAACAAATAGCTGATTGACAAGATTGTCAACCATACAATTTATTAGTAAAAGACAGTTTTGCAGTTGTTCTCTGATTGGGGCTTACCCATAGAGAAACATATTATAGATAGTGCTAGTGGACTTCATTGCGTTCGTAGTGCGGGCAAACTAAGTTAATGTAAAAAAGAGACGACTATAATAGCCGTATAAATAATGTATACCTACCGCAAAAAAAAACGTATGTTTATTAAACTTATATCTTTATGTAAATTTTATTTGTCTCTGGTTTCTTGTGTGCAATAAAGAATATTCTTGTCTTATCTTATCTTATCTTATATTTGGACACTCAAGGGAATCAAAATTCTAAGAGGCTTCCCGTTGACCTAGAACTAAGAAGTTTGGTAAGTAATATCGTCTTATAACAAATACAGGGAAACATCTGAAAACTATTTTATAAATTTGTAATTTAATCATTTAAATATACTTTGTAGGTAATAATATTAAATAATAGAAACTTGTAGCTAATAACCGCAATGTCATAGTAAATCAATCATTACGGTTTAATGAAACATGCCCCCGGTTGTCCGATGGAAGAAAATACATCTTATAGAAGTATGTTTGCCAAATGAAATCCATTTAGTCCTTTAGGAAATAAATGGATTTTATTCTGATAAACAGAATTTAATATCAACGCAAAGTAACTTTTATAAAGGATCTTTCAGAAAAGCTCGGTGAACCCTAAGGAGGTATGCTACTCGTCAATAATAAATACTATTGTTACACACATTAGATAGAGGAAAACTGATATTTTTACGATATTAACCCCTCAAGCCCTGAGAACCGGCCGGCGAGTCCAATGTGATCTACGACGCATTCCGTCAGACCCCGTAATACAACGGCACTTTGAATCGAATTATTAAGATGATACATACGAAAGTTGTTTGAGCATGTTTTATACTTTGAAAACTGTGATAAATTTCAAATATTACTCTGTGAATAACTTACTAATTTAGTTGTGAAAAAAAAATTCTACGCCTCAGAGGTTAAGGAGTTACTGCCGTACTCAGAGACATTCATTAACTATAATGGTCAGTGAAGAAAGGAAAATAACACTTATTTCAATAAGCAAAAGGACGATCATTAAATTTTTTTATGATCATTACGTTAAATGACGTCTCTGAGTACGGCAGTAAGTCTCATAACTGACGTTGTTTGTTTTGATTAACTCTCTAAAAACTGCCGGACTTTTCTGTAACAAACGTTATTGTAATTAAGATATTTATTTTCATGGAAGCGAACCGTGCCCCTCAGTGGAAACATAAAAGGTTGATGATGATGGTGATGATGACGATGATGATTTTCAGTTCCTATGTGATACTACGACGTACCTAGGATGTTATTTATAAAATTGCATCGTTATTGCACGTGCCCAAGACTTCCCGTCAGCGTAACAAGAATAAAAGTATCCTCGAAAGTATTCCAATTAATTTGGACAAACAATCAACTTTGATCTTTCTTCAAAAGAATTCGGATGGGGCAAAATAAATTAATACTACTCGCCAAGTTTAGCAAAGTTAAAATCAGCGCGACGGGACCGCAATAGCTCTAGAATGGTACAAAAGGCAAAAGGCATACTATAATAATATAAACGTGAAAGTTTGTGAGTGGATGGATGTCTGTTACTCTTTCACGTAAAAACTACTGAATGGATTTTAATGAAAGTTTACAATAATATAGCTTATAAATAGCACATAGGCTACAATTCATAAAGATATTGTGTGGATTGTCCAAAATATGACGACAAGTCTCAAGTAAGTAGGAAAAAAATCTAGCATCTGCGAGCTATTCTGGCGTGCGCTGCCAAAACTGCTAGAGTCACACATTGTAATGTATGATGGGAATGTTTATCTTAAATAGTCCTACAAAAAGCCCCCCACAGTATATATCTATATCTTATGTGTAAGCCATTATAGCCAAAAAAGTGAACCATAAACATAAGCTACTCAAAATACTAATCCTGCGCAGACGAAGTCGCGGGACCAACTAGTAGAGTAATATATTAATTATTGTACTTTCAGGGTAAATTGGAAATTAATTTGAAATTTTCGTGTATCTGAAAGGCCTCTGTAGGCCCCTGTAGTGGCCTGCTCTCAGACGCAGAGTATGGACTTAATTACAACGCGTGCCCGCCGCAGATTGGCAATTTCACTAAGTTATGTAACAGCTCAGGTTTCCTCACGATATTTTTCTTCACAGTAAGTGATATTGCTACTTCAACTAAACAAATGTACGCTATTCAAAAAACAAAACATAATGCATATTCGAAGGTTTTTTTTAAGAAGGCAATTTTTGTAACAAATTCTTAAAGTAATAATAATTAGGTGTGGGTGGCTGGAGTCAGAGAGAGTTGAAAGAAAGGAGGGGAGGCCTTTGTCCAGCAGTGGGACACGAAAGAGGCTATGTAAAAAAGAAAATGTAATTTCATCATCATTCAGCCACAAGAAGTCCATGCTGGACATAGGCCTCCTCCATGGATTTTCAAAAAGACCGGTTGGAAGCGGCTTGCACGCAGCGTCTCCCTGCCACTTGGATAAGATCGTCTGTGAATCTTGTGGCTGGTCGTCCTACGCTGCGCTTGCCGATGTGTGGTCTCCATTCAAGAACCTTTCTCCCCCATCGGCCATCAGTTCTTCATGTAATTTAACAAACCGTTTTATAAGCATGCCCGTAGATAGATAGAATATTCTTTATTGAATGTACACCAGGAATCACGTATGAAATTTGACAATAGTAAGTCTGTGTTATTTTAATTTAATGGAGCATATTTACGTTCGTCATGATCGCAGAACGGTCTTTTTGTTAATTTACTACTCGATCGCGACCACAGACCGAAAAACTTAATTAACATTTGCGCGCGCAGGCAACAAAACGGTTAATTATCAACAATTATGTTTTCTCTCCGCCCAAATTTTTGTTTGTAAATTCGGTAAGTAAGTTAGAAGCCGTAGGCAAGATAAATTTGGCTATAATGAGCGATTGGTAAAAATTCTTCCGCGGTCTAATAACGTTTTGGATAAAATTTAATTTATAATTTCTAAAGTATGGTAGCGAGACTTGAGTATAGCAGAAGAATCGTGAAAGTAGGATTAATGCAGTAGAAATATGTGTTGTGTGTTACTTTGAATGACAGAATACGCAGTAGTTTGATTAGAGAACGTTGTGGGCTGAAAGAGGGTGTATAATGACAGGAATTGAGAAAGGAATGTTGCGTTGGTTTGGACATGTGGCTCTAGAGGATAAAGGAAGAAAGACCGATGAAACAAACATCGCAGACATACTGTCGCCATAGTAGTGAATTCCAAACTCGAGTCGTTCCGAGATAGAGCCAATTGAAAAAAATAAGTGCCTGGAAAAAAATATTATTTTCTAGTAACTACTCTTTATTTCTACATTAATTGTAGTGTTTACTTGTATGTCATCAATAAGTTGTGGTGAACAAATTTATGCAGCCAAAATTTAAATCACCACTGGATTTTTTCTTCCACTTTTCAATTAACTCTTTTCACCACTGAATGAAAACAAACTGCTACTTGAGCTATCGCTAAGATCTCTTCACCAATAGAATCTCCATTTAACGGAGAGTAGGGTGGTGTTCATAACTCAGTTCAATCAAAAGTGTGGCATAGCTCTCTTTTGACTTCTAAGGCGACGATACTTCGACCAAATATTAGAAAAGTGCAAAATATCAAGTTACTGGCGTCCCTGCATGCAACGACTAATGAATGTCAGGATCGTGGCAAGTGGCAGTCCCAGGTCTCTGGCTACCCCTCTGGGAAACAGGCGTTAAATTATGTATGTATGTTATTTCTTAAGATATCTTATATTAATAGTACTCAAGTAGCATCTTATACAATAATTTCGCGCTTATATCTTGGAGAGTTAGGCAGAAACCAAAGATTTACATTGGTAATTTTTTTAACGAAGCCCATTTGATTTAAGATTGATTTATTAGCTTACAGAGTTTTGTGAGAAATGAAAAGAAAAAAGTCAATTAAGTGAGTATTTGTTGTAAAGTAATTAAATAAATGCTCAAAATGTGATCCCTCTTGTCTTAAGCAAATTGCCAATTTTCTAATGAGTCCGCTGCCTGTTGATTTTCATTTTTCATAATTGACTAGGTCAGTTTAAGTATGTTTTTAATTTGATTAAAATGATTAATTTCACGCTGTTCCTTTCTTTTAAAATACTATGATACTCAAGAAAAATTATTATTTTTAGGCCATTCTTTCGATTGCCATCATAAAAGTAGGGCTGTTTTTTTTTACATTTAAGTCGGTTCGATTCCCAGACGAAGCAAGTAATTTTTAGAAAATATTTGAATGCATAATTACTAACTTTTAAAAATAATATAAAGTATTCTTTCAGGAAAATACCCTATCTACGATAATTAAAGTACTTTCCCTTCATGTCCCATAACTTTGGGACGCCCTGTATAGTATACAATGAACCATTACTGATTTATTATTTGCTTATACCTATACCCTTAGAAAGAATTCACGTCTCTCTTCCATTCTATCTCTACGTAAAGCAAGCTTAAAAAACATGAAAATAAAACAAATATTCGGTATATTCGGTAGGTTTGAGAATATGTTGTTATCTACTTTTCATAGCCATAACAGAAAAAAAATTATCAGCTAGTTTAATATATAAAAATCTAGTGCTATCGATCTCCTCCGAAACTCCTTCAGTATTTTTTGTAATTTTTTAGTGTATATTGGTAGGTCTGAGAAGGTATAGGTTAGGTTGTAGGCATAAAATGTTTATAAAATTTCCGTATAATTTGTGTTTTGACAATAAACACTTTCATTCACTTTCTAGTTATGGCGAAACAACGTTTGCCCAGTCAGCTATCATCATCAACCCATTATGTCCCCACCGAGGGGCACGGGTCTCTTCCCTGAGGAAGGTATAGGTCACGGGGGCCAAGTCCGGATTGGTGGAGGCTTGTAAGACTAGTGGCTGGTCTTACTGTCAGAAGTTTTCAAGCCGCCCTAAGGCCTCTGACTTGGCTTAACGACTGCCATCTATCGACGGCAGCTGGCACCAACTGCTTAACGTGCCTTGCGTTAGTCATAGATGGTGACCCATCCATGGACTGAACGCGCCGTATGTTGCTTAACCTTAGTGATCGTTTAAGATCACTCAGGCAGCCCCGGCTACAAGTGATTCAGCTAGTTTTAATGTAATTCTGATTTTATTAAGCATTCCAGTCCCTATTTCTTTCGAATTTTTGATGTTCAATGCTTATTTTTCGTGACTTTTAATGTGTCCTCAAACGCGTTTATAATAATACCAGAGTCCACGAAAGCAAACACTTGCAGTGGAGACAGGCTCGTTTATAAAGGTTCATCTTTCAAGTTCCAAATTGCCGCAAGACTGAGCACACAGGCAGCTATCAGACCCATTTCATCTGCCACCGGCCGCAGTGCATGATAAACCACCAAGTATGAAGTAGAGGAAGAAGTTTGACTCCATCTCTAGTAACAACACCTTCTTATTTAAGCCTGGTCACTTACTTAGGTGAGGGACACTCTTATAGCTATTACATACCTATGTTTGTATAAGGAAGTAGCAGAGGTCTCTATTTGAAATTAATATTTTAAACACATACTCACATTTATATTGAACTTGTCATATACTTGTCACATTCTCAATTAGTTTGAATTTATACAGTGAATAAATCTTACAACACAGCAAAATTATTACCCATTTGGGTAATATATATAATATTTGGTGGGAGTCTGACTCGCCCATGAGGGGTTCCGAGAGCAGGAAGTGTCCCTCACGCAAACTATTCAGTTTATAAAAACCCAAAATTTATTCTTTTTTTTTTCTTTTGATATACCTATGTATTATTAACTTTATTCCGGATATACTTACTTGACTTTTTGTCCGAAGAGTCCGATCAGGTTTCGCCCTGATTCGCAGAGCTTAATCATGGTACACATATTTATGAGCGTCACATGTCAAAATATATTAGAAGGAGCCTCTGTATTTTTCCTTCTGTGCTCCAGCGGCGAGTGCTCAGATAAACGCTATAAACAGGCAGATATGTCCAAGTTATTGCCCGGGGAAGAATTATTACGTTCGCACCTGCCGCTCTGTTGCGTAACAGCGAACACGGATTCCTGGGGTTTACGAGTGCGTACTACTGTGGTTAATTAATTAAGAACTTATTACGGAGTTTTTATTGCTAGGCCCCCCTTTTCGAAGGGACTTTAGATGGGGTAAGGGTTTTTGTTAAGTAGAATTTGGCAGGGTTGTACCTTTCGAACCCTCTGTGTTACGCTGTTTTTTTATAGTTTAAAAGTCGTGAATCGATCATATACTTAGTGATACGTTTCATAAATTTAGAAACGTATCAATCGTAATGTCTACCTGGAATAAACAACCAGCTAAGTAAGTCCAACTTTGAGGAAGAGGTCACTCGTTGAATCCAACGCGGATGGGTAATGTTCGGGAAACTGAAACACATTTTCACGTCCAAAATACCTCATTGTCACAAGACGAATAACCCTGTATAACCAATGTGTGTTGCCAGTGATGACTATCTTCTTTTGAGGTCCATAGCAAGCGACCAGGTCTCACATCTGGTCGCTGGTTGCTCGCTATGGACCTCATAAGAAGGCTCAAGTTTGCCTAACGAGCAATGGAGAGAGCTACATATATTAAGAGTTTCACAGCATTAAAATGGCAGTGGGCAGAATACATAGCTCGAAAAACTGATGGCCGTTGAGACGGAAAAGTTCTGACCAGGCAACCGCGAACCAGACACAGCGTGAGCAGGACTCCCACCAGATGGTTCTGGTCTGGTTACGGTGGCAGGGAGTTGGTGGATTTGGGCGGCAATAGACCGGGAAATTTGGAAAACCATGAGGGATGTCTTACAGTGGGCGTCGAACAGCTAATGATGATGATGATGTTAATCGTAATAGATGGTTAAACTTTTCTTAGTCACGACTTGAAGCTACTTGTATCCAGGTATGCCATGAATACCCCACAGCGACCAACAATTGTTTCCAACAAGCAGCATTCCTTCTGATAAGTCCAGGCTTCTGCTATTAACCACGCACCGTTTCTCCGGATGTCGGTGTGATGCTTGGTGATAGATGCCAAATATAACAGGCAAGAACGGAACATCTAAAGCAAGACACACTTGAGCATCTACATGTAACGAGGATTCTAGCGAACGTTTATTACAGGTTAAAGCTCATAAAATAAACAAGAGCATTTTAGCGACCATTCTAGCGAAACGACATCAGTAAATTTGCTTCGAGCCATGTGCCGAGCCGACCTGTTTTGTCATTGTTCCACCCTCTGACATCTTTATACATCATGAGTATGATGAACATTTACTAGAAAGGCCACATGAATGAACGTGAAAATTATCGTAGCGATGTTACGCTCTATGCTCAGCTCTGTTCTGTTACAAATCAATAAAGGAAATGCAAGGATTTTTTGTATTATTTTATTTATTTGGAACAATAAACAACATATTAAAATATTACAAAAATTTATAGTGTTGGATTTATAAACATGTAGTCCAGCACGTTATCCACAGTTTACTTATAAGCAAGTTGTGAACTATTATAACTGATTGAAATTATTAAATTTGCATGCAATAAAAAAATGCTTAAATAACTTGAGGCCATGAGAGCCAGAGCAGCCTGACATTTTTTCAATACTTAAAATATATAATAGCAAAAAACTTGATGCATTGGGAACAACCTGAGGGGTATTTGGGTCAAGAGACCGATTGATTGAAGTGAGGCGTGCAGCCGAAAGTGTGTTTATCAATTAAATTGAGAACGATTTTTCTTTTCATAAAAGATTAAGCATGTCATCAAGACTTACGGCCTATTTTATAAAAACATGATTCCTCTAAAGCACTACTCAGAGACAGTTATAAAATCAGAGATTTTAATCTTTGCTTACGTGTTTTTCCCTGTAATATCTCCACCATGAACTATTCAGCGTTTATGGAGTGTTTAAATGGTGTTCTCATAAATAATACTATTAGTGAATATTGTTGTTTAACCTAGCGTCGTTAGGTTAAATATTAATAAATACAGTTCAGTCTGTTAGCTTTTAGAATATACCTCGGGCCATAGAGTAGGCTTCGGTTTTCGGCGAAAGCACACGAGTGTGTGCCTTCCTGTTCCTGTGAAAGTTTTACACAGAGCAGAGTGCTTATACTGAGTTTTTTCCTTCACTTTCGATAGCGAGAGCGTTTGCAATTTGTATAGGAGTGACAAAGCGCGCCACATAGTTGTCTCTTTGTCACTCCTATGCAAATCGCAAATGCTCTCGCTATCGAAAGTGAATGAAAAAACTCAGTATACGCACTCGGAGTGTTTTCATTCAGTTTCGATAGCGAGAGCGTTTGCAATTTGTATAGGAGTGACAAAGCGCGCCACCTAGTTGTCTCCTTGTCACTCCTATACAAATTGCAAACGCTCTCGCAATCGAAAGTGAAATTAAAAAACTCAGTATAAGTACTCTGCTCTGTGTAAAACTTTTCTTCACTATTTTGAACAGTTATGTAAAGTTATAAATCTTTCAGACAAACTTTCAAACCAATCATACTTTACATTCACCATTACCTCTTTTCATTGCTAATACACCCACAAATATCTCACAAGTTATAAACGTTTTTATACCACAGCATTCACGCCACTTAATAAATAATCACAAATGTAATTATGTCAACTTCAAAATGTTACGCCTTATAACCACAATCGCAGTCTTTTTCACCTCATTTTATAGAAAAAAATTTACTTAATAATCTTAATGACATAGACTACAATAGTTTGGCACATTCTAGGATTTGCGACGTTGAGGATATTTGCAAACATATTAAAATAAAAGATAAGGATCTAACTATACTTTCACAAAACATAAGAAGTATTTACTGCAATATAGATGATTTTCAAGTAACTTTGGCAAATCTGAACTTTAAAGTAGACATCATTGTCCTGACTGAATGTTGGATTAACCCTAATAAAACAATACCTCACTTAGATGGATATACCCATTTTTTAACTACAAACCACCTAAACCAAAGCGATGGAGTAATTACCTACATAAATAACTCAATTAATGCTAAAGTAAGAGAAATTAATCTTGATCATGCATCCTGCCTACAAATACAAATAGGTTGTATCACTATTTTAGGAATATATCGGTCACCCTCAAACGCTAATGCTGAAATATTCATAGAGTCCCTGGAAGCGCACCTAGATACGATTAAAATGCATAAAGACCTAGTTCTAACTGGTGACATTAATATTAACATTATTTCAAATACAACTGATGCTTCCCATGAGCGTACCAATAGGTCAAATTATCTTAATATGCTATCTACTAAAGGTCTACTTCCAGGACACCAATTACCCACACGAAATAAAAACTGCCTCGACCACTTTTTTCTTAAAATAAACAATAAAACTACGTCACCACGAATAGCCGTATTAAATACAACAGTAACAGACCACTCAATGATATTCTTACATTTAAAAATCATTAAAACTACATATACATCCAAAAAAACACAATCTATTACAGATTATAATCGTGCTTTAACTAGTCTTACAAGTAAAAACCTCTCTAACCTACTTTTTAGTGATAATCCTAATTTTATCATAAATCATTTAATTAATGAATTAAAAAACTCTATAGAAGAAAACAGTACAGATTTAAAAATTCCTAAAAACAAACGCAACATTAAGCCATGGATTACTACGGGTATTTTACGCTGCATTAGAAACAGGAATAAAATGCAGAAACGCCTCCGTAAAGATCCACTAAACAATATCCTCAGTATTACTTACAAAAGGTACCGCAACTATTGCAATAAAATAATAAAAAAAGCAAAAAGAAAATACGAAAGAGAATTGCTGGCTAACTCAATTAATAACTCAAAATCTCTTTGGCACAATATTAAAAAAGTGACAAATTTGGTAAATAAAAAGACTAATTCTACAGAACTCTTAAATATCAAGACATTTCCGACCCAAGCTGTCAATTATGTAAACGATTACTTTGCAAATGTAGGTAAAAAACTGGCCGAAGAAAACTTAAAAAACCGTGCTTCCCGAGCATCTTTTGTCTCTCCCCTCACAGAACATAGTCAGGCATCATCTTTCGTTCTCTTGGACACAACCTGTGAGGAAGTTCACAATGTTCTTATGAGCCTAAAGTCAAGTAGTGCTCCAGGTTGGGACAAGGTGACGACGAAATTTCTTAAATTAGCTAATAAAATAATCGTCCCGGTGATCTGTCATTTAACAAACTTGTGTTTCAATAAAGGTATCTTCCCTTCAGCATTGAAACAAGCAATAATAACTCCAGTCTGTAAAGGTGGAGATGCAGGTGATGTTAACAATTATAGACCAATATCCGTACTCACTTCTTTATCAAAAATTATTGAAAAATTAATTAATACGCGACTTATCTCATTTCTGAACAAGTACAATATTCTATCAAACTCGCAATTTGGCTTCAGACAAGATAGGTCTACAGAAGATGCTATTGAGGCTTTGACTTCTTTAATTGTGAAACATCTAGATCAAAGGAAAAAGTGCTTGACCATCTTTCTTGATCTGAAAAAAGCTTTCGACACGGTTTCACTTCCCATCCTCTGTCAGAAGCTCGAACTTATTGGCATAAGAGGAACACCTCTAAATCTGCTCAAGGACTACCTCGACTGTAGAACCCAATCTGTTAAGATCATAGAACACGTTAGTAATCAGGCTGACGTATTCTACGGCGTCCCACAAGGCAGCGTGCTTGGCCCTACCCTCTTCTTAGTGTACATTAATGACCTCTGTGGCTTAAATCTAGACTATGGAAGTGTTTTCTCTTATGCCGATGACACAGCATTAGTATTTTCAGGTACCTCCTGGAATGATGTTAAGAGATGGAGTGAAATTGGACTGGCTAGGGTGGACAGCTGGCTACACAGTAACCTTCTTACGCTAAATACCAGCAAGACCAATTTTATATGTTTCTCCATCTATGATAACTCACAACCAGATGAAAACTTTGCCTATTTAAATATTCATCATTGTGCAAATAAGGGTAATGAGACCTGCGAATGTCCTGCCATAGATAAAGTAACTAAAACTAAATATCTAGGTGTTATAATAGACCAGCGTCTCTCTTGGCACTTACATTTAGAACTGGTAGCCGAGCGCCTGAGAAAACTTATCTGGATATTTTATTTTATTTTATTTTATTTATTCGGTTTGGAGAATCATCAGCATGAAATTACATTATAACAATATAACTAGGTGTCTAACAGCTAATAATAGATTCTCGCCGGTAGTAACACATTAAAAAGTAAAACACTCGTGTGGACACTCACTAAATCATGCAATAGTAAGCATAGTGGTCACAAAAAATAAAGAAAGAGAAAAAATGAAACAATTTCAAATTTGATCTCACTAGCAAAAAAATGATGAACTCATTAGTCGCCTTAATGTCGCTACCTTTGTGTTGAATAAATCAAGCTCATTATGTAACTTAAGAAGTTTATTGTAATGGTCACTCGCACGCACAATAAAACTATTTTGCCTATAGTTAGTTGAAGCCTTAGGTATTGCCAATAATGAATTATGACGCACTTTACTGGGGATACGCAGACCGAGCTTATGAAGCAACTCAGGGCAATCGATGGCGGAGGATGCGATCTTGTGCAAGTAAATCATGTCAGCTATGTCACGTCTAGATTTTAAGGTAAGAAAATGAAATTTCTTGCATAGCACCAAATAATTACAGGACTTAAAGGGTATCCTGAGGCGAAAACAGAGAAATTTCATAAACATTTTTTGTATCGATTCAATTCGATTTATGTAAGTTATGTATTTGGGATTCCAAATTTGGGAAGCATATTCAAGGGTACTCCTGACTATGGTACAGTATAATAATTTGAGCGTTTTGGCTTTTTTGAAATCTTTGGACATACGCATCACAAAGCCTAGAGATTTGTATGCATTTGCAATTATTTTATTAATATGGACATCAAATAATAGCTTAGAGTCGTGAGTAACACCAAGATCGCGAACTAGATTCTCCCTTTTCAATAAATGGCCATGTAGATCATAGCCGAAGGTGATTTTTTTAGTTTTTCTTGTGAATGTTACCACAGAGCACTTGCTTGGGTTCAGGTCCAGACTATTTTGAAGACAGTATGAACTAAGCTCAGTGACATCTCTCTGAAGTTTACTAGCGTCTTCTTCAGAAGATATGACCGAAAAAATTTTCATATCATCCGCAAAACAGAGTAAGTGAGACGACTTCAAGCAGCTGTGAACATCGTTAATTAGAATAGTGAAAAGAAGGGGTCCCAGCAAAGAACCCTGGGGCACTCCACTAGGGATCCTAACCCAGCTGGAAACATAGTTATTTACGACAACTGCTTGAGTTCTATTCTCTATATAAGAAGAAAACCACCTCAATAGATCGCCGTGAATACCAACCCCTTCTAATTTGCGCAATAGCAATTTGTGAGAGACACGGTCAAACGCTTTGCTATAGTCGGTATAGACAACGTCGACTTGATGACCGTGGTCTAAAGACGTCGTTAGGTACTCATTCAAAAGTATGAGGTTCGAAACTGTAGACCTGCCCGGTATGAACCCATGTTGGGACTGGTTTAGCGACTGCTTAATGGCTGCATATGTCTGCGAGTGGATAACCTTTTCAAAGACCTTCGATATTACACACAATTTTGAAATCGGCCTATAATTTGTAATTACCGTTTTCGTACCTTTCTTATGTACAGGGGTTATATATGCTTTTTTCCAAACAGTGGGCACGACACGTTCGTCAAGAGATTTTTGAAAAAGTAGCTTTATTGGATGGGCTAAAGTATCAGCGCAACCAATAAGGAATGTCGCAGGTAGGTCATCCGGACCAGCGGACTTAGCGGGATCTAGTTTCAAAAGAATCAGACGTAGCGAGTCTTCATTTAATTCGATGCTACTAATATCTGAGGCTGAAGATGACTGATTTGTTGTGGAAGTAGAAATAGGAGTACCAGACGATTGAGTTTCACTATCAAGGAAATTAGATTTAAAAAAGTCTGAGAAGCCATTACAAATTGTTTCACCAGTGTTAAATGTAGAACTACCCATGGTTAGACTGCTAGGCATTGCATTTGACTTAGATCTAGATTTAACAAATTCCCAGAATTTTTTGGGATTTTTCCCAAGTGTGTTTTCGATTGAATTGACGTAGTCCTTATAACATCGCGCCTCCAGATCTTTTGCCCTTTTACGTAAGATTTTATATGACTGCTCGTCCCAACTGTTTTTGTAGGTAATATATTTACGGTAATATTTGTACTGTTCTTTGATGGTTCTTTTTAGCGCCGGGGAGTACCATCGAGGGTAATGACTGATATTGCATAATTTTGAAGGAATGTATTTTTGACGTAAATTATGAAAAGTTGAGTAGAAAAAATCGAGACAATAATCTAAAGACCTCGATGAAAACTCTTTATCCCAGTCAATATTTTTGATCTCCTCATTGAGAGACTTATAGTCACCTTTATTGAAAAAGTATTTTGTGAATTGAGCCGGCTTCAAATTGTTTAGAGCTGCAAAACTGACGTCAAGATGAAGCGCGCCGTGGTGCGGGTCGGTCGGCACGAGTGGGCACGAACAGTCGCTAACTAATATGTCATCATTTGACAGGACGAGATCTAATATTTTATTGAATTTGTTAGGTATGCCATTGTATTGTTTAAGGCTAAGAAAATTAATTTCATCGATTAAGAGCGTTTCGTCACAGGATTTATAGTTTAAGGGAGTAAAATAGTTATCCGTCGCTTGCCACTGAATGCCACTTAAATTAAAATCGCCTACAACTAGAAATTTGTCACAACAGTAATTCAATACATTGTCATTAAGTTTGTTCAAAAAGCTGCTTAATTGATCGGAGAAAGAATTTCCTAGATTCTGACCGCATAAATAGATTACACATATATGAAGATTGAAAATAGACCGAGACATTTTACTCTGTATGCTGATTGTAACCCATAGGTCTTCAGCACTGGATTGATAGGTAGGTTGAGGTGTTGTAGTCAAGTTTCTGTGCGTAGCAATAAGAACGCCTCCTCCCCGCGACTGCCCAGTCAGTTCGTAGTCTCGGTCCCGACGCCAAACCACGTACCGCCCATCGAACAATTCCGTGTCTTTAATCCCGTCCAACAACCATGTTTCTGTCAAAACAATAATGTCGTACGTAGCGGCGCATAGGTTGCGGTAAAACGTGTTAGTCTTTGATCGCAATCCACGGACGTTCTGATAGTAAATACTAACTTTATTAGCATTTAGAGTAGCCATCGCAATGTGGTATAAATGTAGAAATGTACGTAAAAGCGTAATATGAATGTGCTAGCTAAAAAAAGTAGGTATATCAACAGGCTAAGGCGAGTAGGCAACTGAGTTATGATAACTTCTGAATTGAATAGACATAGTTTCATTAACGTGTAGGTGCGAGTGAGTCGGCAATAAATTATAATTAGCATGCGAAAGAAAAGTGCAGAGATATTAACGTTCAACACAAAGGCGCATCGGCTAGATAGATAACGAGAACAAAAGCGAGCTCGAAGCCAGGCAAAAAAGTCAGGGGTACGCAACATTTTTCGTGATTTTGAAAAAGTATTCATTTGTAATTTAAGGTAAACATAGCAGTAGAGTTTAATTTGAGTAGTAATTAATACGAGACAAATTAAGTTAGTTTGTTTAAATCGGAGTTCGTCTGGATTACGAGAACCCGCGTCTTCTCTTCAGCATCCTTGCGAACATGGATTTTTCCGAATTTCACCCAAACAAACCGGTAGTCTTTGTCCTTAGCAATAGTCTTGACTTTTGTCAGCAGCTTCTTGTAGTCTGGGCTAAGGTGGTCATTGACGTAAATACGTCGCTTAGCGTCCTGGAATCCAATCTCATCTGCAGAGAGCTCTCTCTTAGACCTCGCCGCTGCCACAAATTCCTCTTTGATATATCGGTTAGTGAAGCTGACAATAATATACTTTTCGTTCGAGTTGTGTATAGGTACTCTTGATATATAGTTAATATACGATTTCGGAAAGCTGTAGCCAACTGCTTTGCCAATCTCATCAACAACGGTGAAGAGGTTTTCGTGGTTCTTGATGGGAACACCCTTTATCTCTGCGTTGTTTGATCGGAACCACTGATCTCTAGCGGTCAATTCGTGCTTGAGCTGGGTTACTTCAAGTTTAGTGGCAGTAAGATCCGTTTGAAGTTGAGTTATTTCGGAAAATCTGCCTTCCATGGAGTTAAGACGCTGTGAAAAATCGTTTATGGAGTCGCCGGTATAAATTCGCCGGTATAATATTCAAAACATTACGACATATTGCACCTAAGGACCTGCTAATAAACATTTATGTTGCACTGGCACAGTCAAATATAAGCTATTGTATTCCTATCTGGGGCGGAGCCTCTAAGACCAAATTTCTCGAAGTTGAAAGAGCTCAGAGACTGTTACTGAAGGTTATGTTCTTCAAGCCACGAATATTTCCTACTAACCTATTATACACAACATACGACCTTCTAACTGTAAGACAGATATATATTCTCAAAGCTACACTAAGACAACACAAACAGTTAGTATATGTGCCAAATATTATTGAAAAAAGGCGCAAGGACCATTTTCTCCTTGTACCTGTTACTAAAACGGAGTTTGCTAGCCGGCAATATGCTAAAATGTCTTGCTACTTGTATAAACAAATTAACAAAATATTGGAAATTTACCCAACGACTCGTTTTGAATGTAAAAATCTTATTACTACTTGGATTAAGACACTAAATTATGAAGAAACGGAAGCCCTGCTAGTGGTAAAAAAATAATCGAATATACGTAAAATCACTTATAACAGTATAGGTATGACTCACACTCAACCAGCCCCACCCATTCATGCATTATCTCACCACTCATTACTCACCCTCTCTCCAGTTGGCTGATCCCGAACCCAAGACTGTAGTCGTAGGGGCTGGTTAGAGAACTTTCACGTAATTACACACACACACACACCCTCACACACACACACACTCACACACACACACACACACACACACACACACACACACACACACACACACACACACACCACACACACACACACCACACACACACACACACCACACACACATATACAATCACACATAAAAATCCTTATTTCTTTTTCATACACTTAAGTATTTAATTTTTGCTAAAAGATAATTTCATTAACTAGATGAAAGTGAATGTTTTTAACTCGAGTATATGTATAAAAGGTAACAAATAGCTTCATTTATCTGAGGAAAAATTACATGTACCTTAAAGTCTAATTCAACAGTTTCTAACTTCACATTGTATTGTAATTGTATTGCTTCATCCACTATTTTTACCACACCATTCTAGATGTGGAGGAGCGGTGTCTGCTGCTACAGGTATTTTCATACTTACAAGTAGATACCGTCAATGTACGTAGTTTAAGATGTAGTGGATAACGAAATAAAGAATTTTGTATTTGTATTGTATTTGTATAAATAATAATACAAAATAAACCGTACCCTATTGCAATATAATCGATTCTATCCGATAGTAGCCGAGGTATATTCTAAAAGCTAACAGTAAATATCATTCAAAGAAATTGTAACATTACTGGGTTTCTGTGAACCGTAAGTTAACGTAAAAAAAGTTAAGTTCAAAAAGATACGGCCATTTATGTACCGAAAAAAACGTATATTTTGACACTCAAGAGAATCATAGGGTACTTTCAGTTGACATAGAACGATGAAATTTGGCAATTAATATCGTCTCAAGTTCATATTTTGCTTATTGGAAGCGGTTTTGCGAACTTGCACTAAAAATGGAGAACATGCACTAAAAATGAGAGAGAGCACGTTAGAGATAAATAAAAGTGATATTCTTTTTTTCCTGACTAATACCCGACCGGTTTTTTTGGAAATCCATGGAGGAGGCCTATGTCCAGCAGTGGACTTTTTGTGGCTGAATGATGATACCTTTTATAATATAACCAGTCGAAAAGTCATTTAGTCACGTGGTACAAAAACGTGTCGTACAAATCGGCCTTAAACTATGACAGTACGTGACTCCGTCACGTGAACGCCCTACAATATAGGTATGAAGCGCTAATCAATATTTGAGTTATCACGTAAAATAATGTTTTATACACGTGCACCCTTATAAAAAAACATTTACTTTTTAATGAAAAACTAAATCAATTAAGTTTTTTTTTAAATTGCTCTATTAACTCTACTTTTGACATATTTGTGATCTCGATAAATCTGCAAATACCTATATGTTACATTTTTTTCTTATGTTTTTATATCTTCTATAGTATAAAAACAATGTCGCTAAATTTCGATATATCAAAATTGCGAAGAAAATCGACAACTGTGGATCTTTTCGGGTTGTGTAATTTGGAAACTGTTTGTATGGGTTTTTGATCGGAAATTTTCTTTATACACCTTGCATTTTGGGTGTTTTGGAAGCCATAAATAGCTAACAAAAACGCTACTTTTTTTAGGGTTCCTTACTCAAAGGGTAAAACGGACCCTATTACCTACCTCTAAGACTCCGCTGTCCGTCTGTCACCAGGCCGTATCTCATGAACCGTGATAGGTAGACAGTTATTTTTTTACAGATGATATATTTATGTAGCCGCTATAACAATAATACTAAAATATATAAAATGATAAATACTAAAAAAACAGAATAAAACTGTTAAATCAAAGACGTATGTCCGTACAAGCGTTTATTGCGAGACTGACGACACAAGTCATCTATACTTGTCTACCCACATTATACCTATATAACACCTCCACCCTTATAATATACTTAACTAAAATTAAATAATTACGTGGTAAATCCTCTCTATCTTTATTTCCAACTATATTTCTTTTTTATTTCCAGACTTACACAAAAAAATTAACTTGAAGCTAATTCTTAATACTAACATTATTTGTTTTTACTTCATTACTATGATTAACATATTGTAGGTGTTATTCATTTTTACAAAAATTATTTTGCTTAATCTATCTTCTCAAACCCATAACGAACCGGTGGTCTACGTAATCGCGCAGGATACCTACGGACTACTTCATCAGAATCACAGGCACTTGACCCTAGCTGCGGTTCCGTATTCGCCGACACACTGGGCACACACTCTGGATTAAGAGTCGGCGTGACGCTCGATGGCGGAGTCGCCCCGGTTGCCGCCGCCGTCACGGCCACCGTCTCCGGTAAACTCCCACCACTACTCTCCCCTGAGTTAGCCCCGTCTCGTTCCGGGCCCTCGCCCCTGGTCGTGGGGAACGTCAATGACCCGCGGTGTTGCCTCCTGGCTACATCACTTGGTCTAGTTAGGTCGAAATTGATCTCTCTACGAAGTATGTCACTATTCACACATACATTTGTAACCCTTGGCTTTAACTGATCGACATGTCTGTGAATTTCGGTTCTGAAAATAGACCTAACGGTATAATCAGTGCTTCCTAATTTGTTACTAATTGTACCCGCTACCCATTTATCTGGACCCCGATATTCTCTATACCACACTTGTGCTCCGGGTTCTAGTTGCCTATGGTTACCACCTGCACTTGCCTCGCTGCGAGCTTGACGCGCGGCTACCCGTTTCTCTCGCTCCGGTTTTAAAGTATCTAATCTCATGCGAAGATTGCGCCCCTATAAAATTTTTGCGGGGCTGTCACCAGTCGTCGCATGTTCAGTATTCCTATAAGCTAGAAGAAACCTGCAAAGTGCTGTGTGTACGTCTATATTTTGTTTAAATGCTTTTTTAATTGCTCGTTTGCAGATTTTTACAGCGCTTTCGGCCGCCCCATTAGATGCCGGGTAAGGCGCTGTAAAAATTTGCTCGATTCCGTTATGACTCAAAAAGTTTTGAAATTCTGAACTTGAAAAAGGTGGACCATTGTCACTGACCGTTTGTTTAGGGATACCAAATCTCGCCCACAAGTCTCTCAGAACTGCTATAACGGCTCGTGCTGTTGTACTATTCATTTTGATTGCTTCGATCCATTTTGAACATGAATCTACCACTCCTAAGTATGTGAGGCCGTTGATAGGACCTAGGAAATCTAAGTGTAGTCTAGACCATGGCCTCGACGGCCACGGCCACGAGTGCGGCGCATGGCCGGCCGGGGAATCAGCCACCGCGGCACAGACCTCGCACTCACGGCATACTCTTTCTACTGCCTCGTCGATCCCTGGCCACCAAACGTAACTGCGGGCCAAGGATTTTATTTTAACCATACCCATATGTGTATCATGTAACTCTGCCAGTACCCTTGTTTGACATGATAAAGGTATAACTACCCGGTGTCCCCACATGATGCACCCTAACTCACAATACAGTTCGTTCCTCCTATTATGATAGGGTTTGAGTTCTCTAATATCTACGTCGGACGGCCAACCGTCATTAATATAACTAAATATCCACTCCAATTGCCTGTTTTAATTGAGAACTCACGCACTTGACCGACTGACATTGTAATTTTGTATTATAAGCACCTTTACTGCCTTGTTTTCCGCGTTCGCCACTGTTAAATCAAAGACGTATGTCCGTACAAGCGTTTATTGCGAGACTGACGACACAAGTCATCTATACTTGTCTACCCACATCATACCTATATAACAAAAACTAATATTTCCGGGGGCTCCCATACAACAAACGTGTTTGCTCGATATTGTTGACGGCAACAGGTAGACGCTTGAAACATTCACAGAATATTAATTTAGTTGTATATTTGCTTTGAAAATAAGCAATAAAGTTAAAATAAAACAAGTATATAAGAGGGGCTCCCATACAACACACGTGATTTTTTTGCCCTTTTTATAGATTTGTTACACTCAGCATAATGCCGACGTCGAAAGCATTATTGTGTTCCATCGAATGGAGTGGTTAGACTTACCGATTATTTGCAAACATCTGGTCAAATCCTAGCCAATATTGGTCCAAACCATTATTGGCGAATGTAATCCTGCTACATTTGTGGAAAAACCCTTTCCATTCAAAAGGTGGAAAGGGTTTTCATTCAGAATTATGTATGAATATGAATGTATGTTTTTATGTTTAATAAATGTCTCTCTCTCTCTCTCTCTCTCTCTCTCTCTCTCTCTCTCTCTCTCTCTAATTTGGTTTGAACGAGAACTTTTTTTAAGCCTTTATTCATATGTCTTTATGTCTTTTCTCATCATCAACCCATTATGTCCCCACCGAGGTGCACGGGTCTCTTCCCTGAGGAAGGTATAGGCCTTAGTCCACCACGGCAGCCAAGTCCGGATTGGTGGAGGCTTGTAAGACTAGTGGCTGGTCTTACTGTTAGAAGTTTTCAAGCCGCCCTAAGGCCTCTGACTTGGCTTAACGACTGCCATCTATCGACGGCAGCCGGCACCAACTGCTTGACGTGCCTTGCGAAGCACGGAACCGCTTGGAAAAATGCCACCAGCGTTAGTCATAGACAGTGACCCATCCATGGACTGAACGCGCCGTATGTTGCTTAACCTTAGTGATCGTTTAAGATCGCTCAGGTAGCCCAGGCTACGAGTGATTCTATATTAAATTTTCTAATTCTAAAAATATTATTTTTTTCAAATAATATTTTTCTAAAAAAATATATGAAAAATGAGAGTGATTGATAGCACAGCTTGGTGGCCTGTTTGTTACTCCAAAATGGATAATCATTTAATTTTGTTGCTTTTAGGGCTCCGAACGTCAAAAGGGAAAACGGAACCCTGTATGTAAACGTTATGTTATGTTATGTTATGTTATATAGAATCACTTTGTGGTCCATCCGTCCGTCTGTCTGTCTATCAAGCAAGACTCTTTATCTTGGGAACACGAGAAGATATCAAGTTAAAATTAAAACCATACCTACTCAAGTCTTCAAAGAGACCGTTTCAATAATTTTAAAATTGCTGTGCCAATATCGGTAAAATTACATTGGACCTACAATTTTATCCATATAACATCATAATGTACTGTAATTTATGGCAATAAATGATTTGATTGATTGACCCAGGTTCGATTTTAGGCACTGACTGAAAACCAGCGCTGAGGGCCTACACCCCCAGCATTATGCTGAGTCAGCTGCCTTTTGCAGCAGCGGTTACACACCGCTACAGAACTGTATAAATGTATTTCTTTATGTATGTTTGTACCTCTTTGTATCTATGATGTTTTCTTCTCATTTGTATTTGGTATTTTTGTTGTGTGTCACTGTTGGTGCAATAAACGTTTCTCTTTCTTTCTTTCTATTCTCAGAGCGATTTATTTAGAGAGCGATTTTCTTAGATAGACATTTTATTTATTAAAAGAAGTAGAAACACTGGTGTGGCGAGAGCGGCAATTGGGTGGACTGTATTTGCGACCAAATTGGCAACATCAGGAAGGTGCTCGTTGGAAAACCGGGAGGGACGTACCTTGGTTTAACGCCCCGCGGACGACGAAGGACGATCGCGGCAGCGTAGGTGGGCCGGATGGTCCTGGCCTCTGGTAGTCCAAAGGGGTGGTGCACAGCGTAGAATATCTTGGATAAATGCGGCGGAAAAACTGAATGTGACTTTCGTGTTCAATTCCCAAAAAACGTCTGTCTTGAATTTTAAAAACATGTCATGATTGTCACTGTCACTTCAAATTTAGTTGATTTTTGGCCAGGATTCCAGCGCAAGTGCTGGCTGGAATCCACGAAGGGAGAAACCAAGGTTTGCATCCACTCCTAAGCCTCCACGAGCCCCTCTCAATGTTTACCATATGATCGCAACCAACAGCTCGTGCCAGTTACCGCTCAGGCGTAAACATGCCCCCGGCCTTGAAACAACCCGTTTCAAAATGATGAGGCGAGTAATATGAGTAAGGACTACCATGAAAAGATAAACTAACAAAATGGCCATTATTGCCTTAACTAAAACTAAAACCACTGAATCATCACAGTAAGCTAAAGTAAAATAAGTAAAACAGCCTAAAGTCCACTATAGACACTCAAACTAAATAAATATAAATAGTAACAAACGTAAAACAAAAAAATAATGACATCACTGCGATGGTAACGGACATAACTTAACGACTGGCCTCTTATAAGTGACAACCTTGGTTTTCACTTCAACCACCCTAATAACACCGTCTTTCCCCTTATAGGTTTTTATGATTACGCCCAAAGGCCAGTGTAGAGGCATTAAGTTATCTTCCATAATAACAACCACTAATCCCTCCCTAACTGGGAAGGCGGGGCTATTCCATTTTTGTCTGACCTGTAGAGAGTGTAGATATTCATTTCGCCACCTTTTCCAAAACGACTGCATCATCTGGTCTACTAATTCATGCCTACGGAGAAGATGAGACTCAATTGGCTCTGACGGGTCAGCACTGAGAGCGGTCAGAGGGCGTGAATTTAGTAACGATTCTATCAGTGCTACAACAGTCGACATTTCCTCAAACGTCAAAACTTGCAGACCTACAATCCTATACAAGTGAGATTTAACAATCTTAATATTACTTTCCCAACAGCCTCCAAAATGAGGAGTATGAGGTGGTATACATTTCCAGCTAATCTTGTATTCAGTAAGTTGTTTTTTCCAAACAGCCTCATATTCACTTTCTAAAAATGAATATAATTCTCGGAGATAAGTACGAGCTCCGATGAAATTGGTTCCATGGTCTGTATATAGACAATGAACCGAACCACGTCGTGATAGAAACCGCTTTAATGCTGACAAGAAGCAAGATGTGGTTAATTCACTAGCAAGCTCAATATGAACATCGCGAGTCGTTAGGCAAGTAAAAAGGCAAATATACGCTTTTCGACTCGTGATGCCTCTACCTTTATAAGGGGTAACATTGAAAGGACCGGCATAATCGCAACCCGTGTGGAAAAATGCCTTAGAAACTTCCCGCACTCGAAATTCTGGAAGATCAGCCATAATTGGAACGACATGGCGTGGCTTACATCGAAAACAAATATTGCATTTATTTATGATAGAACGAATCAATCGGCTGACAGATAGAATCCAAAAACTGCTGCGTAGAATTGACATCAACAATTCTGGACCTGTATGCAAGTTTTGATAATGGAGAAACCTTACGAGCTTCGCAACAATTGGGTCTTTACCCGGAAGTAATATGGGATGTTTATAATCGATACTTTCATTAGAGTTCGCTAATCGACCCCCTACACGTAAAATGTCATCCTTCAAATACGGTGTCAGTCTTTGTAACATAGGTGGGCATGTTTTGCCACTTTTAAGGCGATTTAAGGCATCCGCGAAATGCACCGACTGAATCGCCTTAATAATTTCCTGCTCAGAGTAATTTAGGTCTGAACAACCAATATCACCTCCTGGCAATTTCCTCAAAAATTTGAATATGTATGTTACTATGTGCAGTAATCTTGACCAAGAAGAGATCTTAGAAGCAAATTTGTATAAAAATGGTGTTACTGGTTCAGTAGTCAACAGCGCTTCCATTTTTGACTCTGGGATACCCGAAACCTCTCCTGGTAAAAATGGATGTACGGGCCAATGACGTCTAGGCTTGCTCATCCAAGGAGGACCTCGCCACCATAGAGGGTGAGTCGCAAGCTGTGTAGGCGTCAAACCCCGCGATAAGCAGTCACTTGGATTTTCGCTGCCTTTAATATGAAAGAAATGGTCGGAACTCAGGTTATCCTGTATCTTTGACACTCGATTTGCGTCAAATGTCTGCCACCTATGCGGTGACGAATGAATCCAACTTAAGGCCACAGTTGAATCTGAAAACGCCATCACCGTGTCAATCTGGTAACGAGCGTTATAAGTATCATAAACCTTTTTCATTACTTTTGATAATAATAAAGCTGCACATAACTCAAGACGTGCTAGTGAGACTACCTTTAGTGGTGCCACCTTAGACTTTGCACAAATTAGCCTAACAGTAACGTCTCCACAAGGTAAACTAACGTGAAGATAAATCACGCCACCATATGCTCTTTCACTAGCGTCAGCAAAACCAAGCAGAATAGCAGAGCACTTTTCAATCACTCCAACATGTCGAGGGAACTTCATTTTAGCGATTTCCGGAAGTTCACTCTGAAATTGATTCCACAAGCGAATAATTCGCTGGGGAGGTACCTCATCTCAGTCAATCTTTAGAGTCCAAAGTTCCTTGATGAGAAGCTTAGCGTATAATACGACCGGTGCTACTAGTCCCAGCACATCAAATAAACGTACCACCAATGACAACATGTGTATTTTTGTACACGGTCTTTCATGTACTTGTACTTTAAAGGCAAATTCATCACTACTAGGATGCCAGCAAAGACCCAAAATTTTTAACGTCTCCTCTTTGTCAAACTCTACGCTCTGTGAGAGACGGTATTCTACAGGGATTCCTTCAAGCACTTCCTTTGAATTACTGCTCCTCTTCACCAACTCGAACTCTGCAGACTTGAAGAAATCGATTAGTTCATGTGCCGCTGCATTAGCCTTCTCAGAGTTTAACAACGAACTCGCAACATCATCCATGTGTATATCTCTTGTAACAATTTCTTTGGCAATCGGATACCGATCTCCTTCGTCTTCAGCTAGCTGTGCAACAGTTCGCATCGCCAGATACGGACTGCTCTTTAAGCCAAATGGGACGCAGTTAAATTGAAAACTCTGCACCTCTGGGGTAACAATCGTAACTGGTTTGATTGTATCGTCGTTCTGATAAATTTCAGCGCTGAAGTTTGGACGATATAGAATCCGCTGAAATTTTCTATCTTGCAGGCGTACTCCGATCCTTAAGTACATTTGCCGTATACCCGAAGATATAGCTATTGGAAAAAGTCGCAAATTTAAGAGAATAGTAAACAGATCGCGTTGTAGATTAGGACCTGTGTGTAATATGTCATTCAGAGAAAAACCACTGGTAGACTTCGCACTAGCGTCTAATACCGGCCTAACCTTGCTCGTCACTTTATCTTCGCGTAAGACTGCATGATGAGGTATGTAGAAATTAGGGCCACTTGTGGATTCAGCAGTGATCACTGGTGACAAGTAGGACTTTTCCAGGTAATCCTTTATGACCTCGTCATAAGCGGCCTTAAGCTTAGGACTTGCCGCAAACTTCCGTTCTAAATAATTAAACCTGCGCTTAGCGCCTTGAAAGGAATCACCCAGTAATTCTGTACTATCTTTAAAGGGTAGGGTAACCTCGTAACGCCCGGAGGTCTCTCTAACTGTAGTGGCTTTGTAGAAATCCTCGCATTGCTTTTCCTCAACACTTAAGCTCGGTTCTGCTTTAATTTCATCTAGTTCCCAGAATTTTTTAACTAACGACTCCAAAGACATTTCCCCCCCAGCAGTCGCATGAAATGTGACAGACGTTGGTGGTGGAGTTGAAAGTGTAGGAGCATCGCCCATAATCACATAACCCAATACAGTTTCCAGTGCATCTGGGAAACCGGGATGGCTAAGTATCTTACCGGGCAACAGCATTTCCGCAAATAGATTCACTCCGATTAGCAGGTCTATCTCTCCGGGAGTTCCCCACGAATCATCTGCTATCGGTAGAGTCCTTATATTGTCAAGGAATTCTGTCTGTACTTGACACGTAGGTAAATGACTGGTAATATGACTCAGCACTAATGCCTTAATATTGAACTTGGGACCTGTGTCAAAGCGCGATTTGAAACTTACAGCTACCTCGCCTTTTACCACTTGCGATGCACCACCCTTCACAGTCACAAGTGTGTTAGACTGGATTTTCAATCGCAATTTAGCACAGCATTTGCTAGTAATGTAATGACTTTGTGAGCCAGGGTCTAGCAGACATCTAATCGTGACGTCTCGGTCATCTCTATTAGTTGCGTATACCTTTGCCGTTGCCAAAACTTGAGTCATGCCTACCCCACCTTGTGTCGACGACATTGTACAGTATGAAACTTCAGGAGGGCTTAAATCCTCCGTAGGTTCTTCGTCAATTTCACTTCTTCTAATTGAATATCTTCGGAAAATGCTACATTTGTGCTTAGGTGCGTTTTAGTACCTTCTTTATCGAAATGAAGTAGAGTGTGGTGTCGCCCATTGCACTTACGAGAAGTCGTGGTGGAGTTACAGTAAAATGCCGTGTGCTGTGTACTTAGGCAATTAATGCAAAAACGACTATCCTTTATAAATCTGAATTTATCCAATGGTGGTAAAGCTTGAAATTTGTTGCATGTGAACAAATGAGGGTGAGCGTTTGCTTTACACAACTTACATTCCTTGCTTCCTTGAGTTTGAGTTGTCTGTGTAGTAACTAATGCGCGCGGCACTATTGGTCGCGCATTGATGCGTCCGCTCGAGGTGTGGGATATTCACATTTCGTAGAAGTTGGCTTAACGCTACAGGATTTTGACTTGCTCGCGAACAAATTTCAAAAAGTCATTGTATCGTGGCATATCTTCGTCACTTCGGATGTGTTCCTCGAAACTCTTAGCGGTATCTGAATCAACCAACTTAAGTCCGACGTGCACGAAAATGAAGTCGCTTAAGTCTCGGATCTTGAGTTGTTTTAAAGCAGCAATTGTCGCAGCATATTTATCTACAATTTTTTCTAAGTTGCTTGCCGACGGGCCGTTCACACTTTTGAGAGAAAAAAGTTGATTTAAATAGGTCGTGGCTAAAGCTGTGTCATCTTTATATTTGTCAAGTAGGGCGTTCCAAACTAAGGAATAATTTTCGCCTGCAGGAACAATACCGGCGCACACATTCTTGGCCTTGCCTGTCAGGTGACTGAGCAGATAATGGATTCGGTCAGAATTGCACAAGTCTTTATTCTCATGGATAACCCTCTTAAATGTTTCGTAAAAGAAAGGGAAATTTTGGATGTCGCCGTCAAAGGTAGGTAATTCAATGCGTGGAATTTTCAAATTGTAGTCAGATCGAGTCGAAGGAGCAGCGGTTGGAGGATTCTGCGATCGAGTCGGGGCAAGTTCGGCTTCGAACCGATGTGCGGCTTCTTTCACGAAGCAGAATAGCCCGTCAAAGGCGCTTACCGAGTGGTAGTTCACCATGTAGTCGGGATTAATTTCTAAATTTAGAAGATTTATACTATCCACAGTTGTCATGTACTCGGTCCGTAGTTGTTTCACATGACGCGCTTGTGACAGAAACATCTGTTTTGCAGTTACGTCCTTGACCTTGGATATACATTCAAAAACGGCGGAGATTTGAGAGAAATACATTTCACGTTTCCCCTCCAAGAGCCTAAGTCGTCTCTCTAATTCAGCCATCTTGACAAGATCGGGACGGTTTTAGTTAAGTTTAAGTGTCTACTTAATATCTTACTAAATTTTTTTTTATTATAGAACACTCACTTCATAAACAGTTACCAAACTGAATTATTTTATTTGAATTCGGCAAATAGTGCGATTACCTCATAAATATGGCGATACAAAAAAACACCCTGTATAACTGGGGGGCGATTTTATATTTATTAATACGACATTGTATTTCAGTGCGGCGGTGATATTAATTAATTACCTATGATAGGTGCGAGTTATAATAGGCCAAATACGTACGCGTGAACTATACAAATAGTAGCCACGAGAAGACGCGAGAAAAAATAAAGCTATGGAATAGCAGTCTACTCGCGGCGTACTATGCGGTTATAATGTGAAACGATTGGGATTGAACTCTGTTCTGGAGATATGCCGTGTTGCGACAGAACAACAGAAAAAGACACGGTGAAATCCAGAGCAGATGCGAATTTAATGTAATGAGCGTAATGAAGATATGAACTACGTAACCAACGAGAGCGAGTAAAGCGAGGTGGGATTTCAATAAATCCCGGTCATCCGGCTCGAAGGACCAAAATATGGTGTGGCGAGAGCGGCAATTGGGTGGACTGTATTTGCGACCAAATTGGCAACACCAGGAAGGTGCTCGTTGGAAAACCGGGAGGGACGTACCTTGGTTTAACGCCCCGCGGACGACGAAGGACGATCGCGGCAGCGTAGGTGGGCGCCGGATGGTCCTGGCCTCTGGTAGTCCAAAGGGGTGGTGCACAGCGTAGAATATCTTGGATAAATGCGGCGGAAAAACTGAATGTGACTTTCGTGTTCAATTCCCAAAAAACGTCTGTCTTGAATTTTAAAAACATGTCATGATTGTCACTGTCACTTCAAATTTAGTTGATTTTCGGCCAGGAGTCCAGCGCAAGTGCTGGCTGGATAGACCCGCGGAATCCACGAAGGGAGAAACCAAGGTTTGCATCCACTCCTAAGCCTTCACGAGCCCCTCTCAATGTTTACCATATGATCGCAACCAATAGCCCGTGCCAGTTACCGCTCAGACGTAAACAAAAACATTCATTTAAAACCACGTAGACTGTCATATAACATGTGATTAAAAATGAACATAAACAAAATGATTTCAAAACAATAAGGAACGTATGTCTATATTGTCTATGCAGCGATAAAATGGCCTCGATCTCAGTATACTATTAGATACATTAGTTTATTTCCTATGTTTGTTTTGTTTCTGAGTCCCACGACACAGGGTATCCTAGTGTGGGGCCAGAAGCAATGTGTGTGCACACTGTTTATGAGCATAGAACATTTTCAGCATTATCTAGTCTAGTTGTAACATTTACTGCTAACTACGACTTATCACTCAGGTAAAGTGATCAACAATTTATGATTCTGTGATACGTGAAATTTATTTATTAGTTACAAAACGTACAAGATATTTTATTTCATTTGTTTTTGTTATGGTAGGTACTCGTAATAGAGTTGAATCGAACCATATTTCTCTGTAAGGTCTAAACGCATTGGAAGCTATCTATTACCGCTTTGACCATCTCCATCAGCCGTGCTTATCCTACCATGAAACAAAGCCATCGATGGGCCCAGCATTTACTCAAGCATTGCCACAGCCATCCGTACACTTTGAGCAGTTAGTTAACATCAGCCAAGATTCAAGGAGCGTTGTGTTTTCATACACACACAGACCCTTAAAATGGCAACTTATTTTACTTCCAATTTTATCTCTGTAGCTTTATTGCTGCCTCCTTGGTCGAGCCGTTAAGGTGCTTAGCTACCAAGACAGAGATCGTTGGTTCGATTCCCACTGGGGGCCTACGTACAATAGTACAAATGGCCTCATTCTGGGTGTTTTTCAACAATCATATCCAAATCAAGGTAATCTTTATCCAGTAAATACTCGCGATTACACCCGTTTGGTGTATAACTAGTCTGTTTACTGCCTTCAACTAAACTGTAGCCTAGCTATTACTGTATCACAATCTGACAAGTGGAATACCTTCTCGGCCCGGGCTGTCTACTCGGATCGCTCGTTAATCTCAGGCGTCTTCTGCGGAGTACAGTGCGAAATTTAGTAGCGATTTCTATCGTGGGGTGATTTAGGACTATCAATGTCGCTTCAGGAGTAAACAGTAAACAAAACTGGTTTATGTTCTTTTGGGCGAAATTCGTGGTATTTAAAATAGTAGACTAGTTGAACGGGCACAACTTGTTTTGTTATATTAATTAGCCTACGACCTTTTGTTAGACCTACTAAATATACCTACTCGAAAAACTTCATAAAAATCAGTAGGGCCGTTTTAGAGGTGTTGAATTACAAACAATGTATAAAGTGATTTTTATCTTTCTTCTATCTTCTAATATATAAAATTCTCGTATCACCGTGTTAGTGAGCATACTCCTACGAAACGGCATGGCCGATTTTTATAAGATTTTATAAGTATAACAGGTTTATCTATTTTTCATAGCCCTAAGAGAAAAAATATATATATGGCGAAACAACGGTCAGCTTGTAATATAATAAAAATCACGTCTCACAGTGTTGGTTATCGGAAACGAATTCTAGACAATGTATGTGTAACAAATACGTTAGCAAAAGCAGAGGTGTGCACCACGTGTTCAAATTGTTGATTATTCAGACCTTGATTACTTTAAAAAAACCCCAGGTCTTGGATGTTCACATGTTTGTGATGTCGCTGTTCCTGGTTCACACGACACGGGGTATCCTAGTGTGGGGCCAGAAGCAATGTATGTAAATGTCGGCCAAAACGCCTTATCTTTGCAACTCCACTAAACGCTTCTTACAGGTTCATGCTCGTGTGAAAATTTTTATGCACTCAAATACTTATATTTCCCATCTTAACAGCAAAATACAAAGTAGGTACTATTTTAGCAATATAAATCAGAGGTTGTTGTATCTGCTGATGTTATTACGCTGTGTGATAGATAAGACACAGAGACGTGTCTTGATTAGTAGCAAATCTAGAATGGATTCGGGGCGTAAAGCCTTGGCGCCACAAACGTGCCACGTTATCAATCGTGGTTGCATAATTGTACTAAAAGTGAACTTTCTAGGTCGTCAGTCTGCGATGCGAGTAAAGCAGACTTCAGAGAGTTTCCGGCAATTCGCCAAAAACTTTATTTCTTAAGAAAATAAAATTTATTTCAATTGTACGCTACGTATGCAAATAAGTACCCGAGATACAATCTTTGCCTTGTTGGGGACCCCTGGATTTTGTTTTTTTTTTATAAATATTCTTTTTTACTATTTTTTAGTCTGTATCCTTTCAGTATAGTGTTTATATCCTAATTTCAATAAAAGTGTGAAACAAACATAGTGGATTCGTTTAAAAGGGTTTTATTTGTTTTAGAAAATTAACGGTACTCATACGATACTTAATACTCGCTTCTGACCAACATTAAAGCCTAAAATTAAGTTTTTAGTAAGATTTATCCTTCTAGAAACGTCATAAATTTGAATTCCACAAAATAGTCCTGCAAGTCTGTATACGCGCTAGCCATAAAGGTTGCGTACATAAACGAACAATGCTAAAAGCAGTGTTTTCTCTCATTCAATTGTGGTCTGCATGCTTTGAAACCTCGTTTGCAGACGCCCGCCCCCAGCTGTGTAGAAAGGTAAGTCTATTCACAGAATACAAAATAGTACAGGTACAAAAGATTCTCTCCGCAAAATCAATTAAAGAAAAAAGGACTCTAGCAGCGATACAATTAGGTGCAATTCAGATTGCACGGCGCTAAAAAAGCTACGTTAATTCACCTACATGTTACCTCTCTTTCTACCGCGTAACTCTTACCTCTTCTGGCGCCTGAATTCCTACCTATTTGCCACTCCGGAGTGGTCGCCACATGTACTTAAGCGTTCGATACCGACACGCGTAGTGAAACAGGCCTGATTATACCCACATTTTGTTTCTATATTAGTTGTACACTCGGGAGTGAGGCTGGTATTCACAACACACGTTTTCTGTCTACTGTAAATACCATTCTACACCAACTATCAACTAATAATAACTATGTACCGACCTAGTAATGTAACATGTATCTTGTTAAATTGGATCCATAAATATCTTAAATTATTATGAACTACTAGCTGTTGCCTGCGACTTCGTCCGCGTGAGCTTTAGTTGAGAAAAGTGTTTGCAAATAAGTCACGGATACTCTTAGTGCATGCGAAATAACGAAAAGAAAAAAATGTGAGTTCATTTACATACATAGATTAATCATAATTTCAAGTTTCTAACCCTTATAGAGGCCCCGCGTTGAAATGTCAGTAAGTAGGTCAGCTTCTCCTTTTATATACAGGGTGTCCCAAAACTCAACGTCAAGCTGGTTCCGGGTGAAAAGGCAAGTCATACTGGTTATCAGAAAAATAAAAAATTAAAAAAATTATAGGCATGACTTGCCTTTTCTCCCGGTTCCGGCTTGACGTTGAGTTTTGGGACACCCTGTATATAGATATGGGGAGCTTTAAAACATCCGCTGTTGTCGATGTGGTTCAGGGAACACTTTGCAGGTCGTATTAGTGAGCCCAACCCAATTTTGTCAGTTGAAGGATTGAGAGACAGGATAATTATGGGGCGAATGAAATTAGAAGAATTTTGACTACCGGTGCGGTAAAAAGTGGACTCCGTAAAATAATGGGAAGATGTGTCCGAAACAGAGGCGGACATTTTGAACATAAAATGTAGACTCTATGGTATTTTGTTGAAACTTAGAAACTTAGTAAATATAGTATATTTTTGTTTTGCTTAGCTGGTTTTTTCTCCAATTTTGTTATTTTTTAAACCGTAGATTGTTATACCTCGTAGTGCCGATGAAACGTAGAAAGGTTGAGGTGCATTCGCAAAACAGGTGCCATAATATTTTTTTTAGATATCTTTTAAAGAAAAATAATCTTCTATCTATCTATCTCTAAATTTTGATAAGTGTTTTTAAATTTTAATTGTCTAAAACGACTTATTTATTCATTTTACGTACAATATTGGTTATTAAGGTCATAAAGCATCTTATTTTACATGTAAAATGTAACAATCAAATAATTGACTTATCCACTTCAAATTATGTAAACTTGGTTTCTCTTTTAAGTGAACTTCATCTCGAGTTATAATTTCCCTAAAGTCGTTTATTAAATTAGCATTACACACACACACACACACACACACCCTCACACACACACACACACACACACACACACACACGTAAAGCAATTCATTGTTGTTACAGAGCACATTAAGGCAAGTCAAACTTTGGAATTAACGTCTCAGATGAAGTAGAATTACGTGTATTACTCGCGAGACCGTAATATTTAATGAACGAAGTCCCGTAGAGAGTCTTAATTATGTAACGTGGCAGCTTTGTCACTCGATAACTTTGTATACGACTCTTGATGGAACTTATGCGGTCAGACTGTCTTTGCAACTTATTCAGCGCTTATAATTTTATAACTTATAATTTTTAAGGATAACTCTGTAATATACAGAGTTATCCCTAAAATTATAATTTGAAAGAACGTGAAAGTGAACTACATTTATTTCCAAAACACAACACAACTTGACACAATTGGTGCATTTTGATATTTTAATAATTGGCAGGAATGATATAAATTTGAGCACGGGTCTCTTCCCTGAGGAAGGTGTAGGGCATCATACTCCACCACGGAAGCCAAGTCCGCATTGGTGGAGGCTTGTATGACTAGTGGCTGGTCTTACTGTCAGAAGTTTTCAAGCCGCCCTAAGGCCTCTGACTTAGCTTAACGACTTCCAATGACAAATTGGCCGTCAATTTTATTAAATTGACGGCCTATTTGTCATATTTGCACTTAATGCATACTTTTTGGATATATCTTTGTCCTGCACAGAACAGTTCCCATTTTATGCAAAGGATTAGACACAACGCGATGGCAGTGACGATAACGGGGACGGTCCATAGATACATAATTTACTGCAATATTCTTCGTTCCCAGAGTTGAACTCATAAGGTACCGACTACTCGCATCTTATCAATCAATACGCGCGGCTAGAAATAAGCGAAACAATAATCAATGATGGTCTGCTTCATAAGGTGGGGTAGTGGCTACTGAAGGTCCCGCACATGGAAGATTTTCTTTGGAAGCTTTGTCGAAATATCAGAATATCTTTTTTTTTTGTAAGAATTTTTCGGTATTTTTAGTTTGTTATGTCGCTGTCTCTGGTTTCCACGACACAGGGTAACCTAGTGTGGGGACAGACACAATACATATAATGTGCCTGTATGTAAATGTTTTGTTTATGTTTAATTTATCTTAGTCAGCTAAAATAATTAGGGCTCGGTCCAAGTGTACATTTTGATGAGAACTGCCTATTTTAATACACTTGGACCGAGCCCTAATTATTATGAGTACAGTTTAGTAGGCAACTAATATAGGACATTGGTCTGAGTGTACTAAGATGATGAAAACGCTACTTTAGTACTCGCAGTAAAAGGAAGTATAATATTAATTGCTTACGAAAGTTTAACAGTCTTATTTTGTGTAACAGAAAGCTTTAGTTAAAAAGCTAACAGCCCTATTTATAAAGACACAATTCCTCAAAATCACGCCTTTGAGAGTTTAATCTGAGGTTACTTCTTTCCCTTGTAAAATCTCTACCACATACCAGTTTAATCGAAGTTTATCGAGCGATGTAAAGAATTTGTTTCGTACCAATAAGTCTGTAAGGGTGTTGAAAGAAAAATGACACCGGATTAAATCAAGTTCACAGATCATTCTCACACGGCGGCGATAGTATATTGCAGCTGTAGTGTAGATTATACAACAATAGTTACAGTCTTTTAGCTTTTAGAATATACCTCGAGCTTCGGTTTTCGCCGAAAGCACACGAGTGTAGGTAATACTACTTCCTGCTCTGTATTAGTTCCGATTTCAAAATTAAGTGTCATAGTAGTTCCGATATTTCTATTACACGAATATATTATCCGATTCTATCCGATAGTAGCCGAGGTATATTCTAAAAGCTAACAGACTGTAACAGGCTACTTTTCTGTTAGATTACTAAGTAAAGGCATAAGCTGATGAGGTATGATTAATAAACGGACCCTGAGAACGGCAGATAAGGGAAGGGAGGACGTAAAAGTGCACCCAGCCCGTAATGAAGGACGGGAAATACAGCCAGTTTCATTGTGGAATTATTATGATTGCCCGTTGCAGAGCGCGGATGGATTTGCGATGTTTTACGATTGGATTTGCTGATGAGCAACTTGGGGTTTGCTTACTTGTTGGGAATAACTCTATGGGAGGTGACGTTGTATTTGTGAATATAGAACAAAAAATAAGCAAGAATATCCTTGTGAACCATTTGTTTGTGAAAAAGAAATGTTTTACATTTAAAATTTATTGTAAAAATGTTGTAACGGATATATGTAATACTAGCTGACCCCGCAAACGTTGTTTTGCAGGATAGGGCTATGAAAAATAGCAGACCTACTATAATAGTTTCTGAGGAGTACGCGCACTGACACGGTAATATGAGAATTTTATATATTAGAAATAGATAGATAGAATATTCTTTATCGCTCGTAGCCTGGTCTGCCTGAGTGATCTTAAACGATCACTAAGGTTAAGCAACATACAGCACGTTCAGTCCATGGATGGGTCACCGTCTTTGACTAACGCTAGTGGCATTATTCCGAGCGATTCCGTGCTTCGCAAGGCACGTTAAGCAGTTGGTGCTGGCTACCGTCGATAGATGGCAGTCGTTAAGCCACGTCAGAGGCCTTAGGGCGGCTTGAAAACTTCTGACAGTAAGACCAGCCACTAGTCTGATAAGCCTCCACCAATCCGGACTTGGCCCCCGTGGTGGAGTATGGCATATACCTTCCTCAGGGAAGAGACCCTTGCCCCTCGGTGGGGACATGATGGGTTGATGATAATGATTATTCTTTATTGTACTCATAAATATGTACAGTATAAACATAAAACTCTTATTTCACACGCCGTAAGGACTTTAATGCAATAAAAAGCTTTATTTGAAGAGTAGCAAATTTACTACAGCGTATTCTCGTCGAGGTTAATTAGTTGTGACATTTTTGAAACCGTAGTCAGTATATTACCATGTATTTGGAGAATTAAAGGAACTTTTGTTGTTCAAAAGTTCTGACAGACATAATTTTAAGCGGTTTCCCCTGTGATTAAGCGAGTAGTTGGTTCAGCCCTCGTATTACGTAACTGTCAACCAGGGCTTCCCAAATTAATGTTAAAAACTGCGCCTACATCGAATAATGGTCTTCGATGATATTTTTATACGGCCAACAATACTCTTTCCTATAGTAAAGGCGAGACATCATCATCATCATCATCATCAGGCTATATTAGTCCACTGCTGGACATAGCCCTCCCCTAATGAGCGCCATAGCGCCCTGTCTTTAGCTTGCCGCATCCAGCATCTGCCTGCAGTCCTTCGCAGACGGCGGGGTGAGCGAGGGCGAGACATAGTCAAGCTAAACGGGTTCCGTAGTCACTTAAGGAACCCTTACAGTTTCACTAAAAATATCACTTGAAATATTTATATGCATTACAACAAAAACCTGTAACTGAATAAGAGTGGAAGAGCCAGTAAAGGTCGCCCGAGGCCAAGATATTTCGACCATATAGAGGATGCATTAGCAAAGGGCCAGATGAAAATTTCCCAAAACCGGCGTGCGTGCATGCAACGACTACTGAATGTCAACAAAGCGAAAGTGATCTGTCAGGATCGTGGAAAGTGGCAGTCCCTGGTCTGTGCCGACTCGTCTGGGATACAGGCGTGAGTTTATGTATGTGTGTTACTAAACCGGATTATACGAGATACAAACAAACTAGGGTTCTCTTCATCCCTATCTTTTCTCTCATACATTTTTTACAGAGTTTAGTCAAGCTAGTGTACGATTTCAGCCTGAGTGGTGACCCTTGATATTATTCAAACAGACTAGTCAGGGAGCTGGATATTCAAATTTATTCAACGTCGGGAAATTAACATTCACATAGTTTCGTCGCGGAAAAAATAATTTTCATTTACTAGGACGCTCGAAATTCTTAATCCCTCTGGCGACGTCTGAGCGTGTACAGTCGACAGCACGTCCATCTTAACCTTAATAATTATATACAGGGTGTTGATTTGTACAGTTTAATCCGACTCAGGGGTGGTTATTTACGTGATACTGAGACAAAAAATATATAAAAAAGATAAGATAAGATAAGAATATTCTTTATTGTACACGAGGAGAAACACAAACATAAAATATTTACAAGGTACCAGTACAATTGTACAACAGTAAAATGTTTTGTTTTAGTGAAAATTGCCTAAATAAAAGTTATATGGCTTAGCTTCTATCGTTTGCACTTTACGGGTCCGGGGGGGGTTTCTAGGAGCAGGGCGAGAGAGTACGCCCGCGCGTTCGCCGCCGGCGCCGCAAAACCGGGGATTTTAGGTGATTTTCACTAAAAAAATATTATTTTTATATATTTTTTTTGCTTCTGTATCATGTAAATAACCACCCCTGAGTCGGATTTAACTGTATAAACCAACGCCCTGTATATAGCTCCAGTAGGTGCTATGTAAAAAAATTGTATGACAAAGTTGTAGAGAAGGTACGATCGATACGATCGAAGGTTAATTTTATACGTGCACTATCTATTTTAGTAACAGATACCTCTGGTGAACCTGCTGTCGACTGTACTCTACTCTAATGTAATGTTACATTACGGGTAACTATGGCACAATAAAGATAAATCCGAGGCCCACTGTACATACATTCGTTCAAATATAAGCAAAGCGATGTAGAAGTCGAAGAAAAGATTTCTTATTGAATTTTATGTTATTCTTCAGATTAGAATGTTTTTTTCAAAGACACCTTTTTTCCAATTCCTTTTTTCAGAGTGATGTCACAGTAGTAAAAATATATTTGTGGAAATAAAAAAGGTCTTAACAGTTCTAGAATGAAAAATGAAGTTATTTACGTAGTTATATTTAATCTGGATCTTGCGGTACCAAAGAAATTCAACGGAATAAAAGAAGTCAACAGACTCATCTCGATCTTAGTGAAGACTTTTCAGCAACTAGTTTTTTTATTTATAGTTTTTTTATTTATTTTTATATGATATTAGTCGGGGTTATATCGCTCGTAGCTCAGGTGCCTGAGTGAACATAAAACGATCATGAAGGTTAAGCAACATAGGGCGCGTTCAGTGCATAGATGGGTGACCGTGTATGACTAACGCTAGTGGCATTTTTTCGAGCGGTTCCGTGCTTCGCAAGGCACGGTAAGCAGTTGGTGTCGGCTGCCGTCCATAGATAGCAGTCGTTAAGCCAAGTCAGAGGTCTTAGGGCGGCTTGAAAACTTCTGACAGTAAGACTAGCCACTAGTTTTACAAGCCTCCACCAATCCGGACGTAGCCCCCGTAGTAGAGTGTATTCTATATCTTCCTCAGGGAAGAGACCCGTGCCCCTCGGAGGGGACATAATGGGTTGATGATGATTATTTTGGGTTGAGACATGGATAATTTTATTGTGTACACATTGAATTTGTCGACAAAATAATACATACATACATAAACTCACGCCTGTATCCCAAAGGGATAGGCAGAGACCAGGGACTGCTACCTGTCACGATCCTGACACATCACTTTCGCTTCTTCGACATTCATTAGTCGAACAAAAATAAATAATCTATGTAAATAAAATTCAAAGTCCTAAATTCATTCACTCATCAACGCCCAGCCCAAGCCGTTGGACCTAGGAAGCTGAAATTTTGCACAGCGGGTCTATATATAATTTAAGCAAGGAATAAGACTGGGTTTTTTTAAATTCAACCCCGAAGGGGCCGAAAAGGGTTGCCAAAATTTGTATGGGAGGTATAAAGGAAGTTGTATAATTTTCTTGAAATTTAAAATAAATACACTTCAACACAATTGATTAAACACGTGTTTCGCCGTTTTTTCTAAATTTAACCCTTAAGGTTTAGTGAAAGGGGTTGCAAAATTTTGAACTAAAGTCCACGCAGACGGAGTCGCGGGCGAAAGCTAGTGTGCTTATAAAAGTTGACATTGTTTTAGTCGCCAGTATATGAATCAGCAAGCGTTAGCTCCAATTAAAAATAGAGCTGCTTCGAGCTTTAGAACTGCAACACTGACTTAAAGATAATGCCCACAGCTCCCGGCCCAATTATCCCTCTTGAAGATTTATGTGACTCTGATAGAAGGCGAACCCTTCTCACGGGTAAATGATGACCATTTTTTTCCTATATACACATTTTTTCTCTTTCCAGTCTCTGGGTATCACTGAACAAAAATACTTTTAGTTTATTGGTTCCTTGTCAGAGAGATAGCTTTGAGTCTCCATATAATAATATGAGACTTCAGCGAGGGTAAAGCACAAATTCTTATTGAGTTTTTACAGTTTTACCTCAGCATATTCCTTTTCAACTCAGTGGTGTGCAAAGGGAGAGGCCTCAACCGTCAACAATAGGCCGATGATGATGATATTCCTTTTCACGGTAACTGCATAGCCGAAACATGGTATAGATATATTTAATAAAATGTAAGTAAGGTTTAGAGCACAAATATAAAGCTTCAGAGTAGAGAAAAACTGTTGATTGTAAAAACATGAAAGAAATCAATGGAGTATATTGGAGCACGTCATTTTGAAGTTCAAACATAAACATTCACATACAGGCACGTATATTGCCTCTGGTCCCATACTAGGATACCCTGTGTCGTGGCAACCAGAATCAGAACCCTTTTGTACCCAGCCCGGTTTCGATCTCGGGACCTCTCGCATTGTAGGCAGACGCGCTAACCGCTGTGCCACGGAGTTCATCAAAAAGAAATATATTACGACTAAATAGGTTTTAACAGTAATAGTTGACAAACTTATAAAGTCAGGAAACTGGTACATAATTTAAAATTACTTTGGCGACGTAAGATAAGTAAAAAAATGCTTATAAGAATCAAAAATCCCTTCCTCCACGTTCGTTTCTTTTGACGACCAACTACGGAACCCCGCAATGCGCGTGCTGTGACTCTAACTGGGCCGAATGTTTTAAGCTTAGAGAAGGCAGGTACAGTCGACAGCATCATCGTATACACCCATGCACTCTACTCCTTTGAATTACGGGCGACTTTGCAACTAAAATGTGAAGGTTGACGTGCTGTCGACTGTACATACCTGCTGGTCTTTTTCAAACAGATTACAAACCACTTCATGACAATGGACCTATATCACAGGATAATATCAGTCTGATATTGTTGTCGGAAAGAACTCGTGTTTACCAGTAAAAATAAATTTTAATATTCAGCGACGCGGTCGGGACACAGTGTATACGCCCTACTGTTCTTCACAAAGACATTTTCAAGCTAATCTTAACATTTGGAAAGCATCTTAGTAAAAAAAACATCTTTGAAATTCGGAAAAATCTTGAGGAAAAAGAGCAAGTTCACTCCTTTTATATTTTATTGTGCTCTATGTGGATCAATACGAACAATTTGCGATTTGGTCATCATCTCATTCAAGAACGTTTGACCGATGACATTTTAAAAATGACTGCGTTTTTGCTCAAGCCGTTAAGGCGCTTAGCTACTTAAAGAGGTTGTAGGTTTGATTCCCACAGAGAGCCACCGTGCTTAGGGTGTTTTTAGATGTTTGTAATGTCCTTGCCTGCTTAGCATAGCACAGGATATCCTAGTTTGGGACCAGATCAAGTGATTGTGTTGTAAATAAGTTATTTTATAGTATTATGTTTTAAAAATATGTGTTTAGTAGTTTCTGTGTCCTAAACAGTTCATTTTATCAAAATCTGCGGATTCAGTTACTCTACAAGTTAGACGTAGCTTAAGAATAAAAATCTGTTGCTGTCGTGGGTAAGACAGCTTATTATGTATTAACTCGAATGACCGACCTCTCTTATATTCTACTTCCTTTTTGCGGATCTACGTACCTACATACTAAAAAGCTTTTATGATGGCTTGATAAAGATAACAAAGCTTTTAAAGACGACCTCTGTGGCACAGCGGTTAGCGCATTTGCATGCCTATCACACAATAGGTCCGGATTCGAATCCCGGCTGGGGACAAAAATCACTCCAGGTCTTGGATGTTTAGATGTTTGTGATGTAGCTGTTTCTGGTTCCTACGTCACAGGGTATCCTAGTGTGGGGCCAGAAGCAATGTATGTGCCTGTATGTAAATGTTTATGTTGAAACTAAGCATCAAAAGCATCGTATTTGTACTTAGGTTTAATACGATCCATGAGCGACGTTTAAGAAAAATATGTGTTTAATCATAACAGCTGGATGCATCTGTTTGTATGCTGTCGTAAAGTTAAAAAACAAAACTTTACTACTGGCCCGCTATGTTTCAATCCGTTTATATATCAGCTTCTCTAGCATGGAACTACCAATGGTTATTGGAATTGATAATTTTGACACTACAGATCGTGCACTCTATAGTGTGATTCTTTATAAAGTGCACGTAAGAAAAAGGGCGATACTAGGCATATTTTTATCGACATCGACTCTTAAAAAATAAGTTATATTTAAAAAAATAGATATTTTTTAAGTTGTAATTGGATATCCCATTTAAAGAAATTCTTATGACTTCGGTTCTGATTTAGGTAGCAAGCTCAAACAATGATGTGATCCAAAAAGTGCGCCGACATATTAAAACACAGTTTTATACAAAAACTAACTTTTACTATGAATAAAAAAAGATTATTCCAGAAAAAACGTGTATTTTTTTTTGTTTATTTTAATAAACCTAATTTTCTCAGAATAAAGTCCTGTTAAAAAGATTAAAAAAAATAAAAAATATAAAATCTAAAGCTTTTCTTTTTATTTTTTAAAAATTTTTTTTTTCGATAAAAATAGGCCTAGTATAGCCCTTTTTCATATATATGTACTTTATAAACAGTCACTCTTTATTCCATAGTGGTACAGTTGAATTTTCAACGATATCGTAAAGGTTGAGGTGGTATCGGATGTACAAATGACCTCAGTCTGTTTGTTATATCTTTGCCTGGTCACCATAGCACAGTTACGTCGGCCCCCAGGAATCCAACCCACGACCACTTTCTTGGTAGCCAAGCGCCTTAATAGTTCTACCAACGAGGCAGTCGAAATTTTACGTAACACACAATTTGACTGTTAGCTTTTAGAATATACCTCGGGCTCTAGAGTAGGCTTCGGTTTTCGCCGAAAGCACACGAGTGTAATACTTTTTCCTGCTCTGTATAAAATTTTTCTTCACTATTTTGAAAAGTTATGTAAAGTTAAGTGTCATATAGGTCCGATATTTCTATTACACGAATATATCCGATTCTGTCCGATAGTAGCTGAGGTATATTCTAAAAGCTAACAAACTGTATTCTCAATAAATAACAATACAAAATAAACCTTACCTTATTGCAATATAATCGATTCTATCCGATAGTAGCCGAGGTATATTTCAAAAGCTAACAGGCTGTAGTCTATTCTAACGATTTTCACGAGTTCCAAGCGAGTCGTAAAAATCACTAATAATATGATTGAGATTGAGAGTTCTGACACATTATTCAAGAAGATCAGTTAAGACTAATTAGATGCTTCTCTTCATTGCGCATACTACACTAAAATTACTTATCAAAAAAACCTAATACCTTGTCATCATCAAACCATCATGTCCCCACCGAGGGTCACGGGTCTCTTCCCTGAGGAAGGAATAGGCCATACTCCACAACGGGGGCCAAGTCCGGATTGGTCGAGGCTTGTAAGACTAGTGGCTTGTCTTACTGTCAGAAGTTTTCAAGCCGCCCTAAGGCCTCTGACTTGGCTTAACGACTGCCATCTATCGACGGCCGCCGGCACCAACTGCTTAAAGTGCCTTGCGAAGCACGGAATCGCTCGGAAAAATGCCACTAGCGTTAGTCATAGACGGTAACCCATCCATGGACTGAACGCGCCGTATGTTGCTTAACCTTAGTGATCGTTTAAGATCACTCAGGCAGCCCAGGCTACGAGCGATTCTAATACCTAATACATTAAAATTACTTTTAAAAAGAAAACCTAATACCTTTTTAAGATTTTTTCCATTAGTGGCAATGGCGTTACAGCATGGAGCCTCTTAAGTGTCCACGGAGCAATAATTTAGTTGGATAATGAACTCTACAGCGAATATAAACAAGAACTTTTAAAATTTATATTTATAAGTTCTTGCCGCTCCCAATGACACTAATATAGTCATAGCCCACTTACACGACTCTGCTCTCACCCGGCAAAATAGCTGACAGCTCGCTGTCAGCTAATTTATGATGCCAATGTAAAATATATCTAAAGAGCAATATTTAAAGCCCATATTTGAATTATATTATTTTTGCCGGGTTTGAGCAGAGTCGTGTAAGTGGGCTATGACCTTTAGTCGGCTCTTTTTAGGGAGCCTTCACAGTGTCTTGCATCCTTGTAAAAATCCTGGCTGGAAACAAAAAAGACCCCAGGTGTTAGATGTTTACATTACATGTTTGTGATGTCGCTGTTTCTGGTTCCCACGACACAGGGTATCCTAATGTGGGACCAGAAGCAATGTACGGGCCTGTATGTAAATATTTATGCTTTACTATGTAACGATTCAAGACGCTCACCAACCGCGCTGGCAAAAGCGTCACTGTAAAACCATCCTTAGTCAGGGTCGGCTAATCTAATTTTTTTTACCCTACTCCGGCAAGGTCCAAAAGGAGGTTAATGTGTTTGGCTTGTGTGGGGTAAAATACATTTATTAATATTAAAGAAAAAAATAAACACCTGGATGAAAAACAAAGGACATATTTTATGCGAATCGGACTCGCCGACTGAGGGTTTCATACAAATTTCTAGGTAGGGGTTTTCCGTGTTTTTCCTTTTTTAATGATTTTAACAACAAACGTATTGTTTTCAAATTATTTTCCAGTTCTTGTGGTATAAGACGATATTATTTGCAACATTGTAGAATAATTCTAGGAAAGTATTTAATGAATTTAGATTCCCTTGAGTATCGAAATAAACGTTTTTTATTCGACATAAACGGCCCGCTATTTTACGTGAACTTATTTTTGTGAAGCGGATGGTTAAGTAGCTCATTACTCAAAGTACTTAAGCAGAGTGTATTGTTTTATAAGTCACTTAGTAACTATTGTTATTTCAAGTCTTCGGTGGTTAAAAACTTCTCTTTGTTCAGAATTTAATAGAAGCTTTGTGCAAAGAAAAGTTACTTTACTAAATTTTTTTCTTCATTTCAACAAGGCGTTTTTGGCATTACTTGCCGATATGAATTGCTTACTTTTATACAAATACTAGCTGACCCGGCAAACTTTGGTTTGCCAAATAGGTGTATTAAAAAATAAATGACAACCTATTCCCAGACCTAAGAAATGAAATGAAATGAAATGAAATGAGTGAAATGAAATAAGTATTTATTGTGAATCATACATGGGTAAACTTATGCAACGAGTGGAATTTGCGAACAGGTATCTCCAAAAATTACCTTAACAGGTGTATTCACCTTTTATCTTAAGAATAATGAAATAAAATAAACTTTAAAAATTTACATTTTAACAACATTAAAGATCTGACTTAAATTACTTATATTCAAAAAACTCTTTTAAACTATAAAAACAGTGTTCTAATAGCCATACCTTAGTCATCATTTTGAAGTATTCATTTTTACATTCGACTCTTTGAAATAGTTTGGTAACTGATTATAAATGTCTACACACATGGCAAATGAATTTTTTGATACAATGGACAAATTTATAGGGGGTTTGTGAAGTTTATGTGTGTATTTTGAACGGAGAGTACGTGTCGAGACTTCTTGCTTGCTTTGGAAAAGGTATCTATGTTTAAATACGAATATACCGATTGTATATATAAAATTTCATCGAAATCGGCCAAGCCGTTTCGGAAGAGTATGCGCACTAACATTGAGACTCGAGAATTTTATTATATAAAAAGAAGACTAGCTGACTCGGCAAACGCTGTTCGCCGGATATTTTTTTTTCACCTAGGGCTATGAAAATAACAACCTATTCTCAGAGCTACCGATTGTATGTATAAAATTTCATCGGAATCGGCCAAGCCGTTTTGGAGGAGTATGCGCACTAACATTATGACACGAGAATTTTATATATTGGTCTTTACCTATGAAATTGCCGTTTTGTATGAAAAATTTAAACGAGTTTTTTTCATTTATTTTGTATTGTATTAATTGAAGTAATCACCCATGCAATCAATGCATCTTTGCCAACGCAGTGACAGTTTATTGATGCCCTTCTTAAAGAAATCAGCTGGACGGGAGGCAACAAATCCTTCAAAGGCATTTTGTACTGCCTCTCGGGTATTGAATTTTTTTCCCGCCAAGAAGATGTCGAAATTCTGAAAAAAGTAGTAGTCTGTAGGCGCAAGGTCTAGGTGGATGACGGAGAGATTCCAACCCCAGTTCTTGCAACTTGGAGACCGTCTGCTGTGCAGTATGAGGTCGCGCGTTGTCGTGCAAGAGCAGCGGAGACGAGCGATTGACCAATGCTGGTTGGAAATGTGCCAGCTTCTCCATCATTGTGTTCAGTTTTTCACAGTGCACATCTGCAGTAATGCTCAAACCATATGGTAAGAAGCTGTTATAAATCACACCGGCGCTAGACCACCAAACAGTGACCATAATTTTTTTAGGGGTGAGTTTTCGTTTCGGGCATTGTTTAGGTGTTGAACCAGGATCCAACCAACTTGCTGAGCACTTGCGGTTATCAAACAGAATGAATTTTTCATCGCAGGTAACAATGCGATTAAAAATTCCTTCATTTGTGTATCTGTTGAGCAGTGCAAGGCATGTCTCGACGCGTACTTCGCGCTGGCGATCATTGAGTTTGTGGGGCACCCATTTGTCAAGCTTTTTTACCTTGCCAATTTGACACAAATGGACCAATATTGTTTTGTAGCTAACGTCGAAAGCTGCTGCTAATTCAGCCGTAGATTGTGTATCATCAGCTTCCACAAGCGCCTTTAATTCGTCATTGTCCACCAAAGTCTTCGGACGACGTCGAGGTTCATTTTTCAGGTCGAAATTTCCAGAACGGAAGCGAGCAAACCAATAACAGGTGGTGTGTTGGCTTGTAGTGTTAGCTCCGTAAACGTCGTTGATGTTGCATGCCACTTGTGCCGCGTTGCTGCTACAACGGTACTCATATTCCATAATTAGTCGAATTTTTTACGTATCCATGATGACGAAAAAGATTGAAATGCGATGAAAATGTAACACTAATCTATAAACAAATGACTACTTTTGGAAAAAAAAATCCATGTTCTTAAAATAAAATTAATTTGAAATTAGAATTCTTAGCCAAACCAAAATTATTTTGATTTGAAATGGCCAGTACTGCAGAACGGCAATTTCATAGGTAAATACCTATTATTATTAGAAGAAGAAGAAGATTACGAATCAAACATTCAATTGAACGAGTAGCGTATCAGTCACGTACCTCGAGTTTTATCACTCTGCGTGTTTATTGAGCAGCTTCGATTCGCCTCAAGTCGATGCTTCTTGGACTAAAGCTACTCAAATGAATAAACAGAGAGGTAACGAATATCGAACCGGAAACTCAGTGAATGACGCTCGAAATTTTCCAAACCATGATCCATAAATGCCAGCCTTAATAATAACTCCCCACAAGTCGACGCTGTTTCGTGTGAGGCTGGTAGATATACGAAGAGTTTTTTTTATTTATTCAAGGAGAAAAAATAGAATTGACAATTGATGTTTGTTAGTATTATGTTGACTCTAATATTTTTATGTAATACTAGCTGACCCCGCAAAATTGTTTTGCCAATATGGGAGTATAGAAAAGTGTTGTCTTAGACTTTTTAGGCAATTTTTTATTTTTTCTCTCCGTAAGAACAATCCTCGTACTTCAAGGAATATTCTAAAAAAAAATTAGCGAAAACGGTTCAGCCGCTCCCGATATTTGAGCTTAGCAAGACAGCGATTCATTTTTATATTGTAGAAGAAGATTAGAGTCAATATAGTACACTTTTTTCCTAAGGTTGTCCCACAGTTGGGTAATCAAATCACAATATCATAAATGGACGTAGTTTAGCAAAAAAGGTTACAACCCACACAAAGTGAGTTTTGAGATATTTGAGTTTTTAGGTTTAAACTGATTTATGCTCTCAACACATGCGAGTTAGACTACCATGTGGCATAACTTTGCATATACTCATCGAATTGTATGGCATATTATGAAAGTCTTTGTTGCTTAAAATACAGAGCATTATCGATCATTTTGGTATATTTACATAACACAAAAATTCCCATGTTGTGGGTTGGAACCTTTTTGCTAATATAAACTACGTCCAAATATAAGGAATAATATTTGATATAGTTAGGAGCTAAGATGAAGATAAACAAAAAAAATATTAAGCAACTGTTTTGGAATAAGAAGGTAAAATTGCTCATACTACATAAGGTTATTAGTATTGTTTCTACATTACAAAATAAAAGTTAAAGGACAAAGTAATGTTACGGCTCAACCGTGAGCAAACCGAGGCACAACTTAATCGTTCAATGTTTGTGTACATACTAGCCATGCTGTTCAAACAATAAAATTCAATTTCCAAGTTTACGCTTTGCTCTCTCCCCGTGTTTGCTGTCAACTTTCAACCTGCTTTATATTGACAGGAAATAATATTTTCTCTCGACGATTTGTCGCGGAACCAACGCGAGAAATATTGTGTACTTTAAGTTCTTTGTTGGCAAGGAAAATGCCAATCAAACAATTTGTGCCAAAGCAAAGTTAAAACAAAGTTAAAGCCTAGCTCTCTTTTCCCGCGCGCGAAAAGTAGAGAATTGCACTATCCTGCGCTCGCTTTGCAAACGAGAATCAAATGCTACGACGCGAGTCTTTGTCTATTCTCGCGCGTGAGATGGGAGATCATGCTAAGGAGGCAATTCGTATCAAGGATACCATATAACTGAGCGGTTTACCTCATCTATTAAGTGAATTTTAGTAAGATTGGGTCTTGCAGAGTTCGAGAGAGTGTTTGAGCGTATTCTATTTGTTCAACCCTTGAGTTTGTGTTTACTCGATAGGTATAACGAATATCATACTCACGTTTAAGTTGCCTACCGCAGAACTAATATTTCAAAAGATCAACTGCGTTCAGTCGACCACGGAATACAATGAAGCGTTTAATGGGCACGTATCTGACTAATCGTTGCCTGTTGTGAATATCGGAATCAGGCAAAAGTACACAATACCAATGATACTTAAGTAAACTTTAAACAAAATAGTGTAATTTTCAATTACGACAACTGATAGTGAGATTCTCAATTGAGAAGGCTTAAACAAAATATTAAGGAATGGGTAAATTACTGACCACTAAATACGTTCAGCGGCTCTAATCAGAATTAGACCTAGTGTATAATAAGTCGGTTTCCCACGGACCGCGATATCGCGGACGGACGCGGACCAGCTCGCACGACACACCGTGGGAAGGGTCTCGGTTCGGTGCGCTGTACCGGTCGTGGGTACGTGGTCGTCGGCCGTCCGCAGAATCGCGCACCGTGGGAAGAGCCTTGTGCGTGGTGCATGGCTGTCCGTGGTCGTCGGCCGTCCGCATCCGTCCGCGATATTGCGGACCGTGGAAAGCCCATTTGTACACATTGTGAGTTAATAATAAAATCTATCCATTGACCAGGAAAATAGTGATTGCTGCTATATTTTTGAACTAAACCTTTCGTAAGCACTACACATTATTAATTGTATTCCGAATACACTTACTTTGCTATTTGTCAAAAGAGTCCGACCAGAGACCAGAGCCTCGATTCTTTTAGTGCATTAAGTATAGTGGGATGGGATGACACATAGTCGGGTCACATGACGTGTTTTTTCATACTAATGACGGCTAGATTGTTTGATATGTGTGCGCGCGTAGACTTAACGTGTCAATGAAACTAAAATCGACATGTTCATACAGTTGTCATTGTATTACAATACATTAGCAGACTCTAAGCATAGGTTTTGCTCTGATTTGCAGAGCTTAATCACGGCGAGCAGAGACAAAATTCGCGTCGTCAGTCAAAAAGTCAAGTAAGCATATCCGGAATAAAGTTATAATTGTTGTGATACAATAAGTGCTTCAGCGAATAATATTTAACAGCTTTTAGGCGCCCCAATTCAGGGCTTTAGTATTTTCATAGAAATACACGTTCCCACTAGATCGTCAATTTTGAGTGTAGCCTTAAAAATCCTTCATTGAACCCTAAAGGAGAATGGCAGGCTTCAGTGGAAGTCTAGTACACCTACAAAAAGTCGTGTTGAAACATGAAATATTTACATTTAATAGATAATTGTATCAGAATTTCTTGAATTAATTTTCTTTTTTTTATAAAGTTAGGAGTCATAAGTTAAGGTTGTTTTTTAAGAAGTTTGGAGGTTATGTTACGACCCCGTTTGCTTGACTGTTAGAGATAAATACCTACACAAATAATTGAAACAAAATCATTCTAATATACACACATACGTACATACCTATGTACACACATATATGTATAAATAATCAGTCAGATAAATAATCAAGAAACATAATTTGAACCAAATACCTACCTACTGCTCAACTAGCAACAGCAGTTTTCTACGTGTAAAGCCACTTTCTCATGTTCTAGGATACTTTAGAACTCTCAGCATAGTCGTAGTCTACTACTACAACATAATATACTACTTTTATAATTCGAATAACAAAAACAACTTTTTCATTAAATGGGGTTTATTGAGAAAGATCTTATCTAAATTAATAAATAATTAATAATTAAATTGTTCAAATAATCAAAATGTTTAGTTCGGGGATTTCGTGGTGCGCGATAATTAAGTGGACTGTATGAAAGCGTCGGTAGGTTGTTTATTGAGTACCTTTGAAGGCGGAGTTTTAGGAAGGCTGAAAGACTTACCAGGTCCGATAGCGAAGGGGGTCAAAGGTCTGCGTACCTCGGGCGGGAGCCGCTTCCAGCTCCTCGATTTACTTTCCACGACCACCCACGGTGAGTTGCGTAACCTGACCTGACGACGATTGAGCCGGGTCCGTCTTTCAGCTCCCTTCAGCACATCAGTCATTGTGTTGGCACACACACACGATACAAAACGAAATATAGGTGACGAGAACGATAGGGTCTCGAAAACGGCGGCAAACAGCAGCACAACGAAAAAGGTGTTGCCTCGATAATGGTTCAAAAACGACAATTAATTAATAATTATTATTTATTAATTTAATTTAATGTGTAATTCCTGGTGTACATACAATAAAGAATATTCTATTCTATTGTAGTCTATTCTATTCTATTCTATTCTATTATATTATATTATATTATATTATATTATATTATATTATATTATATTATATTATATTATATTATATTATATTATATTATATTATATTATATTATATTATATTATATTATATTATATTATATTATATTATATTATATTATATTATATTATATTACATTATATTACATTACATTACATTACATTACATTACATTACATTACATTATATTATATTATATTATATTATATTATATTATATTATATTATATTATATTATATTATATTATATTATATTATATTATATTATATTATATTATATTATATTATATTATATTATATTATATTATATTCTATTCTATTCTATTCTATTCTATCTACATGTCGTACAGAAACGTATGGATAGCGGCGCCTTTTTAATCAACTACACTCTTAAAATAACGTCATCCAAGAAGTTAGCTGGTCGCATCACTCCCTCATGGCGAGCATAACCCAGGTAACAGATGATTTATCATCACATGAGGGCAACACCCCACAGTTATCAGCCCTACAATGCAGTTGCAATAATAACTTATTATTGCTTCTCTGCCACGATTACCTACCTCTTTCAGTTACAATAAAAACAACGACGACGAGACTTCAATTCAATTAAATTATTTTTTATGGCACCCCTAGGATTCTGCCAATGTCAAGTTTGTTGTGGAGATGGCAAGTACCCATCTTCTCTTTTTTTTGCCCCAAGCAGTCCCACAGAACACCATAAGATCGTTTCACCTGTTTGGTATGATGTAGTCTCACGGTAAGATCCTTAATAATATAACAATAAAAGCCAAAATTCATTAACTCATAGGACTTCTTTCGTGAAACGAACTCTACTGATTTTCACTTTGACATGACATTTGTTTTTTTTTTGCTTGCAAGATTGGCCACAGACCTACTAGGTTTAGTTCCTCATTGAGATTGGCTCATTGGATCATTCGATGGCATTCCGTTTCTGTTTGTAAATTGCGTTTTATTTAATTATTTATTATTTTCTTCCCCTTACTTTACAAAAATATTTGAAAAAACTGAAAAAAGAGCCAGTTGCGAAATACTAAAGTTGGGAAAATATAACCCCAAAACATTCTTTTAATAGGGCGGTACACCATTTGCAGTTGTCCTTTAAATAATAAAGTTTAATTAAAATAAAAAGAGTAATAAAAGTGTACAATCGACTTAAATCTAATATGACACCCGTGAATTAAATTGTAAAGGTTGATAATAATATGTAATTGGGCTGACTGACAATTTCATAGCTCAACTGAAATTTGATGAGGCAACAGAAGGTCAGTTATGAATATGATATTTCGTCAGCTGATCAACATAGACATGAAAACCAACCGTTGTAGGCATGTAGTTAAATTACTAGCATTCATACATAGCACTACTAGAATACTAGCACTAGCACTAGTGGTGCTAGTTCATCATCAACCCATTATATCCCCACCAAGGGTCACGAGTCTCTTCCCTTTGGAAAGTATAGGCCATACTCCACCACGGGGGCCAAGTACGGATTGGTGGAGGCTTTGTTAGACTAGTGGCTGGTCTTACTGTCAGAAGTTTTCAAGCCGTCCGTCCTACGGCCCCTGATTTGGCTTACGACTGCCATCTATCGACAGCAGCCGGCACCAACTGCTTAACGTGCCTTGCGAAGCACGGAACCGCTCGTAAAAATGCCGCTAGCGACGCACTGAACGCGCCCTATTTTGCTTAACCTTCGTGATCGTTTAAGATCACTCAGGCAGCCGGGGCTACGAGTGATTTAATTAATATATTCGGTATAATCGAGCGATTAATAATGTGTAGTACTTACGAAAGTTTAATTTCTAAAATATTTTGGCCAAAATACTGAGCCTGGTAGATGACAGCAGTTTTCTTGTTTGTGTTTTATGTACCTATAATGCAATAAAAATCTTTTTTGGTTTATTTAACACCGTGTCGCCCCTAAAACAAAACCCGGCGTATTGCTTTTGTTAAGTGCGACGTATATCATGCCATTTTAATGCCCTATACTCACATGATCCTGATAACATGACCAAACAAAGGACAACGGGATGTCCCTTTACACATTGGTTTATAACCAGCATATTATTCAAATACCCTTTCGTTATTGTAGTTATGAGCATGCCATTGATTAGAATGGGATCAGTGGAATGTACACAAAAGGGGAATTCGCGGACGTTTTACCGTGAATTGAGAATGGCACTGGTTGAGTTTTTGATACGTTTGTAGCCAGCACTTGAAACCATCAATTATTCGTTTTTAGTTAACAAACAGTATCGGTTTTGAGACATTTCTTAGATAAAATATAAGAAAAAATATAGAGAAAAGTTACACCCTTCATCGGAATTTAATGGTTTAATATTGAACCTAATTGCTAAAATTAATCTTCGACGACAGACCGACAGACATGCAGTGTCAGACCGGTCACCCCTGGCAACTGCCACTCCCTCGTAAAACCACCGCTGCCTAGCTGGCTACAGCTGTTTCATTGAAACATTTCGGATTACCTCCAAAATGGTAATGGTGGGCTAAACGTTTCTGAACTACAATATCAATAACCACAATATAGATCTCAGTTTTGACCGATATGTTTCATAAAACACAGCGTTAAAACATAACATTTTTTCCTTTGTGGTTGGCGCGTACCAATTTCGATACTTCATTCTATGATAGTACTGAAATCGACGTGCGTGCACGCAAAGACTAATGTCGATGAAGCGAAACTGATTTGTCAGGGTAGTGGCAGATGGCAGTCCCTGGTCTCTGCATACCTCTCTCGGATACAGGCGTAAGCTTATGTATTGATCAATATTAAAAACACGATTGATTGTCATAAAAAAGTGTGGGATGGCTTTTTTCCCTTGCTTGCTTGAATTCTTGCTGTGTTTTTTTAAATAAGTGAATTGCGATCAACATTAATTTATGAAAAATTATTGATGAGTATCCTAAGACCATATTCGTGTAACTGCAACGGATAAGGTACTTACCCTTACTGCCCCGCAGAAGTTCCCACCCTGTATACGCCGTGGAGCTTGCAAATTTTTCAGCTGTTCTTTTCTAGCAAGCTCAGTGTCACATTGGCCTATTGTTTAAGTCGTGAAAGGATTGAGAGCGGCTAGCCAATATTTCGTAAATCAAAATACCTATTTCAGGCTACTGCATTTTGTTTACTAAGCGCGTTTAAGACCGTTCACACTTTATCGACATGGTTTGTACTCGTAGTTAAGAATGCTTAGGTAAAGTTATGTAGTAGTTGTATTTTTTTATGTGAGTTGATAAAAAAGATTTTTCCTGCAAGTTTTTTTTTGGGTTATGTACTTGGAAAGGAACTTTATTAGTTACTAGCTGCCCTGGCAAACATTGTTTGTACGAGACATTTAGTGGATTTTGTGCATGTTTATAGTTTTTAGGAATATTTGTAAAAATAAAAAATAAAAAATATATACAGGGCGTTGATTTGTACAGTTAAACCCGATTACGGGTGGATAGTTTACGTATCGCTTGTAATTAAAAACATATTTGAATTTATCCAAGCATAAATTTGGCTCACAAAAGGTCGTATTCACTTAGTCTTGAAATCATTATAACGTGTGTTCACACGTTGCGCGGTCGGTCCGCCAAGCGCGCGCGCGTCGCTATCTACTGCACTGAGGTGGCGGCGACACAGAAGAGGATCGCTTGATCGTAAAAACTGAAACGGTAGGCATAGTAAACACTTGTTTGATTCGCCTTTCCCATCATACTTTTGCGGGCTTAGGACCAACAAATTTATTGAGGCCGGTCCCTACTGTAGCAATTGTAAGTACTTACAGCACGTTAAAGTCCAAGATGGCTTCCTACACTAGGAGTCCAGTTTGTCCTCTTCCCTGTGCATGACTTGGTGTATTGAAACTCCCCCACTCTCGCAAGTTAAAAACAATAGTTCTTGCGTTGTAACAACTTACGGCCGGCCGATTAGGATATCGGATAACCCGCCATCAGCACGGGTTCGACACAAGCAAGTTACGTACATAAGTCGGGTCGGGTGCGGACACGAGTGACACGCGCGCGCTCTCTATGCCGGTAGCTCGCAGACTGACTAGTGCCGAGCGCCGACGCCACGCCAGCCAGGTGGGGGGCGCGAGCGCACAGCTCCGCTACGGCCCGCAACACCCGACTCGCGTGCTAGCGATAGAGGCCATATAACTTTATGATTTTTAGGTGATTTTCACTAAAAAAAAAAAAAATATTTTTTTTGCTTCAGTATCATGTATTAACAACCCCTGAGTCGCAGTAAACTGTACAAATCAACACCCTGTATATATAATGTTTAACAGTTCATTATTTTAAAAGTGGCCATTTGAATAGAATTATATTTTTAACGGATTTGTCAAAAAATTGCGCCAAGACGAACCAATACCATGCGCTCGCCTTTAGTCTATAAAAGGAAGGGCTCGACGATAACTCGGCAGTCTTGTTCTGGCGATGTGATCGGGCGGAAGCTCTGCCCGATTTAAGAATTTATATTTATAATTTATATTAAAAGTTACATTAAATTGTGGATGTTGGAAGTGATTATACAGTGATGTGAGATTAGTGAAGTGAATTGTGTTGTTCGTGATAGGTGTAAAAAAAAAATGTGAGTACGAAAGTTTCGGTGGACGATCCGTATTCGCTGTGGTCTGATTTTTTATTTAATGTAGCGCAAAACACATTGTTCACATTATTTAAACTGTGCCTTTATATTTTTAGGTATGTATATATTTAATTACATTTGTTCTTCTACCAGCTTAAATGTTAGGAATTAACGTTTATTATTTGTACGGGCTAGCACCGTACATCTTTCTAGGTCACCGTATTGCTGACTGTGCACCGCGCACAGCCGAGCTCACGGGCTTGTTGCCCGCGTCAGACAGTTGGCTTTTGCCTCTCAGTAACATCTTACATCTTCAACAATGTAATAGTTGGCTTTTGCCTCTCAATAACATCATACGTCAACAAACATGTAACTGTGCACAGTGAGAAATAAAACATGAAAACCTTAAATCCATATACTACTTTATTCAACTACCACCGCTCTCCAACCTACAACATCTTCTGTGCGACAGAGTTGAGTTGCACACGCTCTCCTCTGCTCGTACATTATTATTTCTTGTATCTCATAGTAGGTAATTAACCAATACTTTATATTAGGTACATTATTTTGTACAAATGGCCTCAGCCTGGGTGTTTTTCGATGTTTTTTTAATGTCTTTGTCCGGTTACCATAACCCAGGATATCTTAGTTTGGGACCAGGTCATGCGAATGTGTTGTGTGGAAGTTAATATTATTATTTATAGCAACTGACTGGATGTTAATAGTAAAGTTGCTACATAGTAAACAAAAGGATATTATATAAGTGTAATTGTGCACCCTCACTAAGATAGATCCGTGTCGTGGGCGACTTACAGATGATTAATTATTTTTCTGTAAGAATGACAAGAATATTTTCAGTCAGAAATATTAATAAAAATAATAATAATAAACTCGGCAAAACGGGGGCCCAGTTCTGGTGATTGGTGCCTCTGCCTACTCACTCGGGGACAACGGGCGTGAGTTTTTTTTTTAATTTATTTTAAATGAAGGTCTAAGGGGAATAATTGGCTTAGTCAAGTCACATTTAGACAATTTTACAGTACACACTATTTAAGTTGTGAATGTGTTCTATGGCTGCCTCAAATAATATATTTGAGGAAGAGCAATTGATCTAAGAAGGCAATTGTGTATGTTACATGTATATAGAATAAGATCCTGTATTAAAATTGCCGATTTTCGTGCCCATAAACTATAAAAACAAATAATGGACTTAGAATTTTTCCCCTTAGCCCTTCAAATATTTTCAATGTTTTAATTTTCAGACAATCTACTACTACCGCATTCAGCCTCCTGAAACCAAGCAAGTATACGATGGTTAGTTAAGGACTAATTAATTCACCTTTTAATGACAAGCAACAATCTAGGACGCTCTTTTATGAGCGCCAGATTTACATTTTGCTTGTTATCTCTGATGCAATGTTTTACTTTACTGCACCGTAAAGTTGCGGCGAGCACGCCGCGGGGATTGCAATCAAATTGTGAACTACCTTATTATTTTAACGGTTATTTGCACACTTCTAGCACAGCTTCTTGTGTTATTAAAATTATTATGAGTCTTTGAGACTCAAAAAGCGAAGCTTATTGGTCGAGAAATTACTTTAAGATTTTACGAGGTTTGGGTTTGAGCTTTCTTTTTTATTTCTCGTGAGTTTTAGGGTCTTATAGTCGATATATGGAGCCTTTATAGTACACTATTGACCTGCTGCCTGCTCGTGACATTTTTTTCATATTTGTAACATACTGTGGGAACCGTCAAATTAGACTCGTAGAATATTGTGAAAACTGTTTTTAGATTTTAGAAATTAATTTGCGATATATTAATAAATTCTGTTTAACAATTGATAACACTTAATTGCCTAATTGTCGACTGAATTCCAAGTGATCAGGGCCTCGATTCTGTTAGTGCATTATAGTTCAATTAAAGTTACATGGTTGGGTCCTGTGACACGTGTTTTGATTCCATTGACGCCTAGAATAATAATAAGCATGTGCGCGTTGATTTGAAGCGGCAATGTAATGAAATCGTCATTATACTACAATGCATTAGCAGAACTTAGACTCTGGACAATTTAGTAAAGAACCCTCTCCACTGGCTACTAAAACCATGCAAATAACCTTGTTTGCCAGCGACACGCCAAGAAAAATATCTAGCGACCAAAGAACTTTGAAGAAAACAAAAGAATTTCTGTTAGCCTTACCATTTGTATACTCGTAGTTTGAAGCAAAGAGATCTATTTGTTACGCTCGAGTTTGTATCCTAATATTTAGATCAGGCACGGATCCATTTATTTTTATTACGGACAGTATATCAGCATACAAATGTCCAACAAAAAGCGAAATGAGATGTAGCGTTGGCAAGGAAAGCTCTCCGTGAAAGTAGAAAAAGTACTTTCTGTTATTATTATTTATCTTTGCTGCAGCTTAATACTTTACGCCTCATGCATAGCAAAAATGTATACCTAGCTTTCTTGAAAAAAATTACAACCTTACTAATGACTTTTTTTATTCCAATTCCAACATTATTGCATTAAGTACCAGATATATGGGTTTTGTTCAATAAAAAAATTTATAATAATAATAATAATTGTGCGACGGTAGATCTTATTCTCTACTAATTTTCTTTCCATAATTTTACCACACAATTCAAAATAATAAGCTGTAGAATGAGTGAATTAGGAAAACTTCGAAAGTAAAAAAACTTTTTTTTCTGCTTACCGTACAAACACAGTGTTGCCTTGCAACCAGTTGAGTACACTATAAATTTTCTATTCTTGAAGAAAGAAAAGTTTGACCCCAAAATTGATGCCCCTTATTCCGCTCCGAACCGCCGTCGGTGTAACATCGATCCGATAATTATTATTTTGCGTTACTTTGTTTCTGATTAGTTTTTGCTAATTGTTTGCTAAATTGTTGAAGATTTCTGTGCTAATTATTTTCTGTTTAGCTAAAGATTTCTGTATGAAATTATTTTTGTTCATGTGAAAATTTGTTCAGAATTAAAACTATTTTGTGACTATTGATTCCACCTTGTTTTTAATACCTTTCGCTCGAATTTGCTAAAATCAGAAGTTGGATAGAATCAACGTAGTTCTAACCTATCGGATGTTCTTCTGAATTCGCAGCGAGGGTACTAAGAGAAAAGTAGGAAAAAAATGTCGGATCGCGAACGCCGTCATAGTCGTTTTAATTCTGACGATCAAGAACGATACCATCGCCGTAGTAGATACCGCGATCGTACTCTTGAAGGTAGCCTAAGGCGCGAGATGGAGGCAATGATGGCTCGTCGGAGGGCGTTAGAAGGTCAACTTACTAATTCAGGAAACACAAAATCGCCCGAGCGCACCTCATCGCCACCATCGCGGCGCCAGCCGTCAGCACCGGTTGAGCGGCGGGCAACCTCATTGTCTGCTACTCTGAGTTGTCGACGCCTGCGTTGGGCAAGTCGCATACGGAAACGGTGGATGTTTCTGAACTTACCTACTGCTAGTGATGTAAACGTGCCGTCGACAGTAACTGATCGGTTCGTAGATGCTATTTGTTCAATTAACACTGTAATGCGATCAAATCACTTTTACATCTCTAACTTAGACCCTAATTTGCATAATATTGAAGACTGGTTCGCCGAGGTAGATCGCGCGAAAAATCTCAATAACTGGACGGACCACGAGTGCCTTTCACGTATCGGTAATTGTTTGAAGGGCGACTCTCGTTCATGGCTGAGCGAGTGGGTGACAAGCGATTGGACCTGGACTAGTTTCAAGAGGGTGTGTTTTTGTTCGTATTTGTGTTTGTGCCCAAAGACTCCTGATCTTGCTAATATTTTGTACGAGGTGATGAGCACTAATTTGGACAGCTACCCCTGTATGCCGATTATGCTTGTCGCTCGCTGCTTCGCCTACGAATAGTCCGAGGTCTCAGTGATGAATTGATATTTATCAGCAATCGTAAATCACGGCATCACATGATATTGTGGTAGTTGCAAAGGGTACCCGTTGATTTCTGATGATTTCTGATTTCTGATTTCTGATTAATAGTGGGTCAACGATACCACTTTTTTTGTATTCCGTGTTGAAACAGTTCAATTGCGCAAGCCTTTTATATTAAAGGGACTGGGAGTCAGGAACTTGAAAGCACCTCTTATGTAACGTTGCCAATTGAATTCTATGGTACCACCCTTGAAGTTGATCTATTTATCGTGGCTTCCGAGTTCATGAACACCCCGGTTTAAAAGTACCAATGACCTTTATAGGATAGGTGTTCGGTATGTGTGTACAACGTGTGATTCTCAGATACTTACGAGGGAGGTAGTCGATCCTAGTCGAGTGATGGTTGTTCAGTCCACCCCATCAATTTCAATCATTACCTACACCTTTTGTTGATGACCAATTGCAATAGTGGTTAGCAATTATAAATGAGTTCACTAGATACCAGTGGAAAAATAGTGGGTCCCGATCTGTAGAGGGCTTAGGAATAGGCGAGGGCACATCGACTGATCGCCGGAAGCGGTACTGTGGTTCGCCTAAGTGGGCCCATCCGAGGTCAACCGATGCCGCTCACGAGATGTCCTAGGGCTCGGTATGCAGGAGGCCCGATAGTGGCCTAGGACTTCTCGTGTGCCTGCCTTAGTCTCTGGATGCAGGTACGTTGGGGTTCCTTCATGATGCTTGAGACAGGTACATTCATGATGTTTTGATCTTGAGCAAGACGATAGACCACGGGTTTGTTCGCGTCCGCGCCCGAACAAAACAAATGTTAGCAGATTCGCCAGTTTAGCCAGCAGCGCGACTGAAAACCAGCAAAGTCCAGACGCTTATGTTGACCAGAGGAGAAAACCGCACTGCGGTTATGAATTAACTTTTTAGTTTTTGTCAGGAAGTTGGCTCAGTCAACTGGGAAGCTGGACTCCTGCATGCGTGGTCCCTACCGCGTGGTGAAAATCCTGCCACACGAGCGCTACGAGCTGCAACTGTTGGCTGGCTCGTACGGGAAGTCAACCTAGGCCACGGCGGAATACATGTTCCCGTGGCACGGGGAGTGGACTCCGGAGGTGTGCGATGCCTACTTCAATGGTGAAGATCCTGTCTCTCCATAAACATGTTTTGAACTGTTTATGGTGGCGGCCTGACCAACTATTGACATTGTTTCGAACTGACCGTGGTCAGAGCCGTTAGGTGAAATTTAGATTTTTAAATTCAGAACTTTCTGTTAGGAAAAATTTATAGGCATGTTGAGAACTGTCTATGGCATCTACAGGCATGTTGCGAACTGTCTGTGGGTGGTGATAACTCGCTAGGCATGTTGCGTCTGTCTAGTGAGGTCTCTTCATAAACATATTTTGAATTGTGTTGGTGGCGGTCTGACCAACTATTGACATTGTTTCGAACTGTCCGTGGTCAGAGCCGGTCTTTTTCAGGCATGTTGCGAACTGTCTGTGGGTGGTGATAACTCGCTAGGCATGTTGCGTCTGTCTAGTGAGGTCTCTTCATAAACATGTTTTGAATTGTTTTGGTAGCTGCCTGACCAACTATTGACATTGTTTCGAACTGTCCGTAGTCAGAGCCAGTCCTTTTCAGGCATGTCGTGAACTGTCTGTGAGGAGAAATTTGGGTAAAACTAACGGTGTGTTATTTTTCAGCTTGTTGTGTTACGATTTATAGATTTGATCTTTTTGTAGCCAAGTTAATTTTTATTTGATTTGTTAAAGTTCTTTGAATGGTTTATGTGCGTGTGGGACACGCTAACGTATTGCAAATGTTGTTGTCTTTGCTAAAAGTTGCGCCAGTGATCATGGCGATATTGCAATGTTTGTTTTTTGAGATGCAGACGCGGATGAAGAGGGGTCTACATCTGCAGCCTTCGTGCCCGGCTCATCATCGAGCCTGGAGACGCTGGGGTCTACTGAGCAGTCGAGCAACGCCAACAGCGCGCCGGTCAGCGAGCTGCTAACCACCCCAGTCGTGCCTATGTCCAAATGCTTCTGGTCGGATGCGCTAACGTCGCGCCTATGTCCAAATGTTCTAGTTGTAGACGCTAATGGCGTGCATCTATTCTGCCGAGGTTATGTTATGCCAATGTAGTGCCTATACCTAAAAGAGGTACTGTTGTTAACCGTTTTTCTGTGTATTGTTTTCTATGGCCTGCAGACGCAGATAACGAGGAGTCTACTCCTCCAAGCCGTTGCGAGGGACAGCGGGGCCGTCCTCGAGTTTGAAGATGCTGCGACCTGCTGAGCGACGAGCCCTTGATACGCAAGAAAGTGACGAGCTGCGAGCCAACTGCGTTCTGCCAGAAGATGAACTCGAGCCTGAACTGTCCATGCCACTGCTGGAATCGAACCTGCATAGCGAAATGGGAGCCCGAGGACGGACTCCTGTCAGGAGAGGCCGTGTAGGAGAAAATTCATTTTCGCAAATGGCAATTAGACATGCACGTGGTTGGACGGTATAAAAGGCAGCGCGCGCTGGCGCGCGCCCCTGTGCGCCCTCCTCGGCCTCGAGGGGGGTCGCTCATGATGTAGGTTTAGGGGTCCTTAGGACCAAACCAGCACCAAGGTGGTGTTTAGTGGGTAGGCGCACTCTGCGAGTCCCACACATTCACCACCTCCCTCCCCCGTGTCCTCCGGAGGGTGCCCTTTATAGGGCTAAAAAAAAAAAAAAAAAAAAAAAGCGCGCGCCCCTTATTCCGCTCCGAACCGCCAACCGCCAACCAACCGCCGTCGGTGTAACATCGATCCGATAATTATTATTTGGCGTTACTTTGTTTCTGATTAATTTTTGCTAATTGTTTGCTAAATTGTTGAAGATTTCTGTGCTAATTATTTTCTGTTTAGCTAAAGATTTCTGTATGAAATTATTTTTGTTCATGTGAAAATTTGTTCAGAATTAAAACTATTTTGTGACTATTGATTCCACCTTGTTTTTAATACCTTTCGCTCGAATTTGCTAAAATCAGAAGTTGGATAGAATCAACGTAGTTCTAACCTATCGGATGTTCTTCTGAATTCGCAGCGAGGGTACTTTCGCTCGAATTTGGTAAAATTCTGCTATTATTATTTATCTTTGCTGCAGCTTAATACTTTACGACTCATGCATAGCAGAAATGTATACCTAGCTTTCTTGAAAAAAATTACAACCTTACTAATGAATTTTTTTATTCCAATTCCAACATTATTGCATTAAGTACGCCTCTGTACCAGACATGGGTTTTGTTCAATAAAAAAAAAAAATAATAATTGTGCGACGGTAGATCTTATTCTCTACTAATTTTTTTTCCATAATTTTACCACACAATTCAAAATAATAAGTTGTAGAATGAGTGAATTAGGAAAACTTCGAAAGTAAAAAAACTTTTTTTTCTGCTTACCGTACAAACACAGTGTTGCCTTGCAACCAGTTGAGTACACTATAAATTTTCTATTATTGAAGAAAGAAAAGTTTGGCCCCAAAATTGATGCCAAAACTAGCGTTTACTTACACAATTTCTTTTTTGCGATGGTACGTTTTTGTGGCGTATTTTTTCTCTGTCGAACGTTATGTGGTAATTAATAAAATCATAAATTCAACAAACATTATGTCATTTTTGACGTTTGAATTAATTTTTGATTTGCGATTAATTTATTTATTTATTTATTGGATTTTAGGAAAACCATCGACTATTACAGCAAAATGGAGGGTACATTGTCATGTCATGTACTTTGTCGACTAACGATCTTGTCTCAGGACTAAGGCTAGCTTGCACTGCTTCTGAAATGTTCTAAATTTATGGTCACCATTAAAATTACGGCAGCTCCCGTTAGTGCGCATACTCCTCCGAAACGACTTGACTGAATTTTGTTAAAATTTCATACGTATATTCGGTAGGTTTGAGAATACAGTTTGTTAGCTTTTAGAATATACCTCAGCTACTATCGGACAGAATCGGATATATTCGTGTAATAGAAATATCGGAACTATATACAAAAATACAAAAAAATACAAAATCTTTATTTTCGTAAACTGCTTAATTTAACGGTACATAGTATCTGGAGCCACCTTTTAAGCATGTAGAATGCCTGTACTAGGTGACACCGCGCTTCCATAGCTTAAAAACTTAGTTTAATTTGATATTTTACTTATTTTAAAGATTACTGTTATGACAAAATTATTAAAAAGATAAAAGTGTAAAGCTCAGCCAGGTGAGTGTTTTATGTGTTTAGGTAGAACATCGCATGTGTGTGTGTATGTGTGTAGTGTGTGTGTGTGTGTGTGAGGGTGTGTGTGTGTGTGTGTGTGTGTGTGTGTGTGTGTGTGTGTGTGTGTGTGTGAGTGTGAGGGTGTGTGTGTGTGTGTGTGTGTGTGTGTGTGTGTCTGCTCGATGAAACATTATTTTAATTGCTCTAATAATCTTTCAGTATCATCATAATTTAGACTATGCAACCATTGTACTATAGTTTTTTACATTCGTAATAAGTATAATCATATATTTTAATCTTTTTATTTATTTTATTATATAAGAAAGACGATTGCGCGTTATACTGCATTCTCGCAAGTTTTGTTCGCGTTGAAGGTGTTTTTACTACAATATCATTTCTTCTTTTATTTTTTATGTTAGGATCATATGGTAAGGTTTTGTGTTTTCTTAATATTACATGTAATATATACAGCCTTCTAATGGAAAGGAGATTGCTTTCTTGATATAATTTTTCTGTAGAATGACGAAATTTCTTAAAATACATCACCTTGATCAATTTACGTTGCACTCGTTCTAAGTTTAGAAATTTCATCTTTGAAGCTCCTCCCCAAATTGTAATGCAATATGCTAAAACTGATTGCACTAAGGCTATATATATCTCGTTGAGCATGTTTTTGGGTGAGTCTTGTTTCCCGTTACTGTTACTATTTTTCTGAGGCACAATGAATCGCAGCATTTTAAAAATCCACATCAATTTCCTTAATCTACTTGCTACATATTCGAGATGGAGATTCCAAGATAATCTGTAGTCTATAATAACACCAAGGTATTTAGTGTGCGTTACTTTTTCAAGTTTGTTGCACAAACAGTCATCTCTAGTAGTAGGGTCACATGTATGAACCTTGATTTCAAATTCGTTACTTGGTTGAGTACGGTTATTTATACTAAAACAGATATAACTGGTTTTATCCGTATTGAGAGTGAGAAGGTTATTATCCAACCAATGTGATATTAGAGACATTCCCCTTTCTGTACTTTCTTTCAAAGCTGTCCAGGAGTCCCCGTGAAAAACGACAGCTGTATCATCTGCATACACAAAGGTATTGGCGTTGTCTATGGTAAGGTTACAAAGGTCATTAATATATATTAAGAACAGTGTCGGACCAAGAACGCTTCCCGATGACACTTAACTTTAAATAACTTTTCAAAATAGTGAAGAAAAGTTTTATACAGAGCCGGAAGTAGTATTACACTCGTGTGCTTTCGGCGAAAACCGAAGTCTACTCTAGAGACCGAGGTATATTCTAAAAGCTAACAGACTGTAGGTTGTTATCTATTTTCAATAGCCTAAGTCCCTGCAAGTAATTTAAATGGCAACGGCAAACAACGTTTGCCGGGTAAGCTAGTGCGTAATAATATATAACTAGACAAAAACCCAGGTTCATTGGGTCATCATTTCCTATGTAACGATATTTCAGCAGTAAGTATTTCTCTTAAATCTTATTTACCCAAATAACTACCTATGACTTTTGTCTCAAAATCAAAGAACTTATACTCGTACCATAGAGGTCACACTGGACAACAGAACAGAATTTGTGGTACCCGTGACGCGTGTTGAATGTCATGACAAACAAACTATTACGTGTAATAATATTGTGCGGAACCGATAGCCCAAAATGCCATTGCATATACGTGAAAGTGAAAGTGAAAGTGAAAAGCATTTATTTCGATTGTAACACCATAACACAATTTATAAACAATATTTGTAGTAAACCAAAATCATAAAAATAAAGGTACGTCATACAATTATGTTGAACGAAATGTGCTACAACAGAAAAAGGCTGCAGCTCAGCAAAATGCTAGCCAGAGGCGACTAGCGCTGGTTTTCTGCTGCACCTAATTCGCTGAACTATGAACAAAATTTGACTATAAATAGAAAGAATAGACGAATACATACAATAATTGGATTAAAAACATTTTTATAGAAATAAGCATAAAATCGAATAAAGTAATGGCCCAAATGCCAGCAATAAAAATAAAGCAAATTTAATACATTTCGGCGTGTGTGTGTGTGTGTGTGTGTGTGTGTGTGTGTGTGTGTGTGTGTGTGTGTGTGTGTGTGTGTGTGTGTGTGTGAGGGTGCGAGCGTGTGTGCATATGGGTGCGTGCGTGCTTGCGAGCATGCGTGCTTGCGTGCGTGGATGTGCTGACATAAGACGGGTACATACAGGTAACACCTCAAGTAGCTAGGCAACTATAGGCAACTATAGTGAGGACTGTTTGTCCAACAGTAACATTTTATATTTGAACTTTAAGGTTGCCTTTGAAATGGGTTTTTGAAGCGGCGGCGGGAGATTATTCCAACATTTAGTTGCCTGATAGCGAAAACTACCCTCAAAAGCTCTTGTTTTGTGATAAGGCGTTGCTAAAATCGGTCTTTGTGCCCGGCGCGAATTAAAAGAGTTATGGAAGGTGTACCAGCTAAGTTTGTCGTAGAGGTATTTGGGTTTTTTAAATTTTACTACGCTATGGACAAGGCCAGCCAAGTGCAGCTCACGTCTGGAGTCCAACAACCTAGCTTTATTAAGGTACGGAGTGATGTGACTATGCGGGGGAATTTTGTAACAGTATCTAATACAGGCATTCTGTACCCGCTGTATCAGTTTTTTTGATCGTGCCAGTAGACGAGGACCTGTCACAACATCACAATAATTCAGCAGGGAGAGAACCAGGGACTCACATAGCATTAAACGTACTCTTTCACACAATAAATGGCGTATCCGGTACAGTACCCTGAGACGACTAAAACAGGACTTGACAGCGTTAAGAACATGGTTTTCGAAGCGGAGTTTACCATCCATTAGAACACCAAGATTCCTAGCCTCCTCTACTTGTTCGATATCAGCTCCAGCTATTGCTGGATAAAGTCCATGAGAAAGGCTTGATTGAACTTGCATTTTAGTTCCCAAGACCATAAATTTCGATTTACTGGGATTAAGAACGAGGGCATTCTGCATTGCCCAGTCGGCTATTCGATTCAAATCTGAGTTTAACCTAGATATAGAAGGCGCTACGTTTTTAGGGTCTGCAGTAATGTAAACCTGGACATCATCGGCATAGAGATGAAACTTACAGTCCTGAATCTGTTTCGCCATGTCAGAGGTGTACAAAATAAATAAAAGAGGGCCAAGAATTTAATCTTGGGGCACTCCTCTTGTGACTCCACGCGCAGAAGAAAGCACAGTGGTTCCATCGCTTTGTCGTAGTTTAACTATCTGGGATCTGTTACAGAGATAACTCCTAAACCACTCCACAGCAGATGCACCTAAGCCGTAATAATTCAATTTAGAGAGAAGCAATTTTATGTTGATGCAGTCAAATGCGCGAGAGAAGTCCAAGAGTGTTAAGATCGTACTCAAACCATCATCTGCAGCCGCCAATATATTGTCAGTCACATCAAGTAAGGCCGTGGCCGTACCGACACCTCTCCTGAAACCGGACTGAACTGCTGGCAAGATATTGTTTCCTTCAAGATACTCTGAGAGCTGCAGATGGACAATTTTCTCCAGCACCTTTGAGAGACAAGGCAGGATGCTTATGGGTCTGAGATCCTTCAATACTTTAGGGTTAGAGATTTTGGGGACTGGTGTGATGAGAGCTGTTTTCCATAGAGTGGGGAAAGTAGAAGTAACTATTGAGGTATTTATTATAATTGTTATTATTTTTAAAGTGTGTGGCAAAGTAAGGAGGATCATGTCCCAGCTTAAATTATCTATACCTAAAGAGTTAGATTTTAATTCGAGTAAAATCTTGCCAACAATCTCATCATCAACTGGGTGCAAATTGAAATTAAAGTTCTCGTTGTATTTACCAACATTAAAGCTTTCGAATACTGACGGGAGAATCTCATTATTACCTGGTATGTTGAGGAAATGCTCATTAATATTGTCAGGGTCATCAAATTGTGGGGGTAGAAAGTCATCGCTCCCATACAAGGGCAGCGCATGTTTCTTCAACCCTTTCCATAAACTTTTAGAGTCATGCATGTTTTTATTAATGATTTGGTCATAAAACGCACGTTGCTCGTTATACATTGCTTCTCCGACCCACTTTTTCAGTTCCTTATAATATTCTTTATGAGAATCTTTCTTTGTTCTATGAAACCGAGCAAGCGCCTTGTCTCTTGTGTCAATCATTAGTTTTAAGTTGTCTGTAACCCAAGGAGTAGACGGATGTCTTATACAGGTTGTTCGGATAGGGGTATGCTTATCAAGCAATTGGATGATAAGCGCATTAAACTTCAGAACCATATCATCTACTGTATCAAAATTTATTATGGAAGCGAAGTCACATGCATATAGATCTTTGTTAAAAGAAATCATATCGAGGTTTTTTATTGGCCTAAATGTAATAGTACGCGGGACGGGCTACGTAGAAGTCAATTAATTAATTTTAGCCTCCAAAGTACTGACCTTGAAAATAACAATGGTTTTCTATCATTATTTTAAAGGTCAGGGCTAAGGAGGCTAGGGTAAGTCAATTATGATTTAATTATTAATTAAATCATAATTATTAATTTAATTACTAACGTCGCCCGCATTCTGGGCTCATTGCCGCGGGACAGTGACCTGGGGCAGGTATTTTATTTATAAATATATTTTAATCAAAGATTTATATAGGTAGTATAGTTTTATATTTAAGTTAAATTTATTTTTCTTTATAGTTCATTATTAATATTATGTTACTGTGTGTTTTGGTAATGAACATTTTTTTTTTGTTGTTCTATTTAATATTAATAACTAAAATAGCAGTTTGCTTAATTTTGGTAAAAAAAATTAAATAGTATATTTGTTTGGTTTTAGACTTATGTCCTTTAGTCGACTAACCCTAGAAAACGGAAGATGGGCAATGGCGGCCGGTGCATTGCTGCGTCCTCGCATACGACAACTAATGAATGCTGCCTTTTGTATACAATAGAGGTGGTATAGAATTTTCTAAAATACAACGCTTATTTTTTTAGTTAGCACTATGCAAGTAAGTTTAACTCCGGAATGGACTGGATGGACTTATCGAACTAGTCGTAACTTATCAAACGAAAAAATTGTTTGGCAAATACTAAGTTCGGTTTTAAATCTTTTTGGTTTAATTGACTGATGTAATTAACAAATTCGCACCATAAAAAAATATTGCACCATAAAGTGGGACACAGCCGTATTTTCCTATATTTAATTATCGAACTAGCATGGGTCCCTATGTCAAATAAAATACTTTCGAACTTATTAACATTTATTACAGCGTTAATTAGTTAGTACTTACAATGAATATTTCTCAAAAAAAAATACTTCGCGAGCAAGTTACATACATACATACATAAGCTCACGCCTGTATCCCAGGGATCAGAGACCAGGGACTGCCACCTGCCACGATCCTGACAAACCACTTTCGCTTCATCGACATTCATTAGTCGTTGCATGCACGCACGCCGGTTTCGGGTACTTTTTATCTTGCCCTTTGCTAATACATCCCCTATTCTTCCACTCACATTCGCTCGATATATTTGCTTCGTCAGTCTTTCTTCCTTCATCCTCTCCACATGTCCGAACCAACGCAACATTCCTTTCTCAATTCTAGTCACTACATCCTCTTAAGCAAGTTACTTTACAAAATTATAATTACGTCCTTCCCAACAAAATACGATAAGCCATGAAGGCACATTTATTTTTTATAATAACGTCATCTCATAAAAGTTTCATACCTTCGTATTTATATTGATTGATTGATTGAAAATTCTTTATTGCACAAGAAAAGATCTGCACAAAGGCGAGCTTAGCCTCGTAAGGCCCGACCTTGAAAATAACAATATTGTTTTCAAACTTTTTGTAGTACATTGGGCCTTACGAGGATAATACTGAAAAGTATTTTCTTCTAGCTAACCATGGGTGATGTAGAAAGAGTAAGGGGTAGTGCTAGGGAAGTCCAAGTAAAATAGAAAAGATATTACTTACTTACAGATTACCATTGATATATAATGTCAATATATTACATAAACTTCTAATAAAAAAAAAATATATAACAGAAAAGTAACTACATACTATTTACAAAACTAAAACTTATAATAATATAAAAAAAAGAAAAAACTAAACTAAAGCTATTTTTTAATTTAAATATAATATTGGAGCCAGATCGCTGTCGGCCGGTAGAGTTCCGAGAAGGCTGGCGGCATTGCCTCGCTGTATGGCAAGGCTAAGCCTTTGGCCAAAGTAGGCACCAGCCCTCGGATCTCCAGAGGCGTCAACTAGGCGCGACGAGATCACTTTAAAGAGGAGTCGCGCCTCTGGGCCCCATGGCCCCAGTCTCTACCCCAAAAGGCACAAATATATAGCCCTGACCTAGAGCTGGATATTTGCGCCTCTTGTTTGACTCTGCGATAGTTGCCGCCGCGCCTGCATGGCAGGCGGTCGCTTGGACATGGGAGTGTGCAAGGGTGTCTACGCACGTTGCATCCCAGACCAGCGACCGCCCGTTTTTCCATGGGATGAGCGTCATTCCGTCGGGAATAACTTCTAATACATATAACAATACATCTACTATACATAATATACTTTATTACGGTATTCCATAAATTATTTGCCATTTCTTTAAAATATAAAATAAATAAATACTTGATGGCCAAATTGATTACCAGTCAAATAAAAACAATAACGTTCAACCTCTATTAACAAGTAGGTATTTGAGTAGGTAACAAATCGCCGCTAACAGTAATAATCCAAATATGCCTCGAATTATTTTGGAAACGCTGAGTCTTCACCGCAATGTTATTCGTACGGGTGAGCTTTACATATTGCTTTATGAGACAATGCAAGCTGACGTCATGTGGAGATCGCATATGTCGCTTGGCTGTATGTTTCAGTTATTGCCAAGTTGGCTTGGCCACGTGACGTGACCTAACGTGCCTCACATCCTTACCTTTGTCTTTGTCATTCCGGAGCATAATCTGCAGCGAAACTGCACAACCCTTTACGGAATATTTTTCACATGGCCCAGATTATTCAAGACCGTGGTAAGACCAGCGAGAGTCATTGGTGTTCTTGCGATAGCATTAAATCGCAAAAAATGAAGCGTAGGTACATTCACGGATTTTTGAAATACATTTCTTGAATTATACGTTGATGCTACCTATTCATTCAGACACTCTTCTTTAAACTTTGCTGCAATTTTAAACGAACTTTTCGAACTTCACGTCATACATAAGGTAACCAAAAAACACTAACTTGAGAAGTCAAATCTATATATTTATTAAGGAACATCATATTCAGTTACCTATTTGCTATGCTTTAGTAATTCCGTGGAAATCTATAATTGGTCTTACTATAGATAGTTTGTAAGTGATGTTGTGTTTAGTTTCGCTATTGATTTTCCTATTAATAAACAAAATAAAGTAAACTATTAATAAAATTAGCATAGTCAAACAGCATTAAAAATACGTTTTAGACATAAAAAAATTCACGATTTACAATTCAACGCATTGTGACCAACTTAGAAAAGGGCCACAGGATTAAAACTTCAATAGTAGACAGGACTCTTTCAATAGCATCTCGACGTTCTTTTGTACATCTTTGAGCTTCCTTAATCTACCACCGCGGTTCATTTATCGTAATCACGCATCAAGGCTTCACTTCTTTTCATACAAAAGAGTAGAAAAGAACCCGTCAAAAAAATGAGCCAACCCCCACGCAGCACTGTGACGACATTGTGAGATTTAACTGAAAATGACGGGGATCCGAAAGATTCATTTTCATCACAGTATTCATGAGATATTCTTTCATCTCAAATTGTTCCTTATAATAATAAAATTCAGCCTTTGCAAACTGCTTGTCTCAGTATTTTAGTAAATAACTCTACTGAAGGAACTTGCTGGTAGAAAAAGAAGGAAAGGGCAAAGAGTATAAAATCGCTTTGGTAATAATAGTAATAATTATATAATTGAGGCCATGAGAGCCACAGTGGCCTATATTTTTTTCAATACCTATCTGAAAATTAATTGATGACTTAGATGCGTAGGGTTAACAAAATCACATAAAGATTATATAAAAAGTGCGTAATACACCAAAAAATTATGAAATAAATTTTATTTACAAAAGGCATTATTTAAATTAGGGGTAAATTTTTCCTCGTTAACTTTTATAAACAGTTAGGCCGCTCTGGCTCTCAAGGCCTCAATTTATTCATATCAACAAAGAAATATTGGTTTTTCTATTTCTAGTGTTTATCTTATTGACTTTAGAGCCATCGCGAACAGGGCGATTTGTCGCCGCGTCAAGTCGCCGCGTCAGACGCGACGTTGTCATTTGCTTCTGGCGTCTTGTCGTCGCGACTCCGTGACTCTGACGCCAAGTGTGCGGAGATTTGAACAAAATATAGAAAATTGACGGCCGTAGCCTATCGTCGCGTCTAATTGCCGAGCTGTCCCCTGTCGCGTGTCGCTAGTGTGCGCTTAGGCTTATAACGTTATTAAATGACATTATAATATCGATTTAATTATATTGGCAAGCAATTGTAAGTATTAATGGGAGCCCAAGAGGGGATTTCGGGAGTTACTAAAGCGCGTCAGATTAACATACAGGGAGATACCTTGTACCAGGTAAAGTACCTCCACCAAATATGAGCCCCATATATATGGTCGCCTGTCAAGGATAAAGGATCAGATTAGTAAAAAAAAATTTATCATCAGTAATTCTCGAGCGCGTCAGATTAAGGTAGGGTGAGTTAATTACATGCTAAAAAGTGTATATTCCACTAATCTGACAATTTTCGCGTGACGTAGAGAAGTAAGAGGGTTACAAACTTGTAAAAAAAAAACGTTATCTCGACTTTCTCGAGCGTGGCTATTTTTTTTTTATTTTGAAGGAAATAATTCAAGGATAATGAAAAATATAAAATCTGACGATTTCCATAAGTAAGAAAAAATAATAAGTAAAGTTAGGTTAAGTCAATAGTAAGGGAGGATGAGGATGGAATCGAGCCAGAGGACGAATATGATTCTACCGATGAAGAAGATGATGATTAAAAAAAAAACTACGCAAAAGAAAATATTTTTTATAATTATTTTCTTATAAATACAAGCATTGTACTTAAAAATCTGTACTTTTTTATTTGCATGCTATTTCTTCAGCTTTTCAATTAATTAAGTTCAATGATTTGAAAATATATTTTAAAAAAATTTTTACTTGTCAGATTAGGTGAATCCCTCTAGATAATCGTCAGATTATGAGACAGCACGTCTAGGGCATTAAGAAGAACCATATATATCTTAATCTGACGCGCTCGAGTATTTCAAAATGGCGAATTTTTTTTGCACATTCTAATAATGGCCGCGAGTTTGCGTTACATCCAAATCGTCAGATTATTATATAAGAGCTTTTTTTTAGGTGCAAATAACATCCCCTTAGAAAATCTGACGCGCTCGATGAAAATTTTTTTTTTTTCATTTTCAACCCAAGCACGACCACTCCTATCATTGAAACAATCAGATTAATATACGTACATTTTCAAAAATACACAGGATATAGATGCTATCAATATCTGACGCGCTCGAGTATGTCCATGCAACAGTTTTTTTTACATTTTTGAAAATCTATAGTCGCTCCCCCCACCGATGAAAAGGTATATATTATATGAAAATTTTTTCTTCTTATCATCTAAACTTCACAATCAAATAGGTCTCTATGACGCTCGAGTAAATCCCGATTTAGCATCATGGGCTCCCCTACTATAAGTAACGTCCATAAGGTAAGCACTAGAAATAGAAATAACAATTGCCTATTCTAAATTCCGTCTACCTAAGGTAAATACATAATTTTGTAGTCGTTTTTTTTTACAACAGGATTGCAGACCAAGTTCTATCCTTGACGGAAATTAATTTTACAACATTCATTAATGATTCGCTGTTCAAAAAGCTTATTATAGAACAGACGAGTATATTATATGAACGATATAAGTACTACCAATAGTAAGCCGAATATACTGCGATTTCATTGTTATTTAATTGTTTAATACTATTAATTTATTTAGTTCTTAAAAGCGTGACGTGATTGCAGATTTGTAAATAACTATGTATTATTATACACTAGCTTTCGCCCGCGACTCCGTCCGTGTGGACTTTAGTTCAAAATTTTGCAACCCCGAACAGCGAAACACGTGTTCAATCAATTGTGTTGAAGAGTATTTATTTTAAGTTTAAAGAAAACTACAACATTCTTTATACCTCCCATACAAATTTTGGCAACCCTTTTCGCCCCCTTAGGGGTTGAATTTCAAAAAATCCGGTCTTATTCCTTGCCTACATTATATAATCTCTGTGCAAAATTTCAGCTTCCTAGGTCCAACGGCTTGGGCTGGGCATTGATGAGTGAGTTAGTCAGGACTTTGAATTTGATTTTATAACTAACAAGAAGTGCAGGTTAGCTAAAGGTCATTCTAATGTTGGTCGGGTCACTTTTTCCCTCTGAAGTGGTTGAGATTGGTGATTGCCGACTCCTGCGTTATTTTCGTGAACGAGTGCTGGGTCTCAATTATGTTAGTGCATTATAGTACAATTACAGTTACATGGTCGGGTCACGTTTAAATCTCATTTCACAAGATTTTTAATTCCAGTGACGTCTGAAATTACCTAACAAACAAACTAACAAACATCGATTAGGAAATTTCTATAAATAAGAAAATGAACATGAGTAATGAAGCTCTACGTAGAGTTGGATCTTTCCACAGGTGCAAAATGGCTCTTTTCTAATAAAACGTTTACAATGCGCAAAACACTTTAATCGCTTTGTGAAGCAAATCAAAAGTAATCTTTGGCCATTGAACATTTCATGTAATGTTTCATAAAATATACGAGCAGAAAATTGGACACAAGGTAACCAAACATACATTCGTATAATACAAAATACAGTATAGGCTATTTGACAGAATGAAAAAAACAGTATTATTTACACGACTTCGTATACATTATGAATCTTAAAACCGCTTTAAGGCATTTTAACTAAAAAACAATTATGAGTTGTAAAAAACACAATATAAAATTTGATAATTATGTATCTGCAGCCATTGTATCGAAAACGGCCTGGATTGGCCGATTCTATGATGACGTCACATCATGTCAGTAAAAATGGCGTCTGTCATTCATTCGTTCTTACGTTCACTGGTTGGTTTACTGGAAAGTGATGTCATAATTTCTGTGCGACGCCATATTGCTCAAGATATCGTTTTGGCGGCTTATTTCAAAAGTAAATTTTCGTTTGCCTTTTTTGGAAGAAATACACGAAAGAATTTAAAATGACTACTTTATGAGGACTCCATGAACACCAACAAAAAATATGAGATGGTTTTCAGAAATCGGTCAAATAGCCTATTATGTCCGCGTACACAATGGAACACGCGGCGTGCACTAACGGGCGTGTTAACGGAACTCAATGACAGGGCCCAACATTAACATTATCATTAATAAGAATTACCCTCCGGATTCGTGCGGTTATAAAACGTGCGGGTAAATACGAACCGGACGATGTTTATTGCCTGTGCTGTGTCGACTTAGGAAGTGTCAGATTTGTAGGTGTTCTCCTCCCGTGTCTCAATGGATCAAATCTCTGATGGCTGCAGAGCGGTGCAGACAAATGTATCCGCACCAGACGGGTGAATGTACCGTAAATGTAAATGTACCGGACGGGTACGTGGGGCGCCGCCGCCGGCCGCCGCTGCTGCATGTGCCGCGCGCGCGCACCAACCTGCTGGCGCATGCGCCGCTGTCACGCGCTATTTTAAACATTTTATCGGACCAGGCTGACTTATTCCATGTTACTCTGAGTGAATTCAATAGAACAGCACTGTGTTATATGTTATAAGGACAATTTGTGTAAATAGCCATTATATTGATGTTATTAGAGATAAGATTAGATAACGATATTTTTAGATAACGAGATTCTATTAGATAGACGACCTCTGTAGCGTAGCGTTTAGCGCATCTGCTTACCATGCGAGAGGTCCCGGGTTCGATCCCTGGCTGGAAAGAAAAAAAAAAACTCCAGGTCTTGGATGTTTACATGTTTGTGACGTCGCTGTTTCTGGTTCCCACGACACAGGGTACCCTAGTGTGGGGCCAGAAGCAATGTATGTGCCTGTGTGTAAATGTTTATGTTTAATGTTTATGTTTATAAGAGATAGATATGTGAAATATTATTAAGTAGCATACCATTCGCATTAGATAAAGACCTGTAATGAACGGTATTTTATGGAGAATAAATAAATAAATAAATAAAAATCTTTTTTAGGGCTCCGTAGCCAAAGGGTAAAACGGTCCCTATTACTAAGACTCCGCTGTCAGTCTGTCACAGGCTGTATCTCATGACCCGGGATAGACAGACAGTTGAAATTTTCACAATGTATTTCTGTTGGCGCTTTATCAACAAATATTACAAAACAGAACAAAATAAATGTTTGAGAGGGCTCCCATACAATAAACAATAAACAATAAATGTGATTTGTTCCCTCGATATTGTTAATTTAACGGCAGCAGGTAGACGCTTGAAATATTCATGGAATATTGAGTCATAATATTCACTGCACAAATAAATAAATTAATTAAAATCAAATATATATTTAAGGGGGGTTCTTAAACAAAAGTGTTTTTTTGTCAATTTTAGAAAAGGTCAAGTATCAACACAATCCAACATAAAGTTAATGATAACCGTATATAGTTTATTATTAATACCACGATAAAAAAACCTTCAAATTAGTACCTAAAGAAACAAGTCACCCTTGAAATTTGTCCATTGTATTCTGGAAGAGTAATCCCAGTTTCAGTAGCTTTGTTTTATTGACGTCCATCCGTATTGAGATGCTATTTCACCGCGCACTAAAGCTGTAGCTTTGGAGTTGTATACAAACATTGGTAAGTTAACTTATACACCTTATCAGCCTTTGCATTCAAAACGAAGCCATACATGATTTCCGTGTACACATTTGTTCTATCAAGTGTACGGTACAGATTATAGTTCATTGTATTTCAAAGTAAACTTAGATATAAACTGTTTGTAGCTTTTCTAAATAAAAGAGAGCACGGTGCTAATGACCATTGTGCCCACTGCGGATAAGCAGATACTCGGCTTTCATCACGATGTATTCACATACGTACGTACGTATCTATCAGATATAACACTATTGTCGAAGCAAAAAGAATCCGTGCGGTCGTCAGTGTGGTACCTATAATTTTCACCCATTTTCTTCATTTAGGTTGAATGATATAGTTAAAACTTGGATTAGTAAGTACTGTTTGCACCGCAGTATTAATATTTTTCTGGTAAGTCATATTTATATGGTAAGAATATTAACTAATGTTTTGACTTTTACAGTTAGCAATGATGGAATCTTCCCATAAAGGTACTAGGGCGGCTTACACCACTATTTTTAAATAAGTTTAGCGGACAAACGTATTTATGTCAGATGTTAAACTAGGTATACAAACACGTCACATTTAAATAAATATTAGCAACTAAACACGTGTAACGATTTTAATGCAAGCCACCGTTAAGCTCTGATGTATTAAGTTAAAAATTATTTTAGAAAAGATGGTCAGAGTGGAGTTTTTTTCCCGTTGCCTTTTTCTCTACTAAAATACGCCCCGAAGGCAGCGGCTAACATAGAACATTGATATTTAGCAAACAGAATGTAAATTGTTTACGTTGAAATAAATAATTTTAATTTGATTTACTTCGTACAGTCTCTTAGCTTTTAGAATATACCTAGGGCTCTAGAGTAGGCTTTGGTTTTCGCCGAAAGCACACGAGTGTAATACTACTTCCTGCTCTGTATAAAACTTTTCTTCACTATTTTGAAAAGTTATCTAAAGTTATAAATAACAATACAAAATAAACCTTACTTTACTGCAATATAATCGATTCTATCCGATAGTAGCCGAGATATATTCTAAAAGCTAACAGACTGGTAGCACAGCTTAACGTTGCAATAAAAAGTAAACCACTCAAGCTTTTCGAGGAACTTCGAAAGCTTGCGAATTTATTTTCGGCCGTGCAGGAAGTTACGTGTTAATTTAATTAACGCCGAGAAAGGACTAATTCGTGTTGTTTTTTCCAACCGTTGCCTAGTAACAACCCTTGGGATTTCAAATGACGAGCGAAAAGACAGATGGGGCAATCTAGGCCTTGAAATGCTCCGGCTGTAATTAACAAGGTGTCTTGTCTTGACTCTTGGCGCAGAGTAATACGGTAATCTCTTTAAAAAAGGACACTTTACTTTTATACTTTTTGCGGTATATTTTGTCACTAAGCCTCCCGAGGAGGTGGAGATCCAGAATTGTATACAAGGGTAATCTGTTGCAAATGATCAAGTTCAATTTCAATATTAGCCCATACTCGTCCACTGCAGAACTATGTTAAGGCATGCATAGATGGCAGTTGCCATTTACGACCACCTAGACGCACCACAGACTACATGTATGGTTTTGTTTTTATTTATTTGTTTTTTGTTTTTTCTGTTGGGTAACATATTTTGCTACTTGTATGTTTTTTTCTGTAATGTGTCTTGTTTGTATAATAAAATTTTTCGTCGTTTAACTGCTAGTTTACTATAACAAGACTTTTTGCAGTGCCTAACTAAATACACAGACAAGTGACATAATTGACCTCTGTGGTGTGGTTAGCGCATCTGCCTACCGTGCGAGAGGTCCCGGGTTCGATCCCCGGCTGGAGAGAGAAAAAAAACTCCAGTTCTTGGATGTTTACATGTTTGTGACGTCGCTGTTTCTGGTTCCCACGACATAGGGTATCCTAGTGTGGGGCCAGAAGCAAGGTATGTGCCTGTGTGTAAATATTAAAAAAAAATTGACCTCTGTGGCGCGCGCTTAGCGCATCTGCCTACCATGCGATAGGTTCCGGGTTCGATCCCCGGCTGGGGACAAAAAAATCCCCAGGTCTTGGATGTTTAAATGTTTGTGATGTCTGTTTCTGGTTCCCACGACACAGGGTATCCGAGTTTGGGGCCAGAAGCAATGTATGTGACTGTATGTAAATGTTATAAAAAAGACGAAGGAAAGCTTTATTTTCAGACTGATACAATCTAATATAAGTTTCATTAAGTGGTAGAGAAGATGTCATTCTGCTATTTCCATCCACTTTCCATTCATATCTCATGCAGAGACAGTTCATTAACAAAACGGCGATCCTATTATAGGGTGCATAAACTTGGATTAAGAAAACAATTTTCTTGCTATTCATTAAACCGTCTGAATTAAATTAAGATGGACTTGGCACAGTCCTGTCTTTACGAAAAAAGAAACAGACTTTAACTTTGGAATTTTCGATATTTAACAACTGTCAGTGGCAGATGTTAAGAATCCGGTAGAAGGTTGTATTGGCAAATGAAAAAAGTAATTCCAACTACATTTTTTTAATGTCAGGGTTATGTAATACTAATCGTTTGGATAACACAGTATTACCTACAAGCCTTAACAAGCTACATACGTTTTGTTATTTTTTTTGTACCACCAAGCAGAGTATCAGTAGAACCACATGAAATAATGGGTAAAATTAATAAAAGATTTTCGAAGGCCTCAAAAGAGGGATATATTTTTAATGGTTCCGGGCGCGATTTCGTTTGCTATAAAAATAACTACGGAAAAGAATAAATTTTGTCTAGTAAATGTGAATTGCTTATTCAGAGAGAATTGAAGACTCTGGGTAAAAGTAGTATGGAGACCACGATATCCATTTGGATCGTCCTTTTTTTGAATTTCCCTTCCCTGCACTGATTTCGGGACTGTTAATGCAAACACAAAATATTTTAAATACATGAAGGTCTTGTAGCTTTTATTTTAGCTTGGTTAGGTATGTACTTAGGGCTCGGCCTCATTGGGACGCCATGGCGACGTCGCCAGCTACGTATCCAGAAGTTTATATTGAAATACGACGATACCAAACCGTCGCCAAATGATTTAGGTACCATACATTTCAATAATATTACCTGCTTGGATACAAAGGTGGCGATGTTGCCATGGGGCGTCCCAATGAGGCATAACCCTAAGTACTTACCTAACTAAGCCAAAATAAAAGCTGGAAAACCTTAATTTAGTTAAAATATTTTGTGTTTGCATTAACAGTCACAAAACCTGTGTAATAAAAGGAAATTAGACTTGCGTAAACACTAGGTACTATTTAGCAAAGCTTGTTGAAACTTAATTTCTAATTTGAAATGCAAATCTACCTCACGCTCAGGCTCAAGGTTCAAATGAAGTTTTGCTTGTGATAATATTAAGCTACTTCTGTAAACAGTGTATCTAATCTAATAGACGCGGAGTGCGTCTTTGTGGAAACGAAAACTGTAGCTTGATTTTAATGAGACTACGGTAAAAGAGAAGAGCACTATACATCATTAGAGTGTTTGTATGTAATGGTTGATATTAGGTCTAGTGTACGAAAGTAATGAAACAGACGAAAGTAAACTCAAACAGAGCATTACCCAAAAGTGCGCTTTTTGAGCCCCAAGACTAACGTAAAATGGTATCTACCTCAAACAGCACATTCACTATAACAGGCACTTCATTGAATTATAATAATAATATGACCGACTTTTCAAGAGAAATAGTGAAATCGATTTGCTGTCGTCTGTTTGCATCTGTTTGCGTCGTATTAGCAATATATCGAGGATTCGTACGAAATGGGGTTAGGCCGGATTTATCCCTTGTCAAACATCTAGGGCACTCTTATTGCTCTGATTGGGGCATTACACGACAATAATTTATTGACAGTTGGGGTTGTACTTTGAACATTCGTCTTTTTTGTATATTCGCCTACCCTTTATTTACTATTCTAATATTATGGACTTTAGTAATAATATTATTCGAATAATTTAAGTATTTAAATAAATTTACGTTTTTAAACTAGTTTCAACGCTGCCGCCATCGGACCAGACAAATTTAAACTAAAATGCCAAAAATTTAACAATCCCTATTTTCTGTAAAATTTTCGTCAAAGTAAAGTCCAACATTTTAAAGCTCTAATATTATCGATGAAATTATATTGGAACAGCCCAGGTTTCAACGGAGTTGGAGGACTTTTCTTAGTCCACAAACCTTACCTCTACCTCTACCCACAACGGAAATATTCGAAAACGAAAAAGTGTGAGTTGAAAGATGTAATTATGATTTTAACGAAGGTCATTCCGCTATTATGTTTTCAAACCTACAAAATGATGGTCTAAGGAGGCAAACAAAAATACTTTTTTTGTAAATTAGCTAATATGGAATATATTCGAATAATTCGGTTCAGTAATTCAAATAGTTAAACGTGGGAAACTATTACAAGCCCTAACGACAGCACATCGACCCTCAAACTACACAGCTAATTCTAAAATGCGCAATTCCTGAAACATATCGGTTAGAGTTTATTAATTATTTACACGAAATTGTTTCCATTTTCGAGGAATATGTTTATCGGGGTTTTTTTTTCAAAAGGGCCTTTTACATTATTTTTTATCTATTTAGCTGCACTCGGAAACAATTAGGTATAGCGCAGCTTAATAACGATAACTTAAAAATTAAAACGTACTAGATACCGGTGTTACGAAGAATTGAAATTAAAATTGGAAAAATAATTTAAATAAGTAATTTGGATTCGGATGTTTCAAAAGATGACTAAAAAAAAACAGACCAAAGTTATTGTAGAATACAAACAGTTATTGTAGTATTTAAAAAAAATGCATGTTTTAGACATACTCCTGTAATAACCTCTACAACACGCAATTCGTCACGCTCCTTAGAAGTTGTTCTTTTTTATTAATATTGTTCTACGACTCATATATAAATTGTACTGATTTTACGTTTTTATTTCTGTGCACGACAATATTTTTTGGACGACAATATTTTATAGTCTGAGACAATATTTTATAGTTCTGTGCACGACAATATTTTATAGTCTGAGACAGTAGGAAAGCGTATACAAAAAAAAAAAGGTTTGGGAAAAACCTCATAAAAGAAAATTATGTTTTAGTGATCTACGCACAAAACGTTGATTTATGTCTTTAATAAATAGACGATAGACAGATAGAAAACACTTTATTGTATAATCTACAACGTCGACAGACAGGGATCATTTAAACGTGTGTTGTAAAGTTGCCCATAACTCCACTCGTTATAGTGCATGCAAGTAAATTTTATCTTAAACAGGAAATACCTAGTATGGAAGCATCTTTGATTTATCGAACCCAAAACATTCCTTCACAACTGCGCGAAGAAACTCATAAAATCAAAGCGAATTAGGTCACTTACAAATCCTTCCATTACTCCTAGGAAATCCGAATGCCTCTCTGGAGTCCGCGTAAATTTCCCTAGACATTTAGATTCCTTTGCACTTTGCTAAACAACTTTATACGTTCGAGAGTAATATGGTTGGAAAAATGAAAGAATGCAACGCACTCTTTTTGTTGGGTTTTGTACCTCAAGTGTACTATGGACATAAATAGTAAAATACGAGTATGCCTACACCTACAACGTGGGTTTTTCTGTAAGGTAGTCGAATTTTTCACAGCATACATGACATAATATATACAAGTTTGACGGCCACTGTGGTGCAGCGGTTAGGGTATCTGGGGACAAAAAAAACCCCAGGTCTTGGATGTTTACATGTTTGTGATGTCGCTGTTTCTGGAACCCACGACACAGGGTACCCTAGTGTGGGGCCAGATGTATGTGCATGTATGTAGATGTTTGCTTATAGGTAACGTAACATTTACATACAGGCACATACATTGCTTCTGGCCCCACACTAGGATACAGAACACCTTATGTTCCTCACGTCCGCGTCCGTTCGTCCGTCGTCCGTTTGTCCGCATATCAGAGTGCGTATACTGAGTTTTTTCATTCACTCTCGATAGTGAGAGCGTTTGCGATTTGCATAGGAGTGACAAAGAGACAAATAGATGGCGCGCTTTGTCACTCCTATGCAAAACGCAAACGCTCTCGCAATCGAAAGTGAACGACAAAACTCAGTATACGCACTGAGTTCAAGTTAACGAGTGAGAGCGGGTACACACTAGGCGCTTAGTGCGCGTTTGCGTGTGTACACTTCAATCAGACCTCATAGTTCTTACAACGCGCGTTACAAAAGCGCGCGCTTCAAAACGCCTAGTGTGTACCCTTATGGTTGGCTTGTATTGCTCTTGCTATTGCTTGGTATGGCTCTTATGGTTGACAAACTTATAAAAGGTAAACTTCGTACAAATAGGTACCATTGAAAATTACTTTGATTTGCGATTTGCATAGGAGTGACAAAGAGACAAATAGATGGCGCGCTTTGTCACTCCTATGCAAAACGCAAACGCTCTCGCAATCGAAAGTGAACGACAAAACTCAGTATACGCACTGAGTTCAAGTTAACGAGTGAGAGCGGGTACACACTAGGCGCTTAGTGCGCGTTTGCGTGTGTACACTTCAATCAGACCTCATAGTTCTTACAACGCGCGTTACAAAAGCGCGCGCTTCAAAACGCCTAGTGTGTACCCTTATGGTTGGCTTGTATTGCTCTTGCTATTGCTTGGTATGGCTCTTATGGTTGACAAACTTATAAAAGGTAAACTTCGTACAAATAGGTACCATTGAAAATTACTTTGATGAAGTTATGACTCATTTAAAGCCAGTAGTTAATATAAGTAAAATAAAATCCTAATATTAATGAAAAACGTCTCTTTCTAAGTTTCTATTACCTAATGCCACCCACCTTCAGAGTACTAAAATGCGCGTGACCCGACACGCACATGACAAGATTTTTTGTAGATTTTATGATGATGATGATGATGATGTCGATAATGATGACTTTGATATTGTCATATCGTGATCCGATAACGGGGACTTAATAAGTCGTGGAAAAAAAAGATCAAACTTGGTGTGATTTCAGTGCAACCCTTGGTTTCTGAATTGAGAATTACACTAAATAAATACTTAAGTAACGTTCTGTCACGCTGTTTTCTGAGAAATTTGACGAGACAGGACTACATTTAGGTAGTTACTTAGCGAAATTCTCAATTCAGAAACCTAAGCTTAATGAATAAAAAAACTAGTCCATCGTTATTCAGACTACCGCTAAAGTCGGCTTCCCACGGTCCGCGATATCGGCGACGGACGCGGACCAGCTCGCACGACACACCGTGGGAAGGGTCTCGGTCCGCGGTAGCACAGACGTCTGTGGCGGTGCGCCGTACCAGTCGTGGGTAGGTATACCTGGTCGTATCGATATCCGCAGAATCGCGCACCGTGGGAAGCCAGCAGTGGTAGCGCCCTCGGTATACGAGTCCGACTCGCATTTGACCGGTGTTCTATTTTTATGTCTCCTTTTTAGCACAGTACTGTTGTTTATCGGGATTCAATAAAATAAACATAAGCCCAAGCAGAGCTTGATATCTCGAAGGGGAAAATACTCCAACGTCACTGATATAATCTTTAATTTCCGAAACAGATGTAAATAGGACGCGAACGGCCCAAAGGGAAGGCATCGTTTTACTTTTTTTCACTTTCAGTTTTAAAACAACTCTCTGTACCTATGTACCGCTGACGTAATTGAATCTCGAGCATTTTTCAAAAATAAATTAATGGCCGACCTGTTGTCGACTGTCCGATTAAACTTTTTTAGAAATCTGGAGAAATAGACTGATTGAGACTCGTCAATAGGTTATATTGCTAAGATTCTCAAGACTGTGCTACCAGTGTTACGCTGAAACATTCCAACTCACAACAACAAACTTTTGAGAAAACTGTGTATATTATTGCTTTTGTCATAGTTATGTTCGGACCAGGCATTTTTAATCATTATCATCATCACCATCATTCAGCCATAAGAAGTCGACTGCTGGGCATAGGCGTCCTCCATGGTGTCTTCATGCCACTTGGATTTTTAATGATTAAAATTAATAATTGGTATGAAAAATCTTAACAAAAACATAAAACGAAACAATACATTTTTTTCTCTAGTTACATATTGTGGATTGGTATGTTTCTGTATAACTCGTTCCAATTCAGAAACGAAAAAATTAATATACGAACGCTCAAATACAGATGAACAATTCGTAACTGCTTTATTGACTGCAACAAATTAAAACAATTGGACCACCTCTTTATTAGTTTTACATACATACCCCAATTTGTGCGTTTCAATTTATTCGCATTTGGTGAGGGAGAGTAGTATTTTTGCATGTTTATTGATTCATTACCATTTCATATATTCAGCGTTCAAAGAGTAAGCTAATTATAACACAGATCTTCGGTGTTGATATGCATCAGATCATTATAGGCACCGAATACGAAATGATAAATATTGTTTTTTATTTGAACAAAAAAAAATCTATTTATAATGTTTGATATGTCTAGAGCTTACGAAAGTTTTGCTTCAAAAATCGATCAATTTACTACAACGTGGAGAATTCACATTCTCTTTGAATAATAGAAAAAATATTTATTGCAAAGTATAAATTAATAATTGATTAATAGTACAGAGGCGAGTTTCATGCCAATGAGTATTGTCATCCAGCTAACCTAGAACATAACGAAATGCTTTAAAATAAATTTCCTATTTAATTAACAGTGCGCTAAGCACATTACCAAGATTTCTAAGGAATATACTCCTATCATAATTAAATTTCGCATTATTTTTTTTAACCCGGCGTCATTGTGGTGCAAAATTGTTACACGGGTGTTGAAGAGGGTCTGTGAGACCCTGATATTGAAAGTGATATATTTTATGTATACTTGAATTTTTAAAAAGCTTAGGGATTTATAATAACGTAATGTTTATCTAGTAAACGTGCAAGATTAATAAAAACAACATTTTAGCTTTAGGAACACAACATTTTTATTAATTTCCATATTTCAAAAAATGGCCAATCAAACAAAACACGTCTTAGAACAAGCGACAAAAATTAACTTAAGTCGTACATATTTAACTGTTTGAAACAATATACTAGGAGATCAGTTATTTCGTAGCACGGCACCAATTAGAACAGGCTTATACATTAATAAATTTTACTCTTTATGACTACCTTCTTGGCAGTAGAAAAGTGAATGTTAAAGACAAATAAACTTTTTACATGACTTACGTCTGTAAGTGGTCTTTAGGTCTTTTTTTGTTTGGCAAACCTGGCACCTTTTTCGCACCCCTGAAATTTTTGCAGGAGGCTCTTCTGTAGTTTCTCTATCAAATTCGTTGATTTTTTTATGCATTTCTCTTAGCAATTGAGATACATCGCTCGCAAAGCGCTCAAATGGTCACTAATGAGTGAAAGACCTAACTTCTCTATGAAATGGCGCCGTTTTTGTTCTGTTTGTTGTAAATAATAATTAAAACACTCAAAAAAGAATGGCACAAAATTGTTACACGAACTGTGAGGAAGGGTCTGATATACCCTTTTGTCTTTCACGCACGTACTTCTCATTGCGTGAGCGCCGGTCGACTGAGCACTGATGTCCAGAGGGAGGGGAGGGGTGTTTTCTACAGCTACTGAGAAATATGACAACGTGCATTCGCTAGCCATAAAGTTCCACTCGATACTCGATCCAAAATGCACTGGGTCTCACAGACCCTACCTCATTGAAGAACTAAAAGACCACTAGTACGAATGTCGATGAAGCGAAGGTGATTTGTCAGGACCGTGGCAGGTGGCAGTCCCTGGTCTCTCTGGGATACAGGCGTGAGCTTATGTAAGTGTACCTACTGTATAAAAAGCGGAAGTAGCAAATGCGCGCTTCACATTCAGGAGGTCGTGAGTTCAAATCCCGCCATGTACAAACGACTTTGTTTCCAAAGTTACGTGCATTTTGTGAAGTTACAGGCAATACCACTCGCACTCGCTAAATGTGAAGAAAAACATCGTGAGGAAACCTGAGTATTTGAACTCAGGTTTCCTCACGATGTTTTCCTTGTGTGAGCACCATTTGAGGTGCCCATACCTCACTTTGCTCACTTTACTTTGTTTTCTAAGTTACGTGCATTTTGTGAAGTTACAAGCAATGAGCGTTTTTCCTTATGTCAAATTTAGTTCTACAAGAATCCCTAGGTGGCTCTGCCGTACCGTAATAATAAACGTCAAAGCGAAAATTATACTATGGTTCTGTGGAATTTGTGATGGTTGATTACGGAAAAACAAAAATGCTGTTGTCGTTTGGTGATAAGTGCGATTTTGGATATTTTGGAGTCTTTGCTGTGGATTGTGGGTTTGAATTTTAATTTTTATTACGAGAAACCTCGTCCGAATAGCAACCCTGGTTCCTTGTCTTGTTTAGTAATCTGTGGACCAACTTTGACATTGATTGCTACGAATCACAATTTTGTACGTAGAAACGAATAACGCCATCTAGATTATCTCAAGGAACTAAGAAAAAAAAAGAAAGGAAAAACGCTCATACCACTCGCACTCGCGAAGGAAAACATCCGTGGTGGGCACGCGTTGTAATTTAGCCCACACTTTCTCTCTATGAGGAGGGCTATGCCCAGTAGTGAGACACATATAGGCTACAAAAAATACAAACAACATTACATAAACTGACGCTTGTATCCCTGAGGGGTAGACTGAAAGCAGGCGCTGCCGGTTGCAACGATCCTGACAGATTTATTTTGCTTCATCAACATTCAATTGTCGTTTCATATACGCACGCTGGCGTACTTTTTATCTTGCCCTTAATATAGAGAAAATAATTATGAATTTCTATTTCTGTTAAACTACATGAAACATTAAATAACATAATTATATAATATAATATTATGCTGTGTGCATGTTTATTTTTTATTTTTATTACTGTACAAATTTAAGTTCACCCTGAATGGAACTTTTGTTCTGCTCATCATCATCATCATCATCATCGGCCTATGGTTGGCCACTGCTGGACATAGGCCTCTCACATTACACTCCACTGAGCACGGTCCTCGGCTTCTCTCATCCAGCTTGATCTTCTGCTCAATAAAACATTTTTCATTTTGGTTTTTGAAAGAGATACACTTTGCTAAAAGTTAAAATCAGTTATTTTTCCCCAATTTCCAACAGTTAGCTGGTTGCTGAAGGCTGCAGCCTCGTCACGGCAAGGGCACCTACCTACCTCTCAAACCTGGACAAGGAGAGGACGCACATTCGTACCCCGTACTATATCTGTAGGTGGTCTGGAAGAGATCACTTTTAGTGATAAGGCAAACGACTGTACTCTTAGATTAAAAAATACCTGTGGAATTTTCTTTTTTAATAATAAAATAATAAATAAACTCACGCCCGTTATCCCCGAGGGGGTAGGCAGAGGCACCAATCACTAGAACTGGGCGCACGTTTTGCCGAGTTTATTAGGTCCCCAACGATGTACAATATGTACAATGTACAATAAAGTGTTATCTATATATAATATATATATATATATATATCTCTCTCTCTCTCTCTCTCACTCTCTATCTATATCCAAAAATAGTATAAGGTGTTGTTTCAGATAGACCGTGCTAGATAGGCATTGACCACTTCGAGTTTGAACAACCTAAAGGTTTTATTGCAGACTCCGGGTGCCAGCTTCAGATGCGACAGTCTTTCTGAATCCAGTCATCTAGCCAGAGGATATGTGTTCCACTGCTTCTCGAAACTGACAAACTAAACTAGGCTTTGTATTTCACGGTGTAATTTATAAGTAGTTAATTGGGTGGGTCTACTTGCCTGAAATATAACATTTACATACAGGCACATACATTGCTTCTGGCCCCACACTAGGATACCCTGTGTCGTAGGAACCAGAAACAGCGACTTCACAAACATGTAAACATTCAAGACCTGGGTTTCTTTTTTTTATATACTGAAAGTTTCTTGATCTGGCCACTTACAATAAAACAATAAAAAAACAATTATGGAATTCGAAAATGGGACTCGTTGGGAACATGTTACTTTTTAATTTGAGAGACTGTTATATGTTTTTTTACTGTGGGGCGTCCTATAAAAATATGCGTGTCGCTATAAAATGAATTTAACTCGTGAACATTTTCGTTCAATTATTTTTTTATTATTTTCGCTGTAGCTTAAGTCAACAAGAGGACTGCCAGAGGCTTCCATTAGTTGTTGGTAATGAAGCACAATGTCGCAGCTTGATGTATTTGTGGTTTGGAGAGTTTAGACGTGGCCTTGATCTTCTCCATGATGAGATACGTGAAGGTCGGCCGGTGACTGCGGTTACAGAGATAGCTTGGATCGATAGTTGGATAGATAGATAGAATATTCTTTATTGTACTCATAAATTACATTTCATTAAAATCTATGTACAACTGACGGCCTCATTATCTACTATAAGCAATTTCTTCCAGGCAAGCGTAGACGGACACTAGAAAGACTTGTCGTGCAATTAAGAAATCAAGACATATTTTCTTTGGATAGTTTGATAGATACATATATAGATAGATAGCTTAATAGACAGATAGATGGATTGCTTAATAGATAGTTTGATAGTACAGAATCAAATAATATTGAGACCATACGACAACTTATTGAAACTAAAAAAAAAAATACTTTGAGATTTGCTGACGAAAGTTAAGAAAAGACGAAGCAGTTATAAAAAAATTGTTGCTTCTTTTTTTTGGAAAATCATCTTAAGCCAAGTATAAACTATAGCTCTTACACATGACTCAATGAGAAACTCCAGCAAGAAAGTGAAACTACGTCACATAACATCCTGACATTTTTACTCGAGTGTTGGCATGCTTGGTAACAAACTTCATTGGGGTGGTATGAGATATGAGGCCGTGGACTTTTCGCGCCTTCCCAGCGTGGAGTTAAGGTGTTATAAATTTTGAGCACGTTCATTAGGCCCTACACGAATACCTCCCCAGTGCCCTTTAGCTGGCAACCAACGCACGTCGGAATTTCCTAATAAGATTTCCCTTTAATTTAAAGACTTCACGTGTGTACGGTAAACAAGTTTGTGAGACTCCTTGGATCATAACAGAACCGCCTTTTCGCACCTTGCTTGTTCTACAGCAGTTTCTAGCTCAACCAAGTTAGTATAGTGCAACACGAAGATGGCTCTCGACTGTTGGTTCAATTGGAAAGTTCCATTGATGGGTCCAATAGATGACGTTCTGATTTTAGGGTTCCATACTAAAACGGTAAAACAGACCTTACTGCTGAGACTCCGCTGTCCGTCCATTGGTCCCTCTGAAACCAGGCTATATCTCATGAGCTGTGATAGTTAGACGGTAGAAATTTTCAAAGATGACGTATTTATGTTGCCGCTATAGCAAATACTAAAAAATAGAATGAAATATATATTGAAGGGTGCTCCCATAGCACCAACATGATTTTTTTGCTCATTTCTGCTCGATATTGATAAAGGCAACAGGTAGACGCTTGAATTATTCACAGAATATTGAGTTATATTGTTATTATTAGCTTTAAAAATAAATAATTAAAATAAAATAAATATGTAAGGAGTGCCGTTTTTATAGATGGTATGGTACGGAACCCATAGTGCACGAGTCTGACTAGCACTTGGCCGTTTTTTTGTAAGTTTGAGGCACCCAAAGCAATAGGGTACTTTTGGGTCTCTATGCCAGCGGCCACACACGAGTTCGCGGAAAAGACTCGTCGTTAATCCAAATCACTTCTTTCATGCAGAATGTACTAAAAGAACAAGACAAAGCCCACAGAGACGAGACGGGCCTAGGGCGTGAATGGCTCACTCTACAGAGCGCGTTGCGTGCATCTTTTGGACGCCCTTTCTGTGTGGCCGCAGACTAACACTAAGCCTACCCGACCAATCCATCGGCCGTCCGTCGGTGCGGCCATCCGTACATTCGTCCATGTGGACCTTAGAGGGCTGTATCTTTTGAAACGTAATAATTTTGTACACGTTAGTAATAATTACAGAATATTTGTAACATCCCAGTTACGACGAGCCACCGATATAAGCCTAGGCGCACATTAGCAACACGCAACAGGCGACAGCTCGGCGACTAGACGTGACGACAGGCTACGGCCGTCAATTTTCATATAATTATTTTGTTCGAATCTCCGCACACTTGGCGTCAGAGTCGCGGAGTCGCGTCGACAAGACACCAGAAGCAAATGACAACGTCGCGACTGACGCGGCGACTTGACGCGGCGACAAGTCGCCCTGTTTGTGATGGCTCTTAAGCCTAAGCGCACACTAGCGACACGCGACAGGCAACAGCTCGGCGACTAGACGCGACGACAGGCTACGGCCGTCAATTTTCATAATATATTTTGTTCGAATCTCCGCACACCTGGCGTCAGAATCACGGAGCCGCGACGACAAGACGCCAGAAGCAAATGACAACGTCGCGACTGACGCGGCGACTTGACGCGGCGACAAGTCGCCCTGTTTGCGATGGCTCTTAAGCCTAAGCGCGCGATACGCGACAGGTCACAGCTCGGCGAGTAGACACGACGACAGGCTACGGCCGTCAATTTTCATATATTTTAATCGAATATCAGCACACTTGCCGTCAGAGTCGCGGAGTCGCGACGACAAGACGTCAGAAGCCAATGACAACGTCGTGACTGACGCGGCGACAAGTCGCCCTGTTTGCGATGGCTCTTAAGGCGCGACGATACTAATTAAAGAAACCCGTCCCTATGACGGTGCACATTATAGTCCTGTATCTTAATTAATTTTAATTAAAATATTAATTGAGTAAAACATCAAATCAAACGACTAATATGAATTAGTCGTTTTATGTGGGGCGCAGCTGGCTTTATACGACCCCTCAGGTATATCAATAAACTCCGGTGTGCTCTATTAATCTCTAGACATTTTGTTTTGTTTCACTTCAGCAAGCAGTTGCGGCGACCTGTCTAAGCACATCATCATCATCATCAACCCATTATGTCCCCACCGAGGAGCACGGGTCTCTTCCATGAGGAAAGTATAGGCCATACTCCACCACCGGGGTCAAGTCTGCATTGATGGAGGCTTGTAAGCCTAGTGGCTGGTCTTACTGTCAGAAGTTTTCAAGCCGACCCCTGAGGCCTCTGACTTGGCTTAACGACTGCCATCTATCGACGGCAGCCGGCACCAACTGCTTAACGTGCCTTGCGAAGTTGCGAACCGTTCGGAAAAATGCCACTAGCGTTAGTCATAGACGGTTACCCATCCATGGACTGAACTCACCGCATGTTGCTTAACCTTAGTGATCGTTTAAGATGACTCAGGCAGCCCGGGATACCAGCGATTCGCATAATAGCGATAAGCGGTTTACTAATGTATTGCCAAAAATCGTTTCCCAAAGTATTACTTCCCAAACTATTTTCCGCAAATTATCACTTGGCAAAAAAACATTTCTCAAAACAACTTAAAGCAAATAAACAGTTAGCAAAAGTTATTATGGCAAGTTATTGTTTACCAAATAAATACTTGGTCAAAATTCATTTTACCAAAGAGGCAACAAGAGGCAAGGTAAGAACGCATCAAAGTCGAGTCTGTTTTCGATCTTACATAGAGAACCTAACGCTCCGACGCGCTCCGCTTCGCTACGCGCGTCGTCGCACCTATATTTCTGTTGTCACGTATTCTTTACATCGCCGACCCCCCGTTCCATTATTTGAAAATAACACTTGCCAAAATAAAACGTTAGCATAATAAACGTTTGTCTTAATAAAACTTGACGCAGTAAAATTATGCGAAATGATAATTTGACCAAATGAATAAAATGCGAAATGAAAACTTGCTAAAGTTTCATTTGGGAAATGAAACTGATGCCATAAGTTTATTGGGAAGTAAAATTTGGCGAAAAATACTTTGGCTAAACGGCGGTATCCCGCGATAAGCACCATTCCCTCTTAAAATTGTCAGATAAAAGATAGGCATTCTAGCTATACACAATACAAGAACATGACGTAATATCTACTTCACTCGCTACATCAGACATCACTTTACTCCAACCATCAATCTTCATTTCTGTTGTCTCTGATATAGTGTACGAGGTTTTTTCCCAGGACTCTTCAAGTCAAGTAGGGATATTTCCGTGCGTAATTTATCGTACCTCCGATACGGGAAATTTATGTTTGGCAATCCTTATTGAAATCTATGCTATTGGATAGAATATGGCATGACGTAAACAACTTCACGCTCAATTTTAATCTCTATGGTGGGAAAAATAGGATTTATGTCAGCGGAACGTGTAGCGTTTCAGTGGCTTGTATTTTGAGACCACGAGGTGTTAGTGGCCTATAAATAAGGGAGATAACGAGAAAGGCGTGTCGTGGTGATCCAGTTAGCAAAACCTTCGGCAAACGTTCAAATAAAATCTGAACAAGTGCGAGACGGTTTTTGGAGACTGAGGGCTCCATAGCACCACACGATGCACCTAGGCCTTGATATTTTCTTCATTCTGATTGACTCCAAATGCTAAGTATGGAAATCACACATAACTTCCACTCTAATACTTTAAGGGATTATTACCCTGTAACAAACATTTTTTTCTGTTTAGACATTTCATCTCTTTTTGAAATAAATATGAAAATCTCGATTTTTTCTTGGAAAACGCATTATCGGAATTCATTACAATTATACTTTGTTTTTAGTTTGGATTTCTTCCCTTCTATGTATTTTCGTATTTTTTTGTATAATACTTTGAGGTTATAGCCACGCCAACACACAGACACGGGAAAATAAACTATTTTTCACATGCTAGATTCGTATAAAACCTGTCATAGTAAAAAATATATTTTATAATAATCTCCCCCTTGATGCCATAGAATCGCTATAAGTCCTATAAGTCCTAAACACGTACGAGCGAATCACGGAAGCACAATATCATCGCATCGCGAATAATTCTAATGTAATGTAATGTAATGTAATAATACTTTATTGATAACCTGTGTGTCAGAAGGTAAAATAAGTTTATACTTAAAGAGAATTATTTTTTACCTGAGGATCAATTTCCAACGCATTTGCAACCAGTGAGACTGCTGACAAAATAACATTCTCGTAGACCAAACAGCGTGGTTACCCAGCGGGACTGCGGGTTGGAAAGGCAAATTTCAACCTACTACCTGTACGGGTTAACACCGCAATTACGGTTCAAGAGATATATATATATATATATATATATATATATATATATAGCCCTTTGAAGGTAAGACAGAATGAACAGACTGCAAAGGCTTCCCATTGACACCCCATTGGATACGGATCCCTAAAAACACATTTCTGTCTGATCGGGTGCAGTGAGCTGGACTTAATGGGGCTCGTTACTTTTACGTTCCTCCCTCGTAAAACAAGTTCACGAAGGAGAATGATCGACCTCTAATGCGACCTTTGGTACGAGAGCCAAAGTTTTTCTCAAATTTAAATGTTGTAATTAATGGGATGAAATTCAACAGAATTTTTGCTCTTTCTTTCTGGCGCGGGCTAATAAGATTTAAAGTGATTCTGTAATTTCATTCATTCGATTTTAATTAGTAGTCTCAAATTGAGCTCCATTATTCTTTGTATGTATAATGAAGGGTCATTATGAGGCCAGACTGAGGAGTCTGGATGTTTTTCTATGACATCTTTCTCTGATTGTCATATGACAGGTATATTAATCAACTAGCTTTCATCCGCGACTCCGTCTGCGTGGACTTTAGTTCAAAATTTTGCATCCCCGTTCACTCCCTTAAGGGTTAAATTTAGAAAAACGGCGAAACACGTGTTCAATCAATTGTATTGAAGAGTATTTATTCAAGTTAAGTTTCAAGAAAATTAGACAACATTCCCAGACGAATTTTGGCAACCCTTTTCTCCCCCTGAATTTAAAAAAATCCGGTCTTATTCCTTACCCTAGACCCTCTGTGCAAAATTTCAGCTTCCTAGGTCCAACGGCTTGAGCTAGGCGTTGATGAGTGAGTCAGTCAGGAACTAGAGACAGTATAATGTAACTACAGAGTAATTATTTACACTCAACAGCAAATTACCCTTTATGTATTTATAGTCAAGGATATCAAAGAATTGTGCTCTTATAATTATAGGCATTAATGTTTTTATAGAAACAAAATTCGTTAAAACATTTCTCAGACAGCTTAAACAGTCTGTGGTATGTAAATTAATGTTTTTATAGAAACGAAATTCGTTAAAACATTTCTCAGACAGCTTAAACAGTCTGTGGTATGTAAAGGAAGACCAAATATTTTTTAATCTGACTCTCAAGAGTGTGAGTCTAGAATTAGGTTTTTTTTTCACATTGAAGCGCTACAACAAACAATGTGAAATCTGCTCAACAAAATAGTGGAGTTGGAACTTAGCGCCACGACAGCTAAATCCTTTTCTTATCCCCGTTTATTTAAGCCTGTTGCAGGGAGCTAGTACGAAAAGGATATCTTTTTGTTGAATTTTCGCTCTTGTGTCTTGGGCTATAAAGACTGCCTACGCTCACGTTGCCTCTGCGACGATAAACCGACAATATAAACAAGTCGGTGTTGAAAAAGAGGAGATGTGCTGACAGATGTATTTACTGCTAAATGTGACATTATTTCCTATTTCCGTGCGAAGTTTCCTTCGACTAAACAAAGCAAAATGTTGATTCGCCATATCCACAAAGAAACTGTAGCAAAACTCGCAGATTTACTACAAGCTTGGGATTTTGGCTTGGGCCACATGACGCTAGTGGAAATTAATTAAAGATTCCGACAAAATTTTGTCTTACTACGGGGAAAAACTCTGGTGTATAAAAAAATATAAAAAATACCTATTCGGTGTTTGTTGACATTTTTGAGGGAGGTTGATTTTGTGGGGGCTAATTAGAATCACCCTCAAACTTAGGCTCACACGTTTCAAGCTAGAATATTTTTATATAATTACCTAATATCAGTTGCTACCGCGACTACAAATATTTTACAGTAACTACCCACTTTCATTATGGTATTTAACAAACTTTCACGAAGAGTAGGACGTCAAATAGACTTAAAATAACAGGGTTTTTTTAAATATGCGCTTTTATGACATTTAGAATTTGTCAGGCAACTCCTGAGAAAAACCGGGCCTCCAAAAAAAGTAAAGGTATTATATTATAATTACGTAATTTTCCACTGTATCAAGTTAAGCATTTATACGAGTCCAAAGTGTCAAAATGTATATTTATTTGATAACTTTGAATAGGCTTAGCAGGCAACTTCATATAGTCAAGTGGAGGATTTACCTGAGGGTTGTTTGTTCGTGAATTTCTCATAATCCTTAACAATGGTCAAGGATTTTATTTTAATCTACATTTACAGTTATTAGCATTTTTATGGTGTTGTCTTGTAGATAGATAGATAAAGAAATAAAAAAATAAATTAATTAATGAATCGTAAATAAAGAACAGACAATAATTTTATGAAATAGAATTTAAAAAATATAATATTGCTACATATAACAACAATTAATTGGAGTAAATTTAAATTAATTAATTAGTAACTTCCACACAAGGCGTTGTGTGCTGTGGTAACCAAGCAAAGACGTGACAAACATAGAAATACACCATTCCAAAGGCGGAACAGATATTTAATTTTACCGTTTGTGTTTGAAGCCAGGCGGAAATGTTTCAGGCTTCCTACTGGAGTAAGCACGAACATAGGGCGGTTTTCCGATCAAAAATTTGTGCCGTAGGTATGTGATCGTGGGAGGAGCTCTCCTTTTTCCCGGATGGGAGAGGATGGGTCAGAACAGAGAGGAGTGGATGCTCAATGGCTCTCAAAGGCCATTGCCCAACAGTGGGACACAAGCCCGGCTAACTACAAAAAATATTCCATAGGTTTGTGTGAATTTACTGCGGTCATTTAAAATTTCGAATTCAGAATCATCAGAATTTACCCCTATCAAAATTCCTACTGTATGAAGCCGGTAGAAAAAAATATTACAAAATACAAGCCATAAATATTTTGTTCTTAAAAAATATTTAATACCTACAACTCTGCATGTGAAGTTTGCATTACCGAAGTATTTCCAGTGACTCATATATCTTTAGTAGTTTCGTCTCCGGAGAAATAAAGGATTACTACTCTACATAACTCTTGGATACCCTACTTCAGTTTTGCACTTTTCTTCTTCTTTTGGCTTATAACTAAGAACCAACGTGGAAAATGTGTACAAAAACTGTGTTGGAAACAAAAAGAAATGTTTTTTTATAAATTGAGAACCTGCTTTTTTTTAGTTCGGTTAAAAATAGTCGCAAAGGTATTGTAGATGAAGCAGTAGACGATTGCCAAATATTTACGTTAACTAACGTAAGCAAAGAAACCTACTTTTTGGCATACATACATACATACATATCAATGAATTTTCTGTTTCAAAGTTGCTGCTCATGTAACAGTAAAGATTGCAAATGTGTAGGAGTTGTTGGATATAGTTAAGTAATTTCCTCTTTGACTGTTGTTATCTTCTTTTACTAAACTTGTGTTATTATTTATCTGCTTTTAATGTTATTATAGGCGGAACACCTTTGACTTCATCATTAAAACTCATAATTTTATTACAATAAATAATTATGAATCATAATAACATTCATTGATTTTATGTCAATTAGGTCGCTGGTGCTCAGATAAAGTATTTAATGTACAGACTAACTGTTTGTAATATATTCCTCCAATCTTTCCAATTATTAGCGATGAGATCTAGTGAATAAAGCAAACCACATTCATTACGACAAAGAATTTGTACGGGTAATTGATATCGGTGTCTAAAGTTATTTATGAAACTGGATGAAGAGAAAGAGTTTTGCGTAGATTATGGCAAGTGGTGAACCCTTGTCTCTGCCTACCCCACCGAGATACAGGTGTGAGTTTACGCATGCTCATATGTGTGAGAAATACTTTGAATGAAAATGTACGGGATGGTAGATTCACAAACTATGAACGATTTCACAAAACGAATTAAAATAATATGCTTAAATTCGGTAAGAGTGATTTATTGCTGTCAAAACGGATCGTTATAGTGACTAGACGACAACATATAGGCCTGGTTAACATTTGCTTTATTCTTATGCTTTTTTAGTATACTTTCCATAGAGAAAGAATAAAATAGAGACGGCAAAGACGTATGCCGATTCGTAGCTCTTATATTTTAAAAGTACTTTCAAATAATCCTAAATACAAAGCAATACATAGTATTGCTATTAGTATCTGCATATTTGCATAGTATAATGCAGATACGTATCGCAGATTACTGCGATTAGTATCGCAGTAATCTGCGATACTAATCTACATTGTATCGCACATTTAATATCGGTAAATCATTACCGATTTATTATTTGCTTATGTACTTATAAAAAAAATGGTCGTCTCTATTCCATTCTAGCTCTATGAAAAGCATGCTAAAAAGTATGAAAATAAAGCAAATGTAAACCAGGCATTAATTTGCACAAATTTTTTGAACCAAAACTCCACGTCTAGCTAGTTTTCGGAAAATATACAATAATCGTTAATCTATAAGTGACAGGCAGGCCCCACGCCGAAAAGTTGCCAAGTTATAAGGTCGCAATAAAAACGTCGCATAAAGGAGCGAATGCTGCAATTTATCGTATGAAAAAGTTAGGCGAATAGTTGGTGAGAATCCGGCAAGGTTTTTTCTTGCCACCTTGAAATCGACCATTGACAAAGATATATCGTGTGTAGCTAAATCTGCCAAGAAATTTAAAAAAACGAATAGCTCATCAAAACATAAATCTAACGTGTATTTCCGTTTAAAAATATACTCTCTTTAATCTCGAGATACAATTTTAGCACTGCCTTAGACTCGAGTTGTAGTGGTAAATAAAAACTCCACTCTGACTACCTATATTTTCTTAGATCACCTTTAAGCTAATACATATTATTATAATTTTCGTACATAAATTATTTCAGTACTCAGTCATCTTACGAACCTCTTCGCAATAAAATATATGTTGGCTATTCACCAACAATGGCGTTGTGATTGAAATATTTTAGGTGGGCTCGTGCAGAGATTTTATTGAGTGTGAAATACGAAATATAAAAAAATGTGGTAAGAAAACACAAAAAAATATACATATACTAATTTGATTAGAAGATAATTTATTGCACAAGAAAAGATTAGCAAGGCGAGCTTAACACTTAAAAGAACTTTCTTCCAGCTAACCATTGGTGATGTGGAAAATTGATATCCATTATTATCTAATTTCAATATTTAGAGTATTAATGCATATTGGCATTATCCAATGTCAATATTCATTAATACTCTTTATTGCACACCATACATTAAAAAATTACATAAAAAAAGAGCATTTTAAATATTCCAATATTCAGCACTAATCGTACCTGAGCTGAGATATATACAGTCTGACAACCAGAAAGACATATCTCGACATCTTTTTTAACCCATAAGGGTTGACTATGAAACCCTTCACTACACGCACCGCGAGCCGAGCCTCGAGCCGTACCCATTCGTGGACAAATCCGTAATCGCCCACGCACAACACGAGCGCCCGAGCTGCTTACTACTTTATCTCCAGACGGCGAGCGCCGCGCCGAGCCGCGAGCCGCGTACCGATTATATGACCCCTATTGTCCCTGATGGGGGATAACTGGAACTGATTACCTCACTGGTATTGAATATTCTATTTATTTATCTATCTATCTATCAATAAACATAAACATTTACATACAGGCACATACATTGCTTCTGGCCCCACACTAGGATACCCTGTGTCGTGAGAACCATATCAATACGTTTCATTAATATAAAAGGAACAGTAACTAACATCCCTTTTTTTCTCTATAAATATGTGGTCAACCATCGCAAACAAGCTCTACGTGTATTGAACCGTTATTGGTCAAAAAAATATCATTAAACCGGACTGCGTCGCGAAACGTCACCCCAGGGAGAACGTTGGCATTTTCCGAGGCGGTTGCTCATCGGCCAAATTAAATTTATTACCACATCCCAGCGATACTATGACTCCAATGGTTATCACCAATAAATATTATTTTACAAGGCAATTTTTACCGATTCCATCTGGTGTATCGTTTTCAAGTGCCCCTTAGGCCGCCGCTGTGCTAATAATGGCGGTAATGATGGGACGTTTATTATTATTCCAGGGTGGTGATTTTGTTATGTCCTCGAGATAAATCTGTTTGGTTTTGCTTTTACTCGCATATAATTTGGCTTTTGCTCGTATATAACGTAACATAAACTCGCGCCTGAATCCTAAAGGGTTAGGTAGACAGCAGGAATTGTAACTCGCCATGATTACACGTCAATAATAGACTATGTAATTAATGAGAAAAGTATACTAAGTTACAAGTATACAAGTTACTAAACCAATAAGTTTTAAGTCAGTTCATTATAAATTCAATTATTGATTGATTTTTTCTAAACATTTACATACAGGCACGTACGGGCCGTTCTGGCCCCAAACTAGGATACCTCATGTGTCGTGGAAACCAGAAACAGTGCCATCACAAACATGTAAATATCCAAGACCTGGTGTTTCTTTTTTGTCCACAGCCGGGGTTTGAACCCGGGACCTCCCGCTTCGTAGGCAGATGCGCTAACCACTACGCCATAGAGGTCGTCCTGCTTCAAAAGCTACTCTAATTACATGTAAGGCTAGGTTCCAACTAATACGCTGGGTGAATACTCTGAAAGTTCTAGGGGGTAACACTAGCGCCACCGCGGATAAAAATATATTTTTAGGGTTACCCCTATAATTTGGCCGTCTCCGTCTGTCCATCTTTTGTGCGCACGAAGCGTTTCGCCTCGTCGTTTCTAATGCGCACCGCTAAGGAATGGAATTCGCTCCCTTCCTCGGTTTTTCTGGAAAGGTACAATTTGGGTGCCTTTAAGGCTAGAGTGAATAGGCTCTTACTGAACCAACGAGGAACATCATCGGCTCCATCTTCACTTACCATCAGGTGAGATCGGGGTCAATCGTTGGTCAGTTTTTAAAAAAAAAAAAATGATTAAGCCAATACTCTCTCTCTCTCTCTGAAAGAAAGCATATGCCCTGCAGCGAGAGGTATATAGGCTACATAAGAAAAAACTTTACAAATTATTACGCAAAAAAAATAAAATCGAATTACGATAAAGAGACACATTTCTTGACCAAGTAATGTAAAAGAATCCGCAGGAAACTAATTATTTCCATGAAAGTAATCGATATGAAAATTCGTGCTTTATGAGGCGTTGAAATTCTTTTTTGTATTCTGCCGTTTCCAATTGAACGGAACGCTACGAAAACTTCTCTGCGATGTAAATACCAGCGCACAAAATATTTTGTTACCATCATTCTCTGCCAGTTGAATAAATTCAACCTTATTCACACAGGCTTTTAGAGTGTTGTATTCAGCGGCAATTCGAATTTCATTCAAGAATATTATTAAAAAGCCTTAGGTTTAAGTGTAATATTTATTATTGTCATGTAACATCGTGACGTGTTTCGTGTTTTAATCTGTTTTTAAATTTCCATTCAAAATGTTCCTAACACAATTATGTTACAATGTGGACAATCAATATAGCTATTACAACAATGCTATTACATAAATGAGAATAAATTCTAGTTTTGCTGTTTATGTTACCCAAAGTTTGTGGAGTTCCGAACTCATGCATATTTTCCCAGGTTCCGAAAATTTAAATAAAGCATTTACATGTCATACAGCATTTCACAAACTAAATACTTGTCAATCTATCTGTATCGTTTGCTGTAATGTTGTCTGAGAAAGCGAAGTCCTCAATTACATTTGGATCGCATTAAAATTACAAAAATCTCACATAAAAGTTGAAGAAGAATACAATACAAAACAAATCACGTTTTGTTGGTATTATTTTATGCTTTCTCAAAAAAAAAAAAAACTTGTTACTCAATAAGAGAACGATATCTAATGGATGTAGAAAGCCCAATCGGTGATAGGAGCTTTGTAGTTGTGACGTCATAGTTAGCGCCGAATTCGTATGGAACGCTTTGCACCAGAATAGGCCAGAACTCTGGACAATTTAGGAAATATCGGCTTTGTTTCCACACCGGGCTATCCAGGGATTTAGTTCATTCAGTTTTGTTCCTACATTAAGCACCTTGAGTGGGCTGTCAATATTATACACTGTTTCAGAACATGAACTTTCGTAAACACTAGGTGCATATGCACTATGACTAACGCTGGTGGCATTTTTCCGAGCGATTCCGTGCTTCGCAAGGCACGTTAAGCAGTTGGTGCCGGTTGCCGTCGATAGATGGCAGTCGTTAAGCCAAGTCAGAGGCCTTAGGGCGGCTTCAAAAAGCCACTAGTCTTACAAGCCTCCACCAATCCGGACTTGGCCCCCGTGGTGAAGTATGGCCTATACCTTCCTCAGGGGGAAGAGACCCGTGCCCCTCAGTGTAGAGAAAGGTTCAAGCCCCTCGGTGTAGAGAAAGAAAAAAACACAAGTCTTAAATGATTCCTAGCTGCACCGGCAAGATGCTCTATCTCAGAACTAACGCTCGACACTATTTTTGGGACACCTTGTATGCTGTTGCCGCATATGCTGTCTGCAGTTGCGGTGTGTGCCGTGAATCGGACGAGCACTTTAACTTAGTCGTAAGACCGTTATATTAAAAGAGCGACCGAAAGCTTGGAAAACCATGAAGGAGGCGTTTGCCTTGTAGTGGGCGTCAAAGGGCCGATGATCATCAACCCATTAAGTCCCCACAGAGGGGCACGGGTCTCTTCCCTTTTTTTTTTTTTTTGTTAACGGGGTGAAATGCTTTGTGCACCATAACCGCCACCCTTGGGGGAGGGCGACGGCCGTGTGTCGGACTCTCCTCTCCTAATAATAGGAGAGGCATACCTCCTAAAACACCCCGGGGGCCGTCCTGTCGCTCGTGCAATGGGGCGCCGCCGGATCTCGCAAGTGGTAGACAGTGCGAATGCTACAGCGGCGCCCCGGCGACGTCGACCCGACTCGCAAAGGAGCCGGGCCCACCCTCACTGGAGAAGGGGCATGGGCCCCCCACCCCCTTCTCCCGTCACGATGTCGGACGGCAGGTCCCCCAACCTGCCGTCTGTGACCCTCCCTCAACCTCCTCTATGCCCTCTGCTGAACAGAGGGACATAGAGGAGGGCCCCCACCGTGTGTTTTTTATAGAGGTTGTCTCCTCGCGGCCCGAAGGCCCCCGGCCCCACTCAGTGTGGGGTTACGGGTGCGGGGCCCATAGTGGACCCCGCGGGACATCCAGCAGCGCAAGCCACTGGACGTCCCCCTCCCTCTGGTTTTGGTCCGCGCCGGCCGAAGCCGGTACCCCCCATATCTGGAGGGCGTTCCCCTATCCGCCACCCGGGGGACGCGTCCGATGGAAGACCAGAAACTCCACACGGAGGGTCTCTTCCCTGAGGAAGGTATAGGCCATACTCCACCACGGGGGGCTGGCCTAAATTGGTAGAGGCTTGTAAGACTAGTGGCTGGTCTTACTGTCAGAAGTGTGTAAGCTGCCCTGAGGCCTCTGACTTGGCTTAAAGACTGCCATCTATCGACGACAGCCAGAACCAGTTGGTTCTTAAGGTTAACGTCGCAAAGCGCGGAACCGCTTGGTACAATGCCACTAGTGTTAGCCATATACGGTCACCCATCCATCTACTGAACGCGCCCTATGTTGCTTAACCTTCGTGATCGTTTCAAGATCAATTAGGCAGACGAGGCTATGAGCGATTCTGATGATTGTGTAGATGACGATGACGATTATTAATAGAGCGAATATACCAACAATATGATATAATTCTCACAAAGGCCGCTACGAGTATCAAATTATTATTTTCACGAACATGCCTTGGCTTGTGTTTACCTTAGACTCTTTACATAATCTCATCCCTAAGGATCACTTATGAAGGCGTGATATTGTTTTGTGTGAACAGATTATTATCATATTCTCTTGTTTTTAATATCGCTTTTGTTTTGTAGCAAATAACACAGTTAGGTATGTTTTTGCGGGAAACAATGAAGTTTGAGAAACAATAAGAGCATTTTATTATATTATTAATTTCTACTCCAAACCAATGGATTTGAAAGAAAATATATTCTAAGCAAAGATGATTTAAAACGTTTTTTTGTTTCTAAAGGCAAGGAGAGTCTTTGATTCTCCTTGCTAAAGGTACTTAATTTAGTCAAGTTTTATTTGAATCTTACTTCTAATATATGAGAAAATTTGACTAGTTTTCCCTCTAAAGGAAATTTCCAATTCTGTGTAAAGCTGAGAAAATAATTTAATATGGGACAAGAGGAATTTAAAAATAATGTATATAGGTATACATTTTTTAATCACACCTGATGCGAGAAGACACTTAAAAATCATACGTATATAAAAGAACATACTTACTTATTCAATAATTTTCTTAAAACCGTCTAAGTGCGAGTTGGGCCAAGCACAGTGTGGGGTTCCGAAGAAATAGTTATTTATGTGCTTAACAGAACTAACAACTTCAGCCAAGCAAATTTCAATGGATATTGTACGAACCTTTCCTTTTATAAATTAGAACTTGCATGTTAACTTTTAAAGCGTCCTTAGCCGTGTATTTTTTTCTTTTAATTTCATTATCAGCTACTGTTCTGATTTTTTTTTATCAATTTCTTTCAATCAACCGTTTAGCTAGGCGAGGGGGAGACGCTCTACTCTGTCAAAAAATCAAATATTTTATTCATATTAAAAACAAAATGTTTACTTTATGAACGTCAAAGTTGTTAGTTTCACAATTAATACATTACATGGAGAAGAAATTAACAAAGAAACTCCACATTTATTTTTTTCAAATTAATTTTAACCTAATTAACAAACTTACAAACAAAAACTAAAAAATATTATTCTTGGATGTGTTGAACACTAGACACAGTTATCATCTGACTATTAACATTAAACTACTGTTAAATGCCAGACATCCTTGTCTGTTAAAATTGTTGATTTTATGATAAGCTTTTTTGCAAAGAGTGTGCCTGCCTCAACACAATTCTTAAACCGCGATGGAGGTAACTCTAATATGCTTATATGCCTATTTAAAGCTTAATATTTTGTAAACGAAATCCTAAAAAATGGGCTTTCACCTGTTAGGGAATAACACAAGTGAGCTGTAATGTTTGCAATATTTTTTTCTTCCTTTACTCCATCTAATTTAATTTCTTTAGAAATAAGTCCGCCTTTGCAGGTTGTTTTTATCACAAACCTGTTATTTAAGTCATATTATGTATTTTCTTTTGTGCAATAAATTGTAACAACAACATCTAAGTATGCGCGTATTTATTTTGTATTTACCGAATAAATCGGATTTTAACGGAACAAGGTGTGTTTTTATAAACTTTTCCAAAAACACCCACAATATATTTATACGACTAATCCAACGGTATCCCACGTTATGGTTCATACGAGAAAAAAAGTCATCTCTAATTTAAATGTAAAGGAGGAGTACGAGAATTAATTCTACCGTTTTGTTGGCGTAGTAAATAATAATAGTTTTTAATAAAAAACGTTGGTCAGTTTTTAATAAAAAAAAAAAAAAAAAAAATAAGTATATCTTTGCCAAATTTCAGCTGGCATGGCAACGTCTGGCACAGCGGACCTTAAGACAGCCGAGCTCTATTGTTCTGTCTACGTCTTTACACAAGCATGGAACTACACTCACTGAAATCATTCTACAAATGTATGACGGCCCCTGAACTCAAACTCACGATTGCCGGTATGGATATCGCTAGACCAACTAATTTTCATTCAGTAATTCTTCCTTCAAGAAACTCGGTCTTTCTTACATTTTATCTCGTAGTTGAAATTTTTATTTGGCTGCTTCTGGCTAATGAACATTGATTGCACCTCTTAGCACTTTAAGCATGTAGAAGCTATCTATCGGTATTAAAAAAAAGTAACCACATTCACCCTTATACAGTAGAAAACAGTAAAAGTGGGATATTACTGCCTCTGGAAGGTGGCTAATAATTTTTAGTAAGCAGATATAAATCTTTTTTTTAAACTTGTCATTTTATGACATCTAAAATCATCTACATCTTATTATTGGTGAAGTTAATATGGTTTATATATTGTAGGTTTAAGGAAAAGAAGGGTTTTTACCAATAAAAAACCATTATATTGTTTTTATTCATCAGTATATTATTAGCATTAATTATAAGTTTATCGCTAAAATGGTTTGAAAGATATTATCGACACAATTAAGAACTAAAAAAAATCAGCTAACTCAAATTGAACAGATGGGCACCATCACTATGTAAAACTATCCCCTATGAAACATTGGCGAACTAGCTTTTAACTAAGTTTCAAGTCGAATTGCTTTTACATATATTACAGAAAAAATAGAAAAAACTAAAAAATCATAAAAATATTTATTTTACTTTTCTGGGTCTCTGAAATGCAAAAAACAAGTTACTCTAATTATTAAAAAATATGTAAGAATAACCCTCGGTTTCTCGAACGCTAACAGTCTGTTAATCTACAGTTGACAGCTGTCATTTTTGTATGCATTTTTGACAACTGACTGCTTTTAATAATAAATTCTTAATTGAATTGTAAACGTTTTCTTAAAACGATCCCCAATCCGAATATTGATAATAGTTAATTGATTATAAGGAGTTACTTGCAAGTTGTGACTTCATAGTGTGAGTCCAATTTGTATGCCGTTTTTTCCTACCATGTGACTAGCATGACTTTTCGGTAGGTCACATAATGAAAAGCATTAGTTGTAGACGAAAAATTTAACCACGAATTTATGTTTTGACGTGGTCTCACCGATTACATTAAATCAAAGTCTTGTTAAAATTTTGCATTTACGGGTTTCTCATCCTGTAAAACCGTTAAACCATAAAAGTGTCTTGAAATCTTGAAAACTAGCCATACTTGTCGCCTACTCGTTTACCTTGCACAGACATTCAAGTTTACTCTGCCGTGACAAACTACAGCGCTTTACACCGCTAAGGTTGCTTCAAGTAAACAGATTAGCTATTCTGTAAGCACCCTCAGTCTAGTGCAGGGATTCTCAAACTTTCGCTTCACGACGTACTGACAAGTTTATCGATAAGACACAACTAGTGAACATTATGAAATACTTACCGTTACATCTAGTTAAGTGTGTATGTTACTTTCTTTTATATTCATGTGGGCATTGAATTAATGAACATACAAGCTTTCTACAAAAATATCTGAAATGTTTTGTTGACAGAAAAAAATCAATGATTAATGTCACGCATGTTTCGTGAAAACGATCCAAACCGCAATAAGTGACTTTTGATAAAAAACCTTTTTATATACCTAATTACTGCCTTGTTTATTTCGTTCGTAAAGTACGGAAATCCGGCGGTGTGCATGCCAATGAATGTCGATGAAGCGAAAAAAAACTGTCAGGATCGTGTTAAGTGGCAGTGCTTGGTGTCTTTCTACCCCTCTGCGATACAGGCGTGACCTTGTGTACTCGTATGCGTATAAGTATTTCGTTTAATTAAATTTTAAGTGATTACAAATATAAAACGTTCGGATTCGGGTCGGAGTATTGCCCGTATATAGGTATGTATAGTTTCCAGAAAACAGTAAAGAGTATCGTCGCGGCGTCATTGTATTTTCTCAATGGCACCGCAGGGCGCTCGCCACGGCGCGCGGCGTATAGCTTAGGAACCTCTGCTGTAGTCTATGAAAGATGCGCCTACACGTTCCCTGTATAGGGTAAACTTGCCGCTAAGACGATATTCTTGTGAAACAGTTTGAGATGGTTTAGTTTTATCTGAATTTATAATAAACTGCTTATAAAAGTGGGGCGACCCAGAGCGTTTGCTCAAAATTGCGGAAATAAATCTTAGCTGATAGCCTTTAAAAGTACTTAGATGTTTTTAATATAGTGACTAGCAAAGTTTTTATTTTTACTAGCATCTTATGGACATTGTCTAATATAAATTAAATCTAATATATGAAATTCTTATGTCAAGGCGTTAGGACGCAAAACTCCTCCGAAACGGCTTGGCCGATTTTGATGAAATTTTTATGTATAATCGGTAGGTCTAAGAATAGGTTGTTATCTATTTTTCCTACCCCTATCTGGCAAAGCAACGTTTGTGGAGTCAGCTAGTAACATAATTATATATTGTAAACTTTTAGTCCGGATCAAATTGTTTCAAACTGACCGACCGACGACGCGAGCTCCGTCTCTGCCCACCATGAATAAGTTCTGCGAATCGGAGCGAAACCTGGTCGGACTCTTCCGATAAATCGTCCGATAAAAAAACACCCGTAAGTTGATCCGGACTAAAAGTTTATAATGTGTTGTGCTTACGAAAGTTTTAGTTCAAAAATAATTATATATTATTCAATGTTACTATTCCTGTCACAGATTATCTTAATTACGCGCAGTGCGTTTACACGCACGAGCGTTTCGCAAGAGCTTTAACTCTTTCATCTGCTGAGAGTATCACCCGCAACAACCCACCGTCGTATCCATTCATGCGTATGCATGCGAGTGGACTGATTTCAAATGAATTTAAATACACTTTGTTTATGAGTAAACATAAGTGAGTAATATAATTATGGAGATAGAGCGCTTCGCCAACAAGCTGCTTTGTAGTTTGGAGAAATTATTATTTTGAAGGAACGTATAAAAAAGTCTAAACACAAGTTAAAAATTGAACTGGAAGTGGAAAAAAAGAAGTGGGTTATTGGATTCAACGAGGAATAACCCCTTTATATGTGACAAATCCATGGAGGAGGCCTATGTCTAGCAGTGGACTTCTTGTGGCTGAATGATGATGATGATGATGATGTGACAAAACCCGTGCCACGTTGAGAACTCACATTACTCCAGTGAATGCGGTTGCGATGTATTATTTTGTCTTTACCTAAATCTTAATAAATAATGTACACAAAATGTGTCGTATCAGATGACTGAAAATTATATCCAAAAGTCCAAACACAAATTTATAACAAAGAAAAGACTGTCAGTGGGGTTCTTTTGTTTTGTGTAAGCATGCCACACTTTTGATCGAATTGAGTTATGAACACCATCCTACTCTGTGTTAAATGGAGATTGTATTGGTGAAGAGATCTAAGTAATAGCTCAACTAGCAGTTTATTTTTCATTCAGATGTGATTAGAGTTAAATGAAAAGAGGAAGAAAAAATCCAGTGGTGATTTTAATTTTAGCTGCATAAATTTATTCACCACAACTTATTGGTGTCATACAAACACTACAATTGCTAATGTGGAAATCTGAAAATAAAGAGAAAATATTTTTTTTCCAGATACCACGGAACCACTCAATTGTGGAATATCTCTCTTCACTACTAAGGCGACGTTTATGTCCCACTATAGAGCACTGCCCTTATATTACGTAACTTTCCACTCTATCGGGTTAAGCATATAGATAACTCGAAAGAGTCAAAATAAGAATGTCTAAGAGAGTTCGGAGTAGTAGTATGAGATACCTACTGGGAAAAAAAGTCCCAGAATGTAACAGTGTGACGTAAGGTGGTGTGACATCCCGGGAACAAAAGGGACACGTATTTTTTTATTTGTAAATTAGACCAAAAATGACAAAGATATAGCCCATTAAAGTTACTTGTGACGTCACGCCGTGCTGCATTTTTTAGCACGAAGTGACGTCACACGTAACTTTAATGGGCTATATCTTTGTTATTTTTTTGTTTAACCGAAAAAAGAAAAATACTTGTCCAATATTTTTTTATAATCTAAAATACGGACTAAATAGAATTTAATTATTTTGACCCTGGAAACTACCCTATTGCACCCCAGGCCGTCTGAGAGAGCATGGGCTTGATCACCCCACGCGTGCCCACCGCGGATTGGCGATTACAAACGCTGAGGTATAATTATTGTAATTGAATAGCTCAGACACTCAGGTTTCCTCACGATGTTTTCCTTCACTTTAGCAAGTGTAATTGCTACTATAACTTCACAAATGTACATAACTTAGAAAACAGGCCATATGTACATGGCCGCTCTGGGAATCGAATCTGGCTCTCCCGCTTCTGAGTCCATTGATCTACCAATGTGCTGGTTAGGTTACCATCGTAAATTTTTGGGTCGGAGCAACTTACGTTTATTTTTATCGGACGAGTCCGACCAGTTTTCATCAGAGTGCTTATACTGAGTTTTTCGTTTCACTTTCGATAGCGAGAGCGTTTGCAATTTGTATAGGAGTGAAAAAGCGCGCCACTTAGTTGTCTCTTTGTCACTCCTATACAAATTGCAAACGCTCTCGCTATCGAAAGTGAATGAAAAAACTCAGTATAAGCACTCCGGTCCAAAAATTTACAATATGTGGTGCTTACAAAAGTTTTAGGATACCACCGCTTTGGTTCAATAAGGAATAACCCTTACACAGGTGCTGTGACAAAACCCGCCCGGTCGAGAGCTCACGTTACTACAGTGAATGCGGTTCCAATAACCGCACTACGTGCTTAACACCTCATCGGAGCACGCTGTGACACGTGACAATATTATGGCGGCAACTCTGAAGAGTTGGTCAACATTTCCCTGGAACATTTACGGGGAATAACTCAGAAAAATGTAGGTTGGTCTTTAATATTTCTCTTCATACATTAGGTATGGTTTTATATTGGGGTTGGTTTGGACACACCTGTAGAATTTCTACTAGGCCGATCGGCTCTTCATAATATTTATTAATAGGCTATTTGACAGATTTCTAAAAACTATCTCACACTTTTTGTTTGTGCTCATGGAGTCCTCAGAAAGTAGTCATTTTAAATTATTTCATGTATTTCTTCTAAAAAATTGCTCGTAGCCCCGCCCGCCTGAGTGATCTTAAGCGATCACGAAGGTTAAGCAATAGGTATAGGGCGCGTTTAGTGCATGGATGGGTCACCGTTCTAAGGCCTACGCTAGTGGCATTTTTCTGAGAGGTTTCGTGCCTCGCAAGGCACGTTATGCAGTTGGTGCCGGCTGGAGTCGATTGATGGCAGTCGTTAAGCCAAGACAGATTCCGCCTTAGGGCGGCTTGAAATCTTCTGACAATAAGACCAGCCACTAGTCTTACAAGCCTCCACCAATCCGGACTGGCCCCCGTGCTGGAGTATGGCCTATACCTACCTTCCTCAGGGAAGAGACACGTGCCCCTCGGTGGGGATATAATGGATTGATGATGATGATCTTCTAAAAAAGGCAAACAAAATTACTTTTGAAACAAGCCGCCAAAACGCTATCTTGGGCAATATGGCGTCGCACAGTAATTATGACGTCACTTGCCAGTAAACCAACCAATGAACGTAAGAACGAATGAATGATAGACGCCATTTTTTACTGGCATGTGACGTCATAATAGAATCGGCCAATCCAGGCCGTTTTCGATACAATGACTATAGATACATAATTATCAAGTTTTATCTTGTATTTTTTTACAAATAATAAATGTTTTTAGTTGAAATACCTTAAAGCGGTTTTAAGAATCATAATTTATACGACTACGTATAAAATAATACTGCTTTTGTCACACTGTCAAATAGCCTATTATTCTTTTCCAAAGTCATAACACAACGCAACTGATTAAACTATAATTTATAGTTTACTACGACAGTTCGATCTACATATATACATTGCGTAGCAGTCGCCCTACCCGGGCCTAGATTCCACTAATGCATTGTAGTACAATGACAAATGCAAGAGCATGGCGATGTGGTTTCATTGCCGCTTCAAGTCAACGCGAGCACGTATTTAAATAATTCTAGGCGTCAATGGTAAGAAAAAACACGTCCGACCGAGTATCTGTCATCGTACTACAATGCAAGGTTAGCTGGAAGAAAATACTTTTTAGTATTGAGCTTAATACTAAAAAGTATTTTCTTTGTTTCTTTGCCTATGTACATAATTTTTATAGTGCAATAAAGAATTTTCATTCATTCATTCATTCATTAACAGAATGGAAGCCATGTTAACGCGGCAATTAATCGGCACATAGCAAAGTTAAACTAAACAAGGAATTATAGTTATGTGGTACATATCCCAGGACCATATTTCGAAGTTTATTATGACAGTTTAATGTACTTTCATCAAATTGCCATAATAAACTATCCGGTCGTAACTATCGGCCGTAATAAACTAAACGCAATGTACTTTATTATATTGCGTAGCCGTGTCTTCGTACTTGTTCATCATCATCATCATCGGCATATGATTGTCTACTGCTTGACATAGGCCTCTTCCATTGCACGCCACTGAGCACGGTCCTCGGCTACTCCTTGCCAGCCGCCCTACGAAGATCATCGCTCCACCGAGTCTGAGGAGGTCCTACTACGTTTACCGATCCGCGGTCTCCACTCAAGAACTCGTCTACCCCATCGGTTATCGGTTTTTCGGGTGATATAGCCGGCCCACTGCCACTTCAGCATGCTAATTTGGTGGGCTACTTGTTCATATATGGGTTAAATGCAATGGCCATTAAATTAAAAAAAACATAGTAAACCATAAATTTGAATAGTACCTGAAATAGAACCCTGTTGTCTGAATAAGTTTTATAATAACGAATGTTCAGACAGAAAATACACGTTAATAGAAGACCTAGCCTACCCGGGTAGATAGCCTTCTTAGAAATAGGTACACAATTGAGAAAGAAACTACTTAGACCAGTTGGAAAGAACTATAGAAGTTTACGCACAAGATCGTCAGAATTAAAGAACTTTTCTACGAGCTATGATCTTTTCTACGAGCTTTTCCCTCGACTTCGTCTGCATAGAATGAGTGATTTCCGAGATAAAAAGTATCCTATGTCCTTCCCCAGGACTTAAACCATCACCGTATAAAATTTAATTTATATCCGATCAGACGCTATTGCCCGATTGAGTAAGAAACATCCAAACGTCTGCAGAAACTTTCACGCTTATAACATAATTAGGATAGGACTTAATTATCACTATAAACATTATTATTATTAGTGTTCTAATAGAAGTACAAGAGTGTTTGTCAAGGCACTGAAAAATGGGCATTATGGACTCCTATGTGTTAGTTATTTTTAATTTATTTTATAGGTGAACTAGCTGTTGCCCGCGACTACGTCCGCGTGGGCTTTAGCTGAGTAAAGAGTGTGCAAATAAGATAGGGATACTTTTAGCGCATGCGAAAGATCTTTCATACTTACTTCGCAACCCCCTCTTACCGGGATGATTTTTGAAAAACTACTTTAGATGTCTTCCATGACTTTCAATGAAGGACCTTCATGCTGAATTTCATTCGCATAACTTCATAAACGGCAAAGTTTCATACTAACTTTGCACCCCACTATTACCCCCTTAAGGGACGATTTTCGTAAAACTATTGTACATGTATTTCATGACTTTTAATGAAGGAACTTCATATTGAATTTCATTCGAATAAATTCAAAACCGCATAGTTTCACACTAACATTGCACCGCCCTTTTACCCCCTTAAGGGATGAATTTCGAAAAACTATTTTACATGTATTTCATGACTATTAATGAAGAACCTTCGTACCAAATTTTATTCGAATAACTTCAAAAACGGCAAAGTTTCATCCTAACTTTACACCCCCCTCTTGCCCTCTCAAGGGTTGATTTTTGAAAAACTATTTTACATGTTTTTTTTAACTTTTAATGAAAGACCTTTATATTGACTCTCCTTCGAATAACTTCAAAAACGGTAAAGTTTCATACTAAGTTTGCACTCCCGTTTTTCCCCCTTAAGGCATGATTTTCAAAAAACTATTTTACACGTGTTTCATAATTTTAAAAGAAGAACCTTCATACAAAATTTCATTCGAATAACTTAAAAAATGGCTAAGTTTCATACTAACATTGCAGCCCCCTTTTATCCCCTTAAGAAATGATTTTCGAAAAACTATTTTACATGTGTTTCAAGACATTCAATGAAGGACCTTCATTCTGAATTTCATTCGAATAACTCCATAAATGGCAAAGTTTCATACTAACTTTGCACCCCCCCTTTTACCCCCTTAAGGGATGATTTTCAAAAAACTATTTTACACTTCTTTCTTAATTTTAAATGAAGAACCTTTGTACCAAATTTCATGTGAATAACTTCAAAAACGGCAAAGTTTCATACTAACTTTGAACCCCCGTTTTACCCCCTTAGGGGATGAGTTTTCAAAATGCCTTTCTTAGTGCTCCGCTACGTTACAAAAGGAACCCCTGTGCAAAATTTCAAGTTTCTAAGGCCCTGCGTTGATATGTCAGTCAGTCAGTCAGTCAGTCAGTCAGCTTCTCCTTTTATATACAGCCTGATTTTTTCACCGGTACAATAAATTTTACCATATCATTGGTATCGATAATAGATTACACTTATCGAATAAAATTACCATTTTTTTTTTTCATTTTCATTAATTTATCATTCATCCAATTTGTAACTCATGGACACCCATTACAAGGTGTTATCGCGGTGCGAGGCAGAGGGCGGCGGGGTGGGGTGAGTGAGCGGGCGGCGGGCTGGCCGGCGCACGACTTGGCCGATCATTCATTCAGTCCGCGCGCATTGATCTAGGTGAGTGCACGTGCGCCGTTTCCGCACTTCCTGCAGTCGAAAATTACGCGCGCACGATGTTTACAAACCGCGAGTATTACGAAATGGTTCGTAGTTACTTTCTCAGTGGGGAAAATACAGTGCAGCTCGGCGGGTATACGCTGAAGAAAGTTCACCCCGCCTGATAAATGCCGGTTTTATTTAACTTCAAATACTCAACACCAGGACATTCATGAGAGTGACGCAGCATTTGCTAGACTACGGACAGTTCACTGCACCAGCGCACCGGGCCGAGGACGGAGACCTCCCTTGGCCGTGGAGATCGAGGAACAGATATTCGCGTTCTTCAAGGAAGACCCCAGAAGGAGCACCAACGACGCGGTACGCACGGCGCACTTCGGCGTTAGCCAGTACATACGTGGTGTGGAAATTCATACCACTACCAACCAGTGCAAGCATTCCACGCCGGTGACGGTCCTAAGCCCGTGCAAGTATGAAGGGAGAATTGAAATCAAGTAAGATTTTTTTTGCTACATCACATACCTACTGGCTGCGCCGCCGCCGCCGCTTCTTTTCCTTCCCGCAAGCCGCGCGCAGTTGCCAGTTCGTGCGTTTAGTTGTGCTCATACGTAATGAGTCCATATTTCTTTAAGATTTGCGGATAAGTTTAGACATTGGTATTTTTGTTTTTTTGTGCCAACGGGGTAGTAACAAAAAATATTGGTATTTGTATTTTGGACTTAGTATTACGTATGTTGATTTATTGTATCGGTGAAAATATCACCCTGTATATAGATAGATAGACATATACGAGTAGTAGTAAATACACGCAGCAAGAAGGAAGGTATTTAAAAAAGAGACAAGAATTTTTGGCTTTGCTCTCATGATTTTGAATAAGAACGACCCCATATTGCGAACAATAACCTATACTACTCGTAACACATACCTACTCTAAACAACCACAAAGCAATTTCACAATCAATCAACCAACAAAGCAATCGTATATACGAGTACAATCTTGCGCACGCTGAAGATTAAACAAAACTATTTGCAAATCAAACATTGCTCAATTGGTCTTTCTATTTTGTGCTCCTTATTTCCCCGCTCCCATTTTCCCAGTGATCGTTTAGATAAGGATTGAAGTGTACCACACTGAAGGCCACCGCATTAGCGGAATCGACTCGACTCTATTGGCCAATTAGGATTAGCGGCAAAAGAACAAACCTGATCCTAATCTGCCCATTCATTTCCAGCGAGATAGCGAGTGAATGGGGCTTCTTATTATACTCACGACAATTGCTTTTAATAATCCAACGAGACTTGCTTAAAATTAAATGTCCTTTGTGCTGGTTTTTGGGCGGAATATTGTGTTACCGCTTCCGCGTAGGATTTCCGAGTAATTTCGCGTTGATTCCGCGGGAACTTCTTCGGAGACTGAATGTTTAATTTCTAACGCCTCTCCTCTTTTGAATGGCGGAATGAAATTGCTACAATTCGCTTACGACATTATTATGACTGTTAGTGGTGCTCGTTCTGAGCAACAATACCTCTGCAGGCTTTGTGGTAGAGACGGGAACTAACAAAGTGTGTATTATAAATCTAGGATGTATTCGGTCGTTGCCAGCTATCATCATATAGGTACCTACTCGCTGGCGGCTTCATTCTTGATTCTATCGTCTAGAAGGAAATTTTATTAGAAACGTGATGTAACATCGCTAGTTAAAAGTTGTCGCTGCCATTATAGCTGTTAGTTGTCAAAATGTCAAAATTGCATTTAAAAAAAAACCACTTACGGCTGTTAACAGTGGATGAACAAACTGTTAGCATTCGAGGAACCGGGGGTAATAGTGTTTGCTATCGAACTCCTCCAAAATGGCTTCAGCGATTTTTATGATTAGTTTTTGCTCATACATGTCTGAGAATAGGTTGTATAGTATATGCGCTACGTATAGTATAGAGTACATAGATGAACAATCTCTGAGAATAGGTCATATTTGGGCCATACTTAAAAAAATGGTCCCTAGATCCTAGTTGTAATAAATTAACGTTGACATTGTACACCTTTATTGTAACACAGGTCTAGATATATATTATTTGTCGAATGAACGTGAGGGAGAGATCATAGAAAAGTCTCAACCCCTGTCAAATGCATCATGTTCATGAAATAAGAAATATTTTTATCTTGATTGATTTTTATTTTTATGAAAAGTTTTCGTGCTGTCATTTGCACTAAGTTCACTTTATTATTTATTCTATTAAACCCCCAAACGAGCGAAAATGGATCACGCAACAACTTGCAATAGAAATTGTTGAATTTCAATAATTTTGGTATCAAAACACATTCACACTCCACATTAAAATTAATATTTCTCTACTTTGGACTGATAAATTACTTTCTGATATTTTTATTTTACACGACTTTTTATCCCTGCCTATTAAATTTTTGTTTGGAATCAAAAGGGTCAGTATTAAAAGGGACGGGCTGAAAACCAGCGCTGCGACTACGCATTCAGTCACGGCAATAAAGCTGAGCCCGCTCCTTTTTACCACAAAGATGTGAATGTAAGAAATAATATTATTAATGAACGTAAAATTTGTGGTAAATAAATTATTTTTACTTTCACTTTCAAAGTTTTATATTTATTGCTATTAACAAACATTGGATCATGTTGTCTGTAAATAAAATAAATAAATAAAAGACTAAAACCGCCCTACGTAATAAAACCGTATAATCGATAATCCATAATATGATAATCTTTCCAATATATAAAATTCTCGTGTCAAAGTGTTAGTGCGCCGCATACTCCTCCAATACGGTTTGTCTGATTTTGATATAATTTTATATGTATATTTGGTAGGTCTGAAAATTGGTTGTTATCTAGTTTTCATATCCGTAAATGATAAGTGTGATCCACTAGAAACATTTTATCTGGCAAAACAACGTTTGCTGGGTCAGCTAGTATTTTATGTAACCTAAGCTGAATGAGTAGCAAGTAATATTTATTCTATGGATTTATAAATTTAGGTAATAGCTAGAGCTTTGCTAACAAAAGACTTGAAGGTGTTAAGACTAGAAAAGATGTCAATGTCAGATTCAGAATACTTAGAGCGAGCATTTTAATGACGGCAACATCTCGGTATAGGAGCATGCATTCCTAAATAAATTTTGGTCAAGGGTAGTGTAAATAGGACATAGTTGGGACTCGGTAGTCAAAAGTAATATAAGCACTGGTACTCTCGGTAATAACATAAGGACTTTTGTATGTAGCTAGTTTTGTATTGTTAATATATCTTAAACAGGTTGCTTAAGCAGCGCATCATAGATAGCACATAGCACCATAAAACCCCTTATCACGATTATTTGGCACCGCAAAAAAGTTTCCACTAAATCAATCTTGCGACGAAATTCCCAATTCCGAAGAATTCTTTAACTATTTATGAAGCATAAACGGCTCTGGATAACGCTTATATCCAAAGAAAGTACGCCCTTATCTAGTTCGCCCTTCGTGCTGCGTGTCGTTTATAGGTTGCCAACGTAAGTGTTTAGGTACATTGCCTCCGTCAGCCTCATCTATAAGTGTCATGTCGAGATTGACGTACAAATGAGTAGGCTCTAGACTCGAGATGTTAACGCATTGTAGTACAATGACAACTGCACCTGGTAGTTTTCATTCCTGTCCACAATATCGATTGATGTGTGGCATCTTCAAATGATAAAAAATAAAATTCTGCCCATGCCCACACAAAAAAATTCAATTTTCAATATATCAAAATTATATTTATTTAAACATAAATTAAAAAAAGTTTGTCTTAGTCAGCACGCCGTCTTTCAGGGACATGAACTATTGTAGTTTCTAGTTGCTGCTTGAAATCGTCAACCAAGATGTTTCTTTCACCTTATGTGATGGTATTATTACAGAGACTCAGGCATGTGTTTCTTGAGATTGGCCTGCTATTTATTGCCTGTATACTTCGATGGCCCAGCGAAAGTTTAATGTTAAGTTTCAGAAAAAAAAACGGAAGCAATGTAAATAAGCCTATCGTTGCTTTAACAGTTGAAGTTGAGTGATACAGTTACGGATGCCTCGGTAATCTATTTACTGAAGTGGCAGCACAGGCCTGATACAATTTGCTCGGTTTCGTTTGAACAGAGTTTGTTTAGACAATTATTATTCAACGTGTTATTGAAATAGAGCTAAATCTGATAACCATTTTTTAAGAATCCATAATTAAAACCACTTTATTGGACACATGTTTAAAATTGTCAATTTCATAATTGATTGTAACGTGACGCGGTTAACTTGTATGACATTTTTTCATGAGTATCTTATCCTTCTTCTCATTGAATATTTTGTTCAGAATGCACTTCCAATAAACGAATAAATGAGTTACATAATATTGGGGCGATGTTTGCCAAAAATACAGCTTATATAGTTTATTATGATGTACAGTAAGTACAATTTAACTACCTACTTCCTGCGGGTTGGTCTGTTAGGTATGCAATGAACATTGAATTGGAGTAGAAGTTGCGTTATTTCAATAACTAGTTGTATCATACACCCAGGCTGTGAGATACTCAGGTTTGAGGGAGCGACGCGATTAGAGTTTATAAGAAATTAGATCAGACTCCATAACATAATAATTACGATACTTTAACACCCTAATGCCATGATATCGGCGCACGTTCCTTTGGTAAATGTTATATCCATATTTATGTATTCCTTTTCTTCAGTGTATTGGTTTTTTTCTGTAAAGGATTTTTTTGTTTTTGTATACCCAACAGTGGTCAGAGGTGGGCTGCTGATGATGATGATGAATCAGTCATTGGGATTAATCAGATAGGAGAATCATTACCTAACAAATTACACTGAATTTAATTATGGTGACGAACTATGCGTCGATACTCATAGTGCATACAAAATTATTAAATTATCTATTACGGTTCATGAGATAAAGGCTGTCCTTAAATCATTATTTTTATGTTGGAACCATTTATTGTTGGCGCCCTGCGCAGCTGATTTTTAGGGTTCCCGACCCCAAAAACCTATAAGCCAAGTCTTCCCGAAGGTCTGGCAAAGTGACTTTTCCCGAGAAAATTTCAAGAGATCCTGGGCCCCAATTCTTTTAATGCGTGTTTTTTCATGCCATCGACGCCTAGTTTGAAATGTGAGCATGCGTCGTATTGAAGCGGCATTGAAACTACGTCGCCACGGTTACGCAGTTGTCATTGTATTACAATGCATTAACAGAATCTCAGTCCTGATCGAAATAAACTTTTCATAAGACACTTCTAGAGCATGGTTTAATAACATGATTGCGTTTTAAACTGCCAATATCGACGATACAAAGAAACAACTCGATCGCTATATTGGCAAGCTACGCAGCTAAGTGAATGAAATAAGTATTACGTCGGACTTTGATGTAGTGGACGCCTAGGGTTGGTTTTCACATTACGTTTTACGTCAATGCGGCAAGAAAATTGGAAAACAATTTAGCGATCGTCGGCTGAAACGTTCGTAATAATCCAATGAGAAAAATATCGAGAATAACTCGTAATGTAATTTTCGATCAAATGAAACGGTTATTAATTTAGTGAAGTAATGTCAAAAAATTGACCCAATCATACAAAGCGACTGCGAAATTCGTATAGCGTTCATTGAAAACTATTTCCAATAATTTAAGAGTGATGGCAGCGAAGCGGTATATTGCCGGCCTCACACTCAGGAGGCAGTAATTTCTAACTGTGGCTCACATACCTAAGCGATTGAAATTTCCGATCTACAATGGCCAGGCGTGATAAGTTTTAGACAGGGCGTCCCAAAGTTATGGGACATGAAGGAAAAGTACCTTAAATCGTAGATAGGGTATTTTGCTGAAAGAAGAATTTTTGTTATTTTTAAAAGTTCAAAATTCTACATTCAAAGATTTTCTAAAAATTACTTGCCTCGTCTGGGAATCGAACCGACTAAAATGTAAAAAAAAACCACCCCTACTTTTATGATGCCAATCGAAAGAATGGCCAAAAAATAATAACTCTTCCTAAGCAGCATAGTATTTTAAAAGAAAGGAACAGCGGGAAATTAAAAAAAATAATGAAATTAAAAACATACATGAAACTTCCGTAGTCAATTAAGTTGAAAATGAAAAATAAAAATGAACAGGCAGCGGACTCATTAAAAGTTTGGCGATTTGCGTAAGGCTCGGTTTCGCCTCGGACCACATTTCCATGTTCGTCCATCAATGCCTCTTTTGCTGGCCGCTGCAGTAATGTACTATACATATGTAATGGGCGACTCAGCGAATAATGTAAATGTAAACCAGCCGACGTGCCATTATACGTTTGAGATGCCACCCCATGTCAAACTTAAAACACTTGCCTAAAAGATTGGCTCAGGGCATTTCCCTGGCTCGTTTTCGTCTCACGGGCGACCTAACCCTTATCAGGCGCGGCATTTGACATGATGTGTGTAATGATGGGCGGGGAAAATTTCCACATGACAACAATTTAACATTGGAGGAATTTTAATGACATTTTACAGTGAACTCAGTATTATATGGATCACGGGGTCGATTCCTGAATTGAGAATTTACACTAAGTAAATACTTAAGTATACAGTCTGTTAGCTTTTAGAATATAGGTAACTCGCGCTCTAGAGTAGGCTTCGGTTTTTACCGAAAGCACACGAGTGTAATACTACTTTCTGCTCTGTAATTAAGAAATTCAGTGTCATATTAGTTCCGATATTTCTATTACACGAATATATCCGATTCTATCCGATAGTAGCCGGGGTATATTCTAAAAGCTAACAGACTGTAACGTGCTGTCACGCTCTTTTCTAAAGAAATTTGGCGAGACAGCACTATAGTTAAGTAGTTACTTAGCGAAATTCTCAATTCAGAAATTTACCCACAGTGAATGACTGAGAATTCATATATTTTTTTAGTTATTAATCCGAGACCGTTCCCTGAGAACATAATTCCTGGCCCATCTTTGAATGTGTGGCGTACCTCGCGTTCATGAAGAGTACTCCATTATATAAGGCGGATTTATTACATTTAGTTGCGGGTCTTTTGTCAGAATACAGCTTGGCAGTTTTGTAGGTATGTTTTGAAGAACAGAAGATGAGATCTGGTTGAAATAGTGATGTTTTCACCGTACTTTTTTGGAGATTTTAATGAAATTTATATACTTTTAAGCAACAAATTTTGTGTCCTTAGAGAAAACTAACCGTATGTGTGGGTATCAGATTAGGATATACCTTTTAGCGACATGCAAAAAGGACTTCCTTTATGGGGCACTGTATAAGGTTCTACAACAAGATACCCCAAGATATATTAGAGTTACCTCCAACGCGATTTAAGAATTGTGTTAAGCACACTCTTTGCAAAAAAGCTTATTATAAAATCAACGATTATTTAGAAGACATGGACGTCTGGCATTAAATAGTAGTTTAATATTAAATTTCATCAGAGGATAAATGTGTCTAGTGTTCAACATAAAATATCCAAGATATTATTATGTAAGTTTGAAAGTTTGTAATTTAGACTAAACCTGTTTTGAAAAGAATTTAATAACTGTGGAGTTTCTTTGTTAGTTTCTTCTCCATGTAATCTATAAATTGTGAAACTAACAACTTTGACGTTCATAAAGTAAATATTCTATTTTTACTATAAATAAAATATTTGACTTTGACTTTATTTGACTTGGACCCGAAATCGGGATGCGTGCTTGCAGCGACTTAGTTGTTGAAGCAAAAGAGGTTTATCAGGATCGTGACAAGTGGCAAACTCCGTCTTAGACTCCTGGAAATAGGCGTGAGCGTATGTGAATAACGGGGTATAAAACACAAACATTTACATACAGGCACATACATTGCTTTTAACCCCACACTAGGATACCGTAGGAACCCGTACTGTATCGTGGGAACCCTAAACAGAGACATTACAAACATGTAAACATCCAAGACCTGTGGCCACATGATAGAAGTGAAGACTTCAGTCAGACCGACCTACTTTAGCCAAGTATAGTATAACCGATTCAGTAACATCGACCCGTGCGTCATGGTAGTTTTGTCACTGATATAAAAATAAAATGGAGATCATGTTTAGTTAACTTATCAAGGGTGCAATTATGCGCACTAAATCCTGTCAAAATCCTCGTACGCGATGGCAACTTTCATGGAAATTGTCTGTTAAAGAATAAAGATCATTCAAGTTACAATATAGGTGCTGAAAGAGTGAAAGAAATCATCATCATCAACCCATTAAGTCCCCACCGAGGGGCACGGGTCTCTTCCATGAGGAAGGTATTGGCCATATTCCACCACGGGGGCCTCCGTGGTGAAAGAAAATTTTATTAAATATAAATATTACTTCCAGCCAGGATCTATCCCATGGCTGAGAAGAGCGTCGGTTATGTGCCCTCACGTGACAAATGTACAGTCACGAGCAATAATATATTATACACTGTCAAATTTTGTGCCACGTACACATTTTCTTTTGTACTGCACATGTGTACGACAATGTACGCTAAATTATCTAGCAGTTGGTTACATAATAATTAGGACACAGTGCTGTACACTTCTTCCTAGATTATTTTAAGTTAGGATTTTCAGAAAGTGTGACCATGTATACATATTATTGCTCGTGACTGTACACTACGGGGGCTGAAACTAAAGTTGCATCGACTTCATGAATTTTTGTAGTAGTGGTATTTTATGTTGTTGTTCAGTTGAAGTGGCTGTGGGTGGGGCACATTGCTTGGAGAACTGATGGCCGAAAAGTTCAGACCTGGCGACCGCTGACGTGACGTGGGCAGGCCTCCCACCGGATGGTTCGATGACCTGGATTCTGCTAATGTATTGTAGTACAATGACAACTGAATGTACATGGGGATTTAGTTCCATAGCCGCTTCAAGTCTACGCGCGCACACATATCAAGCAATGTAGGCGCCTATGGTATGAAAAAACACGTCATGTGATTCCACCGTGCATCTGCCATCGTATTATAATGGACGTCTTGCAGTGGGTGTCAAATAGCTGATGATGATGATTTTATTTTAACGCGTCTAGCGTAAAACAAGTCTTGAAGAGTAACACAGAATTAATAAAAGTTTCAAAGTCAAATGAGCTGTCAATATTTCGCCCGCGTCGTGGGTAAAGTCACCAGGAAAACGTCGCTTTTTCATGTACGTAGTACGCGAGAAAATCTGTAAGCCCTTGTGGCATTGACGCGAAAGTAATAATTCACGAGATTTTTTTAGAGGCAAGAATCCAATTACCGAAAATTGCGAACGCTTCGTCGGTGTGCTTAATTTTCAATGCTGTGTGTATCGAAGTAACTTTATTTTCGTGAACAGGAGTGTTCTAATTGTAATTGAAAAAGTATCGGCTCTTTAGAGAACTGAGCAAATTAGCGTAGAATATAGTCTCTACAACTCAATTGTAACTTCCGTTACAATTGAGTTCATTTATTGAATAATGTGGTATTAATATGTTTTCAGTTGCCGATGTAAGGGTCAATAAGTTTACATTGAATTTAACTAAGACACAATTTAAACAGTAAGACCAGCCACTAGTCTTATAAGCCTCCACAAATCAGGACTTGGCCCCTGTGGTCTAAAGTATGGCCTAAACCTTCCTCAGGGAGGAGACCCGTGCCCCTCAGTGCGGACATAAAGGGTTGATGATGAAGTTCCCAAGTTGTATTGTCTTTGAATTTCTTTATCTCTCATTCTTCTTAAATAGTAGTAGGCGGGATACGCATGTTGTCGAGAGGTCAGAAAGTGGAGCCGTCCTGTTATGGAGACCGCTCATAGGAGCACGAATGTTGGCAGATCACCTGCACGATAGTCAGACGACTTCAGGGCTATCACCAGGTCGACCTGGACTATAATAGCTGCAGACCTTTAACGATGGAGGACTCATGAAGAGGGATACGTCCAACGGTGTATAAAAAATGCTGAGAACAAGGTGAAGAAGATAGGGAGCAAATTTAACTGACCAGATTCGACGTTTGAGCCAAAGATGCTAAGTTTTATTGTCAGATCCAAACATTTCTTTATTTGCAGAACATTGTAAACGTAAAAAGTAGCAAAGCAATTTACATTTCCCTTTTCATTTTTCCCTCTCACAAAGAAAGATAAAAATACAATAAATTATGACGCTATAGTCGTTTGCTAATTCTGTTTCACGGATCAGAGAATTCTTCGTCTTTGCCTCTTCTTGCAAGCGCCTCTATCAATTTATTTTCATAAATGCGCTCATTTTCCTAAGTGTACTAAATGAAACTTCTTCATAACACACAATAAATTGTCCTAGTCCCATACTAGGATCCCGGCTAAACAGGCAAGGACATCACAAACATGTGACGACCTCTGTGGCGCAGTGGTTGGCGCATCTGACTACCATGGGAGAGGTCCCGGGTTCGAGACCAGGCTGGGGACGAAAAGGAGACCCGGGTCTTGGATGTTTGCATGTTTGTGACGTCGCTGGAGACTTAAAGAAAATAACTTAAGAATTTGCCCATTTTTAATTTTAATTTTGGTTTTTTTTATTTCATTTTTTTATATTTTTCTGAAAACCAGTATGACTTGCCTTTTCACCCGGTTCCGGCTTGACGTTGAGTTTTGGGACACCCTGTTTATCCGTCCGCCCTCCATCCGTTCTGTCTGATGCATATTCTGCGAATTGGCGCCCTTTCGAGACATGCTGCCCACTTTACACCGCACCTTAGGCAGACCCTTAAACCACTACGCTCGACAGTTTATTTCATCATCTCCTGTTAATCACTTATTGTATCACACTCATCTGTAAGACATGGTCGACATAAAATGTTATTATTCTTAGCGACTGTGTTGCATTAAAATAAGTGACAAACGAAGTCCCGAATTGTTATGTTACGCCTACTCAAATTGACTTGGAATAGTTTGGTTGGCAGCATTCAACCTATTCCTGCCCATACCCACTATGCCCCAGGGGCATGACCAGGACCCCTTCATCGAGCGCAACAACCTAATGGAACGCTTCGTCGTCTCGCTTATACTAGCTCTTCATAAAGCAAGATGGCGCTTTTTATCGCCAACTCAGACGCGATGCAACGATATTTTCCATCTGAGACCATAATTTATTCGGTGTCTGAATACACATGACAAGATTGACAGTAAAGTTAACAAAGGTAGTAGCTCCTTTGATCGTACGTGTGATTGTTTGCTGTCGTTGATTCGAAAATAACGCTTTTCCATATTTTAGCCGATACGAATTGTTTTTCCTGACGGCTCCAGATTGCTCGAAGGCATCCCATTCCACGCAACTATCTATAAAAAACGAAATAGTAACCCATTGTTTGCTGTTTATCGGCGTATTGCGCGACGTATTCGCACAATGGATTTATCAATGCTTAAACTCAACGAAAGCTGGGAAACGCGAGCGGAAAAGCAACTGTGGTAGGAACGAGTAAGCGTGGAGGAGTGCAAAAACTTCATACTAAACAATTATAAACTGAGCTATGTAGTGCACACGATTTTAACCCTTTGAAAACAATTAAAAAGTATAAAATTAAATGCTTGTTTGTTTAATGCATTTATTTCAAACCAATAGTTATATTAGTTTGAAATATGTGCATTTAATTATAGGCATATTTTATAATAAGGTAGCCCAGAGGGGTATATAGCCGGAAACACGGTTACGAAAAGTTACGAAAATAAATTATCACAGAGCATAAGCCAGGCGACATATTTTTCATTTACGCTTATTGACCTACATAGCATATAATATTCCCAGTGTGGAAATGTACCTATGACTATGATTATCTATACTTGGCAGTCTAGTTTGGAAGTTGTTTATTTATATGGTGCATGGGAGCTCTCCTACTGTAGTGTATTTACACTGTGCCTGTGCCGCGATGAACTGGCGTCGAGCCATAATCAATTCCGTTGCGAGACATTTATTTGCAACTGGGGCACTGAAAGCCCAGTGTACACCTACTCTCTACCGCATAAAAGAGCCAATTGTGTCTTCGACCTTGAACGTAAAGTAGTAAGAACAAAGGATTAGCTTTTAGATGAAATGAGGGCAATTGAATGGAATGTTTACCATGCGTATAGCAACCAACGTATTAAGTTTAAGATGATGATGGCTCATTTTCTTCAATACAAATCTATCTTTTAGTACCTTGACAATCAGCAAACAAAATGTAACGTTGAAATTAATTTTTGATAAAGAATCTTGATTGAGAATGTAAGCATATTCTCAGCTCATCTATATTTACATTTTTGTTGCAGAATTTTAAATGTCTATAAAGGTCACAGTTCAGTACCAGGTATGCCACATGTAGTGTCACAGACGACAAATTAATAATTTATATGTACAAGAAGCGGTGGTGGCGTAGTGGGGTTGACCCTTGCTTCTCGATCATGGGGGTCTGGGTTCGAACCACGCATGTACCAATGACTTTTAGTTACGTACATTTGTTTGTACAGCAACACCATTCGCTAATTAATTGTGCCCGGATAACGGCGACAGGCTTGCCACTTGTCACGTTTGGGACCTAATAAACTCGGCAAAACGTGGGTCCAGTTCTAGAGACTGGTGCCTCTGCCTACCCCTTCGGGGATAACGGGCGTGAGTTTATTATTTATTTATTTTATTTATAAGAATAAATAACATCATAGCATCATCATCATCAGATGTTGCAGACACCCTTGATGTGGGAGTTCTGTGTAATGATTGTAAGATGTAAATAAATGACCTAAGGTACCCTCTCTCTGTTTGATGGAATGTCCTAGACACATCAGCGTACTTGAGGACCTTGTCAAGTTTGGATGAAGGTGCTACTGGATGCTGCATTAATCATTTCATGACTTCTAGCAAAGGGCAAAGCTTATCCGTTTGATTAAAAACAAAAATATTATCCTTTGAACAAAAATATTATCCTTTGGCCTCCTCCATGGATTTCCAAAAAAACCGATTGGAAGCGGCTTACATCCGGCGTCTCCCGGCCACTTGGATGAGATCGTCTGTCCATATTGCGGCTGGTCATCCTACGCTGCGCTTGCCGATGTGTAGTCTGCATTCAAGAACCTTTCGGGCCCATCGGCCATTAGTTCTTCGTGCTATGTGCCCCGCCCACTGCCACTTCAACTTACTCATCCAGTGGGCTAAGTTGACGACTTTCGTTTGTCTACGGGCCTAACCACGATTTAATGCCATAAGTCATCACTGGTAACCAGGGACCGGATTAGCGGCTTATTTTAAAAACCCTTTTAAATGGTAACCCTTTCGATCGGCTTACCTTATGTCTAGGTTACCCTGTAAAATGTTTATCCAGTGAAAAACTAACCCTATCAAGTTAGGCTAACCCTATCAAGTTCCCAAGGTAACCCTAACCTAACGATAGGCTAAGTGTTTACCAAATCATTGAAAGGGTATTTTTTTCCCGTTTAATTGACAGGGTTTTTGCCCCTCCTATTGGGTGCGGCGCGAAGTGAGGCCTTTTCGTTTGTTGGTCAGATCACACTCATTATCTCACTCGCAGCGCAATCTCACTGTGACACTGCGGTCAGATCACACTCATACGAGTCTGCTGTCGTTGCCCTATACCTACGTATTTTTTTTCTATTTTAGCTTTAGCTACTTGCTACAATTTCTTCGTTGTGAAGTGTAACTCTTATTGTTTAGGCGCTATTGTTTGTAAACTAAGTGTTCTAGAAAATTATGGAGCAAGATAAAAAAAATACAACAAAAAAGTGAGTAGGTACCTATTGTTGTGTCTTATTCGCTAGAGCGAGAAAGGTAGCCTTAAGAGCGAAGAATAGCTTCGCGATCGTAGCGAAATAGGTATTTAGGAAAACATTTACTGTCGCTCGCGCGCTCATGCCCCCGGGCATCGCGCACAGGCATACAAAAAGCCTCACACACACATCGACGGACGCTGCCAGTTGGCGAGAAATTGCGACCGAAGACGGAGTGTTTTCTTACGAATCATATTGCTGTGGCATGCCCGAAACACCGATACAAAGAAATTGAAGATAATAGAAAGAATTATAGTGATCATTTCAAGTGAGTATTTTATTATGTAGGTATGTAATTATTAGTAATGAGTATAAACTAAATTGATTTTAGATACATCAGCTTGTTGCCGATGTGCACCCTAGATGAATGACATTTTGTATTGTAAGGTTATTTAGATATTTGCAGTGTATATACAAAACATTATGATATTAATGAAAAAAAAACTATGTCTGACTTTATACTGACTTCTTGACGAAACACGAATGTTATTTTATAATAATTATACTTTGTTTTCATAGTTTCGGAGTTATGTATGTTGAGTTGTCTTAGTAAATCATATTAGGTTGGGGAGAAAGTTTCTACGCATTTTATATGAAAATTCAAAACATTTTTTAATATTGTTATTTACCTACATTTACATAAGTTCACACTAGGTATTACTGACCTAAAATATAACAGTGTTTACTGTTACTTTCTTATGCATGTGTAAAGTAAAAAGAAAAATATAGAAAATAGAGACCGCGGTTCAAAATATTATACAAAGATAACGTAAAGACCTTCCTTTTGTATTTTTAAACAATATCCCAAAAGTCCCCATCGATACGTGCCGCTAAAAATGTTGCGTGGGGTCAAAGGTCACGATAAAAAGTTTTTTGCGAATATCTCGTTAACGGTTACCTATATCGAAAAAATAGTGGTGATCAAATTTGTAGCTCAAAAAATTGCCTACAAAAAACATTTCATTCCTTTTTTTTCGTTACACTAACGATTTTCGAGAAAATTTGATTACAAAGTGGAAACATACGTGCGCGCATTCATCACGATAATGCTGATAATTATAATTGTTTTGACTTTTTTGAAAGTTTAGCAGACAGCATGGCCAATTTTTATTTTAATATTTTTACGAGCAGGGTGCGAGGTGTTAGTTGTACTAGATCTTAATGTGTATAAAAAATATATTTTGTTACAAAGTAATAGTTTTTAATTATTAAAGTTCCTTAAATAATTGCTATGAGCTTTGTTCATTAGACGATGATTTCTTTTTTTTTATAAGTTGAAAAAATTCTGTTTATTGTTGTGTAAATGTCAGATATCTTTTATTTCTTTGAATATGTAATATTATGCTGATACCTAAAGATGACTAGAACGAAAATTGACTTTAGTTGACTTGACGTTTATTGACTTCTAAAGTTGTGGTACAATGGGCTAGTTGCCCTAAAAAACGTAATAAGTCCGTCTTTTAGATTAGTCAAAAATAAGGGACACGTATTTTTTTATTTGTAAGTTAGACCAAAAATGACAAAGATATAGCCCATTAAAGTTACGTGTGACGTCACGCCATGCTGCATTTTTTAGCACTGAGTGACGTCACACGTAACTTTAATGGGCTATATCTTTGTTATTTTTTGTTTAATCAAAAAAAGAAAAAATACGTGTCCAATATTTTTTTATAATCTAAAATACGGACTTAATAGAATTTAATTATTTTGACCCTGGAAACTACCCTAATAGGGTAGTTCCAGGCTAAGGGTCATTTGTACCAGTAGGAGTATCTGAACAAAAACTTAATTTTACAGTGTTCTACTATTATCTGACAAAAGCTAACTTTAACAATGTATTATTTCAGACTGTGCTACATTTATGCACTTTTAATAAAAAACTGGTATATTCTGAGCTACACGCTGTTATATCAATGCTGTTACCATTGCCCCCGGTCTCCCCTAGTTTTGGCAGTCCTCTCGTGATATTTAACCTGACACTGCCTAAAGAATTCTGAAGTGGCCGAAACTTAAAACGAAAAAAACTAGACTTACTTGTAAATAATATTAATAAGCAATTGTTGAACTATTTGGTTATTAGTAGCAGGTTTTCCGTTTCTCTGTAGGATAGTGTTAAAAGCCATTTCTTTATTGTTTGTTTTGCTAGAAAAACATTAAGGTTTAATATGTCACAGGACTTCATGATTTTATTATAGATATAAGGAAAAATGTAAGATACACAGTTATGATAGGAAACACTCTAAGCATAAATATTTACATTTATATTTTTTTCACATAAGTTGCATTTAGTACAATTATTATGTATATTGTAGCTAAAATAGCGGTGAACGCTATCTTTTTAGGCGGCGGCATCACAAATAATTACAATAGTCACTTCACTTAAAGTCCGTTCACTTAGATAGTGTTGGTACACACGAAGGCAATCTTGGTTTTTAGAAAAAAAACATATAATATAATAAATAATAAACTCACGCCCGTTATCCCCGAAGGGGTAGGCAGAGGCACCAGTCTCTAGAACTGGACCCAAGTTTTGCCGAGTTTATTAGTAAAAAAACATTTATTTCAATAATACAACTTAGACGGCCAAAACACTTTAAATAGCAAAAAAAACATGGTACACAATATACCTAATGAAGCACAAAATAAAACACTACTCTTCATCACTCGAAGTGTCCTCAGAATATTCATCTCCACCGGAATTTAAACCGCCTCGTCGGCTTCCTTTAATTTCTTTTGTCAAAAGCCGCCATGTGCCGAGGCGGTAAATATCTAAGTGACACTATGATAGCATGTTACACACACCCACAATACAATAGTCAATCACTTAGATTAAATAATAGGTAATAGATACAGCCACTTATTATAAATCCCAGTTTCCGGATGCACCATACCATGCACCACAACAACAACACGGTCAATAAGAATATACCAAATTCGCGCGCGAAAGAAAAACGGTACCTAACATAAACACACCGCGACACCATTCACTTACAGAAACCGCCGCGCGCCCGCCGCTCCGCCGAAATCAATCAAATCATTATAATACTAAGGTATACTTTTGCATGGCGTCGCGTCGCGGGTCGGCCAGTCCGAGTCAAAGTTTTGAGCCTTTGACTGCACGCCGACCCGCCTCGCCATTGCCACGGCCAGGAAAGCGCTTCGTAAGGGTTAGCCTATAAGATAGGGCATGATGGGGTTACCCTTTGAGAAATGGTTTTTGTAAGGGTAAGGTAATTTGCCTCATTAAACAACTTATTTAAAGGATAACCCTATTAAAGGGTTTCCATATCATACATTTAAGTCGATCGAAAGGTAACCAAATCAAAGGGGTTTCTTAAGCACTAAAAATATTGAACCCTATCAATTAAGCCGCTAAAAATAAAGGTAGGGTAAGCGCTTCCTGTCCCTGCTGGTAACACACTCTGTAGCTGTACAATAAAGAGCAAATTATTCCCTTTTTGTAATTACGTCAATATATTATGCGTCTCAATAAATAGCACGGGTCTTCTCTCAGAGGAAAAGTATGGGCTTAATCACCACGCGTGCCCACCGCAGATTGGCAATTCAGATAGCTTAAAATGTCCGAAACCCTATTAACCTGGTGTACATACAATAAAGAATATTCTATTCTGTTCTATAACGGGTGTTGATTTGTATTGGGTGGTTATTTACATGATACTGAAGAAAAAAAAATATTAAAAAAAATTTGTTTTAGTGAAAATCACCCAAAAATCATAATATTTTTTTTATTTGTTTGCATCAGTATCATGTAAATAACCACTCCTGAGTCGGAGGAAACTGTACAAATCAACACCCTGTATTTAAAACGGTCGCGTAGTACGCTCGTAGCACACGTAGCCCCGTACACTATCGTAGCAAATTTTGTAGCGCCTCGTAGCCAGTTTACTGAATGACACGCAAGGTACTAACAATCATTCACAGCATTCACAGAGGTATTGAATACCTCAGACACACAGGTTTCCTCACGATGATATCCTTTGCAGTTGGCGGGTGGTTGGCAATACTAAGAATAAACATAACAATTCATAGGTACATGCCTGCACTGGTAATCGAACCGGGAATTTATTTACGCGACTGGCTTTACAGCTGAAATGTAAAATAAGAACCATACATGAATAGAACATAGGTTAAGCAACATTGGGGGCGTTCAGTGCATGGATGGGTGACCGTCTATGACTAACGCTTGTGGCATTTTTCCGAGCGGTTCCGTGCTTTGCAAGGCACGTTAAGCAGTTGGTGCCGGTTGCCGTCGATAGATGGCAGTCGTTAAACAAAGATCACTCAGGCGACCGGGGCTAAGAGTGATTCGTAATGACAATAAGTACCTAACTTATTTCAAATTTACATGTTTCAGAGTCGATTTCTGAGAATTTTGCTAAGTAATTACCTAACTGTAGTGCTGTCTCGTCAAATTTCTTTAAAAAAGAGTGTGACAGAACGTTACTTAAGTATTTACTTAGTGTCAATTCTCAATTCAGAAATCGGCCCTCAACAATTCAATTTATAAGTAGAGGTTAACGTGTTGCCGACTGTACATTAACATAATTGTAATTGAATATGATTCGTACGACGAGATCAGGAATAAGAGGAGCTCAAGTAAATTAATAATTGTAGTGAGTATCCCGTTGCCTTCGCAACAAGAAATTGGTCCGTTAGCCATTTGAGGATGACGGTAATTACCAGCAACGACAGAGCTCTGGTAAATTTTAATGTATCGAACTTGATCTCGTGTCGTTAACGTTATCCTCCAAATGGACGTAATTTTGCAAAAATGATCCAATTCACATAAAGTGAGTTTTGAGATATTTGAGTTTTTAGGTTTAAGCTGACTAACGCCCTCCATATATTTGGGTTGACTATCATGTGCCATAACTTTGCGTATACTCATAGGATTGCTATGAAAGTATTTGATTTTTTAAACTATAGAGCAAAGTGATCATTTTGGGATATTTAACTCAAATATTACCATGTTGTTGGTTGGATCTTTTTTGCAAAACTACGTCCCATTGAAAAACAGCAAACTTTGGGCCGATGTTTGAATTGAGAATTTAGACTAATTAAATACTTAAATAGCGTTCTGTCACGCTCTTTTCTAAAAAAGTTTGATGAGACAGCACTACAATTAAATAATTACTTAGCGAAATTTTCAATTCAGAAATCAGCCATATGTTATTTAAATTATCGCCACCTATTAAGTCCTAACAAATTGAATTAAAAAATCTAATTGACACCGATTCCATCCCTGTTTCACAAGTAACCCTTGCTTATTATAAAACGGATGTTTATAATAAACGATTACAGAAAATTTGAATAAGAGGAGGCAATTTTCTTCACCTTCTTTTACTTCCGAGGCCGTTCATGTAACTTTCTCGGAAATTTAAGATGGCTCGCGCATTTTCCTACGAGGCGTTACGGTCAATTCGGATTGGACAATTCTTCCTTGTCTTAAATAACACGAAAATCCACTTTGAAGCCTAGTTTCCAAAGAATGGATAGAACTTTTGCGATACCGATCTCAAGACTGGTCAACATGTTGAAAACACTTCGATACTTAGGTATTCAGTTAGATAATTTCTTTTCTTACTGGGACTTTTTTAGACTAGTAATACGCGCTAAAAGTAATTGTTGAATACTTGCAGGTTAGTAAAATTCAGTTTATTTGATACTTTATTTGCTTTTGTAAGTCTTCCAACCTCAGCATCTAGTAAAGTCTAGTTAGCTACGCCAATTTCTCTTTTATTTTCTTTTTATTATGTGTTTACTACGTTTTTTCACGTTTCTGGAGAAAACCTAGTAAAAATGCTTAAAAACAAAAAAAGCTTTAGAAAATTATGTTAAATCTAATATATAAAAAAATCACGTGTCCGAATATTTGGTAGGTCTGAAAATACGTCGTACGCTAATTAATATCGCAAAACAACTTTTGCGCAGTGTTTGTTACCGAAATCCTCCAAAATTGCTTCACCGATTTGTTTACGTTGATTTCGTAGGTCTGAGAATATGCTACATGGTCGCTAATAAAATGGAGAAACTACGTTTGTCGGGTCAGTTTATACAATCTATATAAATCAAATTCGAAATCCTGACTGACTGATTCATTCACTCATCAACTCCCAGCCCAAGCCGTTGGACCTAGGAAGCTGAAATTTTGCACAGAGGGTCTGTTTACAATGTAGGCAAGGAATAGGACGGGATTTTTTTAAATTCAACCCCTAAGTGGGCGAAAAGGGTTGCCAAAATTTGTATGGGAGGTACAAAGAATGTTGTCTAATTTTCTTGAAACTTAAAATAAATACTCTTCAGCACAATTGATTGAACACGTGTTTCGCCGTTTTTCTAAATTTAACCTTTACGGGGAGTAAACGGGGTTGCAAAATTTTGAATTTAAGTCCACGCGGACGGAGTCGCGGGTGAAAGCTAGTGTATAATAATAACAATATCGTCGCTGCGGCTGGAAAATCCGAAAAATATTTTTTTAGCAAAATTAGTTTTTTTTTGTATTATGTTAGAATTTTCTTAGTCCGACACGCCGGTGAAACCCATTGTGTGCTAACTAGCTTGAAATATAAAATGTAAATATCAGATATCATCGGCTAAAGTCGCACACCTGTTGACTCCAATTTTTTCCCAAAATTTAAAAGATTTTCCATAAGATGCGTCTGGAAATTTATTTCTAACAGTGCAAAAAAAATTTGAAAAAAAAAAGGTGTTTTGGAGGTTTGCGACTATAGCCGACGATATGTACCTATCGTGAATGAATGAATCGTTCGTAGCCTAGGCTGCCTGAGTGATCTTAAACGATCACTAAGGTTATGCAACATACGGCGCGTACAATCCATGGATGGGTCACCGTCTGTGACTAAAGCTAGTGGCATTTTTCCGAGCGATTCCGTGCTTCGCAAGGCACGTTAAGCAGTTGGTGCCGGCTGCCGTCGATAGATGGCAGTCGTTAAGCCAAGTCAGAGGCCTTAGGGCTGCTTGAAAACTTCTGACAGTAAGACCAGCCACTAGTACAAGCCTCCACCAATCCGGACTTGGCCCCCGTGGTGGAGTATGGCCTATACCTTCCTCAGGGAAGAGACCCGTGCCACTCGGTGGGGACATAATGGGTTGATGATGATGTACCTATTTACTAAATTAAAAAAAAGCGTCGTAATTATGAAATTATTACGTTTTTTTTTGTCCTTAATAGTAAGCTTTTTACGTTTCACAGTTTTTCCAAGCGCAAATGTCTACCACATAACACAATTAGTCGTCCTAGTTCCAAGCTAGAGTGCTAGGATATTCCATGCTATGGTAACCAGCCAAGGACATCATGAACATGGAAATAAGCCCAGTCTGAGATCGTCTATACATAATGCCTGGTGGCCTATAGTGGAAATCATTTGATTCCCACTATAGACTATATACACTATATAAAACCATCGTACCTATTTAGGTATGATGGTTTTATACCTGTTTGCCGGTTATACCGGTTTTATACCACACAATAATGATTATTCTCAAACATGCTTGGAAATTTGAGCATTATTTCGACAACCTTCTTCGAGATAAATCGAAATTGCTGTACTGGCCAATTACACGTGAGCAGCGGCCATAATAAGTTCTAAGAAAATTTATAACTGTCGTGTTTTGCGGCCAAAAAAATTACATAAGAAACTCATATCTGTCGTGTTATTTAAAAATGGAACGATCTTTGACTCCGAACAATGACAACCAAGGAGGTAACTTATCAGAGTTTTTTTTTTTTAATTTTGAGCTGGCTTGCGATAGAAAGCTACCTTTTGAATAAAAGAACACTTTAACGCGGCAAAAATAATTGTTGTTCGTTCGTGGTTCGTCTGATTTTGAAAGATTATTGAATTTAACAGAATGAGTTCAAGTCATGAAAATGACTGCGGTGAACTTATTTTAACGCCACCTGAAATTCAAGAGGCGGTAAGAGCCGTAATAGAAATCTTGTTACCGCCATAATCGAAAGAAAAAAGTTCTGCCTTAGTAAGTAGGTACTACTTATCAGAAATCAGAAATTTATTTCAACGTAAAGAATTTAGATTCTGCTTGTTTTAATTTCCGCGCACTATTTGAGAAAAATCATATAAAAGCCTTGGCCACAACTAGGCATTGATGGACTCACGTATGTGTGCCTCGGCTTCGCATCGGCCCACATTTCCACGTTCGTACATCAATGCTGGCCGCTGCAGTAATGTACTAGTTTTTAATATTCATCTATCGTGGGCTTTACTTTTCAGTGAAAATTTGCACAGAATTCTGCAAGAGAAGTTAGTAATGAAAATGGGTTTATTTATTAAAAGAAAGCAGCCGCAAACTCTCTAAATATCTGGGATAAAAATTTGAATAAAAGATTCCGAAAGCCCGACTGTTGAAATGAAATCGACTACTAGCACGCTTAAACTACTTTGTACCTCACGATCCTCCTTGTTTAGTAGTTAACCCTAATCAGTAGAGTTTGTTAGGAATATTTTTTCCATATTACCTATCTTATTATAAATACTTTGTGTTTTTTGCTTTTTCCAGTGTGCAATAAAAAATACTCTTATATTATTAGTTACTCTAGCTATAGCATCGTTATCTGTTAGTAAGCACCGTAATTAAACATTATCTATTAAAAAAATATAAACTTGGATCTGTTTTTTCTGCTCGAGCGATGAAAAGAGCATACTCGGGGCTTCCACGCCACCCAAGACTGGTTGGCCGCCCCAGACATCGTTGGAAGAATGAAGTGGTCAAAAACGACAAGGAAGTGCATTAGCTCCAGGCTGGCAGGAGACCGTGCAGGATAAAGACAAGTGGCGACTTCTTATGTCGGAGGCCAAGACCCACTTCGGATAGTTGAGCCAGCGCAGTAAGTAAGTATGAAAAGATAAGATGCACAAAAATATACATTGGATATTTCAGTGTTCCCCCACAATAATGAAAAATCGATTAACATATTAATGGTTAAATTATGGTGATTGGTTAATGCCCGGTCCCAATAACTTACCAACCAGCTACCGTTAGTTAAAATGTTAACTAGTGATAGACCACTCAATAGAAAGAAAAACGGAACATTTGAATATCGCGTTGATAGCTGACTGTCAGTTATCTGTAGATAGGTTATTATTGGGACCGGGCCTAGGGGTTATGAGGGAAAATAAAATCGGACGTATGTCTGATGGTTTACACAGAAATCAGAAATCAGAAATTTATTTCAACTTAAAGAATTTACATTCTGCTTGTTCAATGTCAATGTATTTATAATGCTAATGTTAGCCACTGCCTTGGGGCCGAGTTTAGTGGAGAAATAGGCAGCAAAAAAACTCCACTCTGACAATCTTTTCTCAAATCAACTTAAGTCTAATACAATATTTGGTACAAATGTCCATCTATTTTTAAGCAGGTCAAAATTAAATATAGATAGACATTTGTACACACACATCAGACACACACATGCATATACAAACACACACATATGAGCCACGAACACAAACCTCCTTTTCGGTTCCGCCGTAGTCGTCGGGTAAAAACAAAGAAAAAGTCTTACATGATTGCGGTTATACCGTGGCGCTTTGCCAGAATCAATTTGCGTTCTGGAGATTTTACACTTTAGGCTATTGCAGCACAGCTGCATTGTGGACTGCCATTTATAGGTCTGCCTAAAATTTAGTTGTGTCTGCCTTCTTAACTTAGGGCTGATTTTTCAATAGTAAAATAACTTTTATCTGAGGAATAAAAATAGCGATTTTACATTATTTTCTATACATAAGCTGTCAAACCGCCATTTTTATTCCTTCGATAAAAGTTATCTGACTATTGAAAAATCAGCCCTTAATGTAGAGAGAAATAAAAAACAAAAACTATGATAGTACGAATCTTTAGACATACCAAGTATAGATAGGGTAGATATATATTTGTACCAACTTGTGAATGATATTTAAGGTTATTTGAGAAAAGATGGTCAGAGTGGAGTTGTTTTTTCGCTGCCTTTTCTAAATTACATTCGGCCCCGAGGCCTAGCAAGGCTAGGAGTATAAGTACATTGATACTCAACAAATTTCATGTTTATTCTTTACGATGATATACAGTTCTGATTTTTGAATTAACTTTTTCGTTTAGCTACCATATTTTACATAGTTTTTTTTATTAACATTTTTGCACAGTTTTTGTTAATACCTACTTGTGTTTTGACGTCAAAAGTTGTGCTTAATTATATTAGATTAGATTAGATTAGAACTCTTCATTAAACACACCAGAAAAACAAACAAATACATTAGAAGCCTTATATTATTTTATCTAAATTTTGTCGTACAATTGACGGTGTAGCTACCATATTTTGTATAGCTTTTTTTCCTTACATTTTTGGACAGTTTTTTGTTGATACCTACTTGTGTTTTGACGTCAAAACATGAGATTAATTAGATTAGATTAAAGCTCTTTATTGTACACACCAGAAAAACAAACTAATACATTAGGAGCCTTATGAATCTAAATTTGGCCTTAAACAATTGGCGGTCTTATCGCTAAAAGTAATTTCTTCCAGACAACCTTAGGATGTTAATAATGTGCATATTAATGTTTTTTATGTTGCCGTAGGCTTATGAATTATATGCGCTACCTGCCACTACCGTAAATTCAGCGTTCATACGCTAAATTTATAATCGGGAGAGTTACTGGCTTACGTTCGTTTGGGATTCGTTTTTTTTCATATTATCATTAATATGAAAAAAAAACGAAACCCAAACGAACGTAAGCCAGTAACTCTCCCGATTATACTTTTCCGATCACAACTTTGCAGGACAAGCTAAGCTTCCTTGACATTGATGAATCGAATCGGCAAAAGTAAAAATAAGACGCTTAATTTCCACGAAAGCTACGTAGTTAGTTAGATAGTTGTTTCCTGCGAGTTAAGAGCCAAGAATAAACTTCCCCATTTAACGCAATCACGCTTTAAACTTCGCAAATTGAGATTTACTGTTATTCTGAAGCTTAGACTAGCGTTCACACGCAGCTTTGCTCAGCTCACCAATGCATAATATTATAATATTTATTCTTCTATACATAAAATTCCCGTGTCACCACTCACCATGTTAGTGCGCATATTCCTCCGAAACTCCGTATATTTGGTAGGTTTGAGAATAGGTTGTTAAATATTTTTCATAGCCCTAAGTGAAAAAAAATAAGGCAAAAGAACGTTTGCCATAGATAAAATTCTCTTGTCGCCGTGTAAGTGCGCATACTCCTTCGAAACGGCTTGACCGATTTTGACGAAATTTTATATTATGCATATTTGGTAGGGTTGAGAACAGATTGGCATGTACATAATAATATATTTCATAGCCCTAAGTGATAATGGTGGGCCACTCAAATTTTAATTTATATGGCGAAACAACGTTTGCCGCGTCAGCTAGTAATGTATAATGCTCGTAATAATAATAAACTTTGCACAGCACACTCTCAACGGGCCTTGATTTTCTTAGTGCATTATACTACGGTGACATATAATATACGATTGGGTCACGTCACGTGTTTTTAATACCATTGATGCCTAGATTTCTAACTTAATAATGGTGACCAGAGACGGACGGTTGCTCATCTCTGACTAAGTATATACGGAATAAATTCAATAATGTCTTGTCTAGTGCTTATGAAAGTTTTATTTCAATAAAATATAAAAAAATACGTTATGTTACATATCTCACGCTTATATCCCAGAGGAATAAGGAAGACTAGGGACCTTGTTTACAATATAGCTTTATTATTTCTACTCAGCCCTTTCCACAAGAGCTCTCTGCATACAATGTTAATAAAGATCAACTCCAGTTGGCGCATTACTAGTCTAACTTCAGAAATACGGGAGCAAGTAGTAGGCTCACTATTTGCCTGCCGCCCGATGCCCGGATGCAGGGAGAATCGCAACCTGTACTGGCTCCGTTTGTACGGTACTCGAGAGTGCCACGTTTGAAGTGTTGCTTGTGCGGCTCTCGTCAACATTAAGGGCGGTCGGTAAATTCGAAGTATCAATTCTATGGACCTGTCACATGCATCGGTTTCCGCATGACAGCCTGCACCTATCAATAGCAACGTATTTTAGCAAGATGCAGCAACAAAGCAGTAGCAACAAAAGCGTAGTCCACGTAGAATAAATGCCTGAACTGCATAGTCAGAACTATTGTATTAAACCGATGTGTGTAATTACGATTACGGAATGGATATTTCGAATCCGTGACGAAATTCCAACTGTTTGTAGCCGCCCTAATAGTGGGTTAATATTTAAACAAAAACTCCGTGATTAAGCTCTGCGAACGAAAGCAAGACCAGTGGGCTCATTGTGTAATTTTCGCAACGGATATTCATACGTCTTAAAAAGTCATGTATACCACTACTATATAGCAATATCTTCTTTTAAGACCCTATGTTAGAGCGAGACAGTAATCCGTAAGACGTCGGTTTTTGTGTTGACGTGACTTTTTAAGACGTATGAATATCCGTTGCGAAAATTACATAATGAGCCCACTGGTCGAACTATTCCGACAAAGAGTCAAGTAAGTATATCCGGAATAAAGTTAATAGTGGGTTAATAGTTATAATTTCCAGTATTTTCCAGCTAATACTGAATATTCAGCCAAGTACTTGTTGAAAAGGATATTGAATGTCAGTGATTCATTACCTTCTGTATTCTGATCAGGGTTTATGTCGGATCGGATAACAACTAAAGTAAGTAATTTCATCGTGAACCCATTATGTCCCCACTGAGGGGCACGGGTCTCTTCCCTGAGGAAGGTATTGGCCATACTCCACACGGGGGCCAAGTCCGGATTGGTGGAGTAAGTAATTTATTATCGCCATATTTACCATACGCCATATGTTTTGTTAGCTTTAAAATTAATAGTTGAGTGAACCAACTGCATAAAATTAAACCGAAACCTCCATGTCAGGATTACAATTTAAGGCTGTTTTGTTTTGTTAACATTTACAAAGCGAGCATTTACATGTACAGACTTATTCGTGAAAACATAAATCCCTTGAAACACTCCTCAAATGCTGTTGAAATAGTAAGTGGTAAAGAGAATTACAGATGAATACTAAAATTATTACTCGGGTAATTTACTTAACAAAATAAAATCACGTTCTTCATACCTTAACGAAAGGCTAACATGGCGCTCTCTTTGTATAGTGACGAGGTAGATTGACAAAAAAACTCATCCATGTACGCATACTTGCGCAGGTGTTTCATAGCCTATGTCAGTAAAAATCATCATAAATAAAAAAAAAACACTAAACAGTCAAAAATAAAAAAACAAACCTATAAATGAGCACTTATTAGTAGGCAACAGGGTCACAAATTCAAAATTGTGTGGTAGTACCTGAAAGGTCCCACTTGTTTCTCAGCAGTCGGTTTGTTAATTATTTTTCTTTCAGTTTTTTTATCGTTTTGCACGCGCAAACTTAGTTATGCTACGAATAATTTTACAGCGAAAATGTAAAGGTTGGAGGGTGCATCATCAAGAAACGCCACGGAAGCAACATATCTTTGAAAGCGGCCTTTTCAACACTCTACCTGCACTTTTAGTTAGTTAAATTAAATTAAATTCACTAAAACTTACCTGTGATATAAACTGCTCGTGCAAAATGCAACGTTAAAATCCCGCTAAGAAGCTCAGCACAAAGGGCCTCTTTAAAATAGCGAGTATAGATATAAATGTATAAAAGGAATTGGACATCAGTAGTTCCCTTTTTTAATACAGCCACAAAGGCACATACATTGCTTCCCCACACTAAGATACCCTGTGTCGTAGGAACCAGAAACGGCGTTGTCACAAACACGTAAAAATCCAAGACCTGGGATTTTTTTGTGCCCAGCCGGGATTCGAACACGGGACCTCTTGCATGGTAGGCAGATGCGCTAACTGTTGCGCCACAGAGGTTGTTATGGCGTTCTTAATATTCACTCGTATTTTCACTCAAGGAAAACGGAAGAAAAAAATATATTTAAGTGACTTCAGGAAAACGTAACATATTAATTACTTGACAAAGCGACGACTAGATGATTTTGAGAACAGAAAGTTATACTGAGGGCCAGTTTCTGAATTGAGATTTTTGCTATGAAACTAGTTATCTTTACTGTAGTGCTGTTCCTTCAAATTTCTCAAAAAAGATCGTGACAGAACGTAATTCTCAATTCAGAAACGTGGTCTAAATTTTCTAAAACCTGCTGAAAACTAAATGGACAATAAAACATCTACAAGTACGCTTAAGTTAAAAGACCACTACGATCGTGAAAGTAAAACTTAATTTGTGATAATAATGTGGCTATTGACAAATTATCACACTAATATTATATTGCGAAAGTTTATGAGTGTCGTATGTTTCTTAGTTCTTCACGTCTAAACGGCTGGGCGATTTTAATAAAAATTGGTATGGAGTCAGCTGACACCCTGGATTAACACATAGGCTACATTTTACTGCGGAAAAATATCTTATGCCCATGGTAAAATAAAAATGAAATTTTGTAAAATTATCTTTCTGATGCTCAAATTGAAATTATTTTGCTTCTTAAAATGTGAATAGTTAATATTTTTACTGTTAATATACAATTTATTTTCCGTAATAAACCGCGAGTAACACCGCGGGGCACAGCTAGTAAATTTTAAGTGAAATGTTTTTGAAATGAAAGTGAATTTTTTTTGTAGGTTGTATTAATTATTACCGACAGATGACGTATCAACCACTTTGTGGTTCCTACAGTCTGTTTTTTAGTTCAATGCAAAAAAATTAAACAGTCATGTTGACATCTCAATACAATCCAATGTCTGAATGTTGCTAGTACACAAAAACCAAATTACCCCATTTTACTTCCAAGTAAAAATGGTTTGTGCTACATAGGTGTTTTTTTTAGACTTTGCTCTTATGAGGAATTAAACTTTAATGTCTTTGATGTGATAAGGATTTTTATCACACGAGTCTTCTATTCACGGTAAAAAAAAATCTACCGAGTAAACCTATATATTTTATAACGGTGACACCGCGTCATTTTTTTGCACTGAATTTAAAAACGGACTTTATCGTCCACAATAGCTTACAATATTTAATCCGATTTCGTTCGTTAACTCGATTCACGACTTGTCACTTTTGACAAGTCGGTGGTATAAAAGTCAGGGGCAAACGCTAGCTAGGCGTCTTTTGAAATCAGACGTAGGAGATAACGGTCGTTCTACCCGTTGTTACTTTTGAAAGTGATAATTAATTATCTAATGTGATTGTCAGAGGTGAATTAGTAAAGTGTATATAAATTACGAAAGTAGAATAAAGGTAATTCACGAATTAGTCATCGTATTATTCTTCGCCCAATATGAGAAAGAAAACATTCCACGTTATGTATACAGGGTGTCCCAAAACTCGACGTCAACCCGGAGCCGGGTGAAAAGGCAAGTCAAGCTGGTTGTCAGAAAAATATAAAAAAAATCTAAGTTGTATGATTTCAAAATTATAGGCATTTTTTTAAAAATCGCAAAATTACACACCCTGTGACAGTCTTTTTACTCCTGTTGCCACAAATCTTTACTTTTTCCAATTATTTTTTTTGCTGTGTAACATGCATAATGAATAATGCTTCTCTAAATTGTAATCAAAATTTTGAAACCAGCTGCTCTAGCTTGCATAAAAAATAGGACTTATTTCCTAGAAAAACTTTCAAAATAAAAAATTGCCTTGTTTTAACTGACTGTTTTGAAAAAAAAAATGTACTACGCGAGTTTGGCAAGTTATGTCAAAAGTTGGCGCATTTAGTAAAGATTCCAAAATGGTATAATACTTGGTAAATTGTAGCTGATAACATGGATAAAAAAATTTTTTTCCTGTAAAACCCAGTTTTTAACAAATTTTTCTTACTTGGTGGAAATGGCAAAACTTATTGCTTTTTACATTGGAGCCGATTCCAATGCACACACTGATTAAATTTAACTTAATTGTACCTGTGCTTGTCTATCATAAACCGATTGAAAAAACAGATTGTCCACTAAATTTAGTTTAGTTCTCTTTGTGTGTGGTATGAAATAGGCACCATTTTTTTGTAAAAGTTTAAATTTTAATTGACACAAAATTTTTAATACTTAGGTTTATTTATTAAATTTACAATAATTTTTATAAATTTTCATGAATGTACCAATACAACTATTTTTACTACAACAAATGTTCAAAATGTCTTCCTTCGGCGGCAATACAAGCCCGACATCTCTTTAAAAATGATCGAGCTATCTTTCGAGCGAATCGTCCATTATTTACGAATTCAGCTGCTTCTGCTATTCTTTGCCGTAGTTCAAATTCACTTTCAATTGGCTTTGAATACACTTTTTCTTTGACTGCTCCCCAGTAAAAAAAGTCTAATGGATTCAAGTCCGGTGAACGGGCCGGCCACGAGATTGGGCCAGACCGTCCGATCCATCTCCCGGGAAACTCTTCATTGAGATATTGTCGAACGGAGCGAGCATAGTGTGCTGGGCACCCATCTTGCTGGAACCACATTTCTCTGTAAATGTTTAACGGCACGTCTTCTAGTAAACTTGGTAGATGGTTCTGTAGAAAGTCCAAGTAGACCTCGCCATTCAACGCATCAGGCAACTCAAAAGCACCAATTATTTGACCATTTAAAATTCCGGTCCACATGTTTACTTTGAATCGGTACTGGGACCGATCCTGCCTCGTTAGATGAGGGTTTTCTACATGCCATTCATGCAAGTTATGCATGTTCATGTAGCCGTCTTTTTTGAATGTCGATTCATCAGACCATAAAATTTTCGTTAAGAAAAGCGGGTCATCCCTGTACCTCTCCAATATTGTCCGGGAAAAATTTACTCGATTTTGGTAGTCCCCGGGTAGTAACGTCTGTACTCGCTGTACGTGGTATGGGTGTACTTCATGTCTTTTTAAAATACGATAGGCTGTACTTTTGGGCACTCCGGTGGTTATTTCAATAGCCCTAACTGAAGTGCTTGGGTCTTCTTCGACAGCTTCTAGCACCTCGTCTTCCATCGGGTTGGCGGGTCTTCCTCCACCATGCTCTTGATTTGGGAGGTGGCCCTCTGAGAAGAGTAAACGATGCACATTCATAAACACTCGATGATCAGGGTAACGAGCAGCGTTTGGATACCTTTCACGGTAAAGTTTGGCGGCAGCACTGGCATTACACCTGCATTCACCATAAATAAGGTGCATATTAGCGTATTCGCGAGTGGTATACGCAGACATCTTGGCACTAGTCACACGATAGTCCAGGAGAAAGCAAAGGTCGTCGTTGAGGCAAAATAAACAGTTCGGATCCAAATCACAAGCAATCACAAGTCCATAAACGAAGCCAAAAGTAGTTAGTACGAAATCAACACAAACGAATACGAAAACAAGTGCAGTAAACGAAGGATCGTAACGTACTGATTTGTGATTGTGATGTGTGAGTACAAAAGCGAATACCTGGCGTCACTCTCTGTCTCGCTCGCACTTAGTAAGATGACTCTCTCCGTTTCAGTCACTTTAGCGTCCATACCTATCTCGCTCGCACTTGATAAGGTGACTCTTTCCGTCTTAGTCACTTAAGCGTCAATACCTATCTCGCTTATACTTCTTAGAATGCCTGATTCATCTCAAGCTACAATTTACGACTCTTTGGAAAATCTTGCGCCCATTAGAATAATTTTTAACCAAGTAAGAAAAATTTGTTGAAAACTGGGTTTTACTGGATTTTTTTTTTTATCCATGTTATCAGCTACAATTTACCAAGTATTATAAGAGTATTATTACAAGTATACCATTTTGGAATCTTTACTAAATGCGCCAACTTTTGACATAACTTGCCAAACTCGCGTAGTACATTTTTTTTTTCAATACAGTCAGTTAAAACTAGGCATTTTTTTATTTTGAAAGTTTTTCTGGGAAATAAGTCCTATTTTTTATGCAAGCTAGAGCAGCTGGTTTCAAAATTTTGATTACAGTTTAGAGAAGCATTATTCAGAGTTACACAGCAAAAAAAATAATTGGAAAAAGTAAAGATTTGTGGCAACAGGAGTAAAAGGACTGTCACAGGGTGTGTAATTTTGCGATTTTTAAAAAAATGCCTAGATTTTTTTTTATATTTTTCTGACAACCAGCTTGACTTGCCTTTTCACCCGGCTTCGGGTTGACGTCGAGTTTTGGGACACCCTGTATTTATCAGTTGTTATTAATCCTATTTTAAATGAGGATAAATTTGTATGAAGAATTTTAGTTTATTGAATGCGTTACCGGTAAAAGAGTCTACACAGATGTGCACAGTTATACACAGATGAGCTGTTTTTTTTACTTTTTTTCGCTTTTACACCTGATTTACACTTTCAATTGAAAAATAAGCATAGCGGTGTTGCTATTTCATAAATATTTTTACCATTTCGCTTTTAGATGCGACATATACACTTAGGGCCGGTTTTTGAATTGAGAATTTCACGTAAGTAAATACTTAAGTAACGTTCTGTCACGCTCTCTGATAAATTTGTGCATTAAGTAGTTACTTAGCGAAATTCTGAATTCAGAAATCGGCCGTTAATCCGCTAAAAAATATGTTTAGAGCACAAGGTATCAAATAGACCCTTTTACGGGTAACGCATTCAATTGATACTTGAGTCACGTTTAGGAAAGGAATGCAACTCGGATTTCGTATACTTTCTTCTAAATTTAATCACCGTTCATTTAATTCTACGCCTAACAGTGCTTAAATATGCAACCCTTACCGCCGCTTTCTCAAACGGTAACACTTAATCTATTATTAACAGCAGTCAGTTGTCAAAAATGAATAAATAAACTGACAGTTATTAACAGTAGATTAGCAGGCGTTAGTCGTGGAATGCAATCCTGAGTGACATTGTGCGTTGCTGGAAAACTCGAACGCACTAAATAATTTTCGGTAAAACCTGACCCGAGTATTTTTTTAACAAATCAATAACAAATCATCATCGTCATCAACCCATTATGTCCCCCCCAAGGGGCACGGGTCTCTTCCCTGAGGAAGGTATAGGCCATACTCCACCACGGGGGCCAAGTCCGGGTTGGTGGAGGCTTGTAAGACTAGTGGCTGGTCTTACCGGCAGAAGTTTTCAAGATGCCCTGAGGCCTCTGACTTGGCTTAACGACTGCCATCTATCGACGGCAGCCGGCAACAACTGCTTAACGCGCCTTGCGAAGCACGGAACCGCTCGGAAAAATGCCACTATTGTTAGTCATAGACGGTGATCCATCCATAGACTGAACGCGCCGTATGTTGCTTTAACCTTAGTGATCGTTTAAGATCACTAAGGCAGCCCAGGCTACGAGCGATTCTAAATAACAAATAGTCTTGACGAAAACAATACGCAGTGAAGTTGAGTAAAACAATAGGGGAGCTTTATGACCCAACTCCCGGCGTTTCACGTTTGATGTGGCCGGCAGGTTTTGACCTATTTTGTTATTTCAAATACGGACAAACGGTTCCGCTTTGAAAACATATAAATTGCTCCCGGAGAGGGTCTTTATGAATTTCCCCAAACGTAAACAGACACCTCGATTTTAGATCGCTCTTAAATAACCTTCGACCCTTCTGGCTCCGTATTGATGAGGCAAAATGGATATTCAGGGCCATTTGTTTATGAACACAAAAAACGTTTCGGCCAATTTTTTTCAGTAGCACCTCAGCTTGATATTGCTGACGGTTTTTTGTTACACAATACCAGACTTCCCTTTTAAGGTTTGTGGCCTAATGAAAAAACTCAACTAGAACCCTACAATACTCTTGTTGTCTTCCAAAATATTCGCTAAGTAGTTTCATTAACCATTACCATTAAAGTTCTCATGTAATTAATAAATAACTGATTCATCATCATCATTCAGCCACAAGAAGTTCACTGCTGGACATAGGCCTCCTCCTTGTATTTCCAAAAAGACCGGTTAGAAGTGGCTTGCATCCAGCGTCTTCCTGCCTCTTGGATGAGATCGTCTGTCCATCTTATGGCTGGTCGTCCTACGCTGCGCTTGCCGATGTGTGGTCTCTATTCGAGATCTTTTCGGCCCCATCGACCATCAGTTCCGCGTGCTATGTGCCCCGCCCTTTTCCTTTTCAACAAACTGAACAAATAACTGATTAATCTGTAGAATAATTTGCTGGTGGGCTGATCGGCTTACGATGACATCATCATCATCATCAACCCATTATGCCCCCACCGAGGGGCACGGGTCTCTTCCCTGAGGAAGGTATAGGCCATACTCCACCACGGGGGCCAAGTCCGGATTGGTGGAGGCCTGTAAGACTAGTGGCTGGTCTTACAGTCAGAAGTTTTCAAGCCGCCCTAAGGCCTCTGACTTGGCCTAACGACTGCCATCAACTGCTTAACGTGCCTTGCGAAGCACGGAACCGCTCGGAAATATGCCACTAGCGTTAGTCATAGACGGTCACCCATCCATGGACTGAATGCGCCGTATGCTGCTTAACCTTAGCTTACGATAACATTGATATTTAATTTTTCTTTTCAAAATTGTAACACTGAGGTGGTTAATAATAACCCACAGAGGTAGTTTTTTTAATCAGTGATTAAGTTTTTCCCTTTCTTACCGATTATCTAAACTCCACGTGAGGAGTGTTTTAAGGAATCCTGTTTAGACTGTTTTAGTCTTTTTTTGTAAAAACATGATACATCTATGATACTTCTTGAATGCAGTAAGAAGTAAGTAAAGCCTTGTATAAAAGTAATTACAATTTTAACTCTGATATAGAAGTGATTTAAGGTTTTTTTCTTGAAAATCGAAGCGCTAAATGATTCGCTATCTTAATTTTGTGTCATCAGCTTTTGGATACGTATAAAACTTTTCGACCAGCATTTCCAAATATTTTTGCTAGTCTTACAAGCATCCACCAATCCGGACTTGGCCCCCGTGGTGGGAAGGGGAAAGAGACCCGTGCCCCTCGGTGGGGACATAACGGGTTGACGATGATGATGATTTCCAAAAATTACGGGATTATAATAACATCGGAAGAGATTAATTTAATTTTAATTTAATTTATCACTCTATATGTTAGGTATGTTCTTAAAATTGGGTATTATAAGTTATCTGTATTTTATTATTAAGGTAGTCAGTATTATAAAAAAATAAAAATTAAAAACGTGGATAACGGGCGTGAGTTTATAATTTTTTTTATTTTTTTTATTTTCAATATTATCGAATTAGATCTTAAGAATAATATATATATTATCTATATACATAAAAGGAGAAGCTGACTAACTGACATATCAACGCAAGGCCTAAACTATAAGGGTAAGAAACTTGAAATTTTGCACAGAGGCTTTTTTTAGACCGTAGGGGAGCACTAAGGAAGGATTTTTGAAAATTCACCCCCTAAAATGGGGGTGCAAAGTTAGTATGAAACTCTGCCGTTTTTGAAGTTATTTTAATGAATTTCTGTATGAAGGTTCTTCGTTAAAAGTCGTGAAACACGTATAAAATATTTTTTCCAAAATCATCCCTTAAGCGTAAAAGGGGGGTGCAAAGTTAGTATGAAAGTTCTTTGATTTTCAAAGTTATTTCAATAAAAAGTGGTATTTAGGTTATACGTTCCTAATAATGAATATTTCTGATATCCATTTTTGTGAATTAACCCCCTAAGGGGGAAAAAAGGGGGTGGAAAGTTAGTATAAAACTTTGCCGTTTTTGAAGTTATTCGAATGAAACTCAGTATGAAAGTTCTTCATTGAATGTCATAAAACATTTGTAAAATATTTTTCCGAAAATCTTCCCTTAAGGGGGTAAAAAGGGGTGAAATGCAAATTAAGTATGAAAGCTCTCTGATTTTCAAGGTTTTTTCAATAAAGTGCTGTATTTGAGTTATATTTGGGTTATAAGTTTCTAACAATGATTTTTCTGACATCCCTTTTTTTAATTCAATCCCTAAGGGGGTAAAAGGGGGTGGAACGTTAACAAGAAAGTACTCTGATTTTCAAAATTATGTCAATAAAATCTAAATTACGTAATTAATATGATGTTATTGAACATGCATTTTTTTGTTTTAATTACTTCGCATGCGCAAAAGTATCCATGACTTATTTACAAACACTTTTTTCAACTAAAGCCCACGTGGAAGTAGCTAGTACAATATAAATAGGCAACCATAGTAGATCTCACAGAGGTCGACGATTCCAATATTAAAAAAGTTTGGAGAAGCACTTGCTTGTTCGGACTACAAGCAAGTGCTTCAGTCTTTTTAATTGCCTACGTGAATGCCCAAAATTTCATTACGGACTTCACCGGATATTTCCCGTTCTAAAAATAAATGAGGAATGTAATTCATGGCGATTATAAATCTTGCTGATTCGCCAAAGAATTTCTGTCTATTTTCACCGAAGAGGACTTATCTGTGGAGTTCACACTTGGAAAGTTTTAACCCAGGTTCGTGGAACGCATCTGGTGGCAGTCGGCCTTAATTATAAGTTGACGCTGCTTCTAAGTTTTTGATTACAGCTCGCTGCAAGCAATGCTTGCTTGCATACGGGAAAACGTCGCACAATAACGTGAACTAGACAGACGACCGACTGCCAATCTCCTTTGCACTCTTTGTGTTTGTGAAGTCGCTGTTTCTGGTTCCCACAACACAGGGTATCCTAGTGTGGAGCCAGAAGCAATGTATGTGCCTGTATGTAAATGTTTATGTTATGTTTGCTGTCTATAGCTTATGTGCATTATTGCTCGAGATGGGAATGGATAGGTCACCAACTCAACACACAAGACTAGACACATTTGTGTCCAGTTTGTTAAACTCAAATTAGTATCATTAATTTTTTCATCATCTGGACACATCTAGATTTTTAGGCGTGTCCAGATGGTGAATGAATACGTCAACAAAAGCAATTCATTTAAACAAATTTATTACTAAGGGCGGCTTGCATCTGGACGATTTTTAAATATGCTTAGCGACTAAACGTATTTAGGTATATGTCAAACTATAAAAAACACGTCACATTTAAAAAAAATAGCAACTAAACTACAGGTTTAACGATTTTGGTGCAAGCTTCCCTTAGTTTAGGAACCTAGACTTACCTTGGATTATCATTGCAGTGGCAGTACTATTGCCCTGCAACAGACCGAAAACAAAACGAAAATAAATGTCTGCTAAACTCCGCGCATTTCTGCATTTACTAGGTAGTCAACTTTTTGTATTGTTGGAAGCTTTGTGGACGTAAGCTCAAATAGTTTTGGCGCTTTGTCGCTTACTTGATTTCTGCTATAAAGTTTAAATGGAATTTGGCTGAAGATTCACTTTTCTTCCCTGGTCTTTATCTATCCCTCAGAGATGCAAGAGGAGGTTTACGTATATGGTACGAACTTCTCGATTGCAGGATAGTCTACCGTGTGATTTTCGTCGAATTAGGTATCAATCTTGGCGAAATCATAGAAATGTCTAATTCATCTAACGCCATTTATCTACTGGCTATTTAACTTAGCCATGAACATTTTTCGGATGATTTGACCGCCCACGGTGTACAATAATATTGACATAAATAGAAACGCCTTTTAATAAAAAGTAATGTTATATTTTTTACCGTAAATCTGTTTTGATAAAAGCGATAATCATAAATGTTAATAGTGAGTACTCGTAAGCTAGAACCTAGGTTTCTAACTAATTTGTTTTGTAGCTTGTGGCGTCATTGTACGAGTCCAATTTGTACAGCTCGTTTTTGTATCACGTATTTCTTTTCTTTTCGACAACTTACATTATGTATTGGTCCGAAAGAAAAAAAGAAATACGCTGCGGCATATTTTAAAATGGTCTCATCAGTGACATATTATATTTTCTCTTGACATTTCAAAACCTACTAAGGTCCTGAGCACATTTTACAGGAGAGCCAAAAAAGGAGTTGGGCTCTTCGAGACCTTGTTTAACTGGGAATATAAGAGCTAAAGACTTGACAGTTAGATCAAAGGATGCTATTATCCTTGGCTTTACACAGAATTTAATGGTTATCATAAATATAGAATAGATCACGTTTTATGACCCTTTTGTTATTATAATTATTATTATTACTAGCCTTTATTAAACCATGAATTAATAGATCAAGTAATGATTTTAGGAAAATTGGAAATAATAACAAAAAAATAAGTATAGGCCTCCTCCAAATGTCTCCATTTCTTTTTATCATTTGCCTTGTCAATCCAATTCGTAATTTTATGACTCTTACTATTGATTAATTCGTTTTTAACTGAATGCACGTCTGATTGAAAACTTTAAAATTCTAGCAAGGGCCGTTAGGTATCTAACTAATGTTGGCGCGCAAAATCCAACTGTCTTTGACCATTTCAAAAACCTAGCAAGGCGCCAAACAACTTTAAAAACCTATCAAGGGCAACCCCTTACTAGGTTTTTCGCCTCGCTAGGTTTTTGAAATAGTTTTTTGCGTCCTCCAGCATTACAATTGTGCCCTTGCTATGTTTTTTAATATTCAAAATCCAACTTCTAAGGACTTTTTAAGACCTTTTGAAAATGCAGATCAATGCTTTGTGGTCTAGTAAGCTGCAATATGCAAAAACCTATTTTTGCCTAGCTGTGTCACTTGCTAGGTTTTGAAATTGTCCAGTAGATTTCTCTACCTGCAGTCCTCCATTGCAAGAAGCGAAGCTTCAATAAAACATTCAATGCGCGCTAATTAATTAATCTTAAGGAAATGTTATAAACGTTTCCATCTATTCAGTAAATAGCAGTATCTCACTATATTTATGATAGTTAATTACGTAAATAGCGAGGAGGAATATCTTTGACGTTGATGGAAGTGCTCATGATTTATGTTTGTGGAAACAGGGGAAGAGAGGAATCAACGTCCATTTATGTGACTGGGTCCTTGTAATTATCATTATATATATATAAAGCTACAATGCGGTATACTCACTGATTGATTCATCCATACGTTTTCTCGGAAACGGTGCGTTTTCGAAAAAAACTTTGTATTAGAAAAGTGTTCGGAAGGTGCATATTACAGCCATCCTATGAAGCCGATTTTTGAATTTCGAACGCCTTCTCTCATACAAATATGCTATCTCTGTTGTTTATTGCTCGATTTGGATCAAATTTTAATAGAATGTTGTTTTAATGATCCAATTAAGAAAAAAAAATTTTGTTGTTCGAAATTCAAAATGGCGGCCGAGCTATAGCCTCCCGAAAAAAGGCCATTTTTCGACCTCTGCGCAAAAAAGTCGGCAGCCAACTGGGCGCATGCTGGAGACATGCTCTCAACGGCATCCGAAGGCCGAGCTCTGTACAGGCCGAGGCCGCAGGCCGAGACGTTCCGTGTTCCGGAGGAATACTAACAACCCAAAAGCCAAAGTGGACATACTTGCGAGGCCAAAGGCCGAGCTCCGCGGAGCGGGCACGAGGGACCCCACCGCGGCGAGGCCGAAGGCCTAGCTCCGTTCAGGCCGAGGCCGAAGGCCGAGACCACACGTGTTCCCACGCGTCAAATCCCAACCAACAGTGTCTAGCGAGGCCCTAGGCCGAGCGCCGCGGAGAGCGAAGCTCGCAGCGGCTGGGGGTTGGCGCGCGTAAGCGCGCAGGGGGCTCGCTCCCTAGTTATATATATATAAAGCTACAATGCGGTATACTCACTGATTGATTCATCCATATGTTTTCTCGGAAACGGTGGATTTTAGAGAAAAATGATGCATGAGAAAAGTGTAGAGAAGGTACTAATTACAGCCATCCTATGAAGCCGATTTTTGCATTTCGAACTCTTTCTCCCATACTAATGACCTATCTTTGTTGTTTACCGACCGATTTTTATCTTATTTTAATAAAAAAAAAATACGGTTTGCCGATTGAGAAAAAAAATGTTGTCTGTTCGAAATTCAAAATAACGGCTGAGCTATAGCCTCCCGAAAATCGGCCATTATTCGACCTCTGCGCAAAAAAGTCGGCACCCAACTGGGCGCATGCTGGAGACACGCTCTCAACGGCATCGGGTGGTCGAAAGACCCAGGTATACCAGAAAAATCCGACATTTCGAGATTTCAAGATGGCGGCCGAGATATTGATGACTAAAGTTGACAAATTTTCCATGGAGATTTTTCACAGAAAGTCCACTATCAGTACTAAATTTAGTACAAAAAATGGGAGAAAATGGCGAGGCCGAAGGCCGAGCTCCGCGAAGCGGGCATGAGAGACCCCGCCGCGTCCAGGCCGAGGCCGAAGGCCGAGACGTTGCGTGTTCCGGCGTCAAGTGACAACGCAAAAGCCAGACGGGAGAAACTTGCGAGGCCGAAGGCCGAGCTCCGCGAAGCGGGCACGAAAGACCCCTCGCGGCGAGGCCGAAAGCCGAGCTCCGTCCAGGCCGAGGCCGAAGGCCGAGACGTTCCGTGCTCCGGCGGAAATATAGCAACGCAAAAGCCAAAATGGACAAACTTGCGAGGCCGGAGGCCGAGCTCCGCGAAGCGGGCACGAGGAACCCCGCCGCGGCGAGGCCGAAGGCCGAGCTCCGTTCAGGCCGAGGCCGAAGGCCGAGACCACACGTGTTCCCACGCGTCAAATCACAACCAATAGTGTCTAGCGAGGCCCTAGGCCGAGAGAGCGAAGAGCGAAGAGCGAAGCTCGTAGCGGCTGGGGGTTGGCGCGCGAAGCGCGCAGGGGGCTCGCCCCCTAGTTATATATATATATTTTTGTTTTTTGTTTTATTTATTTTACAAAAACAAAAACCTTATTCAATTACACAATTACGCCAAACTGCAAAACAGTTTGTTGGCTACAATGCGGTATACTCACTGATTGATTCATCCATACGTTTTCTCGGAAACGGTGTGTTTTCGAGAAAAACTATGTATGAGAAAAGTGTAGAGAAGGTGCATATTACAGCCATCCTATGAAGCCGATTTTTGAATTTCGAACGCCTTCTCTCATACAAATATGCTAACTCTGTCGTTTACTAACCGATTTTGATAAAATTTTAAAAGAATGTTCTTTGTGTGATCCAATTAGGAAAAAAAAAGTTTGTTGTTCGAAATTCAAAATGGCGGCCGAGCTATAGCCTCCCGAAAAAAGGCCATTTTTCGACCTCTGCGCAAAAAAGTCGCCAGCCAACTGGGCGCATGCTGGAGACATGTTCTCAACGGCATCGGGTTGTCGAAAGACCCAGGTATACCAAAAAAATCCGACATCTTGAGATTTCAAGATGGCGGTTGAGATATCAATGATCAAAGTTGACAAGTTTTCTATGGACATTTTTCACTGAAAATCAACTTTCAGTACTAAATTCAGTACAAAAAATGAGACAAACTTGCGAGGCCGAGGTCCGCGAAGCGGGCACGAGAAACCCCGCCGCGGCAAGGCCGAAGGCCGAGCTCCGTCCAGGCCGAGGCCGAAGGCCGAGTCGTTGCGTGTTCCGGTGTCTAGTGACAACGCAAAAGCCAGACGGGAGAAACTTGCGAGGCCGAAGGCCGAGCTCCACGAAGCGGGCACGAAAGACCCCTCGCGGCGAGGCCGAAGGCTGAGCTCCGTCCAGGTCGAGGCCGAAGGCCGAGACGTTCCGTGCTCCGGCGGAAATAAAGCAACGCAAAAGCCAAAATGGACAAACTTGCGAGGCCGGAGGCCGAGCTCCGCGAAGCAGGCACGAGGAACCCCGCCGCGGCGAGGCCGAAGGCCGAGCTCCGTTCAGGCCGAGGCCGAAGGCCGAGACCACACGTGTTCCCACGCGTCAAATCACAACCAACAGCGAAGCTCGTAGCGGCTGGGGGTTGGCGCGCGAAGCGCGCAAGGGGCTCGCCCCCTAGTTATACTAATATAAAGCTGCAATCCGGTATACTTACTGACTGACTGACTGACTGACTGATTAATCATCTATATGTTTTCTCGGAAACGGTGGGTTCTAGAGAAATTTTTTTTATGAAAAAAGTGTAGAGAAGGTACGAATTACAGCCATTCTATGAAGCCGATGTTTGAATTTCGAACGCGTTCTCTCATACGAATATGCTATCTCTGTTGTTTACCGACCGATTTGGATCAAATTTTGATAGAATTTTTTTTGGTTGATCCGATTAAAAAAAAAAATTTTGCATGTTCGAAATTCAAAATGGCGGCTGAGCTATAGCCTCCCGAAAATCGGCCATTTTTCGACCTCTGCGCAAAAAAGTCGGCAGCCAACTGGGCGCATGCTGGAGACATGCTCTCAACGGCATGAGATACCAGGACCCAGGTATACCAGAAAAATCCGACATTTTGAGCTTTCAAGATGGCAAGATTCTGAGATATTGATGAGTGAAGTTGACCAATTTTCTATGGACATTTTTTACTGCAAATCCACTTTCAGTACTGATTTTAGTACAAAAAATGGGACAAACTTGCGAGGCCGAAGGCCGAGCTTCGCGAAGCGGGCACGAGAGACCCCGTCGAGGTGAGGCCGAAGGCCGAGCTCCGTCCAGGCCGAGGCTGAAGGCCGAGATCACACGTGTTCTTACGCGTCGAATCCCAACCAATAGTGTCTAGCGAGGCCCTAGGCCGAGCGCCGCGGAGAGTTAAGCTCGCAGTGGCTGGGGGTCGGCGCGCGTAAGCGCGTAGGGTGCTTGCCCCCTAGTCTATGTATATAAAAGGAGAAGCTGACTGACTCACTGACTGAATGACTGACTAACTGACTGACATATCAAACTATAAGGGTTAGAAACTTGAAATTTTGCACAGGCGTTTCTTTTATAACGTAGGGTAGCACTAAGAAAGGAAATTTTAAAATTCACCCCCTAAAGGGGTAAAATGGGGGTGCAAAGTTAGTATGAAACTCTGCCGTTTTTGAAGTTACTCAAATGAAACTCAGTATGAAGTTTCTTCGTTTAAAATCATGAAATACGTGTAAAATAGTTTTTCAAAAATCATCCCTTAACGGGGAAAAAGGGGGGGTGCAAAGTTAGTATGAAACTTTGCCGTTTTTGAAGTTATTCAAATGATATTTAGTACGAAGGTCCTTCATTTAAAATCATGAAACACGTGTAAAACAGTATTTCTAAACTCATCCCTTAAGGGGGAAAGTTAGTATGAAACTTTGCCGTTATCCAAGTTATTCGAATGAAATTCTATATGAAGGTCCTTCATTAAAATTTATGAAATACATGTAAAATAGTTTTTCGAAAATCATCCCATAAGGGGGAAAAAGGGGGGTGCAAATTTAGTATGAAACTTTGCCGTTTTTGAAGTTATTCAAATGGGATTCAATATGAAGGTCCTTCATTTAAAATCATGAAACACGTGTAAAACAGTATTTCTAAACTCATCCCTTAAGGGGGAAAAAGGGGGTGCAAAGTTAGTATGAAACTTTGCCGTTATCCAAGTTATTCGAATGAGATTGAAGGTCCTTCATTAAAAGTCATGAAACATGTGTAAAATAGTTTTTCGAAAATCATCCCTTAAGGGGGTAAAAGGCGGGTGCAAAATTTAGTATGAAACTTTGCCGTTTTTGAAGTAATTCAAATGAAATTCAATACGAAGATCCGTCGCTAAAAGTCACGAAATACATGTGAAATAGGCTTTCAAAAATCATCCCTTAAGTGGGTAAAACGGGGTGCAATGTTAGTATGAATGAAACCCTGCCGTTTTTGAAGTTATTCGAATGAAATTCAGAATAAAGGTCCTTCATTGAAAGTCTTGAAACACATCTAAAATAGTTTTTCGAAAATCATCCCTTAAGGGGATAAAAGGGGGGTGCAAAGTTAGTATGACACCTGCCGTTTTAGAAGTTATTCAAATGATATTTAGTTCGAAGGTTCTTCATTTAAAATCATGAAACACATGTAAAATAGTTTTTCGACAATAATTCCTTTCAGTGGGTAAAAGGGGGGTGCAAAGTTAGTATGAAACTCTGCCGTTTTTGAAGTTATTCGAATGAAATGCAGAATGTAGGTCCTTCATTGAAAGTCATGAAACATTGTGTGAAGTAGTTTTTAGAAAATCATCCCAAGGGGGGTGCAAAGTTAGAATGAAAGCTCTCTGATATTCAAAGTTATTTCAATAAAATGTTGTATTTGGGTTATAAGTTCCTGATAAAGTTATTGATTATTGCCGACAGCCCTTTTTGTGAATTCAATACTTATGGGGGTTGCAAATTTAGAAGGTATAAAAGTTCTTTGTATTTACTTCGTATCGTCGCTTCGATTGTTAAACATTTCGCTGCGATTTTTTTTTTATTTTTTTCTTCCATCTCGAATTTCTTTGTTCTTCCATGTGTTTAAATACCACCTTAAATACTTGCTTACTTTCTTATTTTTTTTCATATTGGCCGTTCTAACTCTTGAATAAATTTTCTCAATTATTCTTATTATTTCTCCGTTCATGTGTTCATAAAATTTATGTTCTCATGTGCTCATAGTGTTCATAAATTTATGAATTTATGAACACATATTTAATATTTCTCAGTTCTTTAAAATACAACCCATAGTAAACAGCATATACGAGTATATGTCCCACTGCAGGGAATAGGTCTTCTCTCAGAGAGAGTAGTATGGTTTTATTTATTTCGCATGCGCTAAAAGTATCCCAATCTTAATTGCAAACGCAAACACTTTACTCAACTAAAGCCCACGCGGACGAAGTCGCGGGCAACAGCTAGTTATGGTATAATTTAATGCCAAAATGTGCTTCAAGTGAAACCTTGGCTGGGGCCTGCCGCAAATTAATAAAATAATTGTACTGTTTATACACTGCGACCCAGAATAAACATAACATAACATTTACATACAGGCACATACATTTCTTCTGGCCCCACACTACGATACCCTGTGTGGTGGAAACCAGAAACAGCGAGGTCACAAACAGGTAAACATCCAAGACCTGGAGTTTTCTTTTCTCCCCCAGCCGGGGAGCGAACCCGGGACCTCTCGCATGGTAAGCAGATGCGCTAACTACTACGCCACAGAGGTCGACATAAAGCACATGCCTTCCCTCAGAGAGAGAGCAATACCACGCGTGCCGGTTACGGATTGGCAATTTCAACCGCACGAATACCTCAAGCACTCAAATTTTCTCACGATGTTTGCCTTTGTTAGCAAATTTTATACACATTCACAAATTCATGCAGAAGGGTAGATTTTATTGAAAGTCGTAGGATTAAAAAACGGTTTACGTGATAGACTTTGTCTTGTCGGTAATTTGTATTTAACGATATATCCACCTACTCTAGCTTCTTGAGAGGAGGCCTGTAGCCTTCAAATATCATAACACTAGCTATAATCTAACATACCCAGCACATTATTTATGTTGGACATATAACATATTGCTTGTGGGTTGTAGCAGAGTGTCACGTACCTATTATTGCCAAATACGATTGCCTTTGCAAATGATTTTTACTGTTCAAACGTTTATTTCCACCTGAATAAAATTACTGTTCCATACAGCAGCTATTATCCGATGTTTTTGCAGCAATTGGCGGCCCTTAATTAAGTTTTAGAGTCTACAAACGATTTATTTCTGCGCTGTGTTTAATTTGACCGTCCGAAAAAACGGAAACAGAACAAAACAATCAATCGCGTGAGTGTGCAATATTCGTCGATTAAATTTCCGTGCCTATATCGTAGGCAACGAGCGACACTATGGGCTATACAGTATACAGTAGGACATGATAAATGACATCATTTATTCCCGCTGTATAACTGCTCGCTGAGCTGGCGGATTGATCCTATCCGATCCGATAATCTGGTTCTGTGGCCAGAGGCGGATTTGCAATCTTAGCCAACCTAGGCTGTCTGGAACTGGCGGCTCCATCTCAGCTAATATAATATATTGAATTCGCTATCTTGTCACTTTTATCGAAAAAAATTAAGATTTTTTAAAATTCTGTTAACCTGATTTGGTTCGTGTGTAGAGATGTAATAATGTATGTTTTGGTATAAAGCCGTCATGCGTCATGCACGGCTCGAGATTCTCGAATTGCAAGTACCTATAGTTCCATATTCTCATCAGTACATTTTTTGGCAAAATCAGCCGCCCCTGATTTATGGCCGCCTTTGGCCCGGGCCTAATTTGGCTTATGGGAAATCCGCCTCTTTAATAAATTAGTCCCAGATAGCTTGCACAGGGCCCTAGGTCAAATCACGTTTCGGCTGTATTAAAGTTTGGTGCGCTATATCATATACATCAGACTACTTAGCTCGAGAGAATCCCCACGCAAACGTAATTTGGTTTTAATTTTTCACGAACGACATCACCATTGTAATGTAATGTTGCTAGGTGGCATAATAAAAAGGTTTGAGTGTGTTTGGAATTGCAAGTAAAAGAGTCTACTTATCACATTTTTACATACATATAAGCTCACGCCTGTATCCCAGAGGGGTAGGCAGAGACCAGGAACTCTTACCACGATCCTGATAGACCACTTTCTCTTGACATTCATTAGTCGCATGCAGGCACGCTGGTACCGGGTACGTTTCATCTTACCCTTTGTTAATAAATCCCCAAATTCGTTGAAATATGTCCGCCTAGGGCGTCCCTAACCGCCCCATCTAGTTTTTTTGTCAGTTTTTTTTCCTTCATCGTCTCCATAATATGTCCAAACGAATGCAACATTCCTTTCTCAATTATCATATTTTTCTTTAGTCGATGTTCAGAGCTGCAATCACGAATTCAAATTCAAAATTCAAAATTCAAAATCATGACGGAACGGATCTCGATATTCCGTATCGACGTATCGTATGGTCGTGACGGGAAAATCCCACACAGCAGTGAAACACAAGTCCACACTGATGTATACCTATCTAGTTCAGAAACAAATTGAACTCTGTTTCTGAAAATGTAGAGGCGTGTAACGCAGTTTAGACAGCGCGGGCTTTGTGCACTGCTGTGAGCAGATTACATACATTAGTATAACCATAGAGATAGCTTTAGTCAGACGAAAACTAAGCAAAGACTGGTCTCATGCTGACACCACACTTGGCTATTCTTATTCGCGTATTTTCCGAGGATTTAGAGTACATTGCATGTTAACAAAAATCAGTGCTTGAGATTCGTAAGGATGCCCGGCAATGTATGGTTAATATTTGCCAAATACTTACGCAAATAGGAGTGGCCAAGGATGGTGCCGGCATCAGGAATGTCAAAATCACGTAGTTATAAATATTTCGTATTCAGAATTGAATCTTAGCAAGTTGAATAAGAAATTTTGCTTAGCTAAGTGTAAGTAGTCAATATCGGTGACTTTACGTGAACTTAGAACTGTCATTTGGGTTTCTTAATTTTGAGGTTACCTTTTTGACGTACTGTTTTGGTTGGAGTTTGTGAAGCATTGTATTTACTGCGGAGTTTTGTGAGAAAATTAATATTTAAAAAACGGTAAGAACTTTATCACTAAAAAATAATAGACAATATATTATAGATGACTTTCTTAAGACTGCTCTGCTCTTAGCTAGGCTCCCGATGACTATGAATACGAAAATTCCGGCGGCTTTAGTTTACTTTGCTAAGGGCTGATTTTTCAATAGTCAAATAACTTTTATCTGAGAATAAAAATGGCGGTTTGACATAACTTTCATACATAAGCTGTCAAACAGCCTGTTGAAGACTCCTTGGAACCATATTTTGTGTTTTATATTTTTCCTTTTATGACTTTTATCGCATGTCACCCATCGTTGTAATATCTTGTTTGTCGCCTCATAATCACCCACTTTTGTTCTCGTACCTATTTTATTATTATAATATTATTTTACCAAATTCACCCTTTCCTTTAAAATAAAGTCCACTCCCCAACATTTGGTCCGTCCAAGATTTTACCGCCACTAGAGGCATTAAGTGGAGTTTTATACCCGCTGCCGCGCCTTCTTTTGGGGGTTTCTGGGAGAGGCTAGTCCGCAGCGTCAAAGTAGCCCTGAATGCTTTACTTACAGAGCGGGCACCCAAAGAAGAAATTCATGCTACTCTGTTGCTGGAAGCCGAAGCAATTGTGAACTCACGCCCCCTCGGTCACGAGTCGGTTGACGCGCGAGACGACGAAACATTGACACCTTTTCACTTCCTTATCGGTAGCTCTTCCAATCAACTCCTTCCAACTCTTGATGACGGTGACCTTGCAGGAAGAGCCAACTAGAAGGCAGCTTTGCGACTCAGCGATAACTTCTGGAAGCGATGGGTCCGAGAAATCCTACCAACCATGCAGCCAAGAGTGAACAACAGCAACGACCGGAATGTCGAAATTGGAGACGTCGTAATAATAGTCGATGAGAACTCGCCGAGAGGAATGTGGCCGCGTGGACGAATTACCCAACTCCATCCAGGGAAAGACAGGGTGGTCCGAGTGGTGGACGTAGCCACAGCAGGAGGGCTCTTGCGCCGACCCTGCAGAAAACTTGTCCGGCTGGTCACCAGGGAGGCTTCATCCTGGTTAATTGTGTACATCTGTGCATTACTGCACAAGGGCCCGGGATGTTGAAGACTCCTTGAAACCATATTTTGTGTTATATATTTTTGCTTTTATGACTTTTATCGCATGTCACTCATCGTTGTAATATTCTGTTTGTCACCTCATAATCACCCACTTTTGTTCTAGTCTTATGTTATTATATTTTATTTAACCAATTTCACCCTTTCCTTTAAATACAGTCCACTCCCCAACACCGCCATTTTCATTCATCAGATAAAAGTAATCTGACTATTGAAAAATCAGCCCTAAGACTGCACTAAACGTGAACTTGGGATTCGTCTCTGAATGTCAGCCTTAGAGACTTCTGCACATAGCAGCATTTTTGTTCTTCGGGCCAATGTGCGTAGCAACACCTAGAGTATGACACCTCAGACTCTAGGGTTTCCTCACGACGTTTCCCTTAATATTAAGTTAGCGAGTGGTATTGCTACAACTTCAGATTCATTGGTATATGCCGGGATTCGAACCTAGGACCTCACGAATGCGAGGCGTTTTACCTCTGCGCTACCACCACAATTTAACCATAGACATAGGTACTATGAAAAGACAGTGTATTAAACCGAATTCCGCTCAGAATTTCTCTCAGCAATTTTCCATTGCAAGGTTATCTGGAAGAAATTTCTTTTAGTAATAAGGCCGCCAATTTTACGATGAACCTTTGTTCGTTGAATATTTTGTTGAATAGTTTATTGAATATTTTGTGTTTTTTCAGTGTGCAATAAAGAATATTGTTATCTTATCTTATCTCAAAAGCAAGGCGACACGCACACATTAACGTAACATGTGTGTCCCTAAGCGCATTGCTGTAAGTGACGTTTGCAGATACAACCATTCGCATTAATACTGCAAAACTGGCTGCGCTAAGCATGCCAATTTGGGTAACAAAATGCTGCCTCGCTCTAGAAGCTCTATGTGCAGTTTTGTTAGTTAAATAATTATATTTCCTTTTCTTTTTTCTGGCTGTCCGTTAAGTGTTCTTTATTTATACATATATTTACATGTGTACGCACTTGTACTGATAGTATTCTTTAAAATTAAAATAATAAGTTCAAACCAGAGTGCAGTTTTTTCAAAAATAAATACCTAGCTACATTACTTTTTATACATAGCCTATTTATACGGCCCGCTGCAGGGCACGCGGATTGGCATTGATATTAGACAAATACATAGAAAAACACACGCATTTATTTCGCTGTTCATCCTAAACAGTCCACTACAAAATGTTAATAATTCGAAGTGCTTTTGCTAGTTTTATGGTTTTCTTTTCAAATCTTATTTTGTTCACGATATGCTCTCCTTTTTTTTTTTTTTTGTTAACGGGGTGAAATGCTTTGTGCACCATAACCGCCACCCTTGGGGGAGGGCGACGGCCGTGTGTCGGACTCTCCTCTCCTAATAATAGGAGAGGCATACCTCCTAAAACACCCCGGGGGCCGTCCTGTCGCTCGTGCAATGGGGCGCCGCCGGATCTCGCAAGTGGTAGACCACAGTGCGAATGCTACAGCGGCGCCCCGGCGACGTCGACCCGACTCGCAAAGGAGCCGGGCCCACCCTCACTGGAGAAGGGGCATGGGCCCCCCACCCCCTTCTCCCGTCACGATGTCGGACGGCAGGTCCCCCAACCTGCCGTCTGTGACCCTCCCTCAACCTCCTCTATGCCCTCTGCTGAACAGAGGGACATAGAGGAGGGCCCCCACCGTGTGTTTTTTATAGAGGTTGTCTCCTCGCGGCCCGAAGGCCCCCGGCCCCACTCAGTGTGGGGTTACGGGTGACGATATGCTCTCCTGACCATTACATCTCTAGGGTGATAGATGGGGCTATTTTTGCGAAAGATGCGTCCGCAGCTCCTCACGTATCGAAGGGTTGTGGTGGCCACTGAATAAGTATCAATCTTTGTCTATATTTCCAATAATGTACTCTACTCTGGTGAAGTTGCCGTGTTGAAAACACACAATATATTGTAAGACTGCGCTCATAACTGACGATTTAAGGGAAACCAAGGGCCACAGATGCATAAATAAATTTATTATCTAAAAGTAGATTAGTTTTTGTGTATTTCTGTAAACGGTATATGGAAATCGTTATATACCTTAGAAAAAAAAGTTAAATATATAAAAAAGTTCAATGAAACTTCATACTGATATTAGAATTATTAGATTTTTTAAAATTGTATATCGAAGCTTAGTGCATGGACAACAAATTGACAAAAGTTGTATCAGAGACGGATGATCCCGTGGTTGATTTCTTTCTTAAGGGGATTCAGTGGGCTACCAATAAAAAAAAATCTTCTTATTTAATATAATAAAGAATATTTTATTTTTATTTTATTCTTTTACAGATCGTATTTAATAGATTCTCGGCAGTCGGTCCTAAAAATAAATTATAACATAATTGACAATTTTTGCTTATTCGATCTACAAAAAGATTTTTTTTTACTCGGTGGCTCTAGTGTTACTCCCTAGAGCCCTTAAGCTTTTTATTTGCTTACTATCCGATTTTATTTACACATTAAAGGTTTTGCGTCTACGAGAGCTTATCCTATATGGAGTATATCTAGGCATGTAGGTATCTCGAGTGGCGAACCGTAGACCTAAATTGGGTTAGGTAAAAGTTATCCAGACTGAAGGACCCGTTATGGTGATTGTTGGGTAGAAAAAGGTAGCTTTATATTTTCATATTGGTTTATCGGTGGCCCAAAGCGGGTAAGTTATTTACGTCTTATGCACCTTATTTAATGAAGCGAACGAGTAAGTGTCAACATGTCAAAAATTTGGTTTTTTAATATGCCACATTTGTAACACTGCATAATATTTAGCAAAGTTATACAAAACGTTATGGCTAATAAATGCCAATAAGCAATAAACACAATAACACTGTTATTACCTGATTTATCCCTCACTCGCAATTTATTTACCTAAATATTTTATTTCAATATGAAAATAACATTTGCTTAAGAGATCTATTCCCCAAAAAATACCTAAAATTTCAGTGGTCCTCAAATAAAAGCGATCCTATTGCTGCCAAATATGTTCGCAACTGGGAAAGATGTAGGACTTTTGTGTTAAAGGCCGATTATGATCGATTATTTTATGCTAATGCGCGAGGCGAAGTGTAGGAAGAAGTATGGAGAGCTGACTACGAACCTCTTTTTTAATTAAAGGCAAAAAAAGTAAGACAACCACCCCGTCGCAATATTTACTCACGATTGACGTTGTTGATGCGAGTGCAACTTATCTGAACTATTTTATTTTCTTTAGTGTTTGTCTTGTCTTGTTTGGTTGTCTGTCTGTTTTCCTTAAACAGTACCTACCTAAACCTATGTGGGTATACGATGCAAGCAAAGCTGCATGCATGAGCTATTTTGAGTGACATGTAAGTTTGAGAGATGCTGTGTCTTTGTTTACCTTTAGTCGTTCGCTTCAGTAAATAGACTGTAGGTAGGTATTACGCCACAAGCCTTTAAAAAAAATCACTAATTTTCCTGCAGCGCCATCTAGTGAAAATTATAGAAAATAATAGGAAAAGCAACACACGAAAATAAAGTGATGGTAGCGTCACCTAGTGGAAAGAAGAAGAAATAGTTCAAGCCAGCCAGTAGCATGCACAGCTTGCACATAATTTTTGTTTGTCATGTCATTTTTGTTGGAACTAGTATATTAGTCTCCCGGTAGATGGGACTGCGTGTATATTATTATTGTTATTCTTTACTGCATTAAAACAAAAAGTTTTGCACATAGGCTAGCTTAATGCTACTTAGCATTCTCTTCTAACTATTTATATCACCTTGACCTGAGATTTCCGCACTTAGCCTCATAGTTGGCCCATTCATTGTACTGTCGACAACACATTATCCTATACACCCATGCCCTCTACTCCGTTGCATTTCGGGCGACATTGCAACAAAAAGGTTAACGTGCTGTCGACTGTACGGACTTAGCGAAGCTGAAGGATTACTCTAGCCAGTCTATCTCTTTCTAACGAGCCATCAGTGCTCTGCTCTACCCCTTTATGTGCACCAAATCCTCAGTGAATCCAATCGTCTTTAGTATGTAATTTGATTTAGCCCTAGATGTCTCTGCACCTTCCGCCACCTTCCCAGTGAGGACAGTCTGTAGCTTTTTCCACGCTCTCACAGTGAATGTGAAAGTGCATGGGTATTTTCTACTCTTTTGAGCATTTCTGCCAAAGCGTGCTGCCAATAATGGTGTGTTAGTGTTTGACACCACACCCATGATGTGAAAATGTCTATTCAGAGCAGAGACCGTAAATTCCCTGTAGTCCCAGTGGACTGTTACTTATGAACTGTTAGAACTACCACTGCGTTGCACAGATCACATCCCCTCAAACGCAGCAAGAGATTAGGACATTTCGACTCTTTATGTTCTACCAACGATGGTTATCTGGAAGAAATATTTTTTGGTGATGATGCCGCCAAATCTATTGTCTAATCTCATGTGCAATTACTGGAGTAGTACATACAATAAAGAATATTATATCTATCTAACGATCTCGAAACGTCTAGTCTAAACATGGATTTCTGCATTTTCACCTTCTCCTAAGATACAGGTTTTTCGCCTAGTTTAGGAGACTGGATGCAACGACAAGAATATTGTACAAAAATTTCTGTTCTTTACGGTTCGATTGACAGAGTTCTGGCAAAAGATTCGAAATGAAACAATGTATTACTTACATATTCAATCTGTATATTATTAAGGCAGTTTGATATTTCATAATTAATATTCATACAAAAATATTTAGGTAATCAATATCATATAGCAAAACTTACCTACAAAACTCTGAGTTCAGTTAATAAGTAGCCTGGCGTGGCAATTCCCATACTAATCTGCACCAATATGTTAAGGGGACACAAAGTAGAGATTAAGTTGGGACTATGAATTGAGAATAAAAAAATAATTCGATCTTTACAACTATCTTCATATAAACTATCGCCAAGGCTCCAAACAATTTATTATTGTTTTATTTGCAATTTTGCACTAGATTCAACCTTTGTGTTCTCAAAACAATTATCAGCATAGTTTCATTAAGATCCATCATGACCTTGGTATATTAAGACCAAACTACGTTAGTATGGGGAATGCCGCTTGGGGTACCCCTTAAGTGATAACTTAAACTCTATGGACGTTTAAATGTTTTTACTCTTCAGGTAAAAGGAAATGTAGTTTCTTATAAATAAGCCTTAGGTACGGTATTTTCTTCTCTCAGTTCCACGATTTCTCGCAGCTTACTTTCTGCTATACTGGACGCACTCCCAGCTAAGTTACTAAATACTTACAAATCTTATTAAAAATTGCTAAAATTAATTTCAAAATTAATTAAATCACAATAACGCATGAGCAGAACCTTACGAACTCATGTGAAATTAATTTGTACACAAATACAATTTATTTCTTAACAATATATTTTCTTTTAAATGCATTAACTTAAATTATTAGTTAAATAACTAGTAATTTAATTGAAAGGCGTTGTTAATGTAGAAATATAAAACACTTACAACATTGTTATTGTCAAGTAATAAGACACTTTAGACAAGTTGTGTTGGAATGTTTAATTAACAGGAGAGTATCAAATAGTGAGGAATGTAAGATGTAGAATGAAAGATGATGTACCTAAACATATAAAAATCTTTTGAATATAACAAAAGGTATGGAGTATTTTTGTCAAAGGTGAATAAATTCGTTTCATAACATAACATGATTATATAAAATATATGCAGCTCATGGCCAAATCTCTTTTACATTAAAAAATGTACAGCTGACCATAATGCCCTTACGTTAAACTTCCAACGATATCTACACAATTTGGCAACACATTGACGGCTAAGATTGTATTTTCTTATTGTATTTCTACAAAAGTACAGATACACCGTCAATGCAACTTACTCAACACTAATAAGATCTTCAAATCTAACTACTGAGTTGAGGTCTCAATGGCAAAGAGCCCTCGACCCAGAAGTTAGGTCTTTGCATCATCGTCTGCCATAAAGTTGTCTCCTTTCCGACGCTGTCCATCCAGTTCACTGGAGATCCCATGTATGTTCCTGAAAATAAAAATAAAATAGAGATCAGTTTAATACAATTGGCCAAAATCAGCTTTGATAAAAAAAAAGATAAAAAAAGCAAATTGGACATAGGAAAAATATTTTGTTTTTGTGGTTTCTTTGATTAGCTAATACGAAGTTGCAAATAAAGTTATTCAGATTCTAAAAGCATGTGGATCATGCGCTTGTGTGTGTCATTATAAATGTGACTGTTCTGCTATGCTCAGCCCGATGATAGTCTTGGGATCTGGTTTCAGCCACTGATTGTGAGTTAAAAGCACCTTTAATTTCACAACAAGCACAGAAGTTAGTACGAGCAAGCGTCATATTCCGGACCAGACACGCTGATGCTGTTAAAACTAACCAGTGCCAAGAGACAATCTGACGGCGCCCATAAAGTCGTTGGAGGCCAGCCGGTCCCGGTCCCACACACTAAGCTCCAGAGCCCTGATGCTGAGCTCCTGCAGTGTAACGCCTTTGTACGTGAAGGTGTGCTCCCACTTTGGACTCAGCGTTCGGCGGGACACGTTTGTCTTCTGTTTGGCTAGACGGCCGCGCTCCGGAAGGAGATAACTGGAAGGGATAAAAGAAAGGATCCAGTTCAAATCCAAAAACCTTGAGCAGATTTTCATATAGGGATGAAGGAGTGGTTAAGCTCTTCCACTGTAACGGGAAATTTCCCGCCAGGCGACTGTGCTCTGACTAAGGAATGTAAAACTCTCTACTCTCTGTCTCCTCTACTCTCTCCATGATTTTGTACAAAATTGAGACACAATGAAAAAATACCCAGTAATTGTTGTAGTATTAAAATTTGCATTAAACTTGTGAATCTAGAGCGTTCTGGATACTGAAGGCAAATATTGGCTGAACTTAATAACTGCCCTCGATTGTAAAACAAGTTCTCAATTATAGTAGAGAGTACAGGGGAAAATAAAAGTGATACAGTTATAATTGAAACCGGCAAAAACTAAGCTTTACCATTTGCAAGGATCCTGACAAATCTCATTCGCTTCATCAACAATCATTTCTTAGTCATTACATGCATGCAAGCCCCTAGTATCAGTAAATATTATAGTTCGATGTTTACACGTACTAACTTAGCTAGATAACTCTTACCTTTTGCAGAAAACGTCCGCTTGTCCGTTCGGCTTGGTTGCCACCAGGTTCTTAGCTTCCTTGACCAAGACGTGTAGCGTGCCTTTGTGCCTTGATACGTTCCCGGAAGTCTCTTGAAGCTCGAACTTCAACCCGATAATGAGATCGCCGCGAGACCCCTGGTTCTCGTCAAATTGTTCCGTCTGGAATTCAAAAACGTTTGCCATTAGTTTTTTCTAAAAAAAGGCAAACGAAAATTCACTTTTCAAATAAGCCGCCAAAACGCTTTCTTAGGCAATATGGCGTCGCATGACAGGAATTATGACGTCACTTCCCGGTAAAACAACCAATGAAAGTAAGAAAGAATTAATGACAGACGCCATTTTTACTAGCATGTGTGTGCCGTCATCATAGAATCGGCCAATCCAGGCCGTTTCTGCACAATGTACCTACTTCTTTTTATATATTTGGTATGTTTTATATATTAGTTTTTGTGACAGTTGTGTTACATGTATTTATGATGTTACTTGTCTGTTTATTTTGTTTCAGTGATGTGTCTGTTGGTATAATCACAGGGTATTCTAGTGTGGGGCCAGAAGCAATGTATGTGCCTGTATGTAAATGTTATGTTATGTTATAATAAATGTTTTTCTTCTTCCTCCATTTTTTTCCATAATGATTTCTTTTTTTACACCAGACAGTTTTCCTTGATTTTCCGAAACCTTTGTTTTTGGTCTGAGATGGGTTCTAACCACCATACATTCAATAGCCGTCATCATCATCATCATCATCGTCATCACGCTATATATTAGTCCACTGCTGGACATAGCCCTCCCCTAATGAGCGCCATAGCGACCTGTCTTCAGCTTGCCGCATCCAGCATCTGCCTGCAGTTTTTCGCAGATCGTCATCCCACCTGGTTAGAGGGCGTCCTACACAATTGCCGTAATAAACTACAAATTGCAGTTTTATGACAATCAGCCCTGCTTGGGCTGAGTTTCATAAAAGTACAAGCATATAAAATATAGCAACATATTTTGACACTTTGGAAACCTTATTATGGATAACGTAATACAGTGAAGTGTTTCATAATAGAGGCGCTGATCCATGAGACAACAAAGATAGGCCCCGAAACAGGAAAGTTTCTTTGCGGTTGGGGATCATCAAAGGTTAGTCTCGTTATGTCTACCGAAAAAAATCACACTAAATTCAAACTGCAAGCCACAATTTCTCATTGCAGTTTCTCCACAGAGTTAATGCCAATAAAGAGAATATAAATGTTACAGCAATTAACAAAATCTGATTCTAACAGAATAATAACCCACCTTAAAGACCCTGTGTGATTCCTGGTGTGCATGAAATAAGGAATATTCTGTCTGTCTAACCTAAGCTGCAGATGCTTTTAGTTTTATCTGTGTTTACGCCACGGTGCGTGAAACAGTGAAAACGGAACGCAGCGGAAGCCGAACGCCCCGCTCCTCCCGCGCCCCGCCCGCGCCCTCTCTGCTCCTACGCGTAACTCGAGAAACGTGCTAAATTGTTAATTAAACCCTTAAGTAATCTTAGCACAGTGGTTTACGTTATTAAAAATCACCAACGTCGACACTTTCGTCGACAATCTGATATATTCAAGTATAACCCGATGAAGGCGGATTCGGCGAAGTTTTACCTTGGATAATAATAGCTTGGCAGCAGCAGTATCAAAGCTATGCCTTTATACTGCTTAAAACAATAACATTTTTTTAACATTTACCAGGCACATACATTGCTTCTGGCCCCACACTAGGAAACCCTGTGTCGTGGGAACCAGAAACAACGACGTCACAAACATGTAAACATCCAAGACCTGGGTTTCTTTTTTTTGTCCCCAGCCGAGATTCGAACCCGGGACCTCTCACATGGTAGGCTGATGCGCTAACCACTGTGCCACAGAGGTCGTCAATAAGGGTAATCATTGCATTATGGCACTCAAAGTGGAAAAACATTTTAATAAACCTAATCAATAACTGGTTACTAAATAACAAAGTGGCATTCTTCACAAAAGTAAAAAACAAAACAACATCATCGTTTGTGCTAGTAATTCTTGATACGGTGGCCAAGAGTTATAATTAAGAAGTAAAGAAATTGTATGATAATTATTTTGTCTCTTTATTTTGTTTCGATGATGTGTCTTGTTATAATAAATGTCTTTACAGTCTGTAAAATATAGCTTGAGCTCCACGACAGCTGTCACACTAACAGCGCTAGGTTACGATATTGCCTAGACATCGAACAGTGTCCAGTAAGTACGGAGTTTTCACAGTACAAATATTCTGTGAAAAAATTCAAAACTTCATGGACGCAAAGGTCCATGACAGCTGTCGCGGAGCTCAAGCTATATTTTACGGACTATGCAGTCTGATTTTTAATTCCGTAGAATTCTGACAGTTCTCATTTTTTGACATGTCGGAGATCAGAAACCTTTTTTGGCCGGGCACATTTTTCAATGCCAATACGAGTGTTAACGTCTGAGTCTACACATTTATTTTGTTAGTGCATGTATCCATTTTATAAAGTGTGGAGCTCCAAATTAAAAGAGAATTTAAGGCGAGTGACAATTGTGTCCCCTTTCATCACACAAGCAGTAAAAATGTACAAGTAAGGAAAATATATTTTTATTAACATATCTAATCATCATTAATACTAATATCATCTTATATCACTATCTTCATCATCATCATCATCGCTGGCATTCATTATTAAGAGAGCTAAAAGCGGCATAGTTCACTTTTCTAAAAAGGTTTACGAAACCTTAAATTAGTACGCAGTGATGCCAGCTAAAGAATAAAATAAAGTAATTAAAGTTAATTCGATATATTTTTCATGATATTGAAATATGTTTTACTTTTATATTAGCTCACTTGAGTAAGTAAATATTTAGATCAATCATTTTGTAGGTAAAACATAAAAAATACGTGGCATTTTATTTTTTATTGCCCTCAAATGGGTCAAATTTGTCCCTTTTTCGGTGGAGAACTTTTTCAGTAGCAACACTTGTAAAATGTCAGAATTCTACGGAATAAAAAATCAGACTTTAGTTTCTTTATTTCCATTTTGATTAGCTAAACAGGATGATAAGTATCATGCTTACCCTCTCCTGCAACCTGTGCCACGTGGGCGCGGGGTCGTCGAACACGACATCGGCCAGCGGCAGCGTCACCTGCACCAATAAGTGCTGATTCAGTTTCATCTCCCAAGAAATGCAATTCAATGACCGCGTCTTGACTGTTGATATATCGTTACGAATGTGCCTCGACTGGGTCTTTATTTGAATCAATGTTTACACATACATACATAAGCTGACGCCTGTATCCCAGACGGATGAACAGAGATCAAGGACTGCCACCTGCCATAATCCTGACAAATCACTTTCGTTTCATCGGCGTTCATCGTTGCGTGCGCGCACGCCAGTTTCGACTACTTTTTATCTAGCCCTTTGCTAACACACCCCATTTGGTCGATGTACGTCCGCCTGGGGCGTCCCTTACCGTCCCTTCCACTAAAATTCGCCAGATATATTTGCTTCGTCCGTCTGTCTTCCTTCATCCTCTCCACATGTCCACACAAACGCAACATTCCTTTGAATGTTATTATACATTATAAAATACATATATTAATTTAAATCAAATAAATTGACGTTACTTTGGTGAAGGATATCGGGATTCACATGAGATTTTTTTTCTCTCTCGACTGATTAACCACATATACTTTACATATTACACATGGTTCATCATCATCATCATCGGCCTACGCTTGTCCGCTGCTGGACATAGGTCTCTTCCATTTTACGCCACTGAGCATGGTCCTTGGCTACTCTCATCCAGCTCTTACCAGCCGCCTTCCGAAGATCATCGCTCCACCGAGTCTGAGGACGTCCTACACTACGTTAAAGTCTGTTCGCTATCATAGTGTCACTTTGATATTTACCGCCTCGGCACGTGATGGATTTAAAAAAAAGAAATTAAAGGTAGCCGAGGCGGCGCAAATACGCCAGTGAATTTGGCTCGCAGCTCGTCTCATTCTACTATTATTTAGATCACGCAATTAAATAAGTAAATCAATCAGTATTTTAGAATGGATTTATAACGAGACAATCCTGCATCACTTAGGTAGGTACCTATTCTAAATACCGGTGGAGATGAATATTCTGAGGACACTTCGAGTGATGAAGAGTAGTGTTTCATTTTGTGCTTCATTATTGCGTACCATGTTTTTTTTTCTATTTAAAGTATTTTTGTCGTCTAAGTTGTATTATTAAAATAAATGTTTTTTTACTAAAACCAAGATTGCCTTCGTGTGTACCGACACTATCTAAGCGAACGGACTTTATATATCTTGCTGTACGCACCTCTCCCAGGAAGTCATTCCGGCCGAACATGTCGGCGTGCCACACGCTGAGCCACAGTGTCCGCGATGACAGCGTGGCCAGCGGCTGTACGAAGCTCAGCGTCTCCTCGAACACCGGGCTCAGGGTATTCTTCTTCACCTTCGTCTTCCTCTTGCCAGTCTTGGACTTGTCCGGCAACAAGTACACCTGGAACGGGTTGTGTATTGAAAGCATATATTTAACTTTTGATCTGATTCTGTAAACGACTGTGGGGTAACTCTTGAGCTGGTAAATAAATAGGTCTATGCTTGATTTATAAGCAGTGTTTAGTGGCAACTCTTTCCACAGCTAAAGGAAAAATGTATCGCTCTGCCGTTGAGGGGTCTTTGAAAGTTTCGATAAGAGGTATTAAATGTTTGTAATAGCGGCATTACAAAGAGATTCTAATAGAACCAGCAAATTAAAAAAGTCTATTAACATAAAATAAATTGTAAAAGTAAATAACTTTCTCCGCTCTATTTGTTTTAATAATAAACACAACTCTAACAATACCATTTTTGAAATAAAGTTTTCCTGGATCGATCATGTGTTGGAATCATCCGATCGATTGATTTTGCATTAATAGTGAAATAACAAACGTAGAAACTTCCAGTTTCTATAGCAGTCCATTTAAAACTGTTAGTAGACCTTGTAACACAAAACTTTACCTTGCTACAACTAACATTTTTATGTTGCAATAATCGATTTACTAACCTTGACATAAGGATCAGATCGGTTCTTCTTCACATCGACCGGTGCCAAGTCCCTGCAGCGCCTCACACCAACCTCCAAGGCCCCCATTCGGTAGTTGTACAACAGAGAGAACTGGACATCTCCCTTGACCGTCACAGTACCTCTGGTGCCTTCTCCAGCTCCTGAGTAGACTGAGGCCATGGATTCAGATCGAGCCTGAAAACAATAGCAAAGCAATCTGTTACGGTATCGAATTAACAACAGATGCAGTCGACCGTGCCTACTTCAACTTCAAAGTATATCCACACGTTGCATCGGGCCAGCGCGGTGACTTATTTCAGTTTAAATTATCCTTAAATATTTTCGAACGAGATTGCAATACCAGTCAAAAAGGCTAATCTTGTGACGGCGGCTGTTCCGTTTTGCTCTGGTATATTTCAAGATTAATTAGATAAGATAAAAATATTCTTCATTGTACTTCATTGAGAAAAATGTTGAGACAAGATGGTCAGAGTGGAGTTTTTTTTTCGCTGCCTTTTTCTCCACTACAGACGGCCCCAAGGCAGCGGCTAACGTTATACATAACTGTATGTACATTGACATTCAACAAGCAGAATGTAAATTCTTTACGTTGAAATAAATTCTTGATTCTGATTCTGATTCTGAATTGTATACAGACGTAAAACATTTTCAAAGATGCAGTACAATCAAATTAATCTAAAATTAACTACGTCGCACCGTCGTAATGTGAGTAATCCTTTATAAGCGTTCACTCTACAAGCAAATGGACAACAACCACCTTATTCACCGAAATTGCTTTCTAGACGACAATATGTGAATGACTGATTAACTGACCACGTTCTACATTAAGCATTCATCTGTTTATGTTATCGTCATGTAACTTGATAGTTACAGAAATTCTACACTCTTGTGTACAGAAACATTTTGCAGTCATATTATTGTTTTTACTGGTAGCGTAAATTACGCTACGTAATGCATGAGATGACGGTTAGGTTTCAAGATTATTCTTTACAGGATCAAAAATAACTGCTCCACATCATATTCTACAGGTTCATAAAAAGACAATATAACTATTTCTTCCTACGTGTTTGTTCACAATCAAAAGCCGTTTACAAGTTACCGTATCGAGACAGACTTAAAGATATTTTAATACGGAAACCACTTAAGACTGTAATAAAATTCTAGAACGCCTTTTAAAGCGCTTAAAATAGTCGGAATTTAGTTATTGTGTCAAGTCAATATTTTAAGTAAAAAGTCAGCAATCTATGGTGCGTGTCCTTGTGATTTACGATAAAATAATACAAAACACACCGACCATGTGCTAATCATGTAAATAGGCACCAAGCATATTCAAGGTTTTCACATTGAGCAAAATGTAGGCGGTTTTTATTCCATACATAAGAATTACGATTTCAGCATGAAACTGTTTGTATTGCTACAGTTTCGTTAAGTGGTATCATTATCGCAGATTAGGATGGTTGCTAACCTTAGTAATTCGATAGATATGACCATTTCTGGTTAGATGTTTGACACTCAAACATTAAACGGCGGAATAGATTTGGATATGTGGCACCATCTCCTAGATTATGCAGCGGATATTTTTTAACCGAATCTCACGCGACCAGACTTGCTAGTACAGTGAACATCACAATAAATCTAACTTTTAGTTAGGGAGTATAGCGAATGGATGTAAAGGTTGATGTGCTGTCTACTATACTACAAAAAGTTCTCCAAATAATTAATAATAATTATAACTTCCACATAACACAATCACTTGACCTGGTCCCAAACTAGTATAGGTACCATGCGCTATGGCAACCAGTCAAGGACATTACAATGATGGAAATACACCCAGACTTAGTGTCTAAATAAATAAATAAATAGTGTCTAACATTCAAAGTTGAATAATAAACACAAAGTAGATGGAATATTAGTGTTCCGTAAGAGCAAGAAACTCATATAGTGCCCGACAACATTGTTTTTGAGACAATAACAAAAAACCTCTTTAATTTTGCAGTTGTAGGTGGTCTTATTTCAACGACATAAGGTCTAGTTTTACCAAGTGACGACTTGAACGAGTTTGGTACGGTCCAACGCAAGCATATGGCCAGTGTGCATTGTTACATAAAGTTACATAAATTTAGGGACTCCATACACGACGGCTATAAGGTAAGGATGTACATTATAGCACGATATATCTCATTACATCTTTCCATAGAAATCGTCAGGAGACCACACACGACAGCTATAATATACATCCTTACATCTTCGTACCTTAAAGGTACTGAGCGATACGAAGATGTATATTTACCTTTCGATACCTTTCAATACCTCCCAATACCTTTCCGTATATTACGATATATCTTCCTTCGTAAAGGGTGTTCAAAAAGTTTCTTGGTGATTCAAAAAACTCCACTAGGAGTCTTATGTCGCTAAACGACATAGGTATTCAGAGTCCTATCTCAAAAAAATCATTTGCTCCACATAAATTTGCTCCATATAAACAGTCTCGCTAAAGGCCGGTTTCCGAATTGAGAATTTCACTTAAATATTTAAATAACGTTCTGTCACGCTCTTTTCTGAGAAACTTGACGAGACAGCACTAGAGTTAAGTAGTTACTTAGCGAAATTCTCAATTCAGAAATCGGCCGTAAGCTACGTTTCGTAAGCCTGAGGAAGGTATAGGCCATACTCCGCCACGGGGGCCCAAGTCCGGATTGATGGAGGCTTGTAAGGCTAGTGGCTGGTCTTGCTCTATAGCCTCTGACTTGGCTTAACGACTGCCTTCTATCGACGGCAGCCAGCACCAACTGCTTAACATGCCTTGCAAAGCATGGAACCGCTCGGAAAAATGCCATTAGCGTTAATCATAAACGGTCACCCATCCGCGCACTGAACGCGCCCTATGTTGCTTAACGTTCGTGATCGTTTAAGATCACTCAGGCGGCCAGGGCTGCGAGCAATTCTTCGATTCAGTCGATTGATACACCTCCTGCGGTTGACTGGTAGAAAATGCTTGTAGCATTAAGTCCGCCGCGTTGCCATTGTAATTTTCACTTATGTGCAATAAACGTATTAATAATAATAATAATAATTGATGACCTATGATTTTATAGATATAACATAGGAAGTTACAACTTGTATATAGTGATGGAATATAACATTAAAGTTGCCTTTAACATGAAGGATAGTAACAAAAATCAATCTACCTCAAGAAAAGAAAAAAAGTGTAGCAACACAGTCGTCATCAATTTTGTAATAATATCATGCCTGTCCACTTGCTGGCGATGTCTGATAATTCCGCATATAATTTAAACTCTTCGGAATTTTCCTTACTTTATATGATGTGCAATGCACATCGTTCTATTTTTGGCACATGTGCCAACGCATACGCGCATCAAAATTTCAATCATCTTCTGATGAACTACCTATCTATTAAATCTAGTAGTAAGTCGACAGATCCATAACACCCTGTATAACGCCTTAGCAGCCGGAACGTGTGTCGGTCGAGACGTATGTCAACGAAATGAAGCGAAATATACATTACGTTACCTGTTCCGTGTGTGATACTTTAATATAATGTAAAGCTATACCTCCCGGGATGTAATGTATATTATAGCAGTCGTGTGTGAACTCCCTAACGTATATTATAGCAGTCGTGTGTGAAGTCCCTTATAGTCTATCTGTTCCGTTCACAGTGCAGCCTCCAAGCTATTGACATTCATTTGTCTTTACTTCTGCTTCTCTAAACGACTTTTCGATTTGAATTTCTGACGTTCATAATGTAAATATCACTTATGTCCAACAGATATTACAATTCTTCACTTATTAAAATATTAAGATCCAGAGGAACGACCACTAATTGAATAAAATGTGGCGGTATCTGGAGAACAAAGTATGATTGTTCATGATAATGTTTATTTCACTCTTAGTTTCAATATAATATACCTACCAGGTCATTTTCTAGACCCTGTTTCATAATTTCTTGCCAAATAATTTAAAGGGTTAAAAGTTACCTAAACGATCGAAATTGATTAATACCGTATTTTCTTTCTGACTCTCTGATGATATTTTATGATCTCATATGTCGTTTTGGCAACTTAATTTTAACCCTTTAAATTTTTTTGGCAAGAAAGACGGATACGCTTTCATGAGTGAGTTAGTTTGTAAGTGAGTGAGTAAATAAGTGAGTTATTTAGTGCGAGTCAAGTGTGGGAGTGAGTCAGCGAGTGCTGAAAATTGCGATTTTTGAACTCGCGAGATTGCGAGACATCTATCTCGATGCATGAACTTAAGATTTTATCAGGGCAACCCTAATTCAGTTTCAATTTCTGTCCTGTAACAGGTGGCTTTGAAGGTAGAAGAGTGTCGAAAAGGGCTTGGAGCAGTTCTTGCAAATACATGCACAATGCTAATCAACCTATAACTAGACTCATCACGCACTGTGTGCCTATATCCTGTGTTTTCACCGAGTACAGTAACTGTAGATCTAGAGGCTCATAGATTTACCATTATTTATTTCACGTCATTAACGAAATTCTACACACAAAAAAACGATCTTCTAGATCTTTCCAAACATTGATTTCTCACCCACGAAATAGAAATACAAAGTTTCAATCGTTCTAGAGTTTGATGAGAAGGTTCGTACGTTCTGAAAAGGTAACGTAAAACCAGGTAACGTCTTAGAACTTGCAATGTAGTACAATATCTTTGTATCGTGATTCGTGACTAACCTGCAGCAAGCTTCTGTTGTGTGGGAACCGATCCCTGTCCATCTCACGGTCGTGTGGCAGCGGGGAATTGGAGCGCCGCGGCAGCGTTGCGTGTCCGGGGGACAGGTTCTCCGACATATACACCTCATCTGGAATAAAGGACATAAGGAACTATAGTTCTTAGCTACTTAGGGTATACGTACCTACTTTCATATCTTTTATTTATTGGATTTTAGGAATCCGTCAAGAAAAAATACCAAATTAGAAGGTTGTGCATTACGGTACAGATAAGACATTAAAAAGCTTTCACTTATAGAAAATTTTATAGTTGGTTAGAACATAATAAAACTATGGTGCTAAAGAAAAAGTGATTGAATTGATTTACAATGGTTTACGCGTTGTTCTTGTTGTTCACGCAAAAGTCACAAATGTAGATGTTAAGAAAAGTGAAAACAAAATTATAGCATTGAGTGGCATGTCATGTGCAAAGGAGTAGTACAAAAGCTGGGACCTGAAAATATAATACAAAAAAAGAAACCTTGGAAAACTTGTGGAAAGATAATGTTAGTGCTGAGGGCTGATATATGTTTGGAGTAAGGACAATACATTTTGTTGTGTAGACGTTAGCAGAGTTTTACTTGCAAAGTTATTTGTTTGTCGCTTACGATTTTGTATTTTCTTTGAAGTTTCATATAAATTAATGTGAGTTCAATGATTTTGTCAATTATGCTAGTGTAGTAGAAAAACGGTCTTATATATAAAATTTCTGTCTGTGGTTTAGACTTTAGAAGGAAAACATGTAGCCACAGATTTAATAAATAGATTTTTAAATTGGTTTTAGAGAAATCGTGTTTATAAATAAATAAATAAAATGAATAAGCCCGTTAGTCCGAGAAAGACGATGAACTTTGCAGTATAAATAGAAGAGGCAGGCAGGTGCTAGTGCCAGTAAGGTGATTGCATTCTAGCACCTTCGATACCGTCACATTCTAAATTCAGCCAATCATCTTTTTTGACGTAGCGACATTTCTTTCCACGAGTCAGAGAGTTTTCGCACCACTCCAGAGAATCTAAGAACGAATCCCGACACGCCAGCACTTCGCGCATAAAATAAGATTTCTCACCATACAGAGTACCTTTTTTGTTTTTACTATCCTTTTTTGGCGAAGACACTTTTTTAAACTCTGTATTTTCGGGCGGGGAATCAATAAAAATGGTTTCATCACTTTCGTAAGAACTTTTCGTTTGCATTTTCGGAGTCTTTTGAACCATATCTTTCGGATTAACATCATTTTTTGGAACTGAAAAAGGGTTACACAACTCGTCATCCGTGGCACGGGAAACAGTTAGTATAGGTAATTGAGAACCTCTAGAAGATATTGAATCACTGCGTATAGTATAGCTCTTTTTATTTTGACTCCCCATATGTGATGGATCAGGGTGGTCATATTGTTCACGATTATTCACATCGGGATTAATTCTTTTACAACACAACCACAGGCATAACCACTCGCGAAAGGTAAGTTTTTTATTAGTTGTAGGAACTGATCTAAATGTTGTTGTGCTGTAAATGTCCACTGGTTGGTACTCTGAGTTTTGCCCTGAGTTAACTTGGTTTTCAAACGCATAATATCTAGCTTCCAATCTATGATGGTTAATCAAAGAAGCCATAGTTGCACTACACTAACACTGACTTTAACAAAGCACGTCTGCTTGAAAATATTTCAAATGCAAATATGACAATTATTTGTTAAACCCTGTTTTATCGTTTCCTGTGCCTGCTTTATCCTGTTTGATAGTGAGCCACTGCGAGCCATATATAAGTGACTACGCGTTCATATCGTGTGCGTCACACCAGCGGGTTCACTCTATACGTATATTATAAGGGACAATTACACACTTTAGTAGGATAATACGTACCATGAAATAACGGCTTTTGGTGAAATGACAGACCACTCCATCTTAGTGTTTTTGGAGTTTTCTTAGGAGACGTATAGCTATCAACAGTCAAAGAATTTCTCGAGGAAGTAATAGCATTAGTTTCATATGAAGTATTTAGAGCAGGCAGCGATCGTTTAAATATCTCACGTGAGTACACTCGTGGTATCTCTAGAGTGGATGATCTAGTACTGGATTTCTTTATGATAGACACCGGTTCAGCGACACCTTGATCACTTTTTAATATGTCATTTATTTCATGTGGTAAGGATGACGCAGTATAGCCCGAATCTGATCCACTAGAACTGGCTTCTTCTACTCTATCAAGCGCATCATTTACCGACGTATTGGTAATTTTCTTTCTCGGCGTTACATCTTCATTGACTGGATGATTCTTTTTCATTTCAATTACTGTACTGTAATGTAAGTTGGAAAAAACTTCTGTTTCTTTTGGAATTATTTTGGGGGTCAAGGTTTCAATTTCAACTTTGTTGGTAGTTTTTGTTGGTTTAATTATAGATTTTTCAGTGATTTTAGATTCTTCTTTTTTGGAGATTTCCTTTACAGTGGTGTCCGTTGCATTTTCAGTGTATTTTGGTGCAATTTTATAATCATTGTTTGTCTCCTCTACAATCGTTATATTCTCTTTTTTTATTGGAGTTTCAAAAATTGTATCATGTATTTCAGATGTATTCTCTATAAAACATTTTTGTACGTTGTATTTGTCCGTAATTTCTTGATCTAGTTTTTTTACAACAGCGTAATTGGTACTGATTTTTTGTTTCAACGGTACGGCTTTTGGCCGGGAAAGTTCGTTAGCCACAAATGAATAAAGCTTGAACTTCGCTCTCTCTTGTTTTCTTAACGCTTTTAACGTCACTGCAGGTTTCGTTTCCCTTTCAGTGCCTTCTACTGTAAAACAGTTCCAACATGACACATCTTCATCAACAATCATCTGGTTCTTAGTAACACTCTTATCTATCACATTTTTAACCACCATTTTGAGATCGATACTTTGGTTCCTACCTAGTGTTCGAACGTCAACATACTAAACGAATTCCAATGAGTCTCATGTTTAAATAAGATCGGTATTTATGTGGAAATAATGTTTATTAAATGACAGGCACACAAAAAACTTGTTCCACTCTAAAAACGTTATGCAATCAAAATCATGATCATTCAAGTAACATTATATAAGATAGGTTACATTGCGTAACCAATGGGCTCCATTAAATTATGGGTTCAGATAAGAAACAATTAACAGCTACCGGTATTACCTTGAAACTAACTATTTGATTTAAGACAGATTCCCTTTCAAGGGTCTCCCACCTTGACGAGCAATACAATTAGACCAATTTATAGACAGGTCATAAGTTCATACGGTTTTAAGAATATATTATAGCTACGATTGCCAATATTATGATCTTTGTTGACATATAAATAGGTGCTTACGAGTATTACACCTAGATAAATAAGGCACTTTGGCCTAAGGCATTTTAAATACTCAATGCAAAATAGGTATATTTTCGTCTATGGCAATATTTTAACACTTTTTTTTTAAATTAAATGATTCAAAAAAATACCTATAATATGTATAAATATAATAGGAAGTGTTAAAACGTCGAATATAGTACGTGTCTCAGAGCCTAATTAATTAGATGCCGTAGTGTCAAAAAGATCTAATTAATACGAGATTTCAGGGCCTATTTTGTATTTCGTACATATTATATTTTTTGGAATTAATTAATTTTAAATAAAACAAATAAATATACTGTAAATGTAATTTCTGTGTACAATAAAGAATATTATGTCTATCTACCTATCGATACTTTTAATATACTCATGTTTTTTTCTTGAACCAGTGTCATAAGTTTACGAATCATTAGATTAAAAAACAGGTTAAAAAGAACAACCTAATCGTTAAATCTATAAGCGGACTCTTCAAATTCGTTCCAAGGTCAATTCATTACTAATGTCAGCACCTAATTTTCACGTCATCTTGGTTTGTTTATGTAACATGTGATGACCCTCGAATCTATAAAAGCCTAACTAGTTAATAAATTTTTTAATGTCTATACCTTGTACGTTTTTAGGTCACTGAACACATCTATGATATACTTTTTTTTTAAATATATTTATTTGTAGGTCAAGTGAACTACTTTCTGAAGCATTGTTGTTGTTAACTGTTTTCATTTTATTAAAAATCGTTTTAGAAATAAACACTTTAGAACAGTGGTAGCCTAGTGGGTAGAACAATGAACTCGGAAGCGGGAGACCCAGGTTCGATTCCCAATGCGGGCATGTAAGTACCCTTTGCCTTTTTTTTTTCATAGTTATCTACATTTGTAAACTTAAAGTAGCAATAGGACTTGGACTTGCTAACAGGACGTGAGAAACACACAAAGTGAGTTTTGAGATACTTGAGTTTTTAGGTTTCAGCTGACTAACGCTCTCCATATATTTGGATTGACTACTGTGCCATAATTTTGCGTGTACTCATACGATCGCTATTATATGAAAGTTTTTGATTCTTAAAATATATTTTGCTCTATAGAGCAAAGTGATCATTTTGGTATAATTAACTCAAATATTACCATGCTGTGGGTTTGATCCTTTTTGCCGAACTACGTCCCTGTGAAGGAAAATATCGTGAGGAAACCTAAGTATCTATCTATTTATCTAATCTCTTTAAACGAGCAATTCTTGTATATGTATTTATATATAATCAGAATCTCGGAAACGGCTCCAACGATTTTCACGAAATTTTGTAGGCAAATGCTTTCGGGGGCGTATAATCGAACGGATAAAACAACGTTTTCTAAAAATGTAACCTAGTTAAGGTTACATTTTTGGAAAACGTTGTTTTATCCGTGTTTTAAGGCAATTGAAATTTGCTATAATAACATACAGAGGTAAATTTCGCGGGTTCTTGCAAGGTTGGGATAGTTCTGACGGGAAAACGGGCGACCCGTTTCGGGCCGATTTCAAGAGACCCGGTTCGAGTCCTGATGTTTTTTTTCCAAGTTCTTTTTTTGTTGAAAAAGGATTATTTTAATTTTATATTACATATTTTATATTACAAAAAAAGTACCGAGCAAAGCTCGGTCACCCAGGTACTCTGAGTTATGCACATACCTTAGCGCTGTAAATCACCGCTCCGCGGTAGGCACGCGTGGAGATTAGAATAGAATAGAATAGAATAGAATAGAATTTATTCAGGTACCACAACACACATTTTAAATCTTATAACTAACATGCATAGCCTAATTACAGACAAAAACATAACATATTATGTTACTAATACTACACATAACATAACAATTACACAATTGAAACTGAAAAATAGAAACAAAAATAATCATATAGTGTTACACTCTTAGGGTGGCCTGTGTGTCATGGTAACAGAAAAGGTTTCTGACTCAGCATATGTCACGGGTCCCCATTGGAGAACTCGTGACGCTGATATTCTGTCAGAACCTATAAAGTGACGGACGAGCAACCAACGGCAGCAATCATGAGATTTATAACAACAAACAATACATATATAACAAATACCTCCATGTAAATAATATTTAACAGTAAAAGCAATATTAGATAGCAATGAAAGGACTTATGGCTAATGTGAAGCAACAATACAGAGGAAGCACGCAACAAGAGACCAAACCTTCGCTTGACTAAACATATTACACCTAACATTTATCGATCTTGAACTAAAATATGTATATATAAAAAATAAAATAAATAAACTCACGCCCGTTATCCCCGAAGGGGTAGGCAGAGGCACCAGTCTCTAGAAATGGACCCAAATATATATATATTTAAAATTAAAATAATTATTAGATTTTATTAAAAGTATTAGTGTTTTTAAGTTATTAAGTGGTGTTGCAAAGTAAGTTACTTAGGTGGAATGCATCTGTGAAGACAACAAATACTCTTTAAGTTTTAATTTAAACGTATAAATTGATTTTAATGATCTAAATGGTGGCGGGATATTATTCCAGCATTTGGTAGCTGCGTATCTAAAGCTCCCACGGAAAGCAACGGTTTTATGTTTTGGACAGAGTATATAACACATCCTGCGTCGAGTATATGCTGAGGACAGAGACTCTGTTGATTAAAGCCCATACTCTCTCTCTCTCTCTCTCTGAGAGAAGGCGTGTGCCCTACAGTGCAACGTATGTAGGCTGCTTACAAACACTTTTTAATCTAACAAGTCCGTACGCGTGTCGAACCTTGAAATACTTTCATTACAGTATTGTCATGTATGAATACTATTGCACGGATTATAAAGACTAAGCTGATGGTGTGAAGAAGCTGAACTGAAAAGACTGTAGTACCTGTAGCGTAAAGTCCAGAGTCAAATAGCATTACAACACCAATGCGTAAAATGGACAGTGTCAAGTGACCTCATTGGATTGTTAGCCCGAAACAATGTCATTGCAGTAAAATATTTTGAAACTTCGGGGCTTTTATTTTCCCAATTCGATAAATATTTGAATTTTACTGTTATAAAGAATTTTCATGTAGGTACAATTGTAATATGATTAAAAAGTTTTTAAATACATGGTATGGGCATAATTCAATGGTATGGGTAATATATGAATAAAGACGTAACATACACGTACGGTTTTATATGTACATAATTATATAAAAACAAGACGCCTTAAAACACTTCAGAAGCGCCGTATAAATATTGTATGGTAGATTTTAAAAGGGAAAAACTACCACAGACTATACTCCATTCCGCGAAACGAGCTCCTAAAGAAAATTAATTTATCATTCGTCCCATTCAACCGGTGATGCGCTGGTAATGGATGACAATTCAAAAATCTCCAGAAATACGTTTTGTTCTCCGACACATCGATTTCCTTTACCTACTAATACAGTAGGCACGACGTACATTAAAAAAAAAAACATTTGACTGAACCTTCTGAGATGCTCACTCATTTTGTCGTTTAACATAAACAAATAGACCTGACGGCGGTTTAATTAACTTTCCTCTTGCCAGTCTGATTGCACTTTCGTTTTGCTAGAGAGTTACAACATTTGCTCTCATCGTCGCGAGGGGCGAGATAATTTACCCGTGCGATCGCAGCTGTATGCAAAATGGCGTCTTTTTTTTTAATACAAGGTTTAACGGCCTGAAGATTTATTTTTACGTAGGACCACAGATTTATTAGGACAACTGAATGTCTAAATACTAAAAGGGCACTTGTCCCCTATTTATGACAAGTGTCGTTTTGACAAAAAACGGTGTAGATATTATTATGTCTTGACTAGTGATTAAAACAATAAAAAAAATTCGTTAAAATGTGACATGTGCCCTTTTAGTATTTAGACATTCAACTATTCTATCCAATTTTTGGGCAGTTAGTGCGGTTGTCAGAGAAAACTTAGTAACATTTGTAACAAGTTCTTCTTTGGCTCAACACTGCAAATGATAATTTAACATAACATAACATAAAATTTACATACAGGCACATACATTGCTTCTGGCCCCACACTAGGATACCCTGTGTCGTGGGAATCAGAAACAGCGACGTCACAAACATGTAAACATCCAAGACCTGGGTTTTTTTTTGTCCCCAGCCGGGATTCGAACCTGGGACCTCTCGCACGGTAGGCATCTGCCTACAGTTAGCGCATCTGCGCTAACCACTACGCCACAGAGGTCGTCAGAAGAGAATTTGTGAAACAGAGAATTTGCCTTGACACAAGGGACCTTAGAGCGACTGTTAATGACTATAAGGTTTAATTTCGCTTCCGAGTACCCGCTACCGAATCTGGTAGCCGCCGAGCCAACGATTTTACTGAAATACTCCTCAAGTCCTCAGAGGCAACTTAAAAAAAACTGTGATTATGTTTTTCCGTTTATCACAGACTATTTAAATTGCATCTGTGAATGTTTTATTGAATCATGTTTGTATAAATAAGAGCGCTAATATTCAAATCTCAGGAAAGTCTGATAAATAGATATTCGGCCTTACTAATAAAGGTTATGAGCTGTGTATTCAGAGTGTATAACTTATTTTTTAGTAAGGCCGTTGATCAATATTTTCATGTACAACTAGCTGTTGCCCGCGACTACGTCCGCGTGGGCTTTATTTGAGTAATGTGTTTGCAAATAAGATAGGGATACTTTTAGCGCATGCGAAAGAGCTTTCATACTAACTTCGCAACCCCCTTTTACCCCCTTAAGGGATGATTTTCGAAAGACTACTTTACATGTTTTTCATGACTTTCAACGAAGGACCTTCATACTGAATTTCATTCGAAAAACTTCAAAAATGGCAAAGTTTCATACTAACTTTGCACCCCCCTTTTACCCCCTTACAGGATAAATTTTCAAAAATCCTTTCTTAGTGCTCCCCTACGTTACAAAAGGAACCTCTGTGCAAAATTTCAAGTTTCTAACCCTTATAGTTTAGGCCCTTTGTTGATATGTCAATCAGTCAGTCAGTCAGTCAGTCAGTCAGTCAGTCAGTCAGTCAGTCAGTCAGTCAGTCAGTCAGTCAGTCAGTCAGTCAGTCAGTCAGTCAGTCAGTCAGTCAGTCAGTCAGTCAGTCAGTCAGTCAGTCAGTCAGTCAGTCAGTCAGTCGGTCAGTCAGTCAGCTTCTCCTTTTATATAATTATATAGATAGATAAAGTGTTCTCTATTTATCTATAATATATCTACCAATACCAGTCAAGCGTGCTCGAATAAACATTATCTGCCACTCTGAGGGCCGGTTTCTGAATTGAGAATTTCGCTAAATAACTAAGAGTACTTAACTGTAGTGCTGTCTCGTCAAACTTTTCGGAAAAGAGCGTGACAGAACATTGCTTTGTGAAATTCTCAATTTAGATACCGGCCCTCAGGCCCGTATTACAGAAGCGTACTCACGCTTCGATCTCAGTTTAAATCTACATAGATTTGAGTATCGTTTTCGTTCTAGGACGCTCCTTAAGTTGACATTTACCAATCACAAATTGGTCAAATAACAACTTGAATTGTATCACTTAATTTGGAGCCATGGAATAAGTAGTCGTCGGTAATGGTCATAGACAATGGCAGCAAGGCGTTAAAAAGTATATTAGAAAGAAGAAAGTTACGGTAAGAAATTTCGTAAGTACTAGAGATTGCCATAAATGAAGAGCGCTTAATCAACCTCCCATGGAACAAAGCGAGTTAAATAATTGTCAGGTATAATGTAACAACGTGCGAACTCTCGGTTGCATGAGAATTCGTAACTCCATGACTGTCAGTTGAATGTAAATTAACTGTGTCAAAGCTGATTGAGTTGTAAGTCTTAGACATTACGCAACTTGATTGGATTAGCGTTAATAATGTAGCCATAGCTAGGTGGAAAATGTGGTTTTACTTTTGCTACGGTTGCGTATAAACCCATCTATCTTAGCTTTAAAAAAATGGACTTTAGGGCAGAGTAAGGTAGGATCTATTTTGTAATTTATTTTATATGGTTAGAAGGATGAACGGATAAAGCACAAGAAGCCACTTGGAACGGTCACGGTCAGAGTAAAATGGCGTAACGTAAAAAATCTCAAAAGAACGCCAAAGGAACGAGTTTGCCGACAGCATTCGGAGCTCTGTGTGGGATTTTAATGTCCTTGGTTTTGTGTCTCGATGTTCTTTTCGGATTTGGCCTTTCATAGAATGGTTGCTTTGTTTTATTTTGCGATGCCGACAATCGCTTGATTAACCACCTATTTAAAGTTGTAAGTGCCTACGTATGTATGTATAAAAACGGCAGAAGAGGTCAAAAAGTCAAAATTAAAGACAGATAGGACTTTTTTATTGCCATCAATGATCTATGAATCTAGCCCCGGCTGCCTGAGTGATCTTAAACGATCACGAAGGTTAAGCAACTAGGGCGCGTTCAGTGCATGGATGGCTGACCGTCTATAACTAACGCTAGTGGCATTTTTCCGAGCAGTTCCGTGCTTCGCAAGGCACGTTAAGCAGTTGGTGCCGCCAAGTCGGAGGGCTTAGGGACCGGCTTAAAAACTGTTGTTGGAGTATGGACTATACCTTCCTCGGGGAAAAGCGCGGTGCCCCTCGGTGGGGACATAATGGGTTGATGATGATTACCATCATGCTTTTCATTATTAACTTTATTCCGGATACCCTTACAAGTTTCGCTCTGGTTTGCAGAGCTAATAATGGTGAGCAGAGACGGAGCTCACGTGCGTCGGTTGCTCGCCTCTATTAATGTCTAGTGTTTACGAAAGTGTTGGTTCAAAAAGCATGCCTTTCTTTGAACGATAAACGTTGCTAAAGAAATCTGTCAGGATCTTGACAAGTGTCAGACCCTGGTGTATTCCTACTTCTCTGGAATACCGGGGTGAGCTTATATTATTTATTTAATTAGAAACCAAACGAGGTGACGTTAGTCAATAGAATGATACAGTTGTTTATGGCGTTTCATAAAACTACAATGCGTAGTTCATTGTGAGAATTCGATGTGCACGGAGGCCAATCTTCATACTTGTAATGTTGTGTGTTAATCGATTTTGCAATGCGATGTTATACGCACGCACACAATTTTCATAGTAAACCATGAATTGCAGTTCTACGAAATACGCCCCTGAAGCATATTAGTTGTTAGTAGCGGCTGGATCAGGATAGAATAAGCGTGTCCTGAAGGAATCATCTTAACATCATCATCAGCCATTTGACGCCTATACGAACATAGACCTCCCCAAGGTTTTCTAACCATCCGTGTCCTGTGCCGCCTGCATCCAGCGACTCCCCGCTACCGTAACCAGGTCGTTAGCCCATCTGGTGGCGTCTCTGCCAGGTCAAAACTTTTTATAATATGTTAGTAGCGGCTGGATGAGGATAGAATAAGCGTGTCCTGGAGGAAACATCTTAACATCATCATCAGCCATTTGACGCCTATACGAACATAGACCTCCCCAAGGTTTTCCAACCATCCGTGTCCTGTGCCGCCTGCATCCAGCGACTCCCCGCTACCGTAAACAGGTCGTTAGCCCATCTGGTGGCGTCTCTGCCAGGTCAGAACTTTTTCGCCCCAACGGCCATCAGTTCTCTGGTTCTTCGGCAGATCTCCTCATTTCTGATTCGCTCGGACAGTGAAACGCCTAATAAAGCTCTCTCCATTGCTCGTTGGGTGATCTTGAGCCTTCTTATGAGGCCCATAGTCAGTGACCAGGTTTCACATCTATAAGTCAACACTGACACATTGGTTGTACGTTAACATAAACCTTTGTCTCGCCTTTTATGGACTCCACACACGGTGGCTATAAGGTAAAGATGTATATTATAGCACGATACGAGGGCTGCTACTTATGTATGCGGAATAGAAAAAATAAACAAATGTATATGGCTAAATATGCCTTTATTGTTTTTCAAAGTATTCTCCACTATGATCGATGCACTTTTGCATTCGATGAAACCAATTTGTAAAACACTTTTTCCACTCTGATTGAGGTATCTCCAAAACGTGCTGTTTGAACGCATCTACGGCATCTTCACGGGTCGAAAGTCGTTGACCACGTAATTTATTCTTTACATTTGGGAATAAATAGAAATCATTGGTAGCCAAATCAGGGCTGTACGGTGGATGACCCATAAAATGATTCTGCGTCGCTGGTTGTTTTGGCGTATTTCTTCAAATACTTCCGGCAAACAAATGGTCGTGTACCACTCCTAATTAACCGTTCTGCGATTCTCCAGTGGTATTGTAGCCACATGGCGATTAATACCAAAAAAGCAGGCCACCATTTGCTTTACAGTGCTTTTTGCACGAGCCACTTTCGTAGGGTTCGGCTCATTTTGAAACACCCAAACTGTTGATTGTTATTTAGTTTCGGGATGATACGCGTAGATCCAGGATTCGTCACCTGTGTAGATGTTATAAACAGATTTTGAATCGCCTCCGTTGAATTTTTTTAAGGTTTTCTTGCACCATTCGACGCGAGCATCTTTTTGATCCTGAGTTAAGTTGTGCGGGATCCAACGCGAACAAATCTTTTTTACAGACAAATGTTCATGTAATATCCTACGAATGCTCGTCATACATATGCACAGAATAGCCTCTATCTCGCGATACGTAACATGGTGGTCTTGCATTATTAGTTTTCGCACAGCTTCAATATTTTGTGGCACAACCACCGATTTCGAGCGACCTTCTTTAACTTCGTCCGTGAGCTTACTGCGCCCGCGATTAAACTCACTAAACCAGTGATACACAGCCGTTTTTGATGGAGCTTCACCACCAAAAGTCGAAGTTAATTGATCTACGCACTGTTGTTCCGTTAAACCACGTCGAAAATCGTAATAAATCATAGCACGAATATTTTCACGAGTGAATTTCATTTTTTCAGCGATATAACATTTTAAACCCAACAAAAACAAAACACTAACGTATATAAAAAAGAACGAATTTGACCATGGAGGTCAGACATTGCGTTTAAAATTATTGGAATCCCTGATTCCGCATACATAAGTAGCAGCCTATGTATATCTCATTACATCTTTCCATAGAAATCGTCAGGGGACCACACACGACAGCTATAATATACATCTTTACATCTTCGTATCTTAAAGGTACTGAGCGGTCTCTAAGCTATACATCCTGGGATGTAATGTATATTATAGCCGCCGTGTGTGAAGTCCCTTTACAAGCAAGCGAATATAAATTCAAGACACATTCAGTGAGCATGACTTTATATTCGAACCTACTGTATTTGTTACATAGAATACAAACTTGTATGGCCAGTATGCACGCGTGATACGGAACTTAGCTCCGTCTACTTTAGTTGAACAATCTATAGTATTCAATAAACGACCTTAGTATGGCTCAATAAAGACCTGTAAACTTTATAACAGCTGCACGAGTAAAATTGGATGATCACCATAAGAAGGTTAGCAACATTTTATGAACAGATTGAGGCTTATTTATTACGATGTTACTTTAACAGGCGTTACATAAAGTTGTTTATGTGGACGAGAATTCATCAGCATGTAACTATCTCAATGCAATTTCATGGATATTATGAAAATAATATTGAAATAATATCGTCTGCGAAATGCATGCATAAGAATGAATGTTATCGAATGGCATGCAATCACTTATCGATGAGTTTAGATAAAGTCCTACTTCATTTCATATTTCGTTTGGTTTCGTCATTTCAGACCGTCAAATGTCAAATAGGTACAGCTAAGAGAATTTGACATTTGGCAATTGCTTGTCACGACTTTTGTAACAATCACGGTGTGACCCCGGTGACGTGACGCCCATCCCTTTTGTTGCTCAAATCTTATTATATATATATAAACGTAGGTTGACTCGTTCTTTGTCTTTACTTAGTACCTAACTAGCATAGCAATTTGTAAAGGATACTAAACAGCTATAAACATAAAATATGCTCGTCATAAAACGCAATTTTGTTGCTTTTAATTACGCCGCGTTCATGATAAGGCCTAACCCATCCTCGATAACCATCTCCACGCTTAGAAAGTATACATTTTTTTACGTATATTTTTCACATTCTACACAGGTGCCTACATTCGCGGTAAAAAGCGTCTCTTTCCATAGATTTCCCATAATTTCTGTAGAAAGTGGTCGGGTAGGTAAGTCTAGCGCTGTTGATTAAAGCAGTAGAAGGATCAGTCCAATAAGCTCTTGAATAGATCTATTAAAGACAAAAATGTCAGATGAAATGAAAGATAACCTTTCACAGTTGTTGATGTTAGGTTATGCCTAGTTTATACGTTTTAATCCACCCAAAATAATCACCCAAAATAACGTGATTTGGTAGTGAATTAGGTAGTCATTTGTACAAATATTAAAGGACACATCCACGGCGGTAAGGGATACTTGACATAAAATAAAGGTTGTCTGGAAGAGATCACTTATAGTAATAAGGCCGCCGTCTGTACTCTTAGATAAAGTAATACCAGTGTAATTTCCTTTTTTATGTACCATAATGTGTTCCCTATATCTATCTGTCTATACACGATTCAGAACATTTTGTTCACTGTTGAATCGTTTATTTTAACTTTAAATGTAGTTAACACTTGTAAAATACCCATCAATCTCAGCACAAGACCTAGATTCTGCTAATGCATTGTAGTACAATGACAGTTGCAAGACTTCGTCGATTTAATTTCATTGCCACTTCAAATCAACGCCTGGACCCGTATTCGTAATTCTAGGCGTCTATAGAATTAAAAAACACGTCACGTGATCCAACCATGTAACTGTAATTGAACTATAATGAACTAAAAAAATCGAGGCCAGCTCGAAGGAACTGTGAGGAATTGGAAAATTTCAACTTGAAAAGTTTTGAATATTCGAATACTTTTCGAATAGCGTCCAGCATTATTTATACGAAAATATACTTTTAAGTTTTGTTAAACATATTTCAAGTGTGCTGACTTGTAACAACACTTAGAAATTCAGAATCAAACAAAACGTATTTTATTCAGAACACAAACAGTCACACAGAAAAACAGAATCATTATATCTAACAATATCTGTACTATGCTATTGTTAAGTCTCATGTGTACCTATTCTACCTACTATATTCCTATATTCTACCTACCTATCTAATATCTCTGAGCTTCCTGTTGTTACTTACCTTAGCCACTAACTACAGGAATTGCAATGCGACCCAATGGGTTGCTGTATCCATTCACCGCTAAATACTTACAAACTAGAAAATTTTAATTGGACAGTAAATACTTCAATAGGATATTGTAAATATTACATTACAGTAATCAAGAAAAAGTTTCCCGAGATATTACAACGATGATTGCTCTTGAAGAGTTTATAGAACCATTACGTGCTAACATTATTACGATTACTCTTTATAATCCGCTGTTAGTAGGTATTAAAAGATAATTTAATGTCTGCAAAGCACCACGCAGGATGACTTACTAATCTAAATGGAAAAGCAGAATGGCAGTGAGAAGGAAATGACCAAAAGAGCAATAATATTAGCAAAGTTTTCTCTTGGACGCAGAGAGAGAGTGGTATAGACTGCCGCGTATAGACAATTTTAATTGCTGGAATATACGTAGAATTAATAATAATAAATTCCAAACAACACGATCACTTGTCCCGGTCCAAAACGTGGATACCCAGAGCTAAGGCCTTAGGGCGGCTTGAAAACTTCTGACAATAAGACCAGCCACTAGTCTTACAAGCCTCCACCAATCTGGACTTGGCCCCCGTTGTGGAGTGTGGCCCATACATTCCTCAGGGAAGAGACGCATGCCCCTCGGTGGGGACATAATGGGTTGATGATGATGGCAATATGGCAACAAGGGAAGGATACCACAAACATTGAAAGACACCCAGACTGAAGCCATTTTGTACAAACTAAGTCGAAACTCGCAACGTTTTCCTGCTCTACTTTAAGCTAATTATTTTTTCTCCCAAACCATTATTGTTACACAAACAAAATACTACAGCCTACGGTTTGAAGTTAGAGGTTTACTACAATGTATAGTTCAGCAGTGAGATTTGTTTACGAATTAACTCATCCATATAATTGCATCATGCCATGGAGGCGGCTGCTAGCTCCTACGATACAATAGGCAACAGAATAACAAACCCATTTATAGGTAATCCACAGCAACTAATGTTTACAATGAAAACAAAAATCTCAAATAAACGAATTAGTAGACAAAGCTTACAGTTCAGTTAAAAAGTAGCTCGTGACTAAGAAAACTATACTTAGTTTTCCCACCTTTACACTCTACTGATTGTAAAGGTTGATGAAATGGTTGATGCGCCGTCGACTCTACATGGATGAACTTTCTGTAGTTAAGCCACATGGTACAAGTTGACCTCACTGCGAGTTCTTTGAAAAATTACCGTCTACCTTCAATAAAAAGGTTTCAACACTAGCCGTGAAGGAAATAGGCTTCTATTGGTCGGTTCTATCGAAAGAGAATGGATCTCTATTGGCCTATTTGTTGTGTTGGTAAACGGAAATTAAGTTCGCAGAATGAATAGTCTGCTGTGAAGGAAAGTATTGTGGGAAAACGTGGAAGTGTCTAAGTGTACACATACCACAGTGCTTGAAACCGCTTTGGTGGGAATACTGAAATAAGTCCTGTGTGGTGCAGTAAGACTAAAGCCCATTACACAATGAAAAAAAATAAGTTATAAGAATAAGGAATATGAAATAAGGAACAAAGAATAAGGAATAGCGGAATCCAGCAATGGCAGCACCGTTGAGCAAGACAATTCAAGAATAAGGAAGACAATTGATTTCTGTGCTATTCCTTATTCCTGGTTCCTTATTTCTTATTCCTTATTCTTATACCTTATTTTTTTTCAATGTGTAATGGGCTGTACATTCAATGTGTATTCGAATAGCTTAAAACATCAAGACTGCTTTATTCAGTTTCAACAAATTATCCACCAAACTACTTTAATGCGTGGGTTCTAGGTTTTCAGAATAATGTTATTTAAGGATATGTAAAGATAGAGTTTGAAGTTTTTGGTCCATTACATTTCAAAAATTACCTTCATTTTGAGATGGTCACCTAAATTTACTTGTAACGTTAATTAAGGGACATTTTTGCATTATTTTGAATAGAACCACGATAAATAGATTTTAAAACTTCTGTGAGCAAAAGTTTTTTTTTTATCTTTACCGCGTCAGGTTTCAAAATTGCATGAACGATTAATTGAGCTTTGAAGAGGCTAGCAACAAACTACGTTTATCTGATATTTAGGTACGCCTCGTCCCTCGTATACTAATAATGTGTGAATTTACCATTAGCTAGCTGTAGCTGTCAGCTGACCAATTTGCTTACAAAAAGAACTGACAGCTGTTAACGGTACATTAACAGCTTGTTAGTATACGAAAATCTGGGGTTAGTAAATTTTGTGGTCGATACCTAATTTTCATGTTTATTATTTGAATGTTTAATATGTATACAGCATGTAACAAAATTCCCGTAACCATCCAAAAATCCAAGATTTTGACAGATAGATAATGTAGAACTATACTGACACTATGAACTCATGCGTTCATGTTTGTACTTGTACTTGTATACACGTCCCTATTCTGTGACAGCAGTCAGCTGCGAATCGACGCTACCCGTCTCCCAAGAATAATTGTAGAGGTAACACCGTTGCCCGTGATGCAGTCACGATCTCGGCTGGCTCTATCACAATGAGTTGGCACGAAGTGAACGGCCTCAGCCTGCGATTGACTGAAGGGAGACTTTTCGACAACTCACGTTCTTATAAAAATAAATGTTTACCTCAACACTAACTAACAAATCATTAACTAGTTCCTCATAAAAGTAATTTATATAGTAAAAGTATACTTTCTTATGTGTAAATCTACTGGTAACTTAATGTTTTATGGCCCCCTCGTACAAATAGTAACAACTTAATTGGAAGGCGGTGGTACCTCTACTACTATTTTTAACAGTTCAGGTATCAACGAAAACAAATGTTTGCTGGAAGAGAATGCTTCTTGCATTAAGCACGCCATTGTACACTTATTGGAGCAATTAATAACGATCCCTTCTCATGTCGAGTCTGCTCCATCCTCCATATAAACAATGTCTCAGACTGCAGCATCCAAATATGGTCCCTTCACCTATCTAGTGAAAGTGAAGGCACCACTGGACGCTGTATCAATAATCTCTTTACGTAGATGCAAAGGCTACTATTTATGTGAACTCTTCTTATGGGCAATAAACTTTTTTAATTACTTGTCCTGGTTACAACCTAGGATGTGGTAAAAAGACAAGAAATGACGTGAAATGAAAAAAATTTATCGTAAAACGGTTACAAAAAATGGTAAATGGCTCCCAAACTAGGATTTCCTATGCTATGGGTAGCCAGGCTACTTCCAAAATACATAATAGTACATTTATATGTTTCACAATAAGAACCACTAACTAAACGTGGGAATACCTAGTAGCAGTTTAACACAAATAGCAATACCAGATTTTTATTAAGAAACTTCAAAACAATTTGGATTGAGGCTACAGCGTACATATCAATTACATTTATCAATTGCCTTCAGCGGGAATAAAACATTCGATCCCTGTGGTCGATCAAGGCAGCTGAAAAGTATGATAAGAAAGTCTCATGAAATTTCTAGGCCAATGAATAATATAAAGTCAAAGTCAAATATTTTATTCATAATACAAATAGAACATTTACTTTATGAACGTCAAAGTTGTTAGTTTCACAATTAATAGGTTACATGGAGAAGAAACCATTCAGATACCATATACCATTTCGTAACGACATGTAACGTTACGCATCCATTGCGTGCTGACAAGTCCGGATACGGTCGTATGATGTGTGATAGCCACATTAAAATGCATCGGAAACGTTTCAGCTGATGTCAAATTTAGGTATTTAATATTAAGAAGTAAAATCAATGAATTTTGTCATCGAAAATATTATTATCAATGATTGATTTATTAGTACCTAAATGAAGGTTTTAAGTAGTTAATTTTAGGTAGCATAACCTTAACCTAAGAGAAGGATAGATGTACCTGTGTGTAGACGACAAAATATAAATATTATCTAATTAAATCAAACTTTTGCTTTAAGGACCATTAAAAGTAAAAAAATTAAGTTTGGGAATCATGGTTTCGAAGTGACATAAATAAATTATACTCTTTACTAGGTTACCTTACGGGCGAGTTTGCAACAAAAATGTTAACGTTAACCTACCGTCGACTGAAAGTAATAAATTTGCATAGACTTGCATAATCTATCAATGAATTGAAGTGAAAACAGCTGTTACAATAAAGTACGAGACGAGACCATAAATAAATGTACCATTTGAACTAGTTGAAAGACAACATTTACTGATTGATGTGCCTACCCGATCCCTCTGGGATACAGGTGTGAGCTTATTATATGTACAAATTTATTTGCGTGATTAGTAGTCGATTTAAGCAATGTATTATTTACTTTTAGTCCACACAATTTGCCGAGTGCCTGCTAAGTTCATCGTTTGAATGTTAACTTATGATTTTTGTTAAAATACTAGAATTAATTCTTTGAAATATCAACTATTTGAGTGCGCTGTCTCAAGTGAGTTAAAAGCACTTTAATTCGGCCTTAAGTCAACATAGTAGGTATGTAACGTTTTTTTAAGTAAAATATGTCCACTATAAAAGCACATTTAATGTAATTTAGGGAAGGATCTTCGATCCTCGAATTTTCCCCACGAAATATGCAGACGCAGGCATTGTCAGCACACCTTGAACCAAAATTATCTCAATTGTATCAAAACTGCACACATTGCATCTATGTATTAATTAAAACAATTGCTACTGCAGACCGTCTATAAAATTATAAGCAGCGTGAATGAAAGCGTACAAAAACGAGCAATTATAGGCACACAATGGGTTAGTTTCCAAGAATTTCCTTCTGAGCGAACTTCCAGACAATATACCGTCACTGTTTGCACATATGTTTAGTATTCAGCGACATTATCCAGCAAAAATCATTGCGGAAAAGAAAGGGAAAAACATCAGCTACCATAACACTAGATCTGTATCAGGTTTGACAGTTAGATTGTCTTGCCTTAAGCCAGCTATTGGTTTTGCAGCAATGGATGTTATATCTTAAAACTCATTGAGAAAAGTTCGATATGGAGATAAATTAATGTGAGCTTTGCCTTTTCTCATAGTTCTTTATTTCTTAAATACGAGAACGAATACAAATTAAGTTACCGCATGACTATCAATGTGTCGCTCGTAGCCTGGACTGCCTGAGTGATCTTAAACGATCACTAAGGTTAAGCAACATACGGCGCGTTCAGTCCATGGATGGGTGACCGTCTACGACTAACGCTAGTGGCATTTTTCCGAGCGGTTCCGTGCTTCGCAAGGCACGTTAAGCAGTTGGTGCCGGCTGCCGTCGATAGATGGCAGTCGTTAAGCCAAGTCAGAGGCCTTAGGGCGGCTTGAAAACTTCTGACAGTAAGACCAGCCACTAGTCTTACAAGCCTCCACCAAACCGGACTTGGCCCCCGTGGTGGAGTATGGCCTATACCTTCCTCAGGGAAGAGACCCGTGCCCCTTGGTGGGGACAAAATGGGTTGATGATGATGATGATCAATGTGTCTATCAACCTTAATGGTTTGCACTTAATATTCAAGAGGTTGTGTGTTTAAATTAGTGCGTATGCCACTGACTCAATTTTTATAATTACCTACGTAAGTACATTCGTGAATACATACGTACGCTTGAAATTGCATCGCAATTGTTCGGCACGCGTGGTGACTAAGCACATACTCTCTCTCTGTGAGAGAAGACCTGAGAGAGCCCTACAGTAGAACGGGAATACACAGTTAAAACTCATAGTACAAAAATTGCTGTTAAACGTAGATTTATGTCTTTAAAAAAAATAGTGCATCGTGGAGATAGCGATGTTTGATCGCGTTCAAATGAAATGTCGCGGTTAAATAACCGGACAGACATAGATGATTATTTTATGCATGTAGTTATAGAGTCAGTAAAAGTTTGTCAGTGACAATACGTATTTTCGAAGAAACAACCGAAATAAATATTCGAGGATTTCTTCGAAAATACAAAAGTCAGCTAAAACGTATTACACTAAATTGTGCAAAAGACCCCCTTTTACAGTATCTTTGATAAAGTGTTAAAACTCAAATAAATAGCATCTCGAAACAGTTTCTCTGGCCCTCAAGTCTTCAAACGTAAAGTCGACAGCACATCAACATTCTCATTTTAGTTGCAAAATCGCTCGTAATGCAACGGAGTAGAGTGCATGAGTGTATAGGATAATGTGCTCTCGACTGTACAGGCTAAGTCATTGTGACCATTGGGCATGAAACCACAACATTGGGCAATGGAAAACGCTACGTCCGTCTGTCTGTAGGCCCGGACCTTCGTATCCGGTGCTTTAAAACAATGCGCAACGGCCAACGGGTTTGTTCTTTGTTCTTTTTCACATTTTTATCTTGTCAATTAGAGAGCGAAGGTTTAATCGCCCATTGATGTCGTCTGCGCTATCTGAATGCATTATCGGGTTAATCATAAATAGGTAAGTAGGTCTTTGTTTCTGATATTGGAGCTCTGGTAACTTTTTCAATAATGAAGTGTCTTCCAATATTGGCCCTAGAATTGTAAAGTAACGCTCGATCTCCTCTTCGAGAAATATTACTTAACATTTACCAGTTTTTATATGCATAACATTAAAACGCTTGCTATCCAACTGTGAATCCAAGAATTAATATTGAACTGTTGTCTATCTAGACCAGTTTTTTTGGCGCAAAGAAAACGAAAAAACGATAGTACCTACTCCATCTAAAACAATATCCGAGGCACTGCAACGACTGAGTAGACCTTTCACCCATCTAGTGTATTGAAGGCATAGCAGTCAGCAGTCAATAAGCTGCTCTATTGTAGGTGCTGTACATGAAAAAAAATATGTAATAATATATTTGAATCCACTAATAGCAACTGGCAAAATATCAATAGGTGCTGGATGTGGACTAGGCCAGGTGCTATTAATGCAGGTGCTATTTAGGCGGGTGCTCAAAGTGGATTGCCTCTATAATTCATCTCACGACGAAAATGCAAAGGCCAAAGATTTTCGCTGGCACAAGAAAACCTTAAGAGACATGATGTGGGAAAACCGCTAAATGTTTTTCAATCAAGTAAAGTTTTCAGGGTATAAAGGCAAAACCAACAATCGAGTTGTTACTACCTACGTAATATTCCATACAGACAGCGATAAGTACGTCAGAGCAAGTGATTGTATCGGTACATTCTTCGCTCAGCTAAAGACACGCGTGATGTATGTAGTTGCTTTCAAACAACCGATTACGTCCGATTGAACGGTAACTTGAATAGGAACAAGACTTAAAGCATGGTGTTCTCTACCGAGTGCGACACTTGTGTTCATAAGGCTGACCTCCGCCAACGGTATCTGGATGAAGCGAAAATGATCTGAGAGGATCGTGGGAAGTGGCAGTCCCTTATCTCTGCCTGCGCCTCAGGGATACAGGCTTGAGCTTATGTATGTATATCTTTAGTATTAAACTAAAAATGGGGAACAAGCGTCTCATATTTTTTTCATCGGCATTTTTCCGAGGGGTTCCGTGCTTCGCAAGACACGTTAAGCAATTGATGTCGGCTGCCGTCGATAGATGGCAGTCGTTAAGCCAAGTCAGAGGCCTTAGGGCGGCTTGAATAGTTCTGACAGTAAGACCAGCCACTAGTCTTACAAGCCTCCACCAATCCGGACTTGGCGCCCGGGGTGCAGTATGGCCTATATCTTCCTCAGGGAAGAGACCCGTGCCTCTCGGTGGGGACATAATGGGTTGATGATGCTATTATGTTTTGTTTTTTCACTGATCAGTAAACGTTACATTTAAGGTTGCACATGCAGCTGAAAGGGTAAACGTGTTCCGTGTGCGTGAGGAGACCGCGACTCGGCAAACGTAGTGCAGGACGCCCTCCGACCAGGTGGGATAACTACAGGCAGATTCTGGATGCGACAAGCTGAAGACAGGGTGCTATGGCGCTCATTAGGGGAGGGTTATGTCCAGCAGTGGACTAATATATCCTGATGATGATGATCATTATGCAGATGAAAAACACTATATTACGAGATAACTGAAATATTATTAAACGCTTCGTGCACTACAAGGCATTATGTGAGAGGATGACGTCATAGTCTGAGGCCGATTTGTAGGGCACATGTTTGTATCACGTGATTATATTGACTTTTTGACTAGTTACAAGATGAAAAGTTTAATCGTAGAGAAAAAAATAAACGTTTATTTACCTTTTAAAGTGTCCTCTCCTATTTTATTAAAACATTTTTTTAGTGCAAGTTCTCCATTGTGACTCGTTGTGAGATACCTATGTTGATCTTGTTTATCTACTTGTTTTGAACTTGTAATTGTGTACATAAAAATAATATTATTAATTACTCATTGATGCGTTGAATACAACGCATGATTGAGTAATTAATAATATTCTTGAATTTTGTCATTCTTAGGTAGATGGACATTCGTACATACCTACCAAACTTTGTATTAGATTTAAGATGTTTTGAGAAAAGATGGTCAGAGTGGAGTTTTTTTGCTGCCTTTTTCTCCACTACATTCGGCCCTAAGGCAGCGGCTAACATTATAATTTTATGTACATTGACATTCAACAAGCAGAATGTAAATTCTTTACGTTGAAATAAATTTCTGATTTCTGATTGTTTTTAAGTTTGAAAAACTGCTATGAAAAGAATAAATGTGGAGTTTCCTTATTAGCTTCTACATCACATAATCTAATAATAATTGTGAATAGTATTATTTGAATTTGAACGTTTAGGTAGTAATGAAGTTAATGTTCAGGGGCCTAAATATCCGCACTAGATCCTGTGAGAATCCTGATATTTGTGACAGTGATTTATATGAAATCTGACAGGTAGACGTCTGGAATCGTACAGAATTTGGCACGCGAAGGGACAATCTGTAAATTACGACACATAAATGTAATGATTTGTTTTAATCCCCCCCCCCCCTACCAACCTTGTCACAGCTTAATAAAACGTTTAAGTTTAATAAAATGTGACGTTATTTGATGTAAAAGCGGGAGACAAATTTTGCGCACCATAAGCTGGGCAATTCCAATTGTAACTGTCAAATTCTGTACTAAATTGACATTAAAACGGTTGGAAATGTTCAGGATTTATTGCGTGTAATATACAGTGCCACCATCTTATCTGTTCAGTTGATAGCGGCGCTAGTGGAGAATTTAGTAGTAGCATTTAAGAAATTTACCTAAAAAAATGAGAATATTTTAACCCGTCTGTCAATTTTAATAAAAATATATCTATAAATCTTAGTAAGTGAATAAATAAAACAAAGAATGGGGAACCGGATTTACAATTAATTAGTTAGTTACAATTTTGCCCACCTGAACAGATAACTTGGTGGCGCTGTAACAGTTTGGGTTTTTGTTCAAAAGTCCCGTTTTTCATTTTTTTTTTTTTTAAATGTTCAAAGTAAAGCCTCCTTTTCGTATACCATAAACAGGAACTTGTTTTGAAAGTGAACCATCTGGATTGATACCTCGGCATGTCTGAACCAGACTGAGTGACTTTGTTGCGAAAGAAGGCCGTTTGAATGATTTATTGACAACAGATTATGCGTGTAGAATGTTTTGCAATCAGACCGTAATGAGGTACTATGGGACTCATGGTGTTTTTTTTTCAAAATTGAAAATATACAGGGTGAAATTTAATCGATATATCTTCAAACACAGGGGCATTCTATACATAAGCATGGACAGCTTTCATTACAGGGATAACTTCCCAAATTAAAATAAATAACTTCCACACAAGACAATCACTTGACTTGATGCTTATCTAGGATAACCTGATGCTCTGTGCTATGGTAACCAGGCAAGGACGCTACAAACATGGTAATACACCCAGACTGAAGCTATTTGATCGATCATTGAATCGATCGATGATCGATGTTATTTTTGTTTCGTGTATAAGTTCATTTTATTGTGAAACCAGAAAGTATGGCACGGTTGAGATTTTGAGCCATTCCAAAGTTTAAATGAAACGGTTTTATTTATAAATACAATATTTATCTAACACACTCCTCAGTGGCAGTTTAATAATCGTCAATTACGTTTTATCCTTCACTTCTGAGAAATATTTTAAAGAATTGCGTTTTTATCAATAAGGCCACTAATCTGTTTTCTAATTCAGTTGTTATAAAATCAATACTGAGGCAATAGTTTTCGGGTATTGCGTTATTTGAATAAAACTTTGTAGAGTTTGGTATTTCGTTCAACTTTTAAATTTAAGAAATAGTTTAGAAACAACTGCTGTAACCTTTGATAAATTGATGACAAAAACATTGTTTCCGCACGTAATGTGCTGAATATTTCATTTTAGTTAGCTTTATTTGTGTCTCACCATTTTCAATCCCCCCTGTCTCCCCTCTGTCATCCTAGCAAAAAAGTAGAGAAATCGTCACGCCACGCGTCATCTCTGCCGTGGTCATGGCTACGTTGTCTGTCAGTACGGATGCGGGTTAGGTAAGGAATTAAGATTGAAAGTGAAAAACCAGTTCAACACTCATAACTTTTTAACAGAAATTGTACTCTCAAGTGTAAGGTACTTGCCACATACAGAATTAGCACTAATGTCACAATCAACAAGAACTACTATGAGATGTGTGAATGTAACGAACTATACAAGAAAGGTATGAATGAATGGAGCATTCAAGTAAAATCAGCCACAATAGTATGTGGTCAGTGCACATCAGCGGCGAGAGGTATGCTTACAAAGTGTCTTGGCAAAACAGTTAGGTCCACTTCCACAACATGCGCAGTTTTAACGTAAGCAGACTTTTCCTGTGTCTTTGTCAGCATTGAATAGATGTCAGTGACGTTAATGACTTAAATAGTCACAGCATAGTTTTTAATTATTTATTATTGTAATTGTCGCTAAATTGCAGAGTCAATTTGTAGGCGGCTCGCTCTCTTACATTTATTTCTGTTTATTTTACCACTACTTACACTGCCATTCTAATTATAAATATGTTATTATACTACCGTTTTAAATCGTAGTCCTACTTTACCATACAATTCAAGTAGATAAAGCAACTATTGTGACAATGAACAAAATTGTAACATACAGTCTGTAAGCGTGCCTCGGCTATTTTGTATTGTTATTTATAACTTTACGTACCTTTTCGAAATAGTGAAAAGTTTTATACAGACTATGAAGTAGTATTACACTCGTGTGATTTCGGCGAAAACGGAAGCCTACTCTAGAGCCCGAGGTATATTCTAAAAGCTAACAAACTGTATCTAACTTAAGCTTACTTTTTATAGATTTTGTGCTCAGATTTGGTGCTTGTTTCAAAACGAAATTTATCACAAATTCTAAGAGTTATATTATACTCTCCGGTTCTCTCACAGTAATAATTTGTAACACTTTCGTGATTATGACCAAAATCTAGGAAACTCAGCCAACTCGTTTCCATTATGTATATTTGTGACTTTTTCACTGTTTTGTAACTGCTATCATTAAAGGCTGCGACTTAGTAGGGAAATCTATGCACCAGTACAATTCCTTAAATTTTACTTTCACGAAACTTGTCCAATGTTTAACTCTACCGAAACTGTGATGGGAGGTAATTCTTGGAGAGTTAATTATAGGCGTAGTGGCCTCGTCGGATGCTTTGATATTGCCGGGTAATGATGCGAAAATAAACGCTGATTGGAATAATAATGAAAAGTTACTGTTGTTTCCAGTAAACAGCGTTATAAAATAAAGGAAAACCAACAAGAATCATGAGCCGTAACAGATTTTACTGGACCGTAACGTTTTGTCTTAGATAAAGAGATCGTTGACCCAACCGTGAGTGCCATCTATTTTAGAGACTGAAGACCCTACACGGAGCTTAAGAGTTAGGTACATACAATCTTAAGCAACTGCCCTTGTCCGATACCGTAAATTCGACATATAGAGCAAGCTGCTAAATATTCTGTTTGAGCACCATAAGTTTAATTAAAACCAATCACAAGGCAACGGCCGATAGTCAATTTTTCCGCATAGTAAAACGGAATACCACCACTCTGTGGATTGCGCTACATTTCTTTGGACTACTTTTAAGTCTAAGTAAAGGATAGATTGGTTACGGGGCTATTAAGTAACAAACAATTACAAAGAGAGCAATGAACGTGACATCGAAACTAATACGTTTTATAATCACAGTCGAACTGGATTACGCAACAGAATGTTCGTACACGCTTGGTGCATGTGAAGAATATGCATAAAAAGTTAATCTCGAACAAGTAAAAAATGATCGGCAATTTTACAGAGAGTGGACGGCGAAATAGCTGGTTATTAGAGTACGTTGGCTTTAGGAAATGAACTAGGCTACCTCGTTCGTTGGGTGAATATAGATGGTGCCTATTGTTAAATGGAGGTTTTCAAATGACACAGTTGGTGTATGCAAAACGTTTGAAACTAAATCGATTCTTAACAAATAAGAGCTTTCAAGGTTTCCTTTTTATTTTGATCTTCCTTTTGTCCTCAGCTTTAGTTTAAGATTGGATTATTGTCTTACAGTAATAACATACAGCGAAAAGATTTTATCTAGTGGATGAATATGTTAATGAAATTCAATATTTTCTTAAGTAAAAACTAAGAGCCTATCAGTAGTGCCTATCACATTGCACAGTGGAGTGACGTCAAAAGAAACATTGCGGATGTTGAAAATCACTTCAAACCAATCTTTTGTACGCTTTACAAGTTTTACAGCCAAGCCCGACTTCGTCGATCTACATCGCGACTGGTAGTAAACACAGGCTTCTTGATCAACTGGCGTAAACTCACTCCAAAGTATGTCGACGTGACCTCCTTAACCATACCGCGTAAACAAACTTAGACGACAACCCATGGTAACCTTAGGCCTCCAGATGACTCTTATGACTGAGGGTTACGGCACATATTGGGTTGGGGCTGCATGAATGAATGGTTGGCGTAAAGTTAAGGCTATCTACCTCAAACGCGTGCTTCTGACGAAATTGCGTTGTCACAACGACTCACAACTACAGTTCACAGAATCTTTAGTGTTTTATAAACTGTAAAGGCATTTACTTAGTAAGTTGGTACTCTTAATTCGTCAGTTCTATCAAAAACTACTTTAGACTTTGTAGTGTAGTAGTTTCAGTATAGTTAATTAAGTACTATGTATGTATTACCACCATGAGACTTGAAAGTAATGTTTTGCAGATGCACATGAACAAAAAATCTAATATAAAGAAAATCTCGTGTCACAGATTTTGTTATCGAATTCGAAAGGGCTTCACCAATTTTCATTATATTTTTTTGTGTAAATCTGAGAATAGAAGAGAATAGAAGGTCTGAGAATAGGTTGTAAGCTAATTCAGATAGAAAATAACTTTCGCTGTGTCAGCTACTTCAATTATACATATAAATTCTAGTGATATCAATAACTTTACTTCTTACTTTTAAGAAATAGCTAATATAGGTACCTATACGTCGCGAGTGAATAAAAAGTCGCGAGTGATATTGATTAAATACAATATCGTAGGCAAAAACCAGTTGATAATTTGAGAATGCGAGGGTTTTTTTAGAAGTCCGTTGGTTTTTCCATGATTGCGTTAGGCACTCCGAATGCAACTCAGAACATTGGTTTATCAAAGGCAATGCACGCTTACAATCACAATGGCTTCGTTCAGGTGCTGGATTGTGAATTTATAATGTCTGACCCCATTTCTTTTGCTGTTATTGTTTCCTGTCTTAACAATAACCTGTGCAATGTAACTAAGACCTACGATAGGCTGTTATCTCAGGTTATCAACAAATCTAGTGTCATTTGTGGTATTAATGATCTAATTTTCCAATTGTCATTATGTAAGACTGCCAGGGTCAGGATACGCAAAATCATTCAAGAAATCGTTAGGTTTCAGTAATGAATCACGATGCTGAGACATAATTACATAATATATTGTAATGACGGGTATAAATATAAATCATTAAGTTTCACTCGCTAGCAAGCTTAATAGCATAAAGTTTGACTGAATCATCTATCCATTAGTCGCATATACGTAGTTTTTGAAGTTATTGCAGCATATTTAAGCTGATTATATTTTCACACACACAAAGTCAATTACTAAGTTGCACCTGCTAAGTAGTTTATGCACAGCGGTCGGGTTGTTGGTTTTTTTTTAATTATTTCTTTTTTATTTGTCTTTTTATTGATAGTTTTTGCTACTTTATGCTGAACTCATACACGACGACGATGAATCGATTGAGATATTTTTTGTCAAAATCTGTCTTTTGGTCAAGGAGTTATAAAGGAGCATAGAAACGGACATACATATGACCCAAAGAATTTGGGATTCGCTGCAGTCGAGTAAAAAGAATGCAATATCCTCCTTAGGAAGACTTCACTTAAAAGAAAACACTCACCTTCCAAGCTTGGAGCGGACGCTGGTGCCGCGGGTGAGGGCTGATGGCTGGCTGTGACTGGCACTCTTCTTCTCCTTGGCACATGAAGACCAGGGGCCGAAGCAGCCCTGGTCGCTGTCCTGAAGCCAGGTGCCCTGTAGCGCGCGGACTTCACCGGCCCGGCGGGCGCGGTGATGTTGCCAGCTATGGAGGGCAAGCGTGGCAGGGAACCGGACCGTTGCTCTTCCTCAGACTGTTGGGAAAAACGAAACGTTGAGTCTATCTATGAAGTCTTCGAAATAGGGTGAGGAACGCAGAAATTGCAGCGCTCGTTTTGGGCTTGAACCGACGAGATAACGACAGGAACTTTTTTCCAGAGAGTTTTTTTAAAACTTAGAAGGTAAGGTAAGGTTGATAAGAATGCATGAAAACTTAATACTTGAATACAACTCTGATGTCATGAATAAAACTACAGCTTCTCCATATATCTAACTTCAATATAGGCAGGTACCTCTAGCGAATGCGTGCCTATATACAGGAGGGGTAGCCGGAAACTAGGATTTGCCACTAGCCGCTATTATTAAGTTTAAGTTATTATTATTTTGATACACTAGCAGCTTAGAGGTGTTGCGTGTATGTCTGCATTTGGTTAGTGAATAGTCTTGCTTGAATAGTCGGTGCTTTTAGAAATTAGATCTATTTGGTCGAAGTTTAAGCGTCTGAGATGTTCCTTACTAGCCATTCCATCACATTCACTGGATATATTTCTTTCATCAATCGTTCTTCCTTCAATGTCAGTTTCAGAGATATTCCCACATTTAAAGTAGTTTGTGTTGGAGTGGAGAGTAAAGTTCTTAAGGTCATTACATAATCAAGTTTAATGAAACTCGTAGATGCAGACCAATGAAACATTTATTCAGTTGCGTCATGACCTTAAAAAGAACAGTTAAAAACCATTGTTATGGTGAGCCGATCGGACCTCCAAAAGTTCTACAGGTTAAATTACTTTTGGACTCCGGATGCAACTACAGAGATAGTGCGTGCTAAGAGGTAATTTGTACTTACTGTGAAATTTCAGGTAGGTAATAAATAAATAGCAGAAAATAAATTATAAACAAAACAATGCACGATATTTTCTTTACGTTAGACATTAACATAAAGTATGTATTATTAAAAACGCCATGAGATTAAATTATCTATGCAATTTAATTTGATAATGTCACATAATAGTTCAAATCATTAGATTTCATTTAAATTGTACTCGGTAGATAATGTAAATCAAGGTGTTTTTTTTTTTGTTGCAGTTTTCTGTGAATAGTAGTAAATTTTTAAATTAAACATATAATTACGAAATGCGTCGGCACATTCGATTAAAGGTTTTTTTTTTCATATTTCGATAATAAAACGTAATGTAAACATAACGTCCCAGTATGTGAGAATATTGTGTAAATGGAGGCAGTGAAGATAACAGAATAGACATATCGATGAAGCATGACAAGTTCGTAAATTAATTTTAAGCATTCAGTGTTAAGTTTTAACGCTTTATATTGACCCTTTATAGGGCAGAGCTACTCTTGAATTTTCATTGGTTTTGGACAAGTTTTAACCCCTTTGTATTAAAGGCATAAGATGACCTGATATACGTATTTATGATGATTTTTATTGAAATAAACTTACCTCAGCATCGGGAGCTGACGCCCGCCGTCGCCCTCTCCATAGTCTATCCTCACTGCCCCCAATGGCACCACAGCTCCGTGAGTGTGATCTCTGGGCAGCAAGTTCCACACCAGCTGGCGATCTTCTAGCCTCACATCCAGCACCACCGAGAGTCCCTCTGGAGTCAGCTGCCAGCAAAGCAGATTCAAAACTGCCCCGCCAAGAGAACCTTTCACAGTCACTAGCAACACTGCCCCTACTCGCTGTCGCTTCTAAAATATCGTGAGATCTACTACGAGCTAACGCCCCAGGCTCTGATGCACTATCATCGTCTGTACTAGGCGACGCACCAGCAGAAACCTCGTGCATGAGTGCCACTAGCCTGCCGCCTATATGCCGCATTACTTTTCCGAATAAAGGTGGCGAACCTTCACCCACACGACCTAATGTAGCCGCCAGCCTTTGGTAAGCGCCAGCCGCATCGCGTTCTAATGATCCGGCGTCACTTCCGCCGCGGTCGAACTCGTCGATTATCTCTCGACAGCTTTCGGATATTTGCTTCCGCAAAGCTGTCTTAGTCGCATTGCTCTCCAAGTCAGACCCAGCATAATCCGAGGAGTCGTATGAATCGCTCCATGTGTCTTCGCTCGATAGATACTCGACTATTTCGCGGACTTCCTCGTCGCGAATACCGGGGACCGTTTTCATTAGTCGCGTCAATTCACTTTCGAAGTAAAGCAGTTGGGGTGGTTTAGGAGGCTTAGGGCTTTCTGAGTTATTAGAATTAGTAGAGGCGGGCGTCGACGTCCTAACGTTTGTAGTGGCAATCATTTGTTTGAAAAATTGACGCATTTTTGTCATCATCAGATTCGTTTCTTCGTCGGATGACCAATTATTAAAGCTATCTTTGCGTGAAAGAGGAGTTGGCGGTGGCCTCGATTTTGGAGGGCCTTCTATACGTTCTTCAATGTCGGGCCTTATCTCTTCAATTATTTCTTCCAATTCTGTCCTTGGTTCAAGCCTACTAAACTCTGAACTAGAATCGCCATTTCTTAGAAGGTCGTCGCAACTACCTACAAATCCGCTATCTCTACTAGTTTGTTTCTTTGATTCTGAGAGTTCAGAACCTAAAGGTGGAAATTCAGGCCTTGGCGTTAATCTGCCATCTTCACCTTCGGATACTGACCTTGTATCGTCCCTTGTTTCTTCAGCATATTCTGTTGATAGCCTTCGTTCATCCGCGGGTGACCCTCGGGTCTTTTTATTTTGTTTCTTTCTCTTTGAGTCGCCTTGCATATCTAACCTTTCAGATGAGTCATGACGGTCCTCTGTCTCGGTACTTGATCCATCGGACACCTCCTGCGCATCTTGCGCAGGCTCATCTCCCGTTAATAAATTATCTAATGAATTTGAATGCGATCTAGGTGTCCCGCGAGCGCGTACAAGCCGTTTTCGTCTTTGTTCAGGGCTTTGTCTACCTTCACTGTCACTACCAACACTTTCTGATCCATCAGAGTTTTGCCTTTCTTGATTGAAACCCATAAAACCAGATAAGAAATACTTCTCTAACCGAGATGACACTAACTCGTCGTTATCACCACTTCTTTCAGGCTTATCATTGTCATCGTCAACAATGGAACCACCTCCTGAGCCACCTTCACTGCACACACTAGACGTTTCCGACCGGGTTTCCTCATCTTCATCGTGCTCGTTCCTGCCATCACCCAAGCCAAAGAAAAAATACTTTTCCAACTCGGTTGCGGAAATGGGCCGCGCTTTTTTTGTGGTATTATGCTCCGTTTCACTTTCTTCACAACTTTCTTCCACTATCGTGTGTAATGTAAAGTCCAACGAGCGGCGGCAATATGCAAATTCCTCGCTGCGTGTAGGCAAGGAGGCTTCATCCCCAGAGTCTGAATCCGAGAGCGATGTGGCTTCATCTTCATCCTCTTCGTGGCTGACGTCCTCGACCCACGAGTCGTCGTCGGCCAACCCCTCCTCGAGACACACGACTGCCGAGAGAGTGTCGGCATTGCTAACAACAGTCACTCCGCTAGAAGGTTGCGGCGATTCGTTGTCGGATATTCGTTCGTCTGTTTCGTTTTGTGGGGTGGCGGCTTCGTTTTGCGAGTTTGTATGCTGCACAATGATGTCGCGCATGAGCCGCGTCGTGTCCGACGTCACGACGGAGACGCGGTCGTGTGTTATCATAACGCGGCTCGTGAAGCGCGCGGACCCGTCCGCACTAGCCGTACGCGAACGGCAAACTGCCGAGGCAGGTGCGCTTGCGCTCCCCTCCGCCGCCACCGTGCAAACCGGCTGCGACTCATGAAGTTTCTCCTCCTGCTGTTGTTCGTCAAGCGACTCTTTCTTCAATAGTTCACTTAGTTTGCGTTCGATACCTTTGAACAGGTCTATTTTTTCTAAGGTTGATGAACTTAATTCGTTTCGTTGCTCCAGTTCGGGCGATGGCGATAATTTGGATAATGAAGCTTGCAAAATTGGGTTTGTGTTTTCATTTTCTGTGAGAAAATGTACTGCCACTTGTATATTGGAATCGCACTCGGAGACGGATGCGCTATTAATCGAATCGAAATCGTTTTCGCATAAACTTGATCGGTGACTTGTATTAGCGCTGTTTTTGTTGTTATCGGTATTATCGCTTTGATTACTTGTGGTTGTGTCACTTGAGTTAAAACTGTTAAATGTTTCATTAATTTCACTCTGGAGCATGTTTTCATCGCAAAACTTTATAAAAGATCTTCTTGAACTTTCATTTCTCTCTACACTTTCTGGTCCAGCAATCACGGGAGATTCGTCACTAAATTCTACAGATTCAACTAAAACCACGGCCGAACTGACATTTTGTTGCGCAGTTTCATTATGTTGACTTCTCACAATGACGTCACGAATCACAGGTATTTCAGGTGAAATTATTTCTAAGCTGTCCGATTTTTTATCATAGGAATCGTCACAATCAATGCCACTGCTATCGGCACTATCTTCCATATCTGATGACGAGTCCCCTGGGTTCACGACAAATACACGGGAGAAGCTTCCTCCACCACCACCTCCGGAGTCATCCGAGTCTTCATCCGAAGTTGCCGGCTCTTCCGGTGCGCCACTCGTTAGGTCATAACTCCGCCTAGCAACCTCCCCTTCAGCATCGCTGGATTGAGCGGACTCGTTGGACGAAGCGAAAGCATTTTCAGCCTCCAAATGATCCGGCATAGTGTCCGTTGGCCCTGACACAACCGAACAGCAGTCTTCTTCAGAATTCACCTTGATGTCGTCTAATATCGCATTATCAACCGGCCGCTCAATACATTGCTTATCGTGCTTATCGCTATCAGGCGCCTCCGCAATTGGCTCGACCATTTCGGACTGTATCGCTTTATCAGTCCTGTCGACGCTGGTCATCTCAATGGGTTTTGTTTTAGGTAGAGCATTAGCTGCAGCCGTGACGGCAACGGCGGCGGCCGTTGTGAACCGAGCGAAAGCCGCAGCATCGAGGGTCGAGAATCCCGGATATGTGCTCCAATTTAAAGTCGGTGGGTTTTGCGATGGGAACGCTAGTAAGGCTGGCCAGAGAGCAGCTGGCACTGGCACGGGGACGGGGACGGGGACGGCAACTATCCTGGGTTCTGCACCGCAAGAGCAAGGTCTCTGGCAGGGCAGTTGGCTGTGTCTCTTGTCGAAGGTGGGTCCTGGCGCCGTCTGCACTGCGGGCCCCGCTGCGCCGGGCTCGAAGTAGTCCCAATCGCAGTCGTCGGGCACAGGCGGGGCGGCAGACGACGCCGTCGATGAGGAGTCCTCCGTGTCTTCACGGCAGGAGGAGTCCGAGCTCAGGAAGACGAGACGGTAGTCTTCGGGCCTCATGCGCCCGGCTTCTGGCTCGCTGGCTTCCCCGGCTTCGCTGCTGACGCCCCACTCTGGAATGTAAAAAAATCTTGGTTAATTATTGTGTATCTATTGAGATGAGACTCGTTGCGACTAAGTTGTAGTTAGAGCAACACTGACAGACCAGTAAATTGTTGCTACTACGTGTTAGCCAGGCGCTCTAATATCTTAAGGTAATAAATTAATCTAAATGTACTGTTGTTAATTGTATCACACTTGTAGTTTCACAGAACGAAACAGTGAGAATCAGAATGGATCTGTGGCAATTAAAATACCAGTCATAATCCACTATAATTAAATCCCGTGCCTTGTTATGGAGCCCAATAGTGCATGTCAGACTGGCAGTGCTGTTGTTGATCGCAATCATGCTAATGCAGAGAGAATCAGTAGAAAGCACCACGGATGGGTGGCAGCGGATCGTGAGTCGAAAGCGATTCAAGAACCGGGCGGTTATTGGGAAAATCGATTGAGTGTCCGAATAACCGTGAATTACTACTATGAGACTAAGTTGTAGGTTTAACAGATCATACATTAGAAAAAGGCTTGATTTATAGAGTGTAAGTTACGTAAGTTTCAAAGAACGTATAGTACAATACTACGTACAGTAGTGTTATTATACCTAAAATGTAGGTACTTTAGCTGTTTCTATTTGTGAAAACGATAATTTTAAATGAGAAGGAATTATGTTGGATCAGTTCTAAGCGAAAATTAAGCGATTAATAAATGGCGCTGGGTAGGCCGCACAGTACGCCCCGACAAGAGATACATGACCAGACAAGCGCTCACGTACACACCCTCAGGCAACAGAAAGAGAGAACGACTAAGATCCATCCTGGACTGAATCGGAAGTTGCAGCGAACGACCGTCAGAAGTGGAAATCTGTGCTTGAGGCCCTATGCTGCTCTAGGAGTTATATTTTTATTTTTATTTTTTATTTACCTGTTTAATAGGAAATTAATTAGGAAAACTAGTGACTAAACAAACATGATATTACAAAGCAGATATAAAAACAGAAAGTCATTAAAAGGTTCCAGTTTTCTTATAGTAGGTATAAACTCAGAATAAGAATGCTTTAGTTCTTATTCTGAGGGTATAATCAATCGATTATTTTCTGGGTAACAACCATAAATATCTGAAGTGTCTGTGGTAGCAACTAATTTACAGGGTTCATGATAACCGACGAACAAGTCCTAAGCCTAGATAAATTAATACTGAACTCTACCTTCGCTTATTTTAAGCTACAAAGAATTAAATAATATGCCATTTAAACTACCGTTCCATACTACCAACACTTTTGAAGGTTTTGTTTATCTTTTTTAAGTATACTAACAAAAGATAATATGATAATGGTAGGCGTATCTTGTACCTTCCTACACTATAAATCTCAGTAGCCTACGATCGCAGCCGGAACAACACGCAATTCTAGACCCTATTTCCCTTGTTTGTAAGTTCACCGACCAATAAAAAGTAAAGTACCGGTATCGTAAGCTCAGTATGTACTGAATGAAGACAAAGAATTAATTACCAATCGATTCCTTTTTAGTTTACAACATAAACAATCAGTAGACAAGACGTGAATGACGATCACGATCACATGGCGCGAAGAAGGTTACACATACGAGTAGATACAGTCGACTGCATACAACCTTTAATTTTTTAATGCAATGTTGTCTATCACAGATGATCTCTGTCTGTAATACTCTCGATGCAATTGTGTACCTAATCCGCTACTTGACTCTTTTTTCAAGTATGTCGTAAATGCTAAATATCTCTTCCATTAGACCAAAAAATATTTTAGTATATTTTTTGAGGACCTAAAAGCTACAAAAACATTATTTTAAAACGTTGCTTTGCTAAACAGCCAAAAACGCGGTCCGCCATTTTTGTCTATGGTTTCAAGTCCTAAATATTTGTAAACAAAGTTTGACATTCAACATAGGTAGAGTTCGTGCCACGAAAGAAGTATGAGTTAATGAATTTTGGCTTTTATTGTTATGGCCTTAAGGATTTTACCGTGGGACTTGTTTGGTGAAACGATCTTTACCTAGTCCTAAAATCTGTTAGTGATCTGTGAGCATAGTAAAATAACAACAACGCATTCATGATTTCATCGAGTTTACATGCAAAATATATCAATTATCATTATTGCATTATTCGAGACTGCAAAAACACGTCAATAAAGATCGCCGGGAAGTCGCGGATTCGTGTGCCCAGTGAAATAAACATACGAAAAACTTGGCTCAAACTTGCCAAGAGAGACCTCGATTCTTTATCGACTGAAACTTGGGTGTATATGTGAAGATCACTTTAATGTAAGTCCTGTAATATTAATGTACACAGAAACTGTTTTTAGCTGTAATAATGCTTGGTTTGCTTTGGTTTGGCTTTGGCAAATTGGTACCATCAGCTTCCACGAATCTAGCGTCCATGATTGCGTTTATCAATAAAATGATAGACACTAACTGCACAAGAAGAGTTTTTGCAAAAAACTAAATCCAATCCAAATCACAATAGAACTTACGCACGTACGACTGACAGATGTTTGTTTACAACCAAAGGTGCTTTCAAGATGGCGGATAGTGTTTTCACCGTTCCGATTTAGAAGCGAAAAATACTTTTTTAATTTGCAAATTTTGCAGCCATCCTGCATATTTACTTAGCAAAGTCAATATATTTCGGTTTCTTACGTTAGATACTACAGGAAATATCCATTTATCGCGTCAAATTTGATACGAGGCAAGTAGCGTATTGTGGAGTATAAAGTACACAAAACACATCAGTACACAAAGTTACAAACTTAAAGTTCAAACGAGAGTATTTGGTTACGCTGTGTGATTTTGCCACTAAAATGTAAAAGTTGATCTGCTTTCGACTGTACATCGCCATGACAACGGCCAAACATTTTTTTGGGTGACAATGTTGAATGATAATGAGATTTTACGATAGTGAAAAAGTACTCATTGTTGACCTTCAATTAAAATTGGATTTCTTCTACCGATGTTGTGTATTGGAAGAACTATAGTTTTCGGCAGACTTATTGCCGCAAAAATTGGCCTAATGCAGGTCGAACTCACAGTTTACATAATGTTAGGTGTCAAAAAGAAACGCAAGCAGAAATTGGACCCATCAACGTCCTACTGCAGGACACAGAAGGCACTTCTGTACGACAATAATAAAATCCCGGCTGGAGATAAAAAAAAAGAAACCCAGGTCTTGGATGTTTACATGTTTGTGACGTCGCTGTTTCTGGTTCCCACGACACACGGTATCCTAGTGTGGGGCCAGAAGTTGTTTTATGTTTTTATGTTTTAATATAGTACTCTCGTAAAACCCTCCGTTTATTGTAACTATACCAACATTAACAGTGCCAGGAGCACTCTCAATGGCTAGTTTTCATAAGGTGCTCCCACACAGCAGGTTAGAATATTATGCTAAGCTTAATTTTTAACTTTTTTTAACAAATTGTAACAAAAATATATGATTGGTTAATTAAGTTACACAATTTCATGTATCAAAAGGTTTTACAACTTTATTACATAATTATACACTGGCCTGCATAAGTATCACACTTTTTTTTTATAAACTATGGGAGTTAGAGATTTAAAATCATAAACGTTTTATAGCAAATTTTATCAGCTTTCCTTTAAACTGTAGTAAACTGTACATTAGTAAAATTTTTAATAAGTGTTGCTGCAACTCCAGTTACTGGAGCGCCATTCTGTATAACCTGTGCTTCCCGTAACATCGCTTAACTTGATTTCTCAGCAAGCCTATCTAACTTAGCGTAACAAGACTATCGATCAAGGAAAAATTTGAAAGCAAAAACAGAAACAAAAAAAATATGGTAAAACGAATAAGGATTGTTTTTGTTAATAAAGTTTTTTTCGGGCATATCTTACAAAAAGGTTGTCGACTATGAAGTTTTTAAATGCAGTATTAAACTCTTTTTAGAGTCCTTTTTATTTCGAAAGTATATCTTGTGTACTTAAAAAGTTATTGCAATTTTAAGAGTGTGATACTTAGTTTTGCGGGCCAGTGTATAACAAATGATAACTTTTTTTGTCTAACATCATCGTCTAGGCATCATCCGAGTCTCAAGCGGAATGGTGCGGGCGAAAGACCGACCCAAAATTACAAGATGTGATACGATGTTATTAACTGCTGTATGAGAGCAAAAGTTGCACTAATTTACACTAATATATGTTTTCTCCCAGGATATAATTTAAAGAAGGTTGGTAGACATTGTGGTTACGACTAGATCACAACTCAGAAAATTCAACCACAAGTCAGGGTCTACAAATTTTAATAGAATATACATTTGTAGAACTCAATTTTCTCGGAATCAATCTGCAGCATCCAATGTCAATAACATTTCTGAGGGGAGGGCAATCATGAGCTTAGTATATGTATGTAGTTATGTTTTTTTGTTTGAATAAGTTTCAAGATCCCTTCCAAACACAAATCGATGTTTCTTCAAAACAGTGTTTTATTTTTGAGTTATTTCAGTGACACTTTTTTTGTTCATGAAGCAAAAGTGATCATGTCAGGTGGCAGTCCCTGGTCTCTGCCTACCCCTCTGGGATACAGGCGTGAACTTGTGTATATAAGTATGCACTTTATTAACTTAACCTAGGTTAGTTCTACAAATAACCTGTAGAACTAACTGTAGGCTAACCATAACAATAGTTGTAATTGTTCTGTTCAAGATAGTAAACTCACAATGCAACTGATTAATTTATTTGACCAGTTATGTACTTGGGTTAGTGCTTAATGATTCATGATTTGAATTCATTCATCACATCATGTCTTCATGAATGTGAGGCAAGTGTCCTAGGTACTAACAGCGCTGCCACCGGTTGATGATGATTAGCTGAGGCAATCAGTAGAACGCTTGTGAGTAGCCTGTGTTTTGGCGAGCAGGCCCGTGCCTCTGGCGAGGTTATGCTAGGACATATGGTGGTGTCATGCTTAGGATATGATATTGGAGATATTGAAGTGAAAAGTCATGTAAAATTTTGAGATGTTAAACATAATGTTAACCAAAACTAACACAAAATTGTTAACTACGGTGGCCCTGGTAAAGAATATAGAGGCTCCCGCTTTTGTCCCTTCTTAAATAGGCTTTCAAGCCTCGTAAACGAAAGTAGGAGTGTGTTGGCGCCGGCCCAAGGCTCGATTGCCTAAGTCGAGCTGACGTGGGTTGCGAGGCCGAGGTCTCTGCCTTTGGAGACGCCGGAATAATGTCCTTTGTGAGCATGAGCTGGTTAGAAACTGGTGGTCGTATGTGGCGATTGGTTTTAGACTTATTTGGTAGTGAATATGAAGGTAGCATTAAAATGTGAAAATTACTTTTCGAAATTCCTCCAAAATACCACGAGCATCATGCAGTTAGTTAATATACTGCCCTCTCTCCCACTTTTTCAAGCAGAAGCAAGACACGAACACACCACCACCGACACCAATACTTGTGTGAGACAATGCAAAGTAATTTTCACATTTTAATGCTATTACGGATTTTCGCAAAGTATCGCCTGATTCTATAGGATATGGAGATGGCTGTTATTACCCAGCAGCGGATAAGCAGCGGTTATACGTTCCACTGAACGGGATAGGTCTACTGTCAGAGAAAGATAGAATATGGGCCTAAAGGGTTCCACAGAGTGACACTAGTACCACCAAAGTAGTATTTTTTTTTTGAGATCGTTTTTGAAAAGGATTTGTCAGTACAATCTCTTAATCATGACAATAGTTAGTTTTGTCGTAGATCCCAACAGTTTTGGGATCGAGGGCAAAAAGCCTAGGATTAGCGCTAGTGTTACTTTACCGTGCTTCTCAGGTTATTATTTCAAGCGCAAAATTTTAACAGTAGGTATGTTCCATAAGAAATAACATCATTTTTTTGTGGAACATACTGTTAAAATTAAACCCTTGTTCTTAGTACATAACTGAGTTACATAACTAGCTATGTACAGTAATTATAATGATGAAACAACCCTACTTACGGAAGGTGGTTCGACTTACCATTTACCCCACCATTTTACTATAACAACAACATTGAAAATATAGTTTATAACGAGGGCTTAACCTTTTTAAACTGAGTACAATGCGCATTGTGATATAAATACAACAACTGTGCAAAATGTGGACCAGATGTTATCAAAAGTTGAAGACTTTATATTAGATTTGTATCTGTAAACGCCACAGTTGATCATAATAGGAAATATCCCTTTTCGTGCGATATTCGTAGTTGTATCACTGTGTAAAAAAAAAAACTGTGTAAAATAAGATCGCATTTTTTCATAAAATCGTAGGTATAAACTGTATATTACTATAACAATTAAACATGAATGCCCCGATGAATTTGATAGTTCTGATTGGCGAAACCTTACGTAGGAAATAAACAAGGTATTACAAAATAACTTTACACTGGATGTGTAATACGAGTAGTTACGTAATTAGAGCAAGATGTTCATGGAAAAATGACTCTGTACCGAGTACGTATTTTTTACCAAAGTAGTAACGAGAAATTATTTTGAAATAAGATATCGGATCCTATATATACAAAGGGCAGCATGGGCCTGCCCTTTTATCACGCAATTTTTCACTCTACTGGGTTAAGAGGTTATTATTATTATTGGTCAACATTTAGACTCCAAAGTGCTAAAAGATTTATAATACAGAGTGACCCAAAAAATAGTATCAAGCGGAGGTCCAGAGATAAAGCACTTTTTCCGCGATTTGTGTAGTTTTTGAGTTATAATTTTTCTTCGTATTTTTGTTCCACCTAGACCTACAAAACATTATTGGCCACAGAGTCACGAATTATTAAGATATTATGCAAATAATAATGCTTTATTTTTTCCAAAATAAGTTAATAGTGTGCCTTGCAGACCAAAACTCAATTGGTGGTAAATTTGATACAAAAGCGCCATAAAAAAATGATCACTTTAAATCTAATACAATTTGGTATGAATGAATGTCCATCTACCAAGAACCTCAAGACCCATGAGTGCAATCAGTACTTGCAAAGTCAAACATTAAGTAAGAATTCACTAATACGACGTAATGTTTTCTATTGCAGAGTTATTACCTACTTACATTACATAGGTACATAGACTGTTTTGTTATAAACAAAAGATACATTATTTTAGCCTATTAAAATGTCGACTTTGTATACGTACAGAGTGATGTACTATTCGGTAGGAACCTACGGTTTTTTTTAAACCAGGAAAGTGGGAGTTAGACTTGCGCACGATGGATTAATACCATTATATAAACGTCTTTTAGATACTATATTCTATTAATCATCATCGTCATCATCATCATCATCATCGGCCTATGGTTGTCCACTGCTGATTCTATTAATATTGAGGCAAAAAACACGTTTTTTGAATACCTAGAAGGCCCCCTTAAATATTCATTGTAATTTAATTTTAAAGGCAATTTTAATATTTTGCTCGATTTTTCCTCAACACAATTAAATATTATTTACATAATATTTAGCCTACCTATACTTGTCGCCGTTATTACTATAGATAGATATATAGAGAACACTTTATTGTACATAAAAAAGGAGATTACACAGGTGTTTCTTAATCTAAGTGTACAGACGGCGGCCTTATCACTAAAAGTGATCTCTTCCAGACAACCTTTGGATGGACTGGAGCTAGACATTGGAGAAGGATACTATAATGCAAAAAACGCACAAAAAACTACGTTTGTTGTATGAAATTGATATTGAAATTGAAAATTATGTAGGCCCTGCTTAAATATGAATTACGAGTATGCTCAGTTTCTTGTTATAGCGGCATCGAAAATAAAACCATTTTGTGAAAGTTTCCATTTTCTAGCTATCACGGTTTGGTATAGCCTTACAGACAGACAGAGAGACGGTTCTGTTTGGGTACGGAACCCCAAAAAGCACGATACCTCTTAAACACACCAGCAAAGGTAGTATGAGGACGTGAGTCGCGCGCGACAACGTCAAAAGTCGCGAGAATTTGACAGTTAATGTACTGGAAAGTCGCGACTTTAGACGTTGTCGCGCGCGACTCGCGTCCTCATACTACCTTTGCTGGGGCAGTTAAATCATACCAATAAAAGTGACTCTGAGGAGTGTTTAAGGAATCATAAAAAAGTCCGCTATTTTAAAGCTTATTTACTATTTTATTGTAATTTAAAATTATATAATTTGAACCGATAAAGTTATTGGAATGACAACAGTAAGTGGTATAGATTTCCTTATTTCAGTCGGAAAATGTATAAATCTATATAGCCTTAATATTGCTTTAATAACTACGTTATAATTAGCAATTTGTTTTTTAGAAATTATTTTTTTCAATATTTTAAACGATAAAACGGCAAAACTTTAACAACCTATCGTCTTGCATTATGCGTATACAGTGATATGGAACAATAAATTGAACCTATAAGTAATGTTATCGTCGAAAATAAAACATTTCGTGATCCAGTTAGACGCATCAACGTCTACGATCGATTACAGAATAAAACTATTTCTCATAAACGGATAAGGCTCTTACGCTTACGTCTCCATCGTGGCAACATAATGTTCGCACTTGACAGTAATCCCATTAGCGAGCGATATTTGATACTCACTTTTAATTTCGAGACACACTTTGAGGCTTCTTTTCGAGCTTTCATACGGCTTCCTTCCGGTCAGAGTTCAACAAACACAGCAAAAACAATTCGGCAACACTCTAGTTACTTTCACAGAACAGTTAACCTTTTAAACAGAACAGAAAACGAACTATCACTCGAAATCTAAATTTCTGAACACATTAGGTACCCGCTCAGGAAAAAAAAAAACAAAAGACAATCGCGGAACGCGAAACCGAGTCACAACCTTTTTTTCTTTTTTTCTGTTCGATTTTTGAAAACTCAACTCGAGCTAGCTGGCCAGGGTTTCGTGTGCGGGCGCGGGGATCGCGCAGGCGGATGTGCGGAGGGAGCCGGCCGGCCGTAGCCGACTGTTGCGCTCGCCATGCGACTCATAGTGATGGGAAAATTGCGGGCGGGATGGTCTGTCGATAGTTCGATAAATCTTAGCGGCTACAACTAGGCTAAATGAGGAATTATCCAATAACAAGAAAAAGATGTAGTCCCTGGTCTCTTCCTACCTATTAGGGATACAGGCGTGTTTAACACAATAAAAACATTTTAGAACATGTATGTATGTAACAGTAGGTATGTAGGTAAAGTACCAAGTTTTAAAAAAACTAGGGAGAAACTATCACATTTTATTGTTTTCAATATTACTAAATTATTAATTTGTTTCTCATTTCTACTTAGTAGGTATCTTGTTGGTATGATGTAACTTATCCTCGTGAGGCCCAATGTCCTCAGGTGATCACAAAATCAATTGTTCTTTTCAAGGTCGGGCCTCACGAGGTTATAATATCTTTGTATACATCTAAACACACTTACGTGTTTACATCTATCTCCTGATTTGCAGCTTTTCGGGAATATTCGTTCTAACTAGACCATATCTATATTTTAAAGACATCAAGAACTGCATTTATAAAATTTTTAGAAAGGGTATGGTTGAGAAAAATACATATTATGTACTTACACACATAAGCTCACGCCTGTATCCCAGAGGGGTAAGCAGATACCAAGGATTGCCACTTGACATGATCTGACAGATCATTTTCGCTTGATCGACATTCATTATTCGTTGCGTGCATGCATGCCGGCTTATCCGGTATTAGCAAAGTGCAAGATATTTGTTTATTGGACGAATAATGTTTTTTAGTAGACTAATCTAAAGCATTTACCATACTTACGTGTTGCACTGCAAAACTATTTTTTCATCAGAATTTTCAGGACTTTGCATTGTGGTAAGTTTTACTCAAGAACCGAAAAACTTGAAAGTGTCACCATAGCCTTCAAAATAGGACCATTTTATTACTCAAGATTATATAAAACAAGTTCGCTTTTTATGATTAAGTTTACAAAATAGGTTCAATAAAAAGATAATGACATGTGTATTCACAATCACGTTAAATATTAACTTTGCGTATGTTTTTATGTTAAGCTATCATTATTTTCAATGTTTAGTTGTTCTTGGCTGATTTGAAAGTAAGAGACTTTCTCGACTTGCGCAGGTAACAAGGCTTAACATTTGTTTATCGACAAATCCTATCGACGATTGCACAAACTAACAACGTGACTCACTTCTCCAGTCCTCAACAACGCCAACAACAAAACATTTTCCCAACTCCATACTGACGTAAACGACCGGTAAAGCGTCGACAAAAACGGACAACACTTGGGGGCCAAATATCCAAGGAAAAAAAAATCTCAGAAAAAACCGACTGTTAAATTTTTTCAACACTTTATAACTTAAGCGCCAGTTTATATCAACTCTCGTCTACTTGCAAACAGAAGAATATCTTCTTACCTTCTTACCCACTTATCATCAACCCATTATGTCTCCACCGAAGGGCACGTGTCTCTTCCCTGAGGGCGGTATAGGCCTTAAATTACCAAAAAAAAAACTGTCTGAACAACGTTATTGAAAAAACACAAAAATCTAAAAACCGTTTTTCAGTACAAACAATTCATCATCATCATCATCATTCAGCCACAACAAGTCCACTGCTGGACATAGGCCTCCTCCATGGATTCCAAAAAGACCGGTTGGACGAACTTTAAAAAAAATCCATCAATCACACAGATTTGAAGCATTTAAAAATAAACCCATCAAAATACGCAAGAACCAATCGCGCTTAAAACATTACGCTCTGTTTCTGTCGCAGTAGTCGGGCAAAAAAAGCGAGCGCAAAGCGCAAAGCGGGTGGCGTTTACGCCGTTCTAGTGGTTTTAGTTATGAAGGAACAATGAACTTGCAGTGGTGAACTAGACCAAACATAGCGCTTTGAAATGGCGTTTTGAAAAATATTTAGAACACGCACAAAACTTCAACGCTTACCTTCGCGTTTCTCGTACAATAACAAGCTGTTAATCTACTGTTAACAGCTGTCAGTTGGCCGAAGTGGATAGGAAAAAAACTTTGACAGCTATTAACAGTAGATTAACAGATTGTTAGCGTACGAGAAACCGGGGGTTCTACTCAGTACCGATACGAAGGGCAATAGGCTAGTTGCCCTAAAAAATATAATTAATCCGTCTTTTAGATTATTCAAAATAAGGGACACATATATTTTTATTTGTAAATTAGACCAAAAATGACAAAGATAAGCCCATTAAAGTTACGTGTGACGTCACGCCGTGCTTCATTTTTTAGCACGGAGTGACGTTACACGTAAATTTAATGAGCTTTATCTTTGTTATTTTTTGTTTAATCGAAAAAAGAAAAAATACGTGCCCAATATTTTTTATAGTCTAAAATACGGACTAAATAGAATTTAATTATTTTGACCCTGGAAACTACCCTATTATGGTGATCCTTTACTACTCTTTCTCGTTTATAATAGACTAGCGACTCGCCCCTGCTTCGCACGGGTGGCAAAAACGTTCCCGTGAAAATAGCTATATTAGTTCCGTGGAAAATTCCCGCGGTAGTCATTTTTTACACTTTGGGTTACATTATTCGAGATTTCGTATGGAACCCTAAACTTTTTGAAAATCCAACATAGCCTATGTTACTCACGAAGAATGTAGGTTTCTAATGGTTAAAGAATTTTTAAAATCGGCCCAGTAGTTTCCGAGCCTTTTCATTAGAAACATACACACAAAAATACAAATCTTAGTAGTATAGAAAACCAATTTTGCCCAACCACAGAATATCTAAAAGATTTGCTAAAAAGAGGGCTCAATAGTACTTTTATGACGTGTCATCTTTCGACAACACCACAGGTATCCATACCTGTGGTGTTGTCGAAAGATGACACACTAAATACCAAACCTGTGGAGACTTGTAAATTGACTGCACTTACATACTTTGAAAGCCTCAAATGAAATCGACTCTCTTTCTAAATCTTTGAAATTGAGGTCAATTCAATAGGATACTAGCTTGAAGCATTAGACAGCCTCCTTTCTTGTGGCACACTTTTTTTTCTACTTGCGCATGAGTGGGTGGATCATTGAGCGCATTGGATCACTGAGAATAATGAAACGAGTCTTTCAAGTTCAGTAGGCTAACATAGGTTTTCAATGAGCGTTTTTCCTTTCTTTTTTTTCTCTTAGTTCCTTGAGATAATCTAGATGGAGTTATTCGTTTCTACACACAAAATTGTGATTCGTAGCAATCAATGTCAAAGTTAGTCCACGGATTACTACACAAGAGAAGGAACCAGCACGGGTTACCTACTCACGATGTTTTTTTCTAAGGAAGCCACAAATTATTACTAGTATATCACAGTATATTATATACTACAAATTATCACAGTATATTATATACTAAATTTAAAAATGCATTCAGATTGAATTTCACCTAATTAGAGGTTAAAATGTAAACAAACCGTTAATAAATAGTAATTGTGAAGGATTTGATTCGATAAAATTTAATTTAATTAAAAACACGATAGTTCAGTAGTGTTTATTAATTTGTAAAACTAATAAATAAGAGATTAGTTAAGTATGACATTTAAATTGCAAATCATGAAGAGATTTTAATTGCTTATAAGTAGTTATAAGTTTTTGTTCGACCAGTATCATAAAATCTAAATTTGCAGCTCTAAAAACCTTGTTCGTAAGTATAAGTCTACTAATGTGAAAAATTGTAACTAAATAAAAAATCCCTAGCTGTTAGCAAAAAAGTCGATTTCCTATTTTTTTTTTGCACTTAATTATAAAAACTTGCCGGCATTATATTAGAGGTCACGAAATCTTTTGTGTTGTTTTGGTAACAAAAGGTAACTTAAGTTTTTGCGAGTGTTAAAAATTTACTAGCAGATCTGATGATGTTCCCACTTTTTTTAAAGGTCACCTGATAAGCAAATATTACGATGTAGCTTTACGGCCGGCGGCCTTATAATAAAACGAAATTTCTCTAAAACTCTGTGGCTACAACCTTTCCTTGCAAAATATCCATCACAGACTATTTTAATCGGCGTTTGTGGAGTGTTTTAAGGAATATAGTTTTTATAAATAAGACCGTTTGTCTATAAAAGGTTTACGAACTATTCAATTCCTATCATCATCATCACCAGCCATTTTTCACCCACTGCAAGGTAGAGGCCTCCCGTATCGTTCCATGAATTCCTATAATAATTAAATTTTATGCCACTACTTATTAAATAATCTGAAAAAGTTTCAATACCAATACCCAGTTAAACCACTAAACAAAATTAGTTTTTTAGTAAAACATACATACATACATAAGCTCACGCCTGTATCCCAGAGGGGTAGGCAGAGACCAGGGACTGACACCTGCCACAATCCTGACAAATCAATTTCGTTTCATCGACATTCATTAGTCGTTGCATGCACGCACGTCGGTTTTCATATTATGGTAAATCTGTATGAAAAAAAAAACTTTATGTTCATTACTACCGTTTGTCATTTTTTGCATTATTGTAATAATACGTTAATTATTCACCATAAACTGTAATTAAATTCAATGATACTTAACAAACTTGTCAACTCCCATACAAAAGACATCAACGATCTTAGGACCCCACACGCAAGCGGGCGTTCATTCAAACGATCTACTTATTTCCCACCGCGCGAAAAAGGAATCTGTTGACAGACTGCTAAAGCTCATATTAGTCTGGCATCGTGTGTTACTAACTGAATCCAAGTATATCAGACTCGAGAGCACGATTGTTTAAAAAAGCATTTGTCGTTTCAATCAAGGACCGGGTTGACTTCCTACGCCGAGCCTACGCGCTAAGCGTCGAGTAAGAAGGTGACGAGGGTTATTGTAGTGGTATTTTGAATGCACTGCAACCTTTTTCACAGAACTACAAGTAATACCTGGTTTACATTTGCTTTATTTTCATGCTTTTTAGCATGCTTTCCATAGAGCTAGAATAGAATAGAGACGCCAATTACGTTTATAAGTATATAAGCAAATAATAAATTAGTAATGGTCTGTTGTGTATTATGTATTTAGGATTTTTTTTAAGTATTTGATTCTTTCTCTATGGAAATCATGCTAATAAAGCATGAACGTAAAGCAAATGTAAACCAGTCGTTAGACCTGAGATTTCCGCAATAACCTCCGGTTTCTCGAACGCTAACAGTCTGTTAATCTATTTTTAAAAGCTGTCAGTTGTTTTTTTGTATGCACTTTTGACAACTGACAGCTGTTAACAATAGATTAACAGATAGTTAACAATAGATTATTGATCGTGAAACCCGCTGTTAGTGTTCATAGCTGAGCCATGGTAACTAGCAAAGCTGTGAGGTCACACCAGCTAGTCTATCTCTTCCCAGAAAGCTCTGATGTCACTGCAGGCCTCCTGAAGGCATCCCGGATTCCCAATGACGCGGTCCGTTGTTTTTACACCCTCTCACAGTGAATGGTCACAGTCAATTTCATGGAAATATTTGTTCAGTGAGCAGTCGGGCTTTGCATAAATGAAGAAGAAAAAAAACATACCTATTACACCAACAAAACACATAACAGAACATACAACATAGATTTATGATAGATAGATATAATGAAACATAAGAATATAGATCGCATGACTACGTGAAAGCAGTCAGCGTCACAGAGTTCTGGGCCGCAACTGTCTATTAAAGACTGATAAAAATTGTTTTGCCATCGCCACGCTAAGAATGTATACTGCAAAGTCGATTAACCAACGCACAAAACCTACAGTTTAACAGGAAGAGTCTCCTACACAATGTACACATACTCGTAGTAAACTATTGTAGTTTTATGAAACGCAGTCCAGTTAAGCACCGCTAGTACAGTTCAGACAATAACACATCAACCCTTACTCCTACAGCTATTATTACTCCTACAGCTACAACCAACTCAGTTAAGTGCATTACGGGCGACTAAAATGTAAAGGTTTACGTGCTCTCGACTGCAGATTGTAGATACTTCACATTGTTTTTGTAAAGTCGTATGGCGCGGGACTGAATACATTGCTTATGTGTTAAGGTTGTCATGTTTTTGATTGTAAACAGTACATTAACATTTACACAAATGTGCATTTTACTCGCATAGGTACCTACCCTACCTGCGACTATGCCGAAAACGTAAAGGTTTATCACAGTAAACCGGACGTAGGTATTTAAGAAAATAATCGACAGAAACGTCAAACTAATAACCGAGCAAACAACATTTTTTAATTAATTGTAGTTGTTCTGAGATCAATTGGTTATGAAATAATTAATATTTTTTTGAATAATTATAACATTATTTATATGTAGAAAAGGCCGATGCCCGGCAAGCTGTTGATTTTGAATAACTTAATTTAACATAGTATAATTTTATTTGATAATTTATTACCTCTCACTACATACTTTTAATAATGAAAGTAATAAATATCTAACAGCGACATCTGTGAAACTAATCATGAGGCTGGTAATAGGAACTAGGCTGTGCTGTAGTAAATCGTTTTGTACATTACTCATAGATGGCGTTAAAACATCATCAAGTAGTTTTTGTAAAGTGAACTTAGAATTTAATAACTGTATTATTTAAAGGTAGGCATACAATTCTTACAAGTTAGGGAAATTTAGAAAATCTCTTGGGAGTTGGTACTTTGAGATATTTTTACAATCCTGTGAATACAGCTAGAGCCATCTATTGAGTAAATTTAGCATTTTCTCATTCGGAGTCTCAGTCTTTCTAGTCTTGGCAAACAATAAAAGATGGCCAGACTTACTTCGTATTTTAAAATCTATTGTGTTAAAAATATCAACAAACATAATTTATTGTAAACTTTTAGTCCGGATTTACTTACGGGTGTTGTTATATCGGAAGAGTCCGAGCAACCGACGACGCGAGCTCCGTCTCTGCTCACCATGATTAAGCTCTGCGAATCTGAGCGAAACCTGGTCGGACTCTTCCGATATAACAACACCCGTAAGTAAATCCGGACTAAAAGTTTACAAAACATAATTTATTTTATCTAATTACCTTTTATAATTTTTAGTACGTTATTCCCACGTCCCACGGCTATGCCACATGGAGGGAAAGTACCTTTAATATTGTAGATGGAACATTTTACTGAAAGAAGACATTATTTTAATTTCAAAAACAATCTAAACTGCATTCATAGATTTTTAATTAATTACACGGTTGAACCGGGAATCGAACCCGCTACACGAGAAAAAAAATTACCCTGTAGCTTTATCACACCAATCGGAAGGCTTCATCATAATGATTATTTTTTTCTAAATAACATACTATCAGAAATAAAAGGAAGGCTATAAATTTTAACATTTTTAATACAAAATTAATCAATTTATCAAATGCTCAAAATTAGTCCCCTCCTGTTGAATTATTTTATTTCACTCCCTGTCGATCTTTTGATCTTGTTGTGGTGGATATTCAGAATAATACGTCAAGGGAAGTGATGCATATTTCTCAAGTGGGTACATTGATTAGTAATAGGTACTTATGATAATGTCAGTTGTATGTCCTTACGGCAATGTTAGCTGTTAATTTTTCTGAACGAAATTTCACTTCAAATGTTAAAATTCATGGTCTTCCTTTTATTTCTGATAGTATGTTACTTAGCAAAAAATAATCCTTATGATGAAGCCTACCGATCGGTGTGATAAAGCTACAGGGTTTTTTTTTCTCGTGTAGCGGGTTCGATTCCCGGTTCAACCTTGTAATTATTTAAAAATCTATGAATGCAGTTTAGATTGTTTTTGAAATTAAAATAATGTCTTCTTTCAGTAAAATGTTCCATCTACAATATTAAAGGTACTTTCCCTCCATGTGGCATAGCCGTGGGACGAACTGTATACATAGATCTTACTCGTGAATCGCTCGTAGCCTGGGCTGCCTGAGTGATCTTAAACGATCACTAAGGTTAAGCAACATACGGCGCGTTCAGTCCATGGATGGGTCAACGTCTATGACTAACGCTAGTGGCATTTTTCCGAGCGATTCCGTGCTTCGCAAGGCACGTTAAGCAGTTGGTGCCGGCTGCCGTCGATAGATGACAGTCGTTAAGCCAAGTCAGAGGCCTTAGGGTGGCTTGAAAACTTCTGACAGTAAGACCAGCCACTAGTCTTACAAGCCTCCACCAATCCGGACTTGGCCCCCGTGATGGAGTATGGCCTATACCTTCCTCAGGGAAGAGACCCGTGCCCCTCGGTGGGGACATGATGGGTTGATGATGATCTTACTCGTTCTTCGAAATATTGTAATTTGGTTCTTTCTTTACTGGTTCTAACCCAGTCTGGGTCAACTTTTAAGGCCCCGAAGCTGCGCGCAACTTGAAACAACTAATTTACGTTGATTTCCTTGACTAAATCGAATAAATGAATATCTTGTATGCCAGTAATTGTTATCGAACTGCTCCGAAACGGCTTCACCGATTTTAATGATTTTTTTGTGTATATTTGGTAGCTCTAAGAATAGGTCGTAGCGTAATTTAATACGCCAAAACCACGTTTGTCATACCTTGTTCTTCAGTACATTGTATATTAATAAAAAACCTTTAAAAAAAACAGCGATTTTTTTAAATTCCTATTTTTATTCCTTTTTTAGGGATCCGTACCTCAAAAGGAAAAAACAGAACACTGAATGTTCATCTCGAGAACGCGTGGAGGTTTCGATTTGAAATTTAAACCACAAGTTTCCTCAGTTCTGCGGTCCTTTAAAGCTGTGAGAACATCAAACTGCTATGTTGACTTAAAAAAAGATACGGCCCCTTATGCCGCAAAGAAACGTATATTTCGACACTCAAGGGAATCAACATTTATAGGGTACTTTCCGGTGACCTAGAGCAAGTGACATTGTCTTTTTTGAACTTACACTACACGTTGTAACATATTATCCGGAACCACTTACTTGATTTTTATTGGAAAAGTCCGACCAGGCTTCGCTCGTCTCTGACTGAGACGAGCAACTGACGAAACGAGCTCCATCTCTGTTCACCATGATTAGGCTGTGCAAATTAGAGCGAAACCTGGTCGCGCTCTTCCGATAAAAATCAAGTAAGTGGATCCGTAAAATAAGTTACGATGATAATTATTGTCTCTTACCACAAATATAAAAAAAAATGCATTTTTAATAATAATGAAATCTTAAAATAGTCTGAAGTTCTGGAAAAAAGCCGGAAAAAATTTACGTACAAATTTGTACGGAACCTACGGTGGGTAAGTCTCGTACTTTTCCGTTTTTTTAATAAAATCTTGTTACATATCGCGGCCAAATTAGTACAAAATTTGACGTGCTGTTGATTGTACGTTGTATTTAAACGACGCAATGTTAATGTTAAACGCTGACACATGTGACCTTCAATTTCAAATTATTATGGGCAGTTGACCTAAAAGTGTCGTTAAAGTATTTCTGCGACAAAATTCCCACGAAAGTTACTTGCTCTATCTAGGAAAATCTTTATCTCTGAATGTTTTGCTACAGTCCAACTGATAAGAAAATAGGTTCTCTCACAATGTTTTCCTTCAGAGTTAGCGAGTGGTATTGCGACTACAATGTTCACAAATGTTTAAGGGGCTTTGTTGAGAGATCAATAGTCGTCTATTGCGTTAAATGTCGAGAATCGCTCGTAGCCTGGGCTGCCCGAGTGATCTTAAACGATCACTAAGGTTAAGCAACATACGGCACGTTCAGTCCATGGATGGGTCACCGTCTATGACTAACGCTAGTGGCATTTTTTCCGAGCGATTCCGTGCTTCGCAAGGTACTTTAAGCAGTTGGTGCCGGCTGCCGTCGATAGATGGCAGTCGTTAAGCCATGTCAGAGGCCTTAGGGCGGCTTGAAAACTTCTGACAGTAAGACCAGCCACTAGTCTTACAAGCCTCCACCAATCCGGACTTGGCCCCCGTGGTGGAGTATGGCCTATACCTTCCTCAGGGAAGAGACCCGTGCCCCTCGGTGGGGACATAATGGGTTGATGACGATGTTACTTGTCTGTTTATTTTGTTTCTGTAATGTATAATAAACGTTTTTTTCTTCTTCTTCTTTCAAAAGTAATTGCAGTCACATGGTATAACATTCACTATACGAATCGTGCGTGCGTAATCTATGACGTCGTAAGGCTTCAAGGCTCCCAATATTTGAGCTAAGATAACTCAAATATTGGGAAATGTTTTTAGTGTAATAGAAAAACAAAATTTAGTAAGTTTTTAAAACTAAGTTCAGTTACTTATTAAAGACAAAACCCCGGAAATAATATATTTATGTATACACTTTTAATTATTTTCTCAGTTTATTCTACATCATCTACGATACAGAAATACTATTTCACTCTAATCTAATCCGGGGGCTGAAATAAATTTAGTAAACCTACAAGTAATTTACATTGACAATTCGATGTACGTAGCAAAGTAGATTAATCCACTGACAAAAAAACTACTCTGCTACGAAATGTACCTTAAAATTTCATACAAACCTCGATATCTAGTTTTATCAAACTCGCAAGTCGCGCATTGCATTGTTGGATTTCTTACCTGGGTTTGACGGCATCTTGCGTCTTCTTGCCGAGGCTCTCCTGACGACCGTCGACACCAAGGAGTCCATCTCACTACCGGAGTCCCACCGAGGCCTCTGAGCCTGCACCCTGGGCACCGGTATCATCCTCGCGTCATCTTCCGTGTCCCTATCACTACTGGTCGGAGGTAAATTCGACTCGTCACTCTCAGGCACTATTGGAACACTTTTTATCACTTCACTACACAGGTTCACACTCTCAATTTCACCGTCCGCTCTGGTGAACGGATGGGTTAAGGTCCTCTTGATGTTGCTCTTTCGGTAGCGTGCCGAGCCCTCCGAAAGAGACCTTTTGCAGTTGACTTTAGGGTCAAGTTTTGCGTCCCTGTAGGAGCGTTGCAGATCGGATGGAGACAGGGATTTCTTCCTGGAGTTCCGACGTCTAGTGCTGCGTTTCTGTCTGACCGTTTCCCTTGTTGACTGCATCGCGAGGGCATTTGTGAGTTCTGGGGACAAAGAGCATTAAATTTTATTAGTTTTGAACTGAGGAAACCTGAGCTATTCACTCAGCGCTTCAAATCGCCAATCCGCCGTAGGCACGCGTGTTAATTAAACCTACACTCTCTCTCTCTCTGAGAGTGTGGGCTTAGTCAAGAGAATCTGGAGAGAGAAGAGAGAGAAAGAGAGAGCTGCTTGCTTACTTACCTACCTACTAAGACCTAATACCGATATAAAACTTTAAGTGTGGAGTTTCGTAACTCTCAAAACTCCACACTTAAAGTTTTAGAGACTAGAGAAGACGTCTAACTAGCGAAAGATAATTCGTTTACAACTGACGTATATTTGTATGTCGTAACCCCACGGCGATTATATCGTTATGGTGGATAATAACTATTTACCATTCGATGTACGGCACAGTTACAAAACCTCTTCTGCGTACACAGTAATTACGTAAACTTGATCGGACTTTGCTAAAACTATAAACGATACTGCCTTTGGCTACATAACAGAAATCTATGAGTAGTTGAATTTATTATCAAGATCACACGAAGAAAAATAAACTAAACAAGTCAATTTCGCATTGAGACACGAAATACCTTGGAATAGCAGGCGAGACCGCAACCGCAACCCGAAGAAATGTTATATCTATGTATCTCGTACCAATTCCAACGTAACACTGCAGTTCCTACGTAGATTACACATCAAACAGACTGCACGAAAATAATTAGCGCTTTATCGCTAATCAAACACTTTTTTATCACGAACGTAACCACTGTGCCGCGTCAAGGGTGAGACTGGCGAGACTCAGCCTGCTGGAACGTCAATGCTTTTTAAATGAATTAATTGCTTTATAATTTAAGCGATAAAGGTCACATTTCACGGTCGCTGCCACTTGCGGGGGCGTCCGCGCAGCGAGAGATCGATGCCTTAACTGCAGAAATGAGGAACATTCAAATGCCCGAGCTAAGCCTTGATGATACCTTTCACGCTGCGAAGATTAATGCTGTATGCAAAGACATTATTATGATACTTTATTGCGCACAAAACATGAAAAAGGACATTACATAAATAACATGTACAAATCAGCATGTCTCTGTATGAGTATAGTTCGATAGAGTAGGTCTTAATTACATTAATGGTTTGACTACTTCACGACACTTACGACAAATTAATGTGAACGGCGATAAGTAATCAATATTCTTTAGGCTAAATCCATACCTACCAAACCACAAAAGCCAGACACACAGACTTTATTAGGAAATCTGTAAATCTGGAACTGATGGTCGTGCAAAACAAGTTTAAAATTAATTAAAACCTACAGATCATAAAATTTAATTGTATGAGTAAGTAACTCTATCGTAAAGAAGATATAAAAAAACGGGACTTTGAGGTGTTGTGATACGATCAGTAGATGCACACTTATTGTAACAATGATATCACATAACTGTGGTAGTAAACTACTAATATGGAATTCAATCAATCTACGACAGTATGATACAGAGATGTCTCATCTTTCATCTGCCATTTGACGCCCACTTCAGGGCTTCAATTCTGTTAGTGCATTATAATTCAATTATAGTTAGATTAATATTAAAATATTCACTGAAAATACAAAATATTCTGTGAATACATTGTGGTCGTTATCAATATCGAAAATCACGTTTGTTGTCGGACGGACGAACAGGTTTTTTCCTTTATGCCCGGTTCCTATAATATACGCCTACCGGCTACGATCCGTTTTCCCTACAATTTATTGACGGTTCGTAGGAATTTCGTAGGAATTGTAACACTATTTATAGGAACAAACAAGAACCCTGCTAGGGCGCTGCTAACTAACTTAAGATTATTTACAATATAAGTTAAATTCTTCATTGCTAGCTAGCCTAATTTAATTTCTGATATAGTGACGTTCTGTCACGCTATTTCCTGAGAGATTTGATGAGACAGCACTACAGTTAAGTAGTTACTTCGTTCTAAATTTTGAATTTTCTTTTCATTTTAATTTGAGCCGTCTTGTTTTCACTCGGAATTAATTCATCTTTAGCGTCACATAAAACATACGTACATAATCTTTTCTTTTGTCTGCGACATCGGCTTTCTTTCAGCAAGGTCTTTCATCGCCTCATCAGATTACACGTATAAGTAGATCAACAGTTATAATTCCCAAGTCAAGTTCACGTTCCCATCACGATTATGAATTGTGCTTAGCTACAAGTAGCTTACAACAAGTTTCCCATGCACTTTGCAACAATGGGTTACACTGTCTAGGTATCTAGTAACTGATTGCGGTACTAAATAATAACATCTTTCCAGACGTACCCGTCACAGTTCAAAGTTCACCCATTTTATTTCAACTCATCATCGTTATTTGTACGTACAACATGTTATCGACGCAGGCCTGAAAAAAGTTAGCGATATAGTATAAACAATAGTTAAAAAATCTCTTGAAGCCGTCGATTTTACCCAAGATAAAACATGTGTGACAAATTAAATAGCTTATAACAAATTATGTTTTATGGTATTGTTTAAATATGTTATCTTTTGTATAATATTGATATTACGTTTTTCGTGCTCTGTAGCATTTACTGAACATTATTTTGAAACTGTATGATGATTGCGATCATCCAAAATATGATTGAGTAATTTACAGTCAACAGCACCGTAAACTTTACACGATCGACTTCTACCCAGTTACGTTAAGGCCGGCTTTGCAACAAATATGTAAAGGTTGATCAGCAGGCGTCTGTACCACGCAAAAAGCCAAAGATTTTGAAATATTTTATTTTTCGAAGAGTAATTCAATTTTTTTTTTATAAAAATTTCTTTTACCGTTTCTTCGCCGAGTAATTATGTATTTCTACGAGTATGCTAAATTTCAGCTTTCTAGTACTAATCTAGTAATCCTACTGCTCTCTGAGCTAGGCCACAAACAGACGGATGGAGATGGCGAAACTATAAGGGTTCCTTGCTAACTATAGAACTCTAAAAAGGCATCTAAGCTCTAGTCCTTTGCAACCTAGATCGCATAGTGACTACGAACTACTTAGAATAACTTTTAAGACTTCAAGCTATGTAGGTTAGGCGCCAAGAAGCGGGAAGTAGGCAGTCTAGTCGATTACAAAAACACAGATGGAGAGATAATATTGGCAGAATGACACGTCTATGTGCCAATTGAGATGTCAAAATGCAACTGCAGCAAACAAGTTATTTTTCCGGTGCAAATGGCCCATTAAATAGGTAAGTAACACATACAACTGTATCTCTAAAAGATAAAACGTCTACTCAAGGATATTATGCTAAATTAATAGGTAGGTACGGTATTTTCGTAATGTTTGGGGGTACAAATCTCGAAAATTTTGTTTTCTATACACGTTTATGAAGCTCCTTGATCTCTACCTACCCCTTTGGTATACAGGCGTGAGCTTTTGTATGTGTGTATTTATGAACTTATAGTAGCAATACTACTGACTAACCGTAAAGGAAAAGATTGGCAGGAAACCCATCGCGGATTGGCAAAAAAATGTAAATTATAACTTTTACTTCAATGGGGACACAGATCAATACGCACTCAATTAATTTATTACATCAATTTACTTTACACAATTTGCTTTCCTGTAAAGATTTTTTCAATATTTTCGAGGAAACTGAGAAGTGAGTGGAGGCGGCTCTTCCCACCGGATCTACGGTCTCTATAAGGATTATCTCTGTATGACTGACTCAATACAGTACATAGTATATTCCAAAAAATTCTAGTACTAAAACCTATGTACAGTTGACAGCACATCAACGTGTTTGCCTGCTGACAAAACCGGCTGTACTTGAAATGAATTTTTCGCTTAATTGCAGTTTTTATTCTTGCGTGACAATCGCGTTGATATCTTCTTATGTTTGTTCAACCCAATTTGATGGAGTATGCGATAGATAAAATTTAACTCTGCATCGATTTTCCAGTTTGTTTACTCACAAAGATAGTACACTTTATGACAATGGATGAGTCACTGAAGTAATCCTAAATATCCTACCAATGAAAAATGCTTAAAAAACATGTAGTAAAAAGCTAAAACCGGGGACTCAAACAGGATCACTTTGTCATTTATCAGAATGTCAAGACCAATAGTGCTGTCAAGTTAAATACTAAACACTTAAACCTATGATCTCTTAAAGGTGTAACTCATTGATGCTTTTGCGTTTACTGAACATTTTTCATTTTTCATTTTCATGACAATAATGGCACAGTAAAAATATGTGAAAATTGACAAACAAAATCTAAAAAAAAAATTTTCGAGTGTTTTCTGTGTGGAAAGTACAAACAGTTTTAGGATTTAGGTTTTTAATACTTGAATAAATATGAACCAGTGTAAAATAATTATAGTAAGCAAACGTTTGCCCAATCCCGGGTTCGGTTTTTTACAACATTAGTGACAGAAATGTTATATTTTATTATCGTTACTAATAAACTCGGCAAAACGTGGGCCCAGTTCTAGTGATTGGTGCCTCTGCCTACCCCTTCGGGGATAACGGACGTGAGTTTACTTATTTTTTATTGTTACTTAGATATTTTATTACGCTGGCTACTTTCGTCGCTCAGAATTAATTCTTTCGTAAGGGACCCTTATTCATTGCTCTGAAGTGTACTCGTATTTGGGATATTGATCTATAAAGATAATCTAAACGCACACTAATACTGCAAAAAAGAGCACATCATATAAAACTGAGTGCGAAATAATGACCTTAGGTTCATTTGTTTCTGATAAATGTATCTTCAAACGACAGATACTTTCACTTCCACCTTTCTATCATTTGTCTCTATAACTATTGGGTTACAAAAAGTGTAATAATCTTTGCCTTTTCCAAACACATCTTTAATTGCATCTACTCGTTAATGTTATGTAACCTTCATTTAATCGTTAAAATCTATAAAACAATTTTGATTCATATCTTGCTAAAGGAAAATGGAATGTTGTTTCTTTTATTCGCGATTTTACTTACCAATGATCATGTAACGAGTATTTAATGTGATAAAAAATTACAGTGTAACTCAACGTCAATGATTCAGTGTGTCCTTCTAAATGAAAAAGATATACTCGTCATTGAGTTGGGCCATTTTGACACACGCGAGCGACTTTGTGAAGATACGGTAGTGAGACAGAATAAGATGCAATTAACTTTTATCAAATCTTATTTTATTTTTCAACATAATCATCTTTTAGTTGTATGTACTCAGCATATCTGTTTTATAGACCTACTCGTAAAACCTAGTACATCATAAAGTAAGTACTTCTCTAGCCTTAGGCTTTATGTCTAGCTGTTAGTGTTCTCGTGAAAGTCGCAATCAAAGGTTGTTACTTTCAGTAAATAGCACGTTAGTTTTAACATGCGCTGAGTTTGCCATACGTAAATGCCTACAGTGCTGTGCTTGTGGCAGCAGATATTTTAATCGATAATCGCACTTATACCTCGGGCGCTAAGAGTTACGTGGAATAGCCGGCGGCGAAGTGTACCAAACATGTCACGCTGCACGTTTGTTCCGTCTATTGTTTACTACATCAAGTCACCTTGATCATACATACATATTTGTCACCTCTCCCTCAAACTGCCTAGCAAGGTTATAATAATCATTATCATACTTCCACACAACACAAACGCTTGTCCTGGTCCCAAACTAGGATACGGAAAGCAAAATCCTAGAAATATTAATGTAATACAGTCTTAATAGCGGTGGTGGCGTAGTGAAGTTGACCCTTGCTTCTCGATCATGAGGGTCTGGCTTCGAACCACGCATGTACCAATGACTTTTAGTTACGTAAATTTGTTTGTTTGTACAGTAACACCATTCGCTGATAAATTGTGCCCGGAAAACGGCGACAGGCTTGCCATTTGTCACGTTTGGGACCTAATAAACTCGGCAAAACGTGGGCCCAGTTCTAGTGATTGGTGCCTCTGCCTACCCCCTCGGGGATAACGGGCGTGAGTTTATTTATTTATTTTATTTTTATTTTACATTCTTAATGTCTGGGACTGCGAATATTTGTACAAATCAAGTAAAGCGGCCTCTAGTGAGAATAGAATCAACGATCTTTTCATAATCATCTTATTTTTATATTTTGAAACAGGCGCTGTTCCTTTTTAAACTAACACGATAGATATAAAAAAAGATGTACATAGAATAATCGTCAACCTTCAAATTTTAGTTGCAAAGTGACCCGTAATGCAACGGAGTAGAATGTATGGGTGTATCGGATGTTATGCTATAACTGTGTCGACTTCGCAGTAAACCGTCAAAAAAAGTTCCACGGCCCTGTCAAAGTCAAAATTCATATTCAAATATTTTTTATTTATGATAACAACAAAATGTTTACTTTATGAACGTCATTAAACGACCGACCTCTGTGGCGCAATGGTTTGGGCATCTGCCTACCATGCCAGAGGTCCCGGGTTCGAATCCCGGCTCGGGACAAAAATAAATCAAAACCAGGTCTTGGATGTTTACATGTTTGTAACGTCACTGTTTCTGGTTCCCAGGTATCCTAGTGTGGGGCCAGAAGCAATGTGTGTGCCTGTATGTAAATGTTATGTTATGTTACTGATTGAATGTAGTGTGAAGAAAGACAGGATAATCTCACCCTATGTTAAAAAAAATATTAAACGTAAAGATTTACATTCAAGCACATACATTGCTTCAGGCCCACACTAGAATACCCTGTGTCGTGGGAACCAGAAACAGCGACATAACAAACATGTAAACAAACATCCATGACCTGGGATTTTTTTTGTCACCAGCCGGGTTTCGAACCCGAGACCTCTCGCATGGTAGGCAGATGCGCTAACCGCTGCGCCAGAGAGGTCGTGGAAAAAGGCACTGAAGACGAGACAAGCCTGGGAACTGATTGGATTTAGTGTGAAGAGAAAGAGGATAATGTCACCCTATGTATGACAGGGCACAGGATTTCTCTTAGAGAGAGAGAGAGAGAGAGAGAGAGAGAGAGAGAGAGAAAGAGGGAGAAAGAGAGAATTGGGTTTATTCACCTCGCGTACCAACCAAGGATTAACCCTCGTATTACGTCAACAACTGCAACACTCAAGTTTCCTCATAATTATGTATTCTGTTGAGCGATGTCCAATGTAATACATTTATTTAAAGTGGGCAGAACCCCTTTTCTGCCGCTAAGTTACTTGTTCTTAGATATCCGTTTCTTTTTGTCTATGCTCGCTCATTGTCTCTCTGCGTAAAATACTTGTAGTAGTAGGTACGGTGTTATAAAATAAAACAGCTTGATTAGTCCAAACAGCTGGATTTCATTTAAAATAACTTCATATTCCTTCACTTTCTATACAGTTTTGCGACAGTTTCTGCTTCAAACGGTCGGAGTTTTGAAGTTTTGAGTTCTGTTTTGTTTTATTTCTGTTTGAATAACAATCTTGCAGCACTGAATATGGCAAAGTCTTTAATATGGAACGAAGGTATCTAAGGGTGGGAACAGAGCAATTAAATTCAAACATACACCTATCCGTTCCCAGCGCGGCTCGGTGGAAAAACTTGCTCCCAGCTCCCGAGTGGGCAGCGTGGGTGGTTAACCTTGCAAGTTGCAATGTCCCGTAGTACGGGAACAGACAAAAGGCTTGCTCTGAAGAAAGCGCGGAGTCGGGGAAATCCAGGAGTTGAAGGGAAAGTTTGTAAATGTGTTCGGGTGCTTGTAACTTATTCTTGCACAAATGGCTATACGCACAGTAAAATTTACAAGAAGAGGACAAAACACATGTCACGTTATTAATGCGCTTTTTCTGTAAACATATTTTACCTAAGCAACCAGTTTCTCACGTGAAAGAAACGTTCACTGATAAGGTAGTGAAACATTTTTTAAAGAATTGAGATGGAATCGTTTGTCTTTTGTTTCATGAAAAACATAACCAGGGGCGCAATAGGGTAGTTTCCAGGGTCAAAATAATTAAATTCTATTTAGTCCGTATTTTAGATTATAAAAAAATATTGGACACGTATATTTTTTTTTCGATTAAACAAAAAATAACAAAGATATAGCCCAATAAAGTTACGTGTGACGTCACTCAGTGCTAAAAAATGCAGCACTGTGTGACGTCACACGTAACTTTAATGGCCTATATCTTTGTCATTTTTGGTCTAATTTACAAATAAAAAAATACGCGTCCCTTATTTTTGAATAATCTAAAAGACGGACTAATTACATTTTTTTGGGAAACTAGCCTATCACGCAAGTACTCCACTGTATGGGGTTGTCTGATTTAGCCCACTCTTAACTGTCAAATACAAACATAATATTAAGACCTTGGGGTTACCTCACTGCTTAACCTGATAGAGTGGAAAGTTACGTAGGTAATACAAGGGCAGACGCTGTTCCGGCTTACCTGGCACTCGTAAAATAAAACACGAAATAAGAAAATTTGTAAAAATAACACCACGAAACCGATAATATACGTAATTGAACAAGTTTTGCAAGCGCCTGAAATATAATTTTGCTAGAGATCTCAGAGTATAAGTAGTACTTTACTTTCTACGTACCAAGTTGAAATATAATAACTGTGAAGAAGGCGTACAATAGCGAACTTCAGGCGCGAAGAAGGCGTACAATAGCGAACTTGGATTGCTTGCTTTTTTGCCATAGAAAAAAAAGCACAATAATATTTTTTCAGGATTTTAGAAACAAAATGTGTGAAAAATAAAGTTACTATAGTATTTTTTTAACGCCAGAGGTTGCATGTCCACCCTCAATTGGCTTTTTCTTATTAAAAAAAAATTGCTGTCTATAATTCGCCTGACAGTAAATATTCCTTTAATTATTCTTCAATCGACCGCGCACAAAGCAACATTAATTTTATCACGCTGCGACAAAAGTATCTAAGTATAATCGAACGGTCGTTCTTAGTTAATTTCTCTTATATTTTCCGCCCAGGGTGAGTCAATTTATCTATTTTGTATATTGTTTACCTAAATCCTCTATACCATTGGTTTGTTGGAAAATATAAGAAGTTTCCATTAGCTTAGCAATGAGCTTTTATCAATCACCTTCGTCCTGATCGAAAAGGTATGTACTTCTGAACATTTTCTATTAAAAGCCCGTAGAAAGTCTCCCCGGATCAAGACAATGGCTTGTTAAGTACAAAATGGTCACCAGTTGCATTATTGCATAACTATTTGCTAATGCCTAGTGACTTGCGCTTGCGCATAGTATGGCAAGCAAGGTTCGATCGATAAAATTAAAATTGTTTTCGAACTGAGACTTTTGTAAGCCTTACACATAGATAACTTAGCTTCTTAATAGTATTTTTTTGTTGTTTCTTAGTACTCCACTCTGGTTTTGTGCTGGCATTGTAAAACAAGTTCATTTTTTAATACCCATCTTGTGTTGCCGATAAATGTCAGAAAAGGTTTAGTTAGACAATAAGTCTCTAAGTAGAAATTAATATATATGTAAATTATTCAAATAAAGCCAGTTTTTCGGTATTATGTCTCTGAGCCCTGCACATCTCCTTACAAGCAAACGGAAGTCCAGCGCTGGAGTATCACATCTCCAGCTTATGTTATGCCAGCTATATTTCGCTTAATATTTTTTTTATTATTACAAATGTTAATGCTAATAAATAATGTATTATATATACGTAAGCTCATGCCTGTATCCCAGAGGAATAGGTAGGGACCAGGGACTGTCACTTGCCACGATTCGGACACAACACCTTCGCTTCATCGACATTCATTCAGCTCTACCGGCCCTTCCTCCTACATTCGCTTGATATTTTTGTTTATGGTTCGGCCAAACTATCGCGATAACACGAAGATTTGCGTTGTCGCGACATGTCTGGTCAAAAAATTCGTCCTATCGCGAATCATCATCGCGAATACAAACATCCTTCGCGCTGCTGTCGGTAAAATACCGCACATCAAAGGGAAAAATGAATTTAGCAACGTTCTAGATCCGTGGTCGTCAAAGTGCGGCCCGCGGGCCGCATGCGGCCCGTGGGCGTTATTTGTGCGGCCGGCGGCTAAGTAAATTGCATTAATAGTCAACTATACCTACGTTTCATCATCAGTATCCGACTTTGTGTACTATATAATACTCTGCGGCCCAGCCCTGGTACTCACATTGTCATGTGTGGCCCTTGGCTGGTAAGCTGTTCTAGATTGTCGCGACGTAGCGAAGGTTTATTTGATGTGGCTAAGCTCTTCGCCGTAGAGCGAACACGAAATTTTGTCGCAACAACGCGAACACGAATCTTCGCCTTCAAGTGTGGCCGCAGCATTAGTCAGTCTGTCTTTCTTCATCCACGCCATATGTCCAAACCAACGTAATAATTCCTTTTAAATTCTGGTCACTAAATTATGTTTCAGTCCACAACGTTCTCTAATCAAACTATTGCGTGCAAAGAAACACCACACATATTTGAAGGTTACAGGGGAAAAAGGATCAAAGTCAGTATTTTTCCAAAACTTAGTTGACAATGCCACTTGGTAGTGAATTGAGAAAACTATCGAATGGTAAAACAAAAAAACGTTAAAAGAAATCACAGTCAACATGAGACTCAAAAGAACTTACTATGGTTGCAGGAAAATAGATCATAGTCAATGTGACTATGATCTTTTTATAGAGTTTTTGATTACCTACTCAATAAAGTTCTAACAGGTTTTAATTACTGATATGTTATCAGAATAGCAAAAAAACATGTAAATCACAATGTCTAATTTGTAGATATTTTTAGAAAAAAAAAAAAATAACCATATGAAAAAGTTCATAGTTTAAAAGTAAAAGTTCAACATTTACGTTTTTTTTTTAACTTTGGTGGCAAAAAACATGTATTATATTTTTTTTATTAAGTAAAGCATTGGGATAACTGTCTTTTCTAGAAGTTAGTACTTTAGTGTTGTAAAAAACATAGATTTTAAGAGAAAATCCGTTTTTTGTTGTTATCTCCAAATACGTTATTTTTTACTGTGATCCTTCTTTCCCTGTACCATTCATTTGTCAACGAGCTCATTTCTACTGCATTAATACTGCTTTCATGATTTTTCTGCCATATCTAAGTCTCGCTACAAAATCTTAGTGTTGGGACTAGCACATAATGTTCCCGATCTTGCTCTTTCGGAGATGTTTTGGCTACTCACGAAGGAGTGCAAAGCATCATCTATACAATTTCCATTTTCAATCATTTATCAATTTCTCCATTATAAACTCAAACAACATTATTTTGTCGTCACATTTCATTGGTATAGGCTTCACGTCATTTAACAAACGAAACTCTTGTATCACTTACCAAACTAAACGATTGCTTGACCTAAAACCACCTTTACAGATTTGTTCCCACCCCAAAAGAGTATGTTAATTGGTAAGCTGCTGAACGATTTCACGCCTGGTATTGCATTTATTTAGAATCTACTCCACTTGCATAGACTAACACTGATACAGGCTCATTACCTTAAGACCTAGGACATAAGCCGTAAAGCTTACGGTTTTTCTTGAGGATTAGATCCAGTAAAGGAAACAATTAATTTGTATGTGGATTTAATTCTAGATAATTATGCCGAGCCGAGATATAAGTTACTTTAATTTGTGCTATTTAGGAAAATCGTCGCATTTAAAAGGCGATTTACTTGATGCAAGCAAGTTTGATGCAGATTTATTGAGATTGTATTCAATCTAGGTAAAGATTTATTTAATTTTACCATAGAAGTTTAAAAGGATTTAATTTTAATAATTTTTGCAGCTGTTTTTACGGATCCGTAAATAAATTGGCAATTTTTGTATCAATCTTAAAATGTTACTATTGTATTATTATACCAAAAAATCCCTAGGCTGGCTGGAAGAAATTTCTTTAGTAATTTTATCACAAACGGTCCCCAGTGGAAATCGAACATCGAATTCAAACTAGTCTAATCGTCCACAGGAAAGAGTACTTTATATACTAATCTAACCTAACTTCATCTTTATAAGCTTTACGAAGCTTTATGTGAATTTTGATTGTTTGTAATGTATTTTTTTACGTGAAACCTACGGCTTAGTTATGAAATAAATGTGATTATTAACACTTTGTTTGTACTTCATCTAGTTCTCACGAGTAGCTAGGGAGCTCTTTCTATTACAGTAGAGTCCCGTATGCTGAGAAAGAGGAAAGAGGAAGGTCTATAGGATCGTGGCAAGAGGCAAATCCTGTCTCTCCCTACCCCAATGGGATGGGATATTGAAGTGAATTTATGTATCATCCAACCTGGTTGGCATACCTAAACATACAGCATACGTTAGCATCCAACCTGGTTAGCATACCTAAACTTCATATTGATCACCTATCGGGGCCCCACTTTGGAAACTGTACAATTTCGTCGGCCAGTGATGAAACAAATAGCAAACGACGGAGAGTAAAAATACTCACTCATAGCTCGATACTTCACTCTTCGTTGATTTTACAACGAAACAATGACATAGATACAGGTGTTTGAAATATAATACACCTCTGCAGCAAGAATCCCGTTAATTTTACGATCAACTCTGGGAAGTGCTAAGGCCGTGGAACTTGAGAATGGATCTTAGCTCTTGTTAAGTGTGGTCAGTTGTATATAGACATTTTGTATCTTAGGTGTATAACATAACAGAACATAGACTCACGCCTGTATCCCGGATGGGTAGGTAGAATCTAGAACATTTACCACGATCTTGACAGATCTCTTTTGCTTTATCAACATTCATTACAGACGTGCAGCACCCACGCACACCTTTTTTGGCGTGTTTCGGGTACTTTTAGTACTACATCTTTAAAATAATTGAGAATTTAATCTTTACACGAGGAATAATAATTGTTTCTCATAATTTAATTGCCATTCAATTGTCTTATACCATCAACATTTTAATTGCAGATTTTAAGTGTTTCTTAAAAGAAGGATAAAACCATCAGCTATCTCTAACTTTCGAAAAATGTTTATACCAATGTTGAAAAGCTTTCACCCAGCGAATACCTACAAATATAAATTAATTTAGAAATTTTGTCGTCAATTGAAATAAACATGCAAATAAAAGATACTTAATTTTAGTTTCTATCTGGCGGCGCAGATCCGGAACGAGGCCTTTGACTCCTCCGATCGAATGGGACTGAAAATAATTTATGTAAATCATCAACACATCAAGTGTATGCTAGCCATTCCGCTCATCGATCGTGTAGCAAAGTCGTACTTTGGCAAAATACTAGAGTGAAAAAATGTGAATAGCCAAGGTAGGACATTAGTTTAGGCGGTAGGACGGAGGATATGATCATGAAATTACATTTAAATAAACATAAAATAAAAATAAAAAATAAAAAATTACGAAGGCCGGCGATAAGCAAAGATGATGTCGGATTATTGGATGTTTTTGTTAAATTTTAATGTAATCTGGGGCTTTACAACACAATAAAAAAACCGGCCAAGTGCTAGTCGGGTTCGCGCACAACGGGTTCCGTACCATTATCTAAAAAAACGGCAAAAAAAATCACGTTTGTTGTATGGGAGTCCCCGTTAAATTTTATTTTATTTCAATTTAGTTATTTATTTTATTTTATTTGGTATAACAAACAGTGATATACTATGAGTAATTACAAAATAGTCGAAAATAATACTAAATAATATATCACCCACGACATTATCCTCGGCTTACTTTACAGTGTTGCTACTTGTCCTATATAAAAGAAGAGAAAAACAACTTAACTAAAACTGAGTACTTACAAAAATTCATGCAAGAAAGTAGTACGGAAAAATCAAATAACAAATTAATTTACGCGTTCATCAGGGTACAAATAATTTTCTTTTAAAAGAATACTTTGCTTCATAAAAAATATCCACATGGATGAAGCAAGTGTCGTATGTGTCTACAAGCTGACGCAAGTTGAAAAAAAAAAGATTATATAAATAAATCATCATCATCATCATCAACCCATTATGTCCCCACCGAGGGGCACGGGTCTCTTCCCTGAGGCAGGTATAGGCCATACTCCACCACGGGGGCCAAGTCCGGATTGTTGGAGGCTTGTAAGACTAGTGGCTGGTCTTACTGTCAGAAGTTTAAAGGCCTCTGACTTGGCTTAACGACTGCCATCTATCGACGGCAGCCGGTACCAACTGCTTAACGTACCTTGCGAAGCACGAAATCGCTCGGAAAAAACGCCACTAGCGTTAGTCATAGACGTTGACCCATCCATGGACTGAACGCGCCGTATGTAGCTTAAGGTTAGTGATCGTTCAAGATCACTCAGGCAGCCCAGGCTACGAGCGATTCGACTATAGCGAGCGTAGGACTATAAATAAATATTCTGTAAATATTTCAAGCGTCTACTTGTTGTCAATATCGAGCAAAAACGAGCTAAAAAAATCACGTTTGTTGTATGGGTATGGGTAATATGGGTATACGTCCTTTAAATATTTATGTACCTAATTCTGTTTTTTAATTTTTGTTGTTATAGTGGCAACAGAAATAGATCATCTATGAAAACGAAAATATGTAACTATCACGGTTCCTCAGTTACAGCCTGGTGACAGATGGACGGACAGCAGTCTCAGTATTAGTGTCCGTTTTACCCTTTGGGTACAGAACCCTAAAAACGGCTAATTGCGAGTCAGACTCGCGAAGTGAGAGCCCTAATTAAACATTTATTTTATTCCGTTTTTATTATTTGTTTAGCGGCATCAGAAGTACATCATCTGTGAAAATGTCTACTGTCTAGCTATCACGGTTTGATATACAGTCTGGTGACAGAGAGTGGAGTAATCTTAATGAGTTAGTAATAGGGTCCCTTACCCCTTGGGGTACGGAATTATAAAAATTACGTAATTAGTAAATAAAACAAAAAATTTGGCCGTTGCATCTGCGTAATGAAATGATTTATACAGCATCCAGTGGCACCTTCGCTCACACTAGACAGGTCAAGGAACTACTTGGACGCTGCAGTGCTGGGATATTATTTATTTTTTCGGTTCGATTAGGCTTACCCAGTACCATACCATCCTGACAGCTTAGTGGGCCTAGCCCACAGGAAGCACAATTAAATACCTACGTGTGGAGCCACCTAAGCCGCGGGTTCCCTCACGATATTTTCCTTCACTATCAGCGTGTAGTATTGCTACTACAAATTCGCAGATATACGTAACTTTGAAAAGAAGCAAAGTCGTAGGTACATGTCTGCACTGGAGATCGAACCTAGATAGCCCAGTGGGCTACCACCGCTTCCTTTTTTTTAATACTATTCCTTAAAATATTCGATAAACGAAAGTTAAAATAGCTTGTGGTAAACATTTTGAAAGGAACCTAAGTAACCACATATTAAGTGAACTGCATCTAAAGATTTTTTTCAAGAATCATGTTTTTTTAAAATAAAACCGTAACAAAGGTTTCTCAATCAAAAACTGGCTGAGCCAAAGAGAATATGTCTTAACCCGCTGGCTCGGCGGCTACCAAATTTGGTCGTGGATACTCGGAAGCAAAATTAAACCTTATATTCATTAACCGTCGTTCTAAAGTCCCTTGTATCAAAGCAACTTATCATTTGCAGAGTTGAGCCAAAGGTTTAAATGTCTGTTACTTTATGAGTTCTCCAAACATCTCATTGTGACCTTAATCATTGATTTACACGAACTGTGAAGTCTTAATAAATAAGCCGACTCTGTCCACATTATTACGTCAAAACTTGACTTGCCTTTTGGGGATCAAAACTTTGTAAGGCAGTTAAACGCCGTAATTAGGAATTCCATTTACCTACCTTTAAACACACTTACATCCGTTCTAAATCAACAAGCTAGCACACAATTAAAGTTACTCAGGACTTGGACCTTATCTATAAGGGCATAAGTGCGAAAGTTCCCGAGTCCAACCGCACAGCTACATATGCATGAAAGCCCGTCCTTAAAGTCCATCCGTTCGTTCCGATATACTACATTCTGCTGTCAAGTCAAACGTAAGGCTCTATTGGTTTTAAATGAGATTTTGAGTTGTCACCTTACATTAGCTTAGAACATTTAGAAGATTCTGTTTAGGTTGGCTTGTTGGGAACTTGTTGAAAATGCTGTATATCAGAAAATGTTCTATATCAACGGAAAGTAATTTAATTTTTAAATGTTGTGTTACGAAAAAATAACTTGTTATTAAGCTTACCTGATACTGATCAGAAAAAATAGCTCTTCGTGATTCAATAAAATGTAGAGTACATCTAGACCTGAATGTAGTTTATCCCAGGGGTTCAATTACGTCAGTCCTCCACTGTATGGAGTTGTCTTATTTATTCTACTCCGAACTGTCAAATACATACATATTTTGACACTAAGCCCGATAGAGTGGAAAGTTACGTTATATAAAGCCAGGTCTTGAATTGAGGCCAATGCCGGGAATAGGCCTCTTTCTGTTTTTTTTATTCTAAAGTAAGGAAGATTAACCTGTAGAATTTTTGGTGGGCCGATCCGTTCACCATAAAAATGGTTTTCAAGTGTTCTTTTCAAGGTCATAAAACAACTGATTAAACAGGTTATAATATAAGGTACATCCTCAAATCAGAAGTACGATCCTGAACGAAAACTTTCGTATTTTTGGGCATCAGTTACGTGAAGTTTTGTTGGAATAGTCTAGGTTAAGCTCTGATAAGCTCTTTAAATACAAGCAAAACCAGGTCGAACGCTTCTGACAAAATCCAAGTAAGTGAACAAAGTAAATTAATAATGAAGTGTTCCATTTCATAATAAAAAGGGAAACTTAAAAGGAGCACGGTCCTTATGCATGGTAAAAGATTCTAATACATAACTATAGTCCGTGCCAAATTGACTGAGAAAAGCGGACAATGGCCTTTCGGACGTTTACGCAGGGGTTGCAAGCCTAATGTAGCTTTTCAAATTACTCGTAGAGTACCTACACTTTATATGTAGGTTTATATTTATTTATAATGGGAAATTATAAGTCAAGCCACAGATTTATTTATTGGCCACGTGATCAAACTTCTTATTTTATAAGTAAGCAACGGGAAAATGAGTTGGCCTCTATTAAACTAATTCGTCTTTTTTACAACGACAACTAAATATTCTATAGAAAGCTTCAAGTAAAGATCAACAATTCGGAATCGCCCATGAAGGGTTCTATAGCAGCAAGTAACATTTAATATAAAATTTAAAGTTCTTACAGGTCGCTGTAACTTTGATCGATGTTTTAATAATAGTGTATTTTTTTAATTACATTATTAATTTTACTTATTAACAACTTAATTAAAATAAAACACTATTGAGTTGATCGAATGAAAGGTAAATTGCGGTTTACAACGTTTGTGACGTATTAAAAAAAACTACTGACTAGATCTCGTTTAAATCAATTTTCGTTGGAGGTTTATATATGTTTATATATTTTTTTTAGTTTTATCATTCTCTTATTTTAGAAGTTACAGGGGGACACACATTTTACTACTTCGGAAGAGTCTCTCGCGCATTATCATTTTTTCAGTTTAAATAGTCTTACTGTCAGAAGTTTTCAAGCCGCCCTGATGCCTCTGAAACATTAAAACATTACTCTCAAAGTTAAAACACTATGGAATAAAAAAATTAAGTCTAGATCTTTTAAAATCATATTTAGAAGGAAGGGTTCAAAAAGCAGAAATAAATCGTATTAAATCGTCAGGCTCACTTGTAAAAATGGGAGTCCCGCAGAGATCTATCTTAGGGCCGTTCCTTTTCCTAGTCTATGTAAATGATTTACCGTTTTTGGTACAAAAAATGTGTGAGATAGTGCTATATGCTGATGACACGTCACTTGTTTTTAAAATAAAGAGACAGGAAAATAATCTTGCCGAAACAAATAATGCTCTCTCGCACGTTCTAGATTGGTTTACAGTAAATAATCTATTGTTAAATTCAAAAAAGACAAAATGTATGAAATTTACCCTACCTAACGTAAAATTAGTTGAAAAGAACATTGTAATTGAAAATAATAAACTAGAATTTGTTGAAGATACTGTATTTTTGGGCATCACAATCGATGCCAAACTACAATGGGGTCCACATATTATAAAATTGGCACATAGACTAAGCTCCGCAGCATATGCCGTGAAAAGAATCCGAGAACTTACTGACGTTGCAACTGCTAGGCTTGTTTATTTTAGTTACTTCCATAGTATTATGTCCTATGGTATAATACTATGGGGCCGGGCAGCAGACATTGAGACTATCTTCATCTTGCAGAAGAGAGCGATCCGATTTATTTACAAGCTAGGTAGTAGGGACTCGCTAAGAGATTTTTTCAAAGAAACTAACATCTTAACAGTTGCAAGCCAATACATTTATGAAAATATTATGTACGTTCGGAAAAATATTAAGGACTTCGAAACTCTTGGTAGCCATCATAACGTTAATACTAGGAATAAACATAAATTGTCATTTCCACGATTTAGACTTGCAAAAGTTAATACTTCCTTTATGGGGCACTGTATAAGGTTCTACAACAAGATACCCCAAGATATATTAGAGTTACCCCCAACGCGATTTAAGAATTGTGTTAAGCACACTCTTTGCAAAAAAGCTTATTATAAAATCAACGATTATTTAGAAGACAAGGACATATGGCATTAAATAGTAGTTTAATATTAAATTAAATCAGAGGATAAATGTGTCTAGTGTTCAACACATCCAAGATATTATTTTGTATGTTTTATTTGTATTAGCTTTAAGGTGATTTGAGAAAAGATGGTCAGAGTGGAGTTTTTTTTTTCGCTGCCTTTTTCTCCACTACAGACGGCCCCAAGGCAGCGGCTAACGTTATACATAACTGTATGTACATTGACATTCAACAAGCAGAATGTAAATTCTTTACGTTGAAATAAATTCTTGATTCTGATTCTGATTCTGACTTGGCTTAACGACTGCCATCTATCGACGGTAGCCGGCACCGACTGCTTAACGTGACTTGCGAAGCACGGAATCGCTCAGAAAATGCCACTAATGCGTTAGTCATAGACGGTGACCCATCCATGGACTGAACGCGCCGTATGTTGCTTAACCTAGGTGAACGTTTAAGATCACTCAGGCAACTCAGGCTACGAGCGATTCGCGTACATAATATTAACTTTTAACCAGTGACGTGGAGCCACACAGGGGCGTCGCGTGTTATGCGAACTCTCCGAATTCTCAGAATTGACCACTTCTCCCGCTTGCCGCGTCCCGACGTTTTAGTAGCAAAAAAAGGATATCATGTCAGTTAAGGATAAAAAGTACTAAAAAATAAAAATAAATAAATTCACCCCCGTTATCCCCGAGGGGGTAGGTAGAGTATAAAGAGCAGCAGAGGGAGTTAAAAAGTACTAATAAGTGTTAATTGTGTTTTTCTCTTAAAGTAGTTATAAAAACTGATTGATTTTATTTGTAATTATTTTATTATATTCAAATAGTTAAATATCAACACAATTTTGAATAAGCCAAATGAAATTTATGGCAAAATTTAACTTTAAAAGTAGTAGCCTGTGAGTAGTTACGTCCCTTATAGTATTATAAATTTGTCACGTCACCAGTTAAAGGTTAAGAACAGTGAATTTGTTGTTTTTCTATCTTCACTCCATATAACGGTAAGTCTTTAAAACGATAAAAAATTGTTCACACTGTATTTAAGGGGGCTCCCATACAACAAACGTGATTTTTTTGCTCGTCATTGATAACGGTAACAGGTAGACGCTTGATATATTCACAGAAAATTTAGATTATTCACTTTCAAAATAAATAATTCGATTAAAATAAAATATATATTTAAGAGGGGCTCCAATACAACAAACTTTATTGATAATGGTACGGAACCCTTTGTGCGCGAGTCCGACTCGCACTTGGCTGGTTTCTTAACTATCGGAACGTAGGTACATACCTGCTTCTTTTGTTATGGATCGGCGACGACGTCTCTTTCCATGCGAGCTTGAAGGGCCGGGTGTTTCATTAGATTCTTCTGAACTCATGTCGAGTCAGTAACGATCGTGACGGTAAAACTAATATAACAGATTCAACAACAAAAACAAACTCAACAATATAACAAATTTAACAGTATAAACTCAACAAAAACAATGTGACTGCAATGAATTACTCGAGACGTACAGTACACGCTAGCGCTATCTGAACACGAATGAAAACACAAAATGGTGGACTGGCCAAAAAAGGTGACGCATCTCTGGCTCTCATTCGTCTGTCATTGTCGCGTTACGTTAAGAACGAACTGAGGTAACACGCATTTTGTATGTTTTTAAGAGATGAATTAGGAAAGCTCAATATGAAGATTACATTGCTTTAATGTTTTTTAATATATAAAAGTGTTATCTAGTGAAATGCTGCGCTACTTACCGTAAACATTTTTCGCGATATAGGTAAGATTTTGGGATGTTTATAGGAACCACAGACATTATTCTTTAAGAAAAATTGAAACAAAACATATGAGCTGGCCTAGAAGTGGGAATAATATTAATATTTATAAATAGTTTTCACATTAAAATTGAGTATTTTCATGTTACCCTGTTTGACACTCGGCTCGTGCTCGGCTCGTGACCGAGGTCAATGTCCGTTTTTCTCAATCCATATGGCACCGAGTATAGGCCAAAGTCCGCTTTTCTGACAACCGAGGCGCTATACGGTAAGTCAAATAGAGGCAGAAAGGAAGGCAGTCCACCACGAGTGCAACGTCCTGCCACTGAGGTTGCGAGTGCTGAATGCGTAATAGCCAACCAGCATATCTAGCATGGTGCTAGCGATATAATGCGATTGGTCTGTAACCAAGAGGTTTGAACTTATAGACTTTTATGTGGGTCGGCCCATATAACAAAGCTTTTTAATAGTAAAGTTCTTTTCAAGGTCGTAAGTATTGCAAGTATTGATTGCAATCATAGGTCTTGAATTTTGTGCTTCTTAGGTGGACGGACAACGGACATTGTATAAGATTTAAGGTGATTTGATAAAAGATGGTCAGAGAGGAGTTTTTTCTTCTACCTTTTTCTCCACAACATTCGGCTACACTACACAAGGCAGCGGCTAACAATAGCATTATAAGTACAAGTACATTGACATTCAACAAACAGAATGTAAATTCTTTACGGTGAAATAAATTTCAGATATCTGGTCATAACGCAACTAATTGATATTTTTTGGTTCGTCATGAGCGTTGTGTGTCGGCCCGCAGCGAAAAACTACAAGTGACTTGAGGGTAGATAAGCTACCTACTATAACTGACTGGACTCACCAGTCCACCTAAGACCGCGGCAACTATTCTGCAACGTTACCAAAACGTCGAAGATTTAATTAATTTGAATCTTTTATTAATCCTTTAATTAATTTGAATCTAATAACCCCAGATTTCCTCACGATTGTTTTCCTCTACAGTTAGCGAGTTGTAAATATTTACCCACTGGAGATGACATGCTTAAGGTGATCCAGTAAGTCAACTACCAATGGAGAAAAAAAAATATGTGTGTTAAAATGGGTCTTTTAAAAGCTCGCAATCATTTTAATAGTATTTTTTAGGACTTATGGACATGAAATTAAGGTCATAAACCTAGGACCCGATCGTAAAAACGCCAAAAATGGCAATTTTTGGCACAAATGCTACAGTGCAATCATAGGTCCTTTGTCGTGATCCAAAAAATCACTGCTAACATGATTTAGAGATTACATAGGTATAGACAATTTTTGCAAATCCGACCTGTAAGAAAAGATACGATTTTTTTCATTGCTGACGCTAGTTAGCTCACTGCATCCTATTTTACGTAGGATTAACGAAAAGATTTTTCTCTTCAACTGATATTTCACAACAACAATACAATTTTAGATATAGAATCTGTAGTTTAAGAGTCTACTGTTCCTAGTCCGTTTGAGATGTGTAGTGGATATTCTTTGATAATGTTATCTGTGAATTCCCGTGACATGTGACGCGATAACGATTCTATTTTAACAGGAACTCCCCAATGTCTAAATAAATACACGTTGGTCAACTATTGCAAACGTGTTTGTTTTTAAGTTTAGTTCAGTGACACCATTCACAGACGAACTTAAATTGACAGTATATAACGATTAATGAATGTCGATTAAGAAATTAATTTGTCAGGATCATGGCAGGCGGTAGTCCCTGTTCTCTGGTTACCCCTCTAGGATACTGGCGTGATTTTATGAATGTATGTATATGGGTCTATGTGTCGATGTTTGTGTATTTGGAAATTGGTAAGATGTTTTCTTGGCAAGCTTTTGTTTATTTTTTACACAGTCTGATCACTAGTAAAGTTCTTGACTCTACATTTGGGGCCGTCCATTAATCACGTGAGGCTTGAAAGGGGGGGGGGGGGGGGAGGGGTTTGCCAAATTCACGAAATGTCACAAGGGGGAGGGGGGTGTAGTAAGATATCACGTGTATTAATTTTTTCGCACGCGCACGCGTTCAACACGCGTGCTTGCGCGCGCAAAACAATTCTAGTTCTAAAAAAAATTAAGACTTTTTTGTAGATACGAAAAATACACGTGATGTTGGGTGGGGGGTGGGGGGTAGTCTTAATCTCGTGGGAACCAATGTAGTAAGAGAAATACAAAAACCATTGTTATTTTCAAGGTCGGTTCTCAGGAAGTTAAACCTCACCATGTATCACCAAGGGGGAGGGGGGGGGTTAAAAAAAAAGATCACGTGATTAATGGACGGCCCCTTTTAGCGATCAGTGTCCACAGCAAAGAGTATACGGAGACTACGTATCGAGTGCATACTAGGCAGGAAATATATACACAGCCTAAAGCCGAGGTTCTATCACCCATAGATGGTTAATGGACGGCTGTCATGCGTCGCGAGAGGACTGAAGATCGTATAAGAACCATGCCAATCTGGATTCTGTCAAGTAGTTACACTTGTATGTGGTAAAACTGGACTAGCGTGGCCTTTTAAAGATTAAGATTTGCTTGTCTTCCAGTGTTCTTTGCAGAACAATGTTCTACTTTATTATTTATTTATTTATTGGATTTATTTATTTAAATCCCGGCTGGGGACAAAAAAAAAACCCAGGTCTTGGATGTTTACATGTTTGTGACGTCGCTGTTTCTGGTTCCCACGACACAGTATCCTACTGTGGGGCCAGAAGTAATGTATGCATGGCAGTTTGTTGGCGAATTAATGGCACTCTTATAACATAGTTAGTAACAATACCATAAAATTAATGTTAAAGTGCAGTCGACATCTGACCCACCACGACATTGTGTACTCTGTATTCGGCCAGATTACGATGACTGTGCTACACAATGCAATGGCCCATCAGGTGTCCACTGTACCTACCTCACTTATAAACCTAATATCCATAACACCAAAAATTAGGAATACCCTGTCTTGGTAGTTAGCGCCTTTAGGGCTAGACCAGCGAGGCAGTCGCTTAATTAACAGAGTTTAAATATTTTATTCTTCTAAAACTCATGCACTGAACTGGCTTTAGTTCCAGATATCTTTGTCCTCCAAATATTCGTTAATGCTATGCTACGGTAGCCTTTTTGGCTCAAAGTGCGTTCTATTCATTTTTGAAGCTCGCTTCTGGCAAGCTTGAGCTTCTACAATAGGATGCCTGCTTCAGGAGTCTTATTATTGTAGAAACGCATTGCTCCACAGTTTATTTAGACCCCTTCTGAAGGGGGTTTCAGAGTGTAGAAACGCATATCGCACACTTGCAAGAACAACATTATTCCGGCGTTTTTGGAGTAAATAAAATCGCGTTAAAAAAATAATATATCTATGAGTAAAAAATGGCTTTCTTCGAAATATCCTTTTCTTGCAAGGATGCGATATGCTCCACAGTTTATTTAGACCCCATCAGAAGGGGTTTTAGAGGAATCGTGTTCTTAATAACGAGGCTGTTATTCTATCGAGACAAGCCAATCGCACGCAGTACCTGTACAGTCGACAGCACGTCAACCTTCACATTTTAGTTGCAAAATCGCCCGTAATGCAACGGAGTAGATTACATGGGTGTATAAGATGATGCGATGTCGACTGTACGTAATAATATGACTAAGCTAACGATTTTGTTTGCGGTTTGACACGTCATCTTAATAACGGTTTTCCAAGCACGTCCAAGGCATAGACTCAAGAAATTAAGTTATCTGAGCCCCTTTGTCCGCCAATAGGTACTTAGGGACAGAGATAATTTCTGGAATGTGCTGTCAACATCGGTTCAAGATTAAAGTTTTTTTTTTTTCATCAACCCATTTGTCCCCTCCGAGAGGCACGGGTCTCTTCCGTGAGGAAGGTATAGGCCATACTCCACCACGGGGGCCAAGTCCGGATTGGTGAAGGCTTGTAAGACTAGTAGCTGGTCTTACTGTCAGAAGTTTTCAAGCCGCCTTAAGGCCTCTGACTTGGCTTAACGACTGCCATCTATCGACGGCAGCCGGCACCAACTGCTTTACGTGCCTTGCGAAGCACGGAACCGCTCGGAAAAATGCCACTAGCGTTAGTCATAGACGGTGACCCATCCATGGACTGAACACGGCGTATGTTGCTTAACCTTAGTGATGGTTTAAGATCACTCAGGCAGCCCAGGCTACGAGCGATTTTTTATTTTATTTTAAGTTTATCAGGGAAACCTACAGCTTAAATAACAATCGAAGCTTAGGTGTAGTTACAAGGTTCGAAAGCCAATAATGGGCTTCCAGATTAACACAGTAGGTTAGTTGTCCATTTGAAATTCAAGCCGATTAAACTTTTTTTTCCATACATTTTTGTTTGAGGACAGTTACATGGAGGGGTGTAAAAATATTTGTGAATGGGTAGAGAAAGCAGATGTAAAAAGTTTTATTCATCAATTTCATGGAAAAGGATTGATGCAAGCTTAATAACAAACTCCCAGTAAATAAGTACGTAGCTACTTTTATCAGCGTAGCTTTTTCATAAAGATAAAGATACATTTATTTGCGTAAATATGTGTCAATAATAATATTAATAATACAGTAACATGCATTATTACGGTCTTAAATATAACATTGTCGTCGTATCAATTTCGGCCCAACATGTTTTGCAGACTAGCACTGGACAGGATGGGTTGGCGTGTAAGAGAAGAGGTATTATGCCCAACAGTAGGCTCTATTTACGGGCGGATTAGATAGACGTTTTGCCGAGACCATTATACCATTTAACATTTCTAGTGATTGTAATAACTTAATATAGGTAGTAATAAGATGTGTTCTGTTCTGAGGGTCTGATGAATAATTAAATTGCGGCAAATCTTTCTTATCCCGTTATTACATTGATGAAATCTTATTTTAAAAATTAAAAAAAATAATCTTATACCTATTGAAAACCGGCCAAGTGCAAGACGGATTCCCGCACAAAGAGTTCCGTGCACAACATTTGATTTAAATGTTTCAAGCGTCTACCTATAGTCAGCTGTTATTATACCGAATGACAAACCGCAAAATATCGCGTTGTTTGTATGGGAGACCCACTTAAATTATTTATTTTATGCAGTTTTAGTGTTCTGTAATCCATTTAACTTTAAAAGTCAAACAGAATTTTGACAGTTCCGCCATACACTATCTGTCAAAAAAACTTAAAAACAATATGGTTCTTATGTAATTTGATATATTTCGATGATAAAAATATACAATAAAAAAAAAGTTAAATGGATTTCAGTCGGTGGTACATACAAGCCGGCTCTAATCAATAGCAAAACTAGATAATCTATATTCTATTTACTGAAGCGAACGACTAATTGTCAACATGTCAAAAATTTGGTTTTTCAATATGCCAAATTTACAACGCTGCATAATATTTATCAAAGTTATACAAAACGATGTGCCTAATAAATGCCATTAAGCAATAAACACAATAACACTGTTATAACCTGATTTATCCCTTACTCGCAGTTTATTTAACAAAATATTTAATTTTATCATGTAAATACAATTTGCTTAAGAGATCTGTGGCCAAAAAAATACCTAAAATTTCAGTGGTCCTCAAAATAAAAGCGATCCTACTGCTGCCAAATATGTTCGGAAAAACGCAACTAGCAAAGATGACGGAATTTTGTTCAAAGGCCGATTATGATCGATTATTTTATGCTAATGCGCTACGCGATGTGTAGGAAGAAGTATGGAGAGCTGACTACGAACCTCTTTTTTAATTAGAGGCAAAAAAAAAAGTAAGATAGCCACCCCGACGCCATATTTTTACTCACGACGATTGACGTTGTTAATGCGAGTGCAACTTCTCTAAGCTATTTTCTTTTCTTTTGTATTTGTTTTGTCTTGTTTGGTTGTCTGTCTGTTTTCCTTAAACAGTAGGTATAGGTCAGTTAAGTAAAGCTGGCACGTTCAACACATTTACACGTTGCGCTTGTGTCTGTGAATAGCGCGCGGCGTGACGTGTACTGCATGCGCATCATGAAGTCTGCCCGTCTCTCTTGCGCGCGGTCTAGCTTATGAGTGTGAAGGGGACAGTTATAGTTTTACTTTTACTACTGTTTATATATACAGCGTGATCTTTTTGGTATTCAACCGTATGTGCGTTTCAATGAGGGATTTTTCTGACATCTAAGAAAAGTAGTTCCAAATGAGCCGCTTTCAGAAGAACTAAAAAAAATGATACATCATCGAATAGGTCTCAGCGAGCTGAATAAAAGTTACTATGACGTCAACAGCCAAATGTTTGTCCTTTCGGAGTTATATTGTATTGAAAAAAAAAACTAACATTTTCATAAAAATAATAATAATAGTAATAAACTCACGCCCGTTATCCCCGAAGGGGTAGGCAGAGGCACCAGTCTCTAGAACTGGACCCACGTTTTGCCGAGTTTATTAGGTCCCAAACGTAACAAGTGGCAAGCCTGTTGCCGTTATCCGGGCACAATTTATTAGCGAATAGTGTTGCTGTACAAACAAATGTACGTAACTAAAAGTCATTGGTACATGCGTGGTTCGAACCCAGACCCTCATGATCGAGAAGCAAGGGTCAACCCCACTACGCCACCACCGCTTTCAATTTCAAAAAAATAACATGTATTACACATGGCTATTGGGCTGAGGTCCAAAACTGCATTCCTTTGACAGCCATTCGTTTTTTTTTCTTCTGAAAACGGCAAATTAGTCAGTAGATGGCATTTTTAAGACAGGGTTTTTGTTTTTCTAATGGGAATTGCCAGTTTATTCTGTGGTCTTTCCTCTTTTTTTCGGCTCTTGCATTTGATTGTGATTGGACTTCGAACAACTGCTACTGGTGCTAAAATCATGGAAAAAACGTTGAAGAAAAAGAAGAAGAATAGGAGACCAGAACATTCGCGTAACCACAATAGAAACCGAATGATGTTGCTCAGTTGATCACAGATTCCTTCCAGTTGATGAAATTACAGAACAGTAATAAAGTTTTTATCTGTGGCAAGCAATTAGAAAAAAAGGTAGGGTAATTCATCCAGTAACTGACCACTGAGCGTCCATTACCCTTTGTTACATAATTAAATTATAATTAAATTGTTGAGGATTTCTGGAACAATTATTTTCTGTTTTGGTAAAGATTTTCTTAGGTGAAATTATTTTTGTTCATGTGAAAATTTTTTGAAATTTAAAACTATTTTGTAACCATTGATTCCACCTTGTTTTTAATACTTTTCGCTCGAATTTGCTAAAAATATATTATAACAAGTAACCCATATATTTGTATTTATTTATCTACAACGCACCTATCTTACTAAAACCTAACTCTAGTCTACACTTAAACTAGAGTCGCATTTTGAATCAAAATCATATATTTTTAAACATCCTGTATAGTGAAATTGCATAAGTGTGAGTACTGTGAACGTGCCAGCTTTAGATAACAGACCTGTAGGTACCTACCTTAACCTATGTGGGTATACGATGCAAGCAAAGCTGCGTGCATGAGCTATTTTGAGTGACATGTAAGTTTGAGAGATGCTGTGTCTTTGTTTACCTTTAGTCATTCGCTTCAAAAAATAGAATATAGGTACATCTTTTTTAGGTCACCTGACTTAACAGGACGTTGAAAACGTGTGACCAAATCGGACTAAGTACGGAACAATCCAATGGTACCTAAATAACGATAACGGTGACGTTTCCAATTAACACTGGAGACGCGATAATTTCAGTGCGAAAAGTGTTAATTCATCGTGAGTAATTTGTATCAACGGTCTTATTGTTATGAATGCTGTTGCACTTGAGTGAAAAAATGAAATAGCAATGTGGCAATTTCTGAATTTCCGTGGTTTTCTTACTTTCCATTCATTTAGCTAACAATGTAGACGTTTGCCTGATGAAATAAATTATTATGTGCCTGTCATGTGCGTGATTGAACCAGATCTGGAAATATGTAACTATTGACGTGGATGGTACAAAATTATAACTGTGCCGGGCATATTGGCAATATTCCTGGGCCTAGAATCTGCAAATGCATTTTAGTACTATGACAGATGCATGACTGCGTCGATTTCATTTCATTGCCGCTTCAAATCGACGCGCGTATTCGTTATTACAGGCGTCAATGGAATCAAAAAACATGTCACGTGACCCGACCGCGTAACTGTAATTGAACTATAATGCACTATCAGAATAGGGGTCTTGGGCACTGTACATAAGTGTTGAGTGAGAGTCTTGCTGTTTGTCCACACTAGCCAGTACGTACAACGAGGTGTAGAAGACAAATTTTCTCTTACTACAATCTGATTGGGATGGTTTGGATGGAAGCTATACTTACGTGATCGTAAATTATATAAATACATTGCAATTTAGCGTGGCAATGCTGCCAGCGTACTGGGGACCTTTGGTCCAGGTGCTTTTCGGGGAGGTTTGTTAGGTTAGGTAGGGTTTTTTTATTTTTCTTAGTTTTTTCTGTGTGGGCCTTAATTACATATTTTACGTGTTGTCGACGAAACATTTGGTGGATTTTGTGCATGTTAATAATTTTTAGGAATAATGAAATTGAATTGATTGGAATATAATATAAAATACATTTATAATTTAGAAAAAACTGACAAGCAAACATTAAACATTGTAAGTTTTTGTGGGGTTCCGAAACCAAAGGGTAAAACGGACCCTATTACTGAGACTCCGCTGTCCGTCCGTCTATCTGTCACCAGGCTGCATCTCATGAACCATCATAGTAAGACAGTTGAAATCCTATATGTTCTATTTTGATTGCCGCTTTTGACCAAAAATAGTAAAAAAAAGAATAAAATAAATATTTAAGGGGGCTCCAATACAACAAATGTGATTTTTATGCTCGTTTTTGCTCGATATTGATAACGGCAACAGGTAGACGCTTGAAATATTTAAATAATATTTAGTTTTATATTCACTTTAAAATTAAATGATTAAATCAAAATAAAATTAATATTTAAGGGAGGCTCCCATACAACAGACATGATTTTTTTGCCGTTTTTGTAGACAATAATGCTACGGAACCCTTCGTGTGCGAGTCCGATACACTTAGCTGGTTTTTTGAGAAAAACATTGTCAGTTAGCCACAAAATATTTTTGGTTACAAAAGGTTTTTGATGTACATTTAGGATTTGACTACATATGAAAGGATTATTTACTGAAACATGGATTTCTAAATCGTGAATATCAAACGTTTATTGTCTATAGAGTTTTTAAAATTAAAACTGTTATCATGTATCTACATAATAAAATCTTCTAAAGACAAATTCTCTAGGTGCGACTTTTACTGACCACGCCACCACCGCAACTTAAAAACGGTATTTTCTTGGAAGAAAATACCACGTTTCCAAGTCCAAACTATACTTGCTTTGTTAAGAGAGAAAACACAGGTAGAGGAGTGCCACTAGAAATAATAAGCAATGACATACTTCCTATCCAACCTATACAACACAATGTAAGATAAACAGGTAGACAGAGAACAGGTACTTAGGAACGAGATCTTGTCCACAAATTTTGTGTTTTCATTTGAACTGATGTTGGTGTTGCAACCTGAACTCAAAACGTTGCTTGAAGATACAATTATTGTAATAACATAGACAAACCAGTCATCATCATCATCGTCATCATCATTCAGCCACATGAAGTCCACTGCTAGACATAGGCATCCATGGATTTCCAAAAAGACCGGTTGGAAGCGGCTTGTATCCAGCGTCTTCCTGCCTCCCTGCGTTCTTCCTCCCTGATGAGATCATCTATCGATCTTGTGATTGGCACAAATGTCTGCGTAAATTTTAGAGATCTATTTTTATCCCGAAAGCTGTAGAGTTCAATTCAGGTTGCCAATTTTGACTTGCTGGTACGGATAAAACGATATCAATTCAGATATTACTTAAAGAATGTGTACCAGCATGGACATGGGACACTTTATGTTGCAACTTTTCAAATGACTAAGCAAACGAGGTTGTATTAAAATGACTGACAAGACATAATATATCCTGAGTATAGAACACTGATGTGATGAGCCTGCTCAAGCTAATCACTTTTTACTCTTGACTTGCAGAGCATCAAATGTTGCAAGGTGTAATAAATTTACATGAATATTAGATCCTGATTATTCCTTGAAACAAAATATCACCAGCGAGTTGCATAAATAGCTAATGTAGAGCTAACAAGTCACGACATACAAGTTTGACAAGTTTTTGAGTGCTTGAAAATAAGTGACTAAAATGGCATGTTTAAGAAGCTAAGAGTCAAACTTACCTTTTACATTAAGCTGTGACCGATGAGACATCAAAAGGTGACGTCGAAAGGAACAGAATTCACACACAAAACAGAAGTAAATAGGAAAGTTTGCACCAATCTGGTTCTAGACTACCGCTATGCACTTACAAAGCACAAAGCACAAACTTAGCGAATGGGCTATCAAGCTCTATTATCACTGGCCACTTTTCTCTTTTAATCCTTCTTGGAAAACTTAAAATTAAGAAGAATACGTAGTGTGTTCGTTTTTTAAACAGTTCGTTCGTCTCGTTTTGTCTGGTTGGACCGGTATCGAGGCGCGCGCTACCTGCCTCGGTCCCGCCAACTATTCAACTGTCTATCTATAGCTCATATAACCACACTTGGATTTTCCGTTAGTGTGTGTAAGAGAAGGCTCTGTCTGTTGGACTCGGACATAAGCATGCTGGGTTGCCAACGTTTTTGAAGCTACGACGTTGTAAGATTTTGAGTTCCTTTTTACGTGTAACGTCTTTCAGTTTGGGTCCTTGAGGGTCACTTGTAATGGGGGTCATGCTGTAACAACATGTTGTGTGCAAATAATTTCTAGTACCTGGGTGACCGAGCTTTGCTCGGTACTTTTTTGCAATATAAAATATGTATTATAAAATAAAAATAATCCTTTTTCAACAAAAAAAGAACTTGGAAAAAAAAGATCATGACTCGAACCGGGTCTCTTGAAATCGGCCCGAAACGGTCGCCCGTTTTCCCGTCAGAACTATCCCAACCTTGCAGATGAATGCGAAAATTACCTCTGTATGTTATCATAGCAAATTTCAATTGCCTTAAAACACGGATAAAAAAACGTTTTCTAAAAATGTAACCTAGTTAGATCAATGAAATGCCCCCGAAAGCATCTGCCTACAAAATTTCGTGAAAATCGTTGGAGCCGTTTCCGAGATTCTCATTATATGTATATAAATATATGTACAAGAATTGCTCGTTTAAAGAGATTAGATAGATAGATATCGTTAAGTAGAACAACGTAGTCATTATTGAGATTCTCTTGATTCGTACCGCTAGATGGTGAGGCGACAACGTAACCTATCACACAGTTTGAGCTAAAAATTAACGCTTATTTAGACCTCGCGTGTAAAGCTAACGGGCGCGTAACGTGAAAAAGTTCACCTGTTTTTTTTCTAATCAATTAACATACTTTATAGATAGAGATCTACTTGATAAGCCTTAACTACGGACTGAAATGCACTAGCAGTGCAATAGCACAATCAACTGTCTGAATTTTATAGAAATGAGTTCATGCACTTGCCGCCAGTTACGGCATAAAGCCACGATTTTCATGTTTTGCCAGTAATAAAAGTTATCTTATTGACAAGCACACTAACGCATTTTCGGCTTAACTTAGGTATTTTCATATACTGGGTGTTGATTTGTACAGTTTAATCCGACTCATGGGTGGTTATTTACATGATACTGAAACGAAAAAAAATAAAAATTTTTTTTTTTTTGTAAGTCAAAGTCACCTAAAAATCATAAAGTTATTATATGGTTTAGCTTCTATCGTTTGTACTTGAAGGGTCCGGCGGGGGTTTCGCGGGGCGGAGCGGGAGAGAGCGTCCGCGCGCGTGCCACTGGGTGGTACCGTAGTAGGTCATAGGACTCGGTTGGCAATGACTGAGCTAAGCCATGATATCTGGCTCAGTTACCCACTAATTGTCATACTACCAGAGAGTATAAAAGGTTTCGCGATCTATTGCTCCCAACGACACAGTTCGTTTGCTTAGCGTTAAGAGCGGTCGCCCGCTCTCCGCTATTGACCTGCCCGCCCGCTCACACAGTGCGCGTGTATTTTGCCGGCGTGCAACCACCCGATCTGTTTACTAATACTGTTTTATTTTCCTTTCAGTGCTCGTGCTCGCTCAGCCTGCCGGATACTTCCAAGTAAGTGCCTCGGCCTTTTTTCGCTAGGTATTTACTCTCTTTGTATCTGTTTTTGATTTCTCCTTATCTCTGTCCCGTTATTTCGAAGTCTCTGTGCTCTCACATCCCCCTCCCGCCCCCCTGCCGATGGCAGGGGAGCCGCCGTTAGCTACTTCAGCCACTATGGCCGCCCCCCGCCCCTCCCGCTCTCTCCTCAGTGTTTTCCTAGAGGAGCATAGGCTTATAGAAGCCTATCGCGTATTCCTCGATAGCCACGCTCCCGTGGAAACCCCCGACTCTCCAGAGTCCCCCGCCCCCGTAGCCCCCGACTCTCCTGAGTCCCCCGCGACCGACATGGAGACCGACTCCATCGCCGGCTCCTCGCGCTCCCGTAAGCGATCCGTATCGCAACAAAGTTCAGAGTCAGCAGACTCCCGGAGCCACTCTGAGACCAGCACCGTCACTGGTGACCTGGCCTCAGAGGAGGCATTCAAGAAGGTCATTTCACGTAAGAAGAGGCAGCGAAAGCTAGCCTGTTTGAGGAAAACTCCTTCCGCGACCACCGTATCCGCCGCGACCTCCGCCCCTCCCTCCCCCGCAGCCCCAGCTCGCTCCCACTCACCCCTCGCCACAGGCGCCGCCGCCTTGGTGACCGCCCCCCGCCCTCTCATGTCATTAGAACTAGATGCCCCCGCGCCGGGCAATTCCTTTAAAAATTTCTCCCCGCAGCCTCCGAAGGCTAAGTCCCCGCCGCCTGTGTACCTCCGTGATAAGGCCGCTTGGACAGCAAGGTACCTACCTACCCAGTCGCGTCCCCACACCTCGCGTCCCGCCCCGCCCAAATCCCACTCGCAGGACCAGGCCACGGCCGACCTCAGGTTGATCGGCGCCGCGATAGCAAATATAGATCTCGAGGAGATTGCGATTCTAGCGCACAAGCTACGAGTCGCATCTACCCCAACGGAACGTCTGCTGGCTCTGGCTGATCACAGCCATATGCTAAGTAGCTAAACTTAGTTAAGTTAAATTTAATTTTAAATTAGCTAAGCTATGCCAAATCCCCCGGTCACTTTGACCGCTCTCGTTCCCCCTCCCGCCACCACGGGACGAATCAAACCTAGGGGCGTCTCGCTTGTTTCGTACAACACACGCGGTCTCCGCACTAATATTCATGAGCTTAGGGAATTCGTTAAAGGTAACGAAGTAGATCTTCTTTTAGTACAGGAAACCTTCCTAAAACCCAACATGCGGGGTCTCAGAATTCCCAAGTACTCTCTTGTCAGGAATGACAGAGCCGACGGCCGACGAGGCGGCGGCACTGCCATTTATTTCAAGAGATCACTTCACTGTTCTCACATCCCCACACCAGCCCTCACTAACATGGAGGCCACTATTTGTAGATTAGCGATGACCGGACATCCATCTCTAGTAATAGCCTCCATCTATTTTCCTAGCGGATCAATTCCGTTAAGAAGCGACTTCGAAGCCATTCTTGCCCTAGGCGCCCACACCGTCATGTTTGGTGATTTTAACTCCAAACATGAGCTGTGGACCTGCCGACAGACGACCACCAGTGGTATTGCACTGCTTGGCATAACCGAAGCACTAGAGATGGATGTCCTATGTCCTCTCTCACCAACTCACTACCCCGATCAGACCACCATCCCCCCCGACATACTAGACTTCGCTCTAGTACGCGGCGTCAAATTAAACCTTAGGGCAATAGAATCTCTTGACGACCTAGGTTCCGACCATCGACCGGTCTCCCTTCAGCTAGGGCCCTCACCACACACCTCACCCTCTACTAAAACCATTACCAACTGGGACGGTTTTAAAAACTCCCTTGTTTCTGCTCTAGCAGCCCCAGACTCCCCTTGTGCATTCACACCCGACTATTTCGATAGTACGGACAAAATAGATAGCGCCGTAGACTCCCTCACGTTTTTGGTCCAAACAGCCATTCGTGACAGCGAGCGAGTAGTACCGGTCCGCGACCGTAAACTGCCTCTCGCTGTCAGGAATCTGATTAGAGCCAAAAGAGCCAACCTCCGTAGGGCCAAGCTCTACCCAACTCCTGAGTACAGGAAACGCGCCAATGATTTGCAGAAGCAAGTCAGATCTCGACTATCCGATCAGACCAACTCTAACTGGGCTGACCTCATGGAGACCATAACCCCCACCCACCAGGCTTATTATAAAATAGCTAGGGCTCTACGCGTAGACGCGATCACCCACACCCCTCCCTTGACGCGTAGAGATGGCACCATCGCCTTCGAGGACGATGAGAAGGCCGAATGTTTCGTTGACAGCATTGAATCTCAATGCACGCCCAGCACTCAACCGTGCGACCCAGCTCACGTGGACAAGGTTGAGGAGGAGGTCCGTAAAAAGACCTCCCTTCCCTCAACCGACGTCCCCATTGCGGTGGACACAGACGAAATTCAGTTTCTCATTAAAAAACTTAGACCTAAAAAGGCCCCAGGAGCGGACGGTATTGCCAACCTAGCGCTCAAAAATTTCCCCAGTCAATTACTAATTTTGTTAACTATAATTTTCAATGCCTGTTTTGAACTGTGCCACTTTCCATCCGCATGGAAAGAGGCGACAGTCATAGGAATACCCAAGCCGGGTAAGCCCTTAAATGTAGCGTCTAACCATCGCCCTAAATTTAGTTAGTCTCCTAAAAGCCATGGGCAAGCTTTTCGAGAGAGTAATCCTCGCCCGCATGCGAAACCACCTATTCCCGTCAGAGGGTCCCCCCATTATCATTCCCCACCAATTTGGCTTTCGTGCTGGGCACTCTTGCCCTCAACAGGTCCACCGCATAGTAGAGTACATTTTGAAAGGTTTCTACTCTAGGCGCGATAAATCGGTAGCTGTATTTTTCGACGTTGCAAAGGCCTTCGATAAGGTCTGGCACGCCGGATTAGTTTATAAATTATATGAGCTGGGTCTCCCCGACAGACTTGTCCGCGTAATAGATAGCTTCCTGAAGGACCGGTCCTTCCGCTTCAGACACGAGGGGGTACTCTCGTCCCCACGTCCTCTCAGAGCCGGAGTCCCGCAAGGCTCCGTGCTCTCCCCCCTCCTGTACATCTCGTACACAAATGACATCCCCATCCCAGGCAATGGGGTCCAACTGTCACTTTTCGCCGACGACACCGCACTCTATTTCAGAAGTCGCAACATGTCATACATCCATAAAAGGCTACAATCCGCGGTCGATGAGCTAGGAGCCTGGTTCAGGCTGTGGCGCATTGAGGTCAACCCAGAAAAGAGCACAGCAGTGCGTTTCGACCACAAACGCAGGAGGGGTCTAAACGACCCCCCCATCCGCATGTTAGATACCCCAGTCCCCTGGCGAACATCAGCCAAGTACTTAGGAGTTACCTTAGACAATAGACTAACTTTTAGGACACACATCCGGAAGGTAACCCGAACCGCTCGTTTTTACCTTGGCCGCCTATCTTCCATGGTAGGCAGACAAAGTAAAATGACAGCCTGAAACATGCGCACGCTCTACAAAGTTTGCATTCATCCCGTGATGACCTACGCGGCTCCCGTTTTCGCACACGCGGCCCCCAATCTCATGTATCAACTTCAGATAGTCCAGAATAATTTCTTACGTAGGGCTCTGAACGCACACTGGTGCGTCAGAAATGCCGACCTCCATCGGGATATGGAGATTCCAACTATCCAACAGTTCATTAAATTCTAAATTCAGCGCGGCTGAAGAACACTCTAACCCCCTGATCCACGAATCAGTACATTACTCTCCCCCCACGACTAACCCTCGTTACCTGGTGTGCAGGCTGAGGAACGTTTTAGTCGACCCACCCGATAAGCTCTCATCCGACCTAGACCTCCTCCTGGAGGCCCAGGCCCAGTCAGATGTAGCCCTCGCTCCCAACAGTGTCCCCGGGGACACTACTCTCACTTAATTTTTCTTTCTGTCACTATGTGACGAATCCCCCTAAGCGGTAGCTCTAGTGAGCTCCGCTGTGCGCCCTCCTCGGCCTCGAGGGGGGTCGCTCATGATGTAGGTTGTGTGGTGTTTAGTGGGTAGGCGCACTCTGTGAGTCCCACATTGGCAGCACGGCCGGGCCCGTGCTGTTATGCATGAGCATTCACCACCTCCCTCCCCCGTGTCTTCCGGAGGGTGCCCTTTATAGGGCTAAAAAAAAAAAATTGCTCCCAACATTCCTTTTTCGGCATCCGAAGTGTACACAAGTAATTAGTCGTCAACCTGTTATCACCTTAAGTGCTTTAATAAGCCCAAGACGCGACGCATGTTTATAAGTTCCAACTTGCCTGTGACCTGCTATTTTGCAATGGACTTTGAAGTTAAAGGTATGTATTATTAATTTACTTCACTATTTTGCCTTTTCCATCTACATTTTTTTTTAAATAGATTGCTACGCCAACGTGGCATTTGTTACGTATTTATGTCTATATTTTTTATGTTGAAGCTTTTACTTATGTTTGTACCTACTTGTACCATTCAATTTATAATGTCTACTACTAGGTCTTCCCAAATTTAGCTGCGCCGTGCTGCGTCTGGTGCAGCCAGGTGCTACGCGCATGATCGCGTAGCAGGCGCGTAGCACTTCCTACGAAACATGTATTTTGATCCGCTTTTAAAAAATAAATAAAAATAAGTTTATTTTGTTTTAGATACCTACTACTATTAAGTGTTCTTTCAATAGAATGCTTGTACTACATGCTTGGCTGTCTATTAAAGACAGAAAATCTGAACTGGAGCGATGGCATCGAGTTTTTCGAGACCTGAGACAATGGCTGCCTAATGTTGAGAATTACATTGCTGATGACTTGTAAAAAAAGACATACTAAAGTTTGTACAAGATTGGTTGCTATTTGGAAGCTCCTCTCACGCAAGCATTCTCGCATGGTCTCTAAGTACGGACGGAGACTGGCTGAACGAAATTGAAGTTTGCGTTCTGCCAACTTGTGCAACAGTAAGGAGCCACAACCATGGACGTATATAAGGTCCTTGGCCACAACACCCACCGGCCATTACTGGATTAGATAAAATCCTTATTGACAGATGTCATAATCTGCTGCAGTATCTTTCGTCGGGATACAAAATTAATAAAGAGTATTCTCTAGAAACAGCACGTAGTTGCTATCTATCCATGATACAACTTGCCATCGTCTGTACATAATTAAGGTCCTCATGCATGGGTCGGAAGTAATTGAACACACATTATTGTCAATAGGTGAGTTTTCAGAAGAGGCCGCCAAATCTTGTAATAAATTAATTAAACTATTTAGGCGTGACAACACGAGGAAAATGTCTCGAGTTGTCACAAACACCGACTTGATGCATAGACTTGTCCTTAATTCGGATCCTTATATTTCTAGTGTAAGAAGGTAACCACAGCAGAAGAAGTCTATTCTATCAAAAGAAGTATTGAATTTGATATCGGTTTAGAATAAAATGTAAAAAATAACATAGGTATTTATGGTATTATGTAAATATTATATTTTTTGTCCATTTCTGTGTTTGTACTTGGGTGTTAGTTAGGTATTTACTTTATTTGTAATATAGAATGTAAATAGTAAGGTTTGATAGTTATTAAGTTGCAAACCTTTTTTTGAGTGCAATAAAAATGCATAATTTTTTAAATAAAATAAGCTATTTAACATTATTTTGTTTTTTTTATTTATTGCGTCATAGCTTAAAGTATTAGAAAACACCATAATAACAATAATCAGCTATGACAACGACAGTCATTATTATCGCGAAACCCTATGACCGCTACTCTTAGGGCGTGGAACCACTGTGGGGCGCCGCGAAACGGGGATCTCAGGTGATTTCACTAAAAAAATTTATTTTATATATTTTTTTTGGTTCATTATCATGTAAATAACCACCCCTGAGTCGGATTTAACTGTACAAATCAAAACCCTGTATACCACTTATTGTTGATTTCGGTGTTATTGCGTAATTCTACTAATTTTGTAATTTGCCTAATGTTTTTGTAATTTGCCTTGACTCGTAATTTGCCAAGTCCTAAGTGGGGATCACATATGAGACACGGTCGTAATAACGTTAAAATTAAGCATTCGCTAAACGAGATAACAATACAGACAATACTTAGATAGAAAAAGCTTAGAAAAATTATTATTAGTATAGTCAGATATCTTCTGATATACAGTCAAAATAAGACATTCTTAATTGTATGGAATCAGGCGTTACTTTGCGGCAATCCATAATAGTATTCAAATGTGAAAATTACTTTGCTAAATTCCGCCAAAATCCCACAAGCACCATGCGTTTAGTTAATGCACCGCCTTCCCTCCCTCTTTTTCAAGCAGAAGCAAGACACGAACGCACTACCACCGACACCAATACTTGTGTGAGAAAATGCGATGTTTTTCAACTCTAACACTACGCATCCTCAGGCTCACAAGTGTGAGCCTGAAGATCAATGATATTCTTAATTAGTTAAGTTATAACATTGAAAAGAACAATTTAAAACCATTGTTATGGTGAGCCAATTGACCCACCAAAATTCTACAGGCTAATCATCATCATCATCATTCAGCCACAAAAAGTCCACTGCTGGACATAGGCCTCCTCCATGGATTTCCAACAAGACCGGTTTGGAAGCGGCTTGCATCCAGCGTCTTCCTGCCACTTGGATGAGATCGTCTGTCCGTCTTGTGGCTAATCGTCCCAGGCTAATACTGTGATGTAAAATTATGTTACATTTATTTTATTTATTTACAAGATATTCTTGAGAAAATTTTGATATCGACGGTCCAACAGTACAATTCACTAAGTGTAGGTAATTTTTAATCAAAATGAGATTTTGCTACCATTTGCTGACAATTTGCGAATGCTTACAAATTATATATTACGTCCAAAAACACAAGCTTGACCTATGTCTGAGACAAGTTTCTGATAACATTACTCCAGTAATTAAACACTTATAACTTAATATATAACTAATTGGTTTTTTTAAACTGGTTTACGGTTAATCTAATGATCACGTGTCTTACTGACATTTCTTAATTAGTAACCGAAGATAGAGTCGCGTCATGACCTTAAGACAATATAGCGTTACCTTACTTCTCTGTTCGCTGTTCTTCCCAGGGTATATTGCCAAAATAATATAACGGATATTATCCGAGTACAAATGTAAAACCAACAAAACCGTTCACCGCACTATCTGAGCGGACCCCTCCCGCACATATTGTGTTTGTAAAAATGTACGTACATAACATAAACATTTACATAAAGGCACAAACATTGCTTCTGGCCTAAAGCTAGGATTCCCTGAGTTGTGATATCGATATCACAGCGATATCACAAACATGTAAACACCCAAGTTTTCTTATTCTTATTTTTATTCAAGATCTGGGAGTTATTTTTAGGGTTCCGAACCCAAAGACGAAAACGGACCAATTACTGAGACTCCACTGTCCGTCCGTCTATCCATCCGTCCGTCCATCCGTCCGTTTTTTAAGGAAATAGGAATTCTTACGCTCGCTTGCCAATATATATTCGATAATATAATGTATGTGCGAAAAAACATAACAACATTTAAATTAAACAGGGATGTCCATAATGTTAACACCAGAAACCGAAACAAACTTGCCTTATCTAAATTCAGACTAGCCAAGGTAAATACATCATTTGTAGGATATAGTGTACGTTTTTATAACAAAATTCCAGAAAATATACTATCCCTACCAGCAAATAAATTTAAATGTTTTATTAAAAATGCGCAAATGTAAAAAGGCCTACTATAGATTAGACGACTTTATGAATGATGTGAATCCTTGGCAGTAAACCAATTCCACAACGAGATGGTCGCTGGTGTTCCGTAGATAATCATGAATATTTGTTTGTTAAATTTTACAGAAATGTACAGACGCTGTGATTGCATACCAAAAATATGCTATTATTATAGATAATTGACAAGAACTTTATCACACAAGTTTGTCAAAGGCCATGCGAATGGTGGCGCGGTGGCCGGGTCGCCTATTTCCCTCAAATATGGTTGAGACTGGCGATGGCTGACCCCTGCGTTATGCTCGTGAACGGGTGCCGTTCGTGTGTCTGGCCGCAGCATTGGCGTTTTCATACTTATTTAAGAAAATCAAATAATGTTTGACATTGCAAGTATTGATTGCACTCATGGGTCTTGAATTTTGACATTCTTAGGTAGATAGGACATTCGTACCTACCAAACTTTGTATTAGATTTAAGATGTTTTGAGAAAAGATGGTCAGAGTGGAGTTTTTTTTTTGCTGCCTTTTTCTCCACTACATTCGGCCCTAAGGCAGCGGCTAACATTATAATTTTATGTACATTGACATTCAACAAGCAGAATGTAAATTCTTTACGTTGAAATAAATTTCTCATTTCTCATCAGCAGATTGTATCTCATGAACCGTGATAGATAGACAGTCAATATTTTCACAGATGATGTATTTCTATTGCCGCTATAACAACAAATACTAAAAAGCTGAATTAAATATTAAAGGGGCTCCCTTCCAACAAACGTGATTTTTTGTTCGTGTTTGCTCGATATTGATAACGGCAACAGGTAGACTCTTGAAATATTTACGAATATGTAGTTATATATTCACTTACGTAATTAAATACCTATATCCCATACAACAAACGTGATTTTTTCCAATTTTATAATGGTGTGGAACCCTTCGGGCGCGGTCTCACTCGCACTTGGCTGGTTTTTTTTGTCCCCAGCCGGGATTCAAACCCGGGACCTAAATGTAAAATGCATTTTTTTCTAGTGTAGATATACAATAAATCGGTTGTAGCCTAGGCTGCATCAGTGATCTTAAACGATCACTAAGGTTAAGCAACATATGGCGCGTTCAGTCCATGGATGGGTCACCGTCTATGACTAACGCTAGTGGCATTTTTCCGAGCGGTTCCGTGCTTCGTAAGGCACGTTAAGCAGTTGGTGCCGGCTGCCGTCGATAGATGGCAGTCGTTAAGCCAAGTCAGAGGCCTTAGGGCGGCTTGAAAACTTCTGACAGTAAGACCAGCCACTAGTCTGACAGGCCTCCACCATTCCGGACTTGGCCCCCGTGGTGGAGTATGGCCTATACCTTCCTCAGGGAAGAGACCCGTGCCCCTTGGTGGGGACGAAAGGTCTGGTGATATTTATTATATCACCAGCACGCTTTCGTTACATTCGTGCCCGGGCATAATGGCAAAGTAACCGGGCACTGTACTTGTATGTATCTCATCATCAATATAACAAATCACAAAATAGTCGGGTAAATGAAGCAAAGCGACGTGGCAACACCGATAACATGACACGCATACGAAGCAGAGGCAGGCGAAGTAGGCTTGATGGCTACGGCACTGCTTGCTTCACAGAAATGTTATAGTTGGTCTTATTTTAGTTTATATAAAAAATCGAAACGTGGCTATCCTCTCGAAAGGCAATATGCTAGCAGAAGTTGAAATATATTTTACTAACAAGTGGTTTTATTGCAAAAATGAAATACAAGCTCAACTTGTTGAGTTACTTGATGTCAGGTCACTAGGGTCATTGCTCTATTTTCGAACCTCCCTTTGGGTTTACCAATCTAAGAGCCATGTATAGAATTGCATCTACCTATTTTTTGGTAAGAATGTAAATTTAACTTAGGGGTATCTACCTACCAAGTGAAACGCTAGGTAATTATAAAATTACGATTGCAGTCATCCAAAGGTTTTTAAGGATCAGTACTGTAAAAATAACAACGACTGGATATTTTTAGATTCATTTTATTTTCAATAACATAAAAATGTTATGATTTTTTTCCATTTTTTACATTTCGAAATAAATTTCAGTGGTTCTGGTGTGTTGAACGGATTGCTAGGTATCCACATAAACTTTAAAATTATACTACGTTTACAGTTTGGCAACCCATGATCAAGTTAAGTAGTCATGGATTTAATAATTTGTTTTGTCTTAATTTAACAGATTCTCCTTTCACTTATTTCCAAATGTTGCCTCTTATGTTTTGTACAAGAGCTTCAAAATCTACTAGTCACCCAAATGGTTCATTATATTAATCAACAAAATATTTATATATTGCAATCATTCACACATTTGGACAGATCATACGACTCGGTTTTTGTTTTTTTTTTAATGTGATATGCTATAATTTTTTGTGATATTACAGTTATTCGTCATTTTTATACAAATCAATTTCCATATAATGTATATATTTTGTTTAAATTACCTAACATGGGTAAATGTTGTAAAAAAAGTGCTATTTGGTCTCACAAAAAACCTTGCGTTGATCCATCCAACGGCAATATTTACTACAATAAATAGAACTAGCTAATTGGAATTGAAGGTCCCTTAAAAGTATGCATTATTTTATCACAAAGCAGTGGTCAACTAGACAGTATTCAATCTCCATAAACAGTAAAGTAATAGTACAGTTAAAATTAAACAATACTGTTTCATTTTATCTTCAAAATCTTCGAGTGCAAGTTTTAGCTTTTGTTTAATTCTCTTTAAAATAACGTACAATTTTTAAACAAAATTATACGTCTGTACTTGAATAATTGACCACATCTTTTTATAAAGACTAATTTTATTGATTTCTGTAATAGTTTACTAACCCTATAGAGGCGTCCATATTCATAGCGTGAAAAAAGATGCGCAAATCACCAATCTTTTTTACATAAGTTAGTGAAAGAATCAAGACAGGTTTACATACAACTATAAGTTAGAAAGATTTTAAACTGTCACTAAAGTTATCCCTGAAATTTACAATACAATGAATGTATGACGTAGTGATTATAAATTAATTTTATGGGAACTTAATTCCATTTAGAGATTTCCTTGACCATCGACGATTAGCATACCAATTGTATGCGAAACGCTTAAAACTCATCGTACGTTAATGTATTGATTTAATTAAACCAAACACTTGTTTAATGCAGGTACGGTTTCGTAAAATTGCATGTCAATCGTCGATATAAGAACCAAACATTTGAAAATACGTGAAACAAGCAATGCTTTTCGATGCTCATCTTTTCTTTTATGTATGATCATATTCTTTTAACAAAGGCCACTATTGCTTTACGCTACTTAAAATAATTTTAACTGAAACTATGATTTATTATTACTATTATAGCTTTGTGAATTTGCTTCATTATTGCTTTTATCACTTGTGTTTCATTGTAATAAAATTCTTTAAAATTGTAACAACAAATTAATTACTAGGCGCTTTAGATGAGCAAAGAATTTAGCATAATAATTTCACTGTAATTTTTCTTGGTGTTTGCGTAAATTTCCCTAAAATATATGCTTGTGTAGAAAGTGACTCGACACTTTCATACTTAACAAGTAAAACTACACAAATTCATATTTTGAGTAAATTTACGTGATAATTTTGTATGTACATGTAAAACCATGTGTAGATCTCTTTTAATTTAGTAACTATGCTAAACTGGCCATCATAATAAGTATCTGCCATGTTCACGTAAGTAGATATAACTAGATAATATTATATTCTTAACTTAATTCATATTTACAAATAATACAGTTCAATTACTAGGTATTTATAGAAATTAATATATATTTCTATCATTCTTCGTCTCCACATAACGCAAAATAATTTAACAGAGTCCATTTTTGCACTCACATTTACAATAAACATTTCCGTAACTAGTTTTTTACCATTTATCTCAAATGAAAACTTGTTTTATAGTATATCACCCAATAAGCGAGTAAGACTATACTCACAAAATCTACTAGATACCTTATCACTTAAAAATGCAGAAATATGCGTAAACGACAAGGAATACAGTTAACGGCATTGAACATTATAGTTCACTCGCTTCAAATAGGAACTATAAGATTCACGATGCCTCTAAGCGGTGACACGCAGCCTCAACAACGCCTTACTCTATATTTACATGTTGTTAATACAATACTTGTCACTACTCTTGGGTAGGAAAATAGCGAGTTCGAGTCAAAACTATTTGCCCGTACACATACCGACTCACAATAAGTCAACTCCTATGTACAAAACAAACTATGGTCACAAACAAAATCAAAACACTACTCGTTTAACTCTATAAATTTAAGATATTAATGAAACTTTATGTTACTATCTTACGCTAGAGTTTTAGAATATAATGAGCTCTTCTGGCACCCTAATTATGGTTGCCATGAGCCTTGCGAGGAACTATACATACATGCACAAACCGCGATGTCTATGGCCAACTTGATCGTCGTGCCTCACGTACAATACCTATACGCTAATTATTCCCCCATCATCGACGTTTAAACGACCGAAGCTCGATATATTTGTACGTGACAGCGGCAAAATAAAATCCCAATTCATTGATTTCCTAACAACGCACAGAACAATACAATTCGAAAACAAGAGGTTATTTGGTCAAATTCGTTGTAACATTCCATTTTAGGCGGCGTTCAGAGCTGTCGCGTACAAAACGCTCGAAAATAGGAGAAGAAACTAAAATCTAGTATCACAATGGCGGCCTACGAAAGTAGTTTGAACAAATCATCGGGTGATTTGCGTCACTCGAACAAAGCTAGCAGGTCATCAGAAGACGGCGCCCGCCCCGGCGGTAGGTGGCTACCAGCTGACGACGAGGACGACGGTGGCGTTGCCAAGAGCTCGCCGAGGGCTGGTGTGTCCAGATATGATAGCAACTCCATCGGGTCCACGCTCGTTTCAGGCAACAACTGGAGATAAAAATAGTATTAGCTTCATGACAAATTAGGCCTTAAATATCGGAACTTTTTTAACTCGCAAAAAACTTTAAGTGCAAAGCACTAACCCATTTTCTTTTAAGGAAGTTAGACTCAACATAAGTATCCAAAATGTAGCGTCAAATATTTCAACAAAAACCTGAAAATTTAGCAAATGCCTAAAACTTACGTTGAGATTGTCCGTGCCCTCTCCGTCGATAACTGCTGCAGGGTCAAAGTTCAGGTCCGACGGGATGTCCACATCCGTCAGGGTGTGGTGGTCCACTGAAGGAGGGCCGGGCGTGTGCGCTGATCCCGGCGTATGGGCGCCACCGCCTCCAGGTGTGTGTGCCGACCCCGGCGTGTGAGGAGTGTGCGGGGTGTGAGGCATCTGGGAAACAAAAATTAAACCGTGAGGAGTTTGTAAAAATCCAAAATACATGATAGGTAATAAAAAGGAAGCTCAGGATTTGACTTAAGTTTTGAAATAAGCAACAACTTCGAGGGAGATATGCGTTCCCATTAAAAAATACTACATAGAATTACAAATACTGCAGTCAAAGTTGCCAATCCTTTGTCTTAATGTTTTATTTTATCAAAGTTTTTTTTATGTTTTGTACCATACTGAGAGAGTTAAACAAAATTCTCGCATTGAGTTCATAAAGAAGAATTGAGTTGAGATACATAAAAAAATATTACCAATACAAAGTATTTACATTGACTTACTATTTGATATGTAAGTGATGACAAAATTAAATCGAAAAAAATGTCAAGTAGAAGCAAATTTTGTACCTGATCATTCAAACTCTTCTCCATAGCGTTCAAGGGGTCCAGTGAATTGACACTATCATTCAAATGCGACAACGGTCCGTTTCCAGCGTACTCATTACTACCCGGACCGCTATTCATTCCAAAATCGTAGTTCTGACCAGAATTGGCATTTCTATTCTGACTGCTTTGATTGTAAGAGTTGATCATGGAACCGCTGGCAATAGTGTTCATGTCAGGTGGGAGGTACGGGGAGAGGGCCTGGTCCCAGTTGTTCATTGTCGGCATGTTCATGGATCCTGGTGACATGGCTTTTCCTCGTTTGCCGGTACTTTCGTTGCTGTCGTCTTCTTGCTGCAAAAGAAAGGTGTAAGTCAGTCCCAAATAAAATAGCTAGATCTATCAATCTCGATAAGAACGTTTGTACAGAAGAATGTTTTAATGCCTGTAGGTATGCTTACTTTAATGCCCGATGTTGCTGGATTCTTAGCTGCTTTCCAGTTGGCTCCACTGTCTATTGTGACATCATCGACGTCTGACGTGTTCAGTGTATTGAGGATACCCCACATGTACTGGTCGACTTCAAGTCCTTCTAATTGCGCTGGTTTACTGTAAATAAAAATTAGGAGATAAGTTAAGTACATGGCTGCTTTTGTTTTCAAGTTAATATGGCAGGTATAAAAAGGTAAAGGTGGTGAATAAATAAAGGGCGATTAATGAAGTACATTGCCTTATTAAAATGCATTGACTTACTTGCAGACCGGACACCGCCATGACCCCCGTTCGCAGTTTAATTGCAGATACGATTCCAAGTCGAAGCACTGTATGTGTTTACATTCATGTCCGCGCGCAGGTAGAGTTATCTTCTTAAACGTTATAGGACATTTTAGTGACACCTTCAACGCCGTTTGTTCGATGTTGTCTCTTTCGTTGTTAGGATTAACGTTGTTGCTATTCGTCGATGTCTGGTTGAAGTTCATCTTGATTTTGGCAATGCAATGGTCTGCTGTCAGAAGTCTCTTTCGTAATAACCCTTGAAGGACGCTCCTGACACTTGGTCGATGAACTAATTGTAAGACGAATAGATGCGACTGGAAAAGTACTTTTTTTATGAGTAAAACGTGTTGTTTTTATTTCAATTAGAGGACAATGAGAGGTGAAGTTTGAACAGCTGTTAGCTTATTTATATTAGATAATACTCACACAACAGCAAGCAGATACAGTGATCTGTATTGTGTTTCTGCCAGGTTGGCAGACCTCTTTCAGGTACAATGGTTTGTGGGATGTCTTGTTCTCGCCTCTGTCGATCATAAGCGGCGTTGCGTTGACCGACACTTGGACGCTGGCTGGCCAATTTGTGTTCATCAGTCGATCCTCATGGTGGAAGCATTTCAGTTGTAACTCAAGATCGGATCTATGGATATTAAAAGAATTATATTAGAACCTCAAAATATTAATTATGTTATATCTCATTCGGTTTATGACGTGACAGTAATTTTTTGTGCTAGTGAAAAATACTTACCTCCATATTAACGTTGAGTGGACCGTCGGTTTCAATTGGAATACATGGTTGCTTACAGCTAAATTATGTTCTAATCTAAACGGTGGTAATATTATACCATCTCTAACAGGGAATGTTAACCGGAGCTCGTCATCTGAAAATAAAAAAAACATAGCGTCAGAATATTGTACTAAAGTTCAAAACTCTTTGAAATGACATAACTTTTATTTATCTTTTAAATTATTGGCGTAACGTTTACTTACTTTGCATGCTCATCGGAGGTTTGAGGTCATTGAAGTGGGGTTTGACATCAGCATTTGGGCTTATGTACGGTGGCATACTACTGGCCGGCGTTAACGGAGGCGTAGGGTTGCCAGGCAAAGGACTGTGCTGGTAGCTCATGTTTGTCCTCATGGCCACCTCTTGTGCGAACTGGCCACTATACTGTCCCCCATATTGGCCATTGCCCCCTTGGTGCTGAGGGAACTGGTTAGTCACACCACCATTGAAATACTGTCCTTGGTTGGAGTACGGGGGAGTTGATTGCCTCATAGCCCCTCGCATTGCTGGACCGAAGTTACCTGATGGCCCCAGGGGTTGCTGCGGTGGGTACTGCCCTTGGAAGCCGGGCCGGCCCCCATAGCCTTGCGGGTATGGAGACTGCCCTGGGCCAAATCCGGGCTGTCCACCCATGTACTGCGGTTTTCTTTGACCCATGAGCATCGTGCCGGATGGGTATGGCGTGTGCCGCCTCTGGTACCCTGAAGGCATCTTTGCTCCTCCGCCCATTTGTACCGGACCCATTTGCGAGGACATCATATTAGCGTGCATGCCCATATTGGCCATTTGTGCCATTGGGTTCATACCGTTCATTGCGGCGTTGCTCATTTGGCTCATGCCGGTCATACCGTTCATACCCCCGTTTCCACCCATCCCCATATTGGCCATAGCAGGGTTGTGGCTGCGCTGCTGCTGCCCATAGCCGTTCATCGCACTATATTGGGGGTTTCCCATGCTCATGTTGTTTTGCATCTGTAAAACGGAGAACGTTGAGTTAATTAATGGTCTTCGGAATCCAATGACGTTCAGACCAGTAGTGACATAATAAAATGCCACCTGCTACGTAAACTAAAGCTTAATCTCGATTTTTTATGGTATCAGTGTCTCCAAAAGTAAACGCCGTCCTGGGAGATCTATTATTGCTTTGTGCTGTCTCTACATGAGTCACATTCCGGTCAATACCTGGGAGAAAGTCTGCGAGTCCTGCATCGCGGCCGTGGTGGCCGCGGCGACCATCGCGGCGGTGGCGCCGTACTGCGCGTTGTCGCCGCCGCCGCTCATCCCGCCCGCACCGAAGCCGGAGCCATAGCCGCTGCAGAAGAAGATAATGGACTTTGTTACTTATTTTATTTCCCGAAGTTGTGCTTGCTTTATTTTGTGAGGTAATTGTAATGTAATGCAGTCTGTTAAATGAGCTTGCATGTGTATGGTTATGGTACTGCATACCAATATTTTCTATTTCAAAATAAGATACGATATGAAAAATTTAAGCTAACCAAAAAAAATTACCAGGGTTATGGCAAGCGGCACAACCAGGTCTTCTTCTCTGAGACAGAGGTATGAGTTTATTATATTATATTTTTTATGCTGTAATGTTATGATTTTTTAAAATAATAATATGCATAGTGCTTTCACATTAAGAATTAAGCAAATACATAACCCTGAAAAATAGCTTTTTTCACCCGTGATAACGTTAAACCACTAGTTTTCAGTTTGTGGGATAGTGGTGGATACGTTGGGTTAATTGTTATTGCTGGTTTAAAATAGGTAGGTACGCGTTGTCGTGTCAAGGTATTGCAAAAAAATTAGAGGTAATGCATCAGTAATGTGAAACGCGAGTGAATGGTTAAGTCTATTGCTATTGTGCTACTTTTAGTTCAGCAGCCTCAAGATTAATGTGCCACAGTAATAATTAAGCAACCAATAGCTTCAATTATATGGAACTGATATATTAAAATTCGAAATCTGACCGTTACTATTATTTCACTCACGATACAGCAAGTTTCTATTGCGAATGGCCTTGCAGCGCTGAACGAACATTCCAAACGTTAGCGCGTCGATTATTAATAAACTAAAACTCAATATTCAACCCAAATACTAAAGTTATAAGATGGCTTTTTAATACACGTTCGAGATTTTATTATTTTACGAACAATGAGAAGAAAAAATCAATATGGACGTTGGAGCGACGCGCTCTTACCCCTGTGTTTCTCTCGGGATATGTTTGATTTTTTGTATGCCGGAGTGGGACCGCGATTCATGTGAACCGCTTTTGGGGTGAATTCCCGGGCCTTCCTGGAGCCCTTCCTAATATACCCATTCGACAAATGCACGACAAACACTCGCGTCGGCTACCCATTGTTACAACTCGTCTCTGTGTTGGTGATCGAACAATATTGGGGTTTTGTGTCGCTATTATGATATTATTTTAATGAATGCAACATTTGTGTACACAGAAGCCACGCACACTGTTTTACTCGTTGACAATTGACGGCTGCACGCAGTCGTTATGTGATCAGCTTCAAATCGTCAACAAATATGCAGAAAATGCTACTATGGCGAAGAATTAATTAAAGCACTTTAAGCAAACACAGGTTTCAACAAAATGTACAGTATTCTGATGATATGATTAACCTTAGTGGAAGACAAATACTCAAATACCCTATCATCCACAATTTGTATTTGAGTTTGCTAAAATGGAGATATAATTGTGTCATCATCACAAGCGACAACTATCAAACACAAGTCAACAGCGTCTCGACTACTCCGCTCTATTCATTGACAATCCGGGTGATTTACAAGGGTCTCCTTAGGTAAACGTGTCCCGACCTGGGAGTCTTTTTATAATTTCGTCTGTGCCTTTTTTCTTTTTGCCGTCCCAACATGCGTACAAGGTTGCGGCCCACAAAAAAATCTGTGTGTTCTGTATCCTGGATGCACTTTTTGTGCGAGACGTACCTACCACATCCGAATAATCACTGCTGCTCGCTCAAAATATTTGGGATCGTCAATGCGTATGGCCGACTCCGGTATTTCTTTTGAGACGATTCGAATAATAGCGGTTTTTTTACGAACTACAGAGCGGGTGCTCGACTGCACGTAAGCAGACAAACGTCTACCACTACATCAAGACACATACAATTCTTGCGTTTTCAAGTTTACGCTTAAGGTTTGTCTAGTCAATAGAGGAGCAAGCGTGTGAAGGCGGGATGAGCATGGACTCTCATGAAACGCCTAAATAAATCAATATTAAAATGAGCACGGCGGCTATTTTCAGAATATGCTGGAAGGTGTTTGGCAGAGTATTGAGAGATGTGTGAGTAACGTGCTCGTATTTTGATACATAGCTGCAGTTAATTTTAGATCGTTGCGCAGACGTGTCGGATTCCTAGTTAATTGGCAGTCGCGATAGTACTGTACTGAATCGAATAGCTGCTAAATGGTTGGATCGTCATGTTTTGTTGATGCTTGCGCGTATAATTATACAATTGGGGCTTTTTACTGCGTTTTCTTCGGTTCGAGTGTTAAATTAATTGTCAGTTTGGTATAGATTACTATCGGTTGGTAGCGTGAAGCCATGGCATGTCCCACCCTTGCTCGTTCGAGTTCGTCGACAGTTGGTCACCCTATTTAACCGACACTTCACATTGTGGCTTGTGCTCGCACACAGACAGAATTAGTATTGATGTAGTATTGGATCGATGAAATTGTGTAAACAGATACGAATCAGCAGTAATCTGTAGCATTTTAAGGGACCCGATCGGGCCAACATAACAATTGTTTTTAATTGTTATTTTCAAGGTCACAGATGACTTTATCGTCGCGATTATACCTATTAGATTGTTAGGACAGGTAAATCAATTGCTTCTTACATTTTTGTTAAAGTTGACAGACCAATTTGATCGTATCATTTATCGATCGCACCAGTACCTCTTTAACTTTTATACGACCACGTTCGTTTCTATCTCAATTTCGTCAATTAAGCTACGAGCGGGGCGATAATGAATCATGCCTCAAGAAGCGGATTCCGAGGGTTACAAATGGAGGCCGAATATGCCAGGATAAATACACCACAATGCGAGGGGTGGGTTAGCCGCCTCGCGGGGGTAAGTGGGCCCGGTCACATCAATATGGGCCTTTCTTCTAACGCCTGTATTTTTCCGACTATAATTTGTTGGTGAAGATTACATTTTTTCAATTGAACTTTTGATATGTTGTCTTTGAGCACTTTGTATGAGTTCAATTTCAAATTGGCTCCAGTTCCGTCACCGTCAATACGGTTTTCTTGACACGTGGTGTTACGATGCTTCGGGTTTGGTTGAGATGCATCCGCTACCCTGCTGTGACGCCTTTGAAAATTTACGTTTTGTCCCACGGTTGTTTGTTTATATTTCAACAAACTTGTTAACAGCTTAGGAAATTTATGTGCAGGCTTGGTATGAAGTTGTTTGTGGTGCAACAGTTGTATCTTTATAAAACAATCGATAGGTCTCCCTGCCTGTGTGCTGTGTACCCTTGAACTGAAGTGCACTTCCTGTTCACACAATCAAGGTACAAGCCCCCATTTTATTATTAACACGACTTGTATAAAGACGCCGCGAGTCGAGCAGGCATCGACAATATGTCGTCTGCAAAGGCGACTACAAAATTATAGCCGTTGCGAGTTGGATTCCAAATTAGCACCTGCCCTAACTTTTTATGGAATATTTTTATACGCATCTCTTATTTTATGTTTTGTTGGTGGTTTTTATTATATAATATTATTTAAAATTAAATCATAAATGAAATATATTTATTGCCTTACTAAACAACAGAATCAACGTGTAGCATTAATGGTATTAAAATTTTGTTTGTTTTTATTTCTGAAGTGCAGTCACCGCCTGCATTCCCAACAACGCCCCGCGTCTGTGAGGGTGTGCGCACTTGTGTGAGTGTGGCGCGGCTGTGTGAGTACCTGCATGTGTGTGAGTGCTCCGATCATCTATGTGCGTGTGAATGGAAGAGCACACACGTTTTATTTATAATTGCAGCGATGCGCGCTCGGCAATGTCACACATATTTCGTTATTATTAGAGAATTCAACTGATTAAATTGTGGAAATTAAAATTAAACGGTTCGCTTGTAATATTCAAATTAACATGATAAGACGAATTCACTGATAAGATAACATTGCTGCCTACAATACAACATCAAAATTTTTAGTGGCTTACCAACTTGCCATGATAAGGAAGCAGGTAGAAGTCACGTTTTACGCTCATTTGAAAAGTAAACAAAACTTTTCCGGGTTTTGGTTCAATTAAACATTCGTAACGCCTACCTACTTTTGCTCGCAAGACCATACATTTTTAGTTGAATCACTTTTTAAAAAAACATTTTAATTTTGCAGTTAAAAAAATCACTTGTTGTGGGTTCTTAATGAGATTCAACGAGACTTATCAATACACAACGATTCTGTGTAAACATGTTTTTTTCTAAATTTTTTCGTTTTCTGGCCTCGGCACTTCGTCTGCGGCCAGTTCGTTTTATTGCAAATAGTTTATAAAAGACTCACCTATTTGCACTGACTCGGTATCCTCCAGTCCCTTGCACAGGGTTGTTTTTCCAGCTCTCGGGAGCGTGAGCTCCCGCGTAGTTCTGTGTAGCGCCCGCGTAGCCGGTCGTAGCGCCCGTGTTCGCCGTTCTGACGACCAACGCGCACCCCCTGAAACCACGGAGGACTGTTGTAGGCAAGAAAGGACCTCGAGCCTTTTGCCGATTTATTGGAAAGATCTGAATTTTTTTTCACACTGCTGCCTTTTTAGCTTGGTCGCTACGAACATGCTAGAGTTACAAGAATTTTTCAGTGGTTTTTCACTTGTGATTTCTTATCGTGGTTGGCCAAGCGTGCGGTTTCAGATAGGCAGCTTCTACTTCTGTGTTTAATGTTGATATTCGAACGTCAACAATCGCGCAAAACGTTCATCGTGGGAGTTCTAGTTTTTTTTTGTAGATTTATTCTGTTACTTTTTTACTTTTGGCATATTTTTTTAACAATTTATTTTTGCAAATAAATTGATGATTTTTTTCTAGTTTAATTCTCATAGTAATAAAATATTCTTCTGATCAAATTTTGCTATTACTTAATTTTCTTCTCATCACAAGTTTTCACGATAAACGTTGCGCGCGAAGTTTTCATTCCAGCGGTCAGCTGAGAGAATTCAGCGCACTCCAATTGTTTCGTGAAAAATTTTCACGATTAATGACAGGGTCTGTCATAATATAATATTCGGCAGATTTTTTGATAGTATATTAATATCAGAAATGTGTGCTAATATTTTTTTCTTAGTAATTTTATGGCTCTTGAAAAAATTTTCAGACTCTACAAATCTTAAAACTCTACAAAAACCACTCGTATTTACTTTTTAAAATGTCACAGTCACTGCAATAATTTCTGCCAAATGTACGCCACCGTTATGTTCCAATCCAATGTTTTTTAGAACACTCCAAAATGCAATCCTTTCGAGGGTCACTGCACTGACAAATCCACAAAATCCAAATAGTCACTTTTCACAACAAAATCCAAAGAAACATCCGGATCCAGGGTTCAATATGCGCTCCGTACCTGTCGTCAAATTACAGGATTCGACAGAGGGCATAAATGAAAAGTTCTCATTCACCAACAGAGAAAATCACCGAAACATCGTAGACGTGTTACACGAGTGTGAACGCGAGCGTCACTGGCGGCGAACAACCGCTCATTCGACCGCCAAAGGTAAACTGGCGAGCCGGTCGGATCGGTCGGTCGGTGACGGACGGTGAGAGGTTGCGGTGCGGGGCGCTCCCACCCCGCGCGACGTTGCCAGCTCGCCGCGATAAGTGGCGCACCCCCTCGTCCCCCGCTCGTTCATCGTCGTCGCTGCTCGTCGCGTCTCTCGGCCGACGCCGGTCGGCACTCGGCAATGGCGTTCGGCCACCGTCGGCCGCTCCGCTCGCTACCGTTGTTGCACTGGCTGCCCCGCCCTGCGTAGCGATAACGGTCCTTCGAGGCATGCATACACAATTAATAGCACTTTATTCCATTACAATTTAAATTTCATCCAACCTTTTATCGACATTTTCCGAACAAAAGACGGTTAAATGACGCGATCTCACTAATTTGTCTCATCCGATGCTCAGGTAGATAATGCTGATTCGAGGTAGGATGTTTTTTTGAGTTACCGGCGAGCGTCTGCGAGCATAATAATTAGCAGCGATAAACAATGGGCATGTCGTCCGTCGATGGCTACCTGCGCAAAACAGACCGCGCCTCGTCGCGTCCTGCGATGTCCTTGTGCTGCCTCGTCGACGTCTCGTCGGTACTCATTTCGCACACACAGGCACAAAAGAATTTATGGCGCGAGTTGATTTATATCGCTGTTGTTGACATTGACGTAAGCCACGCGCCTCAGGCCTTCAATTATTCAAAACAATTAATCCTCAGTTTATCGCTAATAAACGTTTCTCTACGAAAATTGGAACTGTACTCGGAGAGAAATCAAGATGCATGATTTCAACCTGCTTTGAGTACGACTAATAAATTTTTAATAATTTTTCGATTTAAAGCCAAGGAAACTATAATATAAAAATAGAACAGCACACAATAGGGTGTAGAGTCAACATGTTCATAAAAATCCCCGTGCAATAAACGTGGATGGATAGTATCACACTGAGCACCATTTTCACCTAATTAAAAGCATAGCAGCCACTGCACTTAATGACCATTATACGGCCTCGGTGCTCGTGAACTCTACATTTCCATACGCCGTGCGCAGGCGCAGTACACGCGGTAGTGTCGACTGGAAAGTCGGGAAAGCGGCGCGTGAGCATCGTCCGCGTTCCAATGACTCTACCGACTGTCGCGCTGCTCGTTGATAATGCTTACATATCTTCCGCCCTTGTAAAATTATGAGTGCAAGGAAATGAACATAATATTTTGTATCGGAAATGTTACGGTGTCTAAATCGTGGGCATGGCCTTAAGAGTTCACCGTAGCTAACTTGTGGCACCCAACGATGGAAAAAATCTTGTTGTCTTTTTTTTTCGTTTCTTTAAAAATTACAACAATGTTATCAGTGACTTTTACTAAAAGTCCTGTTGGCCTGTTGCCAAAAAACTAAAACTGAAATGGTTTTGTGTCTAGAATGACTATTTGAGCAAAAATGCATTCAAATTCTTATTTATTAGCCTTGGTTTTTATCCGAAAAATTGCTATTTTATTATTATTTATTCATCTCTGTAAAAGGTCTGTCCCCTTTAGTGGGACATAATTAGGTACTTACAAATGATTGAGTTTGTTTATAGTTATTTAGGTATAGGAAAACTTTTATTGATGGTATTAGTTAGATCTGTGGTAGCCCCTTAATGTAACTCCTTAGTGCGGCTGGGAAATCAAAAGTTTCACAATTTTTTTTGTTCAGTTTTGTTGGTAAAAAAGCTATTATTATTTACGTAGTATTTTCGACAGTAAAACAGTATTATTTTTTTAAAAACAACACAACATTAAGACAGCTGATTTAATGATGTTCACGAAAAAAATAATTATTAAGTCATTCTACTAGTTTTATTTTAAGGCAACACACCATCTAAAAATAGATTGAAATAATTAAATATTTTAAGATATTTTCGGTATTAAAACAATATTATTATTGTTTTAATACCGAAAATATCTTAAAGATAACCAAATAATAGCCTAGTTTGGCAAGAAAATAAAATAGAGCAAGTTGGGCTCACTCACCGAGGGTTCCGTACTTGCATTTCTTTTCCGAACTTCAAAGACAAATTTCTTTCAATCTAATTAAAAAGGGTTTTGAAGATTTTGGCATACTGGTCAGCCGTCATTTTGTTTTTTTGAAAATGGCGATGCACAATAATACCCATGCACATCGACTGGAGACACTTCTACAAACATAAAAATACAAAGGTCAATATGTCCAAAAACGTCACGTTGCAGAGTTAATTGCAGAAAAAGAAAATCTTTTGCAATTTGATTTATTTACAATTAAACTAATAATTACTTTAAGAATACATATAACTATAACATGCATTTATTAAAATAAAATCACATTGATCAAAGTAAATAAAAATCAAAGTACATAGGTATTATGGTGCGCCGCCATTGTGACAAAAAAAAAACAAAATGGCAGCTGGCTAGTATGCCAGTCTTCCAACAAAAATCTTTAAACCCCGTTAATCAATATAGTTTTCAGATTTTCCCTGAATTTACAGTATAAGACAAAACTATTTGCCATACCTCGAGTGTCGAAATATACGTTTTGCTTGCGGTAAAAATTGCTTTTTTTGTCAACTTCGAAGAATGTTTTTTTTTGTCACTACTTCACAGGACCGTAGTCTTGAGTATTTGGTATTAATTCAAACTCGATCTCTCCACGCATTCCAGAAATAAAGAGTCTTGACAGATAAATGGACGGACGGACAACAAAGTGATCCTTTACAGGTTCCGTTATTTTCTTTTGAAGTGCGGAACCACATAGGAAAAATCATACTAAATTTTTTTTTGTTTTCAAAGAATCATTCTGTTTCTCTTAAAATACAATATGATTTCACAAAATCGTCACCCGTGAAACAATTAGCAATATTTATTACACAGAGTAACTTTAATAATAACAACCACGTACTTCCTTCGGCATAAATCTTATCGGAGCAGATAATATCCTATGACGTACTTGCTTTCGATGATAGCATTATCTACACAAGAGCACATACTTATCCGTATATTTTTTTGCAAAAATAAGTCTATGTAACCGGTGCAAGTAAATTTGGTTCTGCAGGTGGGATAACAGAAGTGGAATAACACCTTTAAATTGGAAAATACCACCCCAGGGAAAGTGGTTGTTTCAGCCCTATCCCACTTCTGATAACACAATATTTCTCTGTCACAAGCTTCTATGCCTAAATTTACCATTCCCTTCTGTAGGACCACATTCATGGATGAAACAGGATCTTATGAAAATTTGGGAAAATGAAATTCGGAGGATGAAAAATGTATGTATTTGTTACTCTTATACAATAAAGAGATCTAATCTGAGCTCAAATGCATTGACATAATGAACAATGAGTGTGAAATATGAAATTATGAGATCCATAATGCATGACTTTTTTTTCACAACAATCGTTCGTAGGGCCTTCTCTTAGAAATAGTGAATGGGCTCAGTTACTACGCTTGCCCACCACGGATTGAAAATTTCAAGCTTTAGCAAATTGAGATAATATCAACACCTTGGATTAAGGTTTCCTCACGATAATCCCTTTTTGAATTAGCGAATGGTATTGCTACTACAACTTCACATTAGAAAATAAAGTTATTGTTATATGCTAGGATTTGAGACCATCATCATCACCATCATCGGCCTATGCTAGTCCCCTACTGGACAAAGACCTCTTCCATTGGACGCCTCTGAGTACGGTCCTCTGCTTGTCGCATCCAGTTTTTGCCAGCCGCCTTACGAAGATCGTCGCTCTACCGAGTCTGAGGACGTCCTACGCTGCGTTTACCGGTCCGCGGTCTCCACTCAAGAACTCGTCTACCCCATCGATTATCAGTTCTTCGGGTGATATGGCCGGCCCACTGCCACTTCAGCATGCTAATTCGGTGGGCTATGTCGGTGACTTTGGCTCTCTATCGGATCACTTCGTTTCGAATTCGATCCCGAGATTTGAGCCCACGACCTTCCAAATGTGAGACCAAATGAGATTTTATTCAAGGATTTCCTTATGCAGCTAGGTACTTCATAAGAAAATAATAACTACATATGAAATCAATTTTAAACAGATATCTATTTGCTTAGTAAGTATTTTACAACTCGTATTCTTATCAAATACAACCTTGTAAAACGTAATCCACTATCTTGGAAAAACATAATGCAAAACTTGAACATTGACCATCATAAGCAGATACAGCTATTACAATATATATAGGCTTATATCCTACTCTCGTAATTAGGAAGAACGTGATGAAGAGGAAAACAACATTGAGCGAGGATAGCGATCTCAAACACTGATGAAGTTATCATTTGGTATTACCAACGATCATGCTAGATGCTGAAAGTGATTAAAGTGTTAGTAATCCTTCTGCGGCGATGTTAAGCAAAGCCCAGCTCAGTTTTGAATAATAACATCCATGTAGATTTGTCACACTGGAGTTCATCACTGTAAACTAAAAACTAAGCTGACCGTCTGTAACGTCAATCTTGACCAAAAACCTTTAAAGATACCGGCCAAATGCGTATTGGGTCACGAACTATGTAGGGTTCCGTAGAAAGAGATGTTTTTTTACCTGCTTTACAAAACCAAAAATTTCATTGAAGTAATTTTCAATGGATTTTTATGAAGTTTTTATTTTACAAGATGGTCGCATAAAATATAACTCGTTAAGCTGTAAAGCTAAACACCCTACGAAGTCTTCTAATTTCAACATCTGCTGAGCTTCCTGGGCTTGTTACGTGACAAAGGCTACTAATTTATAGCTTTCACGATAGTTTACTTTTAAGTTCATTGTATGTCCTACTGCCCCAAATTGTTTGACAATTTTACCATTAATGGTTTCATCGGTAGAAGGGGGGGCGGACGCCTTATTTTAATGAAAAGTTGTACCTAAAAGCGTAATAGTTTGCAAACGGACTCGTAAATAAAAACAAAAAAAAATCGCACACTCCCATCTTCCTAGTACCAATCGCCTATGAGCTAGGCCGTGGACAGACAGACGGCCGGATATGTCGAATCTATACTATTAAAAAAACTAAAATAAACTATTGTCGACAACCAAAAAAGAAGTATACGAAAGCCAAAGAAATATATACTATGACCAAATCAAGAAGAAGGTGGATATCGAAACATTTTAGGCAGTCTAAAACCTGGCTTGTGGAAGGAATATGAGGAAGAAGCTACACGAACGAGAGTGAAAACCCCGGCTTCTCGAATGGTAACAGTATGTTAATCTACAGTTAACAGCTGTCAGTATTTTTTTTTTCATTAAATTTTCAGATCTGACAGCTGTCAACAATAGATTAACAGACTTATCTTTCGACTGGTTTCGATTAATTTTAATTTTGTTTTTATTATTTTACTTGCAAAGATTTTAAATTTAATTAGTTTATTGTTTCGCTAAACATTGGTGGTGTGTCTAGAAACGAAGTATCTTCGGATATTTCAATCGTAGGTTGTTACTTGGGGCAATAAATACTTTTTTATCTTACTTTATCTTATTTTACTTGATGTCACGTTAATGCAGCAACTACACTTGCCTACCGTACGAATAAAGTTCTGTCGTGTATTGCCCGGTCATAGAAAAATAAAACACCATTAATACTGGGTGTTGATTTGTACAGTTTAATCCGACTCAGGGGTGGTTATTTACATGATACTGAAGCAAAAAAAAAATTAAATATAATATTTTTCTTTTTGCGAAAATCACCTAAAAATCATAAAGTTATATGCCTTAGCTTCTATCGTTTGCACTTGACGGGTCCGGAGGTTTCGCGGAGCGGGGCGGGAGAGTGCGCACGCGCGCTCGCCGCCCGGCGCCGCAAAACAGGGGATTTTAGGTGATTTTCACTAAAAAATATATTTTTTTATATATTTTTTTGCTTCAGTATCATATTAATAACCACCCCTGATTCGGATTAAGCCGTACAAATCAACACCCTGTATAATGATGATGGTGGAACCCTCGGTGCGCCAGTCAGACTTGCACTTGACCAACTTTTAACCTTGTTGACGCTCGTGTTTGTGGTCACATGTCGTCAGCGCACGTTCAGTTTCAGTCAGTTTCAGTTCCACAATGGCTCATAATCAAAGCGTTGAAAACTGAGGATTAAAAAGTCAGTTTTCCTCGTTGACAAGGGTTATAAATCACCGTTGCCGCGTTTATTTTACGATCATGCTATTATCGGCATCTTGGCGGTTTTGCAACATGCCCGCCTCCCGCCGCTCGCCAGTCGTAAAGGCAGATATAGTTGAACATGCACATCGGCTATTTCTGAGCCGTATTTACACTATTGTACCTAGATGTACTTGGCTCAGTTTAAATCAGCTTAAACGCTGGCGTCGCCAGTAACACGACTCAGGTATTTTGAACTTTGAAGAGTTTTATCGCACGCCTGCAATGGCAATGATGATAAAAATTCCCTCTGTGTGACAAAACCAATATGAGAGATAAACGCTATCTCGTTCGCAGGTATTAATTTCACTATTAAATAAAGTTTACGAAGAAGCATTTACCCATGTTGTGAAATGTTTTAAGGTTTTTATAAGGAACCCGAGGTAAGTTAAGTGGTGCATAATAAGAGTGTCGCAAGCGAACACATGGCATGTACTGGATGCAGTTGCACTCGGGTCTGAGCAAACCTGTTTGGCTTCGCAAGTAAAACACATATATGTCGTCAACTTACGCGTGCCACCGAGCTTGTTGGCTTCACACTTAACCGGTTGTGTTTTACGCCATGAAAAGTTTAGCAAATCACCTGAATTACAGACCTACTTGGTTGTTGGTCTTTTTCTACAGTTTAACGTTTTACATACAGGCACATACATGCTTCTGGCCCCACACTAGGATACCTTGTGTCGTGGGAACCAGAAACAGTGACGTCACAAACATGTAAACATCCAAGACCTGGGTTTCTTTTTTTGTCCCCAGCCGGGATTCAAACCCGGGAGCTCTCGCATGGTAGGCAGATGCGCTAACAACTGCGCCACAGAGGACGTTGGTCGTTTCTACTCAAATTTGGGTACAAAACCCTGTTCCCTGTACTTTGGGACTGCCGCACAAGTGGGAGTCGCGCTCGTCCTCGCTGGGTTCCGTACAATTTTTTCTGCGTTAAGCACGCCCTTATTTAATTTGTAATTGGTGTAACAAAGAATAAAGATAAATATTTTTTTTTTATGTTTTTACTTTAGGAATCGTGTCTCGCAGTTTTTCCGAGCTTTTCCGGAACATCAAAGACAAATTTTACTTTGATTTAATTACAAATGTTCTTTTCACATATTCTGTATTTGTAATATACGTGTCCTAAATATGAAACTTGAAATCAAAGTTAATAGGGTTCTGAACCTATAGCTTCATTCCCTTGAGTGTCAAAATAATACCTTCAATGGGCTGAGTGGGCTTGAGTATATCGTTTTAATTTCAACTCGATACTTTTACGCGTTCTCAAGATAAAGGGTTTTACAGACGGACAGACAGACGGACAATAAAGCGCTTCTATAAGTTATTAACTTTATTCCGGATACACTTACTCGATTTTTATCAGAAGAGGTGCCGAACAGGTGCGATCGCGTAATGTGTAGTGCTTACGAAGTTTTTGATCATTTATAAGGGTTTCGTTTTCTCTTTTTGAAGTACGGAACCCCAAAAAGCCTTTTATGATATTACTTTGATTTCAATAAGAGTATTGAGTTCAAGCCAATTCCTATCGTTAAATACCAAACCAATTTAAATTTTCAGAAGAATTTTTTAATCTACGTATACATACACAAGTTAAAGGTATTTCGCAGGTTCTCAAACTCTAAGTAAACGTGTGTGGCAAGAATTTTATCACAATCTATCTAGCGAGCAATAGCATGTACGCGAGTTTATGGAACGTGTCTCTATTTATGACGAGACAGGCGATTTCCATTCTTTAGACGATGTCGCATAAGATAACAGAGCGAATTAAAACGAATAAACAGATAAAATGTATGTATCAGCCATTCTTGATGCTTCAGAAGCATCTATTTCACAATGGCATGACATACCGGCGTACTTTTGTTACGTATTTAAAAAATATTCGGACAAGTGCGAGATATTCTTTTATTTTTTTTATTTATTTCGTTAACTTATGGCTATCCTTACAGGAGACCCTATTGCGAAGTGCAATTATATAATATGAATATAAATATTAGCTTGTAGCCACATTAAATTCCAATGAAAATTTAAATTAAATCATAAACAATTAAATCAAGCCAAAATCAAAAAGTGCTATGATATGGCAAGAAATGTGAACTACCCAAAGTTAACATACAAAAACCATTCATGTAAGTATTTGTAAGGTACATATTGTCGTTACATTTTCCTTATTTTATCCAAAAAGTTTAGATAGGTGTTTTAATTTTTTTACCTTGATATTGAATATTAGTGTATTTCAATGTAGGTATTACAAATTCTGGAGGTACCTAGTCTCGCATTTTTTTCCGGTCAGTGGTATAGAAAAACACACATCACGCGACCCCACCGTCTTACTGTCATCGTACATATCTACTATAATGCACTAGCAGAATTGCGGTTTGCGATTCTGGATGCGCGCATCATTCAAGGCTTTCTTCTCGGCCAGATTCAACACATCACAATATTACCAAGTTTGTTTCCACCTCTGTCTAGAAACGCGCGTCACAGAATCAGTTTTAGAATGTTTCTGACACGATGAGTGAAGCGGCAGCCAGTCCCAACTTCCAACCGATCGAGAACTTGGACGGATGCGTGCGATTATAATTAGGATTGTATTTCTGATTCCACCGAAGCGCAGCTCATACGTCGACTGGATTCCATCTGAGTCATTGTGCCCAATTTGCCGCTTTATTTTAAGTGTAACACTTTAACTCTTTCGCCCATCATTGTTTTCGTTACCTGCCCGTTTGTTACATTAAACATTTTAGGAAGCCTTGTTAAACTTTCGTCAGTTTTAGCGCGGCTACTGATTTACTTGAGACGCGAGTTTTCTGCAGTTATTTCGAAACGATCTGGTTCTAAATGTAGATTAGAAAGGACAATGACAAATGTAAAAAAATCCATAAAACATAGAATTAAAATATGGTTACCTATGTCGTGACTCGTGTAGATGTTGTTAGGGAAGGAAATAATGTTTTAATCCCTTGTATTACATAGTCACAATCAGTTTATGTCCTGCCACACACTGGCGCGAATGCAGTGAGTGCGGCACGACAACAACCAAACCATAGCAATACGCTACTTGACTCGTATCAAATTTGACGCGATAAATGGATATTTCCTGTAGTATCTAACGTAAGAAGCCGAAATATATTGACTTTGCTAAGTAAATATGCAGGATGGCTGCAAAATAAAAAAAATATTTTTCGATTTTAAATCGGAACGGTGAAAACACTATCCGCCATCTTACCTATCCGTTACCTATGTCGTGACTCGTGTAGATGTTGTTAGGGAAGGAAATAATGTTTTAATCCCTTGTATTACATAGTCACAATCAGTTTATGTCCTGCCACACACTGGCGCGAATGCAGTGAGTGCGGCACGACAACAACCAAACCATAGCAATACGCTACTTGACTCGTATCAAATTTGACGCGATAAATGGATATTTCCTGTTGTATCTAACGTAAGAAGCCGAAATATATTGACTTTGCTAAGTAAATATGCAGGATGGCTGCAAAATAAAAAAAATATTTTTCGATTTTAAATCGGAACGGTGAAAACACTATCCGCCATCTTGAAAGCACCTTTGGTTGTAAACAAACATCTGTCAGTCGTGCGTGCGTAGGTTCTATTGTGATTTGGATTGGATTTAGTGTTTTTGCAGCAACTCTTCTTGTGCAGTTAGTGTCTTATCATTTTATTGATAATATCGCAATCATGGACGCTGGATTCGTGGAAGCTGATAGTGCCAATTTGCCAAAACCAAACCAATTCAAACCAAGCATTATTACAGCTAAAACAGTTTCTGTGTACCTTGATATTACAGGACTTACATTAAAGTGATCTTCACATAAATACACCCAAGTTTCAGTCGATAAAGAATCGGGGTCTCTCTTGGCAAGTTTGAGCCAAGTTTTTCGTATGTTTATTTCACTGGGCACACGTATCCGCGACTTCCCGGCGGTCTTTATTGACGTGTTTTTGCAGTTTCGAATAATGCAATAATGATAATTGATATATTTTGCTTGTAAACTCGATGAAATCATGAATGCGTTGTTGTTATTTCACTATGCTCACAGATCACTAACAGATTTTAGGACTAGGTAAAGATCGTTTCACCAAACAAGTCCCACGGTAAAATCCTTAAGGCCATAACAATAAAAGCCAAAATTCATTAACTCATACTTCTTTCGTGGCACGAGCTCTACATATGTTGAATGTCAAACTTTGTTTACAAATATTTAGGACTTCAAATCATAGACAAAAATGGCGGACCGCGTTTTTGGCTGTTTAGCAAAGCAACGTTTTAAAATAATGGTCTTTGTTGCTTTTAGGTCCTCAAAAAATATACTTAAATATTTTTTTGGTCTAATGGAAGAGATATTTAGCATTTAAGACATTCTTGAAAAAAGAGTGAAGTAGCGGATCGCAGCCAAATGTTATTTAGTAACGTGAAAATTTTCAGAAAATTACAAATTTAGGCTTTCGTATAAAAACGAGAGTTCTAGATTTAAAATGTATCAGAAAACCATTATTTTAAAGATTTAACAATGCCGTTGTGCATTTGTTTTCTTCTGGCTAGAGTAAGCGCCTTCCGAAATTGGCTCTGCGCTAATGTAATCAGTAACAAAATGTTTTATGAAGACTTATATACCTCTCTGTTTCCTAGGAATGCCGAGAAAAGATTCTATTTTCGAGGAAACGGCGAGGCTTTCGTCCACTCGATTTGCAGTAAGTGGCTATAGAAATATTACCGCATTGCAGCTGACGGCGACAATATCGGCCACTCTATGCAATGTCGGCGGAGCTCAAGACATGTTCTTACTTCGGTTTATTTAAACCATACTCAAGAAATTTAAAGGTTTTGCTGAAACCTATGCTTGGGCAACACGACACAATGTAACATAAAGTCACGCCTCTGTCCTAGAGGGGTAGGCAGAGGGGTCAGCCACATGGCACTATTCTGAGTCTATTTCTGACACATCTTTCGCTTCATCACCACTCATTAGGTGATAATATTAGTCTATGGTGGTACTTGCCCTCAGTGATTTGCACTTCGCCGATTTTGGCTATAAACGTTTCACACACATATTTCAAAAGTATGGTTTGATGTGTTTACATCAAACCATACTTTTCAAGAAAAAAGCTAAGTACTAAATTTTCAATTAAATCAATCAGCCATCGTCTTCACCGGTCACTCGTCCACTGTTTGTCATAGCCCTCCCTAAATTTATTTTTGCTCTCCTTCTTCAATGTCAGTTACATTCCATTTTAAATGTTTTCTGTTATTTGTCAAATAAATCCTCAAGATGCAACGTCTAAAAGAGGCTGAAAATGCCCAATCTATTTTTCGACATCGTACATTTGCTATCTCGTTAACTAACAAGAGGGCATGTTTCTTTTCTTGCGTGTAACTATTCATAGTACTAATGTAGGTAGTTACTAAATATAGTGCCATCCCCTTTCTACATTACATCAGTGGCTTTATACAACAGAGTAAGTTCCACTGTTGGAAATAGAATTTTCTTTGCAGTCACTGTGAAATCTTTTACGGTAAGAAATTTCAGACTGTAACCATTTTTAGTGCTGTCAAATTTACTGAATATTGATATATAATATATTTTACACTCAGGTAGTTTTAACAGTATAATCACGATGTAATCACCTTAAATATTTTTCTTTACCAAACTAGCCCACCGCAATTAAACCCATTACAAAAGTACCTACAATAATTAAAAGACCTACGAACATCGCCAAAAACTAAGTGAATAGTATAAAATTAGACATTTGATACAAATTTTGTCCAACAGTCCACTACACTTCAACATTTCCTTGTTGCAACTTTGCTACCGTCCGGCCGCTGGGAGTTTACGATCCTGACAGGTCATGTTAGAACGGACGACGTAACCTTGAAGTGGCGTTAAATTTTCGATTAAAATATTCTTAAGTCCTATTTATCCTATTAGCAAATAATTGTCATTGAAACTATATCATTGTGTAAACTTACAATTAATGTTATATTTTGCACAGTGATTTAAATGTTAAATAAGAAGAAAACAATATTTAATGTTCGTGCGTGAAATCCTTACTACGTTGTCACAAGGTTATGTCAACCGTTTTTTTTTGTAGTGACGTACCAAAAATGACGAAAATAATAACGGTCATTTTAACGATACGAAGTTGATGAAGAGGCTTCATTGCGTTCTCAGAATCTCTCCGCACCACTGCCGTACAAAGCGATTGAGCTGATCTGGGCTCAAATAAAAGGTCGCACAGCTCGCCACAACACTTCACCGCCATTCGGCACAATAAAGATGATGACCCTTCTAAAATGCCTGCGAAAATGGCACAAGAGATGACTGAGTGAAGGTCGTCTAAAAAACAAAACTACTTAATCGTGAGTCAGTAGCAAAAGCTGGTTAAGAATAACGTAAGGAATGATAACGTTGATGTTCTCCCACCACTAGTCATATGTGTCAGGATCGTAAACTCCCAGCGGCCGAACAATAAACGAATGCAAAATTAACTTGTCGATTGTAATTGAGGGGTGTAAAAGCAAAGCCGCCTCTGTCCATGAAGTGTCAAACTGAGTTATTTAATGCGAAATTCGGTTTTTTTAGTCAACAGCGGTCATAGAAAAAGTTTGTTTATTTAAGGAATTAAATAAATTCTAAGATATTCAAAAGCTGATTTAAAATGTATAATAGATTCGAATATACGCAGGTACAAACTAAACTACATTCACAGGTAAGAATATTCAAAAAGTGGACAGAGTTGAGTTTGCTTAATACACCTCAATTGTACTTAATAGCAAACGTCAAAAATCGAATCTCTAGAGACCGAGTTCGATTTTCAAAACAAGCGCTTGAGTTCCATTCCAACCGATAGCGCCTCGAACGATCTGCGTTCGCGGGCTAAAACAGCTGTACGGCATAGTTTGCAGCAGGTAGAGCGGGCCACTCGGATGACGTCTCGGCAACACATCTGCCTGCGCAGACGGCGCGCGCGTGGCATCCACCGCACCCGCCCGTGTGGCGCGAGGGGACAGGCGGAGCGGGGACAGAGCAGCTGCCTTTAGTGGGCCGGTTAGTCTGTCTCTTGTGAGATGTACCTATCACTCTGCTTTTGACATGCCATTATATTAGTTTTTGACATTTTTATAGTGTTACTAGCTGATCCGGCAAACTTTGTTTTGCGATGCTGATTAGTCTGATCTTTTCTCTGACCTACCACGAGATTTTTTATATTAGATTTTTTTATGTATTGTGTTTTCACTTATTCAGGCATCATTAGAGCGGATGTTAATGTAAAATTGCAACTTGACGCCATCTTGCACCATTTATTAAATTATTTGAAAAATATAGGTACCTAGAGTTTTCGATGTCTTCCGATGTAGAAAATAAAATAAAATAATTAAAAATCTGTATTTTGGTACATAATTGTTTACATATTGCACTTAATTACAGTGCAATATGGAACAGGAACACAATAACATTGAGATCAGTACAGCAGATTCTAGACAAGTAATTGCGTTCTTGTTGTACATCACGAGAGTGCTAAGCTACGTTTATAGAATTTGTAATAGTTTTTAATCTAAAAATTCGTCATACTTATAATTCGAAGACGACTCTATAGAGACTCTATAGACTCTAGAGTCGTCTTCGAATTATAAGTAAGATTTTATGATTTTGGTCGAGCGGGCTCCATAGCAACTTATATGAGTAATATATATAACTAAAAACCTTAAAGAGTGTAATTATTATTACATTTGATCATTTCAATTCCATGAAATACTCAAAGAGTAGGTAATCAAAAATACATGTTGTATGCCAGGGAATAAAACAGAAAATTTAGTGACTCTCCTTACTTTTTTATGGGACTTTTTCAGCTCCAAGCGTATCGCTTAAAGCCAACGTCTACATCCACGCTTCAGTTGGAAGCATGGCTAATTATAATCAACTAACATCATCGAGTGTTCGAAACTGTAGGGTCGCGTTTGGTTCGAGCGAGTATTATTTTTAAATGCGTTTTTTCTTCATCACGCGGCACTTCCTAGTTCGAAGCCGCTTGTTGAATATACAATTAGATAATAGTTAAGTATTCATGGGTGCTTATACGCCGTGAATTGTATTTAGCGTGTGTGGTCATAGGTTTTAACCTGTACACATTTTTGGTGGGCTGATTGGCTCACCAGAACAACGGTTCCTAAGTTATTTTCAAGGTCATAACGCAATTGATTAAAGAATCATTCTTCATAGAATGGCAAAAAATTACATTGATTTGACGTTGTTATAATAAAGAGTGGTTCAGGATCTGGGATATTTAAATGTTTTTTTTGTCTTTGTGCCACAACTCTTAGGTATTTCAAATTGTTTTATGGTTCTTCTTAAGTCAAACACACAAACAAAGCCTATAAACTCTATTACATATGACAATTCGAAATATTGGCAAATAAGGGTCTTGTGGATTGTGACAAAACCCTTATTTGGCGATATTTTGCATTTACATATTGTATTATTTTGGTGCGTCATTTTCTATAATAAATTAAAGTCAACTTCGGGGACCTTTCTGGGTGCTTTTAAGGACAATCAGGACTATAATTCATAAAAATACTACCCGTAGTTTATTATGACAATTCGATGTACAATGCGTTATAGAGTCGTCCTACATGTTATTGTTGGTTAACCGACTTTGCAGTGAAAATCGAATTGTGATAGTAAACCATCATTGTAGCTCTATGAAACAGGCCCTTGTAGACCGTGATTTAGTACCTATTTATTTGATATATACTCGTATAACATGCAATAGATGATTGTGTAAATTGATGTTATAAGTAATAGTTAATGTCTTAGTACATAATAAATCTAGACAAAATTTAATTCACTCAGCATTTAGCATTAAATGAGAACTGACAAAACTATATTGTAAAACGGTTACGAACCATGGTCACTGCCTCCCAAACCAGGATTATCTGTGTTATGGGTAGCCAGGCTACTTCAAAATACATAATAGTAAATGTTTTATAATAAAAACTCTAATAACTAAACGTGGGTATCATCATCAACCCAATGTGTCGCCACCCAGGGGCACGGGTCTCTTCCCTGAGCAAGGTATAGGCCATACTCTACCACGGTGGCCAAGTCCGGATTGGTGGAGGCTTGTAAGACTAGTGGCTGCTGGTGTTACTGTCAGAAGTTTCAAGCCGACCTATAAAGCCTCTGACTTGGCGTGACGACTGCCGTTGATAGATGGCCGGCACCAACTGTTTGAAAAATGCCACTAGCGTTAGTCGTAGAGCGGTCACCCATCCACTGCACTGAACGCGCCCTGTTGCTTAACCTTCATGGTCCTTTAAGATCACTCCTGAGCGGCTGGGGCTACGAGCGATTCCAAAAATAGCAATATAATAACACAAATAGCAATACCAGCTTATTGAAGCGGAAACACGATTTCTTAAAAGATCTTAAAAAGTCATTTATAGGTGATAAAACACAAGCCACTTATCTAAAATATCCAGCTTAGCATACCGCCTTGTCTACGCGGTCGCCGAGTTCGCGACTTGGGAACACGCCAGTGCCGATATAATAAACTATACAGACTAAGGTACAGACATTCCACCGTGATGGATAGTATGGATACATAGAGTTTTGATCCCGACAATTAGCATAGCCAAGCATTATATCCGTATACATAGACATTCGTAAAGAGATTTTTTTTTAAACTACCGTTCTCACAGTTGCTAGTCAGTAGGTATATCTATGAAAATATTATGTACGTCAGGAAAAATATTTGTAACTTCTAAACTGTAGGAACAATGCAAATACTACAAATAAACATAGACTTTCGTTCACAAAATCCTTTATGGGGCATTGTATACATGTTTACAAGTAAAGACAATACATACCTTTTTACATACCTTTTTACAATACATACCTTAAGTATGTAAGATATTTGTAAACGTAATATTTTTTTTAATTCTAATCCCTGAAGATATATTAGCTTACCAGGAAAGCAGAAGCTCCATTGAATAAAAGGTGTAAAGCACACTTTGTGACGAAATGACAAATTAACATTAAAAAAATGTGACTAACATAGTCGGGTCACGTGACATTTTTTTAATAATTCCATTGACGCCTAGAGTTATAATAAGCGTGCGCACGTTGAATTGAAGCGGCAATGAAATGAAATCGATGCAGTCATTTAACTGTCATTGTACTACAAAGCATAAGCCTAATCTATGCCCTGACCTTTCGTTTCCTCTTCATAGCTTACCTAAAATCTACGGAAGATCTAATATAATTAGACCTAATATAATTAGATCTTCCGTAGATTATAGGTGAACGATCACATTCTGATAAATGAAGAGATGTCGTTCTGTTTAAAATAACCACAGTAAACATAAAGTCCAATTGCGCATACTTCCCTACTCCCGTTAGACGCGTGTGAGAAAACGCAGCACATGGTATCGAGATTACCAAGTGCAAATCAAACAAACTTCCGCGAGTAGTGACGGCTTCCATTGGCAAACTGAAAACACAATAGCGCCGTCTTCTTATTTTAATGATACGGAAGTTAACAACATTTTAATACACCTCTGTGGAGTTTATTTTCCATACTGGCAGGATTCTGGACGTCCTTCGGTACACATATTTTTAGCTCCGCCTAGACTCTTTAAATGGATTCAGAGAGGGTCAATTAAAGATCACTTTCTGTAAGTGTTTTTAATAACGTTATTGTTCTGTGATGAGAACTACAACAATGTCACCAGAGGAATAATTTGTTGATTCCACGCAAACGGCTGTGAATGCCTCCTTTACGACGCTGTCGGGACGATAACTCTGACGATATTCCACTGAGATTAGGGCGCGTGTACAGTTAAACAGTTCTTTTAATTCCATGGCAAGTGTCTCGTACATTTTTCTGAGGAAACATATCACCTTGTAGTTGGGGCACTCGGGTTCTGACAATTAAAAGCCGAAAGAGCGGGGATTCCGCGGCCAATTTCGAGAAATATCGACGAGGTCATCGAACCCTGTCGTCGACGCATCGCGACCGAGTCGCACCGTTGTTTTTTTCTTTCATTTTATTATAATACTGTCGATTTAAGACGAGCACGGCTTTTGAACAAAACACGTTGTTGCCAGCGGTTATGGTTAACGGATGGCTAATTTCTATTATGGTTCGGTTTGGAAGCATTAGATCACCGGAGCGTCAAATAATGTTGGAACTGTACGAATTTGAATATCTTGCTTAGCAAATGATTCATTGGCTTTGACTAAGCATCCGTTGAAGTCTGTTTTGAGTGTTGAAAAATTGTCGGTTGCAGGCGACGAAGACCTTAGTAAATTATAATTAAATCTGCCTCATATAAAAGTTCTCCTTCCTTTTAAATTTCGTCGGTTTTCAACTGTGGAGTTATTTTTTTGCGTGCGAGTGGACTAACTTAAAGTCAGTGATCGATTCTCGGTAGCGTTACTTCGTGGGATGAGATCGCCAGCTTAAATAAATCACCAATAAAATATGGAAATAACTTTGTTCTCTTTACTCAAAGGTAGGTACATAAATAATTTTCCGTTAATGTAACGTAGAACCGTGTAAACGGATTAATTGATCAAGTAGAGAGATCATTTACAATTTCTTTAGGGTTCCTTACCACATAAGAAAGAAACGATAATTTTAAAGCCTTCGTTGTCCGTCTGTTTGTCGAAACCCTTTTCCCAGAACAGCGCAAAAATATAAATAATAAAATTAAAAACAGAAAGTCAGGACTACAATCTCTTGGAGCTGTGAAAAAAATCTCACTTCGTTAGTCAAAACAATCAAAATATAATTTTGATGGTGTTGACACTCTTACGTTACGTTAATATAGTAAGCAAAAGAGTGGTTAAAGTCAAAAAACAGTGTGCTCAAGTAAGGAATAAATTCGACAACCGAACATTAATAGTCAGATGGCTAAAAATAGATTCAACACGGTCCCTTGAGTTATTTACATGTCTAGAAGTACGTACGGAACCCTCGGTGCAGAAGTTTTATAGCACTTGCCGGATTTTGTTTTTCTTTAACTTTATGCTTTTGCTAATTAGTAACAAGTGTGTAAACAAGTTTATGCAGCACCGACACCAAATAACTTTTCTACTAACGAAGAGGAATGAAATGGCATATTATACTACTTTACCTAGGATGAGATGATTACAAATTATTCGCTAAGGTGCTTAAAACCTTCTATGAAACTCGTTACTATGCGAATTAATTGGCGAATTAACTGGCGTGCACCAACAATAAATCGGGCAATATCAGCACTGCACGTCTAAAATGACAAAACCAACTTTTTGTAAAATATTGTCGCCCACGATACAGGCTCAGCCTAGTGTGGGGGGGGACACGGTCACCACTACATGATGTTATGCAATATATATTAAATTTCTGCTGTAAATTAAAAATAAGATTAATAATTATTAATCCACATGCATTTAACATAATTCATTTGGCAATAAACACGTTTTACTTTTACTTTAGTTTAATTTTAATGCAGTAAAGATTTTTTAATTCAATTATTTTTGTGTAAATCAAAGCGTTTTCATGTGATTTCAATATATCTCTGTAGGTACAACACGGCAGTTCAAAACGCTCTCCTTGCCACCAAATATTAGATTGCATTCGATCAGCGGACACGGTGGCGGCGACGGCGCACACAATAAAAATATCACCGACGCCGAATGAAATAAATAAAAACACGCAGCCGGTACAGCTGCATGCGAGGCAGGTGGAATAATTGGCAATTCTTTGTCTCAAACCATACACAACACACCGGCATCGAAAACGTATAGCTACTTAACCGCCTCAGTCTCGAAGATGTCTTATTTTTGTTAATTTTATAAACTCGGTGGGTTATGTGTTCATCTGACTTCCTCTGGACGCTAATAAATGGGAGAACAATTTTCATGATCAACGCCAAGTCATGGAGGAATGTGGCAGGTGACCGAACTGTGACATGATCGTAGGTGAAAGGGAAAATAGGCAAACTATTTCAGTTAGAACCAATAAGAGAGTCATATGCCAACATGAATCGCTCGTAGCCTGGGCTGCCTGAGTGATCTTAAGCGATTACTAATGTTAAGCTACATACGGCGCGTTCAGTCCATGGATGGGTGACCGTCTATGACTAACGCTAGAGGCTTTTTTCCAAGCGGTTCCGTGCTTCGCAAAGCACGTTAAGCAGTTGGTGCCGGCTGCCTGTCGATATATGGCAGTCGTTAAGCCAAGTCAGAGGCCTTACGGCGGCTTGAAAACTTCTGACAGTAAAACCAGCCACTAGCCTTACAAGCCTCCACCAATCCGGACTTGGCCCCCGTGGTGGAGTATGGCCTATACCTTCCTCAGGGAAGAGACCCGTGCCCCTTGGTGGGGACAAAATGGATTGATGATGAAGGCCAACATGGTCTCAGATCGTGTCTGTCACCGCGAAATTCCGGAAGGCCGGAATGTGGGTGAGGTAACCCAATTTGAGCGGTGCACATGCGCTTTCCGCGCGAGGCGAACCCGGCCAAGTTGGAAACACCATTATTATATGCCGTTTGTCGTCGCGGAGTTTTTGCACTTGTACTTTGTCGGGTGTTAACCTCATTGAGCAGGCACGTAGAGGCAAACCCGGTCAGTCTGCTAGCACGCATATTATCTCCATTTGCATAGAGCGGACAAGTAGCGGTGTCAGCTTACGCGCCACTGCCGCACTGAGAACTCTGTAATTGCGCCCGTCTACCGAACCTGAGCATAAACCATTTCACTGGGAAACAGAACAATAAATCTTGCATCCGTGCTTGAGTACACAAGTGTGACAACCAAAACCATCTATCTATCTACCTTTATAGATCTGTCTTTATAACAGCTTTTGTTGTGGAGGTGATGTACCGTCAGTGTTAAAAACTACCAGTCTTATTTAATTTATAGCTTAGATATAGTTTTGTTCTGTAAGTATAGTTTCAGCATGTAATTGACAAGGAGCCGACAAAGGACAAGAAGAAGAATTTACCACACAATAGTATTTTTTTAGACTTCATGCATGGGATCGTCGTAGAGTTTCGCAACATAACACATCGTATAACAGCACCTACCTCAGTTTTGAAGTTAAAAGTGAACTAAATACGAAAGGCAAACCGAACGCAGATAAAATACATACTAAACAATGAAACCGTTCCGAGTAGGATAACCCAACGAAAGTCAACAGTGGCTTCACTCGGCTTATTCGGTTCACTCTGAAAACGTTGAATGAAGTATGAGTTGATTATATGGAAAGAACATTTCAATTTAAATTATGTCAATTCTTCATCATTCATCATCAACCCATTATGTCTCCACCGAGGACACGCGTCTCTTCAGTGAGGAAGGTACCTACAGGCCATTCTCCACCACGGGGGCCAAGCTCGGATTGGTGGAGGCTTGTAAGACTAGTGGCTGGTCTTACTGTCATGCCTGGGCCGCACTCATCGCGATAACATTCGGGCGATAAACTTCGTCTTCGTTCTACGGCGAATCCTCGCGGCCACACAATGCGCGATGTAAAGTTTATTGCGATGTGCAAGCGATGTCAAATTAAAAAAAACAAAATGGACGCCGCGGTTGCTCTGTATTTTATGGCAGCAAATATTTATTTTTTACATTTATGTCGTAGTTATTATTTATTTTTTCGTAGTTTGCAATAAATTCTATCTAATCCATGTTACGCTTCAGCTCATGCACCTACTCTGTGAAATAACACGTCCGCTGCTACATTTGACAGGTGCACGCTGACTGAAGTGTGGCCGCTCAAGCGAAGTTCATCGCGATAAAACTCTTTGATCTGTAAAGTTAACTGACTGCTACGCGAAGTTTTGACGAAGCTCTGTAGTATACGCGAATATTTTGGCTACACACGTCACGATAGCCTGAATCTTCGGGTTATCGCGATGAGTGCGGCTCAAGGGTCAGAAGTTTTCAAGCTGCCCTAAGGCCTCTGACTTGACTTAACGACTGCCATCTATCGACGGCTGCCAGCACCAACTGCTTAAACCGCTCGGAAAAATGCCACTAGTGTTAGTCATAGACGGTGACCCATCCATGCACTGAACCCGTCCTATATTGCTTAACCTTCGCTTAACCTTCGTGATCACTTAAGATCACTCAGGCAGCCGGGGCTACGTGTGTAGTTTACACAACTGTGCATTATACAATTATAAAATTCAAGTCCTGTTAAAAACTTAAGACTAGTTTTATCCCTTCTTAGCATACTAATCAGCGCTCAGGGTTCACACCCTCAGCACTTGTCAGTGAGTTGCCTTTTGTGGCAACCTAGACACACCACAGACCACATTATCTGGTTTTGTTTTACTTTATTTGTTTATGTTTTGAACTAAAACTTTCGTGAGCACTACAAATTGTAAAGTAAGGCCCGGATTATTTTACTTGTCTCTTTATTTTGTTTCTGTGATGTGTCTTGTTGATATAATACATGTTTTTCTTCTTCTGTAACTAACTATAGAGAAGCCTTAAAAATCTGTGATAAAAAAATGGTTTTCGGCACCTGAGGACAGAATGCAACACCAAGAATGCTTTCTATTTCGAAAGCTTTGTCCTACAAAATCGTACCTCTGCAACAATATCTTCAGTTACGTACAAACATTCACTCGCAGTCACATTATCGTTATCGGTGCGTAAACACTGATGATTACCGATGGCGTTATTCGTAAGTGGGTTAGCAATACCGGCGCTCGGAGTACCTAGGCAATTATTTATGCGAACAATACTGTCGCAGTTGAATTGGATTTTGCTTTGTAGAACTTTACTGTGGTAGAGATGGAAAAAGTCTTATTTTGGGTCTGCTTGCAACAGCTCGCTTTTGAGCACAGGGTATCCTATTTTGAGTGCAGGACGAGTGATTGCGTTATTTGGCAAATCAAATGAAAAATTCCTTACGCTTTTGCGTGGGGTTTGGGGTTATTTAGAAGTATTTAGAAATTCAAAATATAATGCTGACTTGGTTTAATTTTAGTGTTCCACACCCAAAGGTGAACTAAACTTCAGAGTATAAACATAACATTAAGGGTCTGTTTCACAATCTGCAGATAAAATTCCGGGTAAGCTATCCGCAACCAGGGCTGCCGTCTGTTCTAAATTTGAAGCCATTAACGAACATATGCAATATAGGAAAATTTATTTAAATTTATAACAAACGGCAGCTCTGGTTGCGGATAGCTCATCTGGAACTTTATTTGAACATTGTGAAACAGGGGCTAAGCCTTATAATTTTATAGACATGAGAAGAACAATAAAGGTTAAGAATTCGAGTTTCACTGCAAATTTCTTTAAAATGCTATAAATATTATACTGACTGTGCATATGTTTAGGACCTTGATAAATGTTCAACTGTAATTTGTTTACAATAATTTTTATTTATGCACACATGTGTCCTTTACACAACTGTGCATTATACAATTGTAAAAGAAGCATTAAGCAAATCTATTGACACATAAACCATGGAGTGCAACAGGAGGACAATTTGATCTCCTTACACTATAATAAATTATTGAAGTTCACATTTATTTAGCCCGCGAAAGGGAAAGTTCATACTTCAGATTCGACGACCTCTGTGGCGCAGCGGCTAGCGCATCTGCCTACCATGCGAGAGGTCCCGGGTTCGAATTCCGGCTGGGAAAAAAAAACCCAGCTCCTGGATGTTTACGTGTTTGTGACGTCGCTGTTTCTGGTTCCCACGACACAGGGTATCCTAGTGTGGGGCCAGAAGCAATGTTTGTGCCTGTATGTAAATGTTATGTTATGTTAATAATTTTCAAACTGATTTTTCTTACACTGCCACTTTCTGGATTAAAAATTTCATGTAGTTACCTAATTTATATGAGTTTGACAGATTGACCTAATTGACTTTTTTAATTAATAGGCAGACGACATATTTCATTCGTATTACTAAATTCTATGGAGTAGATACTTACGTGACCATCAGTTAGCCGTTCTCCAAGAAGGTTGTGACAAAACAATTTAAGAAGGGCATAAAAAACGAGACAAAATGAGCCCAAAATAGACCATAATTGTTATCATGCTGATCAATTCTTTTAGTCAAGAGCATAATGATATTGCCGTTGTAAAGCATTTAGGAAAACAAGCGTCCTAACAATGGATGAGCATGGTATGTAGATAACCACAGAATATAAAGACCCCAAGCTTCAGATACCTCAGATATCAACACAAAGAACAATCTTCCAGATTAATTGATTTAAAAGTTCTTATATATTTTTTTATTTTAATAATTTATTTCTTTATTTATTTAAGGCACACCAACAGGTAACATACAAGAATTACATTAAAGCTTATAATCGGAACTATTCTAGTATGTTAGCCAATTACAGGTGGGCACAACATTATCTTGTTGGTTTTTTTTAATACTGTTGATAGTACATTGGGTATTCATTTCTTATTTCAGACACAATGTATCCATATTATAATGTTATATTAGTAAAAAAAAGAACTTAGCACTATGTTGGTAACTTAGCTATGTACTATACTAACGCTAAACGCTAACCCTTATTATTTACACTGACATTGCACATTTATGTACATTTTACGAGACATTTCAGTAAAGAACAATATTTACTTTAAGAAAATTGTTCTCAGTAGCAAATTTTAAAACAATTTTCGCCTCTACTTTACTATAATTCGTTAAGCATATCTATGTTCACCTCTCTTGAAGTAGATCTTTCATGTGTTTTTACTCGTGTATGAGGATAATGATGTTGTTTGCTTTACCTTCCGTCATCGTCGGAGGCAGATTTGTTTGCAATCAGCAGATGCTACGTTTTTCTTGTTGATGTTGATTCTTTTGAACTTTGGCTAGATGTCCCGTGTCTTTATGTAATTATAATTTTTTTCTTCATGTTCTTTGAAGGATAACGGATTTTGAAAGTATTTGTATGATGTAAAAACCATTTTCAAAATTTAGTAGTGTTTATTTACTAGGTTAACTAAATAACCTTAATTGGCTCAGTCACTGGTAGACTAAAGTGGCAAGTACACTCAATTATTGCTGTTGTCTACACTCAAGTCACTTCAGTGTATCTGAGAACATGGTCACTAGAACGCTGCCAAAATGAAAATCTTATAAAAGAATGCTATTCGTTCTGTCAAATGTATTATGTAGGTATATGCCTGGGCATTGTTAAACATATTTTATAGCCATTTTAACATTTATGTATGTCCTACCATTCTATAGCTAAATTAAAAAAAAAACTAAAGTTGACGGTCTAACGCTTTTTTAAAGATTATCGTGAGTGACATTACAGTTGATGTTAAAATGTCATCGTACTAATCATAAAAATATTCCTTACTTTTCTAAAGCAGCCAAGATTTAATATCTAAAACAGAGTCATACATAATACGGTACAAATATAGACTCAGGTATAGTTTCTGATTCATTCTTATTCCCAGTAGTAGGTCATCTCAAAAATTCTTCGTACCCAGTTATATCAAAGTCACATTGGGTTCGTGTCATGTGCATTTAAATAAGAGCAGCAGAATATCTATTTAATTTTCAGCGTGTATTGTGTTTGACTTTGAGCCGTCCTGTCTTTGTCGTCACGTACATCGGTGAGACGATTGTCAGTGCTCTCAACTCGAATGAGCTACAACAGCGCTTCAGGAATCCGTTTAGGGTACAATCCTTATCATACTTGGCCCACTGAGTCTTGTTGATTTGAATGTTTGATCTCGCTGCAAACGCCCCAAAGGTTAATCCCATGAGCCAATAGTCCTCAATGACGATAGCTACGCCAACGTCATCGCTCAGCGCTCACAACAACAACAGATATGAAAACGATCTCAAGTGCATCACGGTTCTTGTAGCATAAACATACGTACCTAGGTATTTGTAGAAAAAAAGTTATTGGAAACCAGAAAGTCTTACAGAATTGAGTCTTACAGAACAGAATTACTTTCAAGAATTGATCTTAGAAGTAACCTTGTTTTTTGGGCTCCATATCTTAAAAGAAAAAACAAAAATACGCAAACACGCATATTTCTCACTGGAGGGAATCAAAATTTATTGGGTACTTTCCGTTGACCTAGAACTATGAAATTTCACACGTAATATCGCGTTACACTACTTGAAGTACAGGAAAAAAAACTGAAAACTACACATTTGCAATTAAATAATAAAAAATAATATCTTTGAAGTTCTGGGAATAGATCGAATATTCTTTATTGTAAGTACACCAGGAATTACACATGAAATTTGACAATAACATAGTACAGTTTAATTGGCGGCCTTATTACTAAAAGTAATTTCTTCCACACAACAATTAGAGACGGGACAAGAAAAGTGCAATTCGGACGGGATTCCGAATCGCACTTTTCCAGTTTTTTTTTAATTAGCTGGAATTGTATTCCACTGCTAGCCAAAGGTATGTCTCATATGTATGTGTTTGTGGTGTTAAATAAACGCTTTTCTTCTTCCAAATACTTTCGTCGCGATCTTCTTCTCCACGTCTTGAGCTATCCTCTTCCATCCATGAAATGAAGCGGAGAAATCGTGCCCCCATCTCGGCCTTGGTGCTGACCCTGTATTATTACACTTTGTGGACCTGAGAAGAGAGGGCAGGGTCATGATGTAAGGACTACGGCCGGTAGTACCTACCAGCTTAAGATTGGACTTGGAGATGACAATGAGTTAATGAAGCTGCTACTTAAAGCACCTAAAGCGCTTAGTTAGTATACCGAGCGATTGTTATTGCGAGGCATGTGTAAACAAGCCTCAAAGCGTTTGCTAGTGAACGTCATCGCGAGGATTTGGCAATTTGTTTTAGTAATTTCACCGTGTTTTTAACTAATTTTGGGACTTCTGCAGTAAGACAACACAGTAGTTAAACCTTTGCTGGTAGGACAAAAAATGGTTTTCGTTTGTTTGTTTCCTTTTGTGACGCGAGGACACTCAAATACAGAGAAGTATTTTTTGTTAGTGAATCACAACTTAATTCAATACGTGGATAAGTAATGGAAAAGGTTTCCAACTAGACGAATGAGGCAGTTCAAGCTCCAATGCATCATTTGGTGGGTCTGTTGCAACTTGCAATCGTCGTGTGTCACCATAGTCGTCAAAAAATGCAATTGTTTCCTGCGAAAAGTCCTAATCGTGTGAGGTCACGGTGACCGTTTTGAAACCTTTGGGTACGATGACGCACCACACTGCTAGACATCAAAGGCCCGACCTCAGCTTATTGTCGTTTGTCCTGACTAATCGACAGCGGATGGAGATAAGATGACTGTATTGTTTTTAATTCCGAAGAATTCCGATGGGAAAAACGCTGTGGCATGGCTGTCATATTCTTACCTGCTCAACGCATTGTTTATGCTTTGACGATCTCTCAAAAGCGATATACTATTGGGTCTGTAAACAAGCCAAACTACTGCTTGATAGAGCATAGTGAAACTTCGTTTTATGACTTTATTTATTGAGCCCTGAAAAAGGGTCCTAAAACATGCCTTTTCCACTCTAAAATGTCGATGGCGGCAAAGTAAAAATTTGTGAAAACGGACGTTTTACTTATCGCTTCTATCGGCGAATTCTACGCACGTTTAGTTTGCAAGTTGGTTTCACGTTTGTGTTATCGGTTTAATTTTATATGCGCATGCCTCCGGTTGTTCATTGATAATTGCGTTAGCGTAGCGCGGTTTTAAATTCCACAAAGATAGATAAAAATATTGAGGCTATGCTTAAATGAGACGTGAGTCTGACTACTAAAGAGTTACAGAGATTCCCATTGATATAACTATCTTTAAGGTTTTCACGGAAAAATGTCATCCATCAATTAATATAAATTATTCACTAAGCCGAAATCAAACTACTCCTTTCGCATTCATGAGTAGAAGTTTCGCTTAGTGTCGAGCGTATGTAGAGATCATAATACCGCTGCGGATTGTGTGAAACCTTGAGCATAACTACAGTATACATACTTGTATGTGTTTAATACATGCACAGAGGTAGATCCACGTGTCAACATTAGTGCTCGCTTAGGCTGTTATGGTCGACAATTGCTTTGACGAATCGACTATAGGTACGTTTATACGCTGCTGTTGTTATGCTGTATTTGCCGTGCAATTGTGGAGTGGTATGATTGTTTTAAATAATTGGCTTTGTATAGTTTTCATAGGCCCAGCTGTGGGCTCGTCGTCATATACCGGGTGTCCCAAAACTCGACGTCAACCCGAAGCCGGGTGAAAAGGTTAGTCAAGCTGGTTGTCAGAAAAATATAAGAAAAAATCTAAGTTGTATGATTTCAAAATTATAGGCATTTTTTTAAAAATCGCAAAATTACACACCCTGTGACAGTCTTTTTACTCCTGTTGCCACAAATCTTTACTTTTTCCAATTATTTTTTTTGCTGTGTAACCCTGAATAATGCTTCTCTAAACTGTAATCAAAATTTTGAAACCAGCTGCTCTAGCTTGCATAAAAAATAGGGCTTATTTCCTAGAAAAACTTTCAAAATAAAAAATTGCCTAGTTTTAACTGACTGTATTGAAAAAAAAATCATACAACTTAGATTTTTTTTTATATTTTTCTGACAACCAGCTTGACTTGCCTTTTCACCCGGCTCCGGGTTGACGTCGAGTTTTGGGACACCCGGTATAGGCATGTGGGCTGTGTCCGTACAGTCGTAATGTACGGTCTGCAACTGCTGAAAGTACATTGACGCACAAGATGGACAGCGCGAGTATTACCTTTTTTTTTGTTTACGGGGGGGAAATCTTTTAAAGATACCCGTCTCTTGGGACAGAGTCAGGTTATGTAGGATTTCCACCTAGTAAAACCCCACGGTGGCCTACTTCGTGCATAGTATGGGAGCGCCGGGCACTCTGACGAACCCATCCGGAGCCCCCCTGGCATTTGCACCTTACCCCGGCATAGCCGCAGACCTCCGAGGGTATCAGTGGACCCAGGGCAACGCAGGACCACCCTACGTCGTCGCCGTCTTCCCGGAGCCGCGTGAACGGACGGATCGAGTCTCCATTCTAACCGTCCGCGGTTCCAAGGTCCCCACTTAGTCGCCTTTTAAGACAGGCAGGGAATACCGTAGTCCTATTCTGAACCCGAAACTACAGTGTTAGCGCAAGTAGTAACTAATAGGAAATAACCGAACGGTGCAATTCAGGGAATAGCCATGCTTTAGATTTTCAGTTTCAGTTATAATTGAGTTCTCATAGAACAATTATCATATAACACGTAAAATATTCATATAACACGTAACATATTCGATTGGTGCAATCATTCCTCAACGACAACCAGAATCAATGCCAGTCAGTTAACATCATCATCAAGACAAACTCTAGGAGTCCGGAGTAAATTGCGGCCCTACACGTAAAACAGCGTAAAAGTACCCGAAGTCAGAATCATGGAAAGTTGCAGTTCCTGATCTCTGCCTACCCCTCTTGGATACAGGCGTGAGCTTACGTATGTGTGTATGTACTTTCCTCAGCAGTTGATGTGTTGTCGGCTGAATCCACATCCTCCGCTAATCCGGACTAGGCCCCCGTAGTGGAGTATGGCCTATACCTTCCTCAAGGAAGAGACTCGTGCCCCTCGGTGGAGATATAATGGGTTGATAATGATGAAAAATGATGAAGTAACCCATTTACATCCCACTTTAGGGCATAGGCCTTCTCTCAGAGTATGGGCTTTAATCACCACGCGTGCCCGTTGCAGATTGGCAATTTTATTGTTTTATGAGTTATAACATTTGATAAGTTATGGATAATAGTAAGAAAAAGGTATCTTTGTTAATAAATTAAAAATGTTTTCTCTCCTAAATTACGTACAAGTTTTTCAGCATACTCATAAATAATACTATTATTATATTATATTTAATTTTAGGGTAGTAGGGGCGTGACAAACAGATAAACATAAATTCACACCATTATGCCCAAAGGGTAGGCAGCTGGTGGGCTAAACCTTTGGTTTCTCTCTAAGGTTAAAGACGAGAATTATATTTGTAAAAAAAAATTTTATTCATAAATGTTACTGTAGCAAACATTACCTACGATGACGATGGTAAGTTTTCTAATATATCACACAGGTTTTGCAGTTAACGTTAGAACCAATGTTATGAAACCACAATACCGTGGTAAATTGTATTTTACTGATAAAGCAAAAGTCATTGTTTCGAATCGCCTTAATTCGCAACACTAGTGCACTTTAGCTTGCTAGAGTAATCGGGTAGTGATTTGGAAGGTTAGAGTATGACAATGCCATGGCCGAGGAGGCAATTAACTAATTGCCTATAGGCTAACAACAATAATTAGCTGTTTTTCGATAATAGCACGCATTTCGGCTTTTTGACATTGACATGATTTGGAAAGTAGGACTATAACCCTTGGGTGGGTGCGGTCAAAAGTGTAACTCTAAGAAACTGTGGGCTTAGTGCGAGTTTAACTAACTACTCGATCGCGTTAACGTAAACTCATATTCTATAGGAGTGACAAAGCGCGCTACCTAGTTGTCTCTCTGTCACTCCTATACAAATTGCAAACGCTCTCGCTATCGAAAGTGAATGAAAAAACTCGCACTAAGGGCCCTGGTGAGTCCAAATTCATTCGACAAATTTTAAGGGGTTATTCTAGCCTTGATACATCCCCTACTATCAGACATAATTTCGTTTCCCTGTCTGACATGTGAGCAAGGAGTACTCTCCTTGGAGATACCCAGTTGTTTAATTTGGTCTTACTATTTTTATTTGGTCTTAAGTAAAATTATGGCAATGGTGAATTTTTTTTCCTGAATTAAAAACTTTTGGTGCTGTAGTGTAGTTTGTAGCAGTAAACTTAGTTTTAACTTATTAATACATGCAATAATTAATATTATCAGAGGCCTTGGGGCGGCTTGAAAACTTCTGACAGCAGACCAGCCGGCATTAAAATGGTCTTAAAAGTGTTCTAGTGGACTAAAACTTTCGCAAGCACTGCACATTGTAAACTTTTAGTCCGGATCAACTTACGGGTGTTTTTTATCGGACGAGTCCGACCAGGTTTCGCTCCGATTCGCAAAGCCGTAAGTTGATCCGGGCTAAAAGTTTACAATATTTTAGTGGCACCTATTTTTTATAAATAAGGCCTTAATCGTATAATCCTTAAGATATTGTATATAACTCAACACAGTATCAAGTTATCTTTTATAGAACGAAATTATACTGAGCTAATAATAACAAAAACAAGTAATAAGCAAAATTCGTTCGGGTACGTTACGGGAATGGCTAATTGAGGCTCAGTTTTATACAAAAGCCTTACATAGAACCATAATATTTACTCAAAAAAATTATTGAGTGCAAAGCAAAAGGCATCACAATATCCAAACATTTAGACAAACGCCGTCATAGATCGTTACGAAGTGCAGTAGAAATGCAGTCAGAAATCCTCTACCTACGAGTAGTTACGTAAGTTCAACTGAAATTACTTCGTCGAAGAGGAAGTGTCCAATGTAGTTCAGCGAATAGGAACACGTGGAACGACCACAAACTATGAGTGTAATTTTACTAGTCGTCAGGAAATCGAATGATGATGTATTGTTCAGATAAGACTACATACAAACCCACCTTGTCTAATAAAATTACGGTCTTATTAAAGTTCATGTCACTAAAACACTCTTAAGACATTAACACTCCTATAGAATTCTGGGTGGGAGGATAAGCACATCAAAATAATGGTTTAATTGTTTTTTTTCAAGGTCCTACTGCAACAGATAAAGACGGAGTCAAACCCGCTATAAGGCGGCTTAAAATCCATGTTAAGAGTGTTTTAGTTGAATCAGTTGTTTGTAAATAGGGCCGTTCGTATTTGGTAATCTGGTGGAATCCAATAAAAAAGGGTTGGAACTGAAGAATGAAGACGAGCGATTCTGGATAGGAAGGCCAATAAACGGTAGCTATTGCGGACATTGTTGATTAGGTATAGGATGTTTAAGCGCAGGGTATTGACATCTTGAAAAATACCCGAAACTGATGAGCGTCTTACAACGATTTATTAATGTGGAAAGTCAGAAATTAATTAGTTTATGTTTACATAATAAACAATCGCGATTAGGCTCATTAAAAATATAATCATCGTGCGTCACACAAAAATACAGAATTTAGCCTGTTCTCTTTTATGGAAGATCTTATTTAAGTCTTCAGAATAGTGAAGATCACAGATCTGTGGCTGATGAAGGCTACAACTAATTTCTCTGTTCTGCCTTTCGAGGCTACCGATACAAACTGGCAAGGAACTGGCACTTTATTGGTAACATGGTAACCGAGTGGTATCGGATCTAAATGGTATCAGAAATCTCTGCGGCGTCTTTTTTCTGTATCGTGGTGAGCTTTCTGCGCGTTCAGTTCGCTGTATCGTGTCGCTATTGAGGTGGGGTGCGTGAGGCAAGACAAGACGCGTGGTGAAAGTGATTCGCGAATGTCGCGTGCGCGACGGGTGGCTAGCACACCCGGCGACCTTGCCTTATACATTCATTCGGACTCTGTTGCGATGGGAGGCGCCGGTCTGATTAGGATGTGGGCCGGCTGTCAGTAACACTGTGTCATACGTTACCAAGATCAGACACATTAAGGGTTGTAAATCTTCAAAGTATTGTGACTTAGACTAACGCCTGTATCCCAGCTGCGAAGGCAGAGACCAGGCTTGCTTTGGCACCCATCATAATTCTGACAAACCCCTAAAAGGGTGTAACAAAATCTCCACCAATCAATAAATCAGCCCATATTCATCCTCTACACCTACGTCAACCCCAAGACAGACTTATTTCTGTCCTCACTCATGCTCGTCCAGTAGCTGCCAGCAATCCACTTCAGATCGTCGGTCCAGTAAAATGATGGGCGTCCCACACTGTTTGCCAAATTCCACACGTAAATCAGTAAATAGGGAGTAGTAAAGTTCTATTCGCCAATACAAAGAACTTTTATTGGATAACTTCTAAATCTCCAAAAATATAAGCTGTGCCATATTATCCTTGAAACATCAGGTCAGAACTAAGGAGGGAGAGGTAACCAACTACGTCGTTAAAATATATACAGGGCTGTTTGTCTCAAGCTTTGAAGGTTTTTTAGCGTCGGCATGTATACAACATGTAGACTTAATGTTTTTTTTTTGTTGACGCCGGGAATGAATTAACGCACTTCACCGCCCTGCTGTCGGGAGACAACAGAACGGCTTCATGTGGGATTCCCAGCCCTATCGAGCCTCCTGCTCTGTGCTGGACTACCCACTAAACCCTGCGGTGTTCCTCCCACTACTCTACCGGGCCACAGGATAGGCCAGAGCTTAATTGACTGTGACCCGGCAAGAGCTCGCCCCCGAAAGGGCTCTACTGGTGGGGAGCCAGATTGGCTCCCCGGCGGCGCCCCCGGCCCCATCGCCCATACAACGGGGCAAGGAAACGCCGCCTCTCCTCTGGGGGCCATAATGGCCCCTAAACGCTCCCTCGCGCCGCCCTCCCCCGCCCCGTCACCCATAGAACGAGGCAAGAGGAGGACGCCGTGACGCTGCGTCGCCCGTCGCTCGCTCTCCAGCGCTTCATGCGACCCTCCGCCCGCGGCCTCTCTGATCCGACTAGTTTGAGGCGCGACTGCCCCCCCCCTCCCCCTAGCCGGACCTCCTCCGGTTGGTCACCTGGGTTCCGCTTCACAGGGTGAATCAGATCTCACGCGATCCCTCTTGCCAGATTATTCGCCGTTAGCCAACAAGATCCCACAAGGAGAAGCCACTGACTAACGCTCAGGGTGCACCAACCCCACACTTGCCCTTCCATCTGGTTCACATGGAATCAGAGGGAACGGAAGCGAAGGGGCACACGTGAAGGTTATCTGGCGCAGCACCCCGTACACTTAATTTTGTGTTAGATTCATGTCAAAAATTTCATTTGATTGGCCTTACCATCCGATTAAGATAACACCTTAATGGTCACTCCTAATCCTACAGTTTTTGTCTTTTTGCTTCTAGTAATTTTTCGGACATAAAACTTTGCTGCCAAATAAAATCCTTAGGCCAGGCTAACAACCAAATGTTTTGTTAATGGCGTCTCAAATTACATGTTTGAAGTTGGTCATATCATTTAGCCCAAGTTTTTGCTTGGCTGGTTTGGGACTAGCAGCTTGTCTAAATAGACACATATTCTAAAAATATAGAACTCTGAATAAATTGGTCTCTTCTCGGTAACATATAACGTAAGGTAATCGACGGCTAGCCAACGGCGTAGATGCTCCATTTAGGATCTCTCTGAGGACTGTTAGGATCTCTCTGAGGACGTTCTAGATTGGTTTACTGCAAATAATCTATTGTTAAATTAAAAAAAGACAAAATGTATGAAGTTTACCCTACCTAACGTAAAATTAGTTGAAAATAACATTGTGATTGGAAATGAAAAACTAGAATTTGTTGAAGATACTGTATTTTTGGGCATCACAATCGATGCCAAACTACAATGGGGTCCACATATTGTAAAATTAGCACATAGACTTAGCTCCGCAACATATGCTGTGAAAAGAATTCGAGAACTGACGAGAGACTGACGTTGCAACTGCTAGGCTTATTTATTTTAGTTACTTCCATAGTATTATGTCCTATGGTATACTACTGTGGGGCCGGGCAGCAGACATTGAGACTATCTTCATCTTGCAGAAGAGAGCGATCCGATTTATTTACAAGCTAGGTAGTAGGGACTCGCTAAGGGACTTTTTCAAAGAAACTAAGATCTTAACAGTTGCAAGCCAATATATATGTGAAAATATTATGTACGTTATGAAAATATTACAGACTTCGAAACACTTGGTAGCCATCACAACGGTAATACTAGGAATAAACATAAATTGTCATTTCCACGATTTAGACTTGCTAAGTTAATACTTCCTTTATGGGGAGTGCCCCTTATACAGTGGTATAAGGTTTTACAACAAGATACCCTAAGATATATTAGAGTTACCTCCAACGCGATTTAAGAATTGTGTTAAGCACACTCTTTGCAAAAAAGCTTATTATAAAATCAACGATTATTTAGAAGACAAGAACGTATGGCATTAAATAGTAGTTTAATATTAAATTTAATCAGAGGATAAATGTGTCTAGTGTTCAACACATCCAAGATATTATTTTGTAAGTTTGATTTGTATTAGCTTTACGGTGATTTGAGAAAAAATGGTCAGAGTGGTTTTTTTTCGCTGCATTTTTCTTCACTACAGACGGCCTTAAGGCAGCGGCTAACTTATTTTGGCTTTTTATTTCTGATTTTGATTTCTGTGCATAAGTATTTTATTTATGGTGTATTAGTCATCACGGGGTAGTTTCCATTGATGATTTGATGAAAATGTTCTGATGGGTGAGAGTTTTCTACATAGATATTTTGTTTCTATGATCTCAAACCTCTCACATTCGAACTATACTCCGTCGGGGAATCAAATACTCGCATCTCATCTCATCGCAGATAAGCGAAACAATAAAAAGTGAAGACCCACATGGATGATTTTCTTTGGGAGTTGGTTTTGTGGAATGGAATATAAGCTTGATTTCGCAAGTTTAGGAATTAGTAACAAATGTATGTAAGAAAAAAAAGACCAGGCAATACCGTTGACTATTAAACTATGTATTTGTATAACCTACAGAGTGATCACGATACTATTTTTTTACTAAACTAAGCAACAAAAAGTTGAGTACTAAAAGTGAAATTGTTTCATAAGAATTATGATACGAGTAATTCGGAAAAGTAAAGAAAGCGATTTGAAAATTGCATATTTCGAACAGGATCTAATTGGAATTTACCCATGAGCACATCGCAGTTCAAAGCTTTGGTTCCGACGCATCTGGTTCAAAACACCTTGAAAATTGCACAGGTTGGTTTCTGAACGTCAAATTATACTGAGAGAAAAATCAGCAACTATCAGCCTTGGTTAACGCCACGGTTGACGTAAGCAGGATTATTTTTAGCGCAGCAAGAGAGAAAAATACATTTAAATATGAGCAAAATAGCAGATAACTAAACCATTAATTACGAGCATTACTTCGAGTTAAGACTGAGACGAGCGAAAATGAAAACATGTCGTACATATGCATATGCGAATCGCTTGTAGCCTGGGCTGCCTGAGTGATCTTGAACGATCACTAAGGTTTAGCAACATACGGCGCGTTCAGTCCATGGATGGGTCACCGTCTATGACTAACGCCAGTGGCATTTTTTCCGAGCGATTCCGTGCTTCGCAAGGTACGTTAAGCAGTTGGTGCCGGTTGCCGTCGGTAGATGGCAGTCGTTAAGCCAAGTCAGAGGCCTTTAGGGGCGGCTTGAAAACTTCTAACAGTAATACCAGCCACTAGTCTTACAAGCCTCCACCAATCCGGACTTGGCCCCCGTGATGTAGTATGGCCTATACCTTCCTCAGGGAAGAGACCCGTGCCCCTCGGTGGGGACATAATGGGTTGATGATGATGCGTTCTTTGGCTTAAATAACAGCGCAGACATTGCACATAGTTGAGGGAATACGAGGAGAAAATATAAGATAAGATAAGGGAAAATACCCACAGAAACAGCAGTTACGAAAGAAAATATAACATTGCCTTGTTGCCTGTAATCAATTGCTTTATGACCTTGAAATGAACGATTTAAAACACTGCTATGGTGATCCGGTTGGCCCACCAACCATAGGCTATTTGACAAGTTTCGGAAAACCATCTCAGTTTCTTTATTAGTGTTCATTAAGTGATATGAAAGTGGTAATTTTAAATTCATTCGCGTATTTCTTCTAAAAAAAGCGAATAAAAATTCACTTATAAAATAAGCCGCCAAAACTCCATCTTGAGCTATAATTATGGTGTCATGACGTCACAGGTCAGTTAACAAAACCAATGAACCTAAGACCGACATGAATGACAGACGCTCCTTTTATCTGACCTGTGACGTCATCATAGAAAGCAGAAATCAGAAATCAAAAATTTATTTCAACGTAAAGAATTTACATTCTGCTTGTTAAATGTCAATGTACATACAGTTATGTATAATTTTAGCCGCTGCCTTAGGGCCGTCTGTAGTAGAGAAAAAGGCAGCGAAAAAAAACTCCACTCTGACCATCTTTTCTCAAATCAACTTAAAGCTAATACAAATTAGGTATGAGTGTTCGTATACCAAGAATCTCAAGATCCATGAGTGCAATCAATACTTGCAAAGTCAAACATAATTTAATATTCTTATAAGGTAATAAAACACAAATGCTGCCTCCAGACACACGGAGGGCACCCGTTCACGAGCGTAACGCAGAGGTCAGCCATCGCCAGTCTCAACCATATTAGAGGGAGATAGGTGACCCGGTCGCGAAATTACAAATGCTATACCATTTGAGTCACTACTGAAACTAAAATAGATGAGCTTTTGTTCGCGCAAATTTCTACTACAATACTTAATCCATTTTAGTCAAGAATTGGACTAAAATAGCATAGGTTTTGTTAGATATTTTTCAAGCTAAATTACAACTACAAAGGCTATACCATCTAAGTCACAAGTCAATGTTTTTACGTGTATGTACGTAAAAACATAACTACATTTATTAAGCTAAACATTATGTTGTCGAATATATATTGGCAAGCTAGCGTAAGAATTCCTATTTCCTTAAAAAATTTACGTAGTGAGTGTCTGGCAGGTAAATTGTAAATTCCTCTAATAGCCCTTTTTTGGAGAATAAAAATTGTTTTTATATTTACCGCCCGCCCCCATAGTAGCAGACCATATGACATAATGCTGTGGAAATAACTGAAATAAACTAGCCTCGCAGTTTCTGCATCTGTTAGTTGTCTAATTTTTCGAACTGCAAATGCAGCATAGTTTATTTAAACTGCATGCATAGATTCGGCCAATCCAGGCCGTTTTCAATAAAATGGCTACAGATAGAAAATAATAAAATTTTATCCTGGTTTTTTTGGACAAATTATAAGTTGCCTTGACACAGGGGACTTTAGAACGACGCTTAATCAATATAAGGTTCAATTTCGCTTCCGAGTAGCCGCGGTAGCCACAGAGGCAGCGAGTCAATCGGAAAAATAGTTTCACAGATTACATCCTACACACAAACTTACAATCGTATGAGCTAACGAACTTTCCTTTTTTATAATATTAGTTTTTTTTATTATGAACTAATAAAAAAAAAAGTTTTGAACCTGATTATTTGTGAACGGTGATCATGAAAAAGGAGTTCTGAGGTTTAGCGTTGTTTGAATAACTCGTTATGTAACGCAATAATCACCACTGATCACGTGTATAGCTCCTCACTCATTACATTTCCTGCTCGTATGTGTCCTTGCTGAACAAGCGAGATTGCTATTATACTGCGCATTTGTGTAAGACCGAAACGTTGCCGACAGTTTGAAATTACTCGTAGATTCTTACGTCACACACGTTCAACTATAACATAATAACTTAGTTTATAAAATATATAATAAAAAAACTTATGTAAAACATGATTTCTCTCAAACCACTTCTCACAGGCCGTTTAAATAAACCATGGTTAGGTTACGTCTCTCCCTTTGTCACAGGCTACTTTAACTGACTCTGAACAGTAGACTGTAGCTACTCGGACAGTGCATCATCAAGCCATTATGTCCCCACCAAGGGGCACGGGTCACTTCCCTGAGGAAGGTATAGGCCATACTCCACCACGGGGGCGAAGTCCGGATTGGTGGAGGACTGGGACAGTTCTATCTTCAAATTGCCGTTATCTTCCAAAGCAGCTAGTAATATAGTTTTATTAACATTTTCTTTATAATCCACTTATAATTTTTATACCCTTAAAGGCCTGCGCAGACGACGGACTTTTCTCTGTGACTGAGAAAAAAGTACGCTCCGCGAATAAAAAGTCCTCCGCGGATTTACCGCGAACTCAACGCACTCAATGTGCGAAATACTGGGTCCATCCCCTTATAACAAATTGATATTTCAACGCGGACTAAAGTCCGATGTGTGCGTTGCTTCGCCTAGTCACACGAGTTCTATTTTTTTCGGGGACTCCCCCGTATTTTTGTCCGGTCCGCTCTCTGCATGTCCGCGGTTATTCGAGGGACTTTTTGTACGCGGTAGTTTTAATCCCTCGTTTGCGTAACTCGATACAGTCGTCAGCGATCTATTTTAGCGGATAAAAAAGTCCGCGGACAAAAATCCCTTGTCTGCGCAAGCTATACAGGGTATAAAAATCTCGTCTCTGAGAAGACACGAGAAACTAAAACAGCAAAAGACAAAAGTCAAGTAAATGTGTCCGGAATAAAATTAATAACAATTTAATTTAACGCAACAACCCAACTAAACATCTAAATGTATGTAATGTTAAATGTCGAAGTGCATTTTCGCTATTACCACACTGAATTGGTAAGTTATAGGTACTTATAGCAGCATTGTGATTTGTGCCTCAAGTAGTGTGTATTGGTAAATAAGTGCGCATTTATTTCGGGGTCATTCAATGCTAGAATGGCCGACCTCTCGCCTCCACATTCGATTCATACAGAGCTAGCATTGAAGCATTTACCTTTCTTAGTATACGACATGTCCTCAATATTACTTCGTACTGACGACAGCGCGTTGCACTAATGAACGTTCAATTTCAATCTTTATCTCCACGGCCTTAAGATTTAATTCGTAATTGTTTTTGCTGAGTCTTTCTGTACTCACACATGGCGGCTTGTTAAATTGATATATGAAGGAATGTCGACTCGATTAGGCGAATTATTCTGTGCAATATTTCGATAATTTGTTGAACTATATTTGCCTTAAGCAGCAGTAAAAGGTGGACCTACAGCAGTTTTTCCACGTACGCTATTTGGGTTGGGTGTAGGTTTTATAGGCTTTGAAATCTGGGTCAATAGATTTACAGCTTTGTCGCTCTACTCTACCTACATGAAGGTGATTGGTAATTTAACCTGCAGATTTGAGGTTTCTATAGAGGGGTATTACTTAATGGCAATACGGTAAGAGCGAGTCGGACTTCCAACCGAGGGTTCCGTACTCGCAGTCTTTTCCGGGCTTTTTCCGAACTTCAAACACAATTTATTTAGTGATTTAATTACAAATGCATAGTTTTTAGGTTTTCCCTTGAGTTTATAGTACAATAACCAATTATTTGCCAAATTTCATAGCTCTAAGTTAACGGCAATGACCCTTTGAGTTTTAATTGCCCTAATTATCGAAATAAATACGTTTTTTGCGATACTTTATCTTTATCGGAGACCGTATCTTTTTTACGTTAATTTAGAAGTTGTATTTTTTACAGATTTAAGGGACTGTAAATTTAAGCATAATAATATTGTTAACTCGTGTCTTCACGCATTCTCGAGATAAAGGGTCTTAACAAACAGACGACGGACGGACTAACAACAAAGTGATCCTATTTACAGTCTATTTTTTGAAGCGAACGACTAAGTGTCAACATGTCAAAAATTTGCTTTTTCAATATGCCACATTTATAACACTGCATAATATTTAGCAAAGTTATACAAAACAATATGCCTAATAAATACCATTAAGCAATTAACACAATAACACTGTTATTACCTGATTTTATCCCCCACTTGCAGTTTATTTAACTAATATTTTATTTTATCATGAAAATACCATTTGCTTAAGAGATCTATGCGCCAAAAAATACCTAAAATTTCAGTGGTCCTCAAATAAAAGCGATCCTACTGCTGCCAAATATGTTCGCAACTAGGAAAGATGACGGACTTTCGTTTAAAGGCCGATTATGATCGACTATTTTATGCTAATGGGCTACGCGAAGTGTAGGAAGAAGTATGGAGAGCTGACTACGAACCTCTTTTTTAATTAAAGACAAAAAAAAGTAAGATTGACGTTTTTGTTGATGGGAGTGCGACTAAAGAAAATAAAATAGGTAACTTATCTTTATTCTGTTCATCATTGTAAATAAGGTATTGGTAAAGTTTTTTGGTCCATCGTCCAGTTGTTTTATACTTTTGTGTTTGTTATTACGAAACGGAAAATAGTATTGGCGAGCGAGCCGGACCCAATGCTGATTCTGCCAAACCGATGTATACGATGCCACAGAATACATAATTACAACGATGCAAGCAAAGCTGCGTGCATGACCTATTTTGAGTGAGATGTAAGTTTGAGAGATGCTGTGTCTTTGTTTACCTTTAGTCTAGTTACTCTAGTTTAGTTACTTATGTTAATGTAGTCTATTGCACGCTTTAAAACTGTACCTATGCTTTAAAATAGTGTCCTCGGTTTTCGAAAAGTGGAAGCCAGGAGATCCATAGGACGGGGAAAACCTACTTTGGACTCTTGTCTCCTACTACATAGTGTAAGATGCTTATTTTAAGAGGTATCATAAGTTTTAAGTGCATTGTGTTATGGACAAAAAAAAAAAAAAATTGTATTGTACTGTATTGTAAGGGTTCCGTTTTTTCGTTTTGAGGTATGGAACCCTCAAAAAAACAATCAAGTCGTCCACTACTTGTAAAAAAGGAAGATATAGTTTTGGCTTAATATTGTAAGGTAATATATAGCATATCAATAATGATGATTCTGATTATAAAGTTACCACTTATTCTTTATAAGTAGTGGCTTAAAAAATACCTTTAGCACATGGTAATTAGTCGATAACTTAATATTCGTATTATTTCCTGTAAAACGCTACAGAAATATGAAATTAAATATGTGTTTATTAACTAGTTCAGTTGCCTATGCCTACATTTTATTTCATGATGCAGTGATGGGTACCCTAGTGTGGGGCCAGAAGCAATGTTTGTGCCTGTGTATAAATGTTAGGTATGTTAAGTTATGTTAGTATATATTCTTAAATAGTTTGAATGTCGAGTAGGTACGAACTAAACGAACTTAGGTATTTATAACGCACATCTCAGTTTTTCTTGTAGCAATAACAAATTACTTATCATTAAAATGGGGTTATTAGTCCAATAGCTCATTGCATTATTGATACTATGTTTAGTAAGGCACTGATACTGTGAGGGCTCTGAGTACTGTGACATTGAATGCTCGGCCTGATTAGCCGACAAACCGCGAGACTCCAGAGGGTCGAGTTGCATCGCCCATTCGACAACAAACTTTGTTTGTTTTTGGCTTGCATCTCTTCACAAGCTTCCGTTTTTTCAATAGTCATCATCATCATCAACCACCACGTCTCTGTTCACTGCTGGGTAAATATAAGCCTTTTTCTCCAAATACTAGCTCTTACGGTCCCTTACCATTTGGAATAAAGTTTTTTTCGCTGCCTTTTTCTCCACTACATTCGGCCCCAAGGCAGCGGCTAACATTACCATTGTAAGTACATTGACATTCAACAAACAGAATGTAAATTCTTTACGTTGAAATAAATTTCTGATTTCTGATTGGCATTCACGGACTGTCTGTTCAATTCATGTTATCAAATAGACTTGATAATGAATATTAGACTAAGTCATAATTTTTACTCCAGTTGGAATGGTGCTAGCCTGCAGCTTATAGGGGTGAAAATCCCACCTGCATTTTTAGCACGGCGTGGCTGATTTTGATAGTACAGAGTTCATTAATAGAGTTGTAGTATTTTTTAAATCAAAATATAACTTAAAATTCACCTGGAGCCATTTTTCAAATAAAGATTATATAATTATAAAAGGTATATAAAAAATTAAAAAGGTCCGAAATCATATTACGGTGGGGTATCCTTAACCCGAATTTTATCACAAATCCAATAATTTTATGAATTATATGCCATATTTTGTAATAAGTGTTAATGTTTATGTATTTGACATAAAATTTGACATATAGATTTAACACAATGGTTCACTCAACGGTTACACAGACCTTATAATCATTGTATTAGGAAGTGTCCGCGCAAAAAGTACAATTTCGGTGTGGTTTATTCAACTCGTCATAACTAAAATCCTAAACAAGTGAGAAGCACCCCCGCACCTCTCTTGCACGGGCCAGTACTGCGCTAGCGCAGACAAGAAACAGTTGTGTGATATCTTGCTCCACCATCCCGCCAAAAATGTAAGTACCTTCTAAAATAGCATGGGAGAACGAAATTCTGCAATGTCGGTGGCTTAAAATATTAACTTTTACATAAATAATTGGATTACGTCTTTGCTGTATATTGTGCGTCCTGTGTTTTCTTTTACAAACATCCTACATCACTTTCAAAAATACGGACGGTTGCTAAAATATTACCTTTTTTTGACGTGTCTCTAACTTCAGTGGTACAATTTCGGTGGATTCGGTGGTTAATTTAGCACCACCGAAATTGCAAGGTGCCACCGAAATTGTTATATATATGAAGATTATGGTTGTTATTTGTACATAACCTAGTTATATTACCAGCAATGTACAAGAAAATTGTATTCTTTTAACAAAACCGGGTAATGTCCTACGAAAAAACATTCTTTGTATAATACTAGCAACATAGCCAGTTATGTACAAGGAAGTAAACATTCTTTCTACATAATCCGGTTTTATACAAAGAAATCGTTGTTCCTTATACAAAACTAAGGAGGTTTGTAACTACCACACACTCGTAGACACATAATAATACGAACATAATCAAAAATATACTGGATTATGCTCACTTCTTTTATTTCTATAGGGTCCAACATTATAATCTTACTTTGGGCCCCACCTTGCATGCCAGTGTCACAATATTTGATTCGGGAGTGCGGTCGGAACAAGCAAAATAGGATATCCAGAGGCAGTAGAGAATTAAATTTTGTTTATATTATGGTAAAAAAATAATTAATAGAGAATAAAACAATCCGATTCGTGATAAACTAAGTGATGATGTGATAAAATAATATTGTTTAGGTCCGCCTTGGATGGAAGCTAAGGGTTATCTGGCTCTAGCTACGTCCAACCACTGTGGTAAATGTCTATAATTAAATTTAGAATTGATAATGGCCAAAAATAATATAAAGCCTCGTTAGAACTTTATACCTCAAGTTGTTCAATATGGGGTGAATGGCCCCTTAAGAGATCCTTTCCTAATAATGAACGACCATATATTATGCATACCTATTTTGTTATGATGTTTATGCTCAGCTAATTTCAAAGTATTTAGCTTTGACATAGGTACTTCAACCGTATGTTTTCAAAATACCTACGCACTTTTCAATTTATTGTGACAAGGAAAAACGATTTCTTCGTACAAAACATCCTTGTACACTTCTGTAACTGGCAACGTTGCTGCTAAAGTGCAAAGAAGGAATTTTGCTTAGTACGTTACTCGGTTTTATGTGAAAAATATTTTTTCCTTGTATATTGCTAGTAATGTAATTCGTTGATATGGCTACGATGATTAATCCGGTAAAATGGTTTTATGGAGACTTTATACAATACAACCTTAAGGAAGCTAAAAACTGAAATAGACTTTAGACAGTGATCTCTAGTAGGTGCTGCATCAGTAAAATTTTCCCTCATTTTATTCATGAATTCCAAGATTAATGTGAAAAAATATTAATAGATACCTACTTCACGTTTTTGCAAATTTTTATTTGGGTATTTAAAAACATCTTCGATTATAAAACCTGCTTCCAAAACTTGAAAAATGCAGTGAAAATAAAGTACTCCACAATCCACATTAGATGTATTCTAAATAACAATTCAATAATATTTTTTAGCACATTTCTTTGCTGCATTTTTTTTTGCATTTATTTTATTGATCGGAAATAAAACAAATATCGTGCAAATAAGAACCAAGAATGTTTATCCCTAGAATGGCAAAAATAGGCGCAGTGTCCCGTACAAAAAAGGGCACTTAAAGGGCTAAAAGGTACTTATATGACGAAAAATAAGTACAGTGATTTTGAGTTTTGACCTGGATAATATGAATGCCAAGTCTTTGTTTTATTATTATTAAGTATAATTTTCTTCGGTAGGACATTTTGTGGTTAACATAAAAATCCATATTTTATTTATGAAGCCAAGCAATGAGCTTAACTATAATGAATGTTGAAGAACAAACATGTTTTATTGTTTTTATTTAAAGTGAAACGGGTAATTTTTGTTTACGGTTGATTAATATTATTTAGTTAATTTTATTATTGAAAACTATTCTATTAACGCACATTTTCAAAAAAGAGCAATTCATCGTCAATTGAGCTTAACTTAATTAAAATTAGAGAAGATTGAAGTAGTTCTTTGAGTGCTTTTGTTTGTTTAAGTGCTTTTATTATGTAGTATTTTAATCAAGACTCAATCCAATATCTGTGTTTAAATCATAATGGATATTATTATATTTTATGTGTGACTGAGCTTTATAAGCTAAATTGAAGTATTATTAAAGAAGGTTGAAGAGCTCCTTTGCATACTTACTATAATTTTGATCTGTGTTTTTGTTGGTAAGTATATTACCATGTATCTTGATCAAGACTGAATACATAAGGCTCTTATACAGTTCAAAATAGTTGTTAAATGGTTAATAGTGAATAATCAATGATTAAATCATAAAACTTAATCTAAATCAGCCAGTGTTTTATTAAATTAAAATTTCGGTGCATTTCTTGCAATTTCTGTGTGTGAAAAGTATAATTTCGGTGGTAGATATCAATTTCGGTTAGCATGAAATTTCGGTGGACGCTGTAAATCTGAAACTATTCATATTTAGGGCCGTTAACATATTACTTTTATAAATACTTTCTAAAAAAATGTAAAAACATCAATATTACCATAAAACCATAAATAAAAAATACCACCGAAATTAGGCAAAAATAAGCTTTGTTTATTTTCACCCATAGACGTTTTAAATAGCATTTTAGGCTAATTAAGAAAACCCTGTGACATATCGTGTCATGCAATAATGATACAATTTTCTTTTTTTTTTTTCATCTGAGATACGTAAGCTAAATTATAAAATGAACAAATAACAACACCCGTAAGTTGATCCGGACTAAATGTGTACAACAAGTAAAGTTTTTAATGGAATTTTGTCATGCATAGTCTAAGTCATTCACCGTTCAAGAGATTAAAAAGAAAAATACTGCCAAAACAGGATTATTACAAAAGACTCGGCTTTTAGCACCAAAACCTGCTACAGCAACTGGCCTAACGAGACTGACGACGACGAGTACAAATTAATAAATCATAATCAGAATCACACACGTCTTATTGATTCTCCAAGTGCTTATATGGCATTTCAAGGGGTGGCGACACACTAGCACGCGACCACTGCAAACCTGTGACACCGGTTGAACGCCTCGCACCTTATGTGTATCTCGAAATAGAACGAGGTACAAGCTGACCGTAGGCCTACCATTTTGCCTGCGACTTTTGTCTTTTTACTCTTTTTATTGCTCATTATTTTTCCCACCTTCTTGCGTCTGGACTGGACGATATTGGATGCCGATACTTCGCGACCGCCACCGAAAGATAGAATCGGCTTAAGTTATGTCTCATTGCTGTCAGATAGCAGATGTTTTGGTATTTCTCTTTTCTGATCAGCAACTGCTTATTATTTCTGGCTTTTTATTTATATCGTATGCTTTAAAAAATTTGCTTCAAAATAGCTTTTTTAGTGGCTTTCCAGAACAAGGCCAGGTGGAGGGAGAAGATTAGGAAGGTTGACCCCACCATCATGTGGGATTAAAGACCAAAGAGAGAGAGAGAGAAAGAGTGCTTTTCCTCTTTAAGTGTCTTAATCAGTGACTCTATCTAAAATCCTAAAAAATGTTCTAATCACCCGAAATACGTCGTCTTACACGGTATCCGCCATTTTGGACAGGTAAATCAATATAAAAATAATGTAAAACGTTGCCGATTGTGATCTTTGTCAGTGAGACAATGATGTCACGCGACAGACGCGAGCACTTCGCAGTGACAAGACCTTGTGCTCGTACACACGGCCACCTATATTACACTCGAATGTCTCTTAATGAGAGCGAAATAAGGACGAAGTTGCTGCACCACCTGCTGTGCCTCCAGTACGTGCATGGAAAAGTATGACAGTATCGTCGTATGATACCGTGGAGGTAATGGATGAACACTGATGATTGTTAACACAATAATGCTGTTTACTAATGATCAATGATCGTTGTACTATTGAGTCTAATTATAGATTTGTGCATCATTTCGTCGTCTTTGCAGTTTTTGATTTTAGCAACTTTCCGTGGGGGACATTTATTTTATTCACGTCATTAACCTGCTTGAGGTTAATTAATTTGACATTTACTGTTGGACAAGCAAGGAAAATTCTAAATAGGGAAAAAATGGTTGCTTACCTATTTACTTAATTTAAACATAATATAAATTTTAATGAACATCACTTTGAGCTTGAAAAATTTGCTAAGAATATTGAAATATTATGTTTTTTTATTTCATTATTCGTACGCTGAGCAATTTGCCATGCTAGTGATTTTTGATAAATGTTTTTTTCTTAATTTAATTTGAAATGTTTTAAACGTTTTACAGGAAAAAGTACGAGCATTAAGTTATCGACTGATTAAAAACTGCTAAACGTATTTCTTAAGCCACTACTTATAAGGAATAGGTTGGTAACAGTATGATCAGGAGCGTCATTATTGATATGCTATTAGCTAACAATACTAAGATATTCAATAAAAAGCCTTGACCTTAAATGACTTTTCTATGACGTCAACAAAGACAGTATGAGTAATAATCCTTTGCCTTACTTACAAAAAAATAAAATATCAAACCAAATAAACTGACGTTAATGAAATTTGTTTTTTTTTGTATGTAGGCAAAGACTGCCTTCTTAGTCATCCTCTGATGATGTTACAAACACCAAAACTTTAGAAAAATATTGACAATAGACATAATGAATAAAACTCAAAAATAACGAAATTAGTTTCTCAAAATGGTCAATATTTTCAAAATAATGATGATGATCAACACATTATCTCCCCACCGAGGGGCACGGGCCTCTTACATGAGCAAGGTATAGGCCATACTCCACCACGGTGACCAAGTGCAGATAGGCGGAGGCTTGTAAGACTAGTGGCTGGTCTTACTGTTAGAAGTTTTCAAGCCGCCCTACGGCCTCTGTCTTCAAAATAAATTATAAAAATTTGTTTTAAAACTAAGTAGCATGGCCAAAAACGTCAGTAGGTATCGCGCAAAAACTGTCATTTATTTGGTAATGATACCAGTCTTAGCTTAGGTTACATCTTAAAATAACTATTTGTGGTCAAGGCTAAAACATATAAATACGCTGTTGGGATCGCAAAAACAACAGACAAGCCAGCAGCAGAAACGTCAAGTTCTGCCTTGTTCAGATTTTTTTGACGTTAATCTTAGATTCTGAATAATTTATATATGGCCAAATACCATTTTCTGATTGTTTTGATAGTATTTCGGGTCTCATTTAGGAAAAAAGTAAAGTTTTAACGAGGTGCTATTCGCCTCGTGGCTTTGTATTATTTCTGGCCACTAACAATGCTAAATTTAATCACATTTCGACACTTGCCGCAGTGGTCGGACGTAGCTGGAGGTCCAGATAACCCTCAGCTTCCAAACAAGGTAGATCTCAACGTCATTCTTACTATTATCACGACCCTGATTTCACATTTACCGAATATAAACATTTCTGCCTCTGGACCCTATTTTTTTTGTTCGGACCACACACCCGAACCAAATAACATCACAAAATCTCTCTTAGAATCTATTTAAGTAAAACTCAATTTAACCTGACGGTCTTAAATTTTCTTGATTTACAAAAAGTTGGAGCTAAAACGTAAATGTCATGCTACGCATTTCATTTATCCTTAAATAGTCTGTGAATGTATCAGAAACGACTTGTTGTTGTAAGTGTTCAAAGAGTATAAGGGACTTCACACACGACGGCTATAATATACATTACATCCCGGGATGTATAGCTTTACATTATATTAAAGTATCACACACGCAACAGGTAACGTAATGTTTATTTCGCTTCATTTCGTTGACATAGCTCGACCGACACACGTTCCGGCTGCTAAGGCGTTATACAGGGTGTTGTTATGGATCTGTCAACTTACTTACTACTAGTTTTAATAGATAGGTGGTTTATCAGAAGAGATTTTGATGCGCGTATGCGTTGGCACATGTGCCAAAAATAGAACGATGTGCATTGAACATCATTTAGAGTAAGGAAAATTCCGAAGAGTTTAAATTATATGCGGAATTCTCAGACATCGCCACCTAGTGGACAGGTATGATATTATTACAAAATTGATGACCACTGTGTTGCTAGACTTTTTTTTCTTTTCTTGAGGTAGATTGATTTTTGTTACTATCCTTCATGTTAAAGGCAACTTTAATGTTATATTCCATCGCTATAATTTGTAACTTCCTATGTTCTATCTATAAAATCGTAGGTCATCAATCGACTGAATCGAAGAATTGCTCGCAGCCCTGGCCGCCTGATTGATCTTAAACGATCACGAAAGTTAAGCAACATAGGGTGCGTCCAGTTCGCGGATGGGTGACCGTTTATGATTAACGCTAATGGCATTTTTCCGATCGGTTCCATGCTTTGCAAGGCATGTTAAGCAGTTGGTGCTGGCTGCCGTCGATAGATGGCAGTCGTTAAGCCAAGTCAGAGGCCATAGAGTAAGACCAGCCACTACTCTTACAAGCCTCCACCAATCCGGACTTGGCCCCCGTGGCGGAGTATGGCCTATAATTTCGATAGTATTTTTGTATATACCTTTTAATTTTGGATATTTGTTTGATTTGATTTATTAGTACCTATTATTAATTTGAATTGACATTTTATTTTGTACCACAAGTTTGTAAGCCCGAAGGCAAAACATAGAGCGACTTTATTGTTTTTATAACATCATGTACAATTTACCTATGTTTACAAACAAATAAATGATTGATTGATTGACCTTCCTCAGGCTTACGAAACTTAGCTCACGGCCGATTTCTGAATTGAGAGTCTCGCTAAGTAACTACTTAACTCTAGTGTTGTCTCGTCAAATTTCTCAGAAAAGAGCGTGACAGAACGTTATTAAAATATTTACTTAAGTGAAATTCTCAATTCGGAAACCGGCCTTTAGCGAGACTATTTAGTGATCACAGATTGTAGTCACAACTGATGTGAAGCAAATAAATTTTTTGAGACAGGACTCTGAATACCTATGTCGTTTAGCGAAATAAGACTCCTAGTAGAGTTTTCGAATCACCAAGAAACTTTTTGAACACCCTGTTCGAAGAAAGATGTATCATAATATCCGAAAAGGTATTGAGATATATTAAGATGTTTCGACAGGTAAATATATATTTTCGTATCGCTCAGTACCTTTAAGGTACGAAGATGTAAAGATGTATATTATAGCTGCCGTTTGTGGTCTCCTGACGATTTCTATGGAAAGATACATCTTTACCTTATAGCTGTCGTGTGTGGAGTCCCTTAGAGGCTTTACGTGTTTTAAAAAAAAACACAAGTTAAATTGAAAGAAACTTAAAATAAGATTATAAATTGAAAATATACTCCCTAAGACCAATAAACACACATTTTTTGTACTTGTATGTACTTACCTAGCATTTAAGAGTAAATTAAATTGTAAAATCAAGAGCATCTGCCAACAAACTGTTACGCAGCTTGGCAGAAACCAACTTCTCTATTTTTCTGTATATTAATTTCATCATTCATCATCATTCAGCCACAAGAAGTCCACGGTTGGACATAGGCCTCCTCCATGGATTTCCAAAAAGACCGGTCGAAAGCGGCTTGCATCCAGCGTCTTCCCGCTACTTGGATGAGATCGTCTGTCCATCTTGTGGCTGGCCGGTCCTACGCTACGCTTGCAGCCCCGTGTTGTGCCCACCCCAATAACAGTGGGGAACTCGACTCTCGAAGTTGTAGACGAATACGTCTACTTAGGACATACAGTCCAACTAGGCCGGTCCAACTTCGTTAAAGAGGTCAATCGTCGAATCCAACTCGGCTGGGCAGCATTCGGAAAACTTAAAAAACTCTTTTCCTCCGATATACCTCAATCCCTCAAAACAAAACTATACAACCAGTGTGTGTTACCAGTGATGACTTATGGCACTGAAACGTGGTCTCTTACTATGGGCCTCATAAGAAAGCTCAAGGTCACGCAACGAGCTATGGAAAGGGCTATGCTCGGAATTTCTCTACGTGACCGGGTCAGAAATGATGAGGTCTGTAGACGAACGAAAGTCTTCGACATAGCCCAGCGGATTAGTAATTTGAAGTGGCAGTGGGCGGGGCACATAGCACGCAGAACTGGTGGCCGATGGGGCCGAAAAGTTCTCGAATGGAGACCACATATCGGTATATTAATTTGGATATACAGAATACCAATAAATGGATATCAATAAATCTGGCAAGAATGACAGATACCTACAGCTTTTGTTTTTGACATTCGTTTACTCGTGTGTACAATGCACACCACAGATTAAATATGTGGGTAGATATGCCGATCGGCTGACCATAACAATCATAAGACTGTATTATGCTGGGGCCGCACCTGCGTCTATCGTGACAAAGCTTCGCGCCACGGGCATTTCAGTTCGTACATTCCACACAGTACTGGGGCGAAGCTTTGTCACGATAGACGCAGATGCGGCCCCAGCATCAGAGACATTTAACTAGACTTTTGTTGCGGAGGCCTTTAATATGAAGATGTGACTTCATAAATCAAAATTTTGTTAAGATCTGTCTTAACACTGACCTAAGCTAAGCCTCACTAAGTGCCATTTTAGTGCATTCGTTTTTTTATAAATAAGAACGTAAGAGAAGGATAAGATGAGTACAAACTTAGGATACATTTAGGAAATCTTATCTTATCTTAATCTTGCCTTGTATTAAAAATCGTATGAATTAGTTACACGTTAGGATAAGATGAGTACAAACTTAGGATACATTTAGGAAATCTTATCTTATCTTAATCTTGCCTTGTATTAAAAATCGTATGAATTAGTTACACGTTCGTTTGTACCACATGAAGGTGCCAAAAAGTTTTCACGACCTGCCTCTATATTAAGCGTATCAAATCCTGAAGATTCTAATACGTACGTACATACAATCGTACACATACACAATAAGCTCACGCTTGTATGCCAGAGCATCGACATCATCGACATCGACATCGTTGGTTTCACCAGTAATTTTATGTTGCCCTTTGCTAATACATCCCCAACTCGTCGTCGTCGTCAAACTGTCAAAGTAATTAAACGTCAGGTTTCCAGCAGAATTTGGTGGCCTTAGGTCTAACATACTATAAGCACCATTGTTTCTAACACTGTATGGGCATTGCCTGAAATAAATAAATACGATACAATAATATAATTTGACCCATGAACTTTGAAAAGGCTTGTGAGCCTGAGGATGCCTCGTGTTAGAGGCGAAATGCGTCGCATTGTCTCACACAAGTATTGGTGTCGGTGGTGGTGTGTCCGTGTCTTACTTCTGCTTGAAAAAGTGGGAGGGAGGGCGGTGCATTAACTAACCACATGGTGCTTGTGGGATTTTGGCGGAATTTAGCTAAGTAATTTTCACATTTTAGTGCTTTGAAATGGTTTTTTTTATATACCACTATCCGACTGCTGTACTTTGTACATTCTTCCTTCCCCCCTGTTTCTAACTCTCCGTCGATGACGAAGTTGAAGACGACTCTGTCGTATTCACCTCACATCATCGCCAGTCTAGAGATCTGGCTCCTGACCTCATGAATGTCTTATGTTGACGTCGGGTAAAAATCCAGAAACATATTTTTTCACCGAATAGACAGTCTGCTTGATCCATTAACATTATTTTAAGTAACATTATTG